>OZ004707.1:162013966-164413966 GCA_963924515.1 Vespertilio murinus | reverse complement strand
GGGTTCCTTGGGTTTTGTATACACAAAGCCAATCTTAAGAGGGAGCAAGTGAGCAATTGCACAAATAATGGGGCTTCACGTATTTACTACTCTTCAACAATCAATATTTATTGAGCATCTGCTCTGTGTCAAGCACTGTTCTAGGTATGAATGGTACAGCAGAATACAAAACCAGCTTTCTGTCCTCATGGCGTTTACATTGCAGTTGGGGAAGAGAAAACCAAAAAGACAAATGATTGCTGATGTTTGTTCTGTCAGGCCTTTGGAAAGCTCTGAAAAGCAGGAAAGGGAAAATGGGAATAGTGAAGATGGCAGTCACCATTGTATGTGGTGTGGAGGGCCACAGCTTTCTAACAAGGTGACATTTAGTATGTCTGAAGGCAATGAAGGAGGAAATCATGCAACTAACTTGAGAAAAAGCAACCCAAGCATAGAGAAGACAGAATATACAAGAACTGGTAGGCAGGAGCCTCTTGGAATATTAATGTAAGAGCAAGAGGGGAAAGTATGTGGGTGTAGCACAGAGTGGGAGGAGGTATGTCATAGAAATAAGCTTGAGAGGGAGATGGTGCGGCTTATAGAGCACGAAGGACTTTGTGGAGCACTTGAAGGCCTGCTTATTTTAATCTGAGTAAAATGGGACCTACTGAAGGATTTTGAGCAAGAGCAGTGGCATAAGATGACTTCTGTTTTAAAGGGATTACTCTGGCTTCTGTGTTGAGATTGACTATAGCAGGTCAGAGGCAGGGAGACCAGTTCAAATGCCATTGCAACAATCCAGGCAAGAGGTGATGGTGGTTTAGATTGGGGTGTCAGCATTGGAGAACATGAGAAGTGCTGTATTTTGTATGTATTTCTAAAAACGAGCCAACAAGGTTAGCTGATGATGAGATCCAGGGTGTGAGAGAAGGAAGAGCCAAAGATGATTGTTTATCTTAATCATTTAGCAGAAGTTTATGTAGTACTAATTATATGCCAGGCACTGTTCCAAGTTCTTGACAAATATTGACTCATTTCATCTTTGTAATAGCCCTATGAGATGAGTACTATTTTTGTCCTCATTTTCCCGCTTTCAAGGTTCTGGCTCTGAGAAGCTGGGAGGATGGAATTGTTATCTGCTGAGAGAGGGGAGAATACGTGAAGAGCAGGTTCAAGTTCATATGTTAAGGTCGAGAGGACTGAAACAACTGTGTGAAGACGTCAGGCAGGTGGTTTGTTATACAAGTCTGAAGCTAAGGATAGTGATCTGGGCTGGGGATATGCATCCAGTGGTCCTCCCAGTAAAATCATGGGAGCGACAGGAGTGGAGTGGAGGGTGTCAGTGGGGGACAGAGAGAAGACATCTGTAATACTTTTCAACAACAAAGATAGTTTCTTTAAAAAAGATAAATTAAACAAACAAATAAAACCAGGAAACTGATGAGATCCCCAAAAGAGCATTATCCAAAGAGAAAAGGACTAAAGACCAGGCTGGAGGCCACCCAGCATTTAAATATGAGGACATGAGGACAAACTATCCAAGAAGATAGAAGAATGACCAACGAGCTCAGCATCCTGGAACCAAGTAAAGAAACTACTTGAAACCATTTGAAACCAATTGTCTCGATTTTTCTCCTCTAGAAAAAAAAAAAGATATAAGTGCCAGTCCTTGGCAAGAATTAAGGATGTGGGATAGGGAAAGATACCTGTGCTTAGGAGGAAAGGGGCTTCCCACAGGGATAAGAAGTTTCTTCCAATTAATAATACATTACCATTACAAGGAGCATCTCTATGTCTATTAAACCTAAGTATATGTTGTTTCAATAAAAGACCCTCTCCAATTAGTAAATGCTGAGTAGCAACATACTTATTTGTTCTCTCCTCCACTATTATGGCCAATGAGTTTATATATAATTTTCTTTTTCATAAAGGCACGGATTTGGGCCACTTATGGGGTGGCAAGAGAAAGCTGATGATAAGGCACATGGGCTCTGGCACATCCCTTATGCTTGAGTTAAAATTCCAGTACTACCACATCCTAAAAAGGTCTGATTCTCACTCTTTTATAAATCACTAGTGGCCTGGTAGCTTGTGCGCAAGTAGCTTGCTGCCTCTTGCCTCAGCTGGCCGCCCCACCCACCGCTGCTCATAGCTCGCTTCCCCGCCCTCCTGCTGATCAGTGGTTACTGTTTCGGGGTAATGACCAATTACATATTACCTCTTTATTGTATAGGATGGGCTACTGATGAAGCTTGTTATAAAATTAAATGACACAACGTGCCACAGTAAATGTGGAGCACAGCTCCTGGCACAGAAAAGGCTATTACTTTCATTTGTATGTTGCTGGACTCTTAGGTGTTATCTTCCCTTTTACCTGGAGAAACAACTAGAGAATTTCTGTCAGTACTCGATCCAAATAACCAAATCCCACTAAGCAGAAGGAAATACATAGACAAGAGTTAAAAAGTGAAAAATGTATAGGCTATGTATTTTTTGTGTGTGTGTTCTTTTCTTCTTCTTAGAAATAATGTCATTACAAATCTCCCCCCCCCCTTTTTTTTAAGGGATGGATCTGGAAATAGACCTCATTTTTTTAAAAATTGAGATAAATTACATATGACATTATGTTTCAGGTATGCAACATAATGATTCAATATAAAGATCTATTGCAAAATGATCAACACAGTCACTCTAGTTATCAAGGTAACATTCATCACCACACATAGTTACAACAAATTTTTTTCCTGTGATAAGAACTTTTAAGATCTACACTCTTACCAATTTTCAAATACACAATACATTATTATGAACCATAGACACTATGATTTACAATATATCCCTAGGGTTTCTATATTTTACATTTGCAAGTTTATACCTTTTGACCCCCTTACCCATTTTGCCCACCAACCACTAATGAGTGAGATGATATGGTACTTGCCTTTGTCTGTCTGACTTATTTCACTTAGCACAATGCCTTCAAGGTCTATCCATGCTATCGCAAATGGCAGGATTTTCTTCTTTTATATGGCTGAAAAATATTCCCTCATACATGTTTATGTATATGTCACATTTTTTAATCTAACCATCTGTCAATGGGCACTTAAGTTGTTTCCATTTCTTAGCTAGCATAAATAATGCTGCAGTGAACACAGGGGTGCGGATATCTTTCGAGTTACTGTTTTCATTTCCTTCGGATAAATATCGAGAAACAGAATTGTTGGGTCATATGGTAGTTCTACTTCTAAATTTGTGAAAAATGGCCTTTCTAGGCTTTGTTTTTAATTGTTTCCTTGGTCATGTAAACTTGTCAAGGACTGCTATATATTCTGTTCATCTCTAGCTCTCCTAACTCTGGAGTCCTTAGGCAACAGCTGAGGAGGACATCTTTATTTTACCATAATATTTAAGAAGTTCCAGAAGGGTGGGGACCATGTGTCTCACTAAATTTAGTGGGGCTACTTAACAACTCATTAAATGAAGAAAAATAATCTAACAGAAATGTGTAAATTTCCTGAGCAGTTGGGTTTCAAAAGACTGCAGCCATGAGCTCCATCCCATATTGGCTGGGCCCTAGGAAGTGTGTGGGTGTGCTGGCTGCTGGAATTGAAGCTGGATTTAATGATATTCTCCAACACGGAATCCTTTGCTGATATAGCTGTTTGAATTTTGCAGCTGTTTCACTGTTGGATTTTCTTATATGTTACAATTGAAAATAAAGAGAGCAGGGAAAACCCTTGGAGCCACATGTGGCGCCCTCATGAGCAGAGTGTCTGCAAGCTAGGACACTTAGGGAGCAAGAGAGCCAAAGTTCTGTGCTCCGCAGTAAGCTCGTCCTATTACCTCCGTGTATGAATCAGCCCAGATTCTAGACACTATGACTGATGGAAAAGGTTAGGGCCCCAGGATAGCCCTGCCAGACATAGCTCCAGCCCATTAACTGAAACTGTTATCCATTAACCTGACCAGGTGGGAGGGAGTCAGTCTGTACCTGACACACTAGTTTACAGGCCGCAGCCATGGGGCCATATGTCTTTTACAATCAGTTGGAGTGTGGGGCCACTTCCACGCTTGGCACCTGGCCCTTTTCTTCCTGGGGAGTGACTATTTACTCTTCTTTCTGTCTCCAGAAGCTGGGCTGGGCTCTTTGCGCAACTTGCAGGATATGCTGTGCAAAGGTTTTTGGCTTCTTTATTTAGCTATGGAATTCCCAACAATATCTCACGCCAAAGTCCAATACTTGAAACAGTTAACTCTGGAAGTATTTGGCATGAAGTGGAAGTACATGATCCAACGCTGGCCATCTCTACCTCTCTCAAATTCATTGCACACACATACTTCTAGAGGCATGTTTGAAGAATTTCTGGGACTCTAAGCAGAAACACTTGGATTAGTAGTCACTAGTCACATGTGGCCACTGAACATGTAGAATGGCTAGTTTGAATTGAGGTTTGCTGTGGGTGTAGCACACCCAAAACGTTAGAGTTGGTACCAAAGAAAGAATATAAAATATCTCATTAATGTATTTTTTATTGATGACAGGTTGAAATGATATTTTAGATAGACTAGGTTCGGGAAACGATATTAAAATCAATCCCACCTCTTTTACTTTACTTTTGTTAATGTGACCGCTAGAAAATTCACAATTAAGCAAGTGGCTCACATTAGTGGTATGTGTGTCAAAATTCTATTAGATGGCCCTGGCCTAGATTATTCTGCTAAATGCATTGTTCAAGGCTGCCCAGATCATTGGGGGCAGGTCAGGACTCCCAATTCAATGCTCTCTCCATCCCTCCATTCTCACAGGCAGTGTTTCCCAAAGTGTGGTACGCGTACCCCCAGGGGTACGGGAAGAGTTTGGTGGGGGTACGCGTTGCATCGGAGTTTGGTGGGGATATGCACTGCACCGTGCTTAGCTGTGCCTAATTCTATGTTCTCATCAGTCAAGTCAAGACAGTCTTGTGAGGCGTGAGATGGTCCAGTGTGCAAATAAATGTTATTTATAATATAACTTTTATTTATATTTTGTTATGAATAATTTTATTTTTCATTTATTATTATTTTGTGTATATATATATATATATATATATATATATATATATATATATTGATTGTTATTAAAATACATCCATTTTTCTTTTGACAAGGGGTACTCAGTGTTACGAAAATTATAGAAGGGGTACACATATGTCAAAAGTTTGGGAAACACTGCTCACAGGTAACAGCTGAAAGTGACATCCCTGGGCAACTTCATTTTATGTGATGGGCTAAGAAGGAAGAACTTGCAAGCAAAGGTGAAGGTAGGGTAATATTAGGCCCATGGATGACCTTTCCATCACATCTGTTGGTTTGGCATCTAGGAGGAAATCTACCCAAAGAAGGAGCATTGACTTAGAAACAGGAAGGCCTGAATCTCAGACACTTTGTTGATTATGCTCTCTCTTTGTGTAAATTGCCAATCTTCCTGGGCATCATTTTCTTTATCTGTAAAGTAAAGGGGTGGGTTCACGAGTGCTTCAAGTCCTCTTCCGTCTCTGAAATCCTGTAATGTGTGTGTTATGTCCCTTAAATCAGCTCTGGCTCCTGGTGAGTGATGTCCTCAAAAGCCCTGCTCAGCTCTTGTAGACGTGCGACTTTGACTTCTTTTATGGAGTCAACCCATCTCCTGTTTGGTCTTCCTCTTTTCCTGCTGCCTTCTGTTTTCCCAGCATTATTGTCTTTTCCAAAGAACTCTGCCCTCTCATGATGTCTCCAAAGTAGGACAGCTTCACTTTTGTCATTCTTGCCTCCAAAAATATTTCAGGCTTAAATTGCTCTAGGACCCACTTGTTCCTCCTTCTGGTGGCCCAGGGTACCCATACAACCCTCCTCCAACCCCATATTGCAGATTAATCAATATTTTTCCTATCAGCCTTCCTCACTAATTTACCATTTGTGTATTCTCCTCTATGCCCCCCTGCTAGCCAATACTTTTTTGACCAGAAGTTCCCGTAACCACTTCTTCCTTCTCTATATTCTATGCCTCCTAAAAGCCAACTTCAGCAAAGGAAAGCTAGGTTAAAAAGGGAAGATTACTTCAAAGACAATGTCACCAGCACTTGTTGATCTGTTGATGATAGACAAATGATGGTGAGGATGTGGAGAAAGGGAAATCCTGGTATACTGCTGGTAGGGATGCAGACTGGTGCAGCCACTGTGGAGAACAGTATGGGGTTTCTTCAAAAAATTAAAAATGGAGCTGCCTAGTGTTCCCACTTCTAGGAATATATGGAATTGACCCAGTGTTCCCACTTCTAGGAATATATTCTAAGTAATCTGAGACACTCATCAGAAAGAATATGCACCTCTGTGTGCATAGCAGTGCAATTTACAATAGCTAAGATCTGGAAACAGCCCAAGTGCCCATCAGTAGGTAAGTGGGCAAAAAAGCTGTGTTACATTTATACCATGGAATACTATGCAGCTGTAAAAAAAGAAGGATCTTTTATCATTTGAGACAGCATGGAGGGACCTGGAGAGTATTATGCTAAGCTAAATAAGCCAGTCAGAGAAAGACAAGTATCACATGATCTCACACATATGTAGAATCTAATTAACAAAATAAATTGATGAACAAAATAGATCCAGAAACAAAGAAGCATGGAACAGACTGATGAATCTCAGAAGGAAGGCTGGGGTGGAGGGAGGATAGGAGTGACTAATTGGGGAGCTTATATGCATATATGCATAGTCCAAGGACATAATAGTGTGGTGAAGACCTGGGAGGGGTGGGTATGGGGTGGAAGAGGTCAATGAGAAAAAAAAGGGGGGGGGGAAGGAGACATCTGAAATACTTTCAATAGTAAAGATAAATTAAAATAACAATAACACAAAGACAGCTCCCAGGACTTCCTTTTACCTTTGACCCTGAGAGCAATAAAAGATGTGCTCTCACATCTAGCCCAGTAAAGGAGGACCCAGAGAAGGAAGAAGGCCAGTAGAGGAAGGGGTGGGGAGAGTGATAGGATACGAGAGAGAGGAGGAAGAAGCTGAAGAAAAGATGATAGGTTTTAGGATGAAAAGATAATGGGTTTTAGAAACACACATCTGAAGATATGATGACTCTATCTGGACTCCTTGATTTATAAACTCCTAGAAAGCAGGGACTATGTCCTATGTTTTGGAGGGGGGACTTGTCTTCCACAATTCCCAAGCACGCCGCCACACAGTGGACAATAAGCATGAAGCAATCTGGTCCTTCGGCTCACCGAGTCTGTTTACAGCCCTGCCTTGGATGGCTGGCGCCGTTTGTAACAGGCATGCTAGCGAAGGCCGCCGACACACACAGGTATGCAGAAGAAGTCACATTCGACAACACATTTATGAAACTTTTTACCCTCCTTCAGAGCTCCTCTGAAGCAGAAACACCCAGACATTGTTTTAAGTCAGGGAGTTTCCAGCTTTGCAACCGAACGCCCTGGCCAAGGGCCAGGCCTGCCGTCAGTGCGTGGGAGCGCGAGGCATTCTCAGGGCTGTGTTGGAAGTTCCAAGTTTATGAGGCATTTGTGTCAGAGATTTCGCTGTTACCTATGGGCTCGGGGTTTAATTTTTTCCTCTAAAATACGCTTCAGCTCCGAATTGCAGTATGTGCTAAGACGCTGGCTGTGCTCGGTTGGCCGGAGGGGTCTCTAAACTTTGTCTCAAAGGAAATGAGCTCCTCTGTGGCCCCACCCATACCTGCCCGCCCCAGGGAAGAGCAGTGTGGGGGGAAGTGGCTCCGAGGGACTGCCCACAGTGCCCCATTGTCCCCTGCCTGCCTCGTGTGGGCATGAAGAAGTGGATCAGCCTTCAAAGGCAGCTGTACTCAACCTTTCCTGCCCACACCAGGGACATTCACAAGTTGAGGTTAGCTTTGCAGGGAGCCAAAGACCGTTTAATTAAAACAGACCTTAGGAGAAGGAAGAAGGGAAGGGAGGAAGAAGCCAAAACCAGACTATTTAATTAAAATATCAGATTTGCGGACGGTTAGACAAGACTAAACCCGGTGGGGTATGGCCCTGTTGATGCTGGTGACTAATACCTGCCTCACAGGTGAGTTAACACAAAACTAAGCTCTACCGAAGTTCTAACGGCCGACCATCTAACACTGCGTCTCAGGTGGGATTTCTCCCCGAAGGGTCTGCTGAGACCTTCTAAGCCAAAGCCTGGGATTGCATTCCCTTGATATATTCAAGGCATGTGGATAAACGAATTCTTTGGCAGTTTCTCAACTGAACAGGGGCTGCTCAATGCCTGGTGGGTCTCCAGATAAATGGAGTTGGAACGTGGGGCTCAGGGAAAATGCACCCCCCTGGGTTGAGCACACTCCGTTCAGACAGGAGTAGAAGGCCCACAGAACTGTTCCCCTACCAGGGCCTCAGCAAACTCTCGGGTTTCTCCTCACCAAGGCTTCGGGGACCCAGTCTCCACAGCTCCATTCATACTCAGGGATTGTAATGGGGCAAAGAAGGCCTCTTTCCTCTCCATGCCCATGCTTGTCTTCTGAGAACTCTCATAAACTGAGCAGTTCTTTGAGCTTCAAAGAAAAGCCAAGGTCTCTAAATGTAGGATGACCCTGTCTGCTGGGAAGTGCCACAGGCTGGGTGGCTTAATTTATTGTTTCCCAGTTCTGGAAGCGGGAAGTCCAAGATATAAGGTGTCAACGGGACGGGTCTCTTTTGAGAACTCTCTCCTTGGCCTAGAGATGGTCCTCTTTTCCGTGTGTCTTCAAATGGTCTTCCTGCTGCTTGTGTCTGTGTCCTGTTCTTCTCCCCATAGAACAAGCCCAGTCCCATGGGATTAGGGCTCACCTGATGGCTTCATTTTATTTTATTTTATTTTTAAAATATATTTTATTTTATATTTAAAAATATATATATTTTATTGATATTTTACAGAGAGGAAGAGAGAGAGATAGAGAGCTAGAAACGTCGACGAGAGAGAAACATCAACCAGCTGCCTCCTGCACACCCCCTACCGGGGATGTGCCTGCAACCAATGTATATGCCCTTGACCGGAATCGAACCCGGGACCCCTCAGTCCGCAGACCGACAGACACTCTACCACTGAGCCAAACCGGTTTAGGCAATGGCTTCATTTTAAATTAATTATCTCTCTAAAGGTCTTCTCTCCAAGTACCGTCACTTTCTGTGACAGTGGAGGGGGAGGAGCGGGGATATGACTTCAACATAGGAATTGAAGGCAGGGAGGAACACACAACTCATCCCATAGTACCGTGCCTGTGACTTTCAGGAAAGGCTCAGAACCTCAAGGCAGTGCCCCGCTCATGGTGGCATACCGCATTTGGATAACCCACCAACGCCATTCCATCTTCATTTCTTACCAAGTGCCCCTGTTTCACTGGTCCTCCTAAGCCCCACAGGCCAGTCTTCTCCTGGATCTCATTTCTCTGTGGTGTTGGGGTTGTTTCCTGGAACATTTCCCTTGAGGGCGGCAGCACTGCCAAGCAGAGGCCAGTATGCTCCCTCACCCACCACTCCTCCCCTGCAGCCCTTCCCAGCTCAGCTCAGGCAGACAATGAGGCCCATTTAAGGAGGGTTGTGGTCTTGCCCAAGGAGCCAGGTACACACACACACACACACACACACACACACACACACGCCCCAACCCCTCGGGGTGGCATTTTAAAAAGATTGCCTTCTCTTCATCGGCTTGGACTTCTTGTGGTGTTTATAATCAAGCCTTCTCTGAGCAAAACAGGTTCCAGAAATGGGTGTTCAGAATTTGTTGTGCTTCCCACCGCTCCTCAAAAGTAATTCCCTGGTTGTGCAGGCTGGGAAAGAGAGCAGGATTGCCGAGCCCAGAGTTATCCAAGCCCTCTGTTTCTGTCCACGAGCAATTTCAAGTCACTTACTCCTGACCCTGAACCAGAGAAACAATGATTTCCTTTACGCTGGGCTTTGCAATTCAATTCTATTCCCTCTGATCACAGAGCTGAGCTTGTTACACACACACACACACACACACACACACACACTGTTCTTTCCAGTCCTCTCCCTGTGATGATCATTCCTGGGTGGTCCTCCTTGGGTGGGTCCTTGGGCACCGAAACCCCACCTCATGCTTTCTCCTCTGCTTAGTATGCCAGGCAGAGATTCTGCCCACGAAGCTCAGCTCCAGCTCATCAAGAGATAAGATCAGAGACACGGTGGAAAGGCCGTGTTTTAACAAGGCAGAAAATACAAGGCATTCCAAACGTCAGGCCTACTGTGCAAAAAACAAAAAAACAAAAAAAAAAAACACCCCCTGCAGCACAGCCTGGCTCTGGGTGTCCGCTCACAGAGAGGCGTTCTCCCCTCGTAAAGATTGGGATCGTGGGGTGAGGAAAGAGTCATATCCCTCCCAGCAAGGGCTCCCAGGCGGAGAGCCTTCACTTTCAATTACCCGGAGCAGCTGTAGGCTGCTGCTTATGTAACGGGCCCTGTGCCTCCTGCCCGGGAGGAGGATGTGGAACCATTTGGTGTTTGTGGAATAATGAGTCATGGTCAGATTTAGGGAGCAGAAGCAGTGAATTTCGCCCCTGCATTGCTTCATCCGGAACTTCTAGTAAAGAGTGATAGGCAGTGAGTCAGTGCCCGGTGGGGCCCGGGGAAGGGAAAGCACCGGAGAGGCTCTGCAGTGCAGGCCCCCGGCGGGCTCACGTGACCAGCTGCTGCGGGGACGGTGGGGGCATGTGAGGCTCAGCCGGGCACTCTGTGAGGCGACTCGCTGTTGACTGAGGACTGTGGCTGACCTGACAGGGGTTTTCCTATCTCGGTCATTGGCAGGCTCCTTCCAGGCCCCCGCCAGGATCCGGGAGCGTCGGGGTGAAGACAGAGTCTTCTAAATGAATGGGGCTTTCTCCCAGCCTCCTTTAAACCCTAAAGAGTGAAACAAGTCTGAGAGGTGAGGGGAGGGACCTGTTTATATCCACTGAGGAGTTCAAAGGTTTGGTTGTAGCCAGAAAGAAACACAAAACAAAAAACAGGAAATTAAGATATACTGCTGTTCGTTACATTGGGAGGTAAAACAAACCCCGAGAAAACAAAACAAGCCTTGAAAGAAATTGGCCTCGAATTGATTTGTCTTTCAAATAATTTCTAAGAAATCCAGTCAAACTTTATAGATCTTGCACATCAGCAAATCATCATCTCTCATAAACCCCTTTCTTACCCCTTACGGTGCTTTTTAACGTGCCCAGCAAGAAGTCGGAGGCTTTATGGTTCCTCCTTAGCAAGTCACAACCCAAATCTGTGTGTGTAGTCTGGGGGTCTGTGACGGAGGTGGGGGTCTGCCTTATGCTGTGGTGGGTGCTGCAAGAATTTCAGGGCAACCTGCTTGATAAACAATGATGAGAGCATTTTCTGCAGCAGGCAGAGAGCTTCAGGATGCTGGCAGCTCCGCTGTGAGAAGGAGCATCATAGAAGTCAAGGTCGGACTGAGCTGAATCCCAGCTCTGCTACCTACCGCCAGGGATGTGACTTTGACATACAATTGGTTTCGCTGCTCGGTTCCTTCATCTGTAAAATGGAGACAATGAGAGCCACTAATTCACAGGGTGATCACGAGGTCTGAGGGAAAGCATAGAAAGCATTGTGAATGCTTTTTAAGCATTCAGGAATGATAATGACAGTGATATCATTGTCATGTATGATGATCATTATCATTGCCACATTATCATTGTTATTCAATGTTAGCCTAATGTCCACCTCCAGTGACCGAAAAATAATATTTTAGTGAGATGGAATGGCATGAGCAGGCCTTATGGTCAAGCAGATATGAACTTCTCCCATTTGTAAAATATCTCTTTAGTATTTTCATTTGTAAATGAAGAAAATATTATACACATATAATGAAGGTTCAATAAAATAAAGCATATAAAGTTATTTAGCTTAGAAAATACTCAATAAATAATAGCTATATTACCTAATAACAGAAATATGGAAACTGACCATACCTCCACTATGCCTACAGCCTATCAGAATGAGTATGCAAATTAACCCAACAAAGATGATGGTTAATTTGCATACATACCCTCCTTGGCACCCAGGACACTCCCAGCCAGCCATTGGAGGGGCTCAGCCTGCGATCAGAGGGGCAGGGTGAGGGTGGGGCACTTCCCAAGCCTAAAGCCTGGGACTTAGGAAGGGGACAAGCCTGTGACTAAACCCAGACCATCCAGAAGTCAGTGCTGGGTTGCCCACTTGCAGCCTGGTGACCCAACACTGACTGCCCAGGTGGCCGAGATCCAGAAAGTGAGTCAGGGTCTAACCTGCAGCTTCAGTGAAAGTTGTTGATTGGTGTATTTACTTCTCTCTTTCTCTCCCTCTTTCTTACCAGCAGCCAAGCTTTTCTTTCTCTCCCAGCCTCCATGAGGGCTGCTATTAAGCCCCGCCTCTTTGATCAAGCCAAGAGATAGGCCTGGAGATGCTGACTGGCATAGAAAACCAACCAATCAGAACCAAAGGTGGGTGCTGTGGGGAACCAATAGCTGCCTAGGAGACAGAGCTTTTGATGCTGGCATAGGAACCGACCAATCAGAACCAAATTGGTCACCAGAGGAAGGAAGTTGGGGGCAACATCAGGTCTGGAGGAGAGGGCAGTTAGGGGTGATCAGGCTGGCAGGAAGAAGCAGTTAGGGGCAATCAGGCAGGCAGGCAGGCAGGTGAGCAGTTAGGAGCTAGTGGTCCCAAATTGTGAGAGGGATGTCGGACTGCCGGTTTAGGCCTGATGTCTGGGATCAGGCCTAAAATGGCAGTTGGACATCCTGCAAGGAGTCCCCAATTGGACAGGGTGCAGGCTGAGTTGAGGGAATACCCCCTCAGGGAATACCTGAATTTCATGCACCAGGCCTCTAATTTTGATGATAATTATCAAGTCCCTGAATCTGAATTTCCGCTCAAATAAGTTTCCTATTTCTTTATCTCTTGTAACAAAATGAAGTTCCAAGCCCTGGATCACAGATTCTCCTTCAGAGTATTTGTATGTATATTTATGATTTAAAATTTCAGAGGAAAGGAAAACTCATGGGAATCTACCATACCACAAAGTTCAAAAGCAGTCTATTTTGGTGTTTGGTTGAGAAAAGACAGGATGAAAGGTGAGGTAATTCTTTAGATTTTTTTGAGAAGGGCTCTTTCGGCTGGCGTTATATTGATTGATTCCTGGTTTGATTTACTGCGTGGTATTTTGGTCAGCTCAGCTGACCACAGGAAGCAGACGGCACACCTCCCCTGCACTGGCTCTGAGTGCAGAGGCTGAAGGGACAGCCACAGTGTGACATCATCCTCACACAGCCTCCACATTTAGGGAGCACTGACTAGATGTGTGAGCACAGCTCAAAGGACTTTGATCTCAATTTGTCCTTAGGCAACCTCTTTGGTTTAAGATTATTATCTCTGCCTTAAGGATGGGAAAACAGTATTATTATTATTGTTGTTGTTTTTATATATCTTTATTGATCTCAGAGAGGACAGAAGAGGGAGAGAAAGGTAGAAACATCAGTGATGAGTGAGAATCATTGATCAACTACCTCCTGCATGGCCCACACTCTGGGCATGTGTCCTGACCAGGAATCGAACCGGGATGATTTGGTTCATGCTGGCCATATGAGAAAGCAGTGTTCTTGTAGTGGCTTGCAACCCGCCATGATCAATCACATCACTGTAAGTGGTGCATGTGGGATTAGAATCCCGGGTTCTGATCTCGGAGGCATTGTCCACAGGTCTCTAACGCCGTTGCTGGGGAAGGTGAGGACTGCCTGGAACACCCTTGCCTTTGTGGTAAACAAGTCATCTGCTGTCACATCGCCCCTGAGCAGCATCAGGTGACCTGCCATCCAGGAAGGCTCAGGCAGTCTGTGTCTGAAGACACTGCAGCCATGGCGACGGGCTGCACCATCCGTTGCCATCCTTGGGCTCTCGGTGTAACTGAGATGAACTTGACAGAAACAATTCAATTCCACGGGAGAATGCAATCGCCCACGGCACTGCCAAGCTATTCTGTGGAGTCAGCGGTAAAGGGAGGGGGTGCTCCCTCCACACCCATCCTTTGGTGTGGTGGCCTCACAGGAGAACGCCCCCAACCCCCAGAGTCTTAATGCAGCTATCAGAGCCTTTTCAGAGGGCAGAGCTGATGGCTTGGACAAGTTTTTTTTTTCCTCTCTCTCTTTCTTTCTCCTTTTTCTTGAAACAACGCTAATTCGTCCAGTTTTGTGGCTTTTTTATGTGGAACAACATTAGCTCATCCAAGCTTGTGGTTTATTTGAAAACGAAATTCCGGTAAATCTTTCGCACCATCTGGCAGTGCGGTGATTGGCCGTGAGTTAGGAACAAGCCACTGAGCACACAAGAAAACAAAGTGAAGAAAACCCACCCCAAACAGAGAGGTGCTCTGTAATCTCAGTGGCCAAGCAACTCCACAGGGCTCTCTGAGGACGGGCCGCCCCGGAGCTGGGCAAACCTGTCACTCTCGGGTGGAAACCAGTGTCTCTCAATAGCTGAGGCCCAGTGGAATTTCTTAGGTTAAGCTTTAGCCTGGGCCTTAAATCCTTTCTAGAGACACAGATGAACAGGGGCCCTCTGAGGGCAAACCGAGGATCTAGAAAGCAACGAGAGTGATTAGGAGAAAAGGGAACTTAAACATTAGAGGCTGATGCTTTGGAGTGTGGAGAATGACTAGGCCTGGGTCCCCCAGGGATGTAGCAGATACTATTTTTACTTATGTGTCTGCCACACCCTCCAAATCCTGTCCCAGCCTTCATTTTACGCACAACCAGTGTTTCTTGCACTGCCTTGGTCACGGGGGACAGAACTGTGAATCAGACAGACATGGCGGTGCCACTGAAGAGCTTATATTCTCATAAGAAAGACAGATGGAAAAGTATCACTTAAAAGAATGGGGTCAAGTGTAATGAATGTCATTCAGGGAACAAAGAAGGGGTGAGAAGGAGAATCCGTGCAGGGGGTCAGAGGTCAGGACCATGTTTTGCTGGAGAGCTTAGGGTAGACTCTCTGAGGAAGTGACATTTAAGTAGAGACTCCATGAAGGGATGTTGCTGGCTATGCGGGGTGTGGAATAGCCTAGGGTTCTGGAGGAACTGAGGGGTCTGTCTGACTGAACAGTGACAGACAAGGAGGGATGCATGAGAGAGGGATGGAGAGACAGACAAGGGACCTGACCATAAGGCTATGAGAGGTCATTTCCCCCTTTCCACAGGACACAGGCAGGGTCTCACACATGAAAAGAAGAGCACATATGTCATCCTGGGCAGAAAAATCAGCTAAGAAGTTACTCCAGTTGTCCAAGCAAGAGACCTGGTGGCTTGAGCCAAAGAGATGGCAGGAGGGAGAGAAATAGAGATTTGAGGTAGAACCAACATAATTCACTGATGGATTTGATGTGAGGGGAAAAGTGAGGGATCAAATAAGGATGCTCCTAGGTCCTTTAGCTTGAGCAACTGGGTGGATAGTGGTGACATTATATACTAAGATGAGGAAGACTTGGAGATGGAAACGCAATATTTTGTGGAAAAAGTAAAGAAATCAGTTTTAACCCTGTTAGACCTATGGTACAGCCAGGTATGAACATTGAGTAGATATTCTAGAGTTCAGTGGAGAAAAAAACATAAATTAAGATGTGATTAGCATGAAGCTGGTAAACCCATGAGAATTAATGAGCTGAACTGGTAGGTGGGGATTAGAAATGCATTCCAGAAAAGACTGGGACTTCCTCGTGCCCTGGCCTGTATGGGCCCCTGGGCAGGAGTACACAGGGAGGCTCTAAATCACATCAGGAGAGACCTTATGCATGTTGTGTGGAGACTGCTGCTCACTGGTGCACAACCCCCGTCTCTCCCTTCCACCTCCCAACACAGCACTTACTGCCCATTAGTCAGAGATGAACCTGAGGAAAAAGCCCAGGCAGGTCCTGAAAATGGTCCTGGAGTGTTTGGACAGAAATTCCAGGGCCATGGAGCGTGATCAGGAGGGATATTATGTGCTCTGGGTGAACATGTCTCCTCAGATCTGTAAACCCTCACTCATCCGGGTCAGGGGAGAGCAGGGGCCGTTACAACCTGGGATATAGGGCAGAGACTCTGGCTACTACTGGCGCTGTGCATGCTACACTCGTGGGGCAAAGTCATTTCTTCAGACAGCTGGTAGGTAGGCCCTGGGAAGGAAGGCTGTATGATTCATCCTGCCAACCCCTGATCTCCTCCTACGGTTTCAGTGACATAGACCTGTACCATGATCCATCCTGATCTTGTCATCATGGGTGTGGGCACCCTTCTAAACTTGCCCAAACTTATATTGGTGAGAAGGAAGAGGAAGCTAACTTGAGGGCTTGGGTGAAGGGAAACAACCCAGCTGCAGAGGCTAACTTTAGCCAGGTTAGTCATAGGCTCCATGCACAGGGCCCAGTGGCCAAATGATGGGTCTTGAAACAACAAATGTGGTTCACTTAGGTGCCTTGGAGAGGCCATCCCTCAGGCCGTGTTCACAAGGGGAGTTCCAGACCCGGGTGATGTATAGGGGAGGTGAAGAGCAGCATGGCTTCAGCCGGACGGTGCATTCCAGGCCCCGAACCATTAGGTGTTGACTGGTCAAAGAACAGAATCCATCTAGTACCCTTCGATCCAAGGCTGAAAGTTAGCAAGAGTCAGCAGAGGACTTTGAGCGTTAGGGCTGACTTCCCAACGTTTTGGGAGAAACGAGGTTATTGAGGATGCGATACACTTGCTCATTCACAGAGTGCTGCCCACATCTGCTGAATTTCCCACTCCATAGTAGAGGGCTAAATTGCCTGTCTGTGACATGCTTGGCTCAGTCCAAGGCTGGGCTGCAGGCTGGCCCATCAGCGTTCCCTTTTCAAAGACTCAAGGGCTGGCAGCCCTCCCGTCGATTCCAGGACTGGTGACCAGGCCTTATTTGCTCTAAGAATAATGAAATCCTTAGCTTTCCCCATTTACTGAGCAGATTCAAAAGGGGCGGATGTCACATACAATAGGGTTATAAAAATAATACAGCTACATGACACTCTCTCATTCCTTTCTTTTTGTCTTCCTAGCAACCTGGTATCCCTGTAGCCAATGAGAGATAGGCCTGTCAGCGAAAGGTCTTGAGAGCCAGGAACGATATGTCTTATTCCAAACTCTGGTGGTGGCACATTCTGTGGCCTTGGGCAAGTCACCCAATCTGTCGGCTCCTTCTCTCCAAAATGTGAAACAAACTGAAAAGGGGTTGGGAGAATTCATTAGTTTGGTGGAAAGGTTTGAGCAACTTGGTTCCATCAGTGCAATAATGACCTCTTTCTATTTACAAGACGTTGGCTCCTCTCCTCACTTCACTTTTGATAGTCAAGTGGATTTGCAAGTAAATGAGAGCTCTCAGCAGAATCTGTAGAGCATTTTAAAAGCCTCTGGTTTTGCAGCCTTCAGAAAAACTGTCAGGGACTCTTTAGAGTGTTTCTTAAAGGGGTTTTCAACAGGACTTAAGTCAAGACTGCTCTGAAAGCAAGTTTAAGTGGGAGTAAAATTATGCTATATTCCTTTTGCAAATTAAGGCAACCGAAAATTTATGTTTTTGAATTGTGGCCTTGAACTTTGTGCGTTCAGTTGCCTCAAAAGTTTGGCTCACATCTAGTGCATCGCTCTGTGTGTGACACGTTTAAATGCTCAACAAATGTTTTGGGCTAGATAGGTGGGATGAATGGATGACTAAATAATAGTTAGTAAAAAGTCATCTATCATTAAGTTTTACCCTAGCTCTGGAATCCTCAAGATTTGGGGTTTAGGGTCCTCAGGCATACTTGATGTTCACTTCTATCTTCTTCAACAGAGTTCAGGTTTCACTTGGATTGAGATGAAACCAAAAGCAGTCGCACTGTGCTTCACTGCAGCTGTGGGAGGACACTAAAAAGTATTGTTTTTGTAGAGCAAAAACATTATGGTATGAGTATGTCTTACAGGGGAAAAAAAACCAAGGCTTGGAGACAGTGAGCATTTTAGTATGTCTTTATCCCTAGGTAGTCACCTATGTTTTGAAACGCGTTGAAAAAAACCTGCCCCCAAACTTCAGTCTGTCATCTTGCTTATAATTCTCTAAATGCTCATATAGATTCTCTATGTCAACACAGGAAGTCAACATCATTGAGAATATCTTTGTATAATCAATCTATAAGATTAGTTTCTGAGAGTCTGAACACAGTCAGGCCCAGAGAAGAGACTAGTCAACCTTAGTGGTTACCAGTCTATAGAAGAGCCCAGACCAGCCACTTCACAACGGGGGCTAGGTGTGACTCAGAGCATTCCATGTAGGTTCATAGATGTCATGTCTTCATTCGGAGGTCCCTGAAGACATCTCTCTTCCTTACACCCAGACTCTGTCCCTGAGAGAAGCAGGGGCAGGAGATAGAACTGTGAAGGAGTAAGTATCTATAATAATAAAGGCATAATATGCTAGTTAGACTGGATGTCTTTCCAGATGAAGCTGGGGCTGCGAGGGAAGCCCAGGTCCCAGGTGCTGCAGCAGAGGGGGAGCAGAGGGCGGGGTTAGAGAAGGAAGGCCTACTCTTGCATGAATTTCATGCCTCAGGCCTCTAGTTTTATATAAGAGAAACTGAAGAGTTACTTAGAGACTATTTAAATTATAATACCAGACTAAGCTTATTGTAGTGTCTAAAAGCTTTACTCAAAATGTGGGCCCCAATTCAGCTGGGAGCTCATTAGCAATGCAGAACTCAGCACCGACTACAGACCTAATGAACCATAATTCTCATTTTAACCAGATTCCTAGGTGATTCATTCTTATGCACAAAATAGTTGGAGGCATGCTGATCTGAATTACAAAACCTTTTCTTGTCCCTTCCCAGTTGTCTAATAAATTGAGTGACCAGAGAAGCTATAGCGCAGAACAAAACTATATTTTATCTACACATCTCAGTGTACCTTAGCGAGCTGTGGCCCTATCACAGTTGAATGAAAACAAAGAGAAAACAATGGGAACAATGTAGGAAAGTTGTTTGAGCTTGTGGCTGCTGCCCTTTGGGGTTTTAGGCTTGACCTCCTTGGGCTTTATGAAGGCTGTGATAGCCTTGGCATATGTGCTCATGGCCTTGGTGTTGTTGCCCTGCATCTTCTTCAGGCCCTTCTTGTGCTTCTGGGCAAAGTGGATGTTCCTCAGGAACTTGGGGTTCATCCCCTTAAGAGATTTTCATCTTTGGGGGTTTCTTGGTGCTGTCTCTGTGCCATGTTTGAGACTGGTTGTATGTGGTGTGGTTCTTGAACTTGGCCACAGCTGCCTGTGACTCCCAAAGTGTCTGGGACCAGAGCTTTTATGAATTTTAGAGGCAAAGATACTATTTTGCAAATTCAGAGATACATTTGTTGGAAACTATGTTGTTTATAAGAAATGCCATACTTAAGAGTTTAAAAATCCTATTTCTCATTTCCTTCATTTCCTTATGGCATTATGGTAAGAGCTCTGGCCTGGGACTTGAGAAGACGTGGGGTCCAATCCTGATCCTCCTACATATTAGCTATGTCTACAGGGAAATTAATAAATCTCCTTGAGCCTCAATTTCATTGGTGACTGTTATATACAAAGCAATCAATAATTTTTTTTAAGAAATCAATCCAAGCCTCCACCATAAATTTTATTTAGTTTGAGTGCATATTATTGTTAATAGAGTGAGTCTTTCATCTGTGAAATTTTCAGGGCATCTGGCAAATACTGCAGGTGGGAAGAGGATGAATCTCTTCTGCTAAAATCGTTTCCCTTTTGTCTTGAATTATTTCATGGCACAGAGCTTCCTGGAAACAAGAGACCAGGACGGAAGACCCCTAAAGGTCACTGGCATCTTTACGGTATACTGATAAGATTCTCTAAGTAAATGTGGTCAGGTTGAAGAATATTAATAGAGCACAATAAGAATTTGCCACGTAGCCTCCTCCTTCCAAGTGGCCAAACAAGCAAAATAGAAAACAAACCAACAGGCTCTTCAGATGGCCATGCCTGTGCCACGTCCCTGGCAGGATCCGAAGGGCTAATGAGACTTGCCCGACTTGATCTCTGAGGAGCTGGTCCTGCAGTTCCCAGACAGACTGTTTACTTCCTGATTCTGAGGGACCCATTCCAATGTCACTCGGAATCAATTGCATTTGCAGGTGGATGTTAGCAGCAACAGTGGCCCCGCCCTGGGCAGCTAGATAGCATTAGGGTTAGCGCTCCCAGGCCCACTCACTTCTGGTGGGCAGGGGGCGGGGAAGGGCAGAAAGGCTGAGGTTCCCGGCCTCCCAGCTACCAGTTCAATTTGGAGGCTGAGAGCAGGGGCAGCAGATGGGAGAGTGATGCTCTCCTCCTGCTGCAGGTGATTCATAGAGCATCCGGGCACAAGGCCCACCTGCAACACCAGTGGGAGCAGATGTCGCATGGATCCAAGAGCCTCTGCCGGTGAATGAGAACCACATGAGGCTGATGGGTGGCCTGGGGAAAGGTGGGCGTTAGTCCTCACAGCCCAGGCCACCCGGGTGCCACATTCACTCTTCTTGCTTTTGCTGCCCTCAGAGGCTTTGGTCCGATTCTCCATTTGAGTACGTAAGTTAGGGCAGCTGCATCCACGGCCATGTTTGCCTTCCAGTATGCCAGCTGCATTTCCTGCCTCGCTTTCACAGGCATCCTACAACCCTGCCTCTTTTGTGTGAGTTCTATCCCGCCTCCACTGACATGCTCACCCAAGAGTCCCCCACCTCCTAGCAGGATATGGCCACTCTCTCCCTCTCAGCAAAGCAGCATTTCAGCCAGGTCCTCTGGCACCTCCCCCTGAGCAGTCGTGTGAGGCCTGGCTCTCTGCCTTGTAGCGTGAGCAGTCTAAGACTATGGGCAACTAGAGTAACTTAGCCATTTGGCTTTTTCCCACGAGACAGTCTCCAGTGGGGTTTGACCCATTTCCTCCCCTACTTACTGCTGCCCACAAAATGCCTTGATCAGGATACTTGGCACTGAAAATCCATCATGTGCCAAGAAGGAATTGAGATGCCCCCCCTTTTTTTGGTGGTGGTGGTGTTGGTGGGATTCTGATACTTCCAGCATCATCTGAGGCAGACGTTGGCTTCTATCTCTGCTTTATCTGAAGAGTTGTCTCCCTTCTGGACACCTTGGTGCAGCCTAATCACTCTGCCCTCCCCTCTCATCATCCTTC
Source organism: Vespertilio murinus (assembly GCA_963924515.1). Lineage (NCBI taxonomy): Eukaryota > Metazoa > Chordata > Mammalia > Chiroptera > Vespertilionidae > Vespertilio > Vespertilio murinus. Next base: position 164,392,774 of record OZ004707.1, on the reverse strand, counting down.
TCCCATGGAAGGAGACTGAGACCTCATGCGATCTCTGGTCACGGACATAACCCTTTGGTTTACCAAAGCGTATGTCTGGGCTGCCTGTTAGCCTCCCCTCTCCGCCTGGCTGGGCATTACCACAGCAGGAGTCTGGAGTCGCTTCCCGGCTCCCAGCATGTGACCCACACATGCCCAGAAGCATGAGGCACAACATTAACCTTTTAGGAGATTTTCCAGAGCAAATGAGACAGTCCGTGGAGTGTTATTTATGTTTCTTCTCCTTCCCTCTTCTTGGTAGCTGCCATTTGGAATGGACAGAGTGAAACAGAAGTCAAAGACCTGTCTGTGCATCCTTTCCCAAGCTGTAATGAAGATGGAGGTGCATTCGCCATCCCGAGGATTGGTGTAATCAAACATACGGCAGAGCGAGGTTTTTGGAACACTTTCATCAGTTTTGGAAACGACAGCTCTTCTGTGGCTACATCTCTCTCTCTCTGTCTGTCTCGGATTTCAGAGCCTGGACTTACATTTCCCGTGCAGACAGGCCATCCCTTTGCTCTTCTGATTCAGCTGACCACTGTTCACTGTAGCTGCATGCAACACATTCCAGCTCTCTGGGGTTTGGAACAGCACCTCCCATCCCCAGAGAAGGGATTCTCTGTGGGGGCTGAGCTGGCAGCGCTCGGGCTCGCCTTGCGGTCGGCACATAGGCCATCAGAAATCATCTGGGTGTCAACCTGCCAGCTGAGGCCATCCTGGGGCATAGGGATTTATTGTTCACAGGAGAAAGGAAAGAAGCAATTTCCTTAACCCTGCTTTGCAGGCCACCTCCACGTAAGAGGACGCCAACGCTGCCCCAGTCAGTTCGATACCTAAGTCACCCTTGCCTGTGTTCTCCCAAGCAGTTCAGGCCTGTCTGCTACCAGGAGCAGGTGCCAACTTGGAGTGCAGACTTCTCCCAGCAGGCCCCGGCATGTGTTGCTGCCAAGGCAACTGTGGTTGGGATGAAGAATAACGAGTAAACCACAAATCCAGAAAAGGAAGAGGAGGCCGCCCTTTTGGCGTGGGCTGACTCAGGTACAAGCTGTCCCTTGAGGAAAGATGTGGGCTGTGAAGACCCCCCCAGAGCCAAGGCCAGACAAGGCCAGGACAGGCAAAGCTGGGCCCCACAGAGCAGCTTCCCAGAACTAGTTTAATCAGACCAGGTAAGGACAACGGCGAATGCGGCTGCCTGCTCAGGCCTTAGTAGGCTCTGCCCAGTGGCAGGAGCAGAAAGCAGTTGGTTTCTGGGAAAGTCCTAAAAAGACCTGTCTGTGTTCAGTGAGCAAGAGCTGCACCAAATAAGCATCTAACGTGAGGTCTGGTGCTGCGGGTGTGTGTGTGTGTGTGTGTGTGTGTGTGTGTGTGTGTGAAGGGGGTGCCAGGGAGAAAGCAGAGGTGTGTGCCACATAGGGCCAGGCCTGGAATTCAGACGAATAAGAACAAAGCCATGGCGAGACAAAAGTCCAAGCCAAACGAATAGCAACAGAGAAGCAAGTTCCTTTGGGCCAACCAGTGGCAAATACATGTTGATATCATCTGATAGAGCGTGTTTCTCTTTATCCTTGTGAAGGGAGTTCTATCCTCGGCCAACACGGTTTGCAGCACACCTAGACAGGGAGGAGACTTGCAATCAGAACTGGTCACCTGACTTTACTCATTCTGGGCTCCACAGTTTTGCTGTAATTCTGATGCCAGATCCAAGGTCAGTGGGAATGAGTTGTCTGCCACGGGAAAGGAGGGTAGGGGGTAAGACTGAAGGCACTCTGGCCATACCTGGGTTTTGTTCTCCCTGAGACTGTGCTTCATTTGGAGATTTCTTGAACTTCATGGAAACAACAGGATGTTTTGTTGAGAATAACTGAAATCGCAATTTAAAGTAGAAACTGTAGTTTTACATTTTACTCTATGTTAACTTTAAAATTGCCTCTAGCAAATTAATAAAGTGGGATGCGATTAGATATGAAAGTCCAGGACTTCATCACTAGATAGATGAATGCCATCCCTCAGTGCACCTGATTGTGCTGTTCTCAAAAGGCTTTGATTCATCCAGCTCTCTTGCTCCTCTTCCATGTGCATACTTTTTGAATAGAATTAAAATTTCTGGTTTGAAGTCTGAATTGAAATTCCCACTGGGCTGAAACACAGATACCATGGAAACTGTCTATATTCCAACATTAAACATTCCCCTAGCAGCAAAAGCTTGAGATTTTTCTTTCTAAACACTATTGGGTAGCTATAGAACAGATGTTCTAAATGACCTTTGAAGAAGGTGGAACAAAGCTATATAATCCTACTTTTTGAAGGGACCTAGCTATAGATGTCCAACATTATATGGGGTCTGAAAGGGCATGTTTGGGATAGTCATCTGGTAGGAAGAAGAGTGAGTAAACACCTATTAGGTGGTCATGTATGAAACACTGTTCTGTTGCTTTCCTATGATTATCTCATTAAATCCTCAGAACAACCTGTAAAGGAGTCTTCTCTTCTGTTTTTATATATGGGTTTAGGAAAACTCAGAAGGATGAAATGTTCCAGACTCATAACTGACTGACTGACAGTGGAACCTAAGTTTGATTCTAAACCCCATGGTGCTGCTGGATTCTATTCTCTTGGTGGTGGTGGCTGTTTTAAACTAGAGCTAATATATCAATGACTGCCTTTCTTCAAGCCCTTTTTTGCTATAGCTTTGCAGTTTGAAACATTAGTTGCGCTCATAATTACATAAATAGACTAATATAAAATAAACTGACTAATCAATTGGTAAAGAAGCATGATGTTCTCATTTCCCAGTGGCTATTATTGTTTAATATTGTTTCTGTAACTTGAATGTGAGAGATATTCCCACAAAACTTTTGATTCAGAGGCAAATTATTCTGCAAAGTTTACGGTGTGCGATAAAAGTAGAAAACTAAAACAAAAAACCTACATGAGTTGCTCTATTGATTCCTTCATTTCCATTTGGAGGTTTTACAAGTTCTCAGATAATCCTTGAGCATAATAATTCTTGCCTGGAACTCAGTTCATTTTCCTCTATCATTTCTTTTGTTTCTACCAGCTCATTCTCCTCCATGTGGCAAATGCAGATCTCCTGACTCTGAGATTTCTACTTCAGAAGGAACTATATTTTAAAGCATGAATAGTTCTGGTGTCTCTGATAGAAAGATCTCTGAGATATGTAGAAGTATGAGGACAAAGAAATATTGGCTTATGTCATATTGATTGTAAAATGCTCAAAGCCCAGACCGTCCACAGGAAGCCTGCCTGTGGCAAAGAGAAAACAAAGAGACAGCATTTGAATTTGAAAATAGAAAATCAGAGGCTCTCAGGAGAGTCCTTAGAAAATACAAGCTCTTGAACAATAACAAACAACTTCTTGGGACACAGGTGCTGTTTTTATCACTTAATTCTATTGAGAATATGGAATTGAGATGAAAGGAAAAGAGCTAATAGATCAACGACGGCTTGTCCTGATAGGGTTGATAAACTGGGTTTAGATTTGGGACCCATTGGCTTAAGATGCTGGAATACTGGGTTCTTGGCCATGGATATTTCACATGCACAGGAGGAATCTGTCTACCTAGAAGCCAGACTAACAGAACCAGAAGGCTTTTAATTCAATATCATGGGGGAAGGAGGAAAACAGATTCACCTGGGAAAACAGTTTAATCTGTTCTATCTGGAGGATGGCGGGGAGGAACATGGAAAGAAGAAACAGAGTGGGAAAGGTCACGGTGAGTCACAAGTACGATGGGGAGCAGCCTTCAATGGGAGTGCATAGAACATGGGGAATTCATCAGGGGGGCTGGAGATGATGATGCATGCAAAGATGATGATGCATGATGGGCCTGCAGAGACTTCAAAATAAATGCCCATTTTAGATGGGGATAAAGCAAGAGGCCAGGAGGCAGAAAATCAGAGGCTCTCAAGAGAGTCTTTAGAGAAGACAAACTTTTGAACAATAAAAAAAATTACTTGGAGCACAGGTGCTGCTTTATCACTTAATTCTGTTAAGCATATGGAATTGAGATGAAAGGGAAAGAACTAATAGATCAATGACTGTCTTTCTGGATTTCGATTTGAGGCCCAGGCTGTGAATTTGATCCAGAGTGGTTAGAAGTGATTAGGTTTAAGAAGTAGGCTGTGATATTCTACAGGTAGCCAAGTGTTGTTGAGGCTGGCTAATGTATGTGCTTAGAAGGTGAGGAGTGGAGGGTGGCTTGTTAGAAGGTCTATGACTGGGTGATAAATGCATCATTGGGTTTAATTTCATGCAGATCAATAAAATTGGTTGGAATTAGACTCAAGAATTAGATGGAATTTCTTATTCACTCATTTATTTATTCAACAAGTATGAATTGAGTGCCAACTTTATTGGGGGGCTGAGAATAGAGCACTGAATGAAAGAGACAATAGCCTTTTAATGATGAAATGTACTGAAAAATAGGAGAGGGAGAGTAACTAAAACAGGATAGCAGTTAAATAAATATATTTCATATGATTATTTATATTATGAAAAAAAGTGGTAAGATTAAGACACTGACAGCAGCCCTAGATGATTTGGCTCAGTGGATAGAGTGTCAGCCTGTGGACTGAAAAATCCCAGGTTCGATACCTGGGTTGTGGGCTTGATTCCCAGAAGGGGACTTGCAAGAGGCAGCCAATCAAATTATTCTCTCTCATCATTGAGTTTTCTATCTCTCTTCCCCTCTGCCTTCCTTTCTGAAATCAATAAAGTTATACATTTTTTTAAATGACCCTGACGGTATAGATGCAGTGAGGTAAACAATAAACCTTTGATGGGGAGGTGGTCAGATTAGGTATCTCTGAGAGTATAAAATTTCAATGAAGTTATGAATTATGATATGAATCCACAATGTGAAGAAATGGGGATATAAAGATCCAAGCAGAGGGAACCACATTCACAGTGGCCCTGAGGGAGGACCTGGAAAATTTCAAACAAAGAATAAGCCAGAATAAGCTGGAGGATGGTAAACAAGTGGAAGGTGGAAATAAATGAGATTGAAAAGGTAGATAGGGCCGAAGCCGGTTTGGCTCAGTGGATAGAGGGATCTGTGGATTGAGGGATCCCGGGTTCGATTCCGGTCAGGGGCATGTACATTGGTTGTGGGCACATCCCCAGTAGGGGGTGTGCAGGAGGCAGCTGGTTGATGTTTCTCTCTCACCGACGTTTCTAGCTCTCTATCTCTCTCCCTTCCTCTCTGTAAAATATCAATAAAATATATTTTTTTTTAAAAAGAAAAGAAAAGGTAGATAGGACCTGATAATGTAGATATTTGAGAAAAATGGTCAGGTTTTTGAATTTCTAAATAAAATAAGAAGCCATTGGACCCCCATAATACTATCAAAAGATTTCTCAGTGGAAATTTTTCATGCCAGAGAAGAGTGGGATGATATATTTAAAACACTGAAAGAAAAAAAAAGTATGTCAACCAAAAATACTATACCTAGAAAAGCTGTTCTTTAGAAATGAAGATAAGATGGACTTTCTCAAACACACAAAGGCTAAGAAAGCTTATTGCCACCAACTCTCTAATATTGTAATGGTGATGTGTAAATCACAGTTCTAGTTTTAAAGTTAAAAAAAAACATATTAAAATAACCACAACTACAATAATTTGTTATGTGGCATATGCTATAAATCAATGACTATAATATTGTGTGATGCCCCCAATAGGTAGAATAAATGGATCTAGGAAACAAAGGGGGAAATAGGAGAGATCCTTCTTACCATCACTGCAAGTTGGGAAATTTATACTTCCTGTTCTTACAACTCTGAGGGTCTATGAGTCTAGAGGTCTTAGTTCACAGAAGACATGCTCCAGCACAAAGAAGGAATAAACAAAACAAAACAAAAAAAGAGCAAAACATGTTATCTAGCAAAGAGTGGGTTCAACTTAGGAGAAGAGTGAAGAGAAGACGACTTAAAATAATAGCTATGCAACCTACATTGGGAGCAACCTGTACAGTTTGGAACAACAGGTTGGTAGGCTTAGGAGGCAGGTATCTAGACTCAGTAGGGTAGATATTATGAATAGCAGTGTGATAACACATCCAGAAAGAATTAAGAATATGCATATGGAAATTTTGAAAGTGACAATTAGAAATATGTGTATTTGACTAAAAATAGAAGAAATATATACAATCCCTCAGGAGAAAATAACTACTATGAAGGAAAAAAGACACTTCGTGATGGAGGGTGCTTCCCGAGCTCAGGTGTTGAAGTAATACCTGAACATAGACATGAGTAAAACAAAGGAGTAAACCATGAAGTTGAAAAGATGGAGTGCAGGGGAGCAGTCAAGGCAGAGGCAACAACAAACACAAAGGAAAAGAAAAGGCATTTGTATGTAGAAGGTCAGTGGGGGGGGGGAGGGTGTTGGAAATTTGAGGAATAAGGAGATATATGAAAAACTAGTCAACTCGGAGTGGCAAACCAACTATTAGAGAAACGAAATGGTAGTGCTAAGCAGTGCTGTGCATCCATTTGAGGATTGTGGTCATAAATTTGAAGTGAGATTATTCAGTATAGTTATATAAATTTTTCCCAGAAATGTTAAGACTTGAGGATGTAGGGACAATATTAGTATATAATCAGAACCAGTTTAACTAGGTGAGTATGATGGAGGGGGGAAAAAGAGTTGAGATGATTGTGAGTTATTTCCATACTGGAATTTAAGCTAACGAGGGAAGTGGGAATATGTAAGGGAGTGATGGATCGTGAAAATTTTCTAATTTCATTAGATTAAAAAAAAATCTAACCCTGTAGAAAAAGATATAGTTTAGCTGCATGTCAAGATGTACACACATATAGAAATGTATAAACTTGAATATAAGAAGACCAGACAGGCATATGGATGGTGTTAAGAAAGAGAACCCACTTGGGGCCAGCTGGCAAAGAAGACATTTCCCTGACCCAGATCTTAATACAGTGTAGAAGCCTACTCCAACCAGGAGGGCTTCTGTAGGGAGTCTCATTTGGCTAAAAGTAGAACATCTGACAAATTTTTGCCTTACCGAATCATCAATCAGTAAGTAGAGGGAGAGACAAAGGGAGTTTCCACTTTAACAAAGAAGAATGTCTTTGTAAAAGTGAAATTGATGGAAATGTAGAGAGAAAATAGTCTAATTCCTTTACCTGCTCTAACTGAGCCCTGTTCTTCAGGTTCATGAGACAACTGAATCCTCTATTGGTGTTTTTAGTAGAATTATAAAAAAATTAAATCATATTGGCAATAGGTATACTGTATATTCTGACTTCAAGAAAGAAGCTACCTTCTTTTTCTGCAAAATAGCCAAAGGACTACTGGAGAAAAGGATAATCAGATGGAAAAATAAATAGTTGTTGACCATACCCAACGGATGGAGATTATTCAATCAGAAGATATTTCTGGTGGCAGTTGACAGGAAGCAGAAGTAAAGGATTGACACGAAGAAGCTATAATCCTAATCTTATATGGCCCCAAATGTTTATATTTTGAACTAAGTCTACTAATGATGATAACTTGGTTTTAAAAAAGTTATAATGTAGTGTATACTTATATAGACTAGCATTTATACACTTGATTCCTAATCCTTAAAGCAACTCTGTAAATGTAATTCTTATATTTACCTTATACTTGAAAAAACTGAGGTTGGACAAAGTAATTGGCTTCTTTGAAGTCTCAGTATATAATGGAGCCAAGATTCAAACCAGGTCCATGTCTCTCCAATGGTCATTCCAAGGTGTCATTTGTATTTGAACACCTCTATATAGCATGTCTGTGAGAGAGCGTTGCAGGGATAAAGACTGTTTTTCATTGGCAGAAAGCTCATTTAGAACAAACAGCATGGTGTGGTCATCATAAAACCTAGCACTATCTTAGTTTGCATCAACATAGCTCTTGAATGGTCACCATACGTCTCAGCCTTATCTATAGTATTGTGTCCAACTGTGAGTACCATGCATGGAAAAAGATACAGAGAACCCAGATTTTATTTGTAAAGGAATGACCAATTTAATGGAAAGCCAAAATGAAGGTTGATCAAAAGAACTAGGCATATGGAAAAGGAATGCCTAGAGGGAATATGATAGCTTCCCTAAAATATTTAACAGACTTGCCCAGCCAGTGTGGCTGGATGGTTGAGTTGACCCCTGAACCAGGAGGTTCCCAGTTAGGGCATTTGCCTGGGTTGTGGGCTTGATCCCCAGTAGGGGCAACTGATCAATGATGATTTTTCTTATCATTGATGTTTCTCTCTCTCCCTCTCCCTTCCTCTCTGAAATCAATAAAAATATGTATTGCTCCCTCTTCCTCTCTCCTGAGTGATCTGTGAGAAAGTAAAGTATCCAACAAGAACACAGTGGAGCTCTACTGTGGACAGCATGTTACTACCCCAGAGTTCACAAGCAAGAAGAAGATGATGGAGTGAGCAGGATGAGAACCCGTTCTGTAGAGAGCAAAGATACAGGATCAATGTCAGCATCCCAGAGCCATGAATGTGAAGCCTGAGAGATGAGACCAAAGCAAGGCAGGTCAGGGCGAAGGGGCAGTGGTTGCTGCCATTTGCTTAAAATACCCATTAATGTTTAAAACTTTTTTTTTTTATGGAGCAGCAGGAGTACAATGTTGTGGTAGGTGGGCCTGGCTTCAAATGCTCCGGCAGGGACAGATAATTGGCTTGTTCCGACTCTTTATTAAAGGCTTGTCCCTGCTACTTTAACTTGATTTTCAAGGTCTTCTAAAATCCGATCTGACCTTTTCTTCCTCACTTTGCACTCTATTCTTTCTGTGCTCCTCAAATTCCTTTCATCTTCTGGTTTTTGCCTGGAATGCCTTTCTCCCGCCTCTCCTTTGTGCAAATTCTGTTCATTTTTAAAGCCTCCGTTTCTCTGAATGCTGTCCTGACCGCTCTAGCCTGATGTGAACTCTCCCAGTTCTGAACTCTCACAGTCATTATTATCTGCCCACGCATTTGGCAATTGGTCATTGTCTTCTCGAGATCCTTTTGGAAACAAATCCCCCTCCAAGCCAGCTTAAGCAATAAAAAAATTTATTCTCTCACGTAGCAGGAAGTCCTGAATTCGGACAGGCTCCAAGGTTGATTCAGAGACTCAACTACGTCATTGGAGACCCACGTTTGCTCCACTCTGCCATCCCAGGTCTGGTTTCTTCATGGTCATAAGGTGGCTGCCAAAAGCAGCTATGGACACACTCTTCTTCACTTTCATATAGCGGCAGAGAGTGGGAGTGACTATCAGGTTCCTTCAGTCAGATTGAACCAGAATTGGTCACACACCTATTGCTGGACCAACAACAGTAGCACAGGAAATGTCACAGTGTTAATTGTCTTACTAATTAGGACTTACACCTGGTCTGGGAAGGGGGCCATCCTCTCCTCTTTCACCTAAATAAAATGAATACTTGAATAACGCTGGGCTTCTGGTAGGAATCAAGAAGGGAAATGATGAATGCTGCAGTCACAGGCTTCCCAATGACAAGTGTTCTTTTATTTATTTATTTATCTATTTATTTATTTATTTATTTATTTATTTATTTATTTATCTATTTTATATATATATATATATATATATATATATATATATATATATTTAAATATATCTTTACTGATTTCAGAGAGGGAAAGAGAGATAGAAACATCAATGATAATAGAGAATCATTGATTGGCTTCCTCCTGCATGCCCCTTGATGGGGATCAAGCCTGTCTGTGCCCCTGACCGGAATCAAACCTGGGACCTCTCAGTCCGCAGGCTGATGCTCTATCCACGAAGCCAAACCAGCCAGGTTCCTATGACAAGTGTTCTTTATCTTCAGTTGCTAGTAATACCTTTTATTGTAACCTTTCCACACTTTTTTATCTTTCTCTATTCAGGTAGATTGCAAACACCTTGAGACAAAGCCTGTATCTTTCATTTTGTGACCCCCAACTGACTTCCTTGCAGATATGTCAGTAAGTATTTATTGTTTGGGTTTGGCTCCTCTGAGAAGGACATACATTCTCTCCCTGACTAGCACCACCGAGGTTGCAATTGAAGCTTCTAAGGTTCGGATGGTAAACAAAAATGTAAGGGTTTGGAGAGCTCATGCACAGAGGGAGGTCTTGTTTGAAATCATGTGATTCCTTCTTACCTCTGCCTCAGAAACCACGTGGATATTAGCATCAAACATTGATTCAAAGAGTAAGTCCAAGGAGACTGGAAATTTTGTAATGCAATAATCTTCTTATCCTTGATACTTGCATTTTGAGTCCACTTCATTGCTGAGAAGTGCAAAGTTTGCCTTAGCTACAAACCATGCATTTTATAATAATCATCTCAGGAAAGATGGTAATCACAAAAAATTGATATTTAAGATCGTTCATTTATTTATTCATTTAACAAATATCTCTTTTTTGAGTACCTTGTTATCTGCACTAGGTGCAACTTGATATATAAAGTTGCATAAGAGATTATTGCTGCCCTTAAGCTGCTCATTAGTAGACACACTATCACTTCTTCAAATTTGGTAGTTATTTCTGTGTGGCCGCTGGGTTCAGACCTCAGACAATCACCTGGGGTGTCTGCTCTAGAACTGTTTTGCTGTGGATACTTTGCTGGTTTTGGTGGTGAAAAGTACAGTTTCACCCTCCATTCAATGTCTAGCCTAAGGTGATTCACTTAGCTCAGCTTCCACATTACTAAAATGGGGATTAATACTGCTTGCCTACTTCTAGTACTAGCTACACAACCCATTACCCATGCGAGAGGCATAATTCTGACAGCCTGAGCTGGAGAATATCATTAGCTGAAGTATAATAAGATTGGGTGAGGTGGTTAAGAAGTTTCTGAATGAGTCAGGCCTCTGGCACTCAATTTATTAATGAGTCATTTTCCTTGCCTAGCAGACACTGTGGCAGAAAATGAAAGAAGAAGAAGCCATTCAATGTCTGTTTTTAAAAAAATGTATTCTGGCCCTCGGTCCACCACAGTAGAGTTCAATACATTTTAGCATTTTAGACCTAATACTTGTCGCCAAAGCATTCTCCTGGTTTCTTTCAAATTGGAAGAAGCAAGTGAGGTCTTTTCTCAAGGAATGGGGGGAATTGGATTTTATCTAAAACCCCGCTTCCCAGAGGTTTTAGATAACAAATCCCCAGTAGCCAGACATGGCATTTATTATCTTGCTCTGTGCAACACCCAAAATCCAAATATTATTGTTACAGCCTTTTCTAAAAGCTTCTTAATGACAATGATGATGACAACTCATTGGCCTCACATTTACCTGTTTTACTTGATTTTACTGGGTTTCATCTTCATTGTGTGCCGGCTTCCTACATGTATCTATCTATATCCTGGGTCTCTTCATAGCTTTCCTAACCAAGATCTTAAATTTTTCCTTTCATTTTTCTGTTACAACCTCCTCACCTATTCTCTCTTCCATTTACTCATAAGAACTAAAAATTCTCTTCTATTCATACACTAGCTTCAGTCACTTATAATACTTACTACCGTACTGGCACCGAGAAACCCTGCTAACTCAGTTTAACACTCAGTCAGCGTGGGCTCCGTGGTCGTCTGTTATAACACTGCTCATCATCCTAGACTTTTCAATCCATTTGACAATTTGCCTTGTTCACTGTGCCAACCCCAAACCCTGGTCTGCACCCACTATGTTCTCTGGACCTGCCTTTGACAATCTGAGACTATGGAATAAACTCAAAGTCTGATGGGGTTTATCTTCTGTAAATTTACACTTTAAATGTACGGATCTGCAATATCAGAGGGATTTGAAAATTTTGTCAGAAGACTTAAAACATTCCTTCCGGTCAATATTTCCAAATAGTTCATTGTCAATTCTCCAGCCACACCATCCTTGATCTTTGCAAATTAATTTGCCCTTCTTCATTTATAGAAAATATTAATGCTATTCCCTTCTCTTCCTTCTTCTCTCTCTCTCTCTCTCTCTCTCTCTCTCTCTCTCTCCCTCTCTCTCTCTCTCTGTATGCATATGTATGTGCATCTATATACATCTATCTATCTATCTATCTATCTATCTATCATCATCTATATCATATACAGTATATATAACTCCTTACCGTATCTCTCTTTGCTTGGGCCACATGGTAGACTTGAAGATACACTGTCCAGATCCCCCTTGAAAGAAAGACTTGCTGCCCTGTTGTTTTCAGCTGACAGTCTTCAGCATCAGCTTCTTCAGGATCTGCCTCAGATCAGAGAGCCGCCTTGCCTGATATCACATCCATACAGGAATAGCCCACATCTGTGACTGAGGAAAGTGAAAAAAAAGTCCTAGATGCCAGCCCGACACAGGATGTCTGATGAGCAATCCTAGCTCTTGGGCTCCCCACCACATTCAACTTTCTCTACCTGTTTCTGTTCCTTCATCCTTCCTCTGTAGGTGTTCAACTTAATATGTATCTTGACCCCCAACTCTGCTCAGTGTCACCTTCTGGAGAACCCAATTTAGGAGTGGTTTCAGAAAATAGATATTAAGTTAGATTTTGACTGAAAGCTGGCAGTGAAGAGGTCATTACTGCTGGAAAGTGAATCACAGAGAGCCCTCACACAAGGTGGCTATCCAGTGTTTAAAACTTTACCGGTGGTGAATTGGGTAGGTACTGGTGGAAGAGGACACACTACAGGATGTAATGTATCAGGTACTTGAAATATATCGAGGAAAGAGTAGTATAAGGGGAATGATATTGGATAGCTACTGCTAAAGATCAGTGACGCTCTGCAGAAACTTAATGAATAGATGAGTAACAGCCAATTGAAAGCCAAGTGTAAAGACCAGAGGGATCTTGATGCCAAACCGGTTTGGCTCAGTGGTAGAGCGTCGGTCTGCGGACTGAAGGGTCCCGGGTTCGATTCCAGTCAAGGGCATGCACATTGGTTGCGGGCACATCCCCAATAGGGGGTGTGCAAGAGGCAGCTGGTTGGTGTTTCTCTCTCATCGACATTTCTAGCTCTCTCTCTCTCTCTCTCTCTCTCTCTGCCTTCCTCTCTGTAAAATATCAAATTATATATATATATATATATATATATATATATATATATATATATATATATTTTTTTTTTTTTAAAAAAAGACCAGAGGGATCTTTGTTTGCATGCAGAAGTCATTCCTGAAGCTGCCAGCAGAGAAAGGGCCCTGATGACATGAAAGACCAAGTTCAAAGATGGTTACACTTTCAACCAAGGCAGGTCTCTTATGCCAAGGTTGGAACACTGTTTGAGGCAACTTGAGACCCGGACACATCTGGGAGGGTTTGTATTTGTTATGGCATTTGTAACATTATATTGTATTGTTTATTTGTTTGCTTCTCCTGTTAGACTGTGGTGAACTCCTTGAGTGTTGGGATTGTGTTTTAGTCCTTGTTGTCTCCCTTTCTGTTCTCCATCATCCCAAAGCCCCCTTGCAACTGCCTGTAAGTAAACAAGTCTTAATGAATGACTCTCCAGGATTTAGTCAAATTATTTATTCCTTAACATCCATTCTCTCATTTTTACCACTAAGTTTCAGAGGGATATATATATATATATATATATATATATATATATATATATATATTCACTTTTTAACTGTAGCCTGTTCCTTATGACTTAGACTACCTTTCTTTTTCCATTTCTTTATTTGTTTCCTCTTTATTAACTGCTCTTCCAAGTAGCACTGCACACTGTATAGGTGCCCAGCAAATATTTGCTTAATAAAATAAATCTTGCATTGTTTCTCTCCATTGTTTGTCTTCAACCACAGCCATGATTAATTTCAACCTCACGCCATTACCCATACTGCTGTTACCCATCTGCTCTAATCCTGCAGGATCTTGTTCCAATTCTGTAAGCAAGAGTGGGCACTAACAAAGGACAATATCCCCAGAGCAGTGCCTTGTACTAGCAACAAGAAAGTAGCTCATGGGCAAGGGTGATATCAAGTCCCAAGATGTGCAGGGTGAGTCAGTGAGCTGAAGAGCCAGGAGAGCCAGTGGCTTAGCTCCTGTCTGAATTGGAAGTCCAAGAACCAGAATAGCCAAATGGTGAAGTTCCAGTCTGAAAACTGGGGATTCCAGATCCAGGAAGAGCCAATGTTTCTGTTTGAGTCAGAGGGCAGGAGAAAAAGCCAATGTCCCAAGGCTTTTGGACATCAGGCAGGGAGAATTTTTTTCCTTAGTTGGAGGAAAGTCAATTTTCTGTTCTACTTAGGCCTTCAACTGGTTGAATGAGGCCCATCCCCATCAGGGAGGGTAATCTACTTTACTCAATATATCCGTTTAAAAGTTAATCTCATCCAATACACCCTCATAGAAACATCCAGAATAATGTATGAAAATCTATTGGACACCCATGGCCCAGTCAAGTGGACACACACAATAAACTATCAGAGTCTTTATCAATAATTTTGGCCCTGTATCACCAACTATTTTAAGTCTATATGGCTTACTTGAAGAATATGGGTACTAATTTCTCAATAATCTATAGTATCCACAAGAATGCTAGGCACATTATGATTTGGAAAAATCTGTTGGAACAGTAAATGATTTAAGATAAGGACTAAATGTGAAGTAAGAAAACATTGACCTGGTGACTTTGTATTATGCTTCTTCCTTTTTATCACACTCCTGTGGCTTTCTTCCCTTCCTCCAGGACACCAGCCAATGTAGTCCACCTTGGCTATCCTGGTGTGAAACCTTAGTCAAGAGATGAAACCCTGCCCGAGATATGAAGGCCACTTTGGAGACTATTTGTGTCTTTGATTAATTCCTTCTTCATTCTTGGCCTTGACTCGATTCATATTGTTGACAGTATTACAGATGTCCCCCATTTTTAACCCTCTTTGCCTCCCTCCACTCAACCCCTGCCCCATCCCAGGCCTTTATCATGCTATTGACTGTGTCCATAGGCTATTGCATATATGCATATATATTCTTTGGTTAATCTCTTTCTACCCTCCTCACCCCCATCCCACTCCCCTCTGAGATCTGTTGGTCTGTTCCATGCATCCATGTTTCTGGATCTATCTTGTTCATCAGTTTATTTTGTTCATTAGAGTCCACATATAAGTGAAACAATGTGATATTAGTCTTTCTCTACTTGGTTTATTTCACTTAGCATAATACTCTCCAGGGCTATCCATGGTGTCACAAAGGGTAAGAGATCCTTCTTCTTCTTCTTCTTCTTTTTTTTTTTTAACAGCCATATAGTATTCCATGGTGTAAATGTACCACAGCTTTTTTACTTACTCATCTACTGATGGGCACTCAGACTGTTTCAGATATTGCCTATTATAAATAACGCCACTATGAACATAGGGGTGCATATATTCTTTCTGATGGTGTTTTGGGATTTGACTTTGTCTCTACTCAAAAGTGATTGCCTGGTGGTGCATTACTATAGGGTCCTCACTCAATAACAAGCAAGTCTGAAAAGCTACCTTGAGACAAGGTGCAAATGGGCAGTGGTATCTTAATAGAATCCTTTGGTTTAAAGAGCAAATTTGAATATACAACTCATTCAGATCAAACATAACTTAAAAGAGGTAGAAGACCATTTTTATACATTATTTTCAAAACTGCCACTTAATTCTATTCTCAAATAAATATCAGCAAAATTGGAATACTATGCCACTATAAAAAAGGAACTTTTACCATTTGCAACAACATGGATGGAACTGGAGAGCATTACGCTAAGCGAAATAAGCCAGTTGGAGAAAGATAAATATCACATGATCTCACTCATATGTGAGCTATAATGAATAACATAATTTGATGAACAAGAATAGATCCAGAGACAAATGGCAGGGGAGGGGGAGTTAGAGAGCAACCGAAGGACTTGTATGCATGCGCATTAGCCTAACCAATAGACACAGACACTGGGACAGTGGCAGCTTGCCTGGGGTAGGAATGGCTTTGGGGGTGGGTGGTCAATTGGGAAAAAAGGAGACATATATAAAACTTTAGACAATAATAATAATAAAAAAACAGTAAAAAATTTCTTTTTAACCTGTATTTACTTTGTTAGTCCCATAGGTTTCAACTTCACTCATGTGAGGGAGTCAATAGACAGGGGAAAATGTTAAATCTTCCATAGAGTTCTTCTCAAGATCACACATTCGTTACAACATGTACAGAATATAGGGATATTATTGTCCCATCCTTTGCCTTGGTTACTTAGTACCTTCGATCCTTTGACTAAACCTCAGACTTCTTAGTTTAAGATAAGTTATTTTGTAGTTAAGCTTCTGAAAGAAAAGTTCATTTGCTTGCTTGCTTTTGTCCTCTGCTCATTATCATCTATAATATGGTTAACTGCAAACCTTAAACCATTTAGAGTTTTAAAATCAAATAGATACTCTTTCTTAATATGATACACAAATATTAATTTATTAGCTATAAAAGAAAAAAATTAACAAAATGAACTCTATAAAATTAAAATCTCCACTCTTCAAAGAAAGAAAATAAATGGCAAGCTATAAACTGAGATAAAATATTTTTAATACATGTCTGAAAAAAACTCGAATCCAGAATACATTAAAAAAATACTCTTGGAATTCAATACTAAAAAGATAACACAAAAAACATGGGTAAAATGTGAACAGGGATTCACAAAAGAAGATCTATTAATGGCCAATGAGCATATGAAAACATGCTTAATACAAGTAGTCATCAGGGAAATAAAGATTAATACCACAATGATATGTCATACCCATTAGAATGGCTAAAATTAAAAGGACTAAAAATTCCCCCAAGTGTTGGTGAGGCTGTAAGAGAACTGGAACAGTTGTTGGTAGAAGGTTAAGATGGGACAGCAACTTCAAAAACAGTTTGGCAGATTCTTAAATGTTAAACATAAACTTACCAAAACTCCCAGAAATTTCACTTCTAGGTATCTACTCATGAAAAAAAAAAAATTATGTTCAGTAAGGACTTGTAGAAAATATTCAGAACAGCTTTATTTATAAAAGTTTGAAAAACAATTCAATTCACTATCTACAAATAAATGAAAACATATTGGGGTATTTTTATAAAATGGAATTCTTACATTAAAAAGGAATAACTACTGGTATATAAAAGATGGATAAATCAAATATAATGTTATACGTGAAATAATCCAGATATAAAATATTATATATTGTGTGATTCCATTTCTATGAAGTTCTAGAATTGGCAAAATTAATCTATGGTGAAAGAAATCAGATCAGTGATTTCCAGGGAGATGTGAGGAAGGGACAGGAGATTGCAAAGGGGCACACAGGAATTTTCTGAGGAGATGGAAATATTCTACATCTTCACTGGGAAGGTTGTTACATGATATATTTACAAAAATATATCAAATTGTATATTTATGTATGTGCAAACTAATATCCAATTTATCCTATCTAATAAAGAAGTAATACGCTAATTGACTGCCATACCCTCAAATATGGCAGCGTCCAGTCCCCTCAGCCCCGCTGTGGCACCTGCCTTTGAAGTCCCCCAGTCCCCTCAGTCCCCTAGCACCCAGGGCCAACCCGAGGCACAGGCAAACCTCAGATGGCAGCTTCTCAGCCGCCCAGGGCTGGCCTGGGAGATGACCAAACTACCGAACAAGCAGGCTGCATGGGGTGACCAGGTCGGGGGGGAGGGGCAGTTGGGGACAGCCAGGCTGGCAGTGGGAGGAGTTAGGGGCAACCAGGCTGGCAGGCAGGTGAACAATTAGGAGCCAGTGGTCCAAAGTTGTGAGAAGGATATCTGACTGCCTGCAACCAAGGTACGTGCCCTTGGCAGTAGGACATTCTTCAAGGGGTCCCAGAGAATGTAGGACCTGCAGTAGAACATTCTCTGAGGGGTCCTGGATTGGAGAGGGTGCAGGCTGGGCTGAGGGGACCTCCCCCCCCCCCCACTGCGCGCACAAATTTCATGCTCCAGGCCTCTAGTATCTCAATAAATTTCACTTCCAAGTGGATAGACACAATATTAAATATGTTGATATATGCATATGAATTTAACGTGATATACATAAAGAATTTATGCTCAATGACAGAAACTATCACAGTGAACAACAAAAAAGGCCCTACTGTATGTTGCCTACAGGAAATCTACTTTAAATATAAAGATACACATAGAGTAAAAGTAAATTGATAGAGAAAAAGATATATCATGCTGGTGCTAATCAAAAGAAAGCCCAGATGGCTATATTCATTTCAGACAGAACAGAATCAGAGCTAGGAAGGTTATCAAAGATGAAGAGGGACATTACATACTGATTAAGGTGTCAGTTCTCCAAGAAGACACAACAATTCCTAATGTGTGCCCAACAACAGAGTGTCAAATACGTGAGGCCAAAAGTGATATAACTGTAAGAGGCAATATATATTCCATTATTATAGCTGGAGACTTCAACACTCCTATATCAGAAATAGATAGACCCAGCAGGCAGAAAATCGGTAATGACCTAGTTGAACTCAATACCATTATCAATCAACTGAATATAATGGTCTTCTACAGACTATTTCATACAACCACAGGCTACACATTCTAGTTTTCTAAGGTAGAATCTCAGTTGATTGATTTTAAATCTTTATCCTTTTTCTGATATATTCATTCAATACTATAAATTTCCCTCTAAACACTGCTTTTACTACATCTTAGAAGAAGAGCAAATTAAATACAAAGGAAGCAGGAGAAAAGAGATAATAAAAATTAAAGCAGAAATCAATGATATTGAAAAGAAGAAATCAATAAAGAAAAACAATAAAATCAATAATCCTATAGCCAGGCTAACTAAGGAAAAAAGAGAAAGGACACAAATTAGTAATATCAAACATGAAAAAGAGGACATCACCACAGATCCCAGGAACATTAAAAGGATAATAAAAGAACACTATGAACAACTCTATAGACACAGACACATATTTTCAATTCCTTGAAATGTACTATCTGCCAAAACTCACACAAGAAGACACAGACAATCTTAACAGGCCTATATTTATTAAGTACATTGAGTAAAAAATTAATAACCAAAAACAGAAAGTTTCAAGTTCAGATAGTTTCGCTGGTGAGAATATAGAAGAGGAGGGAATACTTCCTATTACATTCTATGAGACCAGCATTACCTTCATTCCAAAAGCAGGCAAAGATATTACAAGGAAAGAAATCTACAGACCAATATTTCTCAAAAGCACAGATTTAAAAAAAATCCCCAACAACATATTAGCAAATCTAATCTAATAAAGTATGAAAAGAAGTATGCAGCACAACCAAGTGGGATTTATCCCAGATTTACCCCATTGGCTCTCCTGGTTCTCAGGTCTTTGGACTCAGACTCTAAGGCAAACTATGGACCCTGGGTGATAAAATGTGTGCCACTGTAAATTCATCAACTGTAACAGGTATAACACTCTGGTAGGGAATGTGAACACTGGGGCTGGCTATGAATGCGCAGGGGCTGAGGTATATGAGAACTCACTGTTCCACCTCCCAATTTTGCTATGAATCTAAAACTGCTCCAACGAATAAAATCTATTTAAAAATATTTATGTTCACCCTGGCTGGTTTGGCTCAGTGGTTGGCGTGTTGGCATGTGGACTGAAGAGTCGCAGATTTGGTCTAGTTAAGTGCATGGTACCTTGGTTGCAGTCTGGATCCTTGGCCTCAGGAGGCAACCAATCATTGTGTCTCTCTCACATTGATGTTTTTCTCTCTCGGTCTTTTCCCCTTCCTTCCACTCTCTTTAGGGATCAATAGAAAAAAAATATTCTCAGGTTAGCATCATCAACAACAACAAAATTTATGTTCAACACAGTGTTGTTTTTAATTATGAAAAACTAGCCGAAACCCGTTTGGCTAAGTGGTAGAGCGTCGGTCTGCAGACTGAACTTGTCCCAGGTTCGATTCTGGTCAAGGGCATGTACATTGGTTGCGGGTACATCCCCGTTAGGGGGTGTGCAAGAGGCGGCTGGTCGATGTTTCTCTCTCATTGACGTTTCTAGCTCTCTATCTCTCTCCCTTCCTCTCTGTAAAATATCAATAAAATATATTTTTTTAAAAATAATGAAAAACTAGAAACTACCTACATGCCAAGCAATAAAGGGTTGGTCATTAAAACAAAAGACTTTGTTGTGATGGATATATTTGAATTTACTAGATTTCATGCTCTGATCCTAATCTGCCCTACAGGCATTTGCAAAATCTCCCTGACCCAAAGTTCTCTCACGGGAACTCAAGGTCAACCTACTGGACACTATCAGAGCAGAGCTGGGTCCCAGTAGAAGTGGCTGGACTCTCCTTTCTGCCCAGAGCTCAAAAGTACTCTCAAGATTCTTACAGGCACCAAAGGACCATGCCATCCCTTCACTGTCCTCATCCCTTCCAGTTTACTCTGTCTCGGGGACTCCTCCCCAAAACCCAGCTGTGGGGAGGAGTCGACAGTCTCCTGCTTTCTCTTACGCCCTGTGTAAGTGGGGCCACCACTTACAGAGACACCTGGGCTTCAACTCCCACCGTCTGTGGCTAAGGCTCAGAACAAAGCACAATGTCTATGGAAGACCTAACTTCACAGGCACCATTCCAGGGAGTAACCAGAAACAGGCAGTAAACTGATGGAAGCATGGCCCCCCTGTGGACCCCCTGCAGTCATCCCTCATGCTGGCCCAACCGCCTGCGGAGAAACAGTCTTATTAGGTTGGCTGATTATAGGCCACCCGAGTTTAATTCAGTTTACTGAATAATGGATAAAGTAGACAAGAGGCCTGTGTCATGGGGTTTTCTTACGTTGGTGAGGGTGCTCTAGTGCCTTACCAGGCAGCGTGAGTTTTATGTATGAGTCATAATGAGTGAGGATTTTTGTTTTGATCCAGTTCAGCAGTTACGTCTCTGAGTGTGACAGGCTGGGTTGGACACCTGGATAGACCCCTGACAAAGCTGTATTGCAAATTATGTCATGAACGGAAACTCTACAAGTCATTCTCCGACTGGTTCCAAAAAGGAAAAATGAAGGTGGGATTGCACAGCATTTGGTATCACCAATTAGCAAAGCCCTGGGGATGACCCAGTCATTCCAAAACGCTATATCCATAAACTCCAGTGCAAGTGGCCTCTTTTAACTTTTTCGAAATTATTTGGGAATAATGGGCCTGAGGGAAGTGAGTGCTCTCAGCCTTGTGATCTGAGCAAGGTTGGGGAGCTGGAGTGGTTTTGGCTGAGTCACCGCCGCCGGCTGCATGACCCCATGCCCATCACCTGACCTCCACAGGCTACAGCTGGTCCAGCTGCAGAAATGAGCAATTGTGGTCCAGAAGGCCCGGAGGCCCCTGAAGTGCAGAGACAACCTTCTACACACAGTGCTCTGCACAGCTTCTGAGCGTGCAGGTTAGCTCTGTCCGGGAGCGGGGGACCCTGAAAGGCATTCCCAGAGAGGTAGCCTCATCTGAAAGCCACCTCTGGAAAAGGGACACTTTCTTTTTATTTTTTCTATTTTTTTTTACAGAGAAGAAGGGAGAGGAACAGAGAGTTAGAAACATCGATGAGAGAGAAACACCTATCAGCTGCCTCCTGCACACACCCCTTACTGGGGATGTGCCCACAACCAAGGAATATGCCCTTGCCTGGAATCGAACCTGGGACTCTTGAGTCCGCAGGCCAACGCTCTATCCACTGAGCCAAACTGGTTAGGGCTGGAAAGGGACACTTTCATGCTCTATGAGGAGTATTCACTGGCAAAAGCTTTCCGAAGCCTTAAAAATACTCATATATTTTCATGGCGAGATTTTTACCTAAGTAAATTTATTCTTAGAAAATAGTCAGAGAGGCACATAAAAATTCATTCAACACTTTCCATCGTGGTGTTATTTTTTAAGGATTAAAAACTGGAAACTTTCTAAATATTAATCTGGTAAGTATTATTACATAAAATATGTTGGAATACTGGACGGCCATTCAAAAAAAAAATAATCACCATTGCAGATTAATTAACGACCTGGGAAAATGTTCACACTAGACTAGTAAATAGAAAAAGATTATAAAACAACACGGTTAGATTAATCCGACTGACTTGAAACTATATATACTCCTAACCCATATGAGCAAATGACTGCAAGGATAGCCACTAAATTGGTAACAGTGTTCAATCTCTGGGCCTTAGAATTATGAGCCCCCTTTTTATTCATGATTCTTCCTGTATGTTTCAATTTTTTCACAACGAATGTGTGTTCTTTTTGCCATAAATATCACATTCCCCGACTCTCTGTTAATTTGGACTGTGGTGGCTGGGGCTAACCTGCATGCATACATGTGGAGCAAATGAATACAGTGACATGTCTGTGAACCGAGGCTTGAGCAACCCCATCCCTGGAGGCTCTCCGGCCTGGGAACAGAGTGGGATTTTTGTTTGGGGAGCCTGAGCCTGGAAAAGGGATGACTCTGTGGGTGGTTTCTTAGATCCTCAGTGCACGTGGCTTCCAGCCCTGACGCTGCCTTAACATTCTGGCTTGCTGACCAAGACGGAAGAGTGAGTTTGCTAAGCAGCTTCTTCCCCTACTGAAGCCCATGGTTTACTCGGTGTCTATTTAATATCCATTAAGCAACACCTAATCCTGTTCACCCGGAAGTACGTTCCAAGGGAAACTTTTCTTTCCAAGTTAAGCAACATCCTCGGTAAGGGGCCCTGACACCTGAGAATCTTGCCGTTAACTTTTCAAGATGAAATCTACGCACATGTCCTGAGTCACAATACCGCAGTTGGCTGGTTGGTGATCTCACTCAGGTGCATCCTGTATGGGAACGAACATTTTCAAATGGCACATCTTCCTTTGAGAATAAAGCTGTCTCCTTTACAATCCGTGCTGGGGAGAGAACAGGTAATTTATGAGACAATCAAAGCACATCATCTATCACTGAGCTTTTAAGATGGTATTTTCTGAAGCAACACAGTTATTCTTAATTCCCCTCACCAGAGTCAAGAGGCAGGGACAGTAGACAATCTCGCCATTCCTGCTACCTGGATTTAAGATGTAGTGTGTCATCTGCCTTGCTTAGGTCAATAGTGAATATGTGCCTTCCCCAAACAGATTTGTTGAAGATGGCCCTAAGGCCATGCTAAGCAAGCAGGAAAGGCAGTCTGAAGGCTGTCTTAACACTGTTGCAGGTAAGTCACAGGGTAAAATGGGAGTGATATTATTTCCATGCCATCTAAAAGAAATCAAAGAATCAATCGGATCATTAAATTTTATTTAGCATCTACTTTTTGTCAGGTACTGGTGAATCAGCAGTGATCATAACACAAAACGCTCTTGCCCTCAAAAAGTTTATATTCTAGTCCCCACCAGTGTGGCTCAGTTGGTTGGGTATCATCCTGTGCACCAGGAGGTTGACAGTTTGATTCCAGGTCAGGGCATGTGCCCCGGTTGCATGTTCGGTCCTCGGTAGGGAACATGCAGGAGGCAGCCTATTAATGTTGTTCTCTCACATTCATGTTTCTCTATCTCTTAAATCAATAAACTATTCTTTTTTTTTAAAAAAAAAAAAGTTTATATTTTAGCCTTAGCCAGTGTGGTTCAGTTGGTTGGAGCTCCATCCTGTACACCGAAAGCCTATAGGTTTGATTCCTGGTTGTGAAACGCACCTAGATTTCAGATTTCATCCCTAGTCAATCCCTGGTTGGGGGGTGTACACGAAGCAATGATCAATGATTCTCTCTCTCTCTCTCTCTCTCTCTCTCTCTCTTTCTTCCTCTACTCTATCCCTCTCTCCCACCCTCTCCTTTATTTCCTTCTCTAAAATTAATATCTTCAAGCAAGAATTTTTTAAAAGTTTATATTCTATTGAGAGGAAACAATAAACAAGTTTATAGTATATTGGATGATAAGAAATATGAAGAAACATAAGGTAGGGTAAGAGAATAGAGAATAAGAGAACCATATTTTATTTTATTTTATTTTTAACATATTTTATTGATTTTTTACAGAGAGGAAGAGAGAGGGATAGAGAGTTAGAAACATCAATGAAAGAGAATCATCGATCAGCTGCCTCTTGCATGCTCCCCCTGGGGATGTGCCCACAACCAAGGTACATGCCCTTGACCGGAATCAAACCTGGGACCTCAGGCTGACACACTATCCACTGAGCCAAACTGGTTTCGGCAAGAGAACGATATTTTAAATGAAGTACTTAGGATAAGCTGACAGTGAGGAGAGACACAAAGTAATGAGTAAATGAGCCAGGTGAATCCTACAGGATAGTGCTTGAAGCAGAGAAGAGGGCAAGGGCAAGGGCAAGGGCAAGGCCTTGAGGTGAGATGACATCATGATGTCTTAGGAACGCACAGATGACAGTATAGCTGAAGGCTGTGTGATCTAAATCAGGTGAGAAGCCATGGAGGGTTCTTAGCAGAGTAGCGAAAAGATAAGACTTGCCTGTGTTGGGAGTGGGCACGGTCATGGGTGGGAGTAGGGTGACCAATATGGTGCACTGCCACATCAAGGCTTGAAACAAGGAAGGTATAAGAAGTGGAGCAATTTCAAAGGAAGATTCGAGAGGACTTGGCTGATATATTGGATGTGGGAGGTGAGAGGAAAAGATTAACAAAGATAATTGGCCTAAGCAACTGGAAGAATTAAGTTATTTTCAGAGGTGAAAACGGGGTGGGAGAATATACAGTCAATTCTCATTATTTGCAACAGTTATCATTCTACTAAGTCACCATGAACACTGACCCATTGTTTCCGGGAGAAATGTGGGGTTGGCATCCTGTGAGCCCCTGCTCACAAAAGTTTTCATCACTGATCAACACATAACCTTGTTTTATGTGTGCTTCAGTTTAAAGACACCTAACGTAATGCATATTACTCATTCTTTATCATTGAACTCATGGCCAGCAGCATTATAACTCTTGCCTAAATCAAGCTAATCTAACACATCCTCTCCATTAGGCACACCACAGCCTCCTTGCACTGAGGAACTCTAGACAGCCCTTCAGCACAACACTTTGGAACCACTTTAAAAAGTAAAATGACCAACAGAAATCACAAAAATGAAGGTGGAAATTGTGACATTAAGTAGGTTAGGAAAGGATGCTTATTTACAGTATGAGAGCTGAAACAAGACGGCACAGTATTACCATGCTTGACCTCAGCTGGACCGTGCATGTCCAGTGACTCACATTTTTTTTTTTTTTTTGCAGCTCTGCACCTGTGTGCACATGACTAAAAGCACAGAGAGTATTGATTTTGGAGTCACAAGCAAGTTATGGCAAACTTGCAAATGTGGGACCTGCGAATAACAAGGGTTGGCTGTATTGAGACTGAGAGTCCTAGTATTCATCCCGGTGGAGGTATGAAAAGTCAGTTGAAGTCTGGGGACTCCAGGGGAAGCGCTGGGGCTGAAGGTATTGATTTGGGAGTCATTGCCATATATATAACCCTATATTTGTAGCTAGCATGAGACGGAGTGAAATCCTCTAGGGAGTGAGAAAAAGGAGGAGACGTGTTCCAGAGATGGACTGTGGGGCACTCCAGTGAGGAAGTGTCTGTAAGAGAAACTAGGAAAAAGCAGCCAGTGGAACAAGAACCCAGAAAGAGTTGTGTTTCAGAAAGAGGGCATCAAGAATGGGTCAATTGCTGCTGGAAAGTTGTGTTCCATAAGACCTTTAGAATTGACCTTTAGATTAGACAAAATGGAGGTCACGGGTGATTTTGATGAACAGTTTCATTGGAATAACAAAGATAAGTGTTTGACTGGAGTGGATCGAGGATCAAATGCACAATTCTTCCCAGGAGTTTTGATGTAAATGAGAGAAAAGGAATAAGGTCAAAACTGGAGGATGTTGGACCAAGGATTCTTTTTCAAGGGAATCACCACATACAGCATGTGTGTACGTCAAGGGGATGAACCGATGGAGAGGGGGTGATCAATGATATGAGAAAGGACAATCACAGGTAGGCCTCTCTGAATTGTAGTAGCTCATGTAACGTCACATCAATTGCATGTGGTTGGTACTATTACTACTTTCATCCCCGGATGAGAAAAGTGAGGCACAGAAAGGCCAGAAACCTGTTCACAGTCACTCAGCAAAACCAGGATGCAAACCTGGGCCTCCCTTTTCCATAGCCTGTGCGTTTAGCTGCTGTGCTGTGTTTCTGCAACTTTAGATTCCAACCAAGTTCCATGTATTGATTGCCTCGTACCTAGCAGCCACCAACCAAGGTTGAATGGTGAGAGGAAGGAAGGATGAAATCCCAGGCTTCTGCCTTTCCACCCTCCCTGCTCTGAGCCATAAATGCAAGCTGGGGAGAAAGGCTGCTACAGCAGCGTGAGCGAAGGCCATGAAGTCTGGGTCAATGCTAATACCTGATGCTTCACAAATGTGTCTTACCTTCAGAAAAACGACGAGGTCAGTTTTGTAGCACATGGGAAATGAAATTCATTCCTTGGGGTCATTCCCAAATCAAGAATTTAATTAATCTTCCCATAAGCTTCTCCTGTTCTTATTTTGGTCCCACATGAGAGATTTCTGAGAAAATAGCTCAGCTTTTTCCAAAATGTATGCAGTTTGGCATTGCTTGGACCCTGTCTACAGTAGTTAAATAAATCACTTGTTGCTAAACAGAGCAATTTATTCCCTTGACATCTACATGGCCCTCTTGGTTTATTTTAAAATATATCAACTAACTTGCCACAACTGCCATTGCTTTTAATGTGTCTGACACATCCAATTTCAATAGCTCAATGAAAATGTCATGTAATAAAATAGAGGCAGGCAGGGCAGGCGAGGAGGGCTGGTGTGTAGACACACCCTTGGAAAGTAAGCAATGAAAATGCTTATTCAGGTGGGATTCAGGGAAGGGTCTTCCTGCCAGTGATTTGGGAAATTAATTAGATCACATGGAAATATCTCTTTTTACGTATTTTCTTTAAAACATTCATTCTCCCATATGTGTTATTTTAACTCATAGAGTCTACCCACTCTTCCAAGCTATTTCACAGGAAGTGAAATCACCAACACCTGCCTAATATCTTTACTTTTTCATTTCCATGAAACTATTTATTTGGGAATGTAGTCGTGTTATTTAACAAAGCAAAGCATTCTGGAATGTCAGATGTGTGGAATCCATTTATTCATCCCACGAATGAATGGATCCTGTGATTCAGTGCTATCATGCATTGATAAACATCAATGTTCTGGGCACTGTGATACATATTGGGGTCATAAGAATTAATAAGATCAATTCTGACCTCAGTAGGTTTGCAGTCTCATGAGGATGTTCTGTCTCTAAAGGCAAAAGTGGAAGAAAGTGACCTAGACTTAGCTCCACTATTATCTAACTGTGTGATAACTAAGATAACTGATTTCGAGTCCTCACCTGCAAAACTGAAAATATATTAAATATTACCTTGGAAGGATATTAAATACCCACCTTTAGGAATTCTGGGGGGATTAAAAGTAACAATATTATGTCAAAGCACTGTAAAATTTGATAAAATCTTGGTTCTACCTAACTGAATTCAAAGCATGCCCTGATTATTGCATCTCCATCTATAACGCTCAGGGAACTAATCCTGTTGCCAAATATCTACCATCCATCACTCATGTCTTTACAGCTACCAGGCATTGAAAAGAAGGTGTTAAAAAAAAAGATCACAGTGATGATATCATTTGGTCTCGGTAATTGCAGCATCTACTACAATATTCATCTGGATGCATTGTAGATTCCTGAAATTCAATAGGTCACCAGCATACTCACCATTAGGGATTTTCTCTCCCTGCCAAGGGATATCTCCCCTTGCTCACAAATTAGAACCTTAAGGTAATCCCCAACAACTCTCCCCCTATTGGTCTAAAATCCTGGACCTTTACTTTGTGTCCCTTGGGTCTGTCCATGCTTCTTCATCAGACCACTGTTGCTCTGGTACAGGCCTTTCGTTTTCTTAGCTGGATCTTTACAACAACCTTCTAGGTAACTGACCTCCCTGTTGATAGCGTCTTCCTCTTCCCTTGATCCCTTACTCTCCCTCCAGTTACATTCCTGAAACTTAATGTGATCATGTTCTGTTTCTTGTGTAAAAGCTTCTGCAGCCCTCCTCACCCAGCTGCTCTTTAAGGTAATGATCTGGAGCAATTTCATAGCCTGGCTCTTGCTACTCCTCCACGACCCACTAACCCAGCCGTGGGCAAACTACGGCCCTTGGGCCGGATCTGACCCATTCAGCTATTCTATCCGGCCCACGGAGCTGAAAGGGTGAAGGGTTCTCTTGCTCTCCCCTCCGCTCCTTCACCAGCAGCCCAAGATGAGAGTGCCAGCATGGTCAAGTTGCTTTTGTTCCAGCCCTACGGTCCAGTTTAAGAACCCATTGTGGCCCTCGAGTCAAAAAGTTTGCCCACCCCTGCACTAACCACATGTGACTTTGGTCATTCCATGAACACCATTCATTTTTTCCCCCCTCATCTCTTTCTGCTTGCTTTCACCCTGCTTGCACTTCAAATGCTCATTTTCCCTGAGCCACTTTCCTTGTCCACTTCTAACTTCCCAGTCACTTCTTCAAAAGTCATCTCATCTGTGCAGTTTCACTCAGCACGTTGGACATAGCTTTTTACAATGAACTCATGGAGGTTCAGATTTTTTTTGAAGCCCCAAATTTGTAACCTAGGATTACAAAGTGAATTTGAACTAGTGATGGTAATATGCTTCTCATTTAAAATCTCTTGAGCTTATACTCATCTGTAGTTTTTCATATAACCAAATTTAAAAATTTAGGTGCAGAGAAGGCTCTTCTGTAGCTTCCTTTTTAGTTCAGCATTCAGTGGTATCTCTACGATGTGAAGGTGGACTTCTAAGTGGGGCTGGGACTTGCTTCCTTAGAGCATCTTGTGTTCCCCTGAGTCTGCTCAATGCTGCCTTTCCAGCTGCTGTCAATAGGCAGTGCTGGAGGAAGGAGAATCCGGGGTTCCTTTGGGTAGAAGACCATTTTGTTCGCTCCCACTTTGCTCCTCTTGCTTGAACAGGTTGATATGAATGGCTGCCCCTCCAAATTGCAATGGCCAGCAAATAATCCTTAAAGAAGCGGAAGTGCTTTCCTTCTACGCTGATTCTAGGTTCTCTAAGAGTCAGATGCAGTGCATTACTTTTTTCTTAAAATATGTGGAGAACCACAATGCCCAGGGCCCTTCCTTTGCAGGCTCACAACACTCTTCCTCCATCGTCCACACATGTCAAGATGCACCTTACTTCTCACCCACCCCATTCTACTTAAATGTGGTGTCATATACAGAAAGTCTGTTTCCAGAAGTATTGATAGGAAAGGCAGGGCGGAAGGGAAGATTGACATGGAAACTGACTGATTCAGAATATAGTTCTCATGTAAAAGGGGATGACCACCTGTTTTCAGATAAATTAAGAGACTGAGTCAAAGCTTTCTCCTTTTTGTTCTTGCATAGATCTATGATTTCTTTGGGGCTCTATCCTGGACCTTCTTCTCTTTTTAATGTCTACTCTCTGTCTTTTAGCTTTTGTTTATTCATTTGGTCTTGCTGTCATGTATATCTCAATGACTCAAATCTTTTTTCTTTAGTACTAACTTCTTTCATGAACTCTATACCTATATATCCAACTATTTAACAGATAATTCTCTCTGGAGGTCTCTTAAGTAAAACTCTGTATGTCCAAATATAAACGAATCTTATAGTCTTCCCATAGCCCCACCCCAGTCTACACCTTCCAGTATTCCTTATCTCAACGGACAGCATCACTATTTTCCCATTCATCCTGTAAAAGCCCAAGACTCATTCTGGATTCCTCCTTCTTCCTCATTCCTCACCCAATTGAACACCAGATTCTGTGGATACTCCCTTTTGAATATTCCTTGTAACCAACCCCTCTTTCTTTTCTTTTTTTCTTTTTTTTAAATATATTTTATTGATTTTTCACAGGAAGGAAGGGAGAGGGATAGAAAGTCAGAAACATCGATGAGAGAGAAACATCGAACAGCAGCCTCTTGCACATCCCTACTGAGGATGTGCCCACAACCAAGGTACATGCCTTTGACCGGAATCCAACCTGGGACCCTTGAGTCCTCAGGCTGACCCTCTTATCCACTGAGCCAAACTGTTTTCGGCAACCAACCCCTCTTTCTATCCTCAGTGCTTACTCTCTAAAATAAAACCCTTATTAGATTTTGCCTGGACCTCTGCAATAATTTTTAAAATATAATAACCACTAAATAAGCATTTTAAAATAACTGAATATATAAATATGGACCTAGAGGTTTTTTTTAAAAAAAAAATATCAAGGTTTTTTTTATTTTTACACAAACTGTTGTAACCTCTATTGATGCAACTGGGCTTTTTGGAGCTAAAATTTATATTTCTCAGTTAAATTTCATTAGAATAGCTTTGTTCATTGCTCCAGTTTTTCGACATTATTGTTACTCTGTCGTCCCTCATATTCACTCTCCTTCCCAACTTTATGCCAGCTCCACATTTTATAAATTTACATGTATTTCTTTATTCCAGACATTGAAATAAATGTTGGTCAGGAAAAGGCCAAGGACAGAGATCTAACAATAGGCCAAGGATATTTTACTCTAATCTCACATTTAGTAGAATTGTTCACTTGCAGAAAACTAATCTGATACAGGACAAAATTTTCTCTCTTGTCCATAGGAATATCATGTAATTTTTCTTAAATGTCTTATTTAAACCACTATATATGATATTCACTTAATCTATAATTTCAGTGACCCTATGAAAACAAATATTTTGGGAAAATACGTTCTTGGGAAATATTTGATGGAGTAAATACAACTTTAATTTCCTTTAAAAATATTACTAAACAACAAAATCAATTTTAAAACCTAAAAATGTTTAGAAAGTAAATAACAGGAATAATGTATATGACTACAGTTATTTTAAAAACAATTATAATTATAGAGTATTTTGTTCAATTTCGAGAAACATACTTTATATAGTTAGTAGTGTACATATAACTTATAGCCACCTTTTAAGTTTATCCTGCCTGTTTTCTAATGTTGTCTCATTTTATATACTTCACATAGATTTCATATTATTCTATCCCATGACTGAATCATAAATTTTAAACATGCCCAAATTACCGCATCTTTGGACTGCATTCAAATTTTGAATTATATATAATGATATAATGAATATTTTGCATATAGAGGTATTTATTTATTTTATATTTTATTGAATACATTCCAGAAATTTTATGCTTGGGTCAATTTTCTGGTGATTTATACATATGTTAGGTAGGCAGGTTAATGCTATAGCAACAATCATGGACTCCCTAATCTCATTTATTTAACAACCAAAAAAGCTCTATCAATAGTTTAATACCTGAAAGTTTCTCACTCAGACCACTTCTGCTGTGTGTATTAAGACTCTCTAGCTCGATTGGTGTAGCTCAGTTGGTTAACCATTGACCTATGAACCAGGAGGTCATGGTTCAATTCCCAACCAGGGCATATGCCCTGGTTTCAGGCTCAATCCCCAATAGAGGACATGCAGGAGGCAGCCGATAGATGATTTTCTCTCATCATTGATGTTTCTGTCTCTCTCTCCCTCTCTGAAATCAATAAAAACACAATAAAAAAAAGATTCTCTAGGGTCTCTAGAGTAGTTCCCTTCAAAGAGGTGACTCAGGGATTCAGACTGGTTTCATCTTGACCTCCATGATTGATGTGGGGGAGAAAGAACTGGAGGTTGTCCAGAAACTTTTTACTGCTTCGGCTTGTCAACTGCACTCACAATCCATTGGTCAGAGCTAGTCATGCGTTTCTACCAAACTGCAATGGGTATTGGGGAATGTGTGTCTGGGCATCCAGTATGAGACAGAGCATCACTATTGGTGAGCATGAAGGCCTACTCCAGTGAAGTAGCTTTGTACTACTATGTCAGTTTGGCTTAGCTAGAGCTAAATTTCTAAGAATCTCCTTTCTCATAGGCTTACAAGTTAATTTTGACCACAGGAGGTATTTTCATGAGATATGGAAGTTAGAAGTGAAACAATAGCCATTAAGTTCAGAAGAAGCAGGCAAAGGCGCTGCTGCAGCCCACAGCTTGACCTCCTGGCTCAGTTGGTTGGCATGAGGCAGCAGCCAGCCTGCAGTGCTCCAGCTCCCCCCAACCTTTTCTGTTTTCTGAGTTCTGAGTCCTGGGTTAGCGGCATATGCAACTTCATGGTGAAGGCCACCAGCTTCTTTTTTTAGGTCACATGGGTTATGGATATTGGAGATGGTGAGAAGTAGATACAAATTTGCCCCCCATGGATTCCAGTTTGTCCTTGCACCCAGCTTTTCATCCTGACTGCCAGCTCCCCCGACTTACAGTGACTTCAGACCCACCACCAGCTGCAGAAGCACCAGCTTTCCATAGAGCTGTTCACTATGACTGCATAATGGGAAATCTCTCAGTCCATGCTACCTATCATGATTTTGCTTCTCTGATAAAACCAAGTTAATATAAAATAAATGAATTTTTTTTTATAAAGCTGGGTCTAATTTTAAGGTATTGTCTTCAGAGAATTTTTATTTTAAGGTACTGCTGGGAAGATCTGAATCACAAAGAAACATTTGATCTACATTGAAAGAGAAGGTACAGGTTATGGCTTACAAAAAGGCAGATAAAATTGTCCAAAGGGAAGACAATTATAAAAACAAAACTAAAAGCACAGTTATGGGAGCAGGGAGCAGCCTCAGAACCTTTTTCCTATAGAAACCAATTTTAGAGGAGAACTTTGAAAGGACGTGCTGAGGAAATCCACCCTGCATGCACGTTCCCACAGCTGTGAGGGCAACTCTACCTGGACCTGCTTTTACCCCAATAACTGGAGTTAAAAGGAAACAGACTTCAGGGGAAAATCCATATTGAAGTGTAAAAACCAGAATTTTCTGTTAAATTGAGTTAAACTGAATTTCACAACTAATTTCTGCTCTTAAGCATTTTCTATCTGCATAAAATTTGACTTCTGTGTTTCTTTGTTTGCTGTGTAGTTGACTCCATGTGATGTGTTAGCAATCCTGCTGTTGGGTGGAACCTAGGAGAGGCTAAAGTTCACCGATTTCTAGCCTGTGGTTCTGCCCTGAAGACTTGACTTCCTAAGCCACAAAGCACCCCGGTTGGCCAGTCAAAGGCAGGGTAACTTGCGGACATCCATCACATTCCCCTCAACTTGCAGACTCCTGCCCTTCGTGCCAATTACATTCATTGCAAGAGGAAGTCATTGTCCAATTGCCCTCCTCCAACCTTTCCTCTGATTTCCAAACAAAACAAAGCAATTTCTGCCATACATCTTCAGGAACGGTGGCATGCTGGAAAAAGGCCACATGAGCAAAGAATGGTTTGCATGTGATTCAAGCAAGTTACTTTTTTAAAAAAACTTTTAAAAATTACTTTATTGATTAAGGTATCACATATTTGTCATCATCCCTCCATTCCCATCCCAAACCCCTCTCCACACATGCCCTCACCCCACTGTTGCCCATGATCACTGGTTAGGCTCCTATGCATGCACACAAGACCTTTGGTTGATCTCTCCTCTTTGTCCCCACCCTCCCCTACCTTCCCTCTGAGGTCCGACAGTCTGATCGATGCTGTTCTTGTTCATCAGTCTCTCTTGTTCATCATTTCCCCTAGATGAGGAGCTCACATGATACTAGAAATACACTTATAAGAACTGAAAATGAGGCAAGCAACTCATTTTTATTTCAGCCGTCAGGAGATTCCCTCTCATCTGAGGGGAACTATCATTTGAAGTGCTGGATGTTAACAACCAGGAAATCCTACATGACCATATGCCCTGTGCCCCATAAGTCTACACTGGGTATTAGACCCCCCCCCCAACACACATCAATAGGTGTTGGCCAATTAAGGTTTTGACCAATTCTGCATAAATGCTGGGCACTATTTCCATATGGATTATTAGCTCAGTGGTCGGCAAACTGTGGTTCATGAGCCACATGCGGCTCTTTGATCCCTTGAGTGTGGCTCTTCCACAAAATACCACATGCAAGTGTGCATGCTCAGTGCGATTAAAACTTCATGGCCCATGTGCAGACATCAGTATCCAGCTCTCAAAAGAAATTTCAATCGTTGTACTGTTGATATTTGGCTCTGTTGACTAATGAGTTTGCCGACCCCTGGATTAGCTCATCAGATTAGTTCAAGTTCCCAATTTTTTGCCCCTCATGTCTCCCTAAGTAAAATAGCAATAATGACTTTCATACCAATGGATATGTTATTTAGAAACATGGTAAGAAATGAATAAGGCACTTAAAGTATCACACACGTGACATAGTTATACAAATCCAATTTTATTAATAATTTATAAAGTATACTTATCTGATCATGACATATATTAGAATCATGTTTCGTTCCCCCCCCCCGCCCCCAGCAAATAGAACAATATTCTACTTTGAGGGGAAGACCATCTATTGGTGAAATGACAAGTACTGGTCTGATAATTCGATAAATTATCCAAGTCTGTGGAAACTTGCCAGTTCAGAGATGATAACTGGATTTGTTTGCAAATTTCTCAAGTTTCACATGCATTTTAACTCCTGTGCTTGGTTTTAGTCTTTTCTTCTACTAAATGGAATAGCTTAACAATGATTTCAGAGAGAGCAAATGAGTGACCAGAAGGGAGATAACAAATGAGTGACTAGTGGGCCTCAACTGGCCTCAGGGATTTTCTCAATGCTGGAATCACTTGTCAGATTTGGCATGGTCTGTCTGCTTCCTCTGTATGGTGTGGACACCACAATTTCATCCATCCAAGCGACTTGCCTGGTTTCTGTGGCATCTGTGCTTGTTTCAGATGCCTGGTCCACTCTGTTTTGCACTGTAGTATGTGCCATGGCATATTGGAAATGCCGACTGTTGTTCCGTGTAGCTTTAAGACCGGCTGAAGGAACACCCGCCCTACAGCTACACGTCCACAAAGCTCTGTCCTCCGCATGCTTAAGCAGCATCTCTCGAGTCTGTAATCCGGTATGTCATTATGCCTGTGTAATATTTACTTATTATGTCCCAGTCTACTGGGCCCCTGGGGGGCGGGAGTAAGTTCTTTCCTTCCCAGCATCTGTCATTTACTCCTTCTTTCCCCTAATCAAAAGGAAGCCCCAATCTTCACCTTTGTCGACTCCAGATCCCCAGTCTTCCCATTCATCTTAGTCCTGGGGTATGGAGGTAGGGGTGGCTGCATCGCTGTTTCTAATAAAACAACTATAAACTAAAAGAGCACTCAAAAGAATGAGTTGTGAGTGGAGAATATGACATATGCACACAGTTCTGACTTGGATGAAATATCTTCCAATATTATCAACCATCTAGAAATTGCATACTTGTCATCAACAGAAAAAAAAGTTCAATATTTAAGAAAATATGCCCTTTTCTAAACTAACTTTTTTAAAGGGGAAGAAAACGATACATTTTACAAGTATACAATTTCTTTATTTATATTATAGTCTTATATGATACATTTTCTCATCCAAAGATGATATTTTAATTTAAGAAACCTACTTTCATGAAACTATTCAGCATTAACTGATACTTTTAACCTTATGTGGATTTTAACAAATAAATAGGAAAACATTTCCCTTAACATCAAAATCAAGGATGACTGCATTTAATGTCACTATATAAATATGAGAACGTTAACTAATACTCGTATAGGTCAAATATTCCAGTTGCATTACAAACATATATGTAACATGTAAAGCAGATGTCAAATTTCTGCATTCTTATCTTTGTCATGAATTAATAGCCTGCAAAATGCCTTTTTTTGTTTGCTTTGTTTTGTTCATTTTGCCCTGTAATCTCTTCAGTACTTAGGCAGAAAAGAAAGAGAAGCACAACTGAGAAATTTTTTAATTCTGAACAAATAAGCATCTTTTTAGTTGCAATCTTTTGGAACTAAAGAGACAGTATGCTGAGAAAGGATAAACTACCACTAACCCAATGGCTTAGTTCTATAAAAAAAGAACTATCACAGTGCCAGCAAAGACTACACAGTTCATCATCTGAAAGACAGGTTACTCTCATCAGTAAAATTAAATTAATTACAAAATTAATCTATTTTCTTGTTGTTCAGATGTAAAAAAATATTTGATTTTGTGAGTTAGGTCCCTATTCTAGAATATGCTCCATCTACCTCTTTTCTTTTCCCTATTCCCCAAACTGTCTAATTAAAATCATTATCTATTGATGTTGTAACAATGACAGTCTTGGGCGAAAACAATGGCTGCTTTGTTCTACTTAGGTTTTGGTGAAGACATTTAAAAAATAAAATATGTGAGAGGGTCTACAGTTTTAATAAAGAATTAAGGGTGATCAGTGATGGTGGGATTCTCATACATTTATTGATTGCCTAATAGGTTAAGAGTTCTGTGCTGCCTGGAGATATATATCTCAATTTCTTCATCTCTGGACCATGGTCCTTCAGTAACTGGGCAGGAAAAATGACTATCATGCCAGAGTGAAGAATTCTCAACTTGGGGAGGGGCTGGAATTGGGGGGGGGGGTGACAGGAGATTCATCGCAAAAATGTGTTGATCAAAGTTTCAACAGTTTCTCTCAAAGTCTACATTTTAACAGGGCTGCTCCAGGCATCCTTTCTAAGCTACCTAGAGTAACGATTTGAAAATTTTAGGACCCAATAGCTTAAATGACATCAAAGCAATCCCAAAGCTTTAAAAACAGCCATTGCAAACCTTGCCCAGACCTTCAACCTTGGTGGTAAGAAGGCCAGAGTTGAAGATTCTGGAGGCAAATTTTTGTTCCGGGGGGGGGGGAGGGGGGGCAGGGCCAAAGGTCAACTTGCAAAGAATCTCCCAGACTTGGGTGCCTGGTGCCTTGCTTCCTGGCCACACAGTGGTCCCCTAACACTTTTAATATTCCATTTTACTTTAACACTCTGGAAGCATCATTTCTAAGAATAGCATGGGTATGGCAGGTTATTTTCTCCTTCCATAAATTCTGGTTGCATTAATTTAACATAAAAATAATTTGGAGAAGAGATTATTATCTTTCTACATTCTGAAAAGCTCTCACGAATACAATTTAAAATACATAATTGATATGCTTCATATTCTTGAGTATTCAATGAAGTTCTTGATTTTTCCCCTCCCTCCCCAACTGCAGGAATAAAACCACTCAGTTCCTTTTAAGCACAGAAAACATGAATCAAATAGCTTTTACTCCATATTTATAAAATGCCACTATCATAAGTTTCTCAGTATTTCCTGTCATCTTCAACCATTTTCATTTATTAATCTCAATATCTTTTAATAGCACACATGCGCTCAAAAAACTCTTCCCTGGGGCTTACTATAGCTTTTTCTTCCCCAAATCTTTTGAAAATCTTAGCCTATGTATGATTTACAACATGCTTTTCCCAAGTTCTCTGAAGATCCCCTTCTGTGCTCTCTATTGACAGAGCCCCTCTGGATGTGGGAGAAAGCAATCACATCCGATTGTGATGTCCGCTTGAGGGGCACAGGCTCCCAGCACTAGTTGCTAGAGCCGCACATCCATTGTGCTGTACGTTACAAGGAAGGAAACCGCCCTGTGACAGCTATGGTTTGGAAGCACTACCACGTTTCTTTGCAACTCTCATTTTTTAATCTTTTCAGTTATTTTCTATAGTTAAAAAACGTAGCTATCGGAGTATGACTTCCTGTATCACTGACCTATGTGCCATAATTAAAAGAAAGAAGGCCCAACCAACCGTGACAAAGGTTGCAAATCAGCATTTCAGACAAAACCGACTCTTTCGGGACTTAGCAAAAGGTGGTTCTCCCTGTACGGCATCTCCTCCAGCCCTGCCTCTCCCTTCCCTCTCCGTCCACGTGAGCAAGTCACTTCACGTTGCATTAAGAATGCATGATGTGTGCTTTCCAGCCGCTGCATTTTGAGTTTGGTTCTTTTCAACCATGAAAACACAGTTATAAATTGTTCCGGGAGCTACACCAGGCAGCATCTTGGCACTTGGTTGTTTTTAACTTTTCAACAATAGGCACTGTTCACTCCCCTCCAGCTCAGTTCTGCATTCAGTGGTCAGGCCGGGCGCTGATGAAAGGCCAGTCACGGCTCTCCCCCATGGTATCAGTGTGGCGGCATGTGATGATTCACATGGGGTGTGTTTGATCCGAGAAAGCCCAGTCTCTGCTTATTCTTCCTTTGTTCTGTCATCTGGGGGAGAAAGAGACAGTGTCTTGAGCTGATTCTCCTCACTCTCTCCCAGTGCTGGTGGGCCACACAGTTTTGGGTTAACGTTTCCCAAGCACCCTACAGGGCTGTCTTGGGATCGTAGAGAATATGTTTCTCCAAAACAGAGAGGATATTTTCAAAGTGCATTTCCATAAACAGAGAAAACAAAGCAAACCCCATCTCTGTGGTTAAGAAACAGGAACCCTGGTTCTTTTAAAGCAGCCCTTGCTTGTCACATAATCACCCCAACACCAGAGTCATTTTAACAGCTCCCACCACAGCCACTTTCGGTATTATTTTTACAGATGCTAACAATTTTACATGATGTAGGGGATGATTAGAGCACTGCGATGACAGATAACTAATGATGATCTGCCTTTCCAATGAGTTTAATTACTCTGATGGCAGACAATATGAGTTTCTATTTTTAAAAAAAAAGTGCAAAGAGGTCTTTGTATTTTGGCATCCGTGCCTTCCTTCCCCATTTCGTAGAAGGAGAAGGGTCACACAAGATGGGGAGGTGGGGAAGTAGAAACCCCTGCTTGCTGAGATGTTCCAACAGCACAACGTGGGGTTTCTTTATATAAATCCCACGAGCTTGCTCCCAGGAGTCTCTGGGTCTCCCTCACTCAAGGTGGTGAATGACTCCCCCCCGCCACTCAGCCCCAGCTCCCTGGACCCACTGACCTGCTCCTTGAGCTCCGCCAGCTGACCCGACAGCTGTTTGACCAGACTCATGGTCGATTCCAACTTCTCCTGCAGGTTCCGAATCTCATTTTGCTCACTGTCACCTTCATTGCTAACGAGGGACATGGCTCGCATCCGAGGAAACCAGTCCAAGTTCTTCTCCTAAAAGCAAATAAATATTCAGGAACAAGGGAGTAGGTATGGAAGGGAGCCTGAAGACTGTTTATAGGTGTTCATTATTATTAACATATAAATCAAAGATTTTTAGCGCTCTTTCTAGCCAGAGCTGGGGAGGGGCTGAGGGTCGGAATGAAGTGGGGGTTAGATATTGCTCCTTGGGAGCTGGGGGAATATCTTAAAATATTTCAATCAACTTCCTAAGGGCTCCCAGGGAGGTCCAGGATACAACACTGAGAACAGCGCCCTGAACCCTGCAGGCATTCAATGAATCTTGTGAATGATGTGGTAGGCTCTGGAAGCTGGGGAGAGCAGATCCAAGTGTGTGGGTACAGCACAGGCGTGAGCTGTTTCTCCTCCCCACATCCCCGGGGGCAGAAAAGAGAAAGGGGTGGAGGAACAGGAAAGTGGTAAAAGAAATGTTTCAGTTCCAGTCACCCACGCAAGTTTACCTC
This sequence comes from Vespertilio murinus, assembly GCA_963924515.1. Taxonomy (NCBI): domain Eukaryota; kingdom Metazoa; phylum Chordata; class Mammalia; order Chiroptera; family Vespertilionidae; genus Vespertilio; species Vespertilio murinus. Next base: position 164,353,225 of record OZ004707.1, on the reverse strand, counting down.
CCACTTCCCCAAGACGGGCTCGGAGCTGTGCTCAGGAAGAGGGAAGTGGGAGGGCATGGCCCTAGGTTACTCTGTCTGCTCCCTTTGGAAACATTTTACTACAGGAGGGGTGTGGCTTCAGAGGCAGACTTCCCCAGAGGGCACCAGCCGGTCCCACTTCTGTTTTTCTAGGTGGACTCGGTGCAGGTATGTGTGCACACGAGTCCCCTTCATTGTCTTAGAGACAAAGGGTTAACCAGATACGCCCAGCCCTCTTGGAAACTGCCTGATGGCCCCACATCAGAGAATCACTGTGCATTACTTACAGTTCATCTTGAATCCTCAAAAGAGCCTGCAATGTAAACCACACTGTCCCCATTTTACAAATGAGGAAACAAGAGACCCCAACAGTTCCATTACCCGCGTCACAAACTAGGAACTGGGAGAGCTAGCATGTGAAGCCTTTGAAGTGGGGTGTGTTCTCAACACAGATGAGGTATGTCAGTCAGTCTGCATCCTCATTTACCAATTTCCCTAAGTCACCTCCTTCCAACATCCCCAGCGTGACCTTCCTGCTTAAGATGTTCTCTGTTCCAGAAAAGCCCACTACAGAGTGGCTACGAAGACTTCTGCCTGGCAGATCCTCAGAATGAGAGTTAACACGGTATGTTCCTTCCTAAGATACCGTGGAAAGGCCCAACCTACCTATCTCTGCTCTTCTGTGTGATTCTCACCCAGCCTTTGCATTGGTTCTTTTTTGTAGTTGTTCTAGTCTCAGAATAGCAAGTTCTTAATAATGCCCTACCCCACAATAGCAATGAAAAGAGCTGATCAAGGATTAAGGATAAAACATCTTCAAGAGTTTAAAACGGCATTTAAACTGCTGTAGCTAATTAGCATTTCAAAAGGAGAATGGTACCTTATTCTGAAATGCAGAGTGACAGACAGATTCATTCATTTCATCAATCCTTCCACATCTATTGCCAGGTATTTAGAGATGCAAGTCAGAGAAGACAAGATATTGCTCTCAAAGAGCTTGTGGCTTCAGACAGCCTTCCGAGAAAAGTGGACAGTGTATTACCTATACCAGCTGTGGGCAAACTACGGCCCACGGGCCGGATCCGGCCCACTTGGCTGTTCTATCCGGCCCGCGGAGCCGAAAGAGAGGAGGGTTCTCTTACTCTCCCCTCCGCTCCTTCACCAGCAGCCCCAGATGAGAGTGCCAGCATGGTCAGGTTGCTTTTGTTCCGGCCCTCCGGTCCAGTTTAAGAACTCATTGTGGCCCTCAAGTCAAAAAGTTTGCCCACCCCTAACCTATACCAAAATCACCTGGGCTGCTTGTTAAAATTGCAGATTTCAACCTCATCTCCTCTCACCAAATAGACTGCTTAAGGGTTGTGTATTATTCCTTCATTGCACTAAACTTTAACAACTCGGGTCTATGAAAACACAGAAGATAAATGACAACCCTTGGGGTGGTGGCAAAATAGAGAGATGGAGTGAAGGGAAAAGAGCTGAAAAAGCTGGTGTGGGGAATGGGAAATCAAATAGGGGGCCCGTTAAATGCCTATAACTGACAGGATGGATGGCCTTGTGGGGTGGGAGACCATGCCTTCTAGTGACCCCAGCAAAGACTATTGGTCACCAACAGCCCAGGTGGGTGTGCAGAGGAGGCAGAGGGCTGGACCAATAGAGGTTGGGGTGTCCCCTGGAATTGGCATCAAAAAGACTAAGGTGTGAGGAGGATAAGAATGACAGCAAAGCAGTGATTGGAATGAGGAGCAGGACTGTGGGGACGGGTAGGAGGTATAGAGAAGAACACACCAGTGCTGCAGGTTCTATAAGCACCAAATCCTTCCAGCCATCCAATGAACTTCAGTTCTCTTATCTCTTTAGTATGTGGATTAAGTACAGTATTATCTATCATCTGAAGTTTACAAATGAAGAAACTGAGGCTCACAAATGTTTTAGTTGGGATCCCAGCCCAGATCTGTGTGCATCAGGATTGCTTGGTAAGACTGGAAACTGTGGACAGAATGTGCAATAATAAATTTTAAAATTCAATAAATAGAACAACTTTAGGAAGTAAAAATTCTATGATGAGAGTCCCTGAAATCTGAGAAAATATTGGTGAATTGGGGGAGTTAGTATTTAATGGTTACAGAGTTTTATTTGGGGGAAGATGAAAATTCTCTGGAGATGGATGGTGGTGGTGGTGGTGGTTGCATAAAATATAAATGTACTTACTGCCCCAGAACTGTGCACTTAAAAATGGTTAATTTTAGGTTATGCTTATTTTACTACAATTAAAAAAAATCACTGTATTTTCAGAGGCTAATTTTCAAGACGAATCATGCCAAAGGCCTTGAAGTCATCCTGGGGGAGGTCTGTGATAGGGTGGATGGAGGGGGTCTTTGGGCAGCCATGGACCAAAATCTGTGATGAATGTATAGGAGTGGACAGGTGGTATTGGAGGACAGTGATGTGGAGGCTTGGAAAATGCATTTCATGTGAGGGTGAAGGGGTGGAGATGCCTTGGCGATGGGGAGCCGAGTCTGCTGACTCTCTTCTAAAGCCCTTAGTGTCGAGGGGTTGGGAAGATGGGCCATTGCCACCAGCTGGTTAAAAGAGAAGGCACATCTCTTGGGAGAACCAAGAAGGCAGCACTTGAGGAGAGGAGAGTTGGTCTACAACGGCAGACTCCGGGGGCTGATGGGATAGAAGGAGCTGAGAGCCTTAGGTAGCTGAGCCTGGGGAGAGAAGGTACCAGGTGACACAGTGATACCCAAGTTGTGGAGGGTGAAGACATCAATTTTCAGAAAGTTTCCAAAAGAAACAGAGGTAAAATATTCTCATGCTTAGCGAGCAGATGGTAACTGAGCCAACGAGAACATGGGTGAGGTTTCATGACACGACCTGCAGAGGGGTTACTGTATTCCTGAGTCTCTGGCTTTTGAGGAAACAACCAGCTCTTGAGGGACCATCACCCTAGCCTTTGGGCCACAGGACTCTCTTTTGTTACACATTTTTTCTCCCTTTGTTCCTTTGTTTATCCCTTCATTTACTAATTCTTACTGTGTTTTCTGTCTGTGCCGGTCATTGGGAAAACAATAGTGAACAAAACCCAGCTCATTCTCATGCTTATGGAATTGGGAGTCTATGTGGAGGGAGACTTCAATCAAAGGATGAGAAAAATAACAGTGAGCTGTGCTTAGGGGCCTGGTAAGAAAGTACGTAGCTCGCTCATCCTTTCTCTTGGTCCCTAAAACTCATTCTCTCTTTTAATCCTTTTGGTTTTTTTCATCTTTCTTTCACTGCTTGTATCTTTCTGTTTTTCTTGTCTGCTTGTTTCTGTCTTTCCCCTCTTACTTTTGTGCATTTTGTTTCATTCCTCCCTTCCTCTGTATACCAACTGACCATAATCTGAAAGTAAGAAGAAGAAAAAAAGTGTAATTATGATTTTCCCCCCATCGAATGCTTTGCGGTTTCTTTTCTTGGCTTTTAAAGAACTTGACTTGAATGTCTTACATCTCTCACTGAAATGGAAAACACACACACACACACCCCAACCTAAATTGTTTTTGTTCTCTTTTTTCGCATAAAGCCAGTCTTTTAAAGCTAATTTCCGTACCTGATGTCTCTTCAAATTAGTGTAGAAAGTACATCCTTTTCACCAAAATTAAGTCGAATACAACAGTTTTCTTAGAATAAATGCTGCATGTACTTTTTCATTCAAAGCGGCTCCCAATTAAATACCCCAAGGTTCCTCTCTCATCTTATGGCGCTCTGAGCAGACTCCAGGCAAGGCTCAGGCTGAGCAGGTGAGAAAGTTGAGACCAGGACTTGAACCTGAGCCAGAACTTGAGCCAGAACCGTGGCCAGTGCACAGGACGCCACTTCCTCACCAGGCCGACTTGTATGTGTCTGCCCTCTAGCAAAGCAGTTAGATCTGATTTGTTACTTCTCGGTTACTCATACGTGCTGTGTACATCTCGTGATCATGATGAGCAGATTCCCAGGCCGACTTGGGTTAGTCAGTATGAAATCATTTCCTTATTTCACCAGGAATGAAAATATTTTACCACAGGGTAGTATATAGCCGGGGAAGTTGCAGATTGACTGTTAGACTCTGAGGCTAGAATGTGAGATCCCAATGTCTTGGTGGGTAGAAATGCAGAGCTTCTCAAGGTTTCTCAAATGCAACAGGTCATGTCTCTGAAAAGGGACACGGGGCTTACTAAGCACACCCCTATTGGTCTCCCTGAATTCTAACAATAATGTTCCTTTCAAGATGACTAGAAGATGAAGAGCTCAGAGTGCAAAAATCTTTCAAATAGTCCCTCCAGCAGTCGGATCAATTTTACTTATTTAATTTCGCCATTATTCAATACAATGATTAGGTTGTCAGTATCAGTCAAAGCTTGGACTGCTTTGTTTTCATGTGCGGTTCTTCAGTGTGATGCCCCATTTATGGGAGAGAGGCGGCGTAGTATAATGCAAAGAGCTCTGACCTAGTTGTCAGGACACTGGGTTCTGGTTTTAGCTCAGCCAGAATCTAGTTATGCCATAGAAGAGGGAGAAAAACGTCTTACTCCCCGAGTCTCGGTTTCCTCATCTGTACAACTAGCACATTACCCCAGGTGTCTCTATGCCTCTTCCAGCTTGTCATTCTGTGAGTTATGAATTCAAGGCGGGCATTAAAAATCAAATTGCTTAGCCAAATATGGAGTTCACCAAGTGAGCTAACAGAAACACAGCACTCAGGCTAGAAGAAACCTTGAAACCACGGGATCCAAGCTCAGCTTATTAGAAACGCTCAGCCTGAAACCTAGAAAGCACAGGTTTCCTAGAGCCTTATAGGAGCAGATGTCCATGCACTTGATTTCCACTTCTGAACAAGTTCTTCCAAATTGTGGAGTGGAACAGCTCTCGATAATCCATCCCTGATGATGCTTAATTGACCACAGGATTAAGTACATGTAACGACTATGGTAATTCCTCTCCACATTAGAATGAGATGAAAAAGTAACAAGACTGATTTCAGGCAGCCAAACATTGGAGACATTGCCATATCTTTTTAGCTCAACTGGATGAACATCTAAAGTTGCTGCATGTAAGCTAAAGAGACAGTGTCGTGCTATATCGTAGTAACATATCCCATTTGTTGCATGTCTAGCAAGGGTCAGGCACTTCCGTCATGCTGGAGCCAATGTCCACAAAGTCTTATAAGGTAGGGACTGTGAACATCCCCATTTTATAGATGGCAACAATGAGGCAGGAAGAGGATGCGTTACTTGCCCATGGTCATGTGGGTTACAAGAGGCTGGGCCAGGGTTTGGTCTCTACCCTGTGTGACTGGAAATCCTATGCTCCTTTCCCTGCACTGGAAGACTTCATTTCTAATGGAGAAATCAATGCTTAGCTTCTGAACTTGCCAAAGAAAAGAGAGACCACAATGAAAAAAAATACATATAGATAACTTAAACCCCCTTGCTTTCTTCTTCTGGGATATGCCAAAGGCTATTAATTGAAAATCAGAAACAAAACCCATAAGCACTGTATCAGAGATGCACATGCAGGTACTGATAGGAATACATCATCACTTGACATTCACTGAATTTTTGCAGAGTGCTCCAACATTTCACTGAGGGGTGACACACTGAACATGCCATGTATTGTCCTGGAATGGAATATCAATAAATCATTTCCTACCTACCTTCACCTCTGCTCCCAGGCTCAGAATGTGCTAAGGTTTCCCCGGTTACCATTTTCTTTTAAGCCTTATGGTATGCTGCATTTTCCATTCTAAAATCAGTTACACAGCCTCCAAAAAGCATAACCATTCCTCAAAACCTCCGTGTGACCCACTGCATTCCATTCTTTGCAATTTGGCTCAATGAAACCTGGAGAATGGTTCTAAAAGGAACACTCACAATGCTGATCCCTGCCCACTGTCTGGAAGATCCCTGAGGGCCAGACACCATTCCTGCTTTCCTGGAACTTCACACTTAGGAACATGACCTGGAACAAGGGCTCTTTCTGAAGTCAAAGCATTATGTTGGTCAAGGTAGAATGCTTTGTGAGCCCCATCCTAGTCTCTGCTCAATGACACAGGGGCAAGATGGGCTTCTCACCTCGTACCAACATGGTGGCCTTGCTGTCATAATCTGATCCCCGAAATTTAAGGCCACCCATGATACTGTCGTCTGGGTTTCCAGCCTCATTCCTAATGAACATGCCACAGGTATATGACAAGTGTTACTCAAGGAGGGCAACGAAGAGGCTGCTCTCATAGGAGTTTAGTTGCAGGCCCTGGGTTCACGAGGAAGGAAAGATGGACTGGAAGTAGAGAAAGGATCCCGCTGTGTCCTTTGAAATTCAACTGGATTGACATATAATTGATAAATTTCTTTCTAAAATCTAAATCAAAATAGCTTTCTGTGAGTCTTGTATGTTATTTTGATAGGGCTCTCCTGAAATTTCTCTCAAATGTAACCATCATATTCATCTCCACTGTATGTGACTTATTAGGAGGAATATTAAGAATAATAAATTTAAAAATAATAAATTTTATATGTAGAACTCAAGGAAAATCACATACACACACACACACACACACACACACACACACACACACACACACATATACACACACACAGACAGACAATGCCTATACAGAAAATACTATTTCTAGAGAAAAAACATTCCCAGAAATCTTTTAACACTAGAGTCATCAAATGCAACACAATACAAATGGAAATAAAATCTGTTTTAACTGTGTATGTTCACTGTCTTTTCCCCCACATATATGTATATGTGTGTATGTATACTATATCTATATCTATCAATATATAGATATATCTATATATATATATCACATATAAGTTTGTCTCACACAAAGAAATGAGTAAACCTTCTAGAAGACTATCTTCTAGAAGACAATGTAAATTCCTCCTTTGGAATAAAAAATGCTTTTTTTTCCTTTGAGAGCAAACTATTTACAGTAGGTCCTCGGGTTACCTTGAAGATCTGTTCTTACAGCACAATGTAACGTGATTTTTGCATTAATCGGAACCCACCTACATAAGCACCTTTGTCACTCACATGGAGCACATACACAGCAGTAATGAAGTGAAACAGTAAGAAAACTTAAAGGATAACAATTTCTGACTTTTACTTGTGGTAAATAAATAATAAAAAACATAAAGCACATATGTACACATGTCAAAATGACGGAACTTTTTTCTTTTTTATATAAATGGAGAGATGGTGACATAACCACAAAATGATACACATCGAATCTGACATATCCTGAGGACTGCCTATAATTAATATTCCCCAAATCTCAAAATTGCACAGAGGAGCTCAGTGAAGGGCCCCGTATGTGGCTATCATGCCAGAGCTTTGCCTGTCATAATCTGATTAAACTGAGTTTGCAGTTGGCCAGCTCGCCAGCTGATTTTTTTTTTCACTAGTCCCTGATATTAAGACATTTTATCAACTTGTTCTTTAACTTGTTCAGTCTATCCTTATGTCTTTTTTCTGGTCTTCAAAATACTACCCAAGCAGATGGAAAGAGTTGGTTGTCTCTAAGCCTGTCTACCCTGGGCTAGCAGCATCAACATCAATGGAGAATGGTTTGAAATGCAAATTCTCAGGCCACACCCCAGACCTTCAGAATCAGAAAGAAATCTAAGACTGGGGCCCAGTAATCTGTGCTTTAACAAGCACTAAATATGATTCTGATGTGTACTGGAGTTTGAGAACAACCACTCTAATTCAAAACCAAACCAGTGATATCTTAACATCACAGATCATTGGGTGAACCTTAAAGAAAACAGGGCCTTCCGTAATAGTGTCAGCAATAAAAAGATTAAAAAAATCATCCTTAAGCAATAAAAAACAATCCTTATCTGTGCCCATGTTATACATTGATTGAGTAATCATATAATTTGTTGGCTTACCCAAGGATACAGTTGAGCATGAAAGGAGTGTTATTAAAAACTTTGCAGAGTCCTGGCCAGTGTGGCTCAGTGGACTGAGTGTAGTCCCTTGTATGCAGAAGACAGCTGGGGTTGATGCCCCAGTTGTGGGCTATATCCCCAGGATGGGGAGTGCAGGGTGCAGCCAATTAATGTATCTCTCTTATCAACGAGTGCTCTCTTTTTCCCTCTCCCTTCCTCTCTCCTTAAAAATCAACAAAAGCGTTTTTTTTTTTAATTGTTGAGAGAATGGTATAAGCAGGAAGGACTGTTCCAGTCAAAACTATGGTATCTCTGGACTCCATTAGGTTTTGGACTATGATTTATGATACCTAGACCAACTAGTTAGAGTAATGAAAGCATTCCATAACACTATCTGGGCTGCATCTATAGATTAAAAAATTGTATTTATGTATTAAGTTGCTGAGAAGATGATTTGGAGGTATTGTCTACTAGAAATTCATAAGTAATTTGGTCACTTAGACATTGCCTATAAAAAAGGGGTTTGACATATTTCTCACGGGAGTATTCCATACCCTATTCTCTCATTATTCCCCATCCTTTCTTTTTCTATTATAAAGTGAATGGATATTAATACTTCCCTGAAATTTCTCCTTCATGACCTCTCTAAATAATTCATTTTTTTCCTCTTAGTTTTCTGTTTTGTTTTCTAAATCATCAGTGGTTTCTCTACCAGTCTCTGAACTGTTTCAAAGTCTATCACTAAGAGCTGGAGCATGCGCATGATGCTGAGCCCTGATAATAAACCAAGATGATGTGCTAAATTGAACCCAAGAAATCTTACACTAAGGCTGAATTTCTAATCATCATCAAAGAGCTAATTCTTCTTCACTAGGTTCTTCAAAGAGGATATCATGTGGATTGAGGATTCTGAATTAAAAAAAAAATCTGAGTTGAGTCCAAACCAGTTATGTTCTTCTAGGACATGGGCAAGCAAGGTGTGATGTCAAAATGGGACTTAACTCTTTAAGATTAGAGCTTTGCAGAGCATAGCAGTGACCTCTGTCTAGCTGGCTCTGGGACTTGGAACAACTACAGGATGGTGCACAGCTTCACAAGAATCTTACTAAGGCTGTCAGTGCATCAACAGCTGACTAGCGGGGTCCACAGACAATGTCGTTCTGAACACAATGAACCTAGTAGCTGTAGGTGATGACACACAACTCTGCCAAGAAGCTAGGACATGGGAGAAGAACAGTCTGACTCATGGCTCCTTATCTCTGGGTTTGTTCTTATTCATCAGTCTGGACTTCAAAGGGAGAGTGGGGATAATAGGGGGAGATCAACCAAAGGACTTATGTGCATACCTATGAGCCTTAACCAGTGGTCAAGGATAATAGGAGGGTGGGGGCATGAGTGGGGGGGGGGTGAGGGATTGGAATGGGGGGTTGAGGACACATATGTGATACCTTAATCAATAAAGAAATTTGAAAAAAGAATAAATCAAGTAGGATGAGCCAGGGAAACTTCAAAGAGAACAGAGCTATGGGCTGCCCAGGACACAGTGAGGCTGAAAGAAGTGTGTGGTCTACTGCCACTCTGGATGATGGCGGGTGGCTTTTTTTGAATAATGGCCTCCAGGCTGATGGTAACGATAAGATACAAAGACACAAAAGGCCCAAAGTGTTCACGAACAGGAACGGCAGCCATGAATCACAGGGCAGTTTGATATGAATGCAATGTAGAAACAATCATTGATCAGGCAGTAGGCATTACCTTTCTCATCTTCAAGCAATTTCACAACACTTTCAACTGATGCTATTTAGGTTTTATGCATTTTCCCCTACTTGACACATTTCCCCGGTTGTCTTTACTTGTTTTTCAAGTCTTCTATAGCAATCTGATAGAAGACTTGAAAAACTCAAGCAGAGGCTGAAGCAATTCCCACATGTAAAACTAATTTCTGACACGTGATGGAGCCAGTCGATAAAATGCTATGATGCCTGGTGATGATTGGCTGCTGATGAGAATGCAGATGCTGCCCTGAGACATTTCATAATGAACAGTGACCAACTTTTCATTTGCTTCCTAATTTATTTCTTGTCTCCTCAATTAGAGGATACACATCTTGAGAGTTGAAACCATGTATATGGCCCCCATAGCAGCCTGGGCAGTTTTATTCTCACATTTTCCTTCCAATTTGCTTATTCCTCCATTGCCCTCCTACCCACTGCAGACCTGCTCACTCCCAGGTTCCTCACCCTCCCTGGCTGGGACACTGTTGTACAATAAATAAATCTGACCGGTACTGGCATTTGTCTCTGGGCTCCAAGGGAAGACTAAATCCTTGGAATTTCCTGAATAAAAGACTTGGAAAACTGAAATAGATGCTGAAGCAATTCCTACTTGTAAAATGAGAGAAATGTCATTGTTACTCATAAGGTCCCTATTCACCTGTATTTATGCTAATGAAATGACACTGGTAAGCCCCTACATAGCTTCAGGATGGGGGATAGTTACCAGAAAGACCAAGCACAAGTGGCTAGAGAGGTTGGGATTCTGAGAAAACCCAACCTCCAGGGTAGGGAGGGAGGCTGAAGATTAAGTTCAATCATGTGGCCCAGGATTCAGTCTTATAAAAGCCTACTAAAACCTCTGAACTCTGAGGCTCAGTGAACTTCTTGGTTGGTAAACACAAATAGGTAATGCCCCAGATTCCACGGGAGAGGCATGGGAGCTCTGCGTTCCCTCCCAGACCTTCTTCCATGTGTCTATTTGGTTGACCCTTCTGATTTGTACCCTTTGTAATGAAACTGTAAAGATAAATATAATGTCTTTCTGAATTCTGTGAGTTGCTCTAGTGAATTATTGAACCTGAGGGGACTGTGGGAACCACTGAAATTGCAGCCAGTCTCAGAAGTGCAGATGGGACACCCAAAGCATGGTTGGTGTCTGAAGTAAGGACAGTTGTGTTGGGGTCACACCCTCTAACTCATGGGGGTTGTGCTAACTCTGGGTGGTTAGTGCAAGAATTGAATTGCAGTGCCTAGGGTTGAAATGGAATAGCTTGGGTCAGAATAGACACCCACCTGGTTGTGGGCCATGTGGAAATCAGCTGCTGCAGATGGCAAGGGGTGGGAGGGTGTCTCGAAAGCAATGGACAAGCAATCAGGAAATGAGGCTAGTTGGGCATCTAATTTTGCTAAGTGTTGCTGGCCTGAGACCTATACAGAATGGGCATTTCAAAAGAGCTACAGAAGACAGAACACAGTCAGAGACCTGCAGCTCTATGCACAAAGGATATGACCACACAAGGCAGAAAGATTTATCCAGGGTGTGGTCATGGCAAAAGGATAAAGTGAAAAAGGATGCTGTTTGATTGTGATCTTAAATAGATTCTCTCTTTTACCCCCTATCGGTTCCGCCTGCTGGGTTAGGAGCAATTTGAAAGCCACCAGCCTGTGAATTTTCTCTGGTTTAAACTATTTACTCTGGTTTGTTCTACATATTCCCTTGTCAGGAGTAGACTTTGTGTGGTACAGATAATCAATGCTGTTGAATCAAAATGTGAAAGCACTGGTATCACTGATATATGTTTTAGAATAAATTTTCCTAGCTTAAAACCTAAACTCCTTTCCTAGCCCAGGGGACCTTAGGTGATTCAATCTTTGTCCTTCTCCTGCACCCTCTGCCTTCCTCAGTAGAGCGAGTTACAGGGATGTCCTGGTAGTCCTCCTCATACATAACCCACCCATTCCTGCCAGGGATTGGTTCTTGCTGAACCCTGGGTCTTTCCAGAACTTGCTTACTTACTCCATCGAGGTCTCTGCTCAGATGTTACCATCCTAGAGAGGTTGTTCTTGACAATGCAATATAATATACCTCCATTCCTCTCTACACCTCTTGCTTGCTTTGTTTTTTTTCTCATTGTTCCCCAACAAGACGTACATTCCACACTTGTCTATTTCCAACAACAACAGAGTACAAGTTCAAGGAGGGCAGGGCTTTGTCTCAATTGTTCTTAGGGCCCAGAACAGTAGCTCCGGATGTCAGGTGAATAAACATAGAAGCCAAAACAGAAGATGCAGAAGGAGAAAATAATTCTGCCACTACTGATGCTTCTTCTCAAGGGTCTGGAGGGGAGGGGTGCTCAGGCAAAAGGCTAAGTGACCTGTGTGGGGAAGGTGTACGCTCTGTGCTAACCTTAACTGAGGTGCACCCACTCCAGACAGTCCCCAGCGGAGACGGTCTCACATGTGTGGAGATCCAATAGAGCGGGCTGTGATTTAAAGGACGGGGGGTTCTGAAGGCAGCCCATTCCCCCAGCTCTGTCCCTCATGAAGGTGTCTGATGGAAGAAGATTCTTACATAAGTTGCTTCCTCTGAAGATGGGAACAATAATGCCTGTCTTTTAGGATGTCTGTCAGGATTTGCTAAAATGATGCTGGAAAATGAACGCCAGGCAGAAGCGTCTGGTGGGCGGAGAATGGAATGGGAGCAAGGGCAGGGCACTGAGGGTGCAGCATGTAGAAACGTAGGTTTGGGGCAAAGAGAATGAGAGTGGGAGGAGAGCTCTGTGACTGGCCTCATGGGATTATGACATCCCTGCAGTCACAGATTTTCAGAGACAAGAACGAGGAGTCAGCCTGACGTGAGCTGTTACATTTCCCCACATCAAACGCTACTTGGGAATTTCAGAGGGATTCCCCACCACTCTGTCCCACCCGCCGGCTTAGTAACACTGTGGAAACCAGGGGCCTAGTCATCTGTTCCATATCCGCAAATGCAACCTTTGCCTATACGCGCCCACTTTCCAAAAACGCAAATTCCTCAAGCTACCATGGCTCTCAGAATCTACTGTCTGAGAATCGCTGGTGCGCAGAGAGAAAAGGGAGGCCACCTCAGAATGGAAGACTTCTATTTTTGTCCCCGTTTCTTCGCAAGAGCTCTGGCCAAAGGGGCGGCGCCCTCCCCGGCAGAGCTGACTCCCTCGGTCTATCTGGACAGGGACTTAGAGAGCTAGGAGGCTTGTTTCCAGGGCTATTTTAGCCCTTCCATATTTTAGTAAACATATGATTAATCCCCTTACTTCCTCCTTTTCTATTTATCTTACCCGAAGGGGCACAGAGAGCCACTTTGACACATCAAGTTGATCTCTCATCACCACCTCTCTGCAAAGGTCACCGTTTCAGGGAAGTGATGCTGACCTTTTGCTTTGCCTGGTACCCAAGCCCCGGGGTCGTGTTATGAACCGTGGTAAAGAAGCTTTGACTTTGGAGCCATATTTGGCTTTGCCGGAGTTTGTGCTTGAAAATTAGATTATAGGAGATGTGTGCACTTTGGCCCGGTCTCTGGCTTCAGTACACTGCCAGTGGATGCGTGCCTACTTAACTTCGGAGCTGACAAGGCTTTTTAGTGCCCTTACGAACAGGATTTATTTGGATTTAAAATTTATTGCCAGGAATGGAAAATTGATGGTTTTGCCAGTGTTGGTAGCCAAGGCTTCCAAGATCCCGTTAAGAACTCAAGTTTATCCTTAGCTCTCCAACAGATGTGCTGTTATAGCCTATAAATGTCCCCACACAGATAGGAATACTTTTTTATATTATGGTTTTAATGTAATTCGAGTACATATTTGTGTAATAGTATAAATATTTTTTAAAGGCATTGTAGTTGTTCATCCCAAAGTTTAATAATATTTAAAAATATATTTGAGGTACTTACTAAAAATTTAAAAGAATGTCACCCATAGCCTCACATTTAATCGTGTTGTGTTGGGAATTACATTACCTATTGGAATTTGGTTATGATTTATATGCCTGGTCATGATTTATGTATTATATAATCACAATTTATCCATATTTCTGTCCATCAGAGTTGATCTTTGTCCCTCTTGCCTCATTCTTTAATTTGCTAAAAATAAATGTGGGGAATGATTTGGCAAGACAACTATATAATACGGATTGTATGTGTCTAGATTATCCACAATTACCAACTACTGGCAAAATATCTAATTATTTTAACCTAAGATACAGGTGCCTTTTGGCTAATGCCCAAACCAACCAAACAAAAATTATTTAAAACTCATTTCAAAAGCCTTTTTTTCTAAAGGAATAATAATTGGATTTCTCTAAGCGACAATGTGCCTGGTTGAATGGGAATTCTGTCTCAATATTCAAGACAAAATACATTCATGTGCCACGTCCCAACAACACGCCTAGTAGAGGATTTTTTGATGTGTACTATCAGGTTAAGCTGCTAATTTAAAAAAAAAACCTTATTTATACTAACAACCATTTCATTACAAGGACAAATTTTAGAGGATAAAAGATGCACTGTGCAGTGTAAACTCTTTATCAGACAAATACCATTTTAAAAAAATTGTTGACAGTATTACAGATGACCCCCATTTCCTCCTTTCTGCCCCCTCCACCCAGCTCCTGCCCCATCCCAGTCTCCTGTGCTATTCCCTCAGTCACAGTATCACCACCCTACTGCATGGAATTCCACTGTAATAAATACACTTATGACGGCTGATGCAAGACAGTGAGGCATCTCTGATACGCCCAGCTTCCAAGTGGCCAGGGATCCAGGAGCTGGAAGGCACTGCGTTCCTGGGCTTCTAGCTGGCGTCCAAGTGCTAACGCCCCATTAAACAGACTGGCGCCCCTGAGTGGTAAACAGAACAGAGCGCCACCTGGTCCAGTTCGTGAACAGTACCGGGCGGGCTCTCCCGCATGCTGGTCACTGTCAACTGACCTCCAGCCTGAGCTGAAGAGCAAACCAGGAGCGCCTAAGAATGTGCTCTTCATCAAAACTAAAACAATGTGCACAGCGCTTCTGGAGGCTCCATGCCAATGCAACAGTTTAGGAAACATGTCTTTCTATGCTTCCTGATGCCCCATGCCCTTAAGGACCACGAGCTTTTTCTGTTTAGTGCCTGGCACACAAGCCCAGCAAGAACTCAGATATTCGGGGGTTGGCCGCACATTGTAAGACTGCGTAGACTTTTACAGATGTCCTTTCTTAAAAGTACATACATAAAAACATATCAAGTTCTCTCAGACGTGAAGCTCAAACTGTCCTTATTATCATCCCTCCCCCACCTGCTATTTTCAGTTAGTCACTGATTACTTGTAATTATATTTTTACTGTGTCTCTCAGATCACACCCTCTTTTCTACCCCATAAAACCAGTGCCACAAGCTGCTTTTCTGCTCCAACACTACCATTTTCCAACCTATAAAATCTAAGCGTTTTGGTCTCTTGGCACAACACTGAAGCCTCACAGTTACGTGGCAACCCAACCTCATTTACAGTATCTTTTCTTGCATCCTGGTCAGTACCTTCACTTCCCTCATCAGCTCTTTGTAATGTTGAAGGCATGCCTAACGGGGAGACACAAAATAGGGAACCTACTGGCAGTGGATCGTGGGTAATTTTGCTCTCTGGTCCTCCTTTGGGAGTGGGATTCCTGAGCTGACCTGGAAGGCTGAACTAGTTCTTGCAGCCTCAGCTTCTCTGAGCCTAGGCTTTATTATCATTTCAACTCCCATTTTGATTTGTGGGCAAAAAGTTGGTAGATAGGAAAGGAAAAATGAAGGAGAAACCATCCATAGAATTTTCAAAAATTGGTACTATTTCAATCACAGAGTACTTAAACATTTCATTGCTCTTTCATATTTGTTGCTTCGTTTTATTCTCTCATGAACCTCGTGAAGGGCAGCCCCAATTCTTCCCAAGACACAGGAGAGAAAACGGAGGCACACACCTGTCATTGCTTACCCAGTGCCACATAGATCACAGGAAAGTCAGGACTAGGATGCAAGCTTTTGATTTAGAGGTCACAAGACCCTCTCCCTGGAGATCATGAAGCATTGCAAACTTTTTATATGATCTCATCTTATAAAACAGTCCTACACATCACTCTACAGAATGGATATCTCTAGAATGCTTGTAGTTAGACATAAAAACTCAACTCCTGATAAATGAAATGTGTATAATGACTCCTTATGGATAAAATGTCTCTCAGAACAAAGAAAGACCCAACTGTTAATTAACCAGTGGAATTAACATATCTATTGCAATCTGTCAATCAGAAGGAAGACAGCTCGGGACAGATGGGGCAGGAGGCAGCAGAACTGACTTGAGTGTAGTGCTCCGCAGGGCACATCTGGTGAGACACCACATGTTCCTCATGGAAGATAAAATGAGAGTACTAGTATTAATGATAATAGTGGAAAATATGATACTCTAGGTCAGCCGTGGGCAAACTACAGCCAGAGGGCCGAATCCGGCCTGTTCAGCTGTTCTATACGGCCCACGGAGCCAAAAGAGCGGAGGGTTCTCTTGCTCTCCCCTCCGCTCCTTCACCAGCAGCCCAAGATGAGAGTGCCAGCATGGTCAGGTTGCTTTTGTTCCGGCCCTCCGGTCCAGTTTAAGAACCCATTGTGGCCCTCGAATCAAAAAGTTTGCCCACCCCTGCTCTAGGTTCTGTCATATTTATACTTATTATGTCATTGTATTTAAAAGGAAGTCCACCCCCCTGGTTGTTTTTCCCTGCTTGATTTATCTCTGCAGCATCCTTCACCTATAATACACTATGTTACTTATTTTGTTGATTGTCTGCTATTACAACGTAGATTTCATGAGGGTAGGGATTTTTGTCTGTTCTGTTTACTGCTCTTCTTCAGTGCCTAACATAATGCCCAGCACATCCTATGTGCTTAATAAATAGGAATGAATGGGCTTTCATAATAACCCTAAGGTAGGCACCAGTCCTGTCTCACTTTACAGAGAAGCAAACCGACACATCAAGGGATTAGGTGTTTTTCAAGGTCACAGAGTTGATAAGTAAGTGGTTACGACAAGACTCACATGGGATTCACATTCTTTTAAACTCATCTATAGCTGTATGCAGGGATGAGATTGTGTCAGCTTCTCTCTGTCTGATCCACTAAACATTCATATCATGTAACTAACTTCCTCCCTTTGTTTCAAACCTCTGCTTAATTAAGTAACCTTCTGATTATAATCTGGTTTCTCAGGAAACCTTACACTGACCAGCCAACATTGCATATTATACCTTACCTTGTTAACTCAATGCATGGGCGTTCTGATTTATCCACATCTCTGTCTTTTGACTCTGATTACTGTGTTGCCCACCCTGATTCATTCTGTGTGCCCTGATGGCATCGAGAATGTGAGCCTGCAATGATTAGCACAGGATCTGGAATTTATCACCTAACGAAGAGCCTACCTGAAGCCCTGTCCCTGAGAAATCAATGGTGAGCTGCCCTGGGTCAGCCTCCGCAGGCAGGCAGTGCGATATCATTGCATTCCCATTTGATTAGATAAAGCGTTTGTAGCAAAGCAGTATTCTATCTATAATCATTGGCTAAATTTTGGGAATCAAAACAATGAACATAAGTTGTGAAACGAAGTTGACTGGCTCAGCTAGGGCATCAAAGCAAGCCACAGTTTTATGCTGGGTTTACTACTAGCAAGGTTAAACTGGAAACTCGAAGCAAGTCAATTTTCATGTCTGAACACAGAGGACTTGAGAGAAAGAAAATGAACAATGGGACTACATAGAATGAAAATTAAATTAGTAACTCCCCTAGCCTGCATACCTAACAATATTTTTAATATAAGAGAGCATTGCACATTTCCCAAACACGCCAGGATTCAAGTAATAGCTCCCGCAGCTTTAATTACATGAATCATTTTTTATAAAATTATTTTTTTCCTTGACATATTGTATCCTCAGACTCAAGACATAGGAGTTCAGAAGCAATAGATCAGAATTTTCATTAAGTACACATGACATCTTTAAAACTTTAACTTGTGCGTGCTTGTTTGCCATTATATGTGTATATGAGTTTACAGTTTTAACTTACAAAATATATGTGCTCGTTTGTGCACTTATTAAAGAAGGTAGGAAGCAGAAAATATGTTCTCTATGGAAAGTAAACTGTAGAAAATATTTGCACACTTTTTAAAGGAATAAAATGTTTTCATTTAAAAGTAAATCTAGCCGAAACTGGTTTGGCTCAGAGGATAGAGCGTCAGCCTGCGGACTGAAAGGTCCGGGGTTTGATTCCAGTCCAGGGCACGTACCTTGGTTGCAGGCACATCCCCAGTAGGGGTGTGCAAGAGGCAGCTGATTGATGTTTCTCTCTCATCGATATTTGTAACTATTTCTCTCCCTTCCTCTTTGTAAAAAATCAATAAAAAAATATTTTTTAAAAAGTAACTCTATCATTTAAAGAGTTTAAATAGGATATTTCTTAAAAAATTTTTTGTCTGATTAAGACAATGTTATATGATGAAGGTCGCTAAGGAATCCAGGCCCCAGAGTAAGGGAGTAAGAGGAAACCCTTCCACAATGCTGCTCACACAGTAGGCGCCTGTGTAGAAAACATTTCTGATTTGAGTACTCTTAGCTAAAAAAGTGTTGTTGCACACTGTGCAATTTACCAGGAAAAGTATAAATTAGTTTAAACTAGAAAATAAAAATAACTTAGATTTTTTTTAAGAAAAGATACCAGATGAAACCCATTTTAAATTAATTTCCAGTTTAATATCCTCTTTTGCTTGCAGACAAGTTTTCAGTTATTATGCAACACACGTTCTCATCAGTTGGTCTCTTCATGAAACAGTGTAGCCTGATTTCCTTGTTCTCTTTGCCAACTTTGAAAACATTACCCATGTGGTGTAGAAAATGTAGTTTCTGCTAGCTTAATGGCTAATTACAGTAACAGAGGGGGGAAATAAGAAAATTCAACTAAACTGCAAACATCTAATGAAGGTCAATGTGAGCTTTAACTACAATTTCACACCCTGTTGTACCTATGAGGTTGTTGGGTTTTTTGTTTGTTTTTTAATAAAGCCTTTGTGGATAATTCTTTTTAGTAATTTTAGTTTGAGACTTTGATGTTTATTAGGTATCTATTTTACAGACACAGGCTTCAGGTTATGATTATCCTGTTCATAAGCAGGGTTGTCTTTATCAGGAATCACCCAACTATAGTCCTATCTTAGCCCTATCTTGGAGATAAGATACATTGTTTTATTGTTGTAATAACTCAAATGCAATCTTCCTTGTTCTTCTCCACTATGGTTTTAAAATTTCTTTTAGGATAAGAAGGCTAAAGAGAATGCAATGGGAATATTCCTCCTCCTTTGTACACCCCTATTTACATTAATCACTAGAGGGAAACACCACTTGATTTGGGAGAGTGTACTTTGGTTGAATGTTTTCCTTTGAGAAAAACAAACAAACAAACAAACAAACAAACACACAGTAAAAATGACCTATTGAGTATAAATTGACTACTTGGTCCTACAGAAAATCGCTCATACTTTCATTGAACTGGGGGACTGAACACCCACACTCATTGAACTGGGACTGATTGAAAACAATACCAGTTTAATTGTGAGCTTTGAGGATTGTGTACAACCTTAACTTTCCCCAAATTCTCAAGCTATACTGCAACTTTTGATCTACTGAATTCTGTAGAGTGACTGTACAGGCTTCTATTATATGCTAGAGGCCCAGTGCACAAAATTTGTGCAAGGGAGGGTGGTCCTTCAGCCCAGCCTGCAACTTCTTGTAAATTGGGACCCCTCAGGGGATGTCTGACTGCTGGTTTAGGCCCAATTCCAGGGGTCAGACATCCCTCTCATAATCCTGGACCTCTGGCTCCTAACTACTCACCTGCCTGCCTGCCTGATTGCCCCTAACCACTCTGCCTGCCTGCCCTCTGCTACCGTGGCTTCGTCTGGAGGATGTCTAGAATGATGTCCGGAATGCTGTTTAGCTGTCCAGTCCAATTAGCATAGTACACTTTTATCATTATAGATAGATCGGATACACCCTATTTACAACTGCAGATATATACTTTTATCTCTGAAGGTCTTTGGAGACAATTGTGTAAAATACTGTATCAAGGACTGTTAGAGATATTGAAAGATTACACGATGTAAAAACAAAATGCATCAATGCCACTGAAATTGAACAAAGTGGCTCCTTACTTTTCCATACACATTTGAACCATCTTGGTCCACAAACTTGTTCAATAAGTAGTGCGTAAAACAAGCATTTTGCACTTTGTCCCACAGATGCAATTTGCCAACCTGATTGATTTCTTTCTCTATAGTTCATCTAATTTCTACATACTCTATATTTTCTCCTTTGTTAAAGATAATCTTGGCTGCTATCACATTCGCATCCACCAAACTACTGAGAACAAGATAGAGATATAAAGATGAGGCTAGGAGAGGATAAAGTTTCACAAAGCTCTGCAACCAATATAAAAATCTGACAAAAACTCATAATGCAGACATGGAAGATTAATGCAGCAATGAAATTATATGAAGAGAAGAAACTCAGCAGAAGAACCAAACTAAGACATATACCTGGAAAAAATAAGAAGGAGCAGCAGGAACGAGTTATTTATTCTGCGAAGATTCACAGTGCCACTACGATAATAACCAGATAAAATAATTTGCATGTTGCCGGATTGAGAAATTGCATTCACGTATGTTAGCCCACATTCCTATCACTATTTCTATCTAATTATTCTTAGATTGTGCCCTGTTTTCACTAATGAAACTGATTTTTATTTCTTCTTAGGTAGTACTTCCCTAGAGAAAGAATGAGAGAGAAAAGATATGGCCGACATGGGTTATTGTGTCCTAAATAGATCTGATTCCAGCTTCAATTCTATCTTCTTTGCCATTTTCCTACTCAGATCAGAGCTGGCAACAAAATGATAACCATCTGAACCATGCTTTTCAGTGACTGGTTATGTCTTGCCAAGTAGATTTAGTTGGCATTGTAGGATTCCTTGGTGACCACGAGGATGTGCAGAACCTTCTAAAAAAAAGAGCTCCCCTGCTTTCCTTCAAGGTTCATACGTAACTCTCCTAACAACCTCTGGCTTTCAAATCTATCCAGACTTGTGGTTTAATTATAAAACCACAAAATATCAGAGATAGAAGGGTTCTTGGTTTAATTCAGCTCCGTTGTTTTTCATGAAAGGAAGCAAGAGGAGGCTAAATAACCTAGTCAAGCTCTCTTATACAGCTTAATTTGTAACTTAGTCTTCCATGTCCAAGAGACCCATTTTAGGTCTGTTGGATCACTGATCAGGGGTTCCACTTGAACATGTATAGACTGAAGTTATAGTTCCCTTCCAGTAAGTTCCCTCTATCCATTACTGGAAGTCTTCAGACAGAGTTTTAAGTATTAAGATAAATAATATTATCTTTCTTTTTTAACAGAGGAGGATAGTGAGGCAGAGAGGTTAAGCTAGTAAGTAGCCAAGCTGGGGTATGAACTCAGTAATATCTGTGTTCTTCTTTCTATTCCTTTTTGTTTACTAGTTACCATCTGCATTATTAGGACTCTGAGCCACTAGATATATCTTATTACTTATTTCTTGTTCATTTGTTTATTCATTAAATCATCCATCCATTCAGAAAATAGTTACTAAGTACCTACTAAGTGTCAGTCACTGCTCTAAGTCCTAATGACATAGCACCAAACAAAATAGAGTCATTGCCCTAATGCAGATTACATTCAAATAAGGAAGACATGTAAAAACAAACAAACAAACAAACAAAAAACAACAACAATATCATGGCAGATTCAGCAATATCATTCCAATATCAATAGCTGTGCTTATAGTTTTAAATACATCAATTTTATTGTCATCAGTTAACAAACATGAGTCATATGTGACTTCTAAAGCTCCATCTTCAGTTTTGATCCGTCTTCTCTCCTAAACCCATTTTGTTATCTCCAGGCCCATTGTCCTCATACATGGAATGAACTGGCAACCAAAACCACTGTTCTCCTGAATGTTTGAAACCGGCGGGCATGGGGAGGCACTAACTATTGATATTTCAGTCAAAAAAGTATTTTTATAGTCACCCAACTTGAAACCACAGTCTTCTTTTCCTTTCTCCTAACTCCATTGTTTGCAATCAGTTTTCTTATTTTATCTTTTATTAGAAGCCAGGTGAATGAATTCATGCACAGGTGGGGTCCAGTCTGCCCTTCTCGAAGATGGCTGATAGGGGCCAGGCTGGCGGGGTAGGGGGGACGGGGCATGGGAGGTTGGCCAGCCCGCCCTGTCCCTGATCGCCCAGCTGGCTGGCCGCAGTGGGTATTATAACAACCAGTTGTTCTGCTATTCTGGTCACTGGCTTTTTATACATGTAGATGGGAAAATCAGGGAGTCAAAAGTTAGTGCTGGAAGGACCTCAGAGATCAGTTATTTCATTAATTTGTTCAGTAGATATTTGTTGAGAGCCCCTTTTCTCCAGTTCTAGGTACTGGAGAAACAGTGATGAGGATAATCAAGAGTCCAGTTTCCAGGAAAACAGAGATGATTAAAAAAATAGTTAATGAATTTGTAGGCAAGTAACTTCAGATAGTGTTGAAGGCGTTTAGTAAAACATGACAAAGTACTCTTACAGAGGGCCTGGGGTCTTCTTAGTGGGGCTGGCCAGAAATGGAGGATTTCAGTTCCTGAAGGTAAGCATTCCAGGTAAAGGGATCAGCAGGAGACAAGGGTGCAGAATTAGAAACCTCGGGGGGAAAAAGCCAGGGAGGCTGGGCACAGGGAGAGAGGCAGGTGGGGCTGGTGGGCAGGCCCGCCTGGTTCATGGGTGATGGAATGAGGACCACAGTCCATCCTCGCTCCTGGTCAAATCATTGTTCCACCTCACCCATCCCTTCCTTTCTAATTCTGGTTCTTCCCATCATCTTTTTCATCAGTGTAATTGTCACTGGTTTCCCTTTCTTCAACCTGTTGCCTTTTTACTATCCCCTACTATGGACTGTAAGACTCCTCCTAAAAATTCCATTTAAAGCATCATGTCATTCCTCTACTTAAAAATCATCAGTGTCTCCCCTTTGTGGGATCAGGCAGGAAATCCTTACCTTGAGCAATTCATTCCTGCTACCATTTAGCCCCAACCTAATCCAGGGGGTGTGTCCACCCATGTTTTGATATCCATGACTCAAATCTGTTTCTTTTATCCTCTCCCCAATCTGCAGAACAGCCCATGACCGGTTTGTAGCACGTGCGATCTTGCTGCCTGCTGTCCTCATCCAACCTTCATGACCATATATTATACTCCCCCAATTAGGCCTGAGATTCTTAAAGGCTGAGAATTTATTTGTCCCATTTTTGTGTCTCCCTAGTCTCTAACCCATGGTTATAGACATGGTAGGTATTAAGTAACAGTTGTTGGATAAATAATGATTTCTTGAGCCCTGAAAGCTGTTCTGGTCCTCAGTCTATCATGTATATTTTAAAATTTAGTGAAGCATGTGTCAGATAGTGCATACCTATTAACTTGTTTGATCTTCATAGAAACAGTAGAGGTAGGAATGCTTACCCAATTTACAGGTGAAGAAAGTGAGATATGGGGAGGTTAAATTACCTGCCCAAGGCTCCCAAAGTCCCGAGTCTGTGTCTAAAGCAGCTATGTCACTACACTGTGTCACTCTCACACACACCATCCTTCCACTAACTCCCTTTAATACCCCCCCCCCCCCATGCTCACTTCATTCTTGGTTATTTGGGCACAAGTGAGATATTGACTAGAAAACAGGTGAGGAGAACATGATGCTCTCAAGTCAGAAGAATATCATCCCCCCCCCCAAAATGAGTTATTATACAGCCACTGGCCCTATGTCTTTGTCTTCTAAAATAATATTTCAAGCTGGATGTAGTGCTTCCAAAGGGTCCTCAGCTGGGGAAACAGGAACTCCCCGAGCCATGCAGCAGGATGCCCATGCAGAAAGAAACTTAAAGAGAGCCAGGGTATTCTTTCTCAAGCAAAAATGTGTGCTTTGTGCTGGAACTTTTTCAAATGTTGGAAAAAAATGAAAAAGGTGATTACAGGACTGAAAAACGCTGCAAGTTCTTCACTTGAAGAAAGCCGAAAATGTACTCTTTGGAAAATGAATCAGACGTCCTCCGTTGTTCCCGTGCTCCAGCCAGGATAAAGGCAACGCCTGCCGCCTCTCCCCCTCTAGGGGAACAGATAGAATCCATTCTTCTATCACCTTCGTGCCGACTCCGGCAGCCCCTACCACCCCCTTTCACAGCAGCCTGCCCTGTCCTCGCTGGGACACTCCCGATAGCATCACGGCATGCCTCCGGATGAGATTTGTACCGTAATCAGTTGTGAAGCTCAAACAGAGTCACTGGTTCAAGCAATTCAAGCGGCGGAGTGAGCTCCTTCCTGACTTTGGTTTAACAAAGGAACAAGTGCCATGCGGACCTGAGTCAGCGGCAGGCCACGAGACAGGAAGGTCCCTCTACCCGATCTGTCCCAGGCGTCGCCCTCGCTAACACTGTCACAACTGCTGACTTTTTAGGACTGGCCTTCTGCTCTCAACAGGAGGCGCTGTGACAGGCCACCCCCGGCCCGATCTCCTCTGTCCCCCTTCCAGGGGCTCGCCCAGAGCGCGGGATTTCACAGGTGGTATTTACCGAAGAAATGGAAGTCCCCCGTGGCCTAACTTCTAAGAGGAACGCTATGCAGAACCAGTAACTGTCTGAACATTAGAAGGCTTAACAATGCTCTGCATCTGCAAAGTCATATTTAAATGTAGCCACATTACTTTGAGAAGAAAAATATTTTACATAGAGGTAGAATAACCAAGTGTTTGTTGAGCAATAATCCTGAGCCAGGGTTACTGAGCCTTTTTAAACATGAGGCTATGTGTGATTTTTCCTAATTCCCTATAGAAACCATAGCAAAGAGGGGTATTATCCCCATTTACGGATGAGGAAGCAGACTCAGAGACCTGGGGTAACCAAACCTCAGATGCTATCATTTCAAAACGCCGTGATCTCTAAATCCACATTAAAGCAACTGACTCCACTAGCCTGGCATCAATGACTAATCCCTGGAACACAAATGCTGAATCATTCTTGTAAAATTCAGCGATTATTCTTCAGGAATTCCCTTAGGTAAAACTAGCCCTAAATCCCACGGACACGAGCTTGCCTGATTCCCCTCTGTAACTCAAGGGCAGTGCTTCAGCCTGACCGCTGTCTTCACCAATCACTCCTGATGTGGCGTGGGCTGCACCGGTCTATTAAAAACCACTGGACAGCAGGTCTTTACGGTATACAGTGCTCATTCCCACAACTTACATTTTGATGGCATCTGCTACTCTCTGGAAGAAAGCCAGCATTTCTGAGTAAAATCTATCCATCCCACAACGTGGATTTTTACTGCTCCAGAGGGCCAACTGAGAAATTGAACAAGATCTTACGGTAATGACTGGAAGTGAATTTCTTTCTCTTCCTTTCTGGAGTTCTTTCTTGCTGGGTTTTTCTCTTTCCTGGCACAGCAGGGAGGGAGACATCTTTTTATTAAGTTTATGAGCATCAGAGATGTGAACGTCCCTTTACACGTTCAAAATAAATGACTTAGGGTCGGTCACGATTTCAAAGAGGCTTCTATATATTGAAGCAAATCCAAGTCACTTTGCTCAAAGCATTTGGGCTTGCAGCCCAATCTCATGAAACCTATCAGTGCTGGGTCACAGGAGATCCGAACACCGACCTAAACATTTCTAGGGTCACTGGCTGATGGACAGTTAGATCTCTCAGAGTCTTCCAGTGAAGACTGTTCTTCCTCCTTTCTGGTTCTCCGGTTGGATGAGTGCAATCTGGATGGCAGACTCTTGACATGATATGATAATTAGTTATTGTTAGTACTAAATAACAGAGCTCTGTGACCTTCCATCAAAGGGTGTGCTCCCTGACTTACTTTATATAATCCCCCTTGGACAGTCTCATCCAATCAGTGATTTCAACTATCACGTATACTCCAATGACTTATAAATCTTTCTGAGCACTTAATCAAATGTTCGTTGAGTATTTACTATATAGCAGGTACTGTTCTAAGCTCCTGGGACACCATAGACTCTAGTGTTTCCCAAAGTGTGGTACGCGTCACCCACAGGGGTACGGGAAGAGTTTGGTGGGGGTACGTGTTGCACCGGAGTTTGGTGGGGATATGCACAGCACCGGGCTTAGCTGCGCCTAATTCTACGTTCTCATGAGTCAAGTCAAGACAGTCTTGTGAGGCATGAGATGGTCCAGTGTGCAAATAAATGTTATTTATAATAGAACTTTTATTTATATTTTATTATGAATACTTTTATTTTTCATTTATTATTATTTTGTGTATATACCAAAAAATAAATATATTTTGATTGTTATTAAAATACATCCATTTTTCTTGATGAGGGGGACTCAGGAATATGAAAATTATAGAAGGGGTACACATATGTCAAAAGTTTGGGAAACACTGCTGAAAAGAGACCGCAGTCTTATTCTTGTGTGAGTTGACTGTTACTTCTTGCTAGAATTACAGACCCATGTATTCCATTTTGTGTTGAACTTACGCATTTGGACACCCAAACTGTACCTGTGCAAACTGAGGTGATCTCCTCAAACGATTCCTGTGGAACCCCTGGGATCTGAGCCCCGTCTCTCAACCTGCAGGAACTCGCCAAGGCCAGAGACCTAAACCACCTTCTGCCCGCCTGCAGGGAGTCCTCTACCTGAATCTCTTCGTAGCCGTCACTTCCTTTCAATCTCCAGTGGCATCTCATTCCAGCTCTCCTCATTGTTCCTACCTGCCTTCCTCTTGCCCAGGATGGCCCCCCTGAATCCACTTCTTACCCTGCCAGGGAACGTGCTTTCTAAAACTTACCCAGCCTTGCCTCTGCTTTCCTATCTCTGAAGGGCTTCCCTGAGCTTTCCGGGTAAAGTAAAAACTTGCAAGCACACAAAGTCCTTGTGATCTGGCTCCTGACCACCACATGACCTCCTGCTCTGGAGGGCCTCACTCTCTCCCCAGACAGGCCCGCGGCTCCCTCCACCTGCTGCATCCACGCCTCCCTGACTCACTCAAGCATCCAGGCGTGACCTCCTGAAGCCCCCCTTCCCCGGCCATCTGCTCTGCGGCAGGCTCCCCCGCTGCACGGTGCCATCACCTCTCCTTTGTTTCATTTCTCCGACTCCTGAAGGCAGTTACAATACCTGCCTCAACCTTGATTCCCGGAGCAGCCCGGGGCCTGGAGCACAGAAAGCACTCAGCTTGTGTTTGCTGAAGGAACAAACCTTTACCTGATGGGCAATGCTTTATCGATCTGCATTTTCAAGTCATTTTGTGCCATACCTTAACTATTGTAGCTGAGATACCAAGAATTCAAATTCCTTAAATGACTGGAGAAGCAGGAAGAGCTTTCTTCCTTCCAAAGGATGCCTTTTGTTTTTAGTTTGTTTTTTCCCTCTCTACCTTTTCTCTAACACTTGACATACATATATTTGATTTTAGTCAAAGATTATCTGATTCTTCTTAGGAGAAGGCACAGCTAACTGGAAACCATAGACATCAGCCCCCAGAAAAATCTACGTTTAGAGCCTAGCCCATGCACTCATTTACTGAGTACTATCCTACCTAATAAAAGAGTAATATGCAAATTGACCACACCTTTGCTGTGTCCAAACCACGCCCACCAGCCAATCAGGGTGTGTACGCAAATTAACCCAACCAATATGGCAGTTAACGTGCATATCAAGACAGCTTAGAAAGAAGCCAAGTGCTGCAGAAGGGAGCAAAGATGCGGAGAAGCAAGCAAGTGGGGCAGTGGAGAAGGAAGAGAAGCAGGCAGGGCAGGGAGAGTGCAGCAGGAAGCCCTATTGCAGGAATCTTCCTACAATGGGCTACTAGTAGATAAATAATGAACTTCACTGAACCTCACTTTCAACATAAAATGGGTATAATGAAATAAGATAACAAGCAAAGCTGCAAGCACCTATCATAATTTTAGTTTCGTTTCTTTTTTTCTGTGCTCAACCTTTCCCTTTAAGATACACACTTTGCCTGGAATCCATTCCCCTCCATCCTATCTGACAAAACCCTCCTCGCTGTTTAAGGTCCTGGTAATCTTCTCTGGGCACGGCCCCTGGTGTCTCCAGCCAGAAGGAACTGTCCTGTCCTCTGGGCTCTGGAGGCTCTAGGTCTTACTCATTTTGTTCAACAAACCAATGATAAGGTCCCACTATGTGTTGGGTATTAATTAAGGGATGAGAACACTGCAGTGAATAAACCATAGACATCGGCCCCCAGAAAAATCTACGTTTGGAGCCTAGCCCATGCACTCATTTACTGAGTACTATCCTACCTAACAAAAGAGTTAATATGCAAATTGACCATACCTTCGCTATGTCCAAGCCACGCGTGAATGCCTAAGCCATACTGAAGAGAAATAAACATGTCAACAGTATAAATACCATCTTACAGCAGGTCAGAGAAATATGAGTGCTCCACAGGGGGACAGCTGGAATGGGGGTGTCAGGGGAGGCACTAGGCATGGAAAGAGCTGGGGAACAACTGTAAATGGGTGGCACCCACATATCAAGGCTCTGACCAGGAGAGACGTACGGAATGTTTCCTGCAAAGAACCATAGTTGAAGCATAGTTTGGCTAAGAAAGGGGAGATAAAATGAGATTGATGAAGTCGGCTGGGGCCGGACTGCATAAGGTGGGTTATATGCTAAGTACCACCGAATGGTTTTAAGCAGGACATCACAGAAGAATCTGTTTTGGGATTTCTCCAGCTGCCGTGTTTGTACATTTATTACATCTCTCGCCAGAGCCCTGATTTGCACTACAGCTCCCGGTGAATATAGTTGTCCTCTTTATTACAGTAAGGCTGTGTGAAGGCACTGATGGTGTTTATTCTGGTTTCTAGTGCATAGCCTAGTGCATAGCGCTCTCCGGTAAATGTTGTCAAATTAAATCGGAACATCCTGTGGCCTCTGTCTTTCTCACCTGCCATTGCCATAACTGTGGATGTAATGTGCCTCCTCTTTGCGGGAAGATGCAGTTACCCACCAGTTCTGAGCGCATCTTTTCCTATTAGGATTCCTCTCAGGCCTTCTTGCCATTGTAAGGTGGTCAGCTGACTACCTGTCTCCCGTCAGCTCCACTCCCTGCCCTGGACTGACTGTGGACAGTCCCTCATCTGCCTAGCACAAGGCATCCTGCTGAGAGTGCTGGCTGTAGAGGCCTGGCCTGCTAGCAAAGGAACCACTACTTCTAGCTCTGTATGTGGTCCCAGAGCATTGATGGCTCTTATGACCACCTGCATGTGCCTGGAACGTGAAGGACGCAGCAGCCCTTTCTGCTAGCTTTGCAATGTTGGGCAAGTTACCAGTCCTTTATAAGCCTTGGTTTCCTCAAGTATAGAATGGTGATAGTAACAGCAGACTGCCTCCTCGGATTGTTACAAGGCTGTACAGAGATTGTCAAGTCAAACAATTAGCACAGAGCCTGGCATATAGACAGCATTCATCATATGTCAGGAAATTGGCAGTGGTATCACTAGTATGCATGATTTTATTTAATCCTCATAGTAACGCTAAGGAAGGTCTTATTCTATCTAGAGTCCATATAGGTAGGTATAGATACTGCTGTACTAGTTGTTAAACCTTTGTGGGTTTTCCTAGTTGCTAAGTTGTTTTTTTTTTAATTTTTAAAAATATATATGTTTATTGATTTCATGGAAAAAGGAAGAGAGAGAGAAACATCAAGGATGAAAGGGAATAATTGATTGGCTGCCTCCTACATGCCCCACACCGGGATTGAGCCCACAACACAGGAATTGAACCATGACCTACTGGTTCATAGCTTGACGCTCAGGGCTCCTAGTTACCAAATTAGCCATTGTCTCAAACCGCCCAAATTTTCCCTGCCCCCCCCCCCCAATGACTCTGCAGCCTCCTCTGCTTACATTCTTCTGGGATCCCTGCCTCCTCCTCCCCATGACCCAGCAACTAAAGGGGCAGGGCCTGGCACAGCAGGAGGCCTGCAGGACCCAAGCACAGTTCAGATGGTTCTGTTCTGGGTGCTGACTGAACTTATGTCATTGATGGGTCAAGTGAAGTGCAAAGGGGAGAAGTGAAGTCTTTCCACCAACCCTGTAGGTGAAAATCCTACAAAGTCTAACATCAGAATCTACTGCCCAGGTTTACTCCTTTGCACAGAGCTTCTCCTTCGACACTGGTTGGAAAAGTTGCCTCTTGAACTTGGAGGACTATCACCTGGACACCAGCAAATTGGGTTTCCGATGAACTCAGGAAGTAGCTGCTGACATTTCTGAGTCAGCACCTCACCTGCCTGCCCTCGTCTTTATTCCCCACCCTGCTTCCTACCATGAATTTCATGAGGGCACTATTTGGCTCAAATCCTACTCTTGCTTCCTGCATGGAGGTCTAATAGCCTGAGCCCTGGAATAGTCTTCAAGACGGTGATGCTGTGTACAGCCACGCAGTTCAGTACTCACCATTTCCATCGCTACTTTACAAACTATGGAGAGGCCTAGAAAGATGTTAAAATGCGTGCAAAAATGTAGCAACTCATATATATTGCATTCGAATACTCTATACCAGCCGTGGGCAAACTACGGCCTGCGATCCAGCCCGTTCGGCTGTTTTATCCGGCCGCGGAGCCGAAAGAG
This sequence comes from Vespertilio murinus, assembly GCA_963924515.1. NCBI lineage: Eukaryota > Metazoa > Chordata > Mammalia > Chiroptera > Vespertilionidae > Vespertilio > Vespertilio murinus. The sequence goes on along the minus strand of OZ004707.1, from coordinate 164,322,731 downwards.
CGGAGGGTTCTCTTGCTCTCCCCTCCGCCCCTTCACCAGCAGCCCAAGATGAGAGTGCCAGCATGGTCAGGTTGCTTTTGTTGCGGCCCTCCGGTCCAGTTTCAGAACTCATTGTGGCCCTAGAGTCAAAAAGTTTGCCCACCCCTGCATATGAAAGTAGAATAGTGTGGAGGAGAGATTCCATGACAACACCAAAATCCAGAACCAGGAATTGAAAAAGACCCCTCTTAAATTGAGGACACATGTGTGGACTTACACTGTGGAAAGCGAAGGTAAACGCTCCTTGAATGTAAACGTTCACTTTTTAATTGTGCATTCTGAGCTGCAAGGACCCCCTGGGCTCGCCCTGATATGTAAACATTTTAAAAAGTGTCTTATTAAGGTTTCAAGTCTTTCAAATCGGTCTTCAAGACGGAGCAGTTACATAATTGGCTCGATTAGATCCAATTACACAATTAGTGTAGATTAGAAATAATAGAATCAGAACATATAATTTCATAATGATACATGACAATAATGCAAAATTTACGTTGGCCCAGGGTGCTTGTGCAAGGGGGGTGCCTATAGCTTTTAGATGACTAGATGTCTCTCATGAGCCCAAGCACCCCCCACCTCTGACAGGAAAATATGGTTTCACTAAGCAACGTTTATGTTGAGTTCTGGACATAGAAAACAGCATCTGGAAACGGGGCAGTTCTTTTTCCTCCTTTATGTAGCTAAAGTCAAGGGTGACTCCATTTCTTTTCCATCTCCTGGAAAGGAGGATCCCTCTCTGAGGTCTTAATAGATGATTACAATGAAGAATTTCGTGCTGAAGGGTAAGTTGCGCCAACACGCCCACGGAGGCATGGGCCTGCCCTTCTGAGAGGGGACCAGCTCAGACACACTCGGGAGGGTTTGTGCGTGTGTGGGAGGCGCTGGGCCAGAGAGATGCCGGGGGAGAGGCGACAGAGGGATTAAGACGCCTGTCTCTCAAATCCAGTTTTTATTATTGCCTTCATTATGCTTGGTTCAGGTGGCCTGACCCTTCCCGCTGTCTTCTTATCTTCTGATTTTCCAAAAGGGGAAAGATGACATTTGACTAATGAGAAACTCATGTCCCAAACTCTTGCAGCCATGTTGGTGCATCTTTCTGTAAATTGTGTCCAACTACCGGAGGGCTGAGAAGAAGCCATTCATGTGTTAATTCGCCCCTGTTTTCATTCATTCACTCACTCAGCATTTCGAGCTTCCCCAAGGAAAGGACTAATTCTTATTTATCCTACGTATCAAGCCCATAGCAAGACTGCTAGCCTGTGGGAGGCACTCAATGTATATCGAATTGCTTTTAATACTTATTACAGATATCAACCTGTCCTGTTCTGTAATTACAGAACAAACAGCCACTCTATTCCTAGTTGTGGCCTTCAAGAAACTTACAATCATTTTTGTGTGTGTGTGTCAAGACAATTATCATGTTAACAAAAATAGGACTTAAATTGACACAGTGTCAGGAAATAATTTTTTTTTTTTGGTCAAGAGTCAAATAAGTAGAAAGACTGAAAAATGTCATGAGAAAATAATCCCCCAAAACCATGGTCACGGGGAGGGCCGCAGCCCAGCACTACTTTCCGGGGGAGGGGGGGGGGCGGGAGCAGTCAGTCTCTGCACATGCGTGGTGCCTCTCTGCCAGGCACCTGGGATTTGATCCTGCTGTTGGTCAAATTAAGTAGCAAATACCCGCAAAGGCCCCTATAACATCTCAGCAAATAAACACCGAAAATCTGAAAATGTTCCCCAAATGTCAGAGCAACATCTAAAAGCTTTGGGCACTTTTTCTAATGATCTCTATTTTGTGTTTTCCTCCTCGGTCATCATCCTTTGGGTAATGGGAGAAGCGAAAGGACTTAATGATGCTCAGAGGCCGTTGTGAATATAGGCTACAGGATTTATCCCTTACACCCTCCCTTCTATTTTTTATTTTTATTTTTTAATCCCCTTTCATTATTTTGCTTTCCTGCACAGTCCTTCTTTTTCCCTTCCATTTTCTGTTCCCAATAAACACTAGCTCAAAATATCAATGCTCTTATCAAAAATGATGGTTTACTTACAAGACAAAAATCTATTCTCCAAAACACCTTCATCTACTTACATCTCCCATAACAGTATTCCAGAAGATGGTCTGCGTTAATTCAGACACTCATACAGAGGATATTTGAACAGCATGGTGTAGTTTGAAGGTGGGGGTACAGAAGTTTGGAGTTTCTATGAATATTTCAAAATCTTGACCCTATCACTGGATGAATGTAGAGGCACAAACATACTTCCTTAGGTTCTAACATCTAGAACCTAATTTTACTTACAATGTATGTTTTAGTGCATATTGGAACCCATATTCCTTGTTGACATAGCAATGAAGTATAGACACTGGAGGTGAATAAATATACAGAAGGGAGAAACATCTCGCAAATTTGTTGTATTCTTTTTTTTCTCATTTCACCAAAGGCTAGGATGCATTTCCTAAGGGCCCCAGCATACAAATCCGAGTTACTTAGTGTAGTAGAATTCAGATGAGTTGTTTTCGGAACAAATATAAGAAACTTGCTCATTTTCTTTTGCATAAATCCTTGATTATGAAAGCTATATCAATTACAAAAATTTATAGCTTCTTTCAAAGACCTTTTCAAAAACAAGCACTTAAATCAACTTGGTAAATGAACCTGTATCAAAGTGGCAGGACATGTCTGGAAGGTTTCTCACCAAATTGTTATGAGTAGTTAGCCCTGGCTTGGACAGGGGAAAAAGAAGTCTCTAAACTGAGCTGCCGATGTGTTTCAACTTGTTATGTGTTCTAAAATCTTCTCTTTCTTTATAGGAGGATGAGGATTACAACCTACAATCTCCACAGAGACGGAACTAACAGATTTTCTGAATTGGGTTCATCAGCTATAGATTTTTAGAAGTTTTTCAAATCGGCGATTTCAGGAAATTGAACAATCTCCCACGAGAATGGCTTTTTGTTTCCACCAGTTCTGAGCTTAATGTCACTCTTCCTTCCCCTGACCATTAACATTCAGGAACAGTGCCTGCTGTCTTGGATGTGCACTGCTTGGATGAGAATGAGACATTTCGTGTTGGAACGAGCTTGTGAGCTCTTCTCCCTCCTGTCACAGTCCTGGAGAGAGTGCTGACAAAAGAGGGCGGACAGAAACCCAGGTACGTACGTGGAGACCCAACAATTCAAGTACAAGTGCCTGGCAGAGCACTGGTCTACATGTCAAGGCTAAAGATGGGTCTACATTTTCACAGCCATCTTCTCCTGCTGATTTCCTCATTACAATTTCCAAAATTACAATTTCGACCTGTCTCATCTTTATGGCCTCTTTGTAGCAAATGATGCCATTGAACTGTGACACTGAAATGCTCATCTCTTGGCTGTCGACACACTCCACTTTCTGGTTCTCCTTCCGCCCCTCATATTGACTTCTTTTCTACTTATTTTACTTGTCTTTCTTCTTTTTCCTACATGAGAGGTCTGCCTCTGGCTTTCTCTTCTCTCTTTATAGTTCTCCCTTCTCCTCCACCTCCCTCTAATCTGATGGCCTCCATAGTGATTCCATGTGGATAGTCACAGTGAAAACTGTAAATTACTGAGGCTCTACGCTCTGTGCTGAAATCACTTTACCTATCATCTCACTGATATCACACCAACAATTTTCTGCCTTTTAGATGAGGAAGCAGAGTCTCAGGTAGGTTCAAAAACTCACCCAAACTATCCAAGACCATATAACGAAACAAGCGAGGGAACCAAAGTTCGAGCCCATTATCCTTCTGGCTTTAAGGTGTATACTGTTGTCACTACACTGTCCCTCCTAATCCATGACGTGGTCTCCAGTCACAGTGGCACAGTGCACTGAGGTACAGTCTCGTAAGTGCCATTGTTTTATTCTTCTGAGTTAAGATAGCTCTTGTAATAACCATAACCTTCATGTCTTTTTCCATATAAACAACTGTAAACCTACTTTAAATTTACTCAGACTTTGATAAAGTATAACAATGTGAGGTCACACTTCCAATGTAATGATTTACAAGCTTTTATTCCCCATCAGGAAGAAACAATATGTTTCACACAAATAGTCCCTGAGCATCTTAAGATCAAGGCTATAAAATAATGACTGTAAGTGCATATCCTCAAAATGGTTACTTTTTTTTCTCCTAATTTAGAAGAGAGTGAGGGCAGAAAAAGATATGTGGAATAAAATAATATTATGTTCTGTCTACTACCATATGAAGAATGCAAAGAAGCAACTTAATAGTAGGATGCAAGCCAACAATAAAAATGCACTGAAAATGTGGAATTATAAAAAAATAATTTACATTAAGTCTCCTGTGGCATAAATTTTGTCAAGTAAGGTAAAGTGCTGCAATATTAACTTGCACTCCTTAATATGCTAGCCTCTGAACATGTTCTTTAGTTGTTCCCCACACTATAGCTTGTCTTCCTGAGTGGATGGTAAGCTCCTAGAGTGAAGGCTAGAGAGCCACTGATGGCTGTCCTGTCACTTTGTGGTGTTTACCAAATGTCATCCTGGGCACCGAGCAGCAAAGAGGATCGCGATGCTTCTAAGGCCTCATTCTCAAATAGCTAACGCAATTTTGCTGGGTAATTTTTGGAAAAAGGAAATCCAATACACAGCTAGGTTTATTATAAGAATATGAAAATTCATATAAGATGCAATGACACTCACTAAATGTGTATCATGGAGACAGGAAAGCTGTACCTTTGGCTTCTCTTTAAGCCAGTCAGTTTTAATCTTCTATGAAACAGACGAAGCTTTGGATCACAGACAACCACACCCTCTGTGCAATGCTACTAATCTTAATGAGGAGTTATACGCAACTGGATGTGGCAGGATCACTGCAAATGCATCACCAGCGCTGATAACCTATGCAAAGTGCGTGTAGACAGAAAGCCAGTATTTTCCCATTGAAATTGAACACTATACTCTTCCCTTCCTTAAACCCTTGAGTTCTGAAATTCAAGAAATATGACTCAAGAAGTATGACTCTTCTGTTCACATTTGCCAGTGGGAAAGTTCCAGGTTTTTGGAATTGAGACACAGCAAGAGGTATGAGGTCAGGTATGATTACAGATGGTGCAGAATTAATTCTTCAATAAATATCTGTGCACCCTCAATTTAAATCTGGTTTGTATAACTAAGAAGTCCACTAGAAACCAGTGACTTAGCCAGTATAGCGATATTGCAGTGCCTAACAGTCCTGGTTAAAACTTAACAAAATGGGACAAGGGTAGGGTAGAGAAGGAAAAGCACCCAAAATCCAATATAGTTCCAGATCAAACCCTCTGATCACTCACCACAATCATTTGAGCCACATAACTTTCGGGTCCAGTGTATTCAGTTGGGTCTTTAACCTTCACCAAGACGAGGAAATACAAATAATGCCACATGTTGTGTTCTGACTTGATGTGCTCCTCAAATGACACAGTTTTATTATCAAACTTGTCCCTCTCGAGTCCTGCAGAACACGGGAAACACAAGGTATGTAATCTGTCATTTAACCAGCACTTCCTTCTTAGCCTAAAAACAAAACACAATAATGTGTGAAAAAATGCTTTCTCTTAGCATGCGTCAGTTTACTATGCTATGATTAAAAACAACATAGTACATAAGACCTCCAGAAAAAAAAAAGGCCATAGTTTATGGATTTCTTCCCAACTAACATTTCCCCCCAATGGATACTTGGGAATGCATTATTATAGGTGTAAAATTTGCAGATTATTTCAAATAGAACCATACCAAAATAGTCAAATTAAATTGGACCACAAGTCTAAGTAGAAAAAGTAAAATTGATTGTGTAAGAAATGGCACACATGCTTATCAGGACAGAAGAAAAAAAGTCATTTAATCCAGGAACTTGGGTAAAATGAGGGAAGACAGCCAAGAGCCATCTCTTCAAACCACTTGTGACCAGTGAAGAGTAAGTGAATGTCCACCATGATCTGGGCTCTGAGTGCAATAAGGACTGAAAGACCCATCCAGGCCTCAGATGACTACTGATGTTCTAGCCAGTCTAGGAAGGGGACCATCTGCTCAACTTCCGGGGCACATTTTCAGTCTCTGGACGGACACTGAGGAAAGAATCTGGGTAGTAACACTCTTTTCCCCCCTCAAAGACTGAAGACTGGATGAAAGGGGATGAATGGAGATGAAGAAAAACATCCACGGAAAATGGATTAAGAAGCCAAGTAAAATGGGCTGTTGGGATTTAGTCTGGTTTTGTAGTTCAGATGTTAGAGAAGAAACCAGTAAATTGAATTCCAATCCTGGATGTTTTTTTTTTTTCTAAGCATATTTTTTAAAAAAAGAAAGAAAAGAAAAGGCCATTGAGCCATTCAGGCATGAAGAAGACCCTTTCAATATTAAGACACAAAGCACAATAAGTACAAAATCTGTCCCAAATGAAGGAGTGACCTTTTAAATTATATTATTGGATATTCTAATGGAAAATACCATAAAATTTAACTGGCTGATGGCTATGCCTCATCTTATTTGATCTATCATCAGCTCAGCATGTCCCAAATAGAATCCAATCTTTTCCCCCAACCCTGCCCCACCCACAGTCCTTTTTTCATTCCACAGCAACACCATTCTTTCAGTTATTCAAGCCAGAATCTAGGAGTCATCCTTGAAACTTGAATCCTCTCTCTCTCTCTCTCTCTCTCTCTCTCTCTCTCTCTCTCACACACACACACACACACACACACACACACACACACACATCTCAGCTATATTTAAATTCTTCTGCTTCTACCTTCAACATATACTCAGAATCTGATCACTTCTCAGCACCCCCGCCACTACCACTTAGTCTGAGCCATTATCATCTCTCATCTGGGCTACTACAATAGTCTCTCAGGATCCCTGCTTCAACTCTTATTCTCTACGGCCTATTCTCAACATAGCAGTCAGGTGATCCTTTAAAAATCTATGTGAGATAGTGTCTCTCCCCTTTTCCAAACCCTGCAGATCCTCACCTCCGTAGAGTAAAGGTCAAAATCTTTAAAATGGTCTGCAAGTAGGGTGGCCAGATAAAAGACAAGATGCCTGATTACATTTGAATCTCAGATAAACAAGGAATAGTTGTTGAGTATAAATATGTCCTACCTGATATATATTTGCTAAACCTTAAGTGATTTGGCCCTATAGCTTCTCTAACCTCATCTCCTACTGTCCTCTCCCTTGCTAACTTTTACCCAGCCACCCTGGCCTCCTTGCTGTTCCTTGCACACAAGCTCCCACTTCAGGGCCTTTGGGCTTGTCGTTTCCTGTGCCCACAACACTCTGGTAGCTCTTTGAGAAACTCACTCACCTTCAAATTTTTGCTCAACTCTCCCTGTCTCAATGTGGCTCAACATAACCTATTTAATCATATCACCTTCCCTTCCCTTTTGGGGACACTCTAATTCACTCTTATTTTTCTGTAGTGCTTATCACCTCCTAAGAGATGGAATATAGCCATATGAATGTTGTTAAATAAAATTGGACCACAAGAAAACAGCAGAGACGTAAAATGACTGTGCATGAAAAATCCTGTCTGCTAATCAACATAGATGAAATATCATTTTATTCAGGAACTGGATATGTTTATTATTTATTGCAGGTGCATGGGCAGATACAGCTGTCTCTGTTCTTTACCAATGGTCCCAATAGCTTAAAATGGTTCCTGGCACATAGTTGCCACTAAATGTTTATTCAATGCCTTAAGAATATTTCACTAATAAAATATTGTCCCACTAGGTTAGTTATAATAAAAAAAATAAAAAATCCACAGATAATAACACGTGTTGGTGATGATGTGTATATTTAAAATCTTCGTACACTACAGGTGGTCATTTCCTCCCAATGATACCAACAACAATCAAGATTTAACTACAATAAGGCTGTACTCACAGACCGCAAAGGGGTGCACCAAGAGTGTCCACCTCAGGTAACTGGGGAGGTGAATCCACTGGGCCATATAGGAAACCTAGCACACAAAGCCATCCTACCAACTTAGGGAAGAGACAAAAATGCAGATACAAAGAAACAGAGCACAAATGAAAGAAATGGAGGAAAACAAATGACTGGATATAGAATTCAAAACCATGGCTATAGGGTTTTTCAAGAATTTCCTAGAAAAGGCCAATATATTTAGTGAGACCCTCGAGGATATGAAAAAGGACCAACTAGAAATTAAACATACACTGACTGAAATAAAAAAATATAATACTGAGACCCAACAGCAGACTAGAGAAACACAAGAATCAAGTCAAAGATTTGAAATACAAAGAAGCAAAAAACACTCAACCAGAAAAGCGAAAAGAAAAATAATCCAAAAAATTGAAGATAGTGTAAGAAGCCTCTGGGACAACTTGAAGGGTACCATCAGAATTATGGGGGTGCCAAAAGAAGAGAGAGAGTAAGATACTGAAAACCTATTCGAAGAAATAATAACTGAAAACTTCCCCCATCTGGTGAAAAAATAAATAAACTTATAAGTCCAGGAAGCACACAGAATTCCAAACAAAAGGAATCCAAATAGGACCACACCAAGACACATTATAATTAAGATGCCAAGAGCAAAAGGCAAAGCGAGAATAAAAGCAGCAAGAGAAAAAGTTAATTACCAATACAATTGTCAGATGATTTCTCAACAGAAACTATGCAGCCCAGACCAGATGGGAGTGGCAAGAAATATTCAACGTAATGAGTAGCAAGAACTTACAACCAAGATTACCTAGCAAAGTTATCATTTAGAATGGAAGGTCAGATAAAGAGCTTCAGAGATAGGAGAGAGCTAAAGGAATTCATTACCACCAAAGCAGCATTATATGAAATGCTGAAAGGTATTCTTTAAGAAGAAAAAAAGTAAAGATAAAAATTATGAACAACAAATACATATCTATCAACAGTGAATCTAAAAATCAAGTGAATTAAAAATCTGAGGAACAGAATAAACTGGTGAATATAATAGAATCAGAATATAATAGAAAGGGAGTGGACTGATAATTATCAGGGGGAAGGGATATGGGAGGTGCAGGAAGAGACTGAACAAAAATTGTACACCTATGGATAAGGACAGTGGGGGTGGAAGTAAGGGCATGGGGGGGGTACCCTACGGGGGAAAAAAGGAGAAACAATTTGTAATAATCTGAACAATAAATATATATTAAATTAAAAATAAAATGAAAAAAAATAAAGTACTGATTCAAGTTATATCATGAACCATTAATAACATATTTAGTGAAAGAAATAAGTCACAGAAGATCATATATTCTATTATTCAATTTAAATGAAATATTCAGAATAGGAAAATCTATAGAGGCAGAGGTAGATCAATGGTTGGCTTGGGATGAAGAGGATAAAAGATTGGGGGAGGGAGAATGACAAAGCTAAAGGGTATGAGGTTTCTTTTGGGGACAATGAAAAAAATTCTAAAATTGATTATGACAATAGGTCATAATAACTGAATTGTATACTTTACACAGATAGGTTGTAAGGTATATAACTTATACTTCAACAGAGATGTTGAGAGAAAGAGAGAGAGAGAGAGAGAGAAATGTTGGAGTCTATTTTCTCAGAATTTAAATAATTATCTACCTGTTGCAAGATACATAGGCTATAAAAATTATGTGTTTACTATCAATTAATCCATAATGTGGTGGAGGAAATAGACAAAAGACATTATGAAGTGGTATAAACTTCCAACAAAGTCTAGAGAAAGGCAAAATGAATTCTCACTAGATACATTTTAAATGGTTTCGAAGAGGTGTAAATCTTTGAATGTCTGGCCTTAAAACACGATTATGACAAGTGGGATGGTAATAAAAGATATTTAATTTTTATTTAGCACATATTTGTGCTGACAGCTATAAAGATGTCTAAATATGCTACTAGAATTCCAATAATCCAATCTGACCTTTTAGCATGTTGAGGAAACAGATTCAGAGGGATTCAATTAATTGCTCAAGTCAACACCTTGGTTAGTGGAAAAGTCAGCCAGTATTTAAATAAAAATATTTCTGATGCCAAAGCCATGTTTTCTTGCCACCTGGGCACGGGAAATGGCACGGCACAGCTAGAGGTAAAAGCAGATGACCTGTTTGGGGGAGTGTCAATCCCTCTGGTGTGGTTAGAAAGGAACACTGGGAAATGAAGATGAAATGGTACATTTGGCACAGACCATAATGAGCTTTAAGCACAAAGCTGAGGAGGCTGCACTGTTCTCTGAAGGCTTTGCGTGGAGGCGAGCACATTCAGAGCTGGGCTTTCAGTAACTTCCTGTGGCAGGATTTGGAGGAAGACGATGAGAGAAGAGGCTGTGGGTGGAGGCCAGGGACCAGGGCGGTGGAGGGGAAATGAAAAGAGGGGGACTGGTTATCTTTCATCTTCATTGGTTCTTCCTCTCTAAGCTTTGTTGTCTGTTCCCATGGTTTCAACCATCATCATGCTGGTGATTTCTCAATCTTTATCCCTTTCTTCTTAACTTTACTTTCTATTTCCAATGGCCTCTTGGACATAAATCCTTCTGGATAGCTCACGGGCATATCAAACTCAACTCATTAAACATTTGTTTCTTTAGCCCTTTTTATTCACCTCTGTTGATGAAATCTCTGTCAACCAAAGAATTTGAAGTGATCTTCAGACTCATGCTCTGACAATCCACTTCTTGTAATCACTCTGACTTTCTCACCATTCTCCAAACAGACTAAATCCTCTGAAAACTGAATGCCTCCAGCTACTCTCTTTCATGCCTTCCAGGTATTCCTTCTTCAAGACTCAGTTCAACCACTGCCACCACTCTGACTCCCACAGACATAACCAGTTAGTTGATTCTCTCTGTACTCACAATACTTTGCTATGACAATGTGTCGATTTCTGTATCAGCCTCTATTGTCTGCTATATTTTTGTATTACCAGAACCTAGCATAGCAGCTCGTAAACAGTAGGCATTCAACTACAATTGACAGAGTAATTGAATAAATCCATAGAGACTGGAGAGGAGCTTGGAATGAAAACTTAAGAGGGCATGACATGCAATTAGTGATATACATTTATGGGGAATTAAGAATGACCCTGAATTCCCTGACTTAACTGACTTGAAGATAATATCACTAAAGCAAGAGAAAAACAGAGAGTTGGGAGGGAGTATACATTTGATTTGGGATGTGCTGAGTTTAAGATGCCTGTAGAACAACCAAATTAGAGTGTTAGGTAAGAGGCTGGAGCTTCAAAACAGAGAGTTCATTTGTATATATGAATTCGAGGTTAAATGACAGAAGATGAACAATGAAAGTCATGGTATGTGATTAGATGACCAAGGTAGAAAGAAAGGAAACATAAAGGAGCTTCATGTGCTCAACACTAGCTTTTCAGGAAAAATAAGACTATACTTACGCTGTGTTTCCTATCCAGTATGACTAAAATAAGGGCACACAGCCACCTCTCACCCAGGCATCCCAATTCATCTTCCATTTTGTTTTTCTCCATAACCCCTGTCATCATTTGACCTTCTACATAAGTTGGAAAGTAACCCCAATAATGGAAGTGCTTTTTATCTATTTTTGTTCACTGGAATAGCCTGGCACATAGTAGATGCTCAATAAGTAATTGTTGAACAAATAAGTGAGCGAATGACTTTATATAGATAATAAGGGACAAATATACTGAGAGAGAAACGTAAGTGGCCCCTCTCTCACAAGATAGCCTTTATCTCCGAGTAAATAATCTAGAAAGATCTTTAATTCTAGGAACCTGGCTATCCTTATGATAGGAATTCTGACATCAACAAATCCTTTCTCCATTTTGTTATTTTGTCATACCTGCTCTGTTGACATCTCCTTTTCACTGAATTTTCAGCCTCTAGTAATTCAAAATTAATCACTGTCACAGACACCAGAGCCAATTTGTTTTCTATGTTTACTGCTTCAGCTCTGTCATCTGCTAATTATCACCCTATCATGACCGCCTTTTGGATCACTAGTAATTGTTTTCTGAGTCATAACTCTCAAACATCTGGTCACTGCCTTCAAGGCTAGAAAAGTCCCATCTGCTCTCATCGCCTGCCATAATATCTACCTCCTCTGTTGCTGCTATGGGTGTCGCTAGGCACACTCCTGAAGCCAATTCTCTCCCACTGCGAGAGTCTCTCTTCTGTTACTTATACACTGTCCCTCTTTAGGTCACAACTTAACACCCGGCTCCCCCCAGAACCATTTATAGATCAATCACAACTATTTTATAGGCTTCAAGCACAGCCTCCAAATATCCCAAATGTTTAAATCATTCTTGTAATTAAGTTCATATAATGTATATGGTATATATTAAATCTTATATGTGGTAAGCAAGTCCAGGAATGAATGCATATCTGAATAGATGTTATCATAGCACCGGTCACATGTTTTGTGCTGAACTGAAGGTCCTTCCAGGGCAGAGAGTAGAGAACCTTAAGCTACAGGGATTAGCAGCTAAAAAGTGCTGGGCACCACGTTTTAATAGTTAAAAATGTTTCTATTTTATTTTAAGTGTTCACACTAAATTCATTCTACTTTACAACATTTTATTTGTATGAATATAAAAATATAATTTAAATTTACTCTTAGGTTAAGTTATCTAAGTGGCCACTCAAATTTTTGAATAAAGACGAGGCTTCTGAGAAATGAACCACGTATGAACATCTCCTGTGCCTCCCGGTTTCCCTGCATCCATGCAGGCACATGTACACCACAGGGACCATGCCCCCCATGTGACAAAAATCGGAATAACTCGGTTAATGCACCTAGATATTTTTGCCTACCATATATATTCTTTTAGTACTTACTTGTTTTAACTTTCTCTTATAGGTTTTAAGGCACAGCGGCATAAAGCCAATGTTAATTTTGGAGCTGAATAACTGGATAGTCATTCATTAAGAAAATATTTATGAATGGTTCCCAATACATGCTATGGAAACATGAAAATGGATGTGACATGGGTCTGGAACTCTTAAAGAAGAGAAATTAACATTTATTTTATTGAGTGCTTAATATCAGCTAAGCATTGAGCTAGGACTGCTGATAAATGGATCTCATTTAAGCTCACCAAACCCCCAAATGTGGCATTATATTCCCACTTTCCAGATAAGGAAACAATAGTTCAAGGTGAAAGAAACCTTGGCCAACGTCACCTAGTCAGGACATGTCTATAAGTCCATGCATCTTCCATAATAGAATAATAATAAATAGCATCCAACAAAGAAGATAAGGCAACAAGAATATGTAGAGAATCATATAGCTAAAGGTGATATGAGGGATTTAGGAATAGACGTGTTTGATTCTGGTTAGAGATAAGAGAAGGCTTCATGGAATAAGACCTGCACCTCAGAATGAGGGCAGAGTTCACAGCTTAGGAGCTTGGACATTCTAGAAATTGGATAAAACCATAACTGAGACCACATGGAGAGTTACAGAGCAGTAATACAGTTGGACTATAACTTGAGCTATAAATAAGAACACTGGGTGAAAGGTAAGCGAAGAAAGAAGGGGTCCAATTGTGGGGCATCTTACATGTCAGGAAAATTAGAGTTTGGGAGCTACAGATTGCAATGCTCTTGATAGCCTTCTGAGTTTGGAAATGATGAATCCAAAGGGGAAATATTAGTCTAGCAGAGCTGAGCAGGCCATTGGGGGTGACCCAGGGTGTGGCTATGGGAATAGGTGGAAGGCAGTAAGTCTGTGAAAGAAGATTCTTTAGTACATGGTAACTAGTGCACCTGGAAGAGCAAAGAGCAGACACTAAAAATTACGGAGATGCTCCCAATCCAGATAACTGATGGGAGGTCAACGGCTGCAATATGGAAGTCAGGAGAAGTTGCTGGATTGGAGGGAGGAGATGGAAAGGCCTGATGCACTGGTTTTTAAACACAGTCAAGTTGGCTGCTAGAAGTCACACCCTTCTAAATGTCAGTCAACAAATGAAGACAAAGGACAGAAGCCTGGAGAGAGCTTGGAGTGTGGTGGCATGTTTGGCAGTAAAGTGATGTAAAAGAGGAGGGCAGAGAGAAGAGACCAGGGGTCAATGATAAAATCAGAACCTCTTCTCTAGGGATTGCGAGAAAAAAATAGGACCTTGCGATGAAATCAGAGAACGTGCAACTCAAGGTAGAAGGAAAGGTCAGCAGGAAATTAATTATGAGATCTGAGGAAAACATTTCAATTTAGTGATGAAGGTTATTGTGATGTTTTAAAGAATGTATAGGTTATAGGTTATAGGCTTGTTTTTTTAATAACTATGAAAAGCCAAAGAGAATTTGACAGTGAAGGGAAACCTTAGAAGAGCAGGCGTGGTGGTTAAGTGATGGCCTTCTTATAGCGTTCATGTTTTTTTGTTTTTAGAATATGGGAAACAGGATCATGTCTTAGAATGAGGCTCATACCCTATGGATAACATTCTTCAAAAAAAACAAACAAACCAAAAAAAACCCACCATTTTTCGGAGGTAGTGCGCTGACATAATAGTTATTGTGATCACAGAGAAAAGGGCTGAGAGAAGCAGTGTGAAAGTAAGACCATGACACACAGAGATTTTCGGGGGCAGCATCTTTTCTCTCTTTGGAGCTCACCCTTCAGTACAGCAGTTCACTTCCCCAAATCCTGAAATTATTTTTTAAAATATATTTTATTGATTTTTTTACAGAGAGGAAGAGAGAGGGATAGAGAGTTAGAAACATCAATGAGAGAGAATCATCCATCAGCTGCCTCTTGCACACCCCCTACTGGGGATGTGCCCGCAACCAAGGTACATGCCCTTGACTGGAATCGAACCTGGGACCTTTCAGTCCGCAGGCTGACGCTCTATCCACTGAGCCAAACTGGTTTCAGCCAAATCCTGAAATTACTGTATGGCATCTTCCTTGACTCCATCTCAGTCTTGCTTCCTACCACCTAATCTAGACATAAAAAGAGAAGACGCTTCTTTCTCCTCCAATTTCCTTCCGGCAAGTCCCTCCCCCAGCTTTGTGCAATCTGGTACCCGTCCTCACCCTCGAGGAAACTACTCTCTCTAAAGCCACGAAAACCTCCTAAATGAGAAACCCAAAGGCTCTACTTCAGTTCATATGTGATTAACTTTCTCTGCCTTGATAATCGATAATCAGTCTCTTTCTTCCAAAACTATTTTCTCCCCTCATTTCAACATGTCACACAACCTGGTCTCTCCTCTCATCACTTGGACTTGATGACTGTATTACGTGTGATCTCTTTCTCTTTCAACTTTTCAGTGGTGAGGTTTTCCGCTTGAACTCCATCTTCTTTTCTCACTCAGGAGTCTTGCTCTAGACCCCAGCTTTTCCTACCATACGCAGGCTGAGGATTCCCCAATTACTGTCTCCATGGCAGACGTTCTGAGTCGGAACTTATATGTGGATCTCTGTGCTGAACGCATCTGACTGGGGTGTTCGGTGCATACCTCATTTGTTTTTCTTCTTCTAGTCTCAAACTCAGCTGTTGATACTACCATCTACCCAGGTACCCCAGCTCTTTCATAATAATTCCAAAACACTGAGATTTCATATCTCCTAAATATTTCTGTTTTAAAAATATGTTTTTATTGATTTCAGAGAGAGGAAAGAAGAGGGAGAGAGACATAGGAACATCAATGATGAGAAAGAATAATTGACTGGCTGTCTCATGCACACCCTATATTGGGGATTGAGCCCACAAGTGAGGCATGTGCCCTGACTGGGAATCGAACCATAACTTCCTGGCTCATGGGTCAACCACTGAGCAACACTGGCAAGGCTCTCAAATATTTCTTTTTCTTTCTTTTTAAAAAAAAAATATATTTTATTGATTTTCCACAGAGAGGAAGGAAGAGGGACAGAGAGCTAGAAACGTCGATGAGAGAGAAACATCAACCAGCTGCCTCCTGCACACCCTCTGCCGGGGATGTGCCCACAACCAATGCACATGCCCCCGACCAGAATCGAACGTGGGACCTGGGACATTCTATTCTCTGAGCCAAACCGGTTTCGGCTTAAATATTTCTTGATTCTGTCCTCAACCCTTAATGCTGCCACGACTGTTTCCTGAATCAAGGTTTTGTTATTTTTCACTTGGACTAGGGCAATAACCTCATCCCTGGTTATCTGCTCCAGTATTATCCCCTGAAGAACAACCTCCCACTCCTGCCACAGAGCTCCAAATCAAAAATAAAACCCTGTCTTCCTCTACAAGCCTATAGGATCAAGACCGTGCTTTTTAACATAAAAGGCTACATATGATCTGGCCAATCTCCTCTCTTGGCATGCCCTGCTCAGAAATGTAAGCTCCAGCAACCCTGAGCTTCTTATAGTAACTGAAGATTCTCATCATATTTTTCTTCCCTTCATGCCTTTCCTTACACCAGCCACTCTGCTTCTACTCACTTTGATGTGACTACCTCCCTTCCACCTTTTACCATCAGCTCTGGGACCTTCTCTTCTAAGAAGCCTTTTCTGACTCTTGCCTGCCCCCTACCTCAACCTGAAGAGATACAGCAACCTGTGAACGCTATCATTTCCCTTAGCACATGACACAGCAATGATATTCATTGTGTTTGAATTCCACAATAGAAGAAGGGCATGTCTACTTTGTTTGTTCCCTTGGAATGTAGCTCATTATTACAGGTTACGACTTGGTATGCCTCCAGCCCAGAGTGCATGGTTTAAATCATTTTTTTATAAAACTCTCTTAGCAATTTTTACTATATAGGGGAATGAGACAGTTGACAAAAGGTAAACCAAAAAGGAAATGGTGTTTGTTGAGCGTCCCATTCAAGTTATATAAGAAAATATTGTAGTGAAGCTCTTACGCTGGTTTTGTGACTTTTATCAAAAGATTCTCCAGCCCAACATGGAAAAATAGAGGGTGAGTATAATCTGGAGCTGGGGATTATTTCAGGATTGGAAAGGGTTCTAGGATAACTAAGCCAGCTGCAGAGAAAACTAACGCCAGAAAGCTGTGGTATATGGAGAAGAGCGTAGAGCCAAAGGGAATGATGAGGACAAAGAAAAGGTTGGACCTGAGAGAGTTAATAATGGGAGAAGGGAGGACAGTGTGTGTGTGTGTGTGTGTGTGTGTGTGTGTGTGTGAGAGAGAGAGAGAGAGAGAGAGAGAGAACACATAGTACAGAAATGAAAAGTGTCAGTGAGCAAAAGTTCAAGTTACTGAAAAAACATCTGTGAATTCATAATCTAACAAAATAAAAAAATCATTCTGTTATTTAATCAATATGCTACTGCGATGAAAAATCTATTTACCAGTTGATGGAACCCTTTGGCATTTTGCAGCATATTCCATTGTCAGAGAATCATAGGAGTTGCAGAAATAATGGCAGGATAGCCTTGGGATGCAATTATTCTATTTTTGGAACAGAGAATCCCAGTCCAATGCTCAGTTACATAATCTGAATGTTATCTAGCTTCCATTTAAAAATAATTTTTCCCAAAGCATGGCAAGTAAACACCATGCTAGCCCCTCCTGGGCAGTGCCACCTATTATCTTAATATCTTGAGAACACTTACCACAGATGAAGCAGGTTGTCTTTAGAATTTCTTCTTTTTTCTGTTTCTCACTTCTGAGATCAGCAAAAGTATCAATGATGACACCAAAAATCAAGTTAAGAACAATAATGATGACAATGAAATAGAAAAGCAGGTCATATACCACTCGGGCAGCAAACAAGGGCTCCTGAAATTAAAAATAAAAATAAAAATATATATGCATACACATTTTCAATGCATGGTGATTCAGCATATTGTCTAGCAAAGGGAATATATTCAATTAATATTTGCTAAATTAATATAAATAATATTCCAAGTTGGAAAAAATCAGACCCATTATCTACCTTCATTTCCTTTAAATGTAATGAGAAAAGCTTCACAGCCTGTTCCTAGAACCCCTTCCATTCGCTGGGACTTACACCACCACCCCCACTGGCACCCCTGTCATGGAGAGACTTACTTTTTTATTAAGTAAGTCATCATGCTAAATGCATTGTGGTGCAGTAGACTGCATCCCACAAGTTGCACCAAAGATATACAAATATCGATTCCAAAAGTCAAGAGATTAAGGAGTTGAGGAGGACCCACCGATTTGTCAAGTTCTGGAATAGGTTTTGTTCTTGGCCTTACATACTGGGTCAAGTACATACAGCTCAAGCTATTTCTACTTGATGAACAGTATTAAAGTACACAACAGAGGTCATGTAATCCAGCTATGTCATAAAGAGGAAACATTACAGGAATTGACCACATGATAAAACTAGCCTGCTGGAGAACTGAGATTTTTTTTTTTTCAAGCTCCCAGCCTGGTGTTTGCAGCCAATGAGAATTTTTTCAGCCTTGCCATTTTAAGATATGAAATCCTGTTAGGATGTGTTTAAATGTTATGTTCATCATGGATAAATAATAAAGGCTACTCTGATTCAGAGGCAAAGAGAAAATCTTCATGCCTAAGAAACCTGAGAGACAAAAGGCAGTCTAGTTTCTGTTACTTATGTACCACTCAACTCCTCTGTAACTTCTCCAATCACCATTTTGTTGCTGTAACACAATACACAGTTCGAACTTGGAAAAAGTTCATAGCGCCGCTAACAATATAGGTTTTTTAGTACATTAGTGATGTCTATGTAATCCTAGCATACGATTAACTGGTTTTAATGGCTACCATTATACTTGTAAAGCAAAAGACACAAGACAGTACCCTGAAAAGTGTGTGTGTGTGTGTGTGTGAATATATATATATATATATATATATATATATATATATATATATATATATTAAATGTTGTTAAGAGAGTTTTAAAAAATGATTATGTGCTCCTTGAAAAAATACTTTCCCCCCTGCTTACATCTTTCGATGGCCTTCTCAGCACATCGCCCACGCCACCGCCGTTCCTGAGGCCCTGGTTCAGGACGGTGACAATGCACATCAGGAGGGTGTCGCACGTCCTTTCAATTCCGTCTTCATACTCTTCATCAGCTATAAAAACACACAAATTCAGCAAGGCAGCAAACTAGTGCTTTTTGTTTGTTTGTTTTTAAAATATGTGGTATTTTTGTTTTGTTTCATTTTGGGGTTTTTTAGAGAGAAAGGGGAAAGGAGAGAGAGAGAGAAACATCGATGAGCAACTTTGATCGGCTGCTTCCTGTATGCCCCCTATTGGGGATCAAGCCCACAACCCAAGCATGTGCCCTGACAAGAATTTGAACTGATGATCTTTCAGGCATGGATGATACTCAACCAACTGACCAGGCCTAACTCATGTTTTAAAAATACACAATTTTCTACTTCCAGATATATATATATATTTCATAACCGTGACATGACACAATTTTCTGAAGTCACATAACACCTATTTTATATGTGGCAGCCCATGACTGACACGGACTGATCAAGTCACTGAAATAGTTTTTCTTCCCATCAGTGGAAAATGACAGCATGAGAAGGACAAACTATAAGAAGTCTAATCTTCACTGTGCATTGTTGTGCTGTGGGGAGAGGAGATTGTGGTGAGAGCTCCTGAAAACCCAGGAACCAAAAGTGTTTCAGGGAAAAGAGTGCAGAAGGAAGCGAGGCAGGCCTGGCTTCAAATTCTAGTTGGTTCCAGAACTGGGACTTGGGCAAATTCCTTAACCACAGTAGCCTGTCCTGTAAAATGGGAGGTTTGTTTAAGGATTAAACCCTTCAGAGGATTATATTTAAGAAACGCAAAACACTCCAATTATGCGGAGATTGGCATGCACATAGTAGGTGCTTAAAATTCAGGCAGATACTATTTCATTGATTTGCTTAAGGTCTAAGCTTTCTTAACGACCAGCAGGGAGCTTTGGATAAAAAGCACAATGTATTTATGTGAACAACTTATTTTACGCAAATGTATGTGGAAATATTTAGGGAGGAAAGGGGGGAGAGAAAAAAAGATATAACACGACAGAAAAATTCCTAGTCTTATGTTGTTGAATGGCAAAGTTACCCAACTTTGTAATAATTTCCTAGTTATTTAAAATAGCAAAAAAAAAAAAATAGACACTGGAATCAGGATTTCCTAATGTTGATGAATGAGCAGAAATATATTTTTCCTTTTACAAAGTTAAAGAGCCACAGTGGCACTGAGTTTTGTAATTGTGTGGCCACTGCCTGCCTGTCAAGGCCTGAGTATAAAAACAACCACCACCAAAGGAGAAAAAGGAATCTGCTTAATTCCATCTACCTGATCCATGAACAACCCGCTTGGGTATTTTGTTACAAAAGGCCCATTCTCCTCTTCCAAACTGACTTCATTAGAACATCCCTTGGATGAGGGATCCCGGTCTTTTCACTTGGTTCAGAGCTATTTCTCTAACATAAACCATGCACTCTGGGAGGAGGCTGAAGGTAGAGATGTGCAGCCACCAAATGCAGCATCAAAGGTCTCAGCAGAGCCTGCGCTGGACCACTTACCTCAGAGGTGAGCCGCAAGGCAATTCAATTTTCTGACTTAGAAAGCAGAAGACATAAAACTGGTTTTGGAGGAAGGAGAAATGGGGAAGAGGCAGGGCTTGTGGTGGCAGCAGTCAGAGCAGCAGAAGAGACAAGGTGGGCAGAGAAAGCAGGGAGAGAGCTCAGTCTGCAGCGTGCCATTTAGGTCCCGGACACCTGGTGCTGGGTTCTAATGTGATGGCTAGGAAGAATGTGGAGAGAAACAGTTAGAAACATGTAAGAGAGTTAAAGAAATTTCAAAGAGAAATAGGGTTTTCTAGTAATGAGGTTAGATGGAGTAGATCTCTATGTTCCTTTGCCACGGTTAGCCTTTCAATCAAATCAATCGTATATCTAGTGGCGGGATCCGCATTCGTTTATCCAATCAGCAATGTCACACACACACACACACACACACACACACACACACACACACACACACACACACACGTTTACTAAAGGCTTAATGATGAGTACCATCTCTCCCCCAAGAACTCAGAAATAAGGTTGTTTGTACTTTATCATGGTGAGCTAGTAAAATCCACGCACAACTCATGTGATTAGTCATTGAGAAATAAAATAAACTGGCTGCAAATATACAATGAGAGAATTGGCTTTCTGGGTAGCACATAAACGGGGGGGGGGGGAGAAGGGGGGTGCGAGGAGAATGCCCAGGTCAGGTTAATGCCAGCAACAGTCCAGTTAGCATGCTCCTTAACAACTGGTGCACAGGCTTGCCAGTTTTACATAGTAGGCTCTGTGAGCTTGGTTAATGAGATTCTATCTTGGTGAGACGGATCCACTCACAATATGTTAAGCCAAGCTCCCAGGCCTTCAGGCTGAAAGCCAGGCCCTGAGTCATTGCAAATTCACCTAAGTAAACTCGACCTGGTGGAGACCTAGCTACATAACCAGCTGGCTTCCGCAGGCCAAACCTGCCTCGTTTCACTACATCAGCAGTCCCGGGCTAGGTGCTAGGTATATAAGGTGGGAAGATGAAAGTGTTGCAGCGCCTAAGAAACGCACATCCCTCCAGGAAGGGCAGGGCAGCAGACCAGCAAAGGCAGGCAGCATCACAGGGCACTGCAGAGGCAGGAAGGATGTGCCTCTCTGGGCTGGGGTGTTGGGGACAAGCATCCTGAAGGAGGTGGCACCTGGGTTGAACCTTGAAAGACAGGCCTGTTTGGCCAGTCAAACCAGTGAAGCAAAGAACCATTCCAGGCAGATCAAGTGGGGAGAGCAAAGGCAAAACAGGCATGAAAGCATATGGGGCGCTGGGGAACTGCAAGTGGATTGGAACGATGAGACTTGGGTGGATGCAGACGTGGGTGGGAGCCGTGAGAAGAGAAGTGGACAGGCACCAGATTAGGAGACACGCATACGCCAAGCCGAAGGGTTTAAACTTTGTTCTGGAAGCTGTGGAGAGCCTTCAGCAGGGGTAGGTGGTTTGCCATGTAGGTGGTGAGACAGTGTGAGATAAAACATGTATTGCAGGTCCTTGAATAATATCATTTTGTTCAACATCGTTTCTTTATAATGATGGGGGGGTGCCACCGGAACGGAACTCTTGTTTGCATCAATTAGCCGACAGTAAAACTGGCTTCGTTTTCTGTCGTTTCCAAGAATCTATCCATAATGTTGAGCGAGGACTTACAGTGCTTAGGTAGTAAGACAAATTAACATGGGATAAAAGCCACAGAAGTAGTGAAAAGAGGCTAGAATAGGGAGAGAACCTTTAACATCATGGGAGTCCCTCGGATTAATGTAGTCTCCAAGTTTGCCTTGAATATTCATTCCATGGACTGAGACAGGAGTAGAGAGGCATTTCACATGGCATGAGCAGGGAGCCCAGAGATTAAAAAAAAATACTCGCTGCTATGATGAACAGCAAATACACAGCCTGCAGAGGAGGAACCCTCTGGGAAGCTCGAGAGAGTTTGGGATTTTATTTGGCAAGCGGTGGACCATGGCAGAAATCCTGAGATGGGGAGACAAGGAAATATTCAAAGCAGTGATTGCTGACAAGTAGTGTACTGGTGATATAGCGGGTGAATTGAACGGGAGAGAATGAGCAGAGGTAGAAAGACCCCTTAGGAGGCAGCCGCCATAATTCAGGCATGATGTGCTGTGAGCCTCAAAAGGGCAATGACAGTGGGGATGGAAAGAATGAATGAGCGGGAGCTGACAGGACTCCAGGCACCAGGGAGAAGACAATGTTAAATAGCACACTGATGCTTCCAGCCGGAGGGGACCTGAGAAAGGATGGTCCCATTAGATCATAGAAACAGCCAATTCCGAAGGAGGAATTGGGTGATCTGATGAAGATAAGGAAAGACTCACAGATGACTTTACAAAAAATTATTTTATTGAATTTTTTACAGAGAGGAAGGGAGAGGGATAGAGAGCTAGAAACATTGGCAAGACAGAAACATTGATCAGCTGCCTCCTGCACACCTCCTACTGGGGATGTGCCCGCAACCAAGGTACATGCCCTTGACTGGAATCGAACCTGGGATCTTTAAGTCCGCAGGCAGACGTTCTATCCAGTGAGCCAAACCGGTTAGGGCTCAGATGACTTTTAAGCTGATATGATAAGAAGATGAGAAAACATTTAAAAAAGCTAGAGAAGACAAGAAACCTGGGAGAGTGCTAGGATCCCAGATGAAGGAAGAAATTAATAGAAAGATGGAAAGGTATAAAAAAATGTCAAAAATTACACAAGGGCCAAAGGTAATAAGAATCAACAGAAGGTAGTTGGATTTCACCATTAGGTCATAGGTAGTAATAAGATGGCAAATAGTGAAAGAGAAGATGGTTGATGCAGAAATAGAAGGAGAGAGTGCAGCCAATGTTTCATAGGAACATTTGTTGCTGAAAGAAAGGAATGATAGGTTATTAGTTTGCAGAGGAAGGTTCACTTAGGACTTAGGAGAAGAGAGGGACCTGGTGATAGCAAGGAAAAGATGTAAGAAAAATGGTCTAGCTAATGGTGGCAAGGGGGATAATGATGAAAACAGAAGTAGTGATAAAAGGAGTGAAAGATCATGGTTGTTAACATGTAAATGGGAAGAATTAGTAGAAACCAACTTTACTATGGAGACATTTGAAAAGAATGTCTAAACTAAATATTTACAGGTAAGGAACTTAAAGCATTGTTTGGGACAAAGGGTGGAACAAATTCTAGGTATCATAATGATCATTAGTAATAAACTAGAAGGGTCTCTCAGCCTGGCTTGTGCCCTCTCACAATCTGGGACCCCTCAAGGGATGTCGGAGAGCCAGTTTTGACCTGACCCCCACAGGCCTGATTTTTAAAGGCCCGATCCCAATCCCCTCAGGCCTGATCCCTGCAGGCCCAATCCAGACAGGAGGAGGCCTGCTTCTGTGCATGGAGCATCTGTACCCTGGTGGTCAGTGTGCATCACAGTGACTGGTTGACCAGTCGTTCAAGTCATTTGGTCGCTTAGGCTTTTATATATATAGACTGGTGGTGCAGTGCAAGACATTTGTACAGGGGGGTAAGGGGGATGTCCCTCAGCCCTGCCTACACCCTCTCCAATCTGGGACCCCTTGGGGGATGTCTAACTGACAGTTTAGGCCAAATCCCCATGGAATCAGGCCTAAAACCACAGTTGGACATCCTTCTCACAATCCGGGACTGCTGGCTCCTAACCATTCACCTGCCTGCCTGCCTGCCTGATCGCCCCTAACCACTTTGCCTGCCAGCCTGATTGCCCCCAATTGCCCCCCCCGCCAGCTTACTCACCCCCAACTGCCCCCCCCTCACTCCACCAGCCTGATCACCCCTAACCTCCTCTACCTCAACCCCGCCACCATGACTTTGTCTGGATGTCCAGAAGGTCTCCCAGTTAAATTAGCATATTACCCTTTTATTAGTACAGATGGCTGTAAACTCTTATCCAAAATTATAGTTTTAACATAATACATTTTATACTGGAACAACATGAGATTAAGTTATTCTCATATTCAGTTGAGTATCAGTAAAATAAAGTATTTTTTTCTTAATTCATAATAGAAATAAAATGTTTCATATGAAGAAAGGAACAGAAATATATTTTCTATTGGTTCTGAAATAGTTTCCTCCTAGCTGATGTGTTTGGCTAAAATGTCAATAGTGCTGAGGTTGAGAAACCGTTCTATTACAAAGTCTGTTCTATTACAAAGTTTTTATAAAAATACTGGACAGGCTTGAATAGGAGATTTAATAATGCTATTTTTTTCCTGCTTTAATAATTAAATTATTCATTTTTAGGGTTTCTTAGAAAACAATAGATTACCATTGGGATATATTTAAAATTTGAGTGCAATTAAAAACACCTTGTTTGTTAGTCTTAAACTTCAATTAAAACCGAGTCATTATGAAAATGCTGATTTTAAAAAATTTTAAATAGGAAAAAAATTTAAACACTGGGCACTCAAAAGGAAGCTTATCAGTTTTTATGATTCATCAACCTTTTCCATTAAAGTACAATACAAAACATATCAAATTTGAATTACTTCTAAATGTTAAGCCATCTGTGAACTTCCTTTTCTATATATTCAAATGCTTTTTACATAGAAAAGAACTGTGACTATATTTTGTATTTTGTAAATTGTCTCAAACAGGCCTTACTTTTCTGGAAAATCCTTTGTTTAATTTTTTTATTTTGGTTTATTTTTAAGTGAATATTTTATAGGAAGTCAGGGAGGCCTATAATAAATGAAATAAAAATTCTTTTTTCCCAGCCACAGTTGGTTTCCAGTTACCATGCTGCTGCTGGGACAATGACCCACCGGCATCGGTTGGACCTTCCTCGGCTGCAGCCTCCCAGTCGCCACAAGGCTTGTTATTATGCTGCTGTGTGTGTCTGGGCCTTTGTAATGGGGTCCTGCTGTCCACAAGGTAACAAGCCAAGCCCGTCACAAGTGCACACTAGGGTTTGCAAATTAAAACGTAATCCTGGTCTTAGGCATAGAAAAGTTATTTTTAAATCTGAGTGACACATGCTGCACAGCAAACACCAGGTTCTAGCTTTCGTGCTACTTTTGCATTTAAATATATCTGGCCAAAATTTAAAGGGGGCAAGAGCTAGAAGATTAAATCCATGGAATTTTCAATCGATGATGTTTAGTACTCACTATATTAAATGCAAAAAGGGCTCAGAAGAAAGAGTAGGTGGCTTCAGTCATTCCTGTAGCTCTTCATACTGATTTAGGAATGATCCCTGAGTGTGAAAGGCTATTGCCACGGTCTCTCTCAACAATGTCTTTCTCTCTTTCACATCTCTGGTGCTGAAGTTCCTCCACTATCCTTTCCTCCCTACTCTCGGGTGTATGTAGGGAGTGATTATGCACAATTAAGCTTGATCTTGTGACCCTCCCTAGATCTTTCCTGGGTAGCTAATGGGCTGTGGGAGGGGCAGCAAATGCTGCTAAAACAAGTGAAACAAGAACAATGTATATTACCTTGTTTACCTCAGACTATTAAAAAAAAAAAAAAAAAAAAGGTTACCTTGCAGTGTGGATCTATTTGGTGGCCTTAGCCAGGCACAGAAGATACCCCTAGACCAGGGGTGAGCAAACTTTTTGACTCGAGGGCCACAATGGGTTCTTAAACTGGACAGGGGGGCCGGAACAAAAGCAACCTGGCCATGCTGGCACTCTCATCTTGGGCTGCTGGTGAAGGAGCGGAGGGGAGAGCAAGAGAACCCTCTGCTCTTTCAGCTCCGAGGGCCAGATAGAACAGCCGAACGGGCCGGATTCGGCCAGTGGGCCATAGTTTGCCCACGGCTGCAGACTGAGCTTATTCTCTTTGTCTTCTTTTCTTCATCTTTCACCAGCCCTCCCTCAGGCGCACCAAACCCTAGGCTATGCTGGCGCAGCACACTGGGAGTTTTTCATGAAAAATCATAGCGCCTCTGCCCATCATTCTGCCTCTCCCCACCATTCCCATCTGGGCAGAGCCTTAGAAAATGAGAAAGGAAAAGAGACGACTTTGCTCCTTGAACAGTACACCTGGAAGGGCTGTCCCCATCAGTCCATAGATAAAAGAGAAGGTGTTCTTTGTGTAATATTTAAGGTGAGTAAGAGGTTGTAGAGGTTTTTTACTGGAAGCCTTTTACATATTTTTTTTTTTTATTAAGGTATTATCTGTATACATAGCTTATCATTGCCCCCCCCCCCCAATATATGCCCTCCCTCCCCAGAGTTTTGTGTCCATTGGCTATTCTTATATGCAAGCATACCAGTCCTTTGGTTGATCTCTTATCTCCCCCAGATCTCCCTACCCCCCCCCCCCGCTGTCATTTGACAGACTGCCTGTTGTTTTACTGTCACTATATCAATCTTTCTGTTCATTCGTTTATAATGATCTTTAATATCCATAAATGAGTGAGGTCATGTAGTGTTTCTCTTTCATTGACTGGCTTATTTCACTCAGCATGATGCTCTCCAATTCCATCCAAGTTACTGCAAATGATGAGAATTCCTTCCTTTTTATGGCAGCATAGTATTCCATGGTGTAGATGTACCATAGTTTTCTGATCCATTCATCTGCTGACGGGCACCTAGGCTGTTTCCAAGTCCTAGCTATTGTAAATTGTGCTGCTATGAACATAGGGGTGCATATATCCTTTCTGATTGGTCTTTCTAGTTTCTTGGGGTATATTCCTAGTAGTGGGATTACTGGGTCAAATGGGAGTTCCATTTTCAGTTTTTTGAGGAAGCTCCATACTGTTTTCCACAGTGGTTGCACCAACCTACAATCCCACCAGCAGTGCATGAGGGTTCCTTTTTCTCCACAACCTCGCCAACATTTGTTGTTTGTTGTTTTGTTGATGTTGGCCATTCTGACAGGTGTGAGATGGTACCGCATTGTTGTTTTGATTTGCATCTCTCGGATAATTAGTGACTTGGAGCATGTTTTCATGTGCCTCTTGGCCTTCCTTCTGTCTTCTTTTGAGAGGATTCTATTTAGGTCCATTGCCCATTTTTTAATTGGCTCATTCATTTTCCTTTTATTGAGTTGTATAAGCTGTCTGTAGATGTTGGAGATTAAACCTTTATCAGTGATATCGTTTGCAAATATGTTCTCCCATACAGTGGGTTTTCTTGTTGTTTTGTTGATGGTTTCTTTTGACGTAAAAAAGCTTTTTATTTTGATGTAGTCCCATTTGTTTATTTTCTCTTTAGCTTCCATTGCCCTAGGGTTAGTATCAGTGAAGAAGTTCTTTAGGCATATGTCTGAGATTTTGCTGCCTGTGGATGCCTCTAGTATTTTTATGGTTTCCCGTCTTATGTTTAAGTCCTGTATCCATTTTGAGTTTATTTTTGTGTATGGTGTAAGTTGGTGATCTAGTTTCATTCTTTTGCATGTATGTGTCCAATTTTCCCAACACCATTTATTAAAAAGACTGTCTTGACTCCATTGTATGTTCGTGCCTCCTTTGTCAAATATTAATTGAGCATATTGATTTGGGTTGATGTCTGGATTCTCTAATCTATTCCATTGATCAATATGTCTGTTCTTGTGCCAGTACCAGGCTGTTTTGAGAACAGTTGCTTTGTAATACAGCTTGAAATCTGGTATTGAGATTCCTCCTACTTTACTCTTATTTCTTAAGATTGCTGAGGCTATTCGGGGTCTTTTATTGTTCCAAATGAATTTTTGGAGAGTTCTTTCTAGGTCTGTGAAGTATGTCCATGGTATTTTCATGGGGAGTGCATTGAACTTATATATTGCTTTGGGAAGTATGGACATTTTGATGATGTTGATTCTACCAATCCATGAACATGGTATGTTCTTCCATCTGTTTACATCTTTCTCTATTTCTTTTTTCAGTGTCTTGTAGTTTTCTGCATATAGGTCTTTTACCTCCTTGGTTAAGTTTATTCCTAGGTATCTTAATTTTTTTGGTGCGATGGTAAACGGGATTGCTTTTTTAGTCTCTGTTTCTGTAAGTTCACTATTGGTGTAGAGAAATGCCATTGATTTCTTGGCATTTATTTTGTATCCTGCTACATTGCCAAATTCGTTTATTAAGTCTATTAGCTTTTTGATGGAGTCTCTTGGGTTTTTTATGTACAATATCATGTCATCTGCAAATAGTGACAGCTTTACTTCTTCTTTTCCGATTTTGATGCCTTTTATTTCCTCTTCTTGTCTAATTGCGATGGCGAGTACTTCCAGTACTATGTCAAAGAGGAGTGGTGAGAGTGGGCATCCCTGTCTTGTTCCTGTTCTTAGAGGGAATGGTTTTAGTTTTTGCCCATTGAGCATGATGTTGGCTGTGGGTTTATCATATATAGCTTTTATTATGTTGAGGTATGATCCTTGTACTCCCACCTTGTTGAGAGTTTTTATCAGGAAAGGGTGTTGGATTTTATCAAATGCCTTTTCTGCATCGATAGATATGACCATATGATTTTTATCTCTCAATTTGTTTATGTGATGTATCACGTTTATTGATTTGCGAATATTGTACCATCCTTGCATTCCTGGTATAAAACCTACTTGGTCATGGTGTATGATCTTCCTGATGTACTGCTGGAGCCGATTTGCTAGAATTTTGTTGAGGATTTTGGCATCTATGTTCATGAGGGATATTGGCCTGTAATTCTCTTTCATTGAGTTGTCTTTATCTGGTTTTGGTATTAGGGTGATGCTGGCTTCATAAAAGGAGTTTGGCAGTGTTCCTTCCTCTTGAATTTTTTGGAAAAGTCTGAGGAGGATAGGTTTTAGTTCTTCCTTGAATGTTTGGTAAAACTCTCCTGTGAAGCCATCTGGCCCTGGTCTTTTGTTTGCTGGAAGCTTTTTGATGACTGCTTCAATTTCTTCCCAAGTTACTGGTCTATTGAGATTTTTAGATTCTTCCTGATTGAGTTTTGGAAGGTTGTATTTTTCTAGGAATATGTCCATTTCCTCCAGGTTGTCCTGTTTGTTGGAATAGAGTTGTTCATAGTATTTTGTAACAATCCTTTGTATTTCGGCGGGGTCTGTTGTTATTTCACCTCTTTCATTTCTAATTTTGTTTATTTGGGTCCTCTCTCTTTGTTTCTTGGTTAGCCTGGCTAGAGGCTCATCAATTTTGTTAATCCTTTCAAAGAACCAGCTCTTGGTTTTGTTGATCTTATGTATTGTGTCTTTGGTCTCTATGTCGTTAATCTCCGCTCTGATTTTTATTATTTCCTTCCTTCTGCTTACAGTGGGCCTTTCTTGCTGTTCTTTTTCTAACTGTTTGAGTTGTAGGGTAAGATAATTTGTTACCATTCTTTCTTGTTTTTTGCAATAGGCTTGTAGGGATATGAACTTCCCTCTCAAAACAGCTTTTACTGTGTCCCATAGATTTTGGATTGTTGTGTTTTCATTGTCATTAGTTGCCATGATGTTTTTGATTTCTTCCTTGATTTCTCTGGTAACCCAGTCTTTGTTCAATAGCATGCTATTTAGTCTCCATGTGTTTAATTTCTTTGGCTTATTATTATTGTAGTTGATTTCCAATTTTATGGCACTGTGATCTGAGGAAATGCTTGATAAGATTTCTATCTTCTTGAATTTGAAGAGACTTTGCCTATGTCCCAATATGTGGTCTATCTTTGAGAATGACCCGTGTGCACTTGAGAAGAATGTATATTCTGTGGCTTTGGGATGAAATGTTCTGAAGATGTCAATTAATTCCATCTGGTCTAATACGTCATTTAGAATTGACGTTTCTTTACTGATTTTTTGTTTAGATGATTTGTCCAGAGGTGACAATGGAGTATTAAAATCTCCTACTATGATAGCATTGCTATTAATCTGTCCCTTAATGTCCTCCAGCAGTTTCTTTATGTATTTGGGTGCTCCCAAGTTGGGTGCATATATGTTTACCAGGGTTATTTCTTCTTGTTGGATTACACCCTTTAGTATTATGAAGTGGCCTTCCTTATCTCTTGTTATGTCCTTCACTTTGAGATCTAGTTTGTCAGATATAAGTATTGCTA
The DNA here is from genome assembly GCA_963924515.1 of Vespertilio murinus. Lineage (NCBI taxonomy): Eukaryota > Metazoa > Chordata > Mammalia > Chiroptera > Vespertilionidae > Vespertilio > Vespertilio murinus. Next base: position 164,292,232 of record OZ004707.1, on the reverse strand, counting down.
CCCCAGCTTTTTTTTTGTTTCCGTTTGCCTGGAAAATCTTTTTCCATCCTTTCACCTTCAGTCTGTGGGCGTCTGTTTTTCTGAGGTGGGTTTCTTGTAGACAGCAGATGAATGGGTTTTGCTTTCTTATCCATTCTGTTACCCTATGTCTTTTAATTAGAGCATTTAAACCATTTACATTTAAAGTAATTATTGAAAGGTAGGTATTTGATGCCATTTTTATTCTATCCCCCTGTGTTCCTTCTTCACTTCCTATTTCTTTATTATTACAGTAGACCCTTTAGCATTTCTTGCATTGCTGGTTTGTTGGAGATAAATTCCTTTAGTCTGTTTTTGTCGGTGAAGCTCCTGATTACACCTTCAATTTTGATTGACAGCCTTGCGGGGTACAGTATTCTTGGGTTCAGACCCTTCCTTTGCATGACTTTGTATATGTCATCCCATTCCCTTCTGGCCTGATGAGTTTCTGTTGAGAAATCAGTTGCTAGTCTGATGGGGTTTCCTTTATATGTAACTTTCTGTCTCTCTCTGGCTGCTTTTAAGATTCTGGTTTTGTCGATGTTTTTTGCCAGTTTAATTATAATGTGTCTGGGTGTTGATCTTTGGGGGTTCATTTTGTTGGGGACCCTTCGAGCATCTTGGATTTGTGTTGGTTTTTTCTTCTCTATCTCAGGAAAGTTTTCTGTCATTATTTCTTGAAATACTTTTTCCATATCTTGCTCAGTTTCCTTTCCTTCTGGAACCCCTATTATTCTAATATTGTTTTGTTTTGTATTGTCCCAAAGCTCCCTTAGGCTCTCCTCCTGTTTTTTAATTTTTTTTTCTAGCAACTGCTGTAATTGGGTATTTTTTTCCATTTTGTCTTCTAGCTCACTGATGCGGTCTTCTGCTTCATCTAGTCTACTCTTGATGCTTTCTATTGAGTTCTTCATAGTAGCGATGTCATTTTTCATTTCTTCTTGGGTCACCTTCATTTCCTCTTGGGTCACCTTCATTTCCTCTTGGGTCTTCTTCATTTCCTCTTGGGTCTTATTCATATTGTCAAATTTGTCTTCCATTCTTTTTAGCCAACTTATGATCATTACTCTGAATTCTTGCTCTGGTAGGTTGCTTGCCTCTAACTCGTTTACTTCATTTTCTGGTGATGGTTGATTTTCTTTCACAGGCGGGTTGTTTCTTAGTCTCCCCATGATCTCTCTTTATAGGGTGCCTGGTAACGTAGTTCTCTCCCTCCTGCTTTGATTTAAAGGCACAAAATACAACACAACCAGGTACAACACACAAGGCACTGGACAGAAATGTGTTTGCAATATTAATATCCTCCAATAAAGGTGTCTAGAACCCAGATAACAAGAACATACAATCCAATAAAAAGAATAAGCAAACCAATCTTGCACACACACAAAAAAGCATAAACCTTTGATATAGTTAGCATTCAACATACAACAACAAAGGGGTAGAGAGAAGGCTTTTTTTTTTTTGGTGGGGGGGCAGTGGCAAGGTAGGTGTGAATGGGATTGGAGCAGGGGGTTGGGAATTATATATACACAGGACAGGTGAAAATTTTGGAGAGGGTAAGCAGAAAGAGTAAGGAAAATCTATAGCAGTAAAGGGTTAAGATAAGCAGGACACCAAAGGTAAAGGGTTAGGAATAGAGAGATATCATAAAGGTAGGTTTGAGATAGAATAGAGCGTTGGAGAAGGCAAGGTATGAATAGTTTTTAGAATAGTAATCCCGAAGGAGAAAATAGAGAAAAAAGGAAATAGAGGAAAAAGGAGAAAAAAAAATAGAAAGCAAAAAAAAGGAATATAATATGACACTTAAAAAGTAGTAATAAAAATAAACAAAAGAAAATAAGATAAAAAAGATAAAAAAGGTAAAATAGTAGTAGTAATAATGTTGATTACCTATAAAAATGAATTAATTAAAAAGGTAAAATCTAGTGATGGCAGATGAAAAAAATTTCTTGAGTAAACTTTGCAATTAAAGTAGGTAAAAAACAAAAATTCAACAGTTAAAAAAATAAAAATTGAAAATTAAAAATTAAACAAAATTTGCAGTAATGAAGGTCATTCACTTTCTGTGTTGCTATGTCTCGCACGCCTGTTCCCAGTCTGGGCGGTAGTGGCAGTTCACTGTGTTTCACCGTTCCTCCGTGTTGATTACAAGACCTGATTTTTAAGCCAATCTAGAGACCCTATGTGCTTTAGCCTCTGGGTGGCAGTGTTTCTGGATGACTTCCAGGACTCTAAAGCCTTTCTATCTTTTTCCGCTTCTCTGTGTCTTTGATGGCTGGGGTGTGGGCGGTCAGGAGCCGGCTGCACTCCCCTGTAATTCTGCGGCTACTTCTTGGACTCAGATCCAGCTGTGCTGCTCCTTAGATATCCCTAGTCTTAGGAGCCCTGTCCACAGACAGGCGCGCCTCCAGCTGAGAAGTAAATCCACGACCAGTCCCTCAGCCTCTGTGCGCCGCGCGCGCTGGTGCGCAGGGGGGGGGGGGGGTGTTGCTGCGCCGAGTGGAACTCGGTCAGAACTACCGGTCCCAGTCCCTCAGCCTCTGTGCGCCGCGCGCGCTGGTGCGCAGGGGGGGGGGGGGGGGGGTGTTGCTGCGCCGAGTGGAACTCAGTCAGAACTACCGGTCCGAGGGGAACTCACCCACCGGATTGCTGCGAAATCTGAGCTCCTCTGAGATCAAGGGTTCGCGCCGACTATGTTCATTTGGTGTTCCTTGGGGCTGGGGATAATCAGGCCTCCGACACTCGAACCTCCTCCCTTCCAAGATGGCGAGATTTCCCGTCCGCGCCGGCAAGTATCTCCGGTAAGGGACCCAGCTGTGGGTGGTCAGCTGTTGGTGGCTCCCTAATCAGCAGACCCCAAATTTCCTCTGGTGTTTGCTAGTCTCCTGGCTTGTTGACGAGCACTCCTAGCGCGATCCTCAGCTGCTTTCTCTCTCTTCCTCGGGACAAGACTCAGAAACCGCCCATCTGCTCTTCCGCCATTTTCTCCCTCGCCTTTTACATATTTTTGCCCAGAGTTACAAACTAATATCCAAATAGAGTTCGTAAAAGGTCAGAGTTTTTCAACCTCAACACTGCTGACATTTTGTGATGGATAATCCTTTGTGGTGGGGCTGTCCTGTGCATTGTGGGATGGTCAGCAGTATCCCTGGCCTCTACTCACTGAATGCTAGTTGCATCTCCATAATTTATAACTTTTTAAAAATATATTTTATTGATTTTTCACAGAGAGGAAGAGAGAGGGATAGAGAGTTAGAAACATCGATGAGAGAGAACCATCGATCAGCTGCCTCCTGCACACCCTCCTCTGGGGATGTGCCCGCAACCAAGGTACATGCCCTTGACCGGAATCAAACCCAGGACCCTTCAGTCCGCAGGCCGATGCTCTATCCACTGAGCCAAACCAGTCCCGGCAGTAATTTATAACTTTTTATGCTTCCCCCACTATTTTATTAGTTCCATTAAGGGCCAGGATTTGTTTGTTTACTCAACAGTATAATGACTAGCATGTTGGCTGGCCAATAGTATAGGCTCAACAAATATTGATATATGAATGAATATATAAGGTTTTAAAAATTATTACTATTACCAGCATCAAATAATGTACTGTGTATACAACTAATTTCCTGTTTTACAAAAATATTCACTTTATTCTTTCAAAGTAAGATTAAAATAGCCCCATTAGTTAGAGCATATGAAACAATTACAATAGAATGCCTAGAGGAGAATCAGCATCAGTGCCCAAGGAACTGCAGAAAGCCTAAATTCTGCAGAATTTAAGGGCTAGGCAGCCAGGACCGCTGATCTGGAAGACCTCCTTCCAGGAGCAGTTACCTCACGGTGCCTCAGGAGCTTCTAGCTCCCACGCTGGGATGAGAATCACTAGCTTAACGGCTGTGCAAGACCCATGGGTCAGCCATCATTCTAGTCTGGTGGGAGGAACACTAGCCTTGTTGTTGGTTCTCTGGAAAAGTAATATTCAGATATATAAGAGCAATGTAGGAATAGGGTTGCTATATACGTTGGAACCATGTTATTAAAATATTTGTGCTAACAAGAAACTAAATTGTAAAAATGTTATTTTTCAGATTCTGTTAAAGAAAAAGAATGTTGAACAGAAAAGAAGACATATACTGGTAATAATAATTGATATTCAAGGTGCCCCACAGATCATGAACTATTTAATTTTTATCTAGCTACCAGAGGCCTGGTGCATGGATTTGTGCACCAGGGGGGTCCCTCAGCCTGGCCTATGGGATCAAGTTGAAGCCATCTTTCTGACATCCCCTGAGGGGTCCCACATTGCGAGAGGGCATAGACTAGGCCGAGGGACCCCATCAGTTCATGATCAGGGCCGGGGAGGATCACGGGAGGTTGGCTCGTTGGGGAGGAACTATGGGAGGGCTCCAGAGCATGTCCAGCTCATCTCAGTCCCAATCAGCCAGATCCCAACAGGAAGCTAATTTACCAGTTGGAGTGCCTTCCCCCCTGGTGGTCAGTGCATGTCATAGTGAGAGATTGAACAGCCTTGGCATATCATTAGCATATTATGTTTTGATTGGTTGAACGGACAACCAGATGACTGGACACTTAGCATATTAGGCTTTTATTATATAGGACTTAATTTAACCAACTACTTAAACCATGTCCAAGTTTTCAAAATCCCTCTCTGTAATTTTTAAAAAATCATGGATAATGATAAGAGCACAGAGGCATCTGCAGATCTAAATTTGAGATTGTGACAGATTCTGCAAGCTGCTCACAGATAAACTTGATGTTGGTCCCCAAGATAACACACCAAAGTGGATCATTAAAGTGATAGTGTGGGAAGGAGTAGAGATCAAGAGAGGCCAGCATGCTTTCAGACTAACCTCAAATTGGAAATGTGGGAGACATTTTGTATCTGGGCTTTGGCAAGGAGGCTTTGAGAAGGAGCTTAATAATTGTGTCCTTTTCTTTCTTTCTTTCTTTCTTTCTTTCTTTCTTTCTTTCTTTCTTTCTTTTTTTTTTTTTAAGATGGAGAAACACAGGCTAAATGATAGTCTATTTAAGACAAATTTCTATGTGGCTAAAGAACTGTGCTAAAGGTGACTAAGTCAATGTGAAGGTATGTTTCTAGAAGCAAGCTAAAAACTCTGTCTCTAGCACTGTCCTATGCAGAATTTCTAGCACCTTTAATAAAAATGTTTTAGAGCAAAGTTTGGAATTTTTTTTAATAAAGAGCTAGATGACACATTGGCATTGTGGGCCATGTACAGTTTCCACTGCATATTTTTCTTTAAAGGAAAAAAAACCCAACACACACACACACCTTAAAATAATGTTACAACCATTCTTTGCCCAAGATGACAAGTCAGATTTCCTCATGGGCCACAGTTTGCCAACCCCTGTTCCTGAGCTGATCAAACTTGAGGAGGACATGAGAGAGTACAGTGCTTAACTGAATCGAATAGATGAGGAGTTTTCTGGCCAGCTGCACCATGCGTGGCACCTTAGAACTGGGAGGGACTTAAAATCTAGAGAGCAGCTGGTCAGAAAACCCCTCATCTATTTATAGGACAAAATGGAATGACCCTTGGATTATAGCTTGGCAGAAATAAATAGGAATAAATACACACGTTTACACTTGAAATTCCCAAACTCCCAATCATATAAGTACAGGATAGGCATTTATGTGAAGAATGGCATTTTAGCCAGGAGTCAGCCACCTATGGGGTCAAGAGTGTGGTGTGATTGCAAATCCCACTATCCAGAATAAGGTACCACCCCTCAACGTCTCCCCCTGGAATGTTACCCCGAGTCAGTGCTGCAAAAATTATGAAGAAGGCTGAAGAATTGAAGGGGAAAGTGGAGGATGTGTGTAACAGGACTTTAGAAACTCCAGAGCACAGTAAGCTACTTGAGCAGAGTATGAGCTGGTTAATTGTTTGGAAGCTTTGAATGGGTTCCCGTGAGGTAGGGGAAGAAAACGTTCTTGGTGACTCCTGCTCACAGTGCCTTTAGCAGCTGGGATATTGGGATAAATGTATTCCTGTGGGGTTTTTTTTCCCCTCCCTTTAGGGTATAAAGCACTAAACATTGAGTCAGTGGAAGGGACTTTCCATTCTTCTTCAAGCAATAGTTCAACTTCTCAAGAAAAAGGCAACTCAGGAATGAAGGCACATCATTTATAACCAGACAATGTGCTCCCAGATGGAAGAGGAGAAATCCATCCTTACACTGTGCTTAACTCTTCCTGCATATTCCCTGAATCCAATGTTGTCCTTCATTAGTATAATGTAGATTAAACCCATTATATATACACATACACACACCTCCTATGTAATAAAAGCCTAATATGCAAATTAACTGAACGGCGGAATGACTGGTCGCTATGATGCTCAACACAGGAGCTGCCCTCAGCCTCCAGGCCAGCCAAGGTGGGTATCAGCACCCCCACCACACCCTCCGATTGCTCCACTGGTGGCACCACAGATCGGCCCTGATTGCCAACCAGGCCTAGGGTCCCTACCATGCATGAATTTCATGCACTGGCATCTAGTACATATATAAAACTCTTGAACTATTTAAAGACCTATACCCTCTAAATTGTTGCTGCTTCTGGAAACAGATCACTAATTCCTTCTACAGCTCATTAAATTTCACATATGCCACAGTTTCCAAACTACTGAGAACAATCTGAGTTTAAAAATATGATTTTTATACGCATGGTTCCATTTCTTCCTTTGGAAGCAGGAGAAGTATCATATTCTCTCTGTCTCTTCCTCCCTCCTTCCCATTCTGGCCAAGCCATCTGAACAAAGTCCAGGAAATTTGCATAACAAGTCTAAGACAGACAGCTAGAAAGTGGCAAGATCAGGGTTATAACCAAGACTTCTGAATTCTAAGCCCATGCGTTTCCAGATTCTTTGTTAAAGGGGATATAGTTAAAAGGGTCTTGCTTAGTATGGTATGAGTTTGCAATATGGTAGTAAAATTTTTAACAGCCAGTATGACCGGGTAAGTTTGATAAATTACCACGAGTAGAAATAACAGAAGGAATAGGGTGAGGATATAATATGGCAGATTCATAAATCCTTTCTCTAGTTTGAAACCTCTTGGTTCTTTCAGCCTCCATTTTTCTATTTCAAACTACCATGGAATTCCTAGAGCAACTCTATCAAATAAACATAACTGTGGATGTAACAAGTGCATACTGCTCTGGAGTCATTTTTACAGACCTGTATTTGAAGCTGGTATCGTGGGTGAGCAGTTTTCCTTGTTACATGTTCCCATCATGGAAGCTAAAGTCATAGTAGGAACCTCGTTACTTCCTGTGAAAAAGAAGAATATGGCATAGAGATAAGTATGCAGGTACGGGGGTATGGGCAATTCCAGATGCAATTTGTGTGGGAAAGGGGATGGAGACCGGCAAAAACCCAGACATGACAACAGAATGATCTGGGCTTCAGGCTGATGATTATAAACCAAGCATCCCACAGCCAGCACCAATCCCAGAAAGACGTTTGAACGAATAAGAGACAGAATCAGAGGTGTGGTCAGAATGAATGACCGGGGCAGGCAGAATGGAGGCTGAAGGCGAGGAATCCACATAAGAGGTCCCTGCAGTATTTTGGATCAGAGGAAATGCGGGTGAGAAGGGACATGTGTGAGAAGACACTGTCACCTCTGCTTGTCAACAGAACCTTCCCTCTAACTCTACGGGCTTTTCTAAGACATGGATCCCCCTTGCATGTTGTTAAGTGGAGGCTCCTCCTCCTTCACCTGTGAAGCCACAGATTTCACTGTTCCCAGAGGTATGATCTGCATTCTCCTAAATTCCCAAATTTCCTGTGCAAATTCTACATCCTCCACTCTCCTTTGTACCTATGAAGCTCTTACCATTCCACTCTAGGATTCTCAACCTTCCCCACTTTTGGCTCCGGTCTCCTGGCTTTCTGATTATGACTTCACACTAACACGAAAGCTGCATACTTATGCACTTCAAATTTCACATTACCGAGGTGTGTCTTCCTCAATAATTACGCACAATCTTGGGAGTAAAGAGTGTTCCATACCAGAAAAAATAAACTTGATGCCCTGTATCAATAGGTATAATATATGGCATTGCAGTAAAATAAAAATATTATGAAAATAAGGACATTTTTTCCAGGGCCTGGTATCACATTCACTTTGAGTCTATGAAACAAAAATCTCAATCTATGAAGAATCAAGAGTTCAGCTTTGTTAGCTGTCTCACATACTAGATTCATAGTATTTAATGCTTTCTCTTTCTTAACAGTTTTTTAATATAAATATTCATAAGTACTTTTAGTAGAGATCTTGACATTTTAGGTCTAGTGTTACCTATATTATAAACAAAAAAGAAAAAAGGGTATCTTTATATTTCTAAGGAACATATTTTCATAACATTACATTAATTTCCTTTTAAGTAACACAATTAAAAATATCAACTACTAGATTCATAGAACAATAGTTATTGGATATATTTGAATTCAGGAATTACAATGCTTTGGCTTCAGACTCACCCTGCACTGAATAGCTCAGTGTGATAATGCCTTGCAAGCAATTAAAACTTGAAGAATTTTGAGAATAAGTAATTTATAATTCACAGAGAGTTTAGTAAAAGCGAGTTTAGGGAGTATTTGTATATCTGAGCTTTTGTTCTAATTATTTTCACCTGCAAAACTCTGGAAAAAAGTAATATTTAAGGAACAACAAACATAATAACAGACAATATTTCATGTTCCTTTTAATCAAGACTAAGATTTAATTATGAAATTCAGCCTCAAGTTTAATAACTTTCCAACTATGATCTTTCTATTTTGTGTTTTAATCACTTAGACTTAATAAAAGATATAAATATCACTTAATTTTCCCATATTCTAAGAAAGATACTACCAAATATCATTAGTATAATAATTAACAAATGTTTAAAGGCAAAAAAGAGTATGGCTTATAAAGCACACCTAACTAAATCATACCTTTAAATTTAATAGCTTGAGGGGAGAGTGAGTAATTTGTGGTTTTCATTCCCCATAACCCATAGGCAGCAGAATCACCCACAGAAGCTAATGGCAAAGTGCGAAACTATGATTTCTATTCAGTAAATTAGAAGAGGAGGAAAAAGAGTAACAAAGAAATTTAAACAAAACAACAAAAGGTAGGAAAGTGGTAAAAAGAAATCTTTATGAACAACATAAACTGATAAACAAAAACAGATCCTGAGACAGAGAAACATCTATCAGACCATTAAACCTCAGAGGAAAGGTCGGGGAGGGTGGGGGTAAGGGGAAAAGATCAACCAAAGGACTTGTTTGCATGCATATAAGCCTAACCAATGGACACAGACAACAGGGGGGTGAGGGCATGGGGGGGAAATGGGAGGGTAATGGGGGAATAAGGACACATATGTAACACCGTAATCAATAAAGAAAATTTAAAAAATCTTTTGAAAGCATAAGTATTCAAAATAAGATAGGAAGGATAAGCCCTCATAAGAATCACAGTGAGCATAAATAAATATGCCTAACTAGTTAGCCAATAAAAATATTGTACAATAATTCTGATGGCCACATACTGATGGATTGAGCTTCTTAATGACAATATTTTGAGTATATTTTCTATCCCAAATTTATTTACTCTATAATGGTTTCAGGTCAAAACATTTATCATTTCCAATTATTTAAGCACAATATGATGTACTGTGAGCAAACATATATAGAATAACTAGATGCCTGATGCACAAAATTTGTGCAAGGGACTCGGCCCTTGCAGCCTCAGCCCTTACAGCCCCAGCTTTGTCTGAAAGCTCATCTGGACTGTCCTTCTGCTGTTCGGTCTTATTAGCATATTAGCTCTTTTTAAAAAATATATATATTTTATTGATTTTTTACAGAGAGGAAGAGAGAGGGATAGAGAGTCAGAAACATCGATGAGAGAGAATCATCGATCAGCTGCCTCTTGCACACCCCCCACTGGGGATGTGCCCTCAACCAAGGTACATGCCCTTGACTGGAATCGAACCCGGGACCCTTCAGTCCGCAGGCCGACGTTCTATCCACTGAGCCAAACCGGTTTCGGCCATATTAGCTCTCTATTATATAGGATTACGTAGGATGGTTGTAAACGATGCTGTGTGCTCTCGGGAGAGAAGGAAAAAGAGGAGGAATAACACCCCAAAGCAATTATCCTTCACTGAAGTTGTTGACTGTCTTCAGGATTATAGTCATCATGGAAACTTCCTTACTGATACTGGGCTTAGATAATGTTGCTGGTCTGGGATACTCCTCTACACGCTGACAGCTAATATACAGCCTACAAGTATTTCACAGTCGTGAGCTCTTAGTGAACAAGGCATGTTTTCAAAGGAGTGAAAGAAAACATTTCCTCCATTTTAGTGTTTATCTGTAATCCTCTTAACAAGCTCCCTGCAAATCATACCTGCCATCCGAGAAAGCTCATTTAGGGGTAATAGCAATACCTGTAATGGGAGTTCTGTTTTTCAGCCGGTCCACTTCCATAGTGAAGTCATCCTTCAGAAAAAGGAACCCAATGATGGAGAACAGGTAGACCAGGATGAGAGCGAGGACTGCCGTGAGAATAATGGAGCGGCCATTCCGGGTGACACTTTTTATGACATTGAGCAGAGTCTCTTCTCTGTACACCAAATCAAAAAGCTAAAAAAATTTTTAAAAATCCACAAAAATGCAAATGAGTAAAAGATGAATAAGTATAAAGGTCATTGCAAGCCATTTTAGTTTATCTATGAAAAAAATTACAACCTAAATGACACTTTAAAAATGAACCAAAATATATATTGCTGTCCAGATGAAATGTACTAATGAACTTTTTTTCAATAAAGAAGAACCCTAACGCAACCTATATTGTGCACCTGTTGGTTTTGTAACCAGCATAATTTCAGTTGTGTAAGACATGAAATAGCATAGCTTCCTATTTGAATTTAGAAAAATTGTAGTATTATACTTAACCAACTTGGCTTCTTATTCCTTATTTTTACTCTTACCGATATTCTACAGCTGCTTCTAGACTACGTAAAATGACTAAAGTGAGAATGATGAATTAGGTTCACCTAAGTGATGAATAATGGATGGGCTCATGAAATGTATTGTTTAATCAAGTGATTAGAGGTGAGATTATGAGAACAATTTTATGAGCCTGCTGCAATAGAAATAGATACGAAATTTTAAAAACAGTTGAGAAATGCAAACACCTTTCCTTAACAAAGGCATTTAATGAGGATAAAACATTACTTTAGTATATACTTTTAACAAAGATATAATACACAATTTTGCTAATTCACTTTCTCTAATGGGTTGTTTTCCATTATGTGTTTAGTAGGAGAAAATCATCCACGAGTCAAGAACCTAGGTGTGTGTTTGCTGTCTGTAGTCAACACTAAAAACACTTTTACTTATTGTTATGCAAAAGTACATATTATCAAGTACCGGTGTTATTACCAAAAGCAGGTTAAAAGCAATAATTTAACATTCACTTAAAAAAGGCATAAATACCTGTTTGGAAATAAACAATATTTTTAAAAGTTGAATAATAGAAGCATGTCTTCTGCTACTTGTGAGCAGTGATTAGAACATCTAAACTGGTTGAAACGATCAGTTATCCATGTCCTGCATCCTCTCAGAAACACCAGGGCTTTGTACCCTGTTTTCCTGGGCACTGAGGGTTACACAGTCATTTTCCAATTTAATTGTAGCCTTACAAATAATTGCTGTAAAGTTATTGACTGGTTTGCTCACCTTATAAACTGGTAAAAAAAAAAAGTTTATTCTGCTATGTATCTTTTGGAGGGAGCGGCAAACCCTGGTTATGAAATCAACATTCTTCAGAACAGACAAATAACTAATGCAAATTCAACTTCCAAATTATCAGCGTTCTGACGTGAACTTATCTACTTGACATAAAGAGGTTTTTCTTAAGTTTATTTCAATAGTGACTGAGATAAAAGGCCTGACAATGGGCTCTGGATCACTTCTGGATAGTTTCTGGAAGTATAGAGCTTGCAAAAACTGCCCCATCCTGTCTTCATGGAATCAGAATCTTGAGAATGCAAAATGTGTTGTCATTGGTCAGGTTGATGGTTCTTTCTGTTTATTTCTAAAAGGGAAATCTAGAGTGTGGTTTTTATTATTTTGAATAAACAATTGATATTTGTTGGGGGGAAAAACATATTCATATAATTTCAAAGTAAAAAAATATTTTTTAAATGTTTAAATTCCATTTTGTTATTAAGTCCATTACAATTTCCTTCTAGGACTCTAAACATCAAAATGGACTATCTCCTTTCCATAACCAACCCAATGAAAACAAATCAGCATCCCTAGTGTAAGATTGGAGAGATAAAAGACAAGAGGAAATAAAACTAAAAAATAAGCTTAAGTAACATTACTCTTAATAACTCATACAATCATTCAAATACAAACTTTATTTTGACAAATACCTTTACTTGGAAAACAAATATTTGCAAACCTCATTTCACATTATCTTTTTAATAGATCTTGCTAATACTAGTCTCCTATATTACCCCTACTCATTTTATAGACCGGAAGGCGGACACACATATCATAGTCAGGATAAAGTGCTGGGTACCATAGGACTTTATACAGGGCAGGGCAAAAGTAGGTTTACAGTTGTGAGGAAGAATAGCGGAGTTTATTCTTGTATGATTATTTATTAATTATTGTATTATTTCCCATACAAATAACTATAATCCTACCTTTGCCCACCCCTGTAGGTCACAGGCAGATTTTTTTAAAAATTAAATTAAATTTAATTGTATACCACAGCAGATTTCTTTAAATGGAATTTTTCAGGTGAATCAAAGCATAGAGGGAATTCATTGGGATCCCTGAAACAGAAAAATAAAAATAAAAAAGATTTCCTTTTGATTGGTGAATGATCTGATTAACCATCTGGAAGATAATTTTTAATCTAAACCTACAGGATAAATCCACTCTTCACTGTGGCTCTTTCAAGTGCTTGAGAGTAAATGGAAAATTAGCTTTTTTTCAGTCTTCCTACACGGGTGTGCTAGATAACATTAACAGGGAAGCAGGAGGCAAGCAAACTGGGTCAGCATAACGGTTTTAGATCTTCAACTTGTTTTCAGGTGATTTTACTGAGAAGTGCTCTCTCCTGCATGTCAGCTCTGGGCTGGGGAGATAAATAAATTGATTCTATGCATGATGCTAACCGGGTAGTGCTTTAAGTTTCAAAACGTCATATATTTATATTGATTCCTCTCCTGGTTTATGGCCATAAAACATATATGCATGAAGAAAAACTGATAGCCAGGAAAAAAAAAAAAAACTCCACAAAAACCCACAAACACACCAAAAATACGTAGAAGAAATCTGAAAATTCACTTAATGAATTAAATATATGTAGATAAGCTTTACAACAACATTACATCTGATACTGTACGACTTTTCTTAAAACAGCTCGTTGTCTTTTTGCTGGGTTGACACTTTTCTCCCTCATTTACCTTGTTTGTCACTGTAAAGATGCACATATTTCGCACCATAAATAAAATATAATGATTCCAGTACAAAGGAAACATATCCCCCCCCCTTTTTTTTCCTTCTACATTCCATTGGAGTCTCTTTAATTGTAAATGGATATATGATTTCGCTGAACTGAAAGCAGCCTGCTCTATGAAACCTGGGTCAAGCGTGGACCCGTTGGTTCCTTCTCAGAGAGGAAAGAAAGAATTCCACCACAGATGTAGTTTCTCAGAGAAAAAAAAAAAGACTAAAAATAATAACAATGCATGCTTTGCCTAGGAAACTCTAAAAATAACATAATTTGTCCTAAATGTCAGGCCCTGCTTTGAAAAAAAGAAAATCAAAGGAAGAAGCATTGTGCATTTTTCCCCAGCAGCAATTGTCCACACAGAGATGTACTCACCAGGAAGCTATAGAAGAATTCATGGACAAAGAGGCCCAGCATGCAAACCAGGACATACGCCACATGGTAGAGAAAGGCCATGTCCAGGATGACAGCTCGGTACCCTCGGGTGAACGTGCCACGGTTTCCAACAAAACTCACCAGAAATACTATTTTATTACAAAGCTGAAGGGAGGGGGAGAAAAAAAAAAAGGTTTTACTGTCTTATTTATCTCCGAATGCACATAAATAACAGGTCATTGACAAAACCTAGTGTCCACGAGTCTGTGGGTTTGTTTCGTGATTTTTCATTTTGTAATTTTTCTGCATTACTTAAGAATCTACATGGAAACATGATGCAGGCAGAACTGGCATCCTTTGCAGTTCCAGGAAAAGAGGGGAGCATGATTAAGGGCCCCCGTTATGCAGCTGGCATGCACCTGAATTGAAATCTCGGTGCTCTCGCCACTGCTGGAATGGCTTGAGTCGTGCGCCTATAGGCCTGATTGTTTCTTCTGAAAAATGGAATAAAGGGATCCCCAACGTATAGAACTAGTCAGAGGATTGAACAGTTTATAAAGCATATGACGCACTTAATGAAATGACTATTTTATTTTTAGTATATATTTTTTATTGACTTCAGAGAGGAAGGCAGAGGGAAAGAATCATTGATTGTCTGTCTCCTGCATGCCCCCTACTTAAGATTAAACCGTGATCTCCTGATTCACGTGTCAATGCTCAACCATTGGGCCACACCAGCTGGGCTGCAATGACTCTAAATACCACTCATTATATTTCCCATACTGAAAGTAACCTATGCAATATTTCTATGATACTGCAACTGTAAAAGAAAAACGTCTTCCAGATATCTGTCCTTGGTTATTATTTTTTTATGGACTTCCTTTACTGAGTATTATCTTAAACAAATAAGCTATAAAAATTATTTTTGCATTTAACTTATTTTAAATAGATAAAAATTGTAAATATACCTATGTACATAGGTTAGGATAAATATAATGTGTGCAGATATTCTCTAAGCTCTATGGGTGGTAAATTCAATAACCATTGTTGGAGTGTTTAGTATGCCTGATATCATGTAATGTATTTATATTAAAACTATGTTTAATATTACCCTTTGTGGCATAATTTTGGAACACAGAAAACGTAAACTAAGAGTCTTTGGCAATAACAGATTTGTGTGATGATTTCCAAAGAACACAATTATCACAACCTTAGGACCATCTCCATTTGGTTCTAGAATCACTGCGTTATTTATAAACCAAAAACCAAACAAACAAAAAAAAACTAATGTTGCTCTTTGTCATCAAGGAAAGAATTACAGAGTCTGAAATTTCAATTTCTTCTTCCAAATTATTCTCTGAGTTCTTTATGTTATCTACTGGCACCATATTTGTCTTTATATGTCCAAATCTAACCTTGGGGGAAAAGGTTGCTCTTTACCACATTGTTGTTTTTTTCAATGCATAGGAAATAAATTTGCCTTATGGAATTGTAACATAAGAAGGAGCAAAATACTTTGAAGCAAAATTGAAATACGTGAGGTTGGAAAAACCTTTTCCTTTAACTTTCTGAAGTCCAAATCAATAACGATAAGATGAGAAATGGGCTATCATTGTATGTTGTGAAGATAGCCAAATCAAATCAACAACATAGCAACTAAAAAGTTCAAACCTTTTCTAAATTTCCTCCCTACTACTTAATTATCCTCTTAATAATCAATGTTATAAATTCTTTCACTAACTTGCTAATAGTATGAATAATGTTAAACAGAAAGTCTTACTTCAGTATGTAGTGTTTCATTTATCACATCTTCATAGACCATTACTGAAAAGAGCTACAGTGAAACTGATGTCTTTATATTCACTAGCCAAGACCAAGTTTAATATTATATGAAGTCAGTATTTTAAAAACTGAGAAACTATATATAAGGTGCTGATATAAATTTAGCACTTGACAATAAACATCACGAAAATGGTGAAAAGTAGAATGTCTGAATGATGTAATTATATTTGGTGTCTTACTCTTTCAATTGTTTTGAGTGGCTATCATTTACATTTATATTGATTAGCCCATTATAGTTCATCAATATAAAACAGAAATAAGAAATTCTATAAAATTATAAAGTTAAAAATTAGAATCCTGACTTTTCAGAAGGATGAATGATATGCTTAAGACAAATTATTTATATTTTGTATCCTGGTCTCTACTTTTCTAAAATGAATCATAAAACAATTATGCAGGAAAAGTATTTATTTATAAGCTCTTTACACTGAGGAAAGTAATGCATTGAATTCAAATTCTCAAAAGAGCAATGCATTTCAGTTCTCAATGCAAAAGTAAGAAATGTCTCTTTTCTAACTAAAAAGGGTCTCCGCTACTTCTGCATAAAAAAATAAAGGTTTGTCTTTTATGTTTTCAGATTTTTTTTTTTGTCTTGAGCAAGGGCTAGACATTGATGGATGTATCCCTGTTCTCTACATGAAGCCTTGAAGTGCGGTGGAGTGGATGCTGGCAGTGGCACCCACCTATTTCTGTAGAGACCAGAAACATAGAAATAGTTGTCTTTTGAAGTGTTCATACCAAGGAGAAATAAATGCAAGAATAAATTATTGGGTAGGAAAGAAGTTGAACTCTGGTTTCCCCCACGCCATGACCTTAAAATGTATACATTTTAAAAATAAAATCTATAGATCTTTTTTAGAAAGCATTTTCTATGAAAGCTTCATGCAGAGAATGAAGAAATTGCAGGGACTTTCTCCCTTCTCATGTCATAACATATACAGAGTGGCTAGATTATTATGATCTCTGAACGCATAATAATCTGGCCACTCAGTATATTATATATATAATTAGAGACTCAGTGCATGAATTTGTGCATGGATAGGGTCCAGCCAGCCTGGCCAGAGGGAGGGGACATGGGCGGTTGGCCGGCCTGCCTGTTGGTCCATCTCCTGGTGGAGGGGACAATTTGCATATTAGCCTTTTATTATATAAGATATACAGTGAGTGGCCAGATTATTATGTGTTCAGAGATCAAAATAATCTGGCCACTCAGTGTACGTGCTGCTGTCTAGTCAGTCCTTCATTCATCAACACCATTACATAGCAATCCCCGTTTCTATGGCAAGGGCAACCGTAAATGAAGGTTGAGGGAACTTGGCAAGGAAATTGATGTCTTTGCAGGACGTGAACACTGCAGTACAGTGGAAAGACCCTGCGTGGGAAGGTGGCTCTGTCACTAAATACTTTGCTGAGCCCTCCTGGTTTTAATAGGACACTGCACGCTCATTTCTAAAATGAAATGCCTAGCTGCGAATAAGCCTTAAGGTGCCTCCTAGCTCTAGAATTATTTGTGATGTCCTTTCAACTTTACTATTTATGTAATTGCAGAAATGTATAACTGCCTTTATATCATCCTTGGTGTCTCATTTGGTTCTATGTCCCTGATCAGAAATTCTATCCCCACCTTACATTGTTCCTATGAGAAAACATGACCTATATTCCAGGAATAAATTATTACCCATAAAAAGACTACTATTTATTGAGAAGTTAAATTGAATTTGTTGTTTTGAACTATATTACCATATTTCCATCAACCTTCAAAAATGAGATGATTTGATTAAAACAATCTCCATTTCAGTGACATTATATCTTAGGCAGGATAAGTTTCTAAGGTTAAAGTCTAAGGCAAATTTTTCATGTAGTGAAAATCAGCATGGAAATCTCCTAAATTTCCAGCAAACAGTGCAATAAACAAGGGTGGTATAAACTTGTTTTTGTTGTTGTTGTTTTTTACTAAATTGACACATACTACCTTTCTCCCAGCACTGCAGCAGTTTTCTGTTTCTGCAACTGATATTAGAAGTTAAAAATGTTCAGTGACCATATTATATGAGAAATAGTGTGTGTGTGTGTGTGTGTGTGTGTGTGTGTGTGTGTGTGTGAGAGAGAGAGAGAGAGAGAGAGAGAGAGAGAGAGAGAAGATATGACTGTTTTTTTTAAAATATATTTTATTGATTTTATACAGAGAGGAATTGAGAGGGATAGAGAGTTAGAAACGTCGATGAGAGAGAAACATTGAGCAGCTGCCTCTTGCACACCCCACACTGGGGATGTGCCAGCAACCAAGGTACGTGCCCAAACCCAGGACCTTTGAGTCCATAGGCCGACGCTCTATCCACTGCGCCAAACCGGTTTCGGCAGATATGACTGTTTTGATTCAGAATATATAACTGCATTTGTTTATGTTAAATGAACACATAGTGGAACTCAACCTTATAGATTAGCAGTATCATGAGCCTTCCCAGGAAACTGTACGTAACTATGGGCATGGCACTATTAAATTTCAACACTGGGGCATTAATAGACAGTTGTCTGCTAAACTCCAATTTGCTTTACCTCTCTGCAAAATTGGTGAGACCAAGTCCAAGAATAAGGGAACACTTCCACATTATAAATAATTGTGAGGAAGGAAATGATTTATAAATGCCATTAAATAAATTACACATTTCTAGAAACTCCTAGAAAGGAAAACACATGGCAGATAATGAGTGTTTAGAAGATATTCAAAGATCTTTTACATTATTATTTATTATTAAAAATAGCTAAAATAGAAACAATACAAATTAATGAAATGGTTAAACACATTATGTAACAACCATAGGACTGGAAATATTATCCTATTAAAATGAGATTTAAAATACTAATAGTATTAAAAAATTAACTGATCCCAAATTTACAAAATGTGTTTATATTTGCAAAAATAAAATGTTAATCTCCATTACCAATGACTAAAAATGTAACATAGGGAATGGGAAGAAAACTGTACTGGCTTATAAGATATACCTTATAACACAGAAAAACATTTGAATCTTTTGAAACATCTCAAATACTGAGATGACTCCTGTGACAAGATTGAGAAACTACTTGCAATTTAAACAAGATTTCAATTTTTAGGAACAAGAAGGTAAAAATGAAATATAATAATAGAAACTGATAACACACAGATTATCAGCTTAGTACATAGATCCACGTTCTTTCCTCCCACTTGATTCCTCTTCTAAAAAAGGGACTTTCTGCATTTGCTCAACACTATGAAAGCCACGGAGTCCATCAACAACTCTGTGGACCAAACTACAAACACTCTTATGATCACAATAGCAATGTTTTACAATTAAATTGTATTCCACATATTAGGCGCTTAGTAAATAGCGAACTTTATTGATATGGTATCATTACAACTGTTAATTATTCTTTTCACCCTCATATTCCTTATCTCCTTCCATACTCTTCCTGAAGCTTCTGGGAGGTGAGACCCTCATCCTCCTACCTCTTGGTGTGTTCAGTGACTATTATAGAACAGAGGCCCGATGAATGTTTGTTAGTTTTGGCCTAACTCAACGTGGCTATGATTTCAATTTATGAAACTTGGATTTTTCTCACTTAGATTAATGTCTTATTCAGGACCAGTTACCACTTTATAAATATTATTTGCTCCTTCAAGTAATTTGGTTCAGCAGTTAATGTTTTATTTATTTATTTATTTATTTATTTATTTATTTGAGGCCTGATGCATGAAATTCGTGCAAGGAGCTCGGCCCCCATAGCTGCAGTGGCCACCTCTACCTCGAGCCCTGCCACCACAGCTTTGTCCAGAAGGTTGTCCAGAACATCGTCTGGTCTAATTAGCATATTGTAATTTTATTATTATAGATTTGTTTGTTTATTTATTTATTTTTGACACTATCAAAAATATGTCTCCTTTTAATGTATTTAAAAAATAATAAAGTCAACACGCCAATATGCTTATAAAAATTCAGATACGTTCATGAAGAATCATTAATTAGTCTGATTGGCAATATTGCAAAAGTAGCTTATCTCCAAAGCACTGAAAGTATAAGTTCAATTCATGTAAGCGATTTTTTAAAAACCTAAGTGCCAGGTATTAAGGTTTTAAAAAATGGGAGTTGGGGGGGAGTGAGGAGAGTAGGATTATATCTATGAATGCGACAACCTCTGCCCTCAAGAAACTTATAGAATAATACATTCAGTACTTTACAGAATTCTGTGCTGATAGATCTCTTTGTATGTGTAGTAGACTCTCTTTTACTGACAATGATTGAGGAATAATTGGCAATTTGGTTTTGGGAATGTTCTAGCTAACTAGGAGCTGTCATATATACCATATGTAATTTTTAAATAATTATATTAAAACCAGAAACAGATTAGCCATGCTAGCTCATCTTTCTAATTCTCAAAACTTTGGCTATTTAATTTATTCATTTTTAATACATATTTGCCATGTATTTTATGTACAAGGTAGTGTAACTGTATAATACAAAAATAACCTTTCCCTCGTTCATTCACTCACTCATTAGCTAATTTATATAAGGGATATTTGTTGAAGATCAATGATAGTTCAGACATTGAATAATTAATTAATATCCTTAAAAACCATTGAATCTATTAGGAGAGATAAGACCTGAATACAGATTTTGTTAGAAACCTAGTAAAAGATATAAAAAATGCTTCAGGTATGCAGCAAACATAGTAGCAATATTTATGTGTTTACCTGGCCATTTGTGCTTTCATCAGCCTGATGATTTACCTTTTCTCACTATCCCTTCTTAGCGCCCTTGCAAGAGGTTGTCTAGTCCCTGTAAAATTTTCTCTTGGGTACAGCTGCCGTTATTTGGAATAATACTTTGGCTTACTTATTCTAAACTTACCTAACTTAAGTTTTGAAATGTGCTTTCTTGTTCTAACACTTTAAAACTTAGTGAAAAAAAAATATGAATCTCATCTATGCCTTTCACAAGTTTATAGGTTTTGCTCACATAAAAAGAGCCCAGTTTCATAGTTTTCTCATATAGCAACCCTTTTTCTTGGTCATTTTATAAAAGGTACTCAGTTCTAAAATTCTACTGAATATAATTTAATCTTTCTTAGGTGATTTAGAAGTCACTAGGATGTTAAGAGTGGTTCAAAGTCATTTTTGTCAATAGCTGCTGGTATGGGATGCAGAAGGCAATAAAATTGGATTGGATTAAATTGATTGCAGAACTGGGTCATGCCCCAAGGGCTACCTTCGTAACTATATCAAATTTTACTTGTCGTTTTTTTCTTTCTCTCAAAATAAAGAATGGACAAATTAAATTCTGGTTAATTCGTATTCCTAATAAATTAAAGTTTACTGTGAATACATGAATTCAAGCATGTAGTCGAATTTTTACATTTGGTACACTTTTAATTAATCTATAACAGTACAAAGCAAAATACTTACATTAGCTGCGCCAAGAAGTATTAATGTGGGCCCGAGACCTATTGTATATATTGATCTGAGCATTACAGACACAAGAAATGGCCGGATACCCACAGGCTTGGAGAAGAAAAACAGCATGGATGTGCAGATTGCAACTGCTATCCATAGAAGAACTGAGAACAATGGAGAAAGTGTACCTGTGAAATGTGAAAAAAATAATTATTTTTACCAAGAACAAATCTAGAAAATGTTAAAAACCTTTGCCGCTGTATTTCATATAACACGTATAGCAAGTCAAGCCATGGGACACAATTTCAAAACACCCCATTCTACACACTGTGTGTTTATAGGAGATGTCTTTGAACACGTTATTCATTACATTTCTTTCCATAAAGTTTGTGATTAATTTCAGGCCTCTTACATACTCACTAGTTATGCGCCTTCTATTAAGTCTGAGAGTTCTTCATCTCTGTCTCCTACAGGAGTTATATATGCTAAATATTTTGACAGAAGTATCCCATTTGGGAACCTTAATTTAAAAGTTACAATTAATGGCCATTAAACAGACAGCTAAATCATGTATTTTTCCACTGAACTCATACTCTGTCAGGTTCTTTTATTATCAAGTTTCTATATTATAGATTCCTCTAAAGCAGTGGTGGGCAAACTCATTAGTCAACAGAGCCAAATATCAACAGTACAACCATTGAAATTTCTTTTGAGAGCCAAATATTTTAAACTTAAACTCCTTCTAATGCCACTTCTTCAAAATAAACTCGCCCAGGCCATGGTGTTTTGTGGAAGAGCCACACTCAAGGGGCCAAAGAGCCACATGTGGCTTGCTAGCCACAGTTTGCCAACCATGGCTCTAAAGAATTCAGAATGTAGAATATCCAGTCTTTAATAAAATAGATGCAAGTTTTAACTTTTAAAACACACGTGTGTCTATAAAGATGTATGAACATATATGAATATGTATGAGTGTATGTGTTTGAAGGTCAATTCAACTTCTTAAAAAACTTGTAAGCTATTTAAATAATCAGAAACAAAATTATTTTTGAAATTGCCCAAAAAGGTGTTTAAACATTTTTTTTTCTGTTAAAAAAAAGTACACATTTGTACTGACATGTGGATTCAAGGAACCCCCCCTCTGAAGATCACGTGGTGCCGGATTTGCAGATGTAAATTAAAGGGCAACATTCTTGGGCTGATTAGACCAATGCAGAAACCTCAAACATGTGAACAGGCTGATGAAGTCAGAGGGAAAACAACAAAAGGGAGATCTTTCTACTCATTGCATCTTTTGGCCACACCTCTTTATAATTTATAAAATTAATTTCTGCATCAAAACACCACAGGGCTGTGACGTGTAGAGCTTTTGTGTTACCATCTAAACCATGGGATTATCTGCACTCCTGCAAGGAATTCCGTGTAAGCTTTTAGTTCACAGTGAGTGCTAAAAGATCAAAAGTAGGTAGGAAGATCCTGTTAGACATTAAAAACAAAACAACTCAGATAGCCAACAGCACTGGTTTAGACGTGTTTATTTTTGCAGTGTTTGTTCTTATCATGTTATCTTTTAAAGGAAGCAATGACGAATGAGAGTTGGGAGGAGAGATTTGATTGCCCTTTCACCAAATTTATGATCTGATAAGATTACTTGGGAGATGAAGAAAGGGGTAAATTGCTATGGAAATCACCTGAAATTCCTGTCCTCTGGCAATACTAACAAAATGGGCACCCAACTCATGTTTATTATGATATTGGCTTAGAAGCACTCTATGTCTACAAAACATGGCCTCACCACCAACTGCCCTGACTTCACAGATCTCAAAGAGCCATGGAGAGAATAATGCCTTCAACTTTCTCTCATGCTTGTCAGGACACCATCAAAGCATAAGCTCTGCAAGGGTGAGGACCATTTCTGGGTCTATCACAGTGCCTGGAATGCAGTTACAAATAAATATTTGTTGGTTAAATGAATAAATCAAAATAATCTATCATCTTGTTTTAAGCAACTAAATCTCCAGCTACAAATTCCCCAAGCTGTGGAGCTTCACTCTAAAACTGCCAACATCTTTACACATTTAACAACTTCTAGCCAGTTATTGGACTCCAGTATCATTTGTAAGTAATGACTCAATGTGTTATTCTTATTTAATGTCTCAGCTTTGACTCTGATAGTCATACTCTGCATTGTCATGAATGCCTGATCACCTAACCACATTCTGACTGCTTTTCTCAGATAGTATTTGGCTTGCTAAGATTTCTTTTTGATTAAACAAAAAATTATAACCATACACTTAAAACTGGACAATTGGTCCCATTAGTGAAAGAATTCAAATATTTAAGGTACATGCTAGATAAATAGCTAAGTATGCTAAATACATGCTAAATATGTATTTTTGAATTAATAAAATGAAAACTTATATAAAATGGCTATCAATTTATAGCATTGTCAATTAACAATAATTTATAATCATATTTTATAAGAAGAATCATTAATTTATAGTTAAAGATTTAATGCTAAATATATATATATACCAAAATCTTCTGACAAACCCTAGAGAAGACAATATAGACTATCAAACCAACTTTTACCCAATGAGGATAGGAAGGGGATCTGTCTTCTCTACTTAGTTTATATTTGTATTGATTTCTATAATAACAATGTGTTGCTTTTTAATGAAAAGAAATTTAGAATGCATTCTACACATTTTAAATCTTAGAAACTATAAAGTTTATCCTCTAAAAAGAAACTTCAAAAAGCAAAATTAGAGTCCTCCATTTAATTCACAGAATGGAAATCTCCTGTCTACCTGACACTGACTTGTTGACAGTTTCCTGTACAGAACATGCTGCTTCTTACCTTTCCTGTCTCTCTAATCATCTGCCTCCCACATACTAGTAGACTTGTTAGGTTTAGGCAGGGGGGGAAGCCCAGAGCCCATGCAAGCATCTGCGGGATGGATGGTGACTAAGATAGCTGGCTAGCTGGCGCCTTCCTAGGGCCTTCCTAGATCCCTGGCCCAAGGCAGGAATTCCACACCTCTCATGCCTTACACCCTCCCCTCCCTAAACAGCTGTATAAAAGAAGTACCTATGCTGTTGTTGTTTTTTTGGTGCGAACTTCCCTGGTCCACCCTCGGACCAGCGAGCTTCGCCCAGGAGTGCAGATTAAAACCTTCCCCCTTCTTAATGGCCTGGATTCAGTGTCTTGCTTCTGCGTTGCAAACTTCTCAGCTGGAACCTTACAACCTTACAAGACTCATAAGACTTTTCTGTTTTCTCCACCTCACTGCAACCAAAGTAGACATCCATCCATAAATCCAAAGGTGGTCTTCACTATTGTGTTTTACTCTTTACTTCATTCCTTCACTAGACCATGAGCTCCTTGAAGAAAGGACGGCTTCACCAACCTTTGTATCTCCAGGGTGTAGCAGAGTGCCTGGCACATAGCCATATTCCATCAAATGGTTGTAACTGAGTTGAATGAATCAAAATCACCTTGAGAAACGTATTTTCTTTAACATAAAATACTTTAGGGGGAAAAGAACTACATCCACATTCAAATATGATGTGTTTTTTTTTTTTTAAATCACATGCTATCTGATATAAGAAATTCCATCAACAATTTACTCCACTAACTAGTCCACCCTTGCCGAACTGGGCAGGGATGGTAGGCATGACTCTGTTCAACTTCTGAATGGACAGCTAGGCAATTCCCTAGCATCAACAGCTGCTGCCTCAGCCATACCCAATTTAGCCTCATATCTCAGCTTCAGCACAAGTTTCTTCTTTGGAGAAACATATGCTAAACAAAGAAACCAATTAACTAAATTAAAAAAACAAAACAAAACAAGCCTACAGCCGCACAAAGAAGGCCTGGATTCCTAAACAAATTAAAACAGAGCTCCGAGAGCCTGACAAGGAAAGATTATCTGCAGTTGGGTGGGAAGGTGGAGGGCCCTATAACAGTGGTCGGCAAACTGCAGCAACTGCAGCTCGTGAGCCACATTCAGTCTTTGGCCCCGTGAGTGTGGCTCTTCCACAAAATACCACAGCCTGGGCGAGTCTATTTTGAAGAAGTGGCGTTAGAAGAATTTTAATTTTAAAAAAATTTGGCTCTCAAAAGAAATTTCAATGGTTGTACTGTTAATATTTGGCTCTGTTGACTAATGAGTTTGCTGATCACTGGCCTAAGCCAATCTGATCAATAAATATGATCCACTGTTATTATTATGATTAGTATTACCATTCTGGTATTAGTCAGATAATGATTTAAAATGCATCAGGGATTCTACTTTCTCCTAAATGAGTAGATGTCTAGAGGGGTGGCACTGCCAATCACCATTAATATTTCATGTTCATTGGGGGCAGCAGAGGCTACATACATTGGCTCTAATGTCAAGTAAGAAATACCATGGAATGGAACCCAGAAAAAAATATGTTGTGTATCAAGATTTGTTATATTTCTGTTATTCTTCCAACCCAATCATCCATGTAGAAAAGTCATGGATTGGAACCAGTGAACCCTTTACTCTGCTATCTGCCATTGTTTAGCCTCTATGGGTCCATTTCTCTTTCTCTGTCAAATAAAGGTTTGATATTAGATAATTTCCATATCTAAGACTTTATGCTTCTACAAGTCTTAGCATCTGTGTGCATATAATACTAATCTATCACTTCAAGATGGACTTCTTTCCTATAAGAGTTACATTCTGATAGGGTGCTATCAGCACGAAATGAGATGAAACAGTGAAGAGGAAAGCTGTCCCACTTCCTGCTGTATTTGTACCTTCCCCACAATGGGTGGAGAGATATTTGCTATGTTTGTCATTGCTGTTTAACTCACACATCCGCTCCACTGTCAAATATCTTTCTCTTAGCACTGGAATGCCTTCCAAAAGGTCAAACTTTAGTCATGATCATCTTACCTACATGTTAGGACTTTGATATCTATTATCTTACTGGACCTGTAAAAGTAAATTACTCCTGGGATTTTATTTTCCTTCCTGTTCTAGTCCAGTTCATCTCCTATAGATTTAAATATATATTTTATTGATATTTTACAGAGAGGAAGGGAGAGAGATAGAGAGATAGAAACGTCAATGAGAGAGAAACATCGACCAGCTGCCTCTTGCACACCCCCTACTGGGGATGTGCCCGCAACCAATGTACATGCCCTTGACCGGAATCGAACCCGGGACCTTTCAGTCCGCAGACTGAAGCTCTACCACTGAGCCAAACCGGTTTCGGCAATCTCCTATAGATTTAAATAAGTGTTGCTCTTATCCTACCACACCCTTCATTGGGCTTCCCTGTGTAGTAGTAACATTTACCTTCTATCAACATCTACAAGGTTTATTGAATGCTTTCCAGATACTATTCTAAATGCTTTATTCAAAACACCTCATCAAAGTCTCACAATAATCCTACGGACAGATGAGATATCTTGTGGTATTCTTGTGGTTATTATTCACTGACTGGAGGCCTGGTGGACAAAATGTGTGCACTGAGGGGGAGGGGGTGGTCCCTCAGCTTGGCCTGCACCCTCTTATAGTCTGGGAGCCTTCGGAGGATGTCTGGAGGATGTCTAACTGCTGGCTTAGGCCCACGGGAAAGGCTCCCACCACCACTGCTGTACTAGCCAGCCATGAGCCAAGCTTCTGAATGAGGAGCACTCCCCACTATGGGAATGCACTGATCACCAGGGGGCAGCTCCTGTGTTGAGCGAGATAGGACTGAAACCAATCTCCTACTAGGGGTCTCCAATCTCCCACTAGGGGTCCCAGATTGTGAGAGGGTGCAGCCAGATGGAGGGACCCCACTGGTGCACAATTGAGGCCAGGGAGGGACACAGGAGGTTGGTCAGCTGGGGAGGGACCGTGGAAGGGCTCCAGGGCATATCCAGCCTGTCTCACTCAGTCTGATGGGCTAGACTCCAGCAGCAAGTTAACCTACCAGTTGGAGCATCTGCCCCCCTGGTGGTCAGTGCACATCATTGCAACTGGTTGACTAGTTGACTATCTGCCTTCTGGTGGTCAGTGCATGTCATAGCGAGCGGTTGAGTGGCCTACGTATATCATGAGCATATTACGCATTGATTGGTTGAATGGACAACTGGGCACTTAGCATATTAGGCTTTTATTATATAGGATAACTCATCTTTTCCTCCAACCCATTCTTTCCACACACACTCCAAAGTTATTCACCTGACTATATCCCAAGCCAGTAACAAAGTTTTCCATTCACTCTTCCAGAATTAAAACAATTTTTACAGTCCCACCCTTTGAAATATTTCTCTTATACTTCCCATTTCGTTACTATGAGGTAATTTCTCTTGTCTTTGCCTTTGTAAAACCTCATATAATTTAGTTTAATAATATTAACTCCATAGCCAATCATTCATGTAAAGAAGTCTGGAAATGAAAGTTAATATTTTATTCTGAGATATTATCATATTCTGTCATATTAAATTTTAAATATATTTCAGATTTCATGTATACTCATTATAA
Source organism: Vespertilio murinus (assembly GCA_963924515.1). Taxonomy (NCBI): domain Eukaryota; kingdom Metazoa; phylum Chordata; class Mammalia; order Chiroptera; family Vespertilionidae; genus Vespertilio; species Vespertilio murinus. Next base: position 164,264,491 of record OZ004707.1, on the reverse strand, counting down.
AAACCTTATACAAGACAGAAAACAAAGAGAAGAGAGTAAAATGTAAATTCCACTATTTAAAGTAATCACGTGAATATATTTTAACATAAACCCTTAATTTTCTCATGTCAATATATATAAAAGACTAACTGACCAACTGTACATTCATTCAACTGTCTGATTAACCAACCGGTGGTACCTATGATGCACATTGGCAATGTAAAAATAAACGTTGACTCATGCATACACAATATTTGTCCTCAACTCACACGCCTCCCATTTAAATTAATTCAAAGACAGTTTCCCATGATGCCAGCATTTGCAATGATCATTAATAAATCACAAGGACAAACTCTAGACAGAGTAGGAATATCCCTACCCGAACTTGTTTTTGAACATGGTCAAGTACATATTGATTTCTCTTGAATTCAAAAAGTATGTGACATTAAAGTTATAAATACTTTATCACAGGGAAATTAGTCAAGCACTCTGAAAATGTTTTTACTCTTAATGTGGTATACAGGGAGATAGTAGAATAAGTTTATCAGTCATTGTTTTTATCAATGTTGTTTTTATATCATGCTTTTGTAGTTTTTATATTATGTTTCTGTTGTTGTTATATCATGTTGTTATTATTTATTAATCAATTTATGTCTCATTTTCATATTCATTTTACGAATTTTCTTTCTTCTCTGACAGTTCTATTATAGAGAAAGGGCGAACAGCTTTATTAAAATATTTCTTCTAATTAATTTCCTTACAATCTGCGCAAATCTGTGCACTGGGCCACTAGTATTTATATAATTGATATGATGATGTATAAAAATGCTTTGGGCAATAATAGGTAGAAATAACAATTTTCAGTGCTTTTTTTTTAATCAATATGTAACATAGCTCTTCTGTATCGGAGTTTTTTCAAAATAACATTTTTGTTGACCATAGTTTTCTGCCTATGCCACTTACTATAATCCTTTACTTCCAACGACTATAGAAAAATCAATTTAACAAGAATTAAATCATTATTATTTTGAAGCTCTAAATAGCTAAGAACTGCATTGAGAATGTTATTTTATAACTTTAAAATATTTATCATTTAAAGAAAGACAAGCACTTGCCTTCATCTCCATCGTCCCCAAATGGGTAGAAGAGAGCAACAGCTAAATTGATGAACACGGCCAAGTTGAAGGAGATGCTCCCCCAGAGAGATATGTGTCTCGAGAACCAGAACAGAGCAGGGTTATCTGGTAAAGAAGACGTACAATGGGATAGAACAGAAAAATAAATTTTTGTTTCCACACATCAACCCTACTGCAATAACATTTTCCTGGATGCATTTTTGTAAACTAGTCTAAAGCATATTTAAATAAACACTTAATATGCCCTATTTTATAAAGTTGATAATCAATACCATGAAGAAGTTTTCTATTTGATTTCTTCATCATTTAGCCAATTCACAACCAAACCATTGTAGAAGGGTGCGTAATTTTGCAATTGCTAATGATGGATAGGAAAGGTGATTCTGTATTAATATCTCTAAGATATCCCTAGAGAAGATTAAGGAAAAGATAGGTTAGCAGCTGCCTGAGGCCACTTTTAATGGAATGGTACACACTGCTATATAATTTAATAAAGCTGATACATTTGTCTCATGCCAATGCCTTAAAGTCAAATAAAAAAACACAACAAAACCCTGGCACAGATCTATGTCTGATGAAAATTCCTATGACACAGACACAGTTACCTGAAACTCTGAAACTTAATAGCATGGCATGGTACCACTTCTTGGGAACTAGTGATTTACAAGAACTGATTGGGTTTGCAATAGCAGAAGAAAGTGAAATATACAATAAGAACTACCCACAAGTGACAATGGCTTTGCTGAATAATTTCATCAAAGAAACTCTGTATTTGTCACCAGAAAAGAAACAGCAAATGCATCTATTGCATACAGTTTACATCAAACAAAAATCAGGGTTTTTTTTTCTACCACTCCAAAGTAGCTGAACAGATGTGTAATGCATGTCACTTTGACCACATGACTTTTCGGGTCTTGTCCATTCTCTAACTTAATATGGAATGAATTGAAGGGGGGAAAACATAAATAAAAAATAAAAGTGCTAAACTTTTCCAATTATTTTCTGTGAATTCCAATCTCTGGGGTCTGTTGCTTACTGATAAACTAAACTCCCCTTCCATACACAGCGTCATCTTCTCTGGGAAGGGAGCATTTCAACACTAGAATAGGCTACAACTAACCATGACATTAAGTTACTAATGTATCATGAACGGTAAGCATATGCATCTCCATCATTCCGGGATGAGGAGTCCTGGCTGTTAAAAGCAGAATATGAAGGTGAAGTTAGAAGAGGTTGATGCAGACATTGGTAATGGATCCATCAAATGGATTAGATTCTACGTATAACCTCACAGTAGATGCTTCCCATTTTTAAAAGTAAACCATGTACTGGAAGTTATTTGAAGATTTCTTTTTTATAAATGACAAAATATTTATCCAAAAAAAGCTCAGACCCCACAAACATGAGTTCATTACTCAAGTTACCTTTTGCCAAGGATAAAAATGGATGTTTTTTCTAATTTCTCAAATAAAAACGTTGATAATTCTTATGTATTATGTACACCCAAATTTTTTTCTGAACTTCATAAGATTCTACCTAGTAAAATGCAACAGGAGATTAATTTCTTTATTTTTTCAAATATTCTGCTAGGACAGTCTGGCAATGCATGCCGCCACCTTATCTTCAAAGATGGCATGCCTCGGGCTCCACTCAAATTCAAAAACCACAATCATTAAAATCCCTAGGATATAGAATGACGACACAATGCTGAATAGAGATATTGAGGAACATACGTCCCCAAAAGACAAAACGGACCTAATCAAGAGTTTCCTTCTATCTATTTTTTTATTGAAAGCTCATGATATTAGTTATGTGGGAAAATGAAATTTTATTTTAAACTCTCAAATTGTAGATTGAGTATTTCCACATAGATGGGAGGCCTGAGAAATAATAGGTCATGGGATCGGCATTAGGCTCATTTTTTAACTTTAAAATGATAACATTTCTATGAGAATACAAGCACCGCACCATTTTTAATTTGATTGGGCGATGTACAGATACAGGGAAAGAAAGACTTTCAGAAAAGCATGAAACAATCCACTCCATCCTAAGATCCGAAGGTGCGAGAGGATGAGCGTGCTGGGACCGGCATCTCCATGCCACTCACGGAGTGTTAAGGCCAGTCTGGACCCATTTGGGGACTTCAAACCTGCAGCTGTTCAACAGTTGAAACATATAGAACTGCAACCTCGCATTTCATCATACGTATAAAACCATAGGATCAGCACCCGGAGGTGATCTAAGGCAGAGGTTTCTGTTGTGTGAAGCTGCAGGTGTCCTGGCTCCAGCAGTAGACTGGGCTTCCATTAAGGCTGTAGGGGATCTCAGGAACATCAGATGGCAGGAAATTGAAAACCAGTCTAACTGAGGAGTAGCTTGTGTCCCATGGGTCTACCAGGATGCCCAAACTCACCATGTGTTCATGGTACTTACTCCTGATTTTCTTCTGCCACTTCATCTCATTGTAGAGGTCCTCTGTCTGCTGGAAGAAGTCGTTCACCTTGCTGCCTTGCTCGTCCCTTTCAGTCATTGTGAACACACGGCACTTGGACTCCCGCGTCAGGTATTCACATATGTTGGGGACCGGAAAGACGATCTGCTCCATGGTCCTGTCGTGCCGGACAATCTGCAGGCATTAATTCCCAGGCGCTTTAGCCAGTAGCACCTTGGCCTTAGCATACTGGGTTTTTTTTGGTTGTTTTTTTTTTTAATGTTAAAGACAATTTATGAAATCAGTGAATGAAGAAAAAAAACAAAACAGGCCAGTTTGAAGTATCCTAGATAGTCCTTTACTGGACTACTTTACATGTTTCTCTTTAAGGAAGAGATATTAGCTGACCAAAATATCATAAATATTATACTTCATCATAAATAACAAAAGCCCAAGTCTTGCCGAAACCGGTGTGGCTCAGTGGATAGAGCGTCGGCCTGCAGACTGAAAGGTCCCAGGTTCGATTCCGGTCAAGGGCATGTACCTTGGTTGTGGGCACATCCCCAGTAGGGGGTGTGCAGGAGGCAGCTAATTGATGTCTCTCTCTCTCATAGATGTTTCTAATTCTCTATCCCTCTCTCCTTCCTCTCTGTAAAAAATCAATAAAATACATTAAAAAAAACAAGTCTTTATTCTTTCTGGATTACCATTAACCCCACTTTCATGAAGTACAGGAGAGAATTAAGAGAGGGTGTTAATTAGCAAGTGATGAGCTAATCAATCATACCCTGCACTTGATATATCTACATCTTGTTCTTAGCCTGTCCTTCCTAAAAAGGGCTGCTGGGAAACAAATGGCCTACTCAGCATGATGCCAGAGAAAGGTGCTTCATACCATTAAAATATTTTCCTATTTGTGGCAACACATAATTTTTATAGGTAGAATATCCATTCTAGCATATACCTATATATAAATATTCATTCTTTTGAACTTTTCTTATTTGGTATTTGTGACAATTTAATGTTAGATTAAAAAAAAAAACACCATGCTGAATATTTTCATATAGTTTTATATGTAACAAGGGTCTGTGAAAACCAAATCACATGTACATATGCTGCCCAACCCTCAAGAATGAATCAAGACTGGCCTAAACCAGAAGAGTGGCCTATTTCCTCCTACCGCTGATACGGTGTTGGTGAGCATGTGACCTAGTTCTAGAGGAGGAGGCACGAGGAGAACTATCCTGGGGAGAGAGGGAGGCTTTCAGGAAAGATTTTGTTTCCAAAAAGGTAGAGAGCCTCTGAGACCAACAAAATAACAACGACAACAAAAACCAAATAGCTAACACAAAAGTGCTTTTTGCCTGTATATTCTTTGTTCCTGCTGAGAACAAAAGGTAGTGTGAAGGGATGATGCTTGAAACTGCAGCCATTTTACAGCCAGGAGGCGAGACATCACTAACAACAAAGAAGGCTGAAGAGAAAGATGGGAGAAGCCTGCATGTGTGGAGACATCATCATCATCATCATCATCATCATCATCATCAATTTCAGAGAGAGGAAGGTAGAGGGAGAGAGAGAAACATCAATGATGAGAATTATCAGCTGCCTCTTGCATGCCCCCTAATGGGAATTGAGCCCCCCAACCCCAGCTGTGCCCTGACCGGTTCATAGGTCAACATTTAATCACTGAGCCATACCGGTCAGGCATAGTGTGCATTCTTTATCAGAAAATGTTTTTCCTAATTATTAGAGTTCCAAATTGGATCAGTTCCCCCTGAAGTAGTGAGGTCTCTAGCACAGGAGGAACTGAAGGCAGAACAGAGCTATCATAAAGCAATTCCTCACTGTAAGGGGAAGTAGACCAGGTAATCCACACAGTGCTTTCTATTTCTCAGGGTCTTTGAGTCTATAACTTATAGACAAACTCTGATTTTCCACAGTGTTCACCATTGTGGTTATAAGCCAGATACAGTGTTCAGTTTCGGAAATACAAAGAAGACCGAGCTGTGCCTCATGAGGGGGACAAATGGCACATGAGAAGCAATAATGTATGTTTCACTAACAGAGTGATCACACTGCGGCGGGAGCACAGTGAGGGGAAATGAACAAATATTGTGAAGAAAGGAGGGCAGGTCATATGAGGTGGTCTTTGAATGAGCATGAGAATTGGTAGAGAGAAAATGCTCAGTTCATATTTACTGACTTCATGTATTTCCAGCTAAATCTTTTTTTTAAAAATATATTTTATTGATATTTTACAGAGAGGAAGGGAGAGAGATAGAGAGCCAGAAACATCGATGAGAGAGAAACATCGACCAGCTGCCTCTTGCACACCCCCTACCGGGGATGTGCCCGCAATCAATGTACATACCCTTGGCCGGAATCGAACCCGGGACCCTTCAGTCTGCAGACCGACGCTCTACCACTGAGCCAAACCGACCTCGGCTCCAGCTAAATCTTACCTCACGGCTGGGAAACCAATAAAAGTCCAACTTCAACAATAGCCCCGGCTCTCACACACCTAATCCCCACCTCTGGCTCACCCACTCTCCCTGCTGTTCCCAATCTCTTCTAATCACCTAGCTTCCCTCTTTGGCTTCTGGGACCTTCCTTAGAACCATATTGGTTTGGTGATCTCTTTGTATCCATTTCCCCAGCGCCCTGACTTTGCCAGCCTCCGGTTCCTAAGCACCTGACGCAGAAAGCAACACTTTGCTGCTGATCCATCTAATAGTTTCCGTTAGGTCAAGTCTCCCACAAAAGCCACAGGAATATTAATGTTAATAAATGCTAGCAAGGGATCCATTCTGCGACACAGGCCATAGTGCTCATTATTCCAAAGGTTTGGCAACACTAAATAATAAGATCCAGTGACTGTATACCACGAGAGTTAAGGGCAGTGACGCCCACCATGCACTCTGCTGAAAACGAAACTATATCCGCCGAAGGGAATGAATGTTTGGATGCAAATTACTAGCGACAAGTGTCAACCACTCTCCTCACTTCTGCCCGATTAGCTCTGCCAACTAGCGTCAGGATGACACCATAGCTGGTAAATGACAGCCAGATGGGTCTCACAACACATAATGATAAGTCCGTGTGGACCCACCCCTCCTGAACTGCCACCGGCCATTACAGAATGGCTCGTTTATGGGGGTGGGGAGGTCAACTGTCACACACTGAGAATGGAAACGGTTACACCGTCCCAAGTTCATGCCAGCGTTATAAAAATGTTATGAGTGACTTCAGTGTTTCTTGTACTTACGAATACTTTCTCACACAGAGATCTCTATTTTAATAAGCCTTCTATAGTTTTTAAAAAGAAACCTTTTGCCGAAACAGGTTTGGCTCAGTGGTAGAGCGTCGGTCTGTGGACTGAAAGGTCCCAGGTTCAATTCCGGTCAAGGGCATGTACCTTGGTTGGGGGTACATCCCCGGTAGGGGGTGTGCAAGAGGCAGCTGGTCGATGCTTCTCTCTCATCGACATTTCTGGCTCTCTATCTCTCTCCCTTCCTCTCTGTAAAAAAATCAATAAAACATATTTAAAAAAATAAAGAATAAAAAGAAACCTTTTCTTAAATGACTGCTTTTACTATAAAAATGTTTCCCCTCTAAAACATCACTGCTCGCAATGACAGCTTCCATGACCAAAACAAAACAGAACCAAAACTACCTTATTAGTTACAAAAGGAAACTTAAATACAGTCCTGGCCAAAACACAAAAGATAACTTTGAAAAAACCGTTGCGTGCCTCAAAGTTTTGTAGATTCCCCCCCTCACATCTCATCTTTTAGTGCATACTTTTACAGTTTATATCAGTTTGGTTTCGCTGTTCGAGTGGGAAACACTTATGGAAAAGGTCTGAAATAGAAAGTAAATACATCTTTTCACAGTTGGTTCCTTTCAAGAAGTAATGGAGAGTTACCTCAATCTGTGCCGTGTGGTTGGCATAATACTTTAAGGCTTCGTCTCCATCATCTGGATCTGATCCTGGTTTGAGCATCTGCTGTAATAATTTGTTGTGACGGGCCAACTAGAGGGGAAAAGAGAGAGAAAACAAGTTTTAGATCTTCCCCACTCCCTTTCCTGGAGACAAACTTTGAAATTACTTTGTCCACTTGTACCCAGAGCCTCACGGTTCTGGGGCTCATGGCAATTAATTACCTGTCAGGGAAGCATGTCTCTTTGAAAGGCATAGACAATGAAATCACAAGAATCCACTATTATTACGTCAGTCTTACATTTTTATTTGGGAATATATGTGTTCTTGGCATGAGAAAACTGTGTCTTGTCCAGAGTAGTTGCTAAATTAATATTTGTTGATTAAAGTTGTGTCTTCCGTAATTGTATAATTGTGCCAGGAAAAAGTAAATACTAGTGACAGGTGATTGTTATTCCCCTATCATAAAGTACATGCACATGTAAAACAATTTGGTCCACAGTATGACAGTCCAGAGCGGATGGGACCAATATAATAGCAGCTTCCTATATACAGGAAAATAGGTATGTGTGTTTCAGAAGAGTTTCTCTTATGGCATCTAATCAAGTTTGTACTGAACCCCTACGCTTCTGCCTATTCACACATCAAAACTGGCACTTTATGGGTACATAGCTCAGTTTTATTATAATTGAAGCCAGACATTTAAAAAACAAAAATCTCGCCGTAAATTATAAACCATTGTCGCTAGAAGTAATCTTTCTCATTTGAATGCCTATGGCATTTGTTGGCTAATTCTCTCACTTTGTAGATAACTAATAGTGCCTTCACTGTCAATTTTATGGTTATATTAAATAATTCCCGAAACCTTGAAATGTCTTTAACCTTTTAGATATTCTATTTTGCCTCAAGTTCTCAGAGGGCTTTAGTGACAAAGAATCTCCATAGAATTGTTTTATTCATAACACAGGAATTATTTTATTCATAACTCTGTTGCAGGCACTATCCTAAACACATAAGTACATGATCTCATTTGACCCTACTAAGAGATTCTGAAGACACACTCATTTTTATTTTTAATCCTCACCTAAGGATATGTTTTTATTGATTTTAGAGAAGGGGAGAGAGGGAGAGAAGGAATGAAGGAGGGGGAGAGAGAGAGAGAGAGAGAGAGAGAGAGAGAGAGAGAGAGAGAGAGAAGAAGAAGAAGAAGAAGAAGAAGAAGAAGAAGAAGAAGAAGAAGAAGAAAATATTGATTGCTTGCCTCCTGTAAATGCCCCGGCCAGGGATCAAATATACAACCTTTTGGTGTATAGGATGACATTCCATCCAACAGAGCCCTTCTAGCCTGGGCTGGGTAGACACTCTTATTATCTCAATTTTACAGGTGGAAATTAAGGCATAGAGCATTTAAGGGACTTGTCTGTGATAACATAGCTAGACAATAATAGAGCCAGTATTAAACTCAAGCAGTATAGTTTGAGTATTATAATATCATCTTTGGTTTTTTAGAGAGAAGACACATTTGCTAGAGCAGCGTTTTGACTAAGTAAGAATGGAATGATCTAGCATCTAAATGGAAGAGTTTATCTTACATAGAAACAATTCACCCAGTGCGGGCCAGGACACCTGTCTGCAAGGTCAGTGAATGAGGCCAGTAAGCATGTTTGTGATTTTTTGTCCAGAGAGGTCCAGCTATCTGGTTCCTTCTATGCCATGAATTTAAATGGGCCCACGAAATCTAAGCTGAAGAGGGAAGGAAATGAAGCCAGAAAGGACCATGAATTGGATCCATGAATTGTCGCTTCTGGTGTCGTTTATAAAAAATGGATTGGAGTGGAGGCGCTAGAACAATTAGAAGTGCTGCTTAAGAAGGGTTAGTGAGAATGAGATGCTTGAAATGAAACCTGTTGACTAAGTGCAGGGAGCAATGACTGATTAGGAATAACCATCGTCCATGTCTATGGTCAAATTGCTTCTCACACTTCCACCCTTCCCTGGTCAGAACCACCTGGAATACTGCAGTAGTCTTTTCACTGGTCTCCCTCCTCTATTCTTGTCCTCTGAAGTCTAGCCTTAACCCCAGAGCCAGGGCTCTCCTTCTCATAAGATCATGCTTCTTCTGCTCAATACCCTCTGAAGGCTGCCATCTCATTTAGAGCGAGAGCCCAGTCTTCGCCAGGGCCAACAGGAATACAGAACCTGCCCCTCTTCCTTTCCGAACTCCCCACAGTCCCGGCCACACTGGGCTCTGGACTATGCCTTCCATATAAGCAGCATGTTTCCATCTCAAGAATTCTGTAGCCACATTGGGTTTACTCTTCCCTGCCACGCTCCTGTTTATATGACAAATTAACGAAATCAACCCCAGGTTCTAAAGAAGAAACAGCATCATTTACTATTTACTATTAAGTGCTTTGGAAACCAATGGTGAAAACACTTGGTAAGTTTCCGTATGAGAATAGCACATGTGTGGGCAGCCATCACAGTAAGAAATCTAATTTAAATCCTAATTAAAAACTAAAAGGCAGCTAATGAAGATATTCAAGGACAGGCATCTATGATATCCAATGTTACCTGACAGAGACCCTCACCACAATACTTGAAACTAGCTGATGTCACTACACAGCATGGTCTGAAAAAACCAACCAACAATCAATACTAGCAGTGAGAGTGTGAACATGGGCAGCAGCACTGAATGATAAAAAGGAACAATATCCTGGGCAAGAAAACTCTGGGTCCTAGTACTACTTTCAATCCACAACAATTTTTATTAGGCAAAGTAGTAGCAATTGCTTTATATATTGGGTTGACACGGTGCTTACTTAATAAGCGGTGCCCAAATAATTTTACCAATAAATAGCTCTTATTAGATCATTAATACAAATAGAAACATTAGTCTTGATGTAATGTATGAACAGAGAGATGCCTATATTCTAATGCAGAGGGCTCAAAAGCATTGGTGGATAGTTATCTTTATTAAAAAAAAGATATATCGCTCACCAGGAAAAGATTGCCAATAAAGGCTAGGGATTTGAACTCATTATGTGTTAGAAAGAAAAAAGTAAAATCAATCACCTCAATATTCAACATAACATATTTTTAAATTCAAATACACATGCAATACCAAATAGGTATAAAATATGTATGTATACATAAAAGGCACGCACACTTGTAAGTACACATATAACCTATAGCAGGGTCTTTGACTAACATTGTGCAGTTTTTTAAAAACCAGGATTGGGGAATAAAGATGACAAACTCAGGCTTTTTACTTTTAGTAACTTCTGTTTCACATTTATCTTTGTATCATTAGGATTTTAATGCTTGTTTCCATTTTGGCCCACACAAGAATGGAGTAAAAACATCAAGCAATTGCATTTGAGTGATATTCAACAATAATTATTCTTTGGCTCTTCTCATGTGTGAAATTTTTCATGTGAGTTCTACTTTTATTAATTGGTAAAGGCAACTGCCTTTCCAAAGATCACAAAATGAGCCGGAGCCTGCAGGCAGAATAATTGCCTTATATGTTTTGGATAATAATTGTACAATGCTTTTATATCTAACATTTTTCCTGTTTGAAGCAGAGAGCAATCCAGGGAAGAGTGTATAAACTAAGATTTTATTTATTCTAACATGCTTAAAACACACAAGCCCTGTATTTTCAAAACATCTATTTTTCTGATTGTGTGACCCTATGTGCAAAGCACAAAACTATTGTGGAATAATAGGGTAAAAAAAAGAATTATTTTCTCCTTTTAAACAACCCACTTTCTAGTTGTAAGTATTCAAATAATTTTTGAAATGTAATTCATATGAGAAAAATAAAGGCAGAAATACAAGGAATCATATTTGATTTGTGGCTTTCAAAAGAGAATCATGCAAGAAATGCATCTAATAAAAGTTTTAATAAATGGGTAAATGTTCATGTAGAAGGGGAAAGAGGATGACACAAGGAAGTCATTCTGTGTAGAGAAAATTCTGCATTAAAATAGTCATGGAGCCAAGGCCAGTTTTGCTCAGTGGATAGAGCATTGGCCTGCCGACTGGAAGGTCCCGGGTTCGATTCCAGTCAAGGGCATGTACCTTGGTTGCAGGCACATCCCCAGTGGGGGTGTGCAGGAGGCAGCTGATTGATGATTCTCTCTCATCGATGTTTCTAACTCTCTATCCCTCTCTCTTCCTCTCTGTAAAAAATCAATAAAATATATATTATAAAAATAGTCATGGAATATGGGGGTGGGAGACAGGACAAGAATTTGGAGCCATACTAAATACCCGCATGAGGAATCTGCATGGAGAAGACGGTTGATTATTTTGAACTATTTCCATCAAAGAGATTCATTCAAGACTTAATCACCAGTACCTGTGAATGTGACCTTATATGGAAATAGGCTCTTTGAAGATGCAATGATGTTAAAACGAGATCCTACTGGATTAAGGTAGTATCCTTATAATAAGAGGTAAATTTGGGCACAGACACACACAGGGAGAATGACATCTGATGACAGGAGAGATTGAAAGGACACAAGCCCAGGAACACCAAGGGTGGCTGGCAACTAGCAGAAACTAAGAAGATGCGGGAAGCTGAAGCTGGTTTGGCTCAGTGGTAGAGCGTTTGTCTGCGGACTGAAAGGCCCCGGGTTCGATTCCAGCCAAGGGCATGTACATTGGCTGAGGGCACATCCCCGGTGGGGGGTGTGCAGGAGGCAGCTGGTCGATGTTTCTCTCTCATCGACTTTTCTAGCTCTCTATCGCTCTCCCTTCCTGTCTGTAAAATATCAATAAAATATATTTTTTTTTTAAAGAAGATGGAGGAAGATCCTACCTGAGAACCTTAGAGAGAGCATGGCCATGCTGACACTGAGATATAGGACTGCCAGCCCCAGAATTGAGAGGGAGTAAATGTTTGCTGTTTTAAGGAATCCAGTGTGTGGTAATACGTTATGGAAGCCCTAGGAAGCTGTCTCGGTCTGTTCCGGCTATTGTAACCAAAAATACCACAGACTGGGTAGTTTATAAATCACAGAAATTTACTTCTCACATTTCTGGAGGCTGGGAAGTTCAAGATCAAGGCACTAGTATAGCACTTGGTGTCTGGGGAGGGTTCTTCCTCAAGAGCACATGCCTTCTCAATATAAGCTCACTGGCAGAAAGAATGAGGGCTCTCTCTCCATTCTCTATTATAAGGGCAAAAACCCCAATTCATGAGGGCTCCAACATAGGTATTTGGGGGTGGTGGTGGGCGGAGAAATACACACAGCAGAAGACAACACAAATACAACACAATGGACTTTTTCTTCCAGCTGTGGCCAGATAAACTGAGGTCTTCTTACCCGTTCTCCTCCCTTCTATCAGTAAAGGAATTTGGGGATGAGAGGGGATCCACTTGGGAATGGTGCCATCTGTCCAGAGCTACTCTCTGGACGGGGAGGTCCTTTAATAAAGAAAACAGCCCAATGAACAACCACTCCTCTAGAATGTGGATGCCAGAATCCTTACTCTTTCAGGAGTAGGGTCAAAGTTGTGTTAGGGAGAAGAAAAGGCATTTCCACAGGAGACGTTTCAGCTGTGTGGTCTCAGCAAGAAATTATTCACCGTGGCAGCGGATGCCTGCACTCAGACACATTCGACGGAAATCAGCTTCAGGCATTCCTACCAGAAGAGCATCCCTTTCCACTTCAGTCAGCAGAATCAAGGCTTCGGGGAACCCCCATCAATGCCCAGCTTAAGTCTGAGGTTAAACAGTGCAGGGCTCTTTTCTCAAGGCAGAAGTGGTGGGTGTCCCCACGGAGCAGGGTGAGAACATGAACGAGCAAGGGGGGGAAAGGGGGAGTAAAGTGAGAGAAGAGAATCTGGCCCAGGGTGTCACAGAAGGACTGTGGAAAGCAGATCAAAGTGCGGATTCTCCACCAAACAGCGTAACTGAATAGGGCAGTTGCAAAAGGCAACAAATCTCAGTCTTTCTTAAGAAGTTAATTCTTGTTCTTTCTTCTCTTTCCCAGACGTCTTCATTCTCTAGCCAAATGCATTTGTCTATATTATCTTGAGCAGAATTTGGACTGAAACCGGAGGAAGGGAGAAAGAAAGAATGTTCATTTTTCTGGCCTTCCAAAACAGGCTCTTAAGAATCCAAAGAGAAAGCCCGGAGGGAAGTGCAGCCAAGAGCAAAGCCGGCAACGAGCAGGAAAGAAAGCAGAGAGGGTGTCCGTTCTGAGGAACAGCTTGTGGCGAGCCTGGGAGAGAGCGCAGCCCCTGAGCGCTGTGGGAGGCCGCTGTGGAGGATCCGTGGACCCGCAGACCACAGGGCCACAGACCCCCAACGCCCCACCCCCTGCCCAAGGAAGCTTCGTCTCAGGACTATTTTCTCTCATCCTGGCCACACACTCAGTAGCTGAGGGAAATAAGGAACTGGTCCCTTCTCTGCCCCCCAAGGACTGAAGGAGGGACCCTTGACCACCAACACTAGCCTTCACCTTGGAATCTTTACTAAAGGAGTTGTTTTTGTTTTTTGTTTTTTTTAAAAAGGTTTCATTTATCTAATATCTAAACTAAATTCTTTATTATTCCTAGAGGTCAGTTTGTCATTTCCATTACAACAGTGGCCAAAGACAAAGATACCTGCAAAAGGGCAAGAGATTTGCCAAAATTTAAACAACAACAACACACACACACACAACTAATTTTCAGATGATCTAGACTCCTATTCATTAGGGTCTGTCTGAAATTCCAGCAAAGTCAATAAAAGACCTGCAGGGATTATAATGAATACATGTTTGATAGCTCAACCCTTGAGGCAGGGCAAAGTATTGGAGAGAAAAATAAAGAGAAGTCTTTGAAATTTCTGGGTCTCACTGATACCGTGGTAATAACCTGGTATTATCAACAGGGATGGAGTAAAGAGAAACTAGATGATACAGGCATGCCATTTATACAGCTTTGCTGTCGTAACTGTCGTACGAAGCTGTCGTAAACATTCTCCAAGTCTATCTCCTCAGATCACTCGGGGCAGAGAATGGACAACAGACGCATGCCCAAAGAAGGTCTGTGTGACATGGGACGGTGTTAGCTACCTGTTAGTTACCCGATTCACAACTGGGAATCAGTCAGTGGCCAGAATAGGTGTGGCCCCTGCAAGGGGGCAAAACATTTAAAGTACCAGACATAGGAGCCCCTCCCCCTCTTGGCTCTTGGCCCTCTACGGAGGGACTCCTGTTGCAGGGGCCGCATTCCTCTGCCTTTGCATGGCCATGTGGACTCCACAATGTACCATCGACTTTAGCCTGAGGCTCAGCTGGACCCAGCTCCACCATGGAAAGGACACTTTGGACCCCAGCCCTGCTTCTGGCTTTGCTGAACCCACAGCTCCTCCTTTTCCAGGACTGAATTAAGCGGCATGAGACTTTGGAATGCGAGAAATGCAATTCCAAGCAACGGAAGCCTCTTACCACATCTCATTCGCCTGAGGGGATTCTGAAAATGCTTATTTCTGCAGTACCCCCAAGAGCCCCACTCCCACCGATGATGGGGGAATATGGCCCACCAATCTCTCCACGGCACCACTATTCCCATAAAGGAAGTCATGTGTTCCTTCAGACCCAGAGACGAGAGGACAATGCTAGTTCAGTAGCTTCTTCAAGCATCTAGAAATGAATTTGCTGGGTATGTACCCTCCCTAGGGATTTTTCAAATGTGGTTTGGGAAACACTAGAAGAACAGAAGGATCTTTCTCCATAATAACTAAAACAATAACCCGTGCGTGTGAGTTGTTGACTACCTGATTTTAATGTCACTTCCTTATCTAGAGTGTAAGCCCCAGGAGGACAGGAATTTCCTTTTGTCGCTGTCGTGTCCCCTGCCCCTGTAACAGTTCGGCACGAAACAGCTCCTTAATAAATAATGAACGTATGTCTGGATGGATGGATGGATGGAGGGAGGGATGAATGGCACAGAGTGTTTTTGTTCACTCAAGTTTTTTTTAAAAGGTAAACGTGGTTAATTTTCCAAAAGAGATTGATTTTTAGCAAATGTAGAATTACAATTTGTACATGTGAAAGATGTTTTCATTTCTATTTCTGGAATAAAGTGGTTTAGTCATTCACTTACAACACAAAGATATTAGGAATTAGAGCATTGCCTATCTCCTCAAAAGCATCTTGATGCTTTCACTGTTTATAGCGATCCCCCCACCCCCACCCCAGGGCAACGAGGTGAAAAATGCCATCTTTTTTGAGGCCCTTGACCATATTAACATAGGCCTTGTGGTTGACTGGGAAAAGTTAGAGCCCTTGCTCTCAAAGCCTTTGTTGGAGGGAGTGGGCTTATCGCCACACTGAGGGACTATCATCGGTTCTGCCGCTGACCCTTCATGGGAACACATACAAGTCACTTGGCCTTTTCCTGTGTAATTTACCCATCTGTGAAGCAACGGTAACACCCACCATACTGTATCAAAGGGAATCACTGGAGGACCCGTGCCCCTAGTGCTCCGTAAGTCCCTCAACCAACCAGGTTCGGGGAAGAGCACTGTGCTACCACAATACTGCTCTCCTCTGGGACACACCTGTTCTAAGAAAGAGTCCATCGCTTTCCTGTTGCTCGTGGTCTTGACAAAGCTTCTTTAAAGTGGGTTAATTAAAGGCTTGGGTTTATAGTGATGAGTTCCACACCAGTTCTCACACAGCCAGTGTGCTCAGGGATCCCCTCTGAAGTGCACAAATTAGCCCGATGTAAAACCAGGGGTGGAACGTGGGGGACTGAGACGAAGCATTGAGAGATCATTTTCAGGAACTTGATGTTTAATTGCTTGAAAGTATCTCAACCTCAGTCTGCAGCTTTCTGTTTCTGAGTTACATCAGACTGAGAAACATCATGCTAGTGCCATCTCTATGTTTAACTGTCCCGTCAACCGCCACTTCAAAAAAGGGCCAGCTTTTGTTAGAGTGATTTTCAAAAGTGAGAGAATTGTTGCTCAAGTGAACTTCTGCATTTCAAAAGCAGACCTAATAAAGGAGAAAATGAGGTGGCAAGGTGAATCTGAAATCTAAGCAAGGATTCAGATCAGCTGAATCAAAGTGAAAAGAGACAAAGGATTTTCTAACATGTATTCTGTTATTTGTTCAATAGGTGACACCCAACACCCTTTTAAATGTTATCTCGTCATTCAGAAGTTACATTACCCAAGTTGCAAATGAAAAGACAAAGGGAAGGCATGCAAAGACAAGAGAGGAAAGGAGGGGAAAAACTGAGAGGCAAAGTAACTTAGAAAAACATATTTTCTTTTCCTAATATATATATATATATATATATATATATATATATATATATATATATATATATCGCTAACTGGTAGAGAAGACATTTAAGGATACAGGTATTAAACACAAACATATTGAAACTACAGACAAAGTTACTTCCTGCATTATAAGCTTCTTTGGTATTATATGGTGAATTATCGATAAAGGAAACAATTTTGTCAGATCCATAAAGCATGTTAAAATAACCAAGACCCACTTATCCTAATCCAGAACAAACAAACTCCTTCTAACTTGAGCAATTACGAGCTAAAGGCAATAATTAGTGTATTCCTTGCATGTTCATTGTAAAATACTTAATGATAAACCTCTTCTCTGGCCTGGTAATTCTCTAGGCATTAGGGCCATAACATTAAACAACACACACAAGCCTCCTGTCCTTACAGAGCTGATGTTCCAGTGGTGGGCGAGACATAAGCCAACATATATATACGGTTTATCAAAATGGGAAAATGCACAAAAGAAAAGAAAGCAGAAGATGGGAGGAATGAGCACTAGGGGGTTGGAGGTTGCCATTTTAAAGCAAATGGTCAGAGACCACGTTAACAGAGACTTAAAAAGCAGAAGAAACAGCAAACTCAAAGGCGCAAAGCAGGATTATGTTTCTTGGATTCAAAGCAGAGCCATGAGACCACGATGGCTGGAGCAGGTAAGGAGAAAGGTGCCGGAGAGGTGGGTAGCGGGGGCAGAGGAACCAGGTCATATTGGGAGACTTTAGAAGCCAAGATTTGACTTTTGTTCAGAAATTCACAAGTATTAGAAGGTTTGAGCAGATAAGGTGATATTATCTGCATGGCATTTTTAAGGGTTTGGTGTAGCTGCTGGGCTAGAGAAGACACTAAGAAATGCATGGGTGATTGGAAGTGGGGAGAAGTTAGACGCCTATTGCAATAATCCAGGTGAGAGATGGTGGTGGTTTTGAACCAGATGGTAGTGAAGGATAAGGGGGGATTCTGGAACGTTCTGTGCCAGAAAAGGGATGATGACAGAGATGGCTAAAAAGTAGGGTTGTACAGTGGTTTTAGCATCACAGGCTCTGGATGGATATGCGTTTAAATCCCTTCTGTTCTACTTGTTAACAGAGCAACTATGGGCAAACAACTCAACCTTGCTAAGCTTCACTATTTGCAAAATGAGGTTAATAACAGTGCTTTGCTAATATTTATCTCAGTGAGCTGCTGTGATGATTAGATGAGACACAGTACCTGAGACATATTTATCAAGTGTCTCAGGTATAGTGTCTCATTTAGCATCAAGGAAGCACTTAATAAATATGAGCTAAAATGATAAAAAATTATAAGAATAATCAGAAACACAATCATAAAAAGGCTCCTAAGCCATGTTAATGGGCATACGCTCTGCTCCAATGGAAGGTACTTCAATGTTTCATGAGGAGACAGACACAACAGGTTGGCATTTTAAATAATCCCTCTGACTTCCCTGTGGGATTGAAAAGGACCTTGGAGGGAGGCAGAGACAGGAAGCTGGTGCCATTGTCCAGGAATGAGAAATGATGATGGCAGGAGAGGAAACGGATGGCAAGAGAGAGAAGACCGGGCTGATCTGAGAGACATTCAGAAGGTGGAACTGATGGACACGCTGTCCAGGGGCGAGGAGGGAGGGAGTCAAGATGAATGCCAGGTTTCTAGCTGGATACCTGGTCCAAGAACCATGCATGCCACTCACTGAGAAAGGGAGCTCACACTCCTTCCAGGAAGAGGCACATGACCATCTCAAGATTGATTCCCTGAACCGCAGCAACTCAGATTGCAACACACAGGAAAGGCGATGTCAGGCCATCAAGAGAAGCTGGGAAAGGAAGGTCTGGCTGCCTGTCACCACCTGTACCCACAGCGCTGATCTTTTCTTAATGTGTGTGTTTATTTTATTACTTTAGAAAACTCCTCCCTTGGTTGGTGTCAATTTCGAACATGTGGGAGTGATCAACTTTAAAAAAACAAGTTGAATATGAGGCACTTCAAGAATTCATGATATAGTCAATAAAATAGGAGGTGATTTCAAGGAAATCTTGCCAAGAGAAATTGTTTTCTGTTAAAAAAAAATATATAGATATGTTCATTTATTCCGTTAGGAATTCATTTGTGAGCCCTCTTGCAACGTCCGTTTGGGATCTGAGCACGAAAGCTGTCTGAATTCCAGCCGGGCCCAACCCTAATGAGCTTCTGGAAAGTTGATGTGCCTCTGCTTCCTGCTTCTGTCTCAGCCATCTGAGCATGAAGGCTTCGCGGCAGCTCCCAAACCCACTGACATTTAATTAGCACCGTCGCTGTGATCCCACAGCGAGCCCTACCAGACGAGCCCCCCAGAGCACCACGCGGAGTGGGTACAAGCTAAAACAAATCTCCCTTCTGCAGACAGAGATCTGCCTTTGCAAACTGGAACCTGGGAGTATTTCCTATTAGCCCTTTCCAGGCACTGCGTTTTGGTAACACTGCTGTGCTCAGGGGAAAGAAAATCCTAATATATAAAAAGCCAGGGGCTGTCATGACCAAAACAGCTGGATGGATGACCGAAGAGCAGGCTGCATGGGGCAACAAGGCCAGCAGAGGGGGTAGTGCAGGATGACCAAACTAATAAACAGCAGATTGTGTGGGGCAACCAGGCTGGCAGGGGGGTTAGTGAGGGTTGACCAAATGACTGAACAGCAGGCTGTATGGGGTGACCAGGCCAGCAGGAGGGGGTAATGAGTGATAACCAGGTAGCAAGTGGGGGGGGGGGCAGTTAGGGGCGACCAGGCTGGCAGGGGAGCAGTAAGGAGAAATGCAGGTAGGCAGGCAGGCAGGCGAGGAGTTAGGAGCCAGTAGTCCCATTGTGAGAGGGATGTCTGACTGCCGGTTTAGGTCTGGCCCCTGGCACCAGGCCTAAACCAACAGTTGGACATTCTTGGAGGGATCCCAGATTGGAGAGGGTGTGGGCTGGGCTGAGGGGGCCCCCCAATGCACGAATTTCATGCACCTGGCATCTAGTCTCTCTTTATATATAAAAGCCTAAGTGACTATTACATGGGATGACTGGATGGTACCTATGATGTGCACAGACCACCAGGGGGCAGATGCTCAATGCAGGAGTTGTCCCCTGGTGGTCAGTGCGCTCCCACAGCCAACCTCCTGCAGCCAGCCAACCTCCCAGGTTCCTCCCTTCTGCTGGCCTGTCCCAATCGACCCCTCGGCCCTGATTGCTGGCAAGGCTGAGGGATCCCACCCATGCACAAATTCGTGCACCAGGCCTCTAGTATAAATATAAGGATGCTTAGGAAATGTTAGAGGATGGACATTTTAAACACACACACACACACACACACACACACACACACACACACACTTACTTCTTCAGGAGAGCAACTGCATTGGGTTGAAGGTACAAAGTTGCTCCAAGTGACAGCAAGACACCTTGAGTTGCAATGCCACCAGTGTTAATCTCATTCTCCCTCCCTTCTAGATTTTAGAAATGAGATTTCACTTTCTTTCTGCATAAGATCAAGATCAGAAGAGGACACTTTGGCTGCTCTGAATCATTGCTTTTCTGACTCCGATGTGCATTTGGAGTGTATCTACTGTTTAGGTAGTAATCATACAGCCTCCTCTGCTCATTGCTGTTAGTTTGGGGCCTCATTACTCAATACGATTGCTCTTGGTAAGACCACTGGTGACCTGCTAAGTGACAAATCCGGGGATCTGGTTGATGGCTGCACATTGTGCATTGAGTTCTTTGGAACCGTGCATCCCAGTCTTCTTCCTGAGTCTCTGTCTTAGCTCGCTTTCATGCCCCATTCCCTCAGACCTTTCATTCTCAACCTGCCTCCATCCATACATTTTTCTTCCTCCTCCTTTCTTTAAATGTGGTATTTATTCAGGGTTACATTCCAGTTCTTTTCCTGGGAAATCTCATCTATAACCACAGTTTCTAATATCATTGACATACTAATATCTCTGAACATCGATGTTCCAAGCCTGGCTCTCTTTACTGAGAATTAAGTACATATGTATAATCAATTGCCTATTGTACACCTCCAACCCAACGTCCTATAAGTTCCTCAAATATCAAAGGTCTAGGATCAAGCTTCTTCTCTCCTCGTTCCACCTCCAGCCTTTCTCTATCTCTAATCTTGTGAAATGTTTCGTCATCTATCCACCCACCCTCTCTATCCCTGCGAATTTCCAGACTCTCACAGATTCTCACACTGCCTTTGGGGCTCAGGAATACACACCCAAGGAGGAGAGGGTTGTGGTGTTTAGGCAATTGTTTTGGTATGAGTCATTTTGTCTGTTGATAAATAGCAGAGATGAATTCCTTTAATTTTTGAGGTGTGGGATTCACAAATTTGAGGAAAAAAATTGGGTGATAATCAGATTATCTTGATAGCAGGACAGTGGAAAGCACAAAAGGAGAAGGAAGGGAATGAAATGAGAAGAGGCGGTGTGGAGGTCAGGTGACCAGACTGGCAGACAATTAGGGAAGGAAGCTGAAGAGGGAAAAAGTCTGAAGAGGCTTTTTTGAAACTGTGAGCTATGGACAACTTGAATAAAAACATCGAGACTGTACAGTATTGAGATTTGGGGCTCTGCCCTATTCAATCAGAGTCTCCAGCGATAAGGTCCAGGAATTAGATGCACTATTTTTTTTTTTACCTCAACATTAATACACAGTGTTTCCCAAGTTTTGTATCAGATGTAAGTAGACTATCCCCTTCCCCCCAACTAAGTTTCTTTAGTTTGCCCTCTGACCTAGGCCCTCACATCTGTCTCATGCAATTCCTTCTGCCTTCCTGTCCCCCTCTTCTGCTTCTATTCTACTTGATTCATTCAGACTCAGAATCTAAGAAATGGTCATGGGCCTGCCCTGTCAATTGGTCAGTCAATTCCCATTTCTGTTCAGGCTTCTACTTTTTACATAATACCGAAGTCACAGAATCACAGCAATGGAAAGAGAGAACCTCTCATGTTCTCCTTTCTACGATTATGTGTGTGTGTGTGTGTGTGTGTGTGTATGTGTGTGTTTTACTGATATACAAAGTGAACTGAGCACTATAAATAGAAAGAAGAAAAATACTTAAAAGTAAATGACCTCTTCATTCTTAGTCATAAGAATATTTCAAATGTGGGCAATTATGACTGTGAAGATTATAAAAATCATCAAAGGCACAGTTTGGCCAACTATGACTTATGGGTCAAATCTGGCCTGTCACCTGTGTTTTTAAAGTTTCATTTTAACACAGCCATGCTGATTTTTTTCAGTACTGTTTATGTGTTTATTGTTTGTTTGGTTGTTTTTTGTTTTTTGTTTTTGCATGAGAGTTATAAATTAAGTATTTGCAACAGACAATATAACAAGAAAAGCCTAAAATATTTACCATGTGGCCTTTTGTAAAAAGTTTGCAAACTTTTATAAATGTTACACAAAAGTAAACAAATGGCTTGTGGGTTTCAGGTAAGTGACAGAACATTAAAGAGAGAGCCAGACAGATAGTTAATCTAATACATACATATATACATAACATTCTAGAAGATATCTTTGAGTCACACAATTTTATAGCCCTAAGATCAATATTATCCATTGATCATGTAAATCCCGAAAAGGGACTTTCCAGAACTTTCCCCTAGTATATAATTTCACATAACTATTTGGTTGCGATGCGGAGGAGGGACTTTTTTGGCCTGGCCAAGGAAACGGTTTCCTTTTCTGAAACTTGACCTTTTAGTTCAGCAGTTTATCTTCCAGCATTATTTTGTTACGATGATCTGTCACTTTCCTATGACTCTGCTGTAATTCTGAAACTCAAAATGCCACCAACAGCCACAAAACACAAAAGCTGAGCTAGCTCCTCATGTTACTTATAAAACTAACATACCTACAGGAGTCTCTCAGCATTAAATCAGAAAAAATATTATTTCATAAACCATCTTAATATTCTACCACTGGACATATTTGACAAAGGCCATTCATTGGCATTCTTTGTCCTGACATTCCATCCCATCTCACATTTCTACCAGGTGTCTTTAGGATAAAGTGTTAACTCTTCTTCATTTATGTTTGGGCTGAAAAAACAAGTTAACCGCCCTAACCAGTTTGGCTTAGTGGATAGAGCATCAGCCTGTGGACTGAAGGGTCCCAGGTTCAATTCCGGTCAAGGGCATGTACCTTGATTGTGGGCACATCCCCAATAAAGGTTGTGCAGGAGGCAGCTGATTGATGTTTCTCTCTCATTATATTTCTAACTATCCCTCTCCCTTCCTCTCTGTAAAAAAACAAACAATAAAATATATGTTTTTAAAAAGTTAATCAATAAACATGGTCAGACCCATAGAAGCATGTACTCACATACCCACAAACATATATCCAGAATATTACTTAGTGCTTTGACATAAGGGTTTTTAATACTGGTTTGCATGTTTACTAATTCTATTTCCCCATGGATATCAATCTAATTGATTTATCTTTAAATACTTACTTGATAATGTTAGAGTGTAAATTAGTGCATGAATATAAGTACCATCATTAAAAGATCTTTGCAAGACTTGGAAGGATGCTTTTCAGTTGGTAGAAATCTTGTAAAGCAGCATTCTGTGCCATTTGTTTTTGTGCTATTGTGTTTAGCATTCTATAAACTCGTTAATGTTTCGTTAATTTTATGGCGGCATAAATAAGAACTAAGTCCCCAAAGGAACAGTTTAGCAGAAATTTATGTTCTGCCACTTTTCAATAAATGGCAGAACTGTTTCTGTTTCTACAGAATTATTTTGGGGGATTAAAGCCCTGGGAAATTGGTAAGATGTGCCCTCCACTGCTGCCTCCCACATCGGCACCACACTGCTTTCTCCATCCCTGCCGCAATGTCCCAGAGCGCCTACCCTCCACACACATATCAAGGTGTGTATTACCTCTTTCTCTGCTCATTCTTTACCTATGATGGAGATACCTTCCTCTCTTTTGGTTATGTATCTGTATCTTATCCGTATATAAGATTTGTCTAAAAATGTAAGCACCTCCATAAAAGCCCTTTATAGTAACTCCAGCAATATTAACCTGTTTCCTTTCTAGTCATCGATAGCACTTATAATTGTAATACTCATTTATTCACTCACTCAATCCAAAGCATTTACTGTATCAAACATAGTAGTATATAGTAGGCAACACATTCATGAATACAACATTATTTCCTGCCTTTCCTGAATGTGGGGTCTAGTGGAGAAAACAATAAATAGGCCATAGTACCTCAGTGATAAATAATCTATGATCTGAGAAAATACTAGGTGATAAGAACACACAGGAAAGTAACTGCGTTAGAGTAACTGTGAGGAGCTCAGGTTTCGAGGTTAAAGTCTAGGTTCGAATCTAAGTTGGGAAGACTGGGAACATCAAGAACTCCAAAATGGATAAAGAGTGAGATGCTGAAAATGACATTCAAATGCAGATCTCAACCAAGCATTTGGATGTACCAGTCTGGTGTGCAGAATAGAGGCCCACGCTGAAGATATAAATTTGGGATTTATCGTGGTACAGCTGGTGTTTAAAGTCACATGACTGAGTGAGCTCATCTAGGAAGTGAATGTCAACCGAGAAGAGAAGCAATCCATGGAATGAGGCCTAGAACACACTGATTACAACACTCCTGAAGAGAACGGGAAAAGAATAGGAACTAGCATAGGAAACGGAGAAGAAGGTGCTGGTAAAGACCCAAAGGGACCAGGAAATTGTGCTACAAGGAAAGTGAAGTCAATAAATTATTTCAAGGAGAAAGTGACCAGCTCTATGAAGTGTCAGCGACAGGCCAAATAAGATGAAGCATGAGAAGAAACCATCAGATTTAGCAAGGTGGCAGTCACTGTGAGCTGTTTCGGTGTCATGTCAAGGGATGAAAGCTTGACTGAGAGATAGGGACAGACTGAAGAGAGAACAGAAAGAGAGGAATTGGAGATAGCAACTGTTATCAGCTTTGCTATAAAAGGGAGCAGAGTTATGGGCCAGTGGGCTTGGGAGCTTGGGGAGAAGCAGAATTGCCTGCTTAAATGCTGAGCGAATGATCAAATTATGGAGAACAGAGGAAAATCGATGTCTCTCTGCTCCTCAGGCCCTCCCCTCCTCTGGCTCTCCCTACGGCTCCCCTCGCACCCCCTCTCTGTCTCTGGCACAAACTCACCTTCCCGTGTACACTCCTAACTGAGATCCCAGAGCACCCCAGCTACAATCTTCCAAGACACTCATCTTGCCACATGTGATTGTTTTTATGTCCCATGTAATAAACAGTCAATTCCATGAAGACAGAGACTAGATCTCGTTTTTATACCCCATGCAATCCCAATCCATTAATAGATTGATCTCTATAGAATACCTGTTCCTGAAAGAAACACACCATGTGACTGCAAGGAGGGAGACATCTCTGAGAATGTAAGTCAATGAGGGGAGGGATTTTGGCCTGTCTGCTCACTACTTTATCCTATCAGTGAGAATAGTAATCAATAAATATACACTGACTAAAGATCCAGAGACACAGAAACATGGAACCTACTGATGAATTTCAGAGGGAAGGCAATGGTGAGGGTGGGGGTGGATGGGGAGTGGTTAACTGGGGAATTTATATGTGTACTAGATGCCCAGTGCACGAATTCATGCACGGGTGGCATCTGGCAGGCTGGGCCTCAATCAGGGCAGATCTGGCAGGGCCTATTGGGAGGAGATAATGGCAGGAGGTTGGCCAGCCATCTTGCCCTAATCGGGCCCCAATCAGGGCCAGACCAGCTGGGGGGGGAGGAGCTTCAGGCAATTGCCTGGTGGGCCTCACTCCCAATTGGGGGTGAGGCTAGCCGTGGGGAGGGGCTGTGGACTGATCAGGGTGGTGGGAGCCAATCAGGGACAGGGCTGGCCAGGGGGAGGAGCTGTAGGAGGTTGGCTGGACAGCCTGCTCCTGTTGGGGTAGGGCAGGGCAATCAGGGGCTGGGCTGGCTGGGGGGAGGGCTTAGGGCTGATCAGTGTGGTGGGGGCCTATCAGGGGTGGGGCCAGGTGGGGGGAGGAGCTGCAGGAGGTTGGCCAGCCAGCCCCTCCCCCTATTGGGGTAGGGGTGGAGATCAGGGGCATGGCTGGATGGGGGAGGGGCCCACATAGTGGGGGGAGGGAGGTATGGCTGGCGCCCCACCCCTGATCCAGCAGATTTGCTGGCTGAAGTGGGCATCGTAGTGACTAGCTGTTCTGGTCATTCTGGTGTTCCAGTCACTAGCCTTTTATATATATAAATATGAATAGCCCTCAGATACAGTAATAGTGTGGTGAAGGCCTGGAGGGGCAGATACAGGGTAGAGAGGATCAATGGGAAAAACAAACAAAGGGGAAATTTGTAATACTTTCAACAATAAAAATAAAATTTTTTTAAATGAATTAAGAAGGAGAAAATCATAGAAGTAATTCTGATGAGTCCTAACATTTATGGAGTGCTTACAACACACCAGGCTCTGTGCAGATGCTGCATATGTGAGCAGAAGTATTTGTGTAAAAAATTTCTAGTCTATGTAGTATGTTAAGATTTTAATTGAAACTCTGTTTACCTTTTCTTACTACAGAGAATGCATAGAATACAGGTAAGCTATTTTGTTTTTGGTGGTGGTGGTGCCTGATATGTTTTTATTACTAAATTATATTAGTGAAGAAAGTGTACTTATCTAAGTATCTATTACAGTGCCAATCATTAATATTACTGCATAAAGGTTCTCTCAATAAGTTCTTAGAATTAACAGAAATTTTGTACTTCACTAATAATCATTATTGGGCACAGGTTTTTTTTATGACATATGAATGAAATAACTTACATTCTTTGTTGTGTTTTTGTCCTTACCTGAGTATATGTTTTTATTGAAGAGAGATAGATAGAGAGAGAGAGAGAGAGAGAGAGAGAGAGAGAGAGAGAGAGAGAGAAACATCAATGTGAGAGAGAAAAATCAATCGGTTGTCTCCCATATGTGCCTTGACCGGGGATCGAACCTTGCAGCCTGGGCATGTGCCCTGATCAAGAATCGAACCCTCAACCTTTTGATGCATGGACAACACTCCAATCAACTGAGCCAACTAACCAGGGCAACTTACTTGTGTGCATGTGTGTGTATGTGTGTGTTTTCCTTGGCTGCCAAGAAACACAGAATAATTAATGCTCAAAGAAAAATTAGCTAATAATCATGTATTTTATTACCTCAAATTGCTTTGTGGTAGCAACATATAAAACATTTTTGGGGTTTGGGGAAAATAGCTGATCTTGGTTTTCTTATTTCAGAAAAGGAACTTGCCATTTTCAGGCAAAATTCCTTTATTTGCTTATATTTCTAAATATCTCCAGCCAAGACTAATAGCACATTTTTCATGTAGGTGGGCAATTGAGAGAAGTCTATTTTCTGAAACCTAATAAAATAATCTCTTGATATCTAAAAATGTCTGTTTTAAACTAAGTTCAAATTTTGAAAAGTTTCTACATTACCAAAGTCCCTCAATGAACCTTACCTATTTTGACTGTTGTATTATTCAAATTTATTTATAATAACTCTAACTCTGACATTTTTATCTTTATTTATTCCCATGGATTACAAATAGCTATGTGCATTTTAAAAAATCTGATGTGTTCTATAGAACTGTTTAGAAAACATTGTATACTGTGCTGTCCTATGCCCTTGTATAAATTCATTTTAGAATACATACCAGCAAAAAGTTGGTCATTATGAATAGTACAGGTATTAATTGTATCACCCATTATTTTTCACTCTTGGTTACCAAGAAACTCAGAGCTACCACTGATAAACAGTAAGAATATTAACCAAGACCCTTAGCATGCTCAGATTCCTCTTCCTTTTCAAGGCTTTTGATCTTGTATTCTAACAGTCTAATTATACAAGTGCATTTCTTATTCAACATCAAATTCCTTTTGTAACTAGGTAAAATATAAATACAAAAATATCCAGTAGCTCATTAGTTACTCAGTTACATTACTTAAAACATATCCAGCCTGGCCAGTGTGGCTCAGTGGTTGAGCATTAACCTATGAATCAGGAGGTCACGGTTTGATCTCCCATCAGGGCATGTGCCCAGGTTGTGGGCTTGATCCCCAGTAGGGGGCATGCAGGAGACAGCTGATCAATGATTCTCTCTCATCACTGGCATTTCTCTCTCTGTCTCCCTCTCCCTTCCTCTCTGAAATCAATAAAAACATATATCTAAAAATATATATATCCAATAAAAGAGACATCATGGTCCAACTACTCTATAGTGTCCATATAGGTTTCTGTAAGTTTGCTCTGCAAACATAGGTCATGGATCCCATCATATTGTTATGGATAAGAAAGCCAAAATCAGAGAAGTGAGTGACATAATCAGCTAATGGATAAAATACATGGTTCAGGGGTAAATAACAACTAAGCTGTTTGTACCTTATTCTAGTCAACATATCACTGGGCTACAAGAGCCTTTGTGAGCTTAAAATCCCAGCTGTGTTTTCCACTTTCTGCACTACAAGCAATAATAAAGATGAAGTAATTGTAAGTTAGTTAAAACCCTTCAAAGATATTAAAGATGGAAGTTATGCATCCAATTACAAACCCATCCTTCTGTTTCTAAAGCAAATGAAGCAATGCTGATTACTATGTATTAGATAAGAAAATTGAAGCTACAGAGAGGTTAAGCAGCATTAAGTCTCTAAGGAAAACCTTTTCAGCAATCTGCGTAATATATACATTTCATATGACTAGAATAAATTAAAATTTTGCTATTTAGAGCAATGTATATGCATATCCCTTAAAAATGGATATAGCTCAAGTAATTGTAGCTCTGAGATGACAATTTTAAGGAAAAAAATAAATTAATGAGGACTATCAGGACATCTAGCAAATTCCTTCATCATGACTTAAAGAATCCCAGCCCTTGAAACATGATGACCGGTTTTACCATCCTCTCTCCTGAATGGCTTTCTGTGGGGACAGTATCAATCCAAGGATCTAAAATATGCTCAGAAATGCTATGTATTTTTCTGACTGGAAAAAAAATACATATATAGAAGCATCCCTGCCTGATATCTCTAGCTCTCCTAACAAACTTTGAATTCAATGGATAGAGTTGAAGTAGGAGCAGCCATAAGGAGTCGAAGACATGGCCAAGGCCTTCTATGCTGCTAGGATTCGGACGGATGCCCTGATAATTATATCACTCAGTAATAAATATAAATCTACCAAACATGAAATGTTCAACAGAAAAATAATTGCTTCCACTAAACTTAGCTTCATGATCCTTACACCAAACTAACAATTACAGAAAGCCCAATTTCATCTCTTAGATTGCATTTTTTGTTGGCTCCCATTAACCGTGTATTTGAAGGATCATTTAAATAGAGTATAGCTCAACGATTCCTTGTTGCTTGGAAAGATACATAGTTGTCTGTTAGAAGACTTCAACTAAGCATTCTTTCCCCATGATACTTTTCTTCTTGGAAAGTTTCTTTTAAAAAAAAAAATGAGGCCTCATGGGTATCCAGATTTTGTGACTCTACTAATTAAGTAGTCAAGACATACAAATATGAAATAAAAAACAATCCTATGATGATATCGAACATAAATTAGTATGAAGGCATATATGCAGTTTTGGATGAAGATAACAAACATAAGAATTCAAAACCAAGATAAGATCATTGCTGATGGGAATTTACCTAGAAAACATGGTAAGCAGATCACAATTGGATCTCAGAGAAAATAAGGTAACACTAGAATGAGTTTTAAGAACAGAAGATATTTTATTAGTTTCAAAGGAGTGGTGACATCATGAACAAAGTAATATAATTGCCTAGCATGAGGAAAGATATTATAGGGCCGTACCTATGTAGTCTGTTCATATGATTGGCAAAGAGTGACTTCAAAATTCAAAAGGGAACTATACAGTTGAATAATATCCTTTACTGCCAGAATGCTAAGATCAGTTTTGCAGGATTCTATTAATCTCACATAGTACCTGCATTACATAAAAATATTATCATCATACATTCATTTTTGCATAAAATTACCCCCCCCAACATTTCTTGAGTATCTATTATATGCTAAGTATGTACTTGGCATAGAAAGAAGGAAAAAAAATTGTGTCTGTGCATAATGAATTTATACTCTAGGAAGGGGAAATATCATTAACTTTGATCATGATAATGATAACAGAAAAATATTTTATTCAGTTTTTATTATAATAATTAAATTATAAATACTAGCGTTTTAGTATATAGTACTGTCCTCTCATTCCTTCATTCATTCATTTGTTTTTTAAAAAATATTTTTGTTGATTTTACAGAAAGAGTAAGATAGAGGGAGAAAATAACATCAATATGAAAAACATTGACCAGTTGCCTCCCGTATACACCTCAACCAGGGATCAAACCCATAAGTTAGGCAAGTGCTCTGACCAGAAATTGAACCAGCAACCTTCCAGTGGATGGAAGACACTCAACCATCTAAGCCACACTGGCCAGGTCATTCACTCATTTTTTTATTCATGCAAAATCTGTTAAATGGCTATAGTCAGTATCATTACCAAAGATTTGAATTAAATTCTTATAATTAATTTTATATAAAAAAACAGAGGTAGATGCTACACAAAGTCCCAAAAGAAGGTCCTTTCTCTAAAATATGTATGGTGCATTTTTGCAGAAGTTGTTGCCTGAGTCTAGAATGCCTGTAGTCTGTTCATATGATTGGCAAAGAGTGACTTACAAAATTTAAAAGAGAACTATACAGTTGAATAATATCCTTTACTGCCCTTCCCTCCATCCTTCATGATTCAGTTCAAGTGTCACCTCTTCCATGAGTTATCTCCTGACTCCCGAGGGAAGCATATTTTGGGCATACCTCCATTTTAACAAAAGCACATCTATAATAATAAAAGCATAATATGCAAAAAGACCGAATGACCCAACAGCAGAATGACCATCCAGACAACCTTCTGGATGACCACACTATGACACCTACTGGTGCCAGGCCAGCCAAGGTGGGTGTGATTTCATTGGTCAGGGACCTGGCTATCGCACCATAATCTCCCTACAGAGGGAAGCCCAGGCCACTGGCTGACAGGGCGATTGGTCAATCGGGGGGGGGGGGGGCTTCACAATTTCCCCAAAGAGGGAGGTCCAGGCCACCAACTGGCGAACTGCGGAGGGTGGGCAGGGCCTAACTCTGTGGGGTAATCCATTGTGGAGCCTTGGTCGGGTGGGTGGTGCCTACCTCGTTGGGGTGATCAATCGCAGGACTCCCAGACTGTGAGAGGGCTCAGGCCGAGATGAGGGAACCCCCCTCCAGTGCACAAATTTTGTGCACTAGGCCTCTAGTTAAATTATAATGCTTTATCTGTTGATGGCACCTTTATTGATCTTTCCAGCTTAGCAACTGAAACAATGCTTGACATAAGAGGTGCTTAATAAATGTTTTGACTGACTATCGTACCAAATAAAAGAGTAATATGCAAATTAACCATCACTCCACTACACCCACCAGACACACCCACCAGCCAATCAGAGCGAGTATGCAAATAAACCCCAACCAAGATGGCTACAGCCACAGAGAGCAAGAGTGAGGCTTGGGTTCCCCAGGCAACAAAAGAAGCCAAGCTTTCCGCCTGCCCTAGCCAGCCTAAGAATCCACTTAGTTTCAATTATAGAAGGTAAACAAATCCAAACAGAAATGGCTGCCAGCCACAGAGCAGAACAAGCAGGAGGCTTAGTTCTACTCAAGGCTACAAAGTTTCAATTGTAGAAGGTAAGTAAATTCCAGATACCAGAGCCTCCACTTGGGTCACCAGGGGGCATGGCTGGCCTGAAAACCACCACAGGCCCCTCCCTCAGGTCGCCTCATGCCCCAAGGGAATCCCCACTCTGATCCGGGACACCCTTCAGGGCAAACCAGCTGGTCCCCACCCATGCACCAGGCCTCTATCCTATCTAATAAAAGAATAATGTGCAGATTGACCATCATTGCAACAAATAATAGCTGCCCCATGTGGTCAAAGATCCTGCCCCTATATGGATACAAGATGGCCACCACAAGATGGTCAGCAGGGGAGGGCAGTTGGGAGGAAGCAGGCCTGAAGGGAGGGCAGTGGAGAGGGACCAGGCCTACAAGGATGGCAATTGGAGGTGATCAACCCTGCAGGAGGGGCAGTTAGAGGTGACTAGGCCGGCAGAGGAGGGAAGTTGGGTGCAAACAGGCTGGCAGGGGAGCAGTTAGACATCAATCAGGCTGGCATGGGAGTGGTTAGGGGGAGATCAGGCTGGCAGAAAGAAGCAGTTAGGGGCAATTAGGAAGGCAGGCAGGCAAGCAGTTGGGAGCCCGCAGTCCTGGATTATGAGAGGGATGTCGGACCAAGATTGGGCCTAAACGGGCAGTCAGACATCCCTCAAGGAGTCCCAGATTGAAGAGGGTGCAGGCTGGGTTGAGCGACACCCCCACCCGGCCCCATGCACGAATTTCATGCACCGGGCCTCTTGTCAATATATAAAGCCTAATATGAAAATAGACAGAATGGTGGAACAACTGAATGACCAAACAACTGGTCACCATGACGAGCACTGACCACCAGGGGGTGAGCATGGAACATGGAAGGTGTTGGCCACTATGGGATGGTGGAGCAGGTGAGCAGGGGTGCTAGATCAAGGCAGGGTGCTGGTCTCTGTTATTGGGGCAAACCTTTGGTGGTTACTGAAAATTCTTTGCTCCCATGTGCCAGGGTCCAGCCAGGCACTCACACCTGTTGCCGGAGCCAGTCATGCTTGCATCCACTGCTAGCACCCAGTGCCAGTCCCCAGCACTGGTCCCGATTGCTCAGTGCTGTCAGTAGGTGCAAGTGGTACTGCCAGCCCTGATAGCCCCTGAGGGCTTCTCTACTTTCCCTTGCTCCCAAGGGT
Source organism: Vespertilio murinus (assembly GCA_963924515.1). Classification (NCBI taxonomy): domain Eukaryota; kingdom Metazoa; phylum Chordata; class Mammalia; order Chiroptera; family Vespertilionidae; genus Vespertilio; species Vespertilio murinus. The sequence continues at coordinate 164,231,771 of OZ004707.1, read as the reverse complement.
CAATCAGGGCAGCAGCAGCCACTTGCACCCACTGGTCCCGCTCAAACCTGCTGCTGGAATCAATTCCAATCACTCTGTACCATCAGTTCATGGGGGCAACAGTGGCAGGAGTGCAGAGGATGGACCAATGGAGACCTGCCCCTGTGCCCACTGCAGCCTTATGGCCCACAGTTCCTTTCCAGGTGCACGAATTTGTGCACTGGGCCCCTAGTCTTATAATAAATGAGTTTCAGGTGCATCGTATGTATTCATTATAATATCCAAGTGTTAATAGCTGGTTAAGGGTGCAGCTCCACAGGTCTTTGGTTCCTCCAAACATGCCAAGCTTACTGCTACCTTCAAGCCACTCTCTGGGATAACTTCCCATCTCATACTGCTGGCTGTTGCTTTCTCACTTACATATAGCTTCAATTTCAGCTTTTCAGAGAAAGCCCTCCTCATCACCCAATCTGCAATAGCATTTCATTACTGTTCTTCATCTCAGCTTCTTCTCATTCACTGATAGTTGGGTCCACTATCTCTGGTTTGTCTACTCTACACTGCTCCCAGTTAAAATGTAAATTCTTTGAGAATGGATCTTTTACTGGCCTTCTTCAATGCTGTATTCCTAGTATCTAGCACAGTGCATAGGATCTAGTAAGCACTCAAAAAATACACACAACTGAGTGAAGAATAAATGAGAACTCTGGATCTCTCACTCCACCAGTGGCAAATTCTGGCTCATGAGCTACATTCCACCTGCTGGTGAGTTCTGTTTGCACTACTCAATGTTTTTGAAAAATCTGAATGAGTTGTCAACTTTAAAAAATCAGGGGATGTCACATTTTTTCAAAAAATGTTAAAATTCATGCTTCTTTTGAAGGAACAGAGGTGGAAATACAGGGCCTGCAATCCTAAGGGAAAAGTCAGCAGAGGTGAGCCATGGTGGTCTGCTTTGGAAGATTTTCACCAGATGCCCCGCCCACACCTGCCCCCACATTGCTCATTCACACGCCCTGTCTGGCCCTGAAGGTGGTTTAATTTCAACCCCGATCTCTTCTACTAAAGGTCTCTCTGTGACCCGTGCTCTACATCACACCCATGCAACTCCTACAAACCCTGTCTGAAGAGATTGTTGTTGTTAAGTCTTGGGCTATATCTTTAGAGATGAGTTAGCATCTCTGCAAGGTAACATGAAAAATTATATAATTAATTATAAAACCTGAATTCATTATACATTAGAATAAAATTTAGGTGAATGTTTAACAGATCTCAAGGTTATGAAAGAAAATGATTGTTAAAATATTTACAGAGAAAATAAATGATGGAGAAGTAGGTAATATAATTATGACTAAGGGTTACTGGCCTTAATTAAAATTCACTGGGGAAAAAAGAAACCCCAACAGTATGGATAAATACAGTTTTAAAAGTAATTCCAAAGAGAGATAGAAATGAGCAAATAACATATTTTAAAACATACATTTTATTAATAATTCCAAATATATGACTTAAAATTAAATCCCATTTAATCTACAATTCATTAATTTATTTAACACACATTTATTGAGGGGGTTATTATGTTCTAAACACTATTAGCTTAGAGAATATTTTTAAATGGTCTTAATTTAGGAATCCAATAAGATTCTGTAAAAACAATTTTATAATCACACACTGTGAGAAACAATTTTATAATATGCATCAATAATCATAAAATAGTTACTACCAGCGACCTATTAATTAATCTTATTGGAATTCAATCTAGAGAAAGAATCATAGCAGGCAAAGATTAATGTATGAGGATAGTAATCATGGCATAATTTATAATATCAAAAACATTAGAAACTTAAATGTCTAACAATAAGGAGTGACTCAATAAATTATAGTACATTCAAACAATGAGCAATTATGCAGACATTAAAATTACAATCTCAACACCATTTAATGAGATGGGGAAATGATCATGAGAAATTATAAAGCCTGTATTTTAAAAACAATTTCATTTAGCCAGTTTAAAGTGATACATTCTTTCTTGCTTTATGAGCCCAGGAGTTATTTTTGCTTTCTAGTGGCTTGCTATGTAATACTCCTTCTCTTCCTGTAAAGCATATAATATTTATCCATATACTTCCTATTCTAGTAGGTATTAAAACAGAGGATATCACATATTCATAGCAGTATTATTCACAATACCCAAGATATAAGATATTAAACAACCCAACTATCCATCAATGGATGAATGGACAAAATGTATATATATATATATATATATATATATATATATATATATACACATATATATATATGTATATATATATATATAATCATAACCTACATGTCTATACATATATATAAAGACATGTAAGTTATGATTATTACAATAGCTTTATTAACTCTGTGTTCAGTGTACTCACAACTGTAAACCTACTTTTACCCCATTGTGCGTGTGTGTGTGTGTGTGTGTGTGTGTGTGTGTTTACACACACAGTGGAATCTTATTCAGCTATAAGAAAGAAGGAAATATTGCTGTTTCCAACAACTTGGAAGAACCCTGAGGGCATTATGCTAAGTGAAATAAATCAGACAGAAAAAGACAAATACTGCATAATATCACTTTTATGTGAAATCTAAAAATGTCAAAATCAGAGAAAGATAAAGTAGAATGGTTATCAGGGGTTGGGAGGTGGAGGAAATGGGGAGATACTGGCCAAAGGGTACAAACCTCCAGTTAAAAGATTAACAAATTCTGGGGATGTACGTGTAGCCTAGTGATTGTGGCTAATAATAAAGTTCCATATAACTGAAATGTTGCTAAGAGAGTAGATCTTATAAGTTCTCACCTATGTTAACTAGATGGAGTTGTGAGCTAATGCTATGTTGGTAGTCATTCAACAACAAATAAGTGTACAAACTCAATGCATCATATACCTTAAACTTACTCGTTGTTATTATATGTCAATTATATCTCAGTGAAGCTGGGGGAGAAAATAAAAGGTCTCAAACAGAAGAACAAAAATTGATCCATGGGACCAGAGAAACAATATGACCTAATATATGTTAAACATATCCAAAATATTGGACAATTGTCTAGACTGTGGGCAGTGGCTATTGCATAGAAACACAGGAATAAAAAGGAAAAATAACAGGAAGAAAGCAGTATTTAAAAAAAAAAAAAGCCTATCGGGGTGTGAGGAGAGCATGTGGATGACAGAAAACCCAAGAGGATACATATCTTAATTTTGAGGAAATTCTCTGCACGACCCCATGGTATCAGAACTTAAGAAATTCCCTTTTTTTAAGTATTTATAGTTTCATGTAGATCAGACAAGACACTTACAAGAAGCATTATTTGTTTCTTGTAACACCAACCACAAGAACGACCAAAAAGGCTGTCACGGTAGAAAAAGCAGAACTACCTCACTGCCATAAAAAGAGTAACAACAAAAATTGAAAGTCTGAGGGCACCGAAATAGACTGTCTGTACAAAAGATGATAATAGTAAAACAAGGAGGAAGCTGTACCTTGGGTTTGGAATTACTGAACCATGCAAAGGCAGAAACCAATCCGCATAGTCATCAGCATGCCGGGGCCGAATGACCCCATGGCCACAATGAAGGGAAGCCTGGAAACCTGGACTCAACCAAACCCTCGGAGCACAGCTACACGGCTCCCTCTGGCAGCAAAGCTTACAATCGCCACCCTTTTGTGTTTGTGCCTTGGAGTGGGAGCTATTTGGACAGCAGGTTCCTAAGGAACTCAGCAACCGTGTTTGGCCTCCCAAGAAACCCCTCACATTGGTTATGCTAACTACTTGGTCTTTGCCTATCCCCTCACTGAGTTCCTAGAAAGAACCCCTATGAACTCTTACTTAATATTTACACTCTTACCATTTAATCACGAGGTTTAAAGGCTTCAGCAATTCAGAATCTCCTTCTCCTTACCCAGTCTGACATTTTCTTCCTAAAGTCTGTCTTTCGTCATGTACTTCTACATACTACTGTTTTTCCAACATTTTAGTTTTGAAAAATTAATAAACCTCTACATATCCATTCAAGCCATTTTCACATCTCTTCATTTCAGTATCCTGTTTGTAACCCCTTGTTATTTTTTCACTGCTTCTGAACTCCCATTCCTTGGACAATTTCATCATTATCCTTGAATCTGTCATCTCCAAGCATTCTCATAAACTCAAATCCATCAAAATCGATGCCTTTTATGCTGTCTTTATTTTTAACTTCTTTCATGTTTTGTACCATTACCTTTCGATTTATGACTAGCTCATGCATTCATTATTTTCATTCTCCATTCTTCTCAATATCCACTTTAACCTGTTGTTAAATTTGTATTCTCTACTTAATGTTTAAAACTGAATGGACCTCACAGAACTCCTTTCTTGATTTTGACTTTTTTCTTTTAATCCTCTCTGAGGAGTGAGGCTATTTTTTCCCCATTGATTTTTGGAGAGAGTGTAAGGGAGGGGAGGGGGAGAGAGAGAGAGAGGGAGAGAAGGAGAGAAGAAGAGAGGGAGAGAAGAAGACAGGGAGGGAAGGATGGATGGAGGGAGGAATGGAGGAAGGGAGGGAGGGAGGGGAAAAGAGGGAGAGGGGGAGAGGGAGGAATGGAGGGAGAGAGAGAGAGAGAAAGAGAGAGAGACCAGAGAGACACATTGATTGGTGGCCTCCACTTGCGCCCCAACCTGGGCTGGGGATTGAACCTGTCACCAAAGTACGTATCCTTGACTGGGAATAGAACCTGTGACCCATTGGTCCACAGCCTGATGGGTGCTCTATCTACTGAGCCAAACAAGCCAGGGCTAAACCTTGGCATTTTTATGGTTACTCACATTATACTAGTAATATGAGATTGCATTTTTAAGCATTGTCTTGTATGGACAATGTAATGTGGCTCAAATATCTATCACTCTGCTGCTTCCTGTGGTGACTTCACTCATCTGGTTGTTCATTTCCCACTAGAAAGCTCCATGATTGGGTCCTGTTAATGATGTTGCTCACTCATACAGAGGGAATAAACTCTTCAGACAGAGCAAAACCAGCTTTTAGTCAGGAAAGCAAGAGTGGCTATATTCCCCAACTTTCTACTGCTCACCCTATCCTACTCTGCGTTGCTGATTCCCTTCCACAATGCTACAGCTTCTGAAGTCATTCTTTGCTCTCACACATATGCTGTGTCTCCACATTTCTCTATTTGTTATAGTAGCCAATATTTTAATTCTCAGCATGGGATTTTGTTCTTTCTACTCACATTCAATCTCTAGTCATTACTTTTCTAGCTTGACTCAATTTCTGTCACCTGGTTTCTCTTTCTCTCTACAACTATACCCTTTCCGCATTCTAAACCTCTGTGTTCTATTTCCTTCAACTTGTCCTTCATCTTAGCTTTTAGTTTCTCAATACCTAAAATACTTTTTTGGTTCTTCCAGCTATAACCCATCTGCCCTTATCTTTTTTTTTTGGTCGTATACACATAGATACAAATATAAATATAGATGATATAGATATAGATATATAGACACAGACATAGATATACTATGAGAGATCTAATAATCTTCTCAATGATCCAACTTACAATCAATAGCAACATCTTTTAGAATTTTGCTGTAAATGTAAATATATAGCAAAGGTGGTAAAATTAACATTTAAAAAGTTATTATAAATGTTAAAAACAAAATCAGTAAAAATAACTATGATTACAATAATCAGTTAAGGGACATACCAGATAATAAGAGGTAAAATATGACATCAAAAACATAAAATGTGTGGAGTAAATGTTGAGTTTTACAATGAGATCAAACTGAAGTTATTATCAACTTAAAATAGATTCTTATAAACATAAGTTGCTATATATAAGCCTCATAAAAACCACAAAACAAAAAATTATAGCTAATAGACAAATAATAAGGAGAAAAAATAGGCATACCACAAAAGAAAATAGTCAAAGCACAAAGGAAGAGAGTAAGAGAAGAAGAAAGAAACAGAGAGGAACTACAAAAGCATCCAGAAAATAATTACTTTAAATGTAAATGGACTATATCCCGTAACCAAAGATATAGAGTAACTAAATGGAGAGAAAAAAACAAAAACCTGACCATCTATACACTGCAAACAAAAGACTTTACATGTAAGAACACATATAGATTTAAAATGAAGTCATGCTAAAAGATATTCTATGCAAACTGAGACCAAAAGAAAGCTGGAGTAGCTACATTTATATCAAACAAAATAAATTTTTAAAAAAATATATTTTATTGATTTTTTTACAGTGAGGGAGAGAGAGGGATATTGAGCCAGACACATTGATGAGAGAGAATCATCAATCAGCTGCCAATTGCACACCCCCTAGTGGGGATGTGCCTGCAACCAAGGTACATGCCCTTGACCGGAATTGAACTGGGGACCTTCCAGTCTGCAGGCCGATGCTCTATCCACTGAGCCAATCCGGCCTCGGCCAGACCAAATAGATTTTAAAAACAAGAGTTTAATAAGAGATAAATGGTCAATCCAACAAGAAGATATGAGTTTGCTCTCACCACTCTTATTCAACATAGTACTTGAATCCTAGCCACAGCAAACAGACAAGAAAAGTAAATAAAAGGCACCAAATTGGAAAGGAAGAAATAAAACTTTATTTGCAGATAATATGATACTATATATGGAGAACCCTAAAGATTCTCTAGAACTTCTAAGTGATAAATGAATTCAGTAAAATAACAAGATTCAAAATAAATATCTAGGAATCAATTACAATGTTATATACCAATAATGAACTATCAGAAAAGAAAACTAAGAAAGCAATCCCATTTAAAATTGCATTAAAAATACCTAAAAATAAATTTAGACTAGGATGTAAAAATTCTGTACTTGGAGAATTATAAGACACTGAAGAAAGAAACTGATAAAGATACAAATAAATGGAAGCATATAATATATTCATGGGTAGAAAGAATTAACATAATTAAAATGTCCATACTACCCATAGCAATCTATAGATTCAATGCAATTCCTATTAAGATTCCAGTGGTACATTTAATAAAACCAGAACAAATATTCCAAAAAATGTATATGGATTCACAAAAGACCCCAAATAACTATAACAATCTTGAGAAAGAAAAACAGAACTGAAGGAATCACACTACCCATTAGAGAAATACAAGTACCATTGATTTAACTTGTATGTGGAATCTATTGAACAAAATGAACTATAAAAGAAATAGAGACAGACTCATTGATACATAGACCAGACTGACATCTATTAAATGGAGGGGGCTTCAGGGCTGAGTGAAAAAGGTGAAAGAATTAAGCAAAGAAAAAAAAATGTCACAAACACAGGCACCAGCATGGTGATTACCAGAGGAAAAGGGTGTGGGAAGGGGGATGTAGAAGAGAGTAAGAGGAGGATAAATGGTGATGGAAGGAGACTTTATTTGGGTAGTGAACACAATATAAAGATCATATATTATAAAACTGTATAGGATAGCCGAAACCGGTTTGGCTCAGTGGTAGAGCATAGGTCTGCGGACTGAAAGGTCCCGGGTTCGATTCTGGGCAAGGGCATGGTTTCGGGCACATCCCCGATAGGGGGTGTGCAATAGGCGGCTGGTCAATGTTTCTCTCTCATCGACATTTCTATTTCTCTATCTCTCTCCCTTCCTCCTTGTTAAAAAAAATCAATAAATATATTTTAAAAAACTGTATAGGATAAATGGTAATGGAAGGAGACTTTATTTGGGTAATGAACACAATATAAAGATGATATATTATAAAACTGTATACCTGAAACCTATATAATTTTATTAACCAACTAGAGGCCCGGTGCACAACTTTGTGTACTGGGGGGAGGGGTTCCCTCAGCCCAGCCTGCACCCTCTCCCAGTCTGGGACCCCTCAGGGGGTGTCTGCCTGCCTGCTTAGATCTGCTCCACAGGAGTACTGCCTGGCTTCTGGCTGAGCGGTGCTCCCCCTGCAGAAGCACAGCTCCTGCAATGAGTGTATGTCCCCTGGTGGTCAGTGAATGTCATAGCTACCGATTGTTCTGCCATTTGGTCAATTTGCATATCATCCTTTTATTATATAGGATGTCATGCTCATGAATGCAATAAAAATTTAAAAATTAAAAAAAAACAAAAACAAGAAGATATGACATTTGTAAATATTTAGGTACCAAATATAGAAGCACCTAGATATATAAAGCAGATTTTATCAGACCTAAAGGGGAAAACAGGCAGCAATACAATAACAGTGAGGTACTTTTAATTACCCCACTTACATCTATGAACAGATAATCTGGACAGAAAAACCAATAAAGAAATACTGGCCTTAAATGAAATCAGATGGACTAACAAATATTTATAGAACATTGCATCCAAAGAATACACATTCTTTTCAAACGCACATTGAACATTTTCCTAGACAGATCATATGTTAGGCCACAAAACAAATCTTAATAAATTTAAGAGGATTGAAATAATATCCATCATCTTTTCTGACCACAGTATATGAAGCCAGAAATTAATTATGTAGAGACAACTTACACCATACACAAAAATCATAAGAAGACATAAACATCATACCTGATGGGCCAGAATATAAATATTGTGTCCAACATCTTTTGGGGAAACACCATCATCTCCACCCTCATCATCTCCATGATCACATTCCAATCCTTGGTTATAGGCATTCTTCATCACATCCACCTATCAAAGACACAAAGGGGGACAGCAAGGCTTGGAATGCCACAAACAACATGCATTTTACATTGTCCATGAGATGCAATTAAAAGCTAGAATGCTTCCCCAAGACTTGAAAAATATCAAAGATCTCTAAATGAAAATGGCTTTAGTTAAATTAGCACAGAGTATTTCCCTACAATATTCCTTGTTTTCCTTAGAGAATTTTTCTTTGATTTTTGAATGATGACAGGGCCATAAGTTCCGATGAATTAGGTGATTCTGGAACTGTAATATCCAGCTGTTATTTATTAAGTGCCTTCTAGGTCACAGGGATCCATGGTGTAGACATCGTCCTTTGCACTGAGGACCCAATGGTGGACACAATAGAACATCTGCCCTCAAGTGATGAACACCATTGAGAGCAGAGGCCGCCAACCTTTCAGACCTCAAAGACACTGGTGGTCTGGTTAGCGACCACTGATCTAGAGGGTACACTGGCCTTTGTGGTTCAGTTAGTTGAATGTCACGCCATGCATTAAAAGGTCACAGGTTCTATTCCCAGTCAGGGCACATGCTGGGGGTTGCAGGCTCTATCCCCACTACAGGGTATACAGGATGCAGTTGATAGATATTTCTCATATCAATGTTTCTCTCTCTCCCTCTCCTTTTCTCTCTCTCTAAAAATCAATAAAAGAATATACATATTTTTAAAAAAGTGATGAACACAATAATCCTACAGCAAGACTTAAGTTTGAAGTACTAATTAAGCATAGGGCATGTTCACTAACTGAGTCAAGAGGTTGAGGGTGGGCCATAAGAAGGAAGTGGATGATGAGATAAATGTGTTGTAGGCAGAGAAAGCAGTATCTTCAACAGGCTATTGTACAGTGCTGTTCTTGAATAAATATATAACCCATTGCCCCTTTTAACCATACATACACTATCAATTTTTTTTGTTCAGAAAGATATATAATGTTTGAGGGATAATAAACAATTTTTACATATCTTCCCAACATATTCCAATATAGAAACCAAAGCAGACTCTTCTTACTCTTCTTAGCCTTGCAGATACGAGGCTCTCACTATACATTGGTAAATCAAAATGTATCTTATTTTTCTCTTTATCTTCCATCCTTGACTCCACTCCTATTTTTTGAAATTATTATTGATTTGAGAGAAACATTGGTTGGTTTTTCCACTTATCTGTGCATTCATTGGTTGATTCTTGTATGTGTCCTGACTGAAGGGAGATCTAACCTACAACCTTGGCATATCGGGATGATGCTCTAACCGACTGAGCTACCCAGCCAGGGCTCCTTCATTACTATTAAAAAGAAAGCAAAAGAGTGCTTTCCGTAGAATTTTCTCATAACACTAACAATGGTTCTCATAAGACTAAGACTTAAGTCATTGGAGCATCAAGCTATAAGGTTTAAGGATGTTATCAATGCTTAAAACCTAATGCTTTTAAGGTATGGTGATATTACTCCATGATTTCCATGTCACAAATGAGGAGGAAAATATAACTTGTACAATAGGAAAGCCCTCTAATGATTTCTGAGGAATTCCCATCAAATCTCCAATTTTCTCTAGAATAAGCATCATGCAATATTTCACTGATTAAAAAAAAAAAGTACAAAAGATATTGATTTTATTTCCATTGTTCAGAAAGAAGTATAAATATAATTTTTGAGTGTACAAACATTTGTCTCACACCTTCCTCATATATTCCAATACAGAAACTAAAGCAATCTTTTATTTTTCCTGTCAAAAGACTTTGCAGATAGTTTAGTGCTAAGACTGGATAAACCAATGAAATGATAAGGACCCGAATCACACATGAGGCCTTCTGAGATATTTCTAAGGAGTCCTCATGCCTTGATAGAGCAGTGAAAGTCACTAGACTTTTTCTTGACATGCTCACTACAAACTTACCCCCTTTAGTGATACATATTAACATGGATTTCAAAAATTTCCTTACCAGTTCCCTGGGTCTCATGTTAAAAAGAATTCTTTCTGCATTCTCGCTGTCATGTCTGCTTTCCATAATGGCCAGCAAAAGCTTGGAGGCATTGTTCTAGAGAAACAGACTGGGTTAATACACAAGAAAAAAATCGATTTCATGGATTAACGATCCCTTGCCTTTGTTAATTGAGATTACCAAGACCTTTTTTTTTTTTTTTAAATCAAACGGAACTTCAAACTTCTAATTTGGTTTGGCTTATTAGCATTTTTAAATAGGATATTTTACTTTATTGTCAACACAGAATAAAAATAATAAATCATGAGAGATAACTTACAAGGGATATTTTAAATATTGGTACAAAGGTGTTTTAAAAACAAGACTGACTTTACATATAATGCATTCAAATATTATCATATATTCTTTCACTATTTCCTAATGGGCATTTCTATGATGACATTTTAACAAGACAGTAAGGTAAACCACTATCAATGACATATTTCAGATAAATGGTATATAATTTAAAGAATTTAGCAAGTTGATTTTAACAGGAAACATTAATACATGTTATCAAATCAAAATTTTAAATTTAAAAAATAATTACTGAAAATTAATCTATAAAATTGGAAATTCATGAGTTAGAAATACAATATAAATTTACAGATGTCTAGTCCCACAATATGTCAGTATATAAGCAACATGTTTACCATCTGGGTTATAGAAAAATATTTTCTATTTTTGTTTAATAAAGAATGAAATAGTTTATATTATCTTTGAAGTTTTCTAATTTGATTTATAAATATGTTATCTCAAACACTTTTACGTATACATATAAAAAATGTTTCTGTTATAGTTGATTTATAATCCAAAATAGGTACCACAGAGTTACAGAAAGTCTTGACCCATAAAACACAATATTCTCAACATTTAGAAAGAGGTTTCTTTACATTGCATTCAATGGTGCTGCCCTAGAATTGTGGCAAATTGCACGATGATGGAAACTACCTGAGAGATATTTCTACAGTGTCTTTGTAATGTTCAAAACATCTCAATCTCCACACATAATCTTTGACAGGAGCACAAAAGAAGTAGAGTCAAATGGCTGTAAGGTGGTTCTCAGCGACTCAAAATTAACATTTTACAGGATGAAAATTGAATCAGTTGTTTGGTATGCAGACATCTCTACACAGATTTTGTTAAAGTTGTTGAAATTAATTCTACTGAGCAGTTTTTAATATCAAATTCTATGCAACTATTTTTCTTTCTTTCAGAAGTAAAATCTAAAGACTATCTTTAAATGACTATCAATGATGATGATAACAATATCATGTCATGGGCCCATCCTGAAAAGATTTTTAGCATTTTGCAGGGGAGGTAACATTAACTGTTCTGTTTCATATAAAATTTTTACATATTTATACCAATCCTAAAACCCATTTTTATAATGTAGCATCCCATCCGTACAAATAATATACTTAAAAATAAGGTTTCAAGATTTAAGGAGAACTCAAATCCTTAGAGTGATTTGAAATGACCCCTAGAATTCAAAGCTAAAACCTTAGCAACAATAGCAGTCTTCTCTAATGAACCTCACTCAGCAGGCCCAATACATAATAGCTTTAAAATACATCCAATTTCAGAATGCTATTGGCATTATGGTGCTTTTTCTAACAAATCTCCTTTTTCATACTATGTTGGAAGAATAAGAATTTTGTAAATGACCTACTGAAATCTAAATCAATTTGAAAGTACAAAAGCCTACATACATATATACACCAGAAATCAAATGCACGTGTCAGTGTTAACAGAGGGCTTTCTTTGAAACAAAACAAAACAAAACAAAATGACCTATTTTCTGACTCAGCCCTTCATAGTCACAAATCAGTTAGGAAATGTAAATTAAAAAGTAAAGGGCAATACATATGCATAAAAAGTTCATAAAATTTTGTATAGTAAATGAGTATATAGAAATAAGCATACTTAGAATCATAAATAACTAAGAAAAATTATATAAATGATATAAAATAAAACCTTAACATTTTAATGTAGTTTTTCTCTATAATTTTATCTAGATTTTATCATTAAAAGCACTCTACTCAGAGAAGCTCCCTAAAATTTGACACTCTCTATCATTCTGTCTTACAAATATTGTCATATTGGCCATTATGCCAAAGCCTCATTTTTTTTAAAAAAAGAAATGTACACACACTTTTTAGGTAGATAATGATACTTTAAATATCATTGTTTAGGTACAATAACGATACTTTAAATATTTCAAGTCAAACCCATTCATTTGGTATTTTCCACATACCCCTATTTATCCAACTGTCACATTTTGAAGAGGCATATCTAAATTTTACTTAGTAATATATACAACTTTAAATGATCCTTTTTCTAAAAATCACTTTTATTTGAATAGCTAAGAATATATTGGTACTCTTAAGTCATACCCCATCATTTAGTTATTTAACACTAGAGGCCCGGTGCACGAAATTTGTGCATGGGCAGGATCCCTAGTCCTGGTTGGCAACCAGGGCTGATTGGGATCCTCCGGCTGCTGGCCAGGGCCTTCTTTGGCTCTGCGCCACTCCCTGGTGGTCAGCACACATCATAGCAACTGACAGAACTCCCAGTCTCCCAGGGGAACACCCACACGGACACTTTGCATATTAGCCTTTTTTATACATAGATAGATTCGGGCTTGTAAATAATCAGGATGCCTATACTTTGTTTTAAATTGATGAATCATCCAGTAATTAAGTTGTATCAATTAAAAATTAGATTTAAAGGTCTTGTTTCAGACTAATAAAGGATTTAAAAAGCCAGGGGCCAAGGCTTTTGTAAGTTAGATCTTTATTAATTATGGTTAAAGATGAAATAAACATTTTTTTTTCTAGTAACTCGGATGAAGCTGCCTGCCATGTAGGCTTAGGCTGGCTCACTCTCTGAAGCATGATGCTAATGAGGGAAAGGACACAAGTTCACTCTACACAATTCACCTTCGCTTTAATGTATGGATGGAAGGACCCAAAGCAATTCACACTGCAGCAGAAAACAGTGAAACAATACAAACTCATCTCTTAAAGTAAAGCATTTTCTTATTAAAAGCCATTAGCACAATCTTCACATAAGCAGTACATATGTATGTTATCTATCAATATCTATCCTTAGTAGCAGAATTATCAAAATATCATTCTTTTTGGCCATAAGTATACATAGTGAAAATTACATTTTGCTATGATACTAGACAGGCCTGCCTTAACTGGAAAATTGTTATTTAACCAATGATTTGTTTACCTGTTTAACACTAAACAAAATAATGTGGTCTTTCATAATTCATCTCCACTGAATATCATGCCTTTGTATTTCAGATTTATATAGTTTCTTGTGTACCTTCATTTGTTATTCCGATTCGAACAAAAAATTGAAGGAATTTTTTTTGTAATGTCATCTTGTTCCTGAGCTCTGATTAATGGAACTGCTGGGAAGTACATGTGTGGTTTAAGTTCAAGTGCCTTCTCAAAGGCAGTGTGAAAATGCCTTATAGAATTTGGGGGAGAAATAAAATTCTAATGTAAAAGAAAACAACTTTTATAAGGAAGAGAGCCATAAAACGAAACTGCAGCCTTCCTTTCCCACAGTCTAATAGCTGTGACTTGCCAGCTAGAATTCTGAAGTCAAGGTGAATTTTATAAATGGGTGCAGTGAATTTCAGCACCTTTGGCTCTTCTATATAATAAAAAACATAAAATAACAACAGAAGAGACATGGTGAAACAAAGCGCCACTTAAAAGGACTTCCAGGAAAGTATCCTCCAACTGAACACTACCTCAAAGTTTATTTGACGTTTTATCAGGAATTCCGTGCGCATGGTACTTTCACTAGCCCGTTCTGTCTATTTATTAGCTGAAAATATGACAATATCTTGGGTTCTATAAGAGTCACTTGGAGATTTGGAGGAACTCTGAAAGGGAGTTTCTTATAGACAATGTCACTTCTCCCCCCTCTAAACAGTGGATTTACTCTACCTTTAGTTGGAGCACCAGGTCCATTCGATATTTACCAAGAGGGTTTATGTCATTTAGGATCAGAGCAATGATAATATCAATTCCATTAGATTCATGAGTAGCAATACATGTCTAGAAAACAAAATGTTACAAAAATAACTTCTCTTTAACATAAAAGCCCTAGAAATCACACAGCTTGAAATAACAGAATCACCTTAGTTTTTTTTACGTTTAGAATATAACTAGCATTTAACTTTCGGATTGAGTGGAACCATAGAAGCCAAAGGAAGCTCATTCCTCAAATTCTGGGAGTATTCACTAAGAATTAAAAACTGAGCAATGATGAAGAAGCATGTTTCACTCTTTCTGATAAGTCTGATTTTTACCTGGAACATTTTCATGCGGATAAATGTAATTTATTTTACAATGAAATTAAACTAAAAGATGGCATAGCATCTGCCTGTCTATAATTCAGTCCTCATATGTTTTGTTAGGAAAATAAAAACATCTGGCAAAGGAAGAAGATCTTTTAGATGTACACAAAGATTGGCTCGTTCAACAACTGGATCCCTTTGCTAATTGGTCAGGAATAGTTTTGCGTGGAGAACGGCCTTCCTGGTTACCTGATTTTCATGGCACGGGCCCTGGCAGTACTCAGTCAAACTTTCCAGAGTCTGGTTGACCAGCACTACATTCTTCTCATTGATGTAGAGACCCAGCAGGCCCAGGCCACCCGTGGTACTTCCGCAAATGCAGTCCAGAAATTGAAGGGTCTCACAGACAAGGTTGTAATTTGTCTTGTTGTTTTGATTCCTCAAGTAGTTCTGAAGGCAAAAGAAAAAATATATAATCTAAGGGTTAAAAAAAAAATCTCTGTGTAATTGTTTTCAGTTCTGTGTGAGTGTGTGAGTGTGAGTGTGTGTGTGTGTGTGTGTGTGTGTGTGTGTGTGTGCTCTGCTCCCCATGGCAATGTGAAATGGAATTGCTCTATATAAGAAAGTGGTTGTATTTGTTAATTTTCTCCTAGATTTAAGAAGAAAAAAGAAGACGACTTAGATTTTTTTCCCCCTCAAGCATCTATATTTATCAGCAATTCTTACCAAGCATGTCTCAATGTCATTATCCTGAAACTCTATAGAGAGAGTTAAATAATAGGTAACAGGAGGAGAAGAAGGAAAAGGAAACTATAAAGAAGTTTATTAGGGAAACAATCAAATTTTCCAAGTAAATGACCCCTTATATAAAGTGCAGCTTCAAACAGTAAATGGAGGGCAACTTGGAAGTGCCTATTAAAATTTTCAGTTAACTTACAACTCCACTTACCAAGGTTTTTATTTCTATATATTCCACAAAAAAATTCACTGTACCCTGTCTGTAATAGCAAACACTGGAAACCAAACCATAGCCATCGTAATAAATAACAGTAATCTAAATGCTGCAATATTGTGAAGCTATAAAAATGAGGTACATCAATATGTACTGATATAACCATAAACTAGTAATAAGTGATTTAGCAATAAAATATACTGCTAAGTGAAAAGAAGCAAGTAAATTTTTATATAAATATGCTTATATGTATTTAAAAATTTCTGGAAGGAAAGACAAATTGTTAGCAGTAATTTCTTTGGGGGAGTAAACCTGATGAGAGGGTAAACAAAAATAAAAACTTTAATTTTTTAATTTATTACTTATATTTATATACTAGAGGCCTGGTGCACAGATTCGTGCACCGGTGGGGTCCCTTGGCCTGGCTTGCGGGGATTGGGCTGAAACTGGCTCAATCCCCAGAAGGATCCAGGATTATGAGAGGGTGGTTCTTGGGTGACACACCCTGGAATCAAGCTCACTCCTCTCTGGTTCTGGGTGTGTTACCAGAGATCCATAGTTGCCAAGTCACTGAGCTCAGCAGTTCCTGCGTTGAGCATCTGCCCCCTGGTGGTCAGTGTGCATCACAGCTACTGGTTGGAGTATCTGCCCCCCGGTGGTTATTGTGAGTCATAGCTACCGGTCAGACAGTCAAATGGTTGTTTGGGCTTTTATATATATATTTGCTTGAAATTATTTTTTCCACTTACTCTTTTTTTCTTTTAGTTTGTTTTTGTAATTTCCCCCCAATTTACCACCTCAATCACTTTTACTAGCAAGTATAGAGTTCAGTGGCATTAAATATATTCACAATGCTGAGATATCATCAACATCTATGTCTCTAGAACCCTTTTCATTCTGTAAAACTGAAAACCTATACCTATTACCAATCCCCCATCAGCCTTCCCTCAGCCCCTGGCAACCACCATTCTACTTTCTGTTCTATGATTTGGCTATTCTGAGTACTTTATACAAGTGAAATCACACAGTATTTGTCTTTTTGTAACTGACTTATTTCACTTAGCATAATGTCCAAAGATTTATACATGTTGTAGCATGTGTCAGAATTTCATTTTTTAAGGCTGAATAAAACTCATACATGTTGTAGCATGTGTCAGAATTTCATTTTTAAGGCTGAATAAAATCCATCCTGTGTGTATACTACATTTTGTGTATCCATTCATCTGTTGGGTTGCTTCTATATATGAGCTATTGGATAAACGTATTCTTATTAAATACAAACTATTTTATAAGCAGCGTTTTCCAAATTATTTTATCCCACACTCCTATCAGTGAAATATTTGAACAGGTTCTACATAATATATATATATATATATATATATATATATATATATATATATATATTTCCTAGATCGACAGACTAGGTGGGTCAGGATAAGCATGAAGGCACAGCCAAAGTCCTCCCTCTGGGAGTAATGCGAATGGCCTTTGTCTGTCGACAGCGCTGCAGCAGCCCTCTCCCAGGCATGGTGCATTGGTCACCAAGAGCCATGGCTTCTACCATTAATTCCAGATGTACCCCCTTGGAGAATATTTAATTAAATTTACATAAATCTACATATCTTACCAATTCAGAACACCTGTCGTCTAGACCAGCGATTTTTTTTTTTTAATTTCATGGCACACATAAACTAATTACTAAAATTCTGCGCACACACACACAAAAATGCTATGTTTTTTTTGCTGATCTGACAAAAAAAATAAGGGTAATTTTGATTCATTCGCACTGGACAGCTATTGTGTTGGTTGTTGTCATTTTTTTAAATTTGACTATCTAAGGCAGGGGTGGGCAAACTTTTTGATTCGAGGGCCACAATGGGTTCTTAAACTGGACCAGAGGGCCAGAACAAAAGCAACCTGACCATACTGGCACTCTCATCTCGGGCTGCTGGTGAAGGAGCGGAGGGGAGAGCAAGAGAACCCTCTGCTCTTTCGGCTCCATGGGGCCAGATAGAACAGCTGAATGGGCCGGAACCGGCCCGCGGGCCATAGTTTGCCCACGGCTGATCTAAGGGAAAAGAGGTCAGTGTTACTGACTGAATAGTCAGGTATTTCATGTTTTTAAAATTCTTGTGGCACACCAGTGTGCTTCTTACGGCATATCCATTGAAAATTGCTGATCTAGGCACTGACTAAAGAAAACAATTTCAAACTCTGTTGTCTCTCTAATATTGGATATGTGTTCTTAGAAACTATTTCACCTTTCATATGGTTTTGCCATGATGATGTAAGCATTGTGTCCAAATAATTCCAAAAAAAAGTGCCAAAATTCCTAGATATCCCTAGTTTAATCTATTTGACAAAGGGAAATATACCAAAGAAGATACAAGAGCAGGACTACATTAGTTTACAAAGGTATCAACTTCCACTGTTGCAAAAACAAAAACAAAACAAAAATAACAACCCTCTCCTATGTTAAGTCCACTTCTACCCTGTTTCCCTGAAAATAAGACAGTGTCTCATATTAATTTTTGCTCCCAAAGATGCGCTAGATCTTATTTTCAGGGGATGTATTATGTTTCCATGAAGTCGGTCTTATTTTCGGAGGATGTCTTATTTTCGGGGAAACACAGTAATAAAGACATATAAGTGTAGTCTGTATCTTCATTCAAGAAATAGACTGTAAATGATGAAATGCCCTGAAATCTATAAAACTATGAAGGCACAGATGAGCAAATGTGACCTTACTCAACCAATACCAGAATACTAGGATTAGATGGTGCTCACCAAGTTAAAAAGATATGAGCTGAGGATGCAAAGAATGAAACCTGACCAGCCCGACTTTTCATGCATAAAGGGTTTTTCCTTTCATGTTTCATCACTCAGAGACAAAAGTCCCTCCCCATTTCAGAAGAGCTCTATTGGTTTTATTGATTATCTCTCCAAAACACTCTCCCAAACTACTTGTTATTTTTATCCACATTTAATTACTTATAACCTTAGGCCGTTTTCTCAGCTTTTACACAAACTAGAACAATACCTGCAGTTCCCGGTTGTGATTCTCACATAGCAACTGAAGAAATCTCAGGATCGGCTGCATAATGGCAATTGCAGGGCTCATGGTCACTTCCTCTGCAGACTTGTCCTCGGCGTTGCCCCCTTCTGATCCTGTGCACATGATGTCTATTTCTGGATCCATTTCTCTTCTGTATACACAGTACGCTTTGGAGGTTGCTGAAGAAGCTTCTGTTAATTGCCCTTTCATTCCCTCTTTTAAATGTAGTGATGAATCTCTTACTGAAAACAAAGCAGAGTTCTTATAGTTCCAAATTAATTTCCTTTGGCTAATTAAAATAAAAAGACAGCCAGGTACCCAAATTCTTTAACAACTGAATAAAAATCACCTGACAAGAGGTGCAATAATTTTCCCAAAGGAACTTGAGCTAGCAACTAAAAAAAAATTAAATTTGCACCGGGACACTAAAATCAGGTCTTAATGCTTAGCCAGTTTTCGAAGGATTTATGTCTTTCTGATAAATAAAATAAAAGAGCTCATGAATACAAGAAGGTGGGAAAATATGGCAAACTTCAAAATGTTATGATTTGTATTTACTTCTTATGATTTGTATTTACTACACAGATGTTCAGTTTTATTATTTGAAAAACCAAGACTCTTTCTTTAGAATCAATGCTATAATTTCTGTTCTTAAATTAGAAATTTCATTAATACTCAGAAGGTTTGGGGCAATTTGTTTGTTTGTTTGGTTTTATTTTTTACCATGCCTCCCACAATGAAATCAAACATCTTCATATCACTACAGTAGGTCCTCTCTTAATGCCACCCACAATTTCTGTGACTTCAAGCAAAATGACATGTAACAAAACCCATTTTACCCATAGGCTAAATAATATAAATAAAAGTTAAGTTCCTCTGGCACCTCATCAATGTCATAATGAAAGGATCTACATTGAATGAAACAATGATATTCAAGGATCTGCTTTGCATTAATAATCCATTGCTTGAGTTTGGTTTGCCAAGTTGTTTCAAAGTCAACACCATCACCATAATAATTTAAGGATGGAACGCCATATTCAGAGCCACGGTTGGGATGATTAGACTAAGACAAGTGAGATGACAAAGGCAAGTGAGATCTAACCACTGTGTTAGCCTCTGTTCTGTCCTTCTACTCTCCCCAATACACAAATATTTCTTTACCTCTTATTCGTGGACTAGATGTCATCAATTCATTGTCATCATCCCTTTTTTTGTTACCTAAGTCTATGGTATTCACTGTCACGGTTGATCTTATCTCTTTCTGAGCAGCCTTCATCCGATCATATAGAACTTTGAAGAATTTTTCTGACCTTTTTTGTTCATGCAACTGCTGGTAGAAAGAATACTGCAAGAAAACGTATTTTGAGATATTAATACCCAAGCAGAGAAAAAGTGTTTTTATGCTTGAAGTAAATATAAGGATTCTAAATGAAAGCACACATTTAATGCGCTGCCTTCTATCATTTCATAAATAATAAATTGACAGATTTGCCAGTCTCCTGTACTCTTTAATGTATACTAATAATATCTTGTACTTGCTTAGCACTTTCTAACATATTTTCATATGCTATTTAATTCATCGTATTTATTTTTTAAAAAACACAAAGGCACTGTAAGAAGGTGTATGCAAAGTTCTTTGATTTTTATGCTATTATAAAGTCATGTAATGGTTTAACCTTTATTTATTGAGTGTCCTATGCTAGCACTAGAGATAGAATGAAAAGGGAAAACAAACACAGTCCCTACCCTCATGAGTTTGACATCTAGAGAAGAAACCAGCCACTAATCCAATGATCACCCTGTGCAAATGAGTTTATGGAGAATTGCAAAGAGTTGTTTTCCTTTTATCTAAATTACAGTACATTTAATTTAGAATATGTTGCCATGGTAACCTCACTCACAGGAATGCACAGATAAATAGGCACTAAGTCCTTTGGTGCTTCATTAGCTACATTGCTTTGCATGGGTTCCAGGACAAGCCCACCGTAAAATAAATTCTGCTTTATGGTTTGTAATGATGTAGAAAGGCCTCAATACCAAAAATACGATTAAAATATATTTTAGTGAGAGGTGGAAATACTGAACCTTGGAAGTATCTGCCCTAATCACTTTCTGCTTAGTGACTTAGGGGAGCATCTAGAAGGGAAAGGAAAGATGATACTCTCTAGAGAAGTCAGAACTGGCACTGGGTAGGGAGATTAAAAACTATTAATACTAAAACCGTGGGCTAGACACAACACAAACTAGAGAAATAAAGTAAAAAATTAAGAAAGATAATAGCCTGAGTAATTGTGATGATTTAGAGTTATATAACCTCGCTGAGAGACAGTGTGAAGGAAACTTATGAAAAAGCAACGATTTCCAGATCAAGTAGAGTTGAGCATAATCCAACTCATCTAAACAGCCAATTTGGGGGAGTTTGGCTCTGCAGATATGGTTTCCTGCAGGAATGCCTGGAACCATGAAACACAGGTGAGACTCTAATGACATCAGGTCTTGACACGGTTGCCTGTCCTGAAATTATTGATATCAACAATGTATATTCACCGAATGGTATACGAGGCTTTAGAAGTTGGCTTCGTATCTACAAGGGGAAGCTCCTAAGCAGAAGGCTAGCAACCTCTCAAGCATAACAGGCCAAAAATCCACAGTAACCATAGCAACTAGAGTGAAACAGTTGAGCTGGTTCTGCTAATTCAAAGGATAAATGTAGCATTCACAGACCTTACAGTCCCACAAATTAAGCTGGTGCTTAAACCCTAATATTTTCAATATAATGGAGTTAGAGGTTGAAGGGGAATGCAATATATTAATGAGGAAGTTGTAGGAACTTCACGGCTTTATTAAAACAAAGTTTTATAATTTATATAGTTCCTTGACATATATTATCTCTTTGATACTTTCAACTGTGTGATGAATAGACAATGTTCTTATTTCCACTTTATAGATTTAAAAAATGATGCTTAGTAAAGACAAGTGAATTGCCCAATATTATGTAACTGGTAAGCAGGAAAGCAAGGATTTAAATCTAGATTCCCTAATTCTAAATCAGTAAATTTATCATGTAACTTCATAAGCTCAAAACTGCAAATTATTTACACATCCCTTTTTTAAACCAGGGCTCTACAAATCTGAACATTATGATTTTCACAAAGATAATAAGTGTGCTCTATATATGTGTATATAATCTCAACAAGTAGCATAAGGATTTCTCTTACTAAATATATGGTTCTTAACTGGGAAACTGCCTCCATAAGCTGCATAGAGAAATGCAGGTATTTATAGGGAAATTCTAAGGTGTTTTTGAGGAGCAAAGGGTTATGGATAAACAGATGTGTGACAGGGGAAGTACTTTCCCCCAAGAAAGAGGAGGATGCTAGATGTTCAAGGGCAGAGAAGGGAAATGAAGTGAGGAACTGGAGAGATAAAGTAAGACTAGGGCATGATATAGAGGGAATCAGTCAGAGAAATTTCCCAAGAGTGAAGAGGTAAAAGGTTATTTTAGAAAGGAGATGTTGCCCTAGCCAGTTTGGACAACTGGTGACAGAGTGTTGACCAAAGAGTTCTGGGTTTAATTCCAGTCAAGGGCAAGTACCTTGGTTGCAGGCTCCTCCCCAGCCCTGGCCCTGGTTGAGGCTCGTGCAGGTGGCAACCAATCAATGTGTTTCTCTCACATAGATGGCAACATCTATCTTCCCCTCTCTTTTCCCTCTCTCTAAAGCTCAATGGAAAAAGATCCTCGGGTGAGGCTTTAAAAACAAACAAACACAACTTAATAGAAAGGAGATGTTTATAGCGGTTAAGAACTTAGACTCTGGAGCCAGACTGCATGGGTTTGAATCCTGACTCTGTTTCTAACCAGCCATGTGATCCTGGATAAGGAACTTAAACCATTTATCTCAGATTTTTCTTTGGTAAAATGAGATAATATAAAAGTTACCTAATAGGTTGTTGTAAGGATTAAACCAAGTTAATACATGTAAAGCAATAAGAAGAGTGCCTGATATTTAAGAGGCATTATCTATCCCCCTCCCAAGCAAGCTTTAATAAAGTATATCCCGTGCTCGCTTCGGCAGCACATACACTAAAATTGGAATGATACAGAGAAGATTAGCATGGCCCCTGAACAAGGATGACATGCAAATTTGTGAAGCGTTCCATATTTTTTAAAAAAAATAAAGTATATGCCACATATAAATTGACTTATGTAGCTAGGAGAGGAATCAAGTCCTATCTTAGTACCACAGGCATAGAGGTATCAAGAGAACCCATGAACTAAGAAAGCAAGACATTAGTTGTTAAGACATCTATGAAAATGTACAATCCCATAGAGACTAGCAGAAGTCTGGGAGAGTCTTGAGTTTTAGACTACTAAAGAGCAAGGATTAAGATTCCAGCTGACCTCTTCGAGCCAGAAACACTCAGCTGACTTCTGGGTTGTACAATAGTGTGGATACACGAGAAATCTGAATAGGTTAAAGCTGGTAAATGAAACTGTCAAAACCCATCTTAGAAGGTTTTCACATACAAAATAATTTAATGCTGTTTCATTAACAAATATTTGTTGATGGATATAAAGCACTGGATAATGATCCCCCACTCTAAGAAAGATGAAATTGAACTGGAGAGGCAAGATGTCATACAAATAACAACAAAGTAAGATAATCCCATCTAATGACCCTCAGTGGCCCAGAAGCAGGAATCGAGAAAGTATAATTCCAAGGATTGCTTCTACCAAAAGATGTCCCCAAAATATTTTTTAATATATTTTATTGATTTTTCACAGAGAGGAAGGGACAGGGATAGAGAGTTAGAAACATTGATGAGAGAGAAACATCGATCAGCCACCTTCTGCACACCTCCCACTGGGGATATGCCCGCAACCAAGGTACATGTCCTTGACCAGAATCGAACATGGGACCTTTCAGTCTGCAGGCCGATGCTCTATCCACTGAGCCAAACCAGTTAGGGCTGTCCCAAAAATCTTTCACTTCCATTCTCTGGATGATCTACATCTGACATTACAGAGTTGCCTACACAAATTTCTCTAGAAAATCCAAACTGAATACCTGGTTGTGAAAGAAAGACAACTGTCAAGAGAACCACTTAAATCCTGCCACTCCCACCCCTTTCACACCACTAACATCCCTCAGAAGAATTTGTGCTGGAAAAAAGTACCAAGTGAGTATTAGTAAGTGTTATGGGATCCCAGATACAGGAGTGATTGCCAAAGTTCCTCGCCAGATAGGGAAAACTTTGTGAAGACCCGTTCATTCATAGAGCCATCACTCCTACCCACTGACTTACCCCTAGATTAGGCCAGACATGATGCCAGACACCAGGTATTCAAAGCATGTGGCCTCAACCTTTAAGGATCCATAATTTACTAGACCTTGTTTTCTAACTAAGAAGTACCAGTGTTTTAAGGTTGTGTTTTGGTCATCGTGCTGTTTGCTGTTCATGAGGCCCTTATTCCCAAAGCCCCCAGTTACTGGCTATGCCGTATCACAAAATCCCTATTGTTCCTTGTATTGGATTGCTAAGTAAAGGACAATATCCTAGTTCTTTTTTTTAAATATATTTTATTGATTTTTTACAGAGAGGAAGAGAGAGGGATAGAGAGTTAGAAACATTGATGAGAGAGAATCATTGATCGGCTGCCTCTTGCACACCCCCTACTGGGGATGTGCCCACAACCAAGGTACATGCCCTTAACAGGAATCGAACCTGGGACCTTTCAGTCCGCAGACTGATGCTCTATCCACTGAGCCAAACCGGTTTTGGCCTAGTTCTTAATTAGATGTGACTTCCACTTGCCATGAATAGGGACAATGAATTCTGGAATTTCCAGTTAGGCGCGAGCATAGTTTCCTTCTCTGACAAAGGCAAACCTAGAAAGAGCAGGCAGTGAGTGGCAGGACTAGGAGGAGGAGGCGCCTCCCCTAGGAGCACTTCCCAGTTCTCAGCTCACTAGCATGTTCTGCTGGCCTTTGCATGGGGGGCGGGGGAGCCCAGGGAAACTGGGCAGGAGTTTCAAAGTGAAAATGGTCCCTTCAGAACAGCAGTCTGAGCCTCACACACAAGTGAGCATGCTGCTCGCTGCAGTAGAGCACCAAATTGATGAATGATGACTTTCAAATCACCCTGCCCTGAGCTGAATGGACAAATGAAATGGTTCTCGCCCTGCTAGTGAAAAAATCACCCACACGGCTGCATCAGGGTACTGAGCATTGGGAGATTAGGGGCAACAGTATGTTACTGATCTAGAATTCTAACATTGTATATAAGGGAGGGACGTATTGAGATGGGTGGTGAATGTTATTGAGTATAATGCCAAATACTGTGGGAGGGGTTTATGCTATTATCTCAACATTTTCTTCTTAGATGGTCAAATGTTACTTTTATCTGCAGGGTATCAGCCTAAAATTTCCCTAAGCAAATCAGAATTTCTGGTATAATGTTAGAGAGGATACTTCTAGGGAATGTTCTGCTTCACTGAATAATTTGCAAAGCTCCATGTTTCTATAGCAAATCAAATACATCTATAAGGAAAATGGGATACAAGACTGGTTTATAGATGTGTGTAAGTCATGAGAGGCTAGGAGAAAACACATTACTTTTGCTTGGTGTCTATGACAAATCAATAAGAAACACAAATAACAGATGCAACGCTCATCATGATAAGCAGGTACCTGAGTTTGTGTATTTCCTCCTTCGAGCAAGGCAATGCCAAGTAAAATGCCTTCGGAAAAAATTCTGTCATTTTTGGTGTTCACTATTACATCGATGACAAGTTCAGATGCACCTTCTTTGTCCAGTAGACACTGAATATCTGACATTGATATCCCCATCTTATCTGAATCCTGCCCAGAAAAGCTTCCTGTGATTAGGAGATACAAATAAATAAACCTTAATTACAGACATTATTAACATCTGAGGTTCTGAAATTCTTAGACCTTACAAATATTTAAAATAGGTACTCATTGCTTTTAAAGTTAACTATATATAGTATAAGCTTTGAATTTTTAAAAATCAAAAGTTTATAAAAACATAACTTTTTATGAAATATATGCCATCTGTAAATTATTTCTTACTAAAAATTATTTTGAAAAAGAAAACTAGCTTTATTTTTATCTTTAATTTACATATAATAAACTGTAACTTAGTTTAATTTCCAAAGTCAAGACAAAATTAATACTAATGTTCAGATCCACCATTTTATGAGCCTGAAATGGCAGAATGGTTCTTAATAGTGCTTTTCATTGACTTTTTAATAAAATTTTATTTAGATATAATGGACATATAACATAAGCGTAAGATACACAACATATTGATTTGATATACTGTATGTATTATTGCAAAGTGATGACCATAAACATATTAGTTAACTTTCACTACTTCACATAATTAAAATGTTGTCCTTGTGAAGAAATCTTTCACAGTCTACTCTCTTAGCAATTTTCAAATGTACAATACAGCATAGTTAAGTATGTATAGCTGTTGTGTTGTATATGACATCCCTAGGATTTATCTTTTTAATTGAAAGTTTGGCTGAAACCAGTTTGGCTCAGTGGATAGAGCATCGGTCTGTGGACTGAAAGGTCCCGGGTTCGATTCCAGTCAAGGACATGTACCTTGGTTGCGGGCACATCCCCAGTGGGGGGTGTGCAAGAGGCAGCTGGTCGATGTTTCTCTCTCATCGACGTTTCTGGCTCTCTATCTCTCTCCCTTCCTCTCTGTAAAATATCAATAAAATATATTTTTAAAAAGGTATATATTTCAAAAAAAAGAAAGTTTGTATTATTTGAACACTTTATTTAATTCCCCTACAGGCACCTCTGGCAATCACAAATCTCACCTGTTTCTATGGGTTTTGTTTTTTAGATTAGACATAGTGAGATCACACAGTATTTGTGTTTCTCTGACTGACTTATTTCATTTAGCATAATGCCCTCAAGGTCCATCCATGTTGTTGCAAATATCAGGATTCCCTCCTTTTTTTTTAATGGCTGGTAATAGTGCTTTATAAATGCAATTTTTATATTTGTGCTATTATAAGTGAAATGTGAGAGTCCTCGCTGAAGATTACAAGAGAATTTGTAAATGAAGAAAAATGGTAAGACTTGCCTCCCCCTGGTGCAGGTTTGCCGTAGGTTCCAGAAAGGTGTCCGTTTATACCAACTCCATAGTCACCTTTAAAGTATCGATTCAGCAGTATTTTCCTTAATATGTTACCCTAAAATAAAAGAACAAGAAAGTGTTGTTTGTTGTTTCTTTTTCTAATAAGAGAGAAAAATATCAGTACATTAAAGTGCAGCTTAAATGCATTTCCATCAATGATGCTGAGATGTGGAAAAAATTAATTTTATACTGCATAAGAGCTTTGAAGGCAAAAATTTTGCAAATATTTCCCAATAAAATAACAGTCTTGCTTCTTGCAGAAATAAAGACTAGATTACAGTATTTTTCAACAGACTGCACTAAGAAAATCACAAGTGCTATAAATTTGGGGGGCTTCAAAAGCTTAGGGTCCCAGTGTTGGTAAGAATATTAGTGGCACCTGAAGAGAAATAGATAAACACCCTAAGAATTTGAAAGCAAAAAATCTTAATTAGATTAGCTTAAAACATGCCAGGAATACAGCAAGTGCTTGAAAAATTAAGCATAGTAAGATAGTAAATTATATTGAATCTCCCAAAGCCTTAGTCAAAAGACAGTAGGTAAAAAAACACAGTGTATTCCCTTATAAAACATGCAACTTAAAAATTCCTTCCATTTTGTACTGGTTACAAGACATTTGTAAAACAACATATTTTGTAATATAGGCACTCTCATGTACTTAAGCGATACAGATAACTCCAAATCTTCCACTGTGTTGTCTATTATTAGTTTAATAGAGAAGAGTAATTTAAAAAGTAATTTTTAAAGAACACTTGTTTAAACTATTTAAATGATCACATCACTTACTAGGTACTATTTCCATGATGCAGATATGGAAACTATGGCCCAAGAGTCTATGTAATCAGCTGCATCTCATGCAGCTAGCAGTTTGAGAGCAAGACCTGAACTCAATTCTCTTTTTTCTTTAAATATATTTCATTGATATTTTACAGAGAGGAAGGGAGAGAGATAGAGAGCTAGAAATGTCAATGAGAGAGAAACATGGACCAGCTGCCTCTTGCACACCCCCTACTGGGGATGTGCCCGCAACCAATGTACATGCCCTTGATGGGAATCGAACCCTGGACCTTTCAGTCCACAGACCAAGGCTCTACCACTGAGCCAAACCGGTTTTGGCCTGAACTCAGTTCTTGACTGCAAATCTAGGCTGTTTCCCTACACTTCGCTGCACGCCCCCTTTCCAGGTAAGCCTCCCTTGTATGCTGTGACAAGTGGCTCTCATTGCTCCTTCTCTTTCATGCTTTGGTTATCCTTCTTTCTCAAGCCGTTAAGATTTTTGTCCTCAGTCCTCATGTTGTCCCCCTCTCCTCAACTTCCCTCTCCCCCGTCGGCAATTTCGTCTGATCCTTAGTTGCACAATCACTTCTGTAGGTCTGACTGCCAAATATGCTTCCTCCAGCCTTGACCTTTCTCGCCTAAGCTTCTCATCCTGTTTCCTCTTAGAATTCCTTAGAACATCTGGAGCTTCTGCTGGCACCTTGAACTCAATTTTTCACCACAGACTAGTCCTCTGCTAAACTTGCTCTCCTTTCAATTTCCATTTACATTAATGGGATCACAAAAATTCTGGTCATTCAGGCTGCAAACTTAAAGGACATTTACTAGCATTAACTCTCCCCCAACTTGTCAATTGTTTGTGAAATCCTTCCTATTCTCTCTTTTCAACTGTAGCTTCAAATAGTACCTCCACACATTATATTTTAGCCATAGTGAACAATGTGATGATTCCTTACCACAGTTTTCTAAGTCTTTCTCTTTGTTCACCTCTTATTCATTGCTAAAATGCTCCTCTATCTTACTGATGGACACGTCCAACCTTCCCTCTTCATTCTACAAATATTCATTAGGTACCTACTGTGTTTCTGGAACTACTGTAAGTGAATAAGATATATAAATGTCAAGAGTTTGCAATAAGGTCAGTTCCATAACAGAGATGCATGTGAGGCCCTGTGGAAGCACAGAAGAGGAAACAGTGGACTCTGAAGAGGCTTTACATGTACACCTCCCATTAACCCATGTAATCACCAGGGGAAAGCCATCCTATGCACAGCCAGTGTGCAACACATCCATCCCAAATGTCACAGTGAATTTTAAGACATTCAAAGTGTCTTCGCTGTTTATCTTTAAAGAAACTTTTATTTATTAACACTTAAGTTCTTAGACACAAACATTTGTGATGTCTTCCTAGTTCAGGTTTACTTCCTTTAAGACTGTTCTATATAAGAGTGTAGTGAGTAAAGGTGATGACTGGTCTTGGAAGAAATAGTGGGATATAACAGCTGATTCCACCCATGAATACAACTCTACTATCCCTACAAAACCTAAGTGGGGTGCCTGGAGAAGCTGATTCCACCCATGAATACAACTCTACTATCCCTTACAAAACCTGTGGGGTGCCTGGAGAAGACAAGAAATGAAAAGTGTTTCCTTTTTTCTCTTAAGGGAAAGTCTTATGAGTTGAATTACTTTCATCTGGCTAAAGAATGACCTTCCAGAAGGGGAGGAAAAACAAAACAAAACATTTCTTTGGAGTCAAAGGAACTTTTGCTATGTATTTCATCACAGTCAAAAGAGATGCTATAAGAGAGTTTTAGACCCATAAACTTTGGGATTGAAGTTGTAAGTTGTGGAGAAAAGTGAACTGAAGAACTAACTTTCTTTAAAGGGCATCTCGGTTTGTTGCACTAATCATGGCTCTCACTTCTACTGACCAATGTATTGCTTATTGCCCTCAGCCTGTAAGATACACTTGGCCCAGCTGCCCAGACCTGTTTTCCTTGAAATTGCCAAGTCAGTGTCACCGTCTAGAAGAGAACCTGCTGTGAATAGAAGCCAGAGGCTGGGGTCCTTGTGAACTAGCTCCCTGTTGATTCTCTCAGAGAGACTTTAATCACTTCTCACCATGAACCCAACCAAGAGATAAACAAGAAATAGTTTATTTTCTTTAAAAATGGAGAAATAGAAAACCACAATTTACCCTTTACTTTAAAAAAAATGCCTTTTATATTGCTAGAAGAATAAAGTTGCTTAAAACCAACCACAGAGTGGAACTGTGCAACATCAAATTTTTGAAAAACACGCTATTTATCATTATTGCTACATTCTCCTCGGGCACATAAAGTAAAATATGCAGGTGCGTATCAGATTCAATCACATCGAAATCAAATGAGCAGCACTCTCCTCATCCAATCCCACCCTCGTTAGAAACACATGTTTTCTCACTGTATGCTATGGCAATGTCACAGAAAGGGGAAGGGGTTCCCCATATCTGAGTTCTTAACTCTGGAGCCACACTGCCTGGGTTCCAATCCCTCTACATCACATACCAATGGGAGGATCTTAAGCAAGTTACTTTACCACTCTGTGCTTCCGTCCCAGAACTGCCAAATGGAATACTCATAACACTTACCCTCATTGGTTTCCTGTCATAATCAAATAGGTGAAAATATGTAAAATAAATAAAATAGTCCCTTGCACACAATAAATGCTTTATAAGTTATGTAATGTTGACATTATTGTTGTTCATATTAATGTTACCCAAATCATAAAATCATTTATAATTCACAAAGTGCTTGCTCACTTTATACCAAACCTTCCCACAAAAGTAAAATAAATTATAGTATACTAGGAAAATGGCAAAAAATAATAAATTATAAAACTACCCCCAAAATCCTAATTTATCCACTATTAATCAGTCCTTGGAAGTATGTACTCATGAGCTAATATGCTTACACTTCATATATAAAATGTTCCTTACAGTTTCAACTAAAGTGAAGGTAATTCTACCTTGGTTCAAACTCCATAACTGGTGCTGAAAATGAACAAAGAATATGTTCTGATAGAACAAGATTATGTTCTGTGTGTCTTAATCACTCTCCTCTATGACTAGAAACCTTTAGATATTGCTACATCACAAGTTTAGCAGAACTGATTTCTGTTGGCAAATATCAAGTTCTAACTTGAGGGATAAGAGACAAACACTGTGTTCCAACCTGTCCTGGCCCTTCTTCATTGCCTCCACTCTCTGTGATGGGTTACAGTGCTGAGAGCACAGATGCAAGTCCTTTCCACAAATTCGTTACACTCAAATCAAGTGATTGTAGGACCACTGTCAGAAATTCCAGTGCCAGGGTTGTAAATTATTGTCTCAGAGCTATACTGGTGATTTCCATGGCAGAAATTTGGGGAAGAACTCAAAGCATATGAAGCCATTTTGAAAAGAATTCTACAACAATTGAGAAGTTTGACTTCTGTACTCACTCTTCAATTCCAAAATGAATTCCTGACTGGGCTTCCCGGCGAAGGTGTCTTTGTTGGATTAGACCAAGTAGGAAAAAAAAAAAGAAAGAAAGAAGAAGAAGAAAAGTCCTTTCCAGTGTTTTCCATATCAGAGTCAATTCCAGGCCACAAGACACAGCTTTTAGCCAATGTCTTCATGTGAACACATCCCAGATGTGCTAAGTTTAACGGAGCCAAGATAACTAACAATCACCTTCTGAAATTACAACAAAACATCTCCATAAAAAGTCATCTTCTGTGGCCAGAGAAGTAATACTGACACTTTGTGAATATCTGGGAGGATAGCTTTTATCCTGACCACTTCCTGTTGCACCAACTCCAGTGGATCAAAAATTAAGAAGCTTAAAAATTAGTGCCTTTGGTGAAAAGATAACAAAAATTTATTAGTGTTAGAAAAAATAACAAAAATTTATTAGTGTTAGAAAGGATGGAAGATTTTCTTTGATTCTTGAGAGGGCACAACACTATTTGCCTTAATAGGAGGTAACAGCATTGGGAGTGAATATTTCAGCAATGTAAACTAATCTGCTCCTTTTCCTCTGGGAAATTTATATACTAATGTAATATTTTTTTCCATTGTGGACAATATAATCAAGTCATCATCAAAATATGACACCACAACCAGAATCCTAGAAAACCGAGTCCTCAACTAAAAAATTCAAAAGGTAATAAAAATTGCAAATTAAAGATGCTTAATTAAGGGTTTCCCCTCAAAGACCAAATATTAGCTATGAATAATCTTGGACAACACTTTCAAGGGTGCGATTGCATGTGCCTATAGACCTCACATAGTCTTTTAACATTAAACTTGATGCCATTATCTTAATTGGTGTTTCCTTAGCCTTTTCATTTAAAGACATCATGTCTGATTAGATATTTTTCCTCATTTGGATTCCCAGGGGTAAAAGCTACATTTTTAATTTCGAATAAATCATTGTAACAGCTGTATCCTAATGGAATTGCATTAGGCCCATCATTATAATCAACTACATCATCAAGGAACTCCTCTGGGAAAAGGTGACTAATCTCCCTATAATGTAGCTGTCTAATGGTTTGAATTTCTTGGTCACTGATTCCAACACCTTCCCCCAGTTTTCATAATGTAAGAAACACAAACTTCAGTAAGAATAATTATTACACATATTCACAAGATGCTTTTCATTAACACAATGACATAATCATCATAATCTTTAAAAATATATGGATGTCTCAACAATTCTAGTAAAAAAAAGTTTATGAAATAAAAAATTCCATTTACCATTGTAACAAAAAATTTAAGATAGCCAGGAATAGACTTGACTAAGGTGGTAAAAGAACTGTACTCAGAAAACTAAAGGACATTGAAAAAAGAGATGGAGGAGGACTAATGGAAGAATATACTGTGTTCATGGATTGGTAGAATCAACATCATTAAAATGACCATACTACCCAAAGCAATCTATAGATTGAATGCAATCCCTGGCATATTTCACAGACCTAAAACAAACTCTCCAAGAATTCATATGGAATAAAAAATGACCCAAAATAGCTGTACCAATCCTGAGAAAGAAGAAAGTTGGAAGGAACACAATACCAGATATCAAGCTATATTACAAAGCCACTGTTCTCAAAACTGCCTGGTACTGGCACAAGAACAGACAATACAGACCAATGGAACAGAACAGAGAATCTAGAAATCAACCCAAGCCATTATGCTCAATTAATATTTGACAAAGGAGTCAAAACTATATAATGAAGTCAAGACAGCCTCTTCAATAAATGGTGTTGGAAATATTGGACAGGTACATACAAAAATAAAATGAAACTAGATCACCAACTTATACCATACAAAAAAATAAACACAAAATGGATAAAGGACTTCAACATAAGACAGTAAACCATAAAAATCTTAGAAGAATCCATAGGCAGCAAAATATCAGATATATGTAATAGCAATATCTTTACCAATACGGCTCCTAGACCTAGAACAATGGAAACTAAGGAGAAAATAAACAAATGGGACTACATCAAAATAAAAAGCTTCTGCACAGCAAAAGAAACCATCAATAAGAGAAAAACCAAGATGGCAGCCTAGGTAAGCACCTAAGCTGCCACCCTGCACAAGAGTTTCAAAACAACAACTAAAAGACAGAACGGACATCATCCAAAACTACAGGAAAGCTGGCTGAGTGGAAAAATCTACAACTAGAAAGAAGGAGAGAGGATCACGGATCAGGGGAGCCACAAAGCACTGAGGTAGGGAGACGCTTGCTCGCAAAGAGGAAGGGTGGCAGAGTGCCTGGCTGGTGGGAGGGGAATGGAAGCCCCCAGCTGTACTGAACCCCAGTTTCGACTTCACTACCCCAACCTCATCCAAAATCCTGTGGACCCAGGCTCATATGGGTGGAATCTGGACTGTAGAGAAAGGCACCCAGAGACTCAGACTGGGAGCCTGGGGAGCCAGGAGCCACAGTGGACAAGGTCCACAGTTGTATGCGAGTGAGTGTGTTCAGAGAGGTCTGACCCCGGAGGATGCTGCAGCTTCTCCATACTGGAAGGAGTCGGAAGCTCCAGACTACATAGACCCAACCCAATTCTGGGCGAGCCCCTTGGGCACCCATGCTCTGGCAGGGGGAATCTGGACTATCAGGTGGAAACTCAGGGGAGCCTCAGAAGGCAGAGGTCTGAGGCACGCACACAAAAGCAGGACTGACTGGAAGCCAAGACTGTCGGCTCAGCCCTGAGATTCTGCCCCATCTAAGCTGAGCACAGAGTCTTTTGCAATTTTCAAGTCTGATCCTATAAGACTGTCTCCAATACATAAGGTATCCCAGAGTAGACACAGCTGATACTCACATCCAATTGGCCTGGATGTCAATTCCTCCCAGGGATACCAACAACAATCAAGACTTAACTACAATAAAGCTGTACACTCAGTCCACAAAGAGGAGCACCAAGAGTGTCCACCTCAGGTAACTGGGGAGGCTGACCCACCGGGCCATATAGGACACCAAACAAAGCCATCCTACCAACTTAGGGAAGCAGTGAAAATGCCGAGACAAGGAAATAGATCTCAAACGAAAGAAATAGAGAACAAAAGACTGGATACAGAGTTCAAAACCACGGTTATAAGGTTTTTCAAGAATTTCCTAGAAAAGGCCGATAAATATAGGCCGATATTAAGATTTGGATTACAAAGAGGCAAAGGACACGCCTCTGGAGAAGCAAGAAGAGAAGAGAATCCAGAAAGTTGAAGATAGTGTAAGGAGCCTCTGGGACAACTTCAAGCACACTAACATCAGAATTATGGGGGTGCCAGAAGAAGAGAGAGTGCAAGATACTGAAAACCTATTTGAGAAATAATGTCAGAAAACTTCCCCCACCTGGTGAAAGAAATAGACTTACAAGTACAAGAAGTGCACAGAACCCCAAACAAAAGGAATCCAAAGAGGACCACACCAAGACATATCATAATTAAAATGCCCAGGGCAAAAGACAAAGAGAGAATCTTACAAGCATCAAGAGAAAAACAGTTAGTTACCTATAAGAGAGCACTCATATGACTATTAGCTGATTTCTCAACAGAAACTATGCAGGCCAGACAGTGGCAAGAAATATTCAAAGTGATGAATAGTGAGAACCTACAACCAAGATTACTCTACCCAGCAAAGTTATCATTCAGAATTGAAGGGCAGATAAAGAGCTTCACGGATAAGAAAAAGCTAAAGGAGTTCATCACCACTAAAGCAGTATTATTTGAAATGCTGAAAGGTATTCTTTAAGAAGAGGAATAAGAAGAAAAGAGATAAAAATTATGATCAACAAATACATATATATCAACAAATGAATCTAAAAATCAAGTGAATTAAAAATCTGAGGAAGAGAATAAACTGGTGAATGTAATAACATCAGGGGCAAAGAAATGGAGTGGATTAATAATTATCAGGGGGAAAAGGCTGTGAGGGTGCAGGAAGAGACTTGATTAAAATTGAACATCTATGGATGAGGACAATGGTGGGGGGAGGTAAGGGCAGAGGGTAGAGTGGGAACCGGTTGGAAGGGAGCTATGGGGGGAAAAGGAGAAACAATTATAATAATCTGAACAATAAAGATTTATTAAATTTGAAAAAAATAATACAATAAAATACATATTAAAGTGGCAAAAAAAGAAAATAAAAAGTAACCATCAACAAAACAACAAGAAAGCCCACTGCATAGGAGAACATACTTACTAGTGTTATCTCCAATAAGGGTTTAATCTCCAAAATTTACAGGGAATTCATAGAATTTAACAAAAGAAAGATAAATAATCCAATTTAAAAAATGGGAAAAGGACCTAGACACTTTTCAAAAGAGGAAATAAAGAAAACATATTCAAGTCACTAATCCTAGAGATGCAAATCAAAACAACAGTTCGGTACCATCTCACACCTGTCAGAATGGCTATCATCAACAAATCAACAAATGACAAGTGCTGGCAAGGATTTGGAGAAAAAGGAACCCTCATGCACTGCTGGTGGGAATACAGACTGGTGCAGCCACTGTGAAAGACAGTATGGTGTTTCCTCAAAATATTAAAAATGGAACTTCCATTTGACCCAGTGATCCCACTTCTAGATATATATCCAAAGAAATCAGAATCACCAATCAGAAAGGATATATATTTACCCCTATATTCATAGCAGCACAATTTACAATAGCGAAGATTCAGAAATAGCCTAAGAGCCCATCAGGAGATGAGTGGATTAAGCAACTGTGGTATATCTACCCAATGGACTACTATGCTGCTGTAAAAAAGAAGGAATTCTTACCATTTTCAACAGCATGGATGGACTTAGAGAGCATTATGCTAAGTGAAATAAGCCAGTTGGAAAAAGATAAATATCACATGACCTTACTCATTTGCGAAATATAATGAACAATATCAATTAATGAACAAAAATAGATCCAGAAACATCAAAGCATCAAACAGCCCCCATCCAACCTACGTGGGAAGGCAGAGGGATAGGAAAGTAAGAGGTCAACCAAAGGACTTGTATGTATGCATATGAACATAACCAATGGACACAGGAAGTAGGGGGATGAGGCCATGTGCTGGGGGGTGGGAGTGGCTGGGGGAGAGATCAATGAGAGAAAAAGAAAACTTATGTAATACTTTAAACAATATAGAATTTAAATAAATAAACAAATAAAAGATTGGAAATTTTTCAAACCAATTATTCATACACCACAATGACAATCTACTTTGATCTTCTTTCCTTCTCTTTTTTTTTTAAATATTCATTGTAAACAGATATTACATTTCTGCTATGTGTCAGGAACTAGGAAAGGAGTTGTGAAAAACAATTGCACAGCATATGCTAAAAGAATGTTCAAATACACTGGAGTTGAGACATATGGCATTGTTTTTCAAAATAAAAAATTCTTACATTTGAATCCATTTGTGAATTTAAACAGTGAAAAATTATACTTGATTTTTTAAAATTGATTTTTAGAGAGGAAGGTAGAGGAAGAGAGAGAGAAATATGGATTTCAGAGTGAAACATCAATTGGTAGCCTCCCGCAGAGGCTCCCCCTGCTGGGGATGGAGCCCGAAACACGTGCACGTGCCTTAACCAGGAATCAACCTCTCCGTGCACGGGATGATACCCCACCGACTGAGCCACACCGGCCAGGGCGATATTTATATTTTAGATGATGATTCTGGAGATAAAAGTGATGTCAGTCGTTGCTCCAAGCTTATCAAATATCCTAGCCTCTACAAACAGGGCTGCTGAGGAGGCTTTTTGGGGGATGTATCTGTGCACCAAATCTAGTGAGAAGGAAAGAAAACCATTTTCTTTGGGGCATAATAAAAGACTCTCAGTATTTTATTTCCAGGAAGCATACTGACTGACATCAGATTCCATAGACTCATACACTTCAACCGATTTAATATAGGGTCTTGCTTAAACTCAGAGG
This sequence comes from Vespertilio murinus, assembly GCA_963924515.1. Taxonomy (NCBI): domain Eukaryota; kingdom Metazoa; phylum Chordata; class Mammalia; order Chiroptera; family Vespertilionidae; genus Vespertilio; species Vespertilio murinus. The sequence continues at coordinate 164,194,338 of OZ004707.1, read as the reverse complement.
TTGAGAATTTACACAACCCCCCACCAACCGTTCTTGAGAATGGATTTTTCAGCTGATAATTGTTTAGTGTTCTGTGTAAACAGTCTTCATCTGATCTCCAGAACACAAAGGGTTCACAGAGGATTAAATAAGAGATGAACCGGCAAGCTTTCGATATCATTTCCCTACCGAAGCAAAACTACTAGACTCACACATCATAAATCACTCCCTCATAAAATTAAACTCAAATGGCACTACACGCAGCCACTGAAGTTAAGCCCATAATCCCTCGTAGAGAGTATAGGACGCTACTGGAGCACTATTTGTTAGTGAAAAAAATGGCATCGATATGCTGCCAAGGCAAACATGTGCACTCACAGCAAAGGCTAGGAAACTGGAATTTCAAGTGGTAATTTCAAAGCTTCTGGGAGAACTTTGTGTTCCTGAGGGATGGTATGAAGAGAAATATAGCTCAATAATAAAGTCGGATTATGGGAGGTCTCAGAGAACGCAAGAGGATAAAGAAGGACTGGGAAGAGATGGGGATAAATGTGAGAACCGACCTCTATCTAAAGGACAATGTGACGTACAATGGGTGGTGGTAAAAGTCATATTTAGTTTGCTGCTTTAGATGCTCAAGTGCTATGATACTGTTATATTTCCACATAATTCAGTGAAGAATTATACATACATTTGCCAAGTGGTGTCACAAGAGGTAAGGAACAATACATGAAGAGGAGAGACCAGCGTACTTCTGCAGCCTGCACTCACCTTCCTATCTCTGTGGAGTCTCTTATGTTCCCAGTTCAGTCTTTGAGTCCCAAACTAGTATCTCCTGATCTACAATCAAGAGTATGTTGACCCAAAGGGTAGTGAGAAGAGCACATGAATCAAAGAGCTGTCATGCAACAACATGGTAGAAAGAAGGAGAGGGGAAGAGAGACAGAGGTGGGGGAGGAGAGAGCGAGAGAGTGAGAAAAAAAATATTTTCCCCAAAATATTAGAAACTGTCCTTAAAAGGAAGGAAGGAAATTAACACTTGCACTAATTATCCATCAATGTAAACACTTTAACTAAACAAGTATGAAGCTAAATTTTAATAAGTTCAGAGTATATTTAGAAGTTCCTAAGATATGAGAGAAATACACAACGGGGTCTATGGGATGAAGAGGAGGTCTGCGTAGCACCACTTCAGAGGAAGTCTTGTCTTGAGAATTAAATGAGAGTATCTACCCACAATTTGATATAAAGACACTATTTATGGAAGCTCCCAGCAATAAAAAAGCTGTATACTCAGTGGAAATTGTAATGTTTCGGAGACCAATGCAATTGATTGGGATCTCAGTTCTTCCACTGGTTTTCTGATCTCTAGAATTTTACTTGCCTGCCCCGAGACTCAGTTTCCCCATCTGTGTATAATAATATCCATGCTGCCAGGCTATTTTAAAGATTAGAAATGGCATATGAAAAGCTCTATGTTCCTAGCCCACACAAATGCTAAATAAACAGTTACTGTAAAACTTTTTAGTGCTTAAAGGAAAAGAAGGCTTGCACAATTGATAATATATATAGCATATTACAACGCCCAGTGCCAGGAAGACAGCCAGAGCTTTTAACTGCTGACACACATATCCCGCTCCAGCCTTCCACAATTTTTTGAGAAATGGCTAATGAAAAACAGCATTCATTTTGTACATTACTTTGAAGCAAACTTGATCAGTAAGTCATGGTTTCATAAAAATAACACCTACCGCACTTAGATTTCAACCATCCCTAGTACATGTACAAAGTAGAATTCTTCAGAAGCCAGTTTAAATCAATGTAAGAAATATAAGAAAAATACTAAATATAGTTATAAAATTTTCACGTAGGAACAGTTCATCAGGAAAGACTGTGCTTCTTAACCATTCTCCCCATATTCACTTGATGTCTTCTAATTCATTCTCCATTAAGTGCACAAGGGATTGTGAAATAGCAGAGGTCTAGAATTCAGCATATATGAATATATGAAGAATGGTTAACAAATCAGTGAGGAAGGTAATCTGGGACAAAAGTGGACAAAGGAACTAAAATAGCATGTCATATAAGAAACACAGATGGCCAAGAAACATGAAAGAATGTTCACCTGTATTTATTAGTGATAATGGAAACACAAATTAAGACGATAATAAGACACAATTTATCAACCCACTAGATTGGCAAACAGTAAGTCTTATAAAAAATAAATGCTGGAGGGTAGTGGATCAATTGTGAGAATGAAAATTGGTTTTTATATACACCCACTCTGAAAAACACATGTTCTCACCCAGCAATTCCAAAACATGTGCCCCAGGAGACACATAGTACCATGTCCTACACTTTCATGTTAGTATTAATATCAAAACAAACAATAAGCAAAAAAATAAAAACACTAAACTCGAATCAACTCAAATATCCACTTTCAGAAAAATGGACCAATAAGTTGTGGTATATTCCCAGAATGCAATATTTCACAGTGGTGAACATGAGTGAACTAGAGCCTCAGAGCTACACACAACAATCTTGATGAATCTTGGCAATATAAAGTTGAGAGAGGGAAAAAGTCCTACAAGACATACCGTGTGGCATGAAAAATACGAGCAATTGATTGTGTCTAAGAGGGGCAGCCAGAGCACATAGGGAGATAGAAGATGTTCTCATTCTTCAGTTGGTTGGGGGAGTTCATGGGTCCTTATTATGTTATTATACTTTATAATTAAAAATTATGGTGTGCCCTGGTTGGTGTGGCTCAGCTGGGTGAGTGTCATCCCATACATCAAAAGTTACCAGTTCAATTCCCAGGCAGGGCACATGCCTGGGTTTTAGGCTCCATTCCCAGTAGGGGGCATATAAGAGGCAGCCAATTGATATTTCTCTTTCACATGGATGTTTCTCTCTCTCTTTCTCCCTCTCCCTTCCTCTCTCTCTCTCTCTCTCTCTCTCTCTCTCTCTCTCTCTCTCAAAGATCAATTAAAATATATTTTATAAAATAATGACATAATATTTTTTCATAGGAAGTCAATATCACATTAAAGGAGAATACTTATATTAAATATAATTAGGACTGCTTTCTACATATCAAGTTCTGCTGCTTTCCGCCTCTCTTTGAACACTGACCAAAAATAGCTTGGCTCAGGTGAGAATTCATGACCTGATACCTACAAATCTTGAATTATTGCCATCACTGTTCTCTGATGACCAATCTACATCTTCCTCCTGGAACATAAGGCTTACAGTGTCTCATCATGCTCCCTTCAGCTTCAGGACACTAGCAGATGCTGTTCCTATTTGCCAGCCAGGCTCTCAGAGCCTCCCACTCCCCACCCCCACCTGTCTAGGACCCCCAGCTTTGCTTAGTGAACTCCTAATCAACCTTTAGAGCTCAGCTCAATCACTTCAGTCTTCCTCTCTAACCTTACTAAGGCAGTTCTCGTTCAATCCTCTCATAACACCATGTGGTTTAGTTTTATATTTATTTGCATCAATCTTGAGATGATTTCTACTCCCCCCCCCACTAAATAATAAGCACCATGAACACAGAAATTGTGCTTTTTTTTTTTTCCTTTTTGGCTGACCATACACTTCAACACCCCATGCAAAATATGGCACATTAATACTCAATAATTATTTTTGAATGAACATATATATAAATCAATGATTCTGAAGGAGTGATCACTATATTTACCAATGAAATTTGGTGTTGAATGCCATCTATTAAGGACTGCGACATATGTTGTACATCATGTCTTATAACCTTGGCAAATGTTTGAGATACACATATTCAATGTTATGTGCGTACTAAATATTTTTATTGCACAAACTTGTTGGTTCTATGGCTAAAAGAAGGCAGCAAACTACTAGAATACTTAAAAATAAGGATGAACAATTCCAACACTCAATCTGGATACACTAATATGCTAAAGTCCAGTCCAAGTTCTTCCTTTGTTACAATATATCTATTGAAATAGAATTTTCATCTTTTACTGAAAAACACAGAAACCACCTTAACTCTGTACAGCACGCAAGGATCTGACTTAGCAACAGAACCTCTAATATTATGTGAACATGTCATTTTAGAAAGAGAAAAGTCACTAGTGTCTTTAAAAATATTGTTTGGGTCATAACTTACAAAACATGATAAAATTAAAGAAAATTCTATTTTACCTCATTTTCCCATCATAAAAGGAAAACTCTTTCTTTTTAGTGTTTGTTGTTAGACATTAAAAATTACATGTAGACCTAATTTCAAACCTTCCTTTCATCAGCTTGTCCAGGAAACCCTATATGCCATCTACTCCAATAGAAGCAATATCTGCTCTCATGAGCTCCTAATTGTGTTCCATATGTCAACCATAATTTTCAAAGAATTTCACAGTGAAAAATCTATGAGACGGTGGTTTGGAACTAGTGGGAACTAGGAATTCTTTAAACATTCATCAACATTTCAAAGCACCCATACAATTATTTTCGAAAGCAAATGAGGCCTCCAGGCAAACAAACAGAAAGATGCCTGAGCTGACTCAAGGACAGTGGGCCAAACGCCTCTTTTCGAACAAGGCTTTTTCAGGAAGTCTTTGACACGGCTTATACAGTCTTTTGAACACCATTTTGAAAACTATTTGTATTCCCTACGGCATACACCATGGCAGATATTTTACTACTTTATCTAGAATCTGCAACTGAAATCCAGGGCACTAAGAAATTAATACTTTATTGTTAACAACATGCAAAGCACAGCTGCTGCTACGGAAGCCTGGCTGCTGGGTCAGGCGATGGTGCTAGGCTTGGCTCTGCACTGTCAACCTCGGTTTTCACGGGCCTGTGAATCGCCTGCTGACGTTAGCCTCTGAAATAAACAAAGACACTGGAAAAGGAAGGCTGAAAAGAGAGCTTAAAATATCCAGTAAATTAGATTAGAGATAAAACAGCTATTTTTAATTAGAAACTTGAAGAGGAGAGGGGAATGAATCAGTTTAGGTAGCTACAGCTTGCTGATGGAATACTCTTGAACTAGGAAAGAGTAAGTCAATAACTAACCCTCCCCTCTTTGTCTCTGTGTGCTTGTGTACATATCATTTTTATACTCCTGGATATTACCGTATTTGTCGGCGTATAAGACGATTTTTTGGCCCTGAAAAATATGCCTCCAAGTAGGGGGTAGTCTTATACGGCGAGTATATAACAAACTCTGTATTTTTAGTGGAAATTTTAGGGGGTCGTCTTATACGCCCAGTCGTCTTATATGCCAGCAAATACGTATTTTTCAGGGCCAAAAAATCGTCTTATACGCTGGCAAATACGGTAATGCAGATTTGTAAAGTTGTTTATCAAATCGTTGAGGTATGAAAACTCTTGCTTTCTTCCCTGGGTATAGGTAAGCATAGATGACCGGTTTGCCTCCAAAAACAACAAAAACCCCAAGTAAACAAGCACATCTCCTTTTTTACTATACTTCTTTTTTAAAAAAAATATATGTTTTTATTGATTTTAGAGAGAGTGGAAGGGAAATGGAGAAAGAGAATCGTTGATTGGATGCCTCCTCACACCCCTACTGGGGATGGGGCTCACCACTGGGCATGTGCTCTGACTGGGAATCCGACAGGCCGCCTGTCAGTGCATTGGACGATACTCAACCCACTGAGACACACAGTTTAGCATTTCTGATTACAGGTCACTCTGAAATCAACGGTGTGTTACAGCTTCACTGGCAGCATTCTTTTTCTTTCTGGTGACAGAGTTGATGGCATATTAGATCTGATGAGAAGAGCTATACTGAATGAAAAATAAGGATGTCTTTTAACCTGGCACTCAACACGACTGAGCTGCACAGCACGCTGCACACTCTCGTACCCATTTCTCATTTTACATAAAGCAAGACAAAATGGTAATTATACCAGAAACTCGGAGATTTAAACTTATAATAAAACTATGTTTTTAGTGTTTTCCCTTTTCCATTGCTACATATTCTATATGATTCCTAAGTTTACCACCATCTTAAGTTGTGATGTCATATGCTCTGAGTTGGGCCTGCATTAAAATTAGTAAAGAAAATGACAACACTGATAGAGAGAAAAGGTATATATACAAACAATAAACAAATTGATGGATGTGGGGAATTGTGACACTTATACACTGCTGATTGTAATATAAAATGCTGCAACCACTTTGGAAATCTATTTTGTAGTTCCCAATAAATAAACATAGAGTTATCATATGATCCAGCAATTTCCAGCATAGGGACATGCAGGAGAGAAATAAAAACCTGTGTCCCCAAAAAACTTGCACATGAACGTTAACAGCAGCATTATTTATAATAGCCAAAAAGTAGGAACAATCGAAATGTCCATCAAATGATAAGTGGGTACCTAAAATGCAGTATGTTCATTCAATGAAATATTATTTGGCAACAAAAAAGGGAATGAAATACTGATATGTTACAACGTGGATGTGCCTTGAAAACCTTGTGCAAGAAGGCAGTTATTAAAAAAACACATAAACGTCTAAAAGAGGCAAACTCATTGAAACCGAAAACAGACTAGTGGTTGCTGGGAGTTGGGGGCAGAGGAACGGGGAGTGTCTGCTAATGGGTATGGGGTTTCTTTCTGGAGTAATAAAAATGTTCTAAAATTAGGCAGCGGGTCTTGTTCCAGACCTGTGAATACACTAAAATTCACAGGGCGCATTTAGCAGGGTGGATTTTATGATGTGTGACTATCTCAATAAAGCTGACACGATAATTCTATAAAATAAAAAGCTAATATGCTAACTAGACTGGACAGCAAAACGACCTCGGGAACAACCTTCCACAACAACTTTCCGGAATGGCCAGTGGGCGGGGCCTCAGGGGGCGGGGCGAGAGGCAGCCAGGCTGCGAGGACCCAGCCCCGGGCACTAACTTCATGCATCGGGCCTCGAGTATAAAATAAATCCACTAGATTTTGATTAAAGAAATGCCCTCCTTCAATTATTTTTAAATACCTATCTTAAAGAAAATAATGTCTGCTCTGTCTCAGTTTTTGCGCGGCTGCTGTTTGCCACGAAGTTCTTGCCTTCAAGTGCATCTGTGCAGCAGATGTATTGTAATGGCGCACGTTCTGAATGTTGCATCTGTTAGTAAAATGTGAAGAGGCTCAAACTACAAATTAAATACAAAATTGTATGTGTCAATTAGGAGCCAATTTCTTGTTGAAACTGCCCGATGTTTAAGGCACAATAAATCAAGCTAGAATCTAGGCCTGTTTGTGTCTTGACCTGTGTGGGAAGGCAGGCCAGCGCACAGAACACAGGCTAGACAGTTTCCATGGATACCTCACACCACTGGAGGTGTAGAAACTAAACGTTATAAACAACTTCGCAAAAAGTATGCTCCACATATTAGCAAACAAATATAAATCTTTCTAAAGGAAGGTGCTAGAATTTACTTCGTGGATAAGTGGATAAATAAGGCTTTGCTTTTTTTTTTTTCTGGGGGGGGGATGGTGAAAAGGGAAACATAGTTTTTAAAAAGATAGTTTTTAAATTGTGTTAGAATTCATAGTCTAGGAAGAGACACATTCAAAATGCATCTATCATAATCAGGTTCACAGCAAACCTCTAGAGTTTTTTTAAAAAAACACTTAGCTTTTATAGGAATCAACGATAGTGAATTATTCCAGCTGCGTTTAATTAATCTGGCCACTGCGTACTAATATGCTGATCTTTTCAAATAAATGCACACTGTAATTATAGCTGGGTTACTCCACCCACCACCCTTCTGCTTCTTCCCATGAAATAAGACTGCACATCTTCCAGATGTAGCATAAAAACCACAGTGCCGTTCATCAACCGTTTCCAAATTAACAAAACAAAGCATGGCAGAGACACGTGTAGCTCCCACGGGAAGAGGAGACATTCCTCGCACCACTTTGCTGAGAAGACCTGGCCACACACGCGCTCACTCACACCTTTAACACGTGAGAGAAGGAAGAGGGAGGAAGTCCTGGCATCAGCTTTTTTCCACGTCCCCAGCTCACTTCCGCTGTTAGGCAATCAGGTCGGGTTCTGCTCCCGGAACTCAAGAGATAATCAACATGCCGGGGAAAGTTGTTGCCTTTGGATCCTAGTCTAGTCATTACATGAGGTCCAGCATGGGGGAAGGAAAAAAAAAAAACCCAACACAAATTGTTGTAATAAAAGGAGATAAATAAGTCAGAACACTTTAATGGAATGAAAGCAATATTTGATCAGGACAATTTCATGAACATGTCACTGGATGGCTCATAGCAAACCAGCAGAGCACCCAGCGTGCCAGCAAGAGGCTACGGCCTTAGCATTTGCCAAGCAGTCTTGAAAAGTGTGCACGTGTCTTAAGTAAAAAATGTGAAGATAAAGACAACTTTTTGAAAAGTTAGAAAATGTTCACTGGCACTGTTGAGCCAGGAGTTGGTAGTAAAAGAACTCTACCTAGAAAAACGCCCCCACGAAGCAGGACTCCGCTCGCTAAGTTCTCTTCCCCATTGCCCGCTCTCCTCCCGTTTCTGATTCCCGGTCATCTCGATGCCCCGAATTCTTCCCATTTTTCCATCCCTGTTCATCTGAGCCATAACCGGTCCCTTCTCTGCAGTCCCTTTTGCTTCTGGGTGTCCAATGTTTTAAAGGTGGGAGGGATCGCTCTCACTAGCAGCCCGTCAGCAGTGCAGTGGCCTTCGAACCTGCTACATGCTCCATCTCTGTGCCACTCCACTGCTCCTCCTGCTGTCACCAGCTCCTGGTCACCTTTCAAGGCCTCAGCTTAAATGTCACTTTCTTGGGAAAACTGTTTTCTGGACACACATCTCCCCCCCCCCCCCACACACACACACACTTAGCTGAACTTGCACCCTCCAGTTCCACACACTTACAGCACTCTGGACTTCTCCCTCAGAGTAATTAAGGGGAGGGAGGGAGGGAGGGAGGGAGGGAGGGAGGGAGGGAGGGAGGGAGGGAGGAAGGGAAGGAGGGAAGGAAGGAAGGAAGGAAGGAAGGAAGGAAGGAAGGAAGGAAAAGAAAGAGAGAGAGAGAGAAAAGAAGAAGGAGGAGGAAGAGGAGGAGGAGAGAGGGAGGGAGGAAGAAAGAAGGATGAGAGAGGGTGGAGAGAGGGGGAGGGATAGAGAAGGGGGAAGGAGGGAGGGAGGGAGGGAAAGATTAATTGATCCCTTGTCAGACTATCTGGTTGGTAATTGACTTTCTTACTAAACTCTAAATTCTAGTAATATATAACAGATTGTTCACAAACACATCTCACGAGCTTCATAGTTTGTTGTAAGCAATAGTGTCTCAAGCACTTTTTTTCTATCTCCATATGCACCTGCATTCTGTCACCTGCCTAATCCCCTAATGGAAATATTTTAGAGAATCAGATTCTCATTTTTTCAAAATCACCTGAAAAGTCATACTAGGAAATAAATATTCTTCATCCAATTTTGGCCTCCGATGAATAGAAAATAATCACTCTCAACCATATGTGAGACCAACATGTAAACATATGTGCGCCCGTGTTTGGGACATGTGTGGGACCAGATGCATAAACAACTGGGGGGATGGGAGGACACAAGGGAATTTCCACTCCAGCTGCAAATTAAGTCTGAAGGCCTAAGGCCTCTCTCTCTGTGCTCCACTTTTAACCTTCAGCCTCCATCGGTTTCCTCAGCTCTGACCTCCTCGATGCCTTTCCACGCGATCTTAGCACTTTGGGCACTAAAATCTCATGCTTTGCAGCTCCTGTCACTGGTACCTCTCTGCCTCATCTGCTCTTTACCTCACTTCAAGCCTCCTCCGTTGCAATCATCCCTCTGCCCGTGTTTTACCCATGAATGGGCAGAGACGGGAGCCAGTTTTTAACTGTAAAGTGTCTGAGCAGACACTGGGCAGGAAGGCGCGCAGCAGCACCCCTGGGAAGCGGCACTTCAGGGCCGGGACTTCTCATGTTTGCGAAAGCCACCTCCACCCTGCGCTTTAAAAGCCTCTGCTTAAGTCGGAATTAAGATTCATGATGATATTGCTCAATTAAAGCCCCTTGAGAAAAAATAATATTAGTACAGTTGTTCCTACTGGAAAACATGTTTATACACATCCCTCAGACAGCCCTGCCCTGTACGTCTGTTGTTACCGATGCAAAGAGTGAAAGCCAAACCCTCTGGTTTGCTGCGGAGGGGCCATGTGCCCGAGGCTGGCCAGCTGGTCACCAAATCCTCTCCCTTTCCTCCCAGGCACATGGCAAGACCGCACTGCCCGGTCTTCTGTGTAGTCGGCTGGGGCCACGTGACAGGGGAGGAGCAAACAGGAGGTGAGCAGAAGGGACGCAGAATCAGCCCATGTGGGACTCTTATGTCCTTTCCTCTTTACCCCGATGCAAAAGGCACTGCACCCAAGGAAGAGGCAGGCCCCACGGTGGCAGGGCTCTGGAGAGCTGGAGGCAGGGGGAGGTCATCAGGGAGCGGCCCTGCCAGAGGGATTTGAACCTTTCTTAGGCCAATGTAAGTTACCCTGCGTTCTATTCGGCCACAGAGGTTTTCAGGGTGGCCTGCTTCTTTGGTTAGTGTGACCGTAAACAATACAGGCAGGGTGGGTCAGCCTGCATGGGCGGCCACTGGTCTTGTCCAGGGCAGCTCCGCTGGGACTCTTTGGAAGGTGTTCTGTCCAGATCACCTCTCCTCCCACCCTGCCTGAAGACACTCTGGCTCTGAGCATACACTTACCATGAAGCTGCTGTGGAAAGTCATCTGGGAATATCATTCCCTTGATACCAGCGTCTTCTCAGGTTTCCCTTAGCTTAGTGCAGTGTTCCCTCTTTGTCTACCTTATCTTTCCTACCCATTGTCTACAAACCACCATCACTTCAATACACACACGTACGTGCACACACACACACACACACATGCACTCTTCTCCCTGTAGGTGTCCTTGAAAAGATCCATCCTCATTAAAACTGTTCAGAAGGAAAATCAACTGACATCAAACTCTCTAGAATTCAGCTGTGTTTCTACCAACCTTGTTGTCTTTCCCACTTTTGAATCTCTAAAAACAATTTCCCTTCCACAGCAATAGCCCAAGGTTTAATAAGCCTCTGGAAGTACTTAGAAATCCCTTGGTTACGTATGTCTCCTAAGAATGATGTAATACTTAGGAACAATATGAAGCAAGGCCTTGGTTTTATTTCTTATTATTTCACCAGCTATGCAAAAAACAAAAACAAAAACAAAACAAAAACAAACAAAAATGAGGCTGAAACCGGTTTGGCTCAGTGGATAGAGCCTCGGCCTGCCGACTGAAAGGTCCTGGGTTCGATTCCAGTCAAGGGCATGTACCTTGGTTGCAGGCACATCCCCTAGGGGGTGGGCAAGAGGCAGCTGGTCGATTCTCTCTCATTGATGTTTCTAACTCTCTATCCCTCTCTCTTCCTCTCTGTAAAAAATCAATAAAAATATATTTTTTTAAATAAAATAAAATAAAATTATATTTGGATCTGTTGACTAATGAGTTTGCCAACCACTGGTATAATCAGTTCTCATGTAAAAAACTTCCAATTAACTGCACTTTTTACAAAGAGAGCAAGGAAAAATGAAAGTGTGAAGGGAAGGAAAAGAGGACACAAGCTCTGACAGATGGTCCCGGCTGAAATTTGTATCAATTTAGTTTGCAATACAAAGAACGAAGTGATTATTGCTACTTCTTCCAATGCTATCCTGAGAATTACTTATAGGAACAGGTACCACAGCCATGCTATTTCGAATTCTGCAACAAATCCCTACGAAAGATGTTCTTCTGCACTAGATCAGTCACATTCCACCCTGACTGGAGGTTATGATAATTATTAGAAAGCATATTGTAGCCGAATCCGGTTTGGCTCAGGGGATAGAGCATCGGCCTGCGGACTGAAGGATCCCAGGTTCGATTCCGGTCAAGGGCATGTACCTTGGTTGCGGGCACGTCCCCTGCTGGGGGTGTGCAGGAGGCAGCTGGTCGATGTTTCTCTCTCATCGATGTTACTAGGTCTCTATCCCTCTCCCTTCCTCTCTGTAAAAAATCAATAATGTATATATGAAAGCATATTGTAATGTTTTTGTCTGACTGCCTGTTGCCCTGGCAGGTGTTACTGCCAGGTCTGTCTGGAAATAATAGTACCTCAAGCCATCCTGGGTGACTTATATAACCAGCTATTATCATTTGAAAACTGTCAGCTCCCGTATCTTGCTACTGTATGCCTAGTGACGCTGCTGGAACACTGACTTCGGTTCATGTACAGCCTGACTGTTGCCAAGAACTGTATTTTAAAAGGGAAATTAAGTCTAAAGCTTCCCCTTCAACCTTAATTCAAACCATTTTCAGTTTGGTTACTGATAATAACCAAAAAGGAATCTGATTTAAAGAACAGGTGACCTCAAATTATTTTAAGTTATTAATTAAAACGTGCATTTAAACTTCAGGCAAAACACAATTGCCTACTGCTGTCAAGATGTATAACAGCAGACTAAAATTAACCTCCAAACAGAATGGAATCTGTGGATCTTCTCATTAACTGAAAGTAAGAAAATTATGACGGAAAATGATTCCCCTAAACTTTGGACAGTTTAACAAAGATAGCAAGTAATTTCTACTTCAGTGCTCACGGATTTCGCACTATCAAAAGTAGCAAGACACCCAAAATAACAGGGGGAAATGGGGCCCACAAATCTTACTCAGCTTGAACAATTTGCTCCAGTGCCAGAAAAAGAACAAAAGAAAGAAAGAAAAAGAACCTATAGGTATAAAAGGGGAGATGGGGAAAGCCCCACAAAAAACTAGAAGCTTTATATCATTTGTTAATGAAATAATTTTCCTGGCAAATTCCAATACTAGCCCCAAGTGTCAATAATAGACCCCTTTTTAAGAAAATGAAAGGCAAAAAAAAAGAGAAAAGTAGCATCTCCCTCATTTTCTATGGGGACTTTCAAATTATTCTTATAAAATAAGCAAAATGGATGTACAAACCTAACAAATAGTGATCAACAATAACAGATGCCTATAACCTTTTATAAATATCAGTGTGTGTGTGTGTGTGTGTGTGTGTGTGTGTGTGTGTTAGCAAATTCCATAACCCAGTATAGTTTGTTCCAGGAATACAAAGATGGTTCAATAGCAGAAACATTTGGAAATCTACTAACAATATAGAAAGTTAAAGGAAACAGATATATCTTTACTATAAAAATTAGAGTAATATGCTTATGTTCTATAGATGCTGCAAATCCATTTGGCAAAAACCAACACTTCTTATTTTTTGTTAAAGAGCTCAAAAAATGGACCCTTTCTTAACAAAACAAAACGTATTTATCTTAGCCCCATCCCCAGCACCGTACTTAATGGAAAATATTAGAGGCATTCCCAATAAAGCCGGAAAGAGACAAAATGTTCACTATTACCATTAATATTTAATATTGTGCTGGATGTACAAGCCAAAACAATTAGCAGATAGAAATGATTTTAGAGATACAAAATTTGGGAACTATCAGTATTTGCAGATGATGTCATTTTATCCTGGGAACATCAAAGAGAATATAATAAAAACTACTGAAAACAGTAAAAGAATCATTAAGGTAATGAGATTTAAAACAATGAAGAAGCTCTCTATGTACTGATATGGCAAGATCAAAAAGATATATTGTTAAGTAAAAGGGGCAAGGTGAAAAAGTGTAGTATGATAAATAAGACAATAGCAGAGGTAAAATACATATTTGCATTTGCGTGTATATGCATAAAGAAATGCTGAAAGGGTACAAGAAAATTAATAGTGATGATCTAGCTGAAGGAGGGTGGGAATAGATTACAAGGGTCATGAAAGTGGGAGATAAACTTCTCTCTATGTGTTTTTGTACCATGTGGCATATTACCTAATCAAAAACTAAGTTTAAAATAACTCCTATTTTGTAACTATAAAACAGTTAGAGAAATATAAAGTACAGCATAGGGAGTATAATCAATAATCAATAATATTGCAATGCCTATGTATGGGGCCAGGTGGGTACTGGAACTATTGGGAGGGACACTATGTAAAGTGTATGATTGTCTAACCACTATGCCATATACCTGTAACTACTAACAAAGAATAATATTGAATATAAACTGTAATTGAAAAATAGAGTTAAAAACAATTCTATGAGAAGCAAATAAAATACATAAAAACTAAGAAAAAAAATAACTTCTATTTGAAAGAATTTTCGTATGATTCTCAAAGAAACTCCAGCCTGCCAGTTACTAAGCCATCGCCTCTTAGCTCCAAACTGGCCCTCGTACTGCTGGCGCTGGAATTTTATAAATCTTATTTAGTCTTATTTCTGCTTTGCAATCTTGACCCAGGCTCCTTTCCAACAGTAGGAGGCATGAAAGAGAGACTACAAGGCTGGAGGAAGAAGAGAAATGTTCCTCTTGTCTGCTTCCTGTTGGCTTCCGGTCGACCTCCCGGTTTTACTCCTTTTCCTGGGAGTGGCATTCCAGCCTCACATTCCTCTGCAGGGGTGGTTCCTGCCCATCGCTACAAGGAGCCCAGCTTGTCCTTCTTCCCTCAGAGACATCTGCTTCCCGGCCTTTGCTGGTGGCCTCAGCATCTGTGGACATCCAGCCACAGGGGTCCCCACTGCTCAGGCTTTAAGTTTAGTAACTATAACCTCTTCCCTTTGGTGTAGTCCCAGAGGCGGTAGCTGCTTCTAGATCAGGGGTGGGCAAACCTTTTGACTCGAGGGCCACAATGGGTTCTTAAACTGGACCGGAGGGCCAGAACAAAAGCAACCTGACCATGCTGGCACTCTCATCTTGGGCTGCTGGTGAAGGAGCGGAGGGGAGAGCAAGAGAACCCTCCGCTCTTTCGGCTCCCCGGGCTGGATAGAACAGCCGAATGGGCTGGATCCGGCCCACGGGCCGTAGTTTGCCCACGGCTGTTCCAGATGTTACCCATAGAACATGTTATTGCTCTTTTAGTTTTTTATGTCTTCAATTCGTAGTTGACAACTCTTTATATTAAATAATCTGTTTTTAAAAACCACATGTTTTTTCTTTCTCCTAACTCAAACCTGATTAATATACCAAGCAAATCTTTTATTTTTATTTTTTAAATACACTCTACTTATACATGAAATTAGGTATGTGTGAGTGTGGGTCTTCTATAGACTAATATAACTTGGAAAAATTATAACAGAAGTCAGGTATTGGAAGAATTTGTTTATATCAAAAATATTTTTTTCTTTTTAAAGTACCTGAATAAATTATTTCCTGGACCACCATCCCTTTAATGTAGCAATATGAGTCACTGTACAAGAAAGTACATTAAAAAAAAAAACAAAAACAAAAAAACAGATTCTGCCCTTGGATATTTCCTTTCTATGGTATAAATCCTCAAAAAGAAACTTCACCTAACCAACCATACAATGCTGATTTCATTTATTTTATTATCTGGAACATTTTTGTGAGGTGGTACATTTTCAATAGATACATATAGCTGACATGAATAGTTAGTTCATCTGCAAAGAAAAGTTTATTCACTCATGACTGAGCTTGAAAACACCGTAACACGCTTTATTATTACTTACTTATTCATAAGTGCAACACCAGAAAACTGTATTATGTAATGCTAGTATTACATATATACTAAATTTTAAGTGAAAATGTCTTAACAGCTGCCAGCCATATACTTTGGTAAATGTACTAAGACAGCTGATTAAGAATGTGTTTCTAGAAAGTACATGTTCTGCAACATTATCTGTACCCTGGTTATTAACTGAGGACTGTATTTTTTTTCTTTCAGATTCGGTGTATGAGCCCCCTCTTGAGTCTATCCAAAGCCTGAACCATGATGCTTTCTTTGGTCAAAGTACATAGGTTCACAGAGCCAATTTGGTCTTTGCAAACATTCCCCCTTCAAACAAATATTTGTGGTACAAAATAAGATCTTTGCAGAAAGATGTGGAGGTAGCAGTGGAAAGATAAAAAAAGATCTCATAGGGCCCAGGCCCAGCAGTGATGGAGCATCCATCTTTGTTTAAAGATGCAAGCAGGAGCCCAGATGGTGTGGCTCAGTGGTTGAGCATCGACCTATGAACCAGGAGGTCACAGTTCCAGTTCCAGTCAGGGCACATGCTTGAGTTTTAGGCTCAATCCCCAGTAGGGGGCATGCAGGAAGCAGCCAATTGATTATCTCTCATTTTTGATGTTTTCTATCTCTCTCTCCCTCTCTCTTTCTCTCTGAAATCAGTAAAAAATATATATTTTTAAAGATGCAAACAGGAAAGGGGAAAAAAATCCAACAGACTCAATTATGGTAGAGTAGGGGATGAGCTAGTTAGTACCTTTTCATTATTTTGTAAACATGCAGCAGCCATCCCTCTGAATACCAACTCTGAATTCACTCATTAAGAAAGTCACAACAGCTAAGCTCCAATTTAAGACCTGGAAGCTAGCCTTCTGATAGCAGATGCTGCTTACTGTATTACATTGCCCCACTATATTCTTTTGACTACTATAGTATACTTTATGGTAGCCACATAATATTTTATGCCTATTCTAGGAAGATCTATTTTCTATGAAAGTTTTTACCAAGAAACAAAAAAAAAAAAGGAGTGAACTATGATTTTACAGCGTGGGTTTGAATATACAGGATGGTATATATATATATATATATATATATATATATATATATCATCACAAGGAAGAATAGAAATATAAGAACAGCATAAGCAGAAATGTTCTACGGCTATCTCTTTGGCTCACAATATAAAACGTGAAGTAGCAAATTCTGATCCTGCATCCTCATTGCCTGGGAAGCTATTTTAAAGTGATAGCTTCCCAGACCTGTACTCTAGGCTTAACACAATAGGATTTCCTAGAAATGTGGCCAGCCTGTCACTAGTCCAGGCAACAACAGCATTTGGTGACCACTGGTACAGTGGAATGAAGATTCTTGTGTTCTGTCTTTGAACCCCTATCCAGTCCCCTCCTTGCAGTGTGGCCCTGGATAGCACATTACATTTCTCTACCCATCCGTGTTCCCTGTGGGTAAATGGAATGTCTACTGCAGATGGTTTGGAAAATTAAATGAATGGGAAATACATACGCATGTTAAATCTCACACAAAAATAGATAATCAATTAAAATGAAAAAAAATGTTTTAATCTGGGTTTTAATGTGACACGTTAGAAAACAACCTGCTAATGAATATCCATGTACATTCAAGTCAGGATTGAGGGTTATCATGAGCAAATTTGTGTCCTAACAAGGTTTTTAAAGGGTAAGAGTGAAATAAAAGCCTTTTCTCAGCAGGGGGAAAATCCTACAACAGTGCTGATTTTGCTCCAATTCAAGATCACTTCACCCCAAATCAAAAAGAAACTGTACACCTAATCCCTGTTGGTATAACAAAATGGAAGCTCTCCGCATGACATTTCAGTGCCTTTGGTTTCAACTCAGTGTTCTAAACAATTTCAATGAACATCAATTCTCACCAGGACTTTCAGTTGAAACCTGAAATCCTATTTGGAGAAAAACAAGGTTAGAAGGAGCTGGGAGGTCAAGCCCACATCACAGATTTTGGTTCTTGAACAGTGGCTCTTGAAGCCCCTAGAATGATAATCATCCTCAATGTCTTTCTGAGTTCTCAGTTTCTCAGCAGTCACTATTACCTTCCCTCCTCCATTCCAGATCTCTTTTTAGCAAAAAGACATTGAGAAGTCTGAGCCAAACAATACGGGGTTAATTTCTGGTGGCCCCTAATTCCTTTAATTGACTAGCTACAATTTCACAAAGAAAGTAAATGTGCTCAGTATTAAAAGGATATTGAGCTCACAATTTAAATCCTTCCTAATGAAATTCCTCCCCACCAAATTATCACTATCCATTGCTTTATTCTCATTCATAGATCATGGCATTAAAAAAAAAAAAAAGAAGAAGAAGAAGAAAAGAAAGAAATACTGGCAGGCTTTAAGCAGATCCCTCCAAACAATGACAAAAATCTAGTTTTAGAAAAGAAAATCTACTGCTAAATGTCTGGAAGAAAATATTTTTTCCCCTAATGTGAGAGCTGGGTTCCCTCTTCCTTTATTTATCCAGGTTACATAATGCTTAAATTCTGCTTTTCTGTGGCACACAAGAGGATGTATATATAATGCAAACATCCTTGCTGGAATCACAATGGCAATTTCCCAATTTATGTGCAGCTAATCAACCCATGTGCTTTCTAGTGTAGAGCAGTAAAAGCTTATCTCATGCGGACTCACGGATCGTTCAGAGCAATCTAATTGAATTTCAGGACTAAGAGCATTGCACAACACGTGACGCGTCTCCGGTGGAGCACAGTGCCAGACACTGCAGGCGTTACATAATCCCACGCTGTCGTTGGCAGGGGCCGCCTTCTTAGCCGCCCCCGGTGGCTTGGCAGTCCGCGTCTCCTCCAATCATGCCCTGCAGCTTTAATCTGCACAGAGTGTTCACATGGACAGTCACATGTTTTAAGACTTTCATAGCAACAAATAAAACAGGGACCATTTCCCTACTGGTGGAAACAGTGCAGTAAAATCAGTCGTACGGCACGCAGGCTTATACCAGGATAGCAGACGTATCACACTGCAGCTCCGAAGCAAGCCAGGAAGAAAGCAATTATCAGATATTCTACTCTTCAAATAACTAAGGGTGACATAATAAGAAACCTGTATTTTGGTTTCTGGCCCCCGTTCCTGCTAATATTTGGTCTTTAACCCCAGTTCTTGACCCAAAACTCGTAAAACCCTTGTAATTTTTCTGAGTGTCTTTACAGAGAGCTCCTAAATCCCTTGTAAGTTCCTGGCTGACAGTGGTGTCTTTTGTCCTAAAGAGGCATCCATTGGAGTGTTTCTGGATGGGGACTCGTCATGATTTCAAGTTTGAAATTTTCAGCTCCTACTCTCCACTCTCCAGAGGGGGATGAGGGCTTAGAAATGGAGTTAGCAATCCATCACACATACCCACATGACTAAGCTTCCATAAGAATCCCTGAAGTACAGGGTTGGAAGAGCTTCCGGTTGGCTCCACACCTCTCCCCACATTTACCTTATCCTAGGCATCTCTTCCATCTGGGTGTTCCTGAGTTTGTGCTCCTTTGAAATAAACTTGTAACTTAGTAGGCAAACTGTTTGGTTTTTTTCTTCCTGAATTCTGTGAGCTGCTCTAGCAAATTATTAAACTTGAGGCGGGGTCTCAGGGACCTGGGATTCATAGCCAGTCAGTCAGAAGCGCAGGTGACAACCTGGACTTGCTGCTGGCGTCCGAAGGAAGGGGGCGGTCGTGGGGGACTGAACCTGTGCTGCCTGATGCTACCTCTGGGTAGACAGAGTCAGAATCGAGTGACATTACAGGACGTTCCGCTGACGGTGGAGAACTGGTCTATCAGAGAAAAACCTGTACATTTGGTGGTCGGAAATAAAGTGTGAGAGTAAAGGAAAATAGTGCATTTTGCCTACGCATGAGGACATACGATGTTATCTCTGCCATTTCAAATGAGTTTTCAAATTGGGGAGGTATGGGAATGACACATTTAAGATACTGCATAGAGTCTAACCAACCTGGCTCTTCTTGAACATGAGCCACAGGGGCTCCTGTTAATTCCCAGTCTTATATACTCATCATTGTACTTCCAGAGATCAATGAGAATCCATAGTTACAAATATTAAGTATATTAGTTATCAAGTAGTATAATAGATTTGAAAATATTGAGCTATTATATATAGCTAGACATTTATCCCTTGCCTTTTTTTTCTATTTTATTGCTAATATAGTGGCCAAATGTAAAAAAATAAAATTTCCAAAATACAATATACACAAAAAAATAAACACCAATTCATACTTTGTTTAAAATTTTTAAAAAATAAATAAATCTACGTACAAGACCTGATCATAGGCACAGGGTGGTATCTGCAGATTTTTTCAAAAAGAAAGATCAGGTTAGTCTATCCCAGGACTGTGTAATAGAACTTTCTGTGAAGGTGGAAATATTAAATAAAGAAAATAAATAAAACAAAGTGCATGAAGCATATTTTTCCTGGTTTTAAGATGTATCTGTAACTTCACCAATATAAAATATTATCAAAATAAGTAATGCAATATTAGAGTAGCTAAAGATAAGCTGGCAACCAATTGAATTCAAGTATCATTAAACAACAGAATCCTGAATAAAATGTGACTATATATTGTAACTAATTTGACTCAGATAAATGCTTTGATTTTATGTGATCTGAACACATTTATAATTATGGAGAACTATATATATATGATAAAATAAAGGATGCATTTAAAGCAATAGACTAGAGTCTGGGAGCAGGAGAAATCATTTGTGAGATGGTGGCACCTACTGATGAGTCGTGGTATTGCAGCCCAGCTCTACCGGCTTCCGTCCATTTATCTGTCCTCTTAGAGAAGAGCCAAAAAAGAGGAAATCGCAAAAGATTTCAGTGCAAAACACAAGTCTCACTACCAGGAGGGGAGCGTGAACATGGAAGACAAGGAATGGCACAGAAGAGACCCTGGTGGGTCCTGCTGACCTCTCTCCGGAAGCTTCCCAGGCCCTCAGACCTTCACTGTATTAAGTCCTCTGAATCGTTTTTCACTTGGAACTTTTAAAAGGCATACAAAGCCCATCCTTTTCAAGTAGAACAGCCTCAGAAATACATTTCAGAAGCTCTCACCCGGGAAATGACAATCCTTTCCTAACTGACCTCTCTACCTGCACATTTCTCAGCGATGGTATCACTGCAAGGGACACCTACACAATCTCCATCCGATCATACATCTTTCTTCAGGAGCTTCACGGTGACTGGCTGCAGGGTTAATTCTAGTCCCATAGCTTTGACTTAAGACCTTTCATAAATTGTATTACTTCCAAATGTATATCCTGGTACAAGTGGAATCAAATGTTGCAGCATATAAACAGGATTACTCCCAACAAGAACAGTGTTCTGGATGCCCTTTTCCACAAACTGCACCCTGAACTATTCCACACTTTCCCCTCTGCCCTCCATACTATGCACTGCGCCTGCTGTTCTCTGGTACCTCCTCTCTCTCCAGCACCTTGGACTCACCCTCTCAGACCCCATATGGGGTTAACCTCTTCTGCTGTTAACGTCCATTCCTTTCTCTGAACATAATTTGCACTTACCATTTCCAGTGTTTTCCCAAGCTTTTGATATATGTGTACCCCTTCTATAATTTTTGTAACGCTGAGTACCCCTCGTCAAAAAAAATATGTATTTTAATAACAATCAAAATACATTATTTTTTCTTTTTTTGTACATACACAAAATAATAATAAACAAAAATAAAATTATTCATAATAAAATATAAGTTATATTATAAATAACATTTATTTGCACACCGAACCATCTCACGCCTCATAAGACTGTCTTGACTTGACTCATGAGAACGTAGAATTAGGTGCAGCTAAGCACGGTGCAGTGCATATCCCCACCTAACTCCGGTGTAATGCGTACCCCCACTAACTCTTCCTGTACCCCTGGGGGTACGCGTACCACACTTTGGGAAACACTGATTTAGACTATTTCACTTCAGCCACTATAGCCCCAACCTCCTGGCCAACTTGCCTTCTAAGCTTCCCATGAACAGAACTCAGATACTGCTTCCTACCTACAAGGCACACTTGGTCTCCAGATCTTTGCTCAC
Source organism: Vespertilio murinus (assembly GCA_963924515.1). Taxonomy (NCBI): domain Eukaryota; kingdom Metazoa; phylum Chordata; class Mammalia; order Chiroptera; family Vespertilionidae; genus Vespertilio; species Vespertilio murinus. The sequence continues at coordinate 164,172,657 of OZ004707.1, read as the reverse complement.
ACTTTCATCCGACCCTGAATGCCCCTTTCTTTACCTTCTGCTTATAAAACCATATTCTTTATTCATAATCAAACACTTTGATATGTACTTCAGATACAGTAATAAATACAAGCCTATTAAGGAAATAAATAATAAGTAAGCAATAACAAAAAAAAATGAAACTAGATGTTTGCCACTTCCTGAAATGTGCTATGAAAAAAAAATGAATAGGATGACATATTACAGGACAGCTGGGGGAAGTCATAGAAGCATCTGAGCTGAGAGTGTGATAACTAAGCTGAGACCTAAAGGATAAAAGGAGTCAGGCACACAAAAGCCAGAGGAACCGCATGTCAGGCAGAAGAAATAGTGAGTGCACAGCCTCTGAAGGGAAAGAGACTGTTTTGTCTGAGGAACACCACTGTGGCTACAATATAGTTAAATAAATAAAAAAAAATTAAAAAAAGGTTTAAGAGATGGCACAGGCTAGATCACGCAGGGCCTTATTTATATTCTGATGAGACATGTGAATTTTCTTTAAAAAAAAAATAGAAAAAAATCAAAGGGTTGTACCATGAGAAAGGCATCATCTGATTTATGACTCTCAACTATTATTCCAGGGAAAGAATGAAGTGGAGGTTACAAACAATGGGCACGGGAGGTGAGCGAGGGGTCATGTAGCGGTCCAGGCAGGAGATGATCAGGTCTTTGAGCAGGATAATGGGCTGAGACCAGAAGGTGACCAGGCAAACAGGCAGCTGGGCGTGTGTGCAAAATACATTGATAGGTAGAAGCAATGGGACTGCTGGAGCATGTGCTGTGTATGACGAGAGAGAAGGAACAATCAAGAATGACACCTAGCCGAAACCAGTTTGTCTCGGTGGATAGAGCGTCAGCCTGTGGACTCAAGGGTCCCGGGTTCAATTCCAATTGGGGGCATGTACCTTGGTTGCAGGCACATTCCCAGTAGGGGGCGTGCATGAGGCAGCTGATCAATGACTCTCATCCATGTTTCTAACTCTATCTCTCTCCCTTCCTCTCTGTAAAAAATCAATAAAAAATATATTGAAAAAAAGAATGACACCTAAGGTTTTGACTGAACAGTTTGATGGATGGTGATGCTATCCTATATAATAAAAGGCTAATATGCAAATTGACCAGGCCATGTATTGACCAGTTGCTATGATGCTCATTGACCACCAGGTGGCAGACTCTCAATGCAGGAGCTTTCCCCTGGTGGTCAGTGCACTCCCACAAGGGGAGTGCCACTCAGTGGTGAGTGAATCAGTGGTGTCGGGAGCTTCTCATGCCTCTACGACAGTGCTAAGGATGTCCAACTGACAGCTTAGGCTCAATCCCATCAGTTGGACATCCCCTGAGGACTCCTGGACTGTGAGAGGGTACAGGCTGGGCTGAGGACCCTCCCCCCCCCAGAGTGCACGAATTTCATGTACTGGGCCTCTAGTTAACTAATTAGAGACATTCAGGGTGAGGAGGGCACAAAAGACTCAGTCCTTGGGATATTCAAGAACCTGCTAAAACTGTCCCTCCTTCCTAAAATTCTCTGCAAAGTTAACACTCATTTTTAGAGTCCCAAGCTTTATGAATAATTCCTAGGAAATGGCTTGTAGCCATCCCAAACCTGTCAAAATGTCTTTGGTGCATGACTTAATATTTTTGCCTCTAACACCTATATAATTCACTTAGCAGATAGCAGAGGCTTTACATATATGTTACTTTTCACATGTACTCACATGGCACGCTTTCTATATTAAAGCACGAGCTTCATGTGGGCAGATAACTGACACTTCCTGGTGCCTCGGATCCTGGTATTGTGCATGAAGCAGGCCGTGGATACATGTTTGTTGTTGGTCTTAAAGAGTATGATGTTTAATAAGAACTTCAAATTCTGAAAATTCTATTAAACATGCACCACTAACCAATACAGTTCTGATAGAGCCAAACACTCAGCATTTTTTAGGGACCAGAAATCAATCACCTCCCAATTCAGATACACGGGTAGACTTAGTGGGAAAACCAGTCCCAAATACTCATTTTAGAGAAATGATCTCTAGTCATTCTTGACTGGAAGGTACCTATGGTAATGGTTCTCAAGCCCAAGGAGAAAATAAAGGATTTAGCATCAGTGAAACTGGCAATTATGCATAGTTTAGTGGCATCCCACAGTGAGCTACCAGTACAGATGGCATCTCATTAATGTTTGTGAGGGAAAACATTAATCTCTCTTCCTCGTATACTATCAGGCAAGAAGGACATAGACCAATACAGGGTGGAGCAAAAGTAGCTTTACAGTTGTATAACAAAACAGAGTTTATTTTTGTATTATCATTTTTTTAAATATATTTTATTGATATTTTACAGAGAGGAAGGGAGAGAGATAGCTAGAAACGTCGATGAGAGAGAAGCATCGACCAGCTGTCTCCTGCACACCCCCTACCGGGGATGTGCCCGCAACCAATGTACATGCCCTTGACCGGAATCGAACCCGGGACCTTCCAGTCTGCAGACTGACACTCTACCACTGAGCCAAACCGGTTTCGGCGGTATTATTATTTATTATTGTATTATTTTTCATATGAACAACTGTAAACCTACTTTTGGCCCACCCCATATTGCTTATAGAAACGTGGGCTGGTATGAATAAAGGCTATTAAAATTTATTTTGTAATGAGATAAAAATTCCCTACAGTGCAAGGACAGTAGAGAAGTTTCTTTTTGCTCACTTTAAGTATCCCAGATGGAGAAACTCCCATCTGTCTGCCCACTTACTCCCCCCTATAAAAAGGGAAGCTCCTTATCTGATTGGTGAGTTGGAAAGGAGGAATGGGACGCTTAGCCAAGAGCTCTTCCCATCCACAAAACCAGGTGAATCCTGGACTGCTCTCGGCCATACTCTCAGAGGCTGGTCCCTTCGGGGAAGCATGGAGTTGTTAATAGGATGAGGCAAACTATTAACAAATACGGATCTAAAGCATGGTTTACAGTGGGTAATCCAGTAATTAAATTGAGATTTTAATCTTGGTCTGCATGACTCCTGTGTCTCTTAATTGTTTCAAATCCCTGATCCTAACAAATAGTTTGAATTAGAACCATACAGGGTGTTGACTTTTCATTTGGACTTAAATGTAAGATCTAATACACTACCACATTCTAGGAACACTGCATCTGTCCCAGAAAGAGAGTGTCTATCCCACCATCCTCTCCCATATTCTTCCTTAGTCACATATCACAACACCCATCTTTAGGAAAGCCTGAGGAGGAGGCTGTACTGGAATAACATTTCGTCACAGGTCACTGAAATCCTGCTCAAAATTACTCTCCACATAGCAGAAGAATGAAACTTCATGTAATATATCTTTCTTAAATTCAGGTTCATCACTCATGAAATTCAATCTCCCTCCAAATCAAAGCGGCATTTTCCCTTTTGATATTGCTGCCATTTGGATGCTCAAAATATCATGCAAAGCAGACATAGTTTCTTGGCTAAAACTCATGGCCAAACAAACCCTCTGTATTTGTTTGAGGAAACCTGGCAGGAGTAGGAGGAATTCCTCACCTAACTAGTTTAGCTCCATACTCTATGTATTTGCTGCGCTGAGCACGGAGACACATAAGATGGGTAAGACACACCGTGGTCTTCTCCTTGACGGTCAACGACACATCCATTCTTCCAGTTACTGGGGCCACATTCCTTGGAGTTTTTTGGGGGGCTCATCTTTCTATTTTACCTCATGTTCAATCAACCAGCAAAGCCTGTCCATTCAAGTTTCATTACATATGCACAATCCACCTCCCCTCTACCAACCTGGTCCAAGCCACCTTTGTTTCTCACCTAGATCCCTATAATAACATCTTAAAAATTAACCCTTCTGTCACACTTAAGTATATTCTCTATATAGCAAACAGTAGTCCCTGTATATCATGAATCATATTTTACTTACTCCTATGATCCTACACTCAAAAATATTCCAATGGTTTCCGTCCAACTTGGGAAAAACCAAAGGTGTTATAATGTCCTACACAGCCTCCCCTCCCCAACCCCTCTGATCTCATGACCTAGTGCTATCTATCTATATATCTATCTATCTATCATCTATCTATCTATCACTACACTAACCCTTGTCTAGCCATGCTGGTTTCCTTACTGTTTCTCCCATACTGGAAGCAAGCTCTTCACTCAGATCTTTAGCACTTGCTTCCTCCTCTGCCCTGGAGAGAGCTACATGACAAGTTCCCTTCCCTTCCCTAGGTCTCCATCAAATACCATCCAGTCAAAGAGGTATTCCCTTTATGGCTACATAAAATCAAACCCCTTCCAGTATTTGTTGTTCTTGCCCAGCTTTTACCCAGAGAGAAGCAACAAAGTAATTTAACATTAAAAAGTAAAGATCCTAAGGACCAGACTGCCTGGATTCTAATCCCAGCTGAGTCAATGGCTGGTTCTGACTGTGAAAGTGGAGACAAATGACTTAATTTTTCTACACTTCAGCTCTACAGTTACTATGAGGATTAAATATCTACATTAAGTACATTTAACATTCCAAAAATGATTCCTTGTACCTATGAACATGCAACAGATATTGGCTATTACATTTTTCCATTGCAGTATTTCTCCCTTCCTGACTCATTTGTTTATTGGTTTATCATTGGCTCCCACCAACATACAACATGGGTAAGACTTTCTTGTGCAAGCTGCACACAAGAATGAACCTTTTCCTTTCATTCAACTTTGTTTTCTATCATTATTATATCTTTAGCAGCTGGTACAACTCCTGGGACATAATAGTCATTCAATAAATTTATAAGCTTGGGAAGCACTTTAAGAAACCCACAAAATTTACTTATTTTGTTGTCACATTAAAAATCTAAATCTAGAAAACAGAAGGAGAATGAGAGAAACATGAAAGAGGAGATCTCAAAAATTCACGTGGCTTAGCTTCAAACTTTTAATTTAACTTGATGAATGAAGCAGATGAGAACCAAGAAGCCTGAGATCCCACAGCTAATAGGTGCTACAGCAGGAGCCCCAAGGTCCCGGACCAGTGCTCTTGACACACTCCAAGATTACTTCAATTGCCATATTTGGTCTATGTAGAATCAGACTGACTAAGCTCATCAATCTATATAAAAGCCTAAGCAACCATCTGACTATTTGACTGTCCAACCGGTAGCTATGATATGCAAGGACCACCAGGGGGCAGACATTCCAACTGAAGCTATGATGTGCACTGACCCCCAAGAGGTAAACACTCAATGCAGGAGCAGCCTGACTTGGCAGCTGCAGTTCTCAGGTGATGCCCCAGAACCAGAGAGGAGGAGGCCAGATTCCAGAGTGCATCACCTGAGAACTGCCCTCTCAAAATCTGGGAGCCCTCAGGGAATGTTGGAAAGTCAGTTTCAGCCTGATCCCCACAGGCCAGGCCGAGGGACCCCACCATGCATGAATCCATGCACTGGGCCTCTGGTGTTCAATAAAGTTGTATGTAGTCAAGAACCTGTAGATGATTTTTTGTTTCCTCATTCATCTAATGTCAGAACTCCAGCTAATTACCCAGTCATTTGTTCTGAAATGTTGTAGGCTGATGTCCTCAAAGAAAAGAGCCAGAGGCCACAGAACACTTGAAATTATTTGAGCCATTTTCATATCCATGTTTATATCATGGAAACTCCATTTCTGTGCTGCCAACATTAATAATCTTCTGATGATACTAATGATATTCTGAGCCTCTTCCATTCTCTTTGATTGTTCAAGAATAAATGGAGAAGGATTCTGCTATTCTTGGACCCTCCCATGGGGGTGATGGAAAACCAAAATCAAGGCAGCCATAATCCCCACACATAGTGTCTCCTGCTTCCCATTTCTCACTTCAAGAAGTGCACCCAAGATAGTCCTCCCTGAGGTCAGTCTCCACCTTAAATTCTCCCCTGTCGGGCTCTTAAACGGTATGAGTATAGTTCCACGTAGAAACCCTCATGCCTGGAGCTTTGTCAAACACGTGGGATTATAGCAATAAATTCAGAGGCTAAAAAGAAATACTGTTTTGCAGAACTATCTTATTTTCTCATTTGGGTGGTTCTCTTAATGCACTCTATCTAATTTACAAACATTAAATCATAGAAAATTATGTTCAGCACAAAAGCCAAAAATAAATCTCTTTGAGTACACCCTTTTATGATTTAATTAAAACTCACTGGTAGTGCTGAACTATTAACATTTTTAGGTTTGGAATTAGCCTCTGAGTGCTTAGTATATTTGGTAAAATAAATCAATTACAGTAAATTGTTTTTATCTTAAATGCCCTTCAGAGTCAGATAAAAGATAAATGACTGGGAACCAGCATGTTAATTTCTGTGTCAAGTTCCCTTGGATTACCATAAATATCCACGGACCTTCATAATGCATCTCATTGTATTCTGTGCGGTGAAATATCTGAGGTGCATGTGAAGTACAAACAAGCATAGCACATTACAGTGTAAGACATTTCAATAAATGAACTGAAAAATAACAGCAGTGAATAACATCAGAGAAAAAATTTCCACATTAATGTCGGTAACCTAATTTTAATCATTCATTTACCACACACTGGTTGTGTGCATTCATTTTGAGTAAAAAGCTAAATTTAGAGAAATTCAGTGGAGGACAAGTATAAATACTGGTTTTTAAATATATTTTTATTGATTTCAGAGAGAAAAGGGGAGGCAGAAGAAACATTAATGATGAGAGAGAATCAGTGATTGGCTGCCTCCTGCATGCCCCACACTGGGGATCGAGCCCAAAACCTGGGCATGTGCCCTTGGCCTGAATCGAACCCAGGCCCCTTCAGTCTGCAGGCTGACACTCTATCCACTGAGCCAACCAGCTAGGGCAATATTGGTTTTTAAAAACTGTTGCTCAACTTTATCACTCCTCCTTAGCTTTGTGATACATCTGTAATAATGATCTGATAATTGTTATTCTTATATAACTCAGACCACCTCTCTACTTCCAGAATAGTGTACTTTTATCTTTTTCCACAGGTGATATCTTCTCACATACACCTTTGAGCCTCCACTACCACATTCTATGCCTTATGTTTACTGCAGTCACATATATCTATAAATGTGCATCTGAATGATCCAAGAAAATTCCTTTTGCCTATGCACTTAGTGACCAATCATTTAGAATCTCATGGGAGAAATTATACCAGAATCAAAATTAAAATGATCAATAATCTCAACTTCACTATGCAAATAGCCATGAGTTGAGGACAGAAGGAATAACTCTGTGAATGTATCTTGCAGTCTATTTTTCTGGTACTGCTTTTCCTACTTTTGTTGATATGAGACAACCGGTTTAAAATATGCAAGAAGTAAAAAATTTTATACCTAAGAAAATAACGGTGCCTTCAATTATCAGAAAAATCTTCTATAAACCAGGATATTTACAAAAGCGACACTATGATATGATTCAGTTTCTTTCTTAAAATAATGAAAATACCACTTCAATGTTAGCTCCCACATTCAGGTGCAAGGAATAAGGCACCGGGGCTAGGCTGTGTCAAGGGCTAAAAGTAACACTCCCGTTTGTGTCATGTTTTTATAAAATTAACATCATTTCTTTGTGGAAATAAAAAATAACTAGCCACTTTCCAAAATAAACATAAAATGGTGTTTTATGTTTATTTTGGAAAGTAAACATAAAACACCATAAAATAAACATAATGAAAACAGTTCCCCAAAAGGTACATTTTTCAATGAAGAATTTAAGTGCATATTTTGCTACAAGAGGACAAGAATGATAAATTGCTAAAATGATATTTCATTCATTGAATTTTTAGCAAATATAGAAACTCCCCACACCTGAAACTTCTAATTCTTCATGATTGTGCTGAAACATTATTAAAAGTGCTCCAGAAAAAAATAAAATAAATAAATAAATAAAAAACTGCACCATGCTTTAGAGAGTCAGTCTAAGGCCAAAGAATATCACAGACATTAAAATTCTATCAATGTTTCACAATTCTCATTCTGGGCTTTCAGAACCAGTCAGATCTAGATAACATTTCAGGTTTATGCTCAACCATCTCTCCACGTGCTTGTCAGCGTCACTGGGATTTGTGTGCTAATCAACTGTTTTCTTTCAACATTAATCTATGACATGAAAGAAGTAGAAAGCAAAAACCCCTTTTTGATGCTTATTTGTTGGTTTAGACTGATTTAAATAATATTGTTTAGAAGGAACTTTCTAAATCTGTTTGTAGATGCCAGCAACCTGCTCAGCGCCTGTTGGCTGCCCTCAACAAAATGAACACAGGAGAAGCGGACACAGAACACACCTGTGCCTGCCCTATCTATGCATAAGTTAAAGAGGGAGGTGGTAGTACAGGCTGAATCACATCACCAAAAATTCCTGTGTTGAAGTCCTAATCCCCTGGGTCCTTCATAATAGAGCCATATTTGGAGATCGTCTTTAAATGGGTGATTGGATTAAAACAAGGTCATTAGCCGAAACCGGTTTGGCTCAGTGGTAGAGCGTCGGTCTGCGGACTGAAAGGTCCCGGGTTCGGTTCCGGTCAAGGGCATATACCTTGGTTGCGGGCACATTCCCTGGTGGGGGGTGTGCAGGAGGCAGCTGGTTGATGTTTCTCTCTCATCGACGTTTCTAGCTCTCTATATCTCTCCCTTTCTCTCTGTAAAATATCAATAAAATATATTTTTTTAAAAAATAAAAATAAAAAAATAAAACAAGGTCATTAGGGTGGGCTCTCATCCAATATGACTGCTGTCCTTATAAGAAGGGGAAATTTGGAAACAGACACAGGAACAGAGGAAAGACCATGTGATGACAGAGAGAAGATGGGCACCTAAAAGCCCAGGAGAAGATTCTGGAGCAGATCCTTCCCCCTATAGCTCTCCAAGGAACCAACCCTGCCGGCACCTCAATCTCAAACATCTAACCTCCAGAACTGTGAAAAAGTGAGTGTCTGTTGTTTACCAGCTTGTGGTATTTTGTCATGGCAAACCTAGAAAATGAACATAGGTGGTATTTCATTCATTTGTATCTTAGCATATGCTACAACATATGACAGGTTCTATGTAATTGTTGGTTATCCACCAACACCATAAAAGTGAGACCAAAGTTTCTCCCCATAATCTCCCTCAAGTGCCCAATCCCTGAACCAGAAAAACACCACTCCACACGCCCGTCCTCCTAACCACATGGAGTCACTAGCCACTGGCAGGGGCCTCCTGGGAGTGGGCCCTTCATTTACTCTTCGGCTCCTGGCCCGATTCTGGAACAGTTGCTGATTTTTTGTGAGATTCTCCTCCTTCCCTAAAATAGAGGCACCGTTGAAATAGTCAATCTGCTCTTTCCAGAAAGTATCCCTGGCAGGATTGAGTAAGATGGTATGCAAACATGTGAATCTCATTTTACTCTCGGAGAAAGGCAGACACACAGAGCTGAGCAGACTCCTGCCAACGGATCCCGGAGGAAGCGGTGCTGATCTCAACTGTGAGATACATTCCCAAGCCGTGACACAGCCTTCAGAGACAGCAAAACATAAGAATCTCTCCAACTCTAAATATAATTTTTACATGATTCTAGATAGAGCTGAAGAAATAATAATTTCATCACTCATCAGTGAGTTACCACATTTTCCAGTTTATTAACTCTCCTTTAATAATAGAGTACTCTGGCTCAAAGAAATGAAAAGGAAAACCCAAACCTACGAAATTCTGAGACTAGAGCACACCTTTCAAGATGTTTTAATGAGAGCTTGCAATCTGCTTTTAAATTAGATTGCATTTAATGGCGAACCGCTAGTTTACTCAGGCAGAGAAGACCTGTGGTGGGGTGATTATATAATCTCCCTTCGAAATCAGTCACTTGCCGTGTTTGCCGTCACTGGCTGCACACACAGATGATGTTTTCCTAACAGGCCTTCAGATTAAGTGTCTATGAAAAGTGCACTTCATTGTTAATGTTAAAAATTCTTTTACTGATGGAGTAATAATTGAAGCAATTTAATAATTAAAACTATTTAAAATGCGCCCAATAAACTCAATCATGAGCTAACCCCAAACAATGCCTATAGCACATACAATGCTCTATATGTGCCACTGAGCGCACGGGAGAGGCCACGGCGACCTATAAAACTTTATCAACAATCATTAAATAACACTCTTCAGTGGAAGAGATGTGTACTCGCTGTCTCTCATACAAAAGTATGATAAGAAATTAACATGCATCAAATGCCATCAATGAACATACGGAATATGGTCTGGTTCAAAATCATGATTCAGTTCTGAAGTTTATACTCTCAGACCAAGAAGGAATTAGTTATCCACCGTGGGACTGAATCGATCAAGTGCATGGGAAAGTTAAACTTAAATGACTTCCTGAGGTACTTTCAAGACTTCTTTTTGCAAACTTAATGCAGAACCATTATTCCAATGGCAATCAATTTAATTACGTAAAGGAAAGGGAGAGAGGATTCCAATACAAAACAACCCACGAGTTTTTAAGTTAGAAAGTGTAGCCCCCACTTTTAAAGTGGGAATTTTTCGTGAGAAAAAAATCTTGTGTGATGAGACAATTACTTAAAGATGGTGCCTACAAAGAAGAAAAGGATCCAAAAAGAACAACTCCTTAGTCAAGATTTCAAAGATTAATATTTATGAAAACAATTGGCAAACAACAGTCCATGATCCAAGAATAAAAAATGTAGCAGATGCCTTGTCAAAAGGCTACGGGCTGAGAAGTAGCGTACTCTCCTCCATATGTTCTGCTCAGCCTTGAGAAAAGATGCCCTCGGTCCTTTCCATGCTGGAGAACACAGAACGCCTGTGTACACAGGGAAGAAGCAGCTTTTCTGTGAAGGGAACTGTGAGCCAAGATTTCTGGTTTCATTTGGAAAGAGGTGGCATACGGACTTAAGTGGAACATGAGCAAGAAAATCAGCCAAATAACTTAAAGAATCTAAATAAGTCCATGTGTCCAGAAGCAAAAAATGAGAGGAGAAATTGGAGTGGTCATTGTTTGTTTTGGCCTGCCTGGCATCCTTTCCCCCGTCTTTTGGCCACAATACTCCAATTCTCTCATAAGGAACCACCCTTCCCCTCTCCCATGCTGTTTTGCTGGGATTGTTTGTTATGCCCTGTCTTCAACAGCTGCTCAACAGTTGGGTTTGTGACTATGAAATCTCCAGTTAAATAAGCAGAGGACTGGCACGAGCTGAGCAACTGGGAAATGAAGAGAGACCAGTGGTCCTGACCAGGTCACAGGGGTAGCTAAACAAGCGAGCAGAGAGGGAGAGAGTAAACGTCAGCCAGTGGGATGCTGAAGTAGCTATTATGAAGCAGCAGTCGCTGGTGAGGGAAACTTCCTGGGTGTCATTGAACAAGCAGGTGATGGATGTTGGGAGAGAAGGTCAGTGAAGAAACAGAGGTCAAGAGCCTGAAAGGCCAGAGTGTTGGACGCATAGCCCATGTGGATGAAAATCACACCTGAGGATGGCAAGTCTGGGAGCCCAGGTTCCAAAGGCTTGGGTGGGTGAGAGAGAGTGACGAGAATGTTGGCAGATGCCAGGGTGTTACAGACAGAGGGCCTTCATTGCCCTCCAAGGAGCTGAGAAATCAGTCCAGAAGTGGCCATGAGAAGCAACAAGGACCCACATGGAAGCTGAGAGAAAAGAGACTTCACAGACAGAGCTACTGAGAAAGCGAGGTGGCTTCAAGGGAGTGAGTCTTCATGTGAAGCTACTAGTAGAAGGTGGAGGGAACTCACAGAGAAGGGGGTAAGTTTGCGGAGGGGGATGGAGCAGGAGAGAAAAGTCTGGGAGACTGTGGAGGAGAGAAATGGCAGGGTCAGGGCAAGGACATAGAATGCCATGGAGATGACAGTGGGGCTGTGGGTAGAGGGAGAATTCAGTGTTAATATATTGTACACTGACTGGTAACGGCATGGGGGGACTCATATCAACATTCTCTTCCTAGAGAGTGGGCAGTCGCCTAGCAGCCAGAGGTCTTGTCTAACTAACTCTGCCCTGGGGATGGGGACCCTTAGCCAACTCTGAAAAATGGTCTAGCCTATTTGTTTAAGGAAATAAATGGGAGTCAATGGTGAGAAGCCTAATGAAAGTATCGTTCTCAAAGTTATGCTCAAGGGTGAGATCATTGCTGGTTACCACTCACCTTTGGCAATACTTCCCTAATTGTACTTTGGCAATTTGAGAGAAAATGAAATCAACTCATACCTGGAATAAAAATCATAAAAGTACATGTCTCTGAGTTGGATTCTTTGACATTATTTCATCCATGTGACATTAATTATAAGCACTCGATCTGATTTTAATTATACACATGTCCTCATTTAGATCATTTTGTATCACCGATGCATTATTCCAAGCTGCCACATGGATACATTATCGCATTCCATTTGTTTTCCCTATTCCATCACTTTACAAGGAGTACTGTCTACAATGTGAGTTTTCATTGAAAACTCAGCCAAAGGCTAAGAACAACCGAGGAAAGATAAACCCAACAATTGCATCGAGCAATCTGCAAATATTCAAAAATGGTTTGTGTTGTTTTGTTGTAACTAAGATCTGTACAAAAATGCTTGAGGTTGTCAAGCACCAGATGAAATGGGCAGAAACCAAGCCCATCCTGAAGAAATCAGTAAATGATAAATGTTCAAAATCATTAAACGCAAGAAGAAGTATCTCCAGGTGGTTTATGTTATTTTAGTCAAGAAAACAGTTTGGGTGACATTCCTGCAGCTTTGCAGCTGGTATGAGAATACAATGAAAGACAGTCTCATGTAGTGGCTGTAAACACAGGGTTGGAGCCAGACAGCCTGAGTTTTCATCCAGGCTCCATCTTTTTTTTTTAAATTAGTTTTCGCTGTGTGACCTTGGGCAAGTACTGTAACATTTTTGTGCTGCCCTTTCCTGAATGTATTGCTATGAGAGTTAGGTGACCAAGCCAGCCCTACAGGTGAAGAGTGAATTTCTAAAAGCCATTGCTTTTGTACCCACCATTTTTAAAAATATATTTTTTTATTGACTTCAAAGAGAAAGGGGGAGGGATGGAGGGAGGGAGAGAGGGAGGGAGTGAGAGAGAGAGAGAGAGAGAGAGAGAGAGAGGAGAGAGAGAGAGAGAAACATCAATGATGAGAGAGAGAGAGAGAGAGAGAGAGAAACATCAATGATTAGAGACAATCATGGATCAGCTGCCTCCTGCAGGCCCCACACTGGGGATTGAGCCCTCAACCTGGGCCTGTTCCCTGAAGGAGAATCAACCCCACAACCTTTCAGTCTGCAGGCCTACACTCTATCCACTGCACCAAACTGCCTAGGGCTATACCCACCTTTAACTATTAAAATCTTGTTGCCCTGATGAAAATATAAGATAAAAATTTACCAGTAGAAAAGTATACTAATTGTGTTTCTAAAATAGATCTCTTATTGTAAGGAGACATGGACCTAGTTCCATACTTCCAACCACTGAGATATCTAGTTAAAACAGCACGCACACACAATCACAATATAGGAATGATTAAGATGATACAGCATATCTGCAGCATCACTTACTGTATCCAGTGTAAAGCATTAGAATATTACCAAAAAAATTGCACTCACTTCTAAAATATGTTTAATAAGCGTTTTTACATAATGCAACTGATGCTAAAACTGAAATTAGTTTTTTCCTTTGTGAAACAGTTATCAAATCCTTAAGCTACAGCACACTATGTGTAGTAATTCTACTTGAGTTTGTTTATTTGCCTCCTAGAGAGAGAAATGAATGTGTGCGTGGAAGGGGGATGATTCAACAAGACTGTTCCAGCAAGAAGAGCTTGATACAATTTACAGATTCACAACAACGCAATTCCTGCTGGGAGTGACAGGGTGCATATTTGATGTAGGAGTTAAGTTTCTTGGTATAATTTTGATTTGTTCTTTCTGCTGCTCCTCAAAATCAGAAATAGAAGGTTACTTACAATGGTGTATTCTTCCAGCTTAGGAAAAGAATACGTTCTTGTTAACTCAGCTAACAGTAATTTCAAGAGTTTAAAAAAAAAAGATGGAAGATATCTGAAAAATAACTCAAAACATCATTTCTTAAAGATCTGTATTCCTCAGCACTCCAGATACCAACTTCTACATTGAGAAGCCACCGTCTGTCATCACTGTTCAATGTATAAATACCAGTTACCCCACCTGGGCATTTGTAAAGATCGCAGCCCTCAATCCGATGCTGTGCTGTGGGTTGAATGCCACCTTTCCACCAGGGGCTGGCTGCAATGGTCATCTTAGAAAGTACTGTTTGGAACGTTTATGTATAACATCCAGGGCACTAACAATACAGACCCTGATGGCAGGATGGGGTTTGGGAGCCCTGGTATTGATCTGCAGGTCTGTAAAAGTAAATCTCAGACATCCTCTGCAGCTACTGCATCACTGTGTGTCCCAGTCACAGTGATGGGAACATCTGCAAGCCTTTGCTAAGTAGCTCACTGAATCAATGGTCTATGCTTTCCAGTACACATGCAAATGTTGCAGAGAATAAAATTGAAAGAACTTTTCATTTTATTTAGCTGAATATATGAGAAAACAGAACAGCTGTGATTATAAGTCATATAACCTATTGGCTCCATCATGCTCAGGAGACAAAAAACATTTGGGCTGGAATACAAGCTCTCTCCCACCTACTGGATGTGTGACCTAAACTCTGCATCTCAGTTTCCTCACAGTAAAGGGGAGATAATAACATTTCCTCTAACATACAGTTGAAGATGTAATACATAAAAGGATCAGGAGCAGTATCTGATAGAGAATAAGTCCCTGGTAAATGCTAGCTAATAAATATATATTATATATTATATATATAAAAGGCTATTATGCTAAGTGTCCCTCTGACTGTCCTAATGGTTGCTATGATGTGCATTGACCACCAGGGGGGAAGACATTCAATGCAGGAGCTGCCATGATCATGCACTGGCCATTTACAAAGCAACACTCAGCTTCCCCCAAGTGGAACACAGGCCCCACCACCATCCCAGAGTGACAACCCACCAAATTGCAGCTGATGTCGCTGAGACCCCATGGCACAAAATGCAGCCCATAGCCCATCCCAGAAATGGTAGCTGTGATGCCGGGTAATGATGTCACATAGCAATGCCTGGCTTCCTCTCCCTAGCAACTAGCCTCCTGGGAGTTTCTTCAGCCCAAGAACATGACTTGCTTTATAGCCAGGTGCAAACATTTTATAGTTCAACCAAATGTTTATGAAGTGTTTTCATGTGCCTCATCTCATCTGACCCTCACAGAAGTCCTGAAGTAGGGAGATAGGAGACTAGGTAAAATCCTATTTTCTTTTCATTAGACAGAAAACAGAGATTTAGGAAGTTTAGAAACTTGACCCTAATGAAAAGAAGTAAGAAATGGTAGAACTTGAAAATGAATTTAGGTTTTCTCACTATAGTCAAATACTGCTATAGTTAAATATTTCACCCTTGTTCTCCCTGTCTGATCTATAATAATAATCTGCTTTATATTGATATTTTCTGCTGTGTTGCTGACAATTACCTGAAAGAGAAGTTGGGGTGCTTCATGCGGCTGGAAAAAAGTTTAGCTAAATCAGAATGCAGGTCTAATTAAGCAAGTTTACACACACACACACACACACACACACACACACACACAAAGCTCTCACTGGCACCGATTGCATGGGTGTGTTTCCATCTGTCATTGTTTATTGTGAATTTGTTTGACACTTCTATTACAGAGAAAGGGGAAATAGCAATATTGAAATATTTCCTCTAATTTCCTTTCAATGTGCATGAATCCATGCACTGGGCCACTAGTTACTTTATTTTAAAAAAGCCAATGCTAAAAATTCACCATAGATATTGTAGAGGTTTTTTCCCCCCCAGATCTCTTTGCAATAGTATTCCAAGAATACATGGCAGTTTAAACCTCAAAATTTTAAGAATACTGAACTTGACTAAACATCTTTATTATTTTGTACATTATATGTGTGTCAGTGTAATGTAAGGGTAAATAAGAATATATTCCCAAGAAAAATTGTGATTGGCATTCAAAATAGGCCAACTTCTTTCACTGCAATGTAAGGAAAGGTACTTCACACTTCCAGTTCTACAGGCTATCCCTAAATATGTACAGGGTTCATTATCTCTTCCTATTCTAAAGTACAGAGCTACAAATTTTATATATTTAGGATCAGTGGTTATAGAACTCTTGACTATTTATTATTTACAGATGTTTTTCTTTTTGTGAGAGAAATAATTTATAATGTTTTATAAATCTTAATGAAATGTAGAGAGTATAAAATGAAGAAAATTGATACCTCCTCCCAAATCCTTAAAACCACATCAATATTCTCTCCCAGCCTTCCTTATTTCCAGCAAGCCCCCTCCCCCCACATCAGCCCACCTCTATTCGATCCACACAGTTCCTTTCATCTCCGTTATCACCTCTGGGAAATCTTATTCAGATCTGGACCTAACATATCTTTAAATCCACAAAACAAAGGCATGGTACTGCCATTAAGCTACTCTGTTCAAAAGCACACTTATCCTAACTGGTATTTCCTCTTTTGTGATAGGTCTTGGAAATAAGAGTAGAATAAAATGGCTTAAAGGTTTGGAAACATTAAGAATCATACTGCCCTACAGCCATTTTAAAAGGGTCCTTCTTTTCTCTTTCCTCCTCACATTTCCCAATATACATATTTTTACATGCAAATAAACATACCTGCTGTTGTTATCTTAAAAAATAAAAGCCTTTTGAATATGGTCAATCCCACAGGCATACTGAGCTCTCCAGGTTATTAGCTACACTCTTTGTAATTTCTTGCTTTCCTATCAGAATTGACTAAATGAATAATACATTGAGTTTTGCTAAACTTGGGTAACTTTCCCTCTTAAAGACTTTCTATGTACAGTTTTCATGTTTTGTCCTTCAATAAAAAGTATTATAGTCTACTGTAACATAGAGTACATACATGGTCACTAGATGACTTCACATGCAGATGCACACAACAGAAAATTGCATTTCTTTTGCTTCTATTACTCTGTTGAGACTCTTAAAGATGTTGCCTACCCACTTCTCTCTCAATCTTTGGCACAAACTTAAAAACATGAAACAAGAAAGAATATAAGGTGAAATTAATTTAGGACCTATAATCAAAGGTATTATAAGTTATAAATGTTTGTAAAATAATTGACTTCCAGATGAAATGGTAGTTAAATGATGACTTGGCCAACAGAATCAGAAAACTGGGTTATTAAAGGTGGAAATTGCTTTAAAGGGCATCTGGTTCAACCATGAAGCAACTTTATGCTTCATTACTTTATTTTTATGCTTCATTACTCTATTTTAAAAAATTTAGCAGTTACACACACACACACACACACACACACACACACACACACACACACACCCCTACTTCTGGTGTTGGAGACCAAAGAAACAAAAATGAAAACAGAAATTTGCTTTTAAGATGATATTTATAATTTAAATAGGTGGTCTTAAATGTAGTATTAACATAGTTAATGTGAAAAATCCAGGTATGAGTGTTTTGTTTTGTTTTAATTCTGAAAGATCTGTTGGGAATACTCCAATGCACAGATAGCACAAATCTGGTTGATTAGGTATTAGACAACAAGGCATGAGGTAACCTATGTGATTTAATGCAAATAACTTCTCTGTATGTTCCCACGTTACAAATGTGGAGATAACACTGCCTACTCTATGTAATTCCTGAAACTGGTGTTGAAAGGTAGCAAAATATTCTAAAATACTTTGAAAGCAGCTAAGTACTGTAAATTTAAAACATTTTAAAATGCTCATTTGCACTTAAACTGCCCTACATAATCATTTTAGTGAGCCACAGGTAAACTCTCTATATTCTACATATCATTTCTCAGTCAGTAAAAGGTTCAGAATTATAGATTAGGTAATAGGCTTCTCAAAAATATCTATGCCATAACCACCAGAACCTGTACTGTGTTACCCTTCATGGCAAAAGGGACTTCGCAGGTGATTAAGTTAAGAATCTTAATCAAAGATATATCTAGGTGAGTCCAATGTAATCACAGTGTCCTTGTCAGAGGGATACAAAAGGGTCAGAGTATGAAAAGGGGAGGTGACATGTGTGTGTGTGTGTGTGTGTGTGTGTGTGTGTGTGTGTGTGAGAGAGAGAGAGAGAGAGAGAGAGAGAGAGAGAGAGAGAGAGAGAGATTGTATCAGGTGGAGTCACAAAGCAAGGGATGCAGGCAGCTTCTAGGAGCTAGAAAAGGCAAAGAAATGAATTCTCCTCTAAAGTCTCCATAATGAACACACCAGCACCAAAAACTTGATTTTAAGTTTTTGACCTCTGGAATAATAAATAATATATTTGTGCAGTTTTAAACAACAAAGTTTTTGGTAAATAGGAAACTAATACAATCATGAAAACATAGCCAATTATCCACTACTGATAATCAGGGTTTTTTTCTGAGAGCACATGAGTTGTAAAATAATGGCTCTGACCAGTTTTTGAATCTGTTCCCCAGTGCCATGTCACCCAGACTGGTGAGTCATTTAACAGCTCCCCTCCACTGTCACGGACAACTGAGCACCAACTACTTAAGAAGGGCCAACAGACAACACGTGGAGGTCACCTTGTCCTGACTCCGTCCCAGAGTAGATATTAGAATCATTCTAGGTCTAATATATATATATATATATATATATATATATATATATATATATTCCTTTAATACTTTCTGGGGAAAGAAAAGTCTTCTTCTAATTCCACGGGTAGAAATGCTTCTCCTTCCAAAACACTTAGAATTAAAGTTATCTAAACTCTAGAATTCTTTCACCTATATATATTTTTCTTATTCCACCCTTAGTAGACATAGAAATTAAGAAATAATACTTATAAGTTTCTCTCAGGTTCTTCTTTTCTTAGTTAAACGACTGCATTTTCACATTCTTTAATATTTTCTTAGATTTTTTAAAACCTTTATCCATTTGGAATGTTATATCCTGTCTTATATTCTCTCTGCCTATGACTTAAACATTGGATCCCAGAACCTGCTGGACAAAATATGCTAATCTTTCTTAAGTGTGATGCATTTGTAAAAGTTGGCTGTGCTCTAATAAATAAGATTAGTCATAGAGGAAGGAGTTTTGTTTAAACCCTGTTCTGGTACTCACTGGGTAACCGTAGGCAAACCGCTTCACTTCTCTGAGTCTGAATGACATCATTTATAGAACAAGGAGCTTGGAATAAACATCCAGACACAGCCTGAAGAGCCATTAAAGAGAGGCACAAAGTCTGTTGAGACTTTCTAATGAGAAAGTAATCACCACTGGCTGGAATAGTTGATAAGTACTACCCATTGGCTATTCTACAAAGACAACACTAGGAGGACATAGGCTTGTATGGATTTTAGCAATACATGATTCCGATATAGCACCGTTCAGTGCAGGAAAAGCCAGATTCTTGGCAGCTAATGGATGAGGAAGGCAGGAGGAGAGGGGAGAGCACAGGAAACAGACATAATGCAGGGCCGGGAATACCAAGGATATTGCAGAGTCCCTGAAAGTTTATAAAATGCTCCCGTGATCTCAGCAGACTATTACAGAAGTCCACTGGCATGTGAATTGCACCACATGATGGCCCTTAGCTTGCTGTGTCATGCATGGCTTTATTCCCAGTACCCAGGCACAATAACCAATAAGAGTCACTCACAATATATGTGTTAGATGACTGCGTGAATAACCCCAACTAGCCTTTCTCATCTTAACTTTCTCTGAGGGCTATGTCCTGATGGTGACATTCACATTGTACCGTATTTTTCAGACCATAAGACGCACTTTTTCTTCACCAAATATGCAGTCCCCAGGGACACGGAAGGTCCCGGGGGACCCGCTGCCGCTCTGCAACTCGGTCCATAAGACGCAGGCACTACTTCTATTCAGACCATAAGACGCAGGCACTTCTCCTCCCACTATTTGGTGAAGAAAAGGTGCGTCTTATGGTCCGAAAAATACGGTATTTTATGCAAATGGTATCCCTTGGACTTATGAGAACAGCAGCTCTGCCTCCCTTCAAAGAGGCACTGAATGGACTTCAGCAAATTGAATGGACTACAGGAGTTTTCTAGACAAAGATAATGAAAATCTAAACTAGTGATAGCGGTGGGAACGGGAAAGAAAACAGATGCCAGCATAATGTATTTATGGTGGTTTAGGAAATATACTAAAGTACTCTTGACTAGTCAAAGTAAAGTCTTACTTGTTTTCTTTCCTATTTTTCTTTAGAGTAATTCAATAATAGTCTGTTACAGAAAATTGGAAGGCTTGTCATTTATCTCCTGTTAAGCACAAGTTAAACTGTTATCATAAACCTCACACTTCGGTCAAAAATTTATATTGATCCTATTTTTCTATTTTAGGATCTAGCACTTCAGTCAAAAATAAACAATTTACAGAAATATTTTAAGGAATCAAAACAACAACAACAATAACAACAACAAGCCCTAAGGAACTCTGCCATTTTTTAAAAGGATACCACATATGCAAACTTACACATTTTTTTTTCCTGAATCCTATGTCACAGAAACATTTGCTAAAATTGCTCTGTCTTTATTTTGATAATTTGCACAGTTTAAATTATGAAGAGAACTACTGTAAAGCAAGTCATTTTGATTACTGAGTCAAGCATGTGATTCAAATAGGGTATTTTGAAGCTATGCAGCTTCTATTAATATTCAAGATTCCATTGAATTTGTTTTTCTATGAGACTTTTTTAAAAGGATATAAACCTACAACTACAATCTTTTTGGAATTTGATATCATATACACAAATAAACCAAATAAAATTCTTCCGATTTTAAACATATCAGATGGTTAGTATTTATAGGAACTAATCAAAATGTTATGAAGAGTATTATATAAAAATTTTGTTTGAAACCAAACATAAAAGTAAAAAGTAGCTATCTAAAAAAATAACTGCACTAGGTTTATATTTTATACATAAGTATATAACCTTGGATATTAAACATGCTGCTAGCTATCTCTTAATGAGTACCTGAGCTGTCATTTTTAATAACAGACTGACAATTATTATCTACTAGAGGCCCGATGCATGGAATTCATGCAGGAGTAGGCCTTCTTTCCCCCAGCTGCCGGCACCAGCTTCCCTGTGGCACCCGGGACCCAGGCTTCCCTCACAGCCCGGCTTCATCCGGAAGGTCATCCGGAAGGACAACCGGTCTAATTATCATATTATGCTTTCATTATTATAGATAAGTTGATATTCCCTGAAAATCATTTGTGCAATAATTAAATTAACATAGTTAAAATAGAAACTTACTATATTTTAAGAGTATTACTTCATAATAATTGGTAAAATATTATAGAAAATGACATGAACATATATTTACAATAAAAATCAACATGTGCCAAAATACACATTTTTATTTCAATGTGAAGCAGAATTTTATACAAAATCTTAATAATACACCTCAGTTGCTCATTGTTAGAAAACATCGTTTGATCCACTAAAACTATATGAAAAAAAAATACATATTCAAGATAAAACATCATAAAATCAAGTAAGCCAAATACCTGGGCCATTGTAATCTTAAATATTTCTCAAGTGAAAACAGACAGGAGAGATAAATACCATGAAAACTCAAATTATCTAATTCATCTAAGTGCACAGGCCATTAATATGTAATGCAATTACAAATAACCTTTTGTAATTCATTGGTGACAGTATTCTAAAAATTCTACTTTATTTTCAAGTACTAAAAATTTTTTAGAAATACCTCTTCCACAAAGATGTCTTTCTTCTCTAGCATTTCTCGTAAAGTCTGAAGAATCTTAATGCACAGTTTTTCTTCTTTCTCCATTAGTTTCTTTGTATGGTTAATCAACCTTAAAGCAAAATATTAAACCTTAAATAGGACAGTGATTTCTCTTCAAGTTATATATTATTATCACATGCTAGAGGGAAATAAGTCACACTATTATTTAAGATTATGAAGTAAACAAAATAGTTGCTTGTTTTCAAAATTTTTTAAGAATTAGAGTTAAGCTATAGACTCTGCATTATAAAGCTTCCATTGTGTTATAGGCAGTATATATCAGTGCTTCTAAATTTATTCAGATAGTATATTGTTAATGGGACATAATACTCTGAAAAACAATGCAACACTAATTATCTTTAATATCATCATATGAACTGAAACAACTTTACTGGGAGAAATATGAGTATTTGCAGTATTTTACATTTTTATGTAATGTTATACTCTATTATTTTCTATATACTTTATTACATTGATTACACAGTACTAGCATTACAACCTTAGCATGGGCTGCTTTCTAGTTTTCATCAATAATAATATGCTATTTTTCACCACTATAGCTTGGTAAAAGCAAGCAGTTTTTGTGATTACAAGAAAAACAAAAACAAAAGGGTAACATTAAGACATCTGTCTGTTTACTATAATTTGAACAAAAATTCTGGTTAATATTATAGTGGTAACTTTTGCACTGGTGTTCTGTCAAGAGAAAAGTTTGAGGATTACAGTTACATAGCATCCTCAAGAACTCAAAATCAAATGAAATGTTTATCATTAGAATTTCTAGCTTAGCATATATGGTTCCTAACTAAGCTGATTTGTAAGATGACCATGTGAGACATGTCTTCCTGGAAAAACAAAATGATGTAGATTATAAGGGAATGATGTGATGATTCTAGTGACATAACAGAGTGCTATGGGACAGTGACATTTCACTAGATAATGGCCAGTAAGTGGCTTCTCAGGTGTCAGCGTGATGGACAATGACTTCCCAAGGACTCTCTTAACTCATCCTTATAACAAGCGAATGCCAATCTAATGTCACTAATGAGAAAACTGAGGTCTAGAGAGATGAAGCAACTGGCCTCTAGTTACATAATTATTAAGGAGTGGCATCTGAAAATAGTCCCAGGTCCGTATGAGTTCAGAGCCAATCTGAAGCCCCACTCTGTGGTGACATGATTCTGTTCACTGATCTCTTGAGTCTCTGAGGTACTGTGAAGAGATTCCCAACAAAACTAGGCTGCACACAGCCACCTCTTACATGACATGATAAGGGCTATAGAAGCTGTAGTGGCAATGCCATAAACTATACAAGGAAGGTGTCACCTTCTGTCGTGGGAGTTGCCTAGGGCTGACAGAGAGGGTTTCAGCGACAAGATGACATTTAATTCTGAAAATTTTACCTGGCAGGGAACAGTGGAGAGGTAGAAGGCATCCCTGCAAAGGGAACAGTAGGAACAAAGGGTAGAGCCAGAAAGCTGACTCTCACGTCCAGAAAGTGATAGATCTCTCACTGGCAGCTGACACTGAAAGTCATGGAAGAGGAGAGTGCAAACGATGTTGTCTGGAAAGTAGAAACTGGGAATATCATGCTAAAGAGTCTGGAATTTACTCTATAGAAAATAGGTTACCGTTGTTTTAAAGGACCTGAATAACTCTGCCTACATGTGAAAAAAAAATCCATCAATGGCAGTGGGAAAGATGATATGGAAGAATGAGAACAAAGCAAGAGAAGAATAGGGCATGTGATGGGGTAAGGATACAAGAGGCGATATGGAAATAAAGTAGTCAAGTCTTCACAGCAAAGGAAACCATCAACAAAATGAAAGGGCAACCTACTGAATGGGTGAAGATATTTTCAAACAATATATCTGAGAAGGGGTTAATATTCAAAATTTATAGCATTAATACAATATAAAAAACACACATAATCTGTTTAAAATATAGGAAGTTGACCTTTCTCCAAATAAGACAAATGGATGACCAAAAGACACAAGAAAAGATATTCAACATCAGTAATCATTAAGGGAATGCAAATCAAAACCACTATGAGATACCATACCACCTTATATAAGTCAAAATAGCTATTTCCAAAAAAACAATTAGAAGTGTTGAGAATATGGAGAAAAGGGAACCCTCATACAATGTTGGTAGAATTAAAAATTGGTGGAGTCAATATGAAAAACAGGAAGTAGATCCCTCAAAAATTAAAATTAGAACTACCTTATGACCCAGCTTAATAACTTCTGGGAATTTATCAGAAGAAAATGGAAACACTAATTTGAAAAAAATATATATTCATCCCTATATGTTCATTGCAGTATGAAATACAATAGTTAAGATATGCAAGTAACCTAGGTATGCACTGATAGATGAATGATAGATAAAGATTTGGAAAATATATTCCATTGTGTGTGTGTGTGTGTGTGTGTGTGTGTGTGTGTTGATATTGCCATTTGCAACAACATGGATGTATCTAGAGAATACTGTGCTAAGTGAAATGAGTCAGACAGAAGACAAATACCATATGCTTTCACTTATAATTGGAATCTAAAAACTAACAGAAAAATGAACAAACAAAACAAAAACAAAACAGACTTATAGATACAAAGGATAAACTGATGATGGCCAGATGGGAGGGCAGAAGGGGGAAAGGTGAAAAGGTAAAAGGAATTGGGAGGTACAAACTTCTAGTTTTAAAATAAGGCTCAGGGATATAATATGCTCATACCCAGTAATATCTTCATATCCTCAACCACACAGGAGTTGGTTGTGATGGATGATGGTCAAGGTGGCTGGCAGCCTCAACCAACTCTCCATCCAAATACTCTCCCAAGAAGACCAAGTAGCTCTGCCTGGCCATCTTGAATCTACATGTGATTTACTTGCAAATCGCTCAATGAAGTGCCCTCCACATTAAGACATTTCTCTTCTTTCTGAGGCTTATGCTACTTTTTCTCACAACTGCTTAATACTTGCAGATCTCTCCCTTGAAATGTTTCACTTACCATTCACAAGAAAATATTCTAGGATAAATATATTAGCTATAACAGATTTGACAATGCCACAAAAATGCTGGGAAAACTAAGTAAATGAAAGATCTGCAAAGGAGGATCATCTGCCTCCATGGCAGAGTCCTGAGTCTGAGACATAATAGCTTTTTACCTGATGCATACACGACTCTCAGCTTCCTCATCTCTAAAATGAGGCTGACCTCTCAATCTCTGAGTGTTTATTCAGATCAGACAAAATAGGTAAACCCACAGGGGACCACCATGCGCATAGTGAGATCTCAATAAATGTTAGCTCCATTTGCTTTCTATGTGAGTGAAAATTGGTGAGTTTAGACAGGAATCTTTTTAAGGGTCACACCCTGTAGGTGTAGAAAGGAATCAGAACCAAAATATTATTTGATGTGACACTGTGTGCCAATCGTGACACATTGCACTTGCAGTAAATTTTAGTAAAATATGACTTTCACCAGCATAAAAGTTCAATGATGTCAAATTACTTTGGAAGTATATTTTAACATGGATTTTTAGACCTTTGACAATACTCTATGGACTGTCCTTTGCGGGGGCCTGCTGTGGCAGGATCTCCCTTTTCCGAGTCCCGCACGGAAAGAGAGATGAAGAACCGGTTCTAATGGGAGGCAGCCAGGGATTGAGAAATATTAGAAATAAAGAGAGAAGACACAGAAATAGATTTTAAGCTGGGAGCTGAAAGTGCCGCCACCCTCCTCTGCTGGAGAGGCAGACTGACTACCTCCTGAGCCACGCAGCACATCTATTTATACTCCGATCTAACAAGGGGGTTTCACAGAAAAACAAGGAGCCTGGGAGGGCCCAGGTCCCACCCCCTCCTTCCTCCTAGACAAACACAAGCCAGGAACTAAGAACATCTCACTCCCAGGGCGGGAGTGCAAGTGACATGATTCTGCCAATATCCCGGGCCCAGTCAGCAACAATCTAAAGAATGTCCAGGTATCTTCCCATTTGGCCCTCTACAGTCCTTATGTGGCAGCAGCGTAAAAAGCAGAAATGTTACAGGCCATCTCAGTTTGGTTGCACTAACGGGGTTGCAGATGGCACTCGCTTACTTGGACATGAAAGCACCGCATCGGATCCTTGCATCACTCCCCTCAGGGAACAGTAGCTCCGGACTGTACAGCACGTCCACCAGCACTGAGAATTCCGCCTGCATCATTGGACTGAACTGTTGCTCCAAGGAGGCCACTACATCCTAAGGAAGAAAGCACAAAAGAACCTGTCGGAAGACCTAAGTCGGACTTCATCCTTCGAAGACACGACAAGCTAAGGAATACTAACCAGGAACGAGATGTGGAAATTTCACAGATATACCCCACCTTCCCATGGTACCCACTATCTGTTCTTTCAGTACAACCTGGTTTTCTGTATCAGCGCTGCTTGGGTCTCTGTTGTCATTTATAAGATAAGGGAGAGGGAGGTAGCTTATATGATTTCTAAGGATATACACACAAGATGAAAAGCCAATAAAACCATTGGTACAGGCCTTGAAGTGTCTAGGGTTGTAATAGACACATGACAGGTATTCATCTAATTGGAATAAATTGGAGCATGCCTGTGCAAGAGCTAAAAAAAATAAATAGATAAAGGTTTTCTATGTGTCATTGGTCATCTAGAACTAACCATTTCTCCCAATGGGAAAATTCCTTGTTATACTGTTTGAAAAAAAATGTATAGACTATAATCCCTTCCCTCTTACAATAGTCTTAATAATATTACCTAGACTCCAATCATCAGCACCTCTTAAATGTCCCTCACACCCTCTATTCCCATCCAATAGCTACCAATCTGTTGACCCTGCCTTCACTGTTCTATGCAACACCTGTTTATTCATTGCATTCATACCACCATCTGTCTGGAATCTTAAGTGACTCTTAACTAATCTACCTTTCTCTAGTCTCTTCCTGTTAATCTTATCCTGCAAACCAATAACTACTTAATTATGTATAATGACATTTTCCCAAAAAAATTGAAATGACCTTTAATGACCTGAAGAGTCTTCAAGTTCATCATACTGAAACTAACTTGTCTTTTTAATCATATATAATGCTTATCTATTAAAACTCTGAAACTCCACCAATTAATCTACATGTACCTCTCATAATATTTATTGTCTTGACCATTCCTTTAACACAATATCCTCATTTGCTCCAATGAAACTATCTACAGTTATATGGGTAGGAAGATGTCTGTTATGGTTTGAACTGTGTCTCCCTCAAAACTCCTATATCAAGGTCCATGTCCTAACCCCCCATACTTCATAATGTGACTGTATTTGGAGAGAGGGCTTTTACAGAAGTAATTAAGGTAAAAATGAATTCATATGTGCAGGCTCCAATCCAATATGACCGGTGGGAAGTTATAAAGTAAAGCCTGGTCCCCAACTAGAATTGGAATATGTTCAACCATATTTTACTTGTGTAACTACATATGTTAATGATGTAATTTAGAAAATAGTAATGCCATTTCATGCTCGCATTGTACCTGCAACTTTTCAATAATATTCCTATAATCCCAAGCAGGTCCTCCAAGAGCCTCCTTAAAGCGGGGTCCAGAGCGAGCTGACAGTCTCCAACCCATGGCTGCTCTCTGCACCATATTTGAATGGTTCTTCATGAACAGAGTATTAACTTGACTATCCAAATCCACTGGAATAGCAATTCCGCGATTCTTTGCTGAAAGAGAAAGATTTTAAAATATTTCCCTCTTAATTTGACTAAAGCTTTTTACACATTATCAAAATAACTGTATAAACAGAGAACAAATGAAAAAGTAAAACATAAGATACATGAGATCTGGGACGTAATGGACAGAAGGCGACAATACTTAACGATACTGTACTATATATTTGCAAGTAGCTAAAGAGTAGATCTTAAAAGTATTCAAGGGAAAAAAAAAACCTGTAACTATGTGAGGTGACATGTGTCAACTAAATCTATAATGGTAATTGTTTTTCAATATACTTATTATAAATCATTACACTGTACACCTTAACACAATGTTATATGTTAATTTAAAAGAAAAGGCATCAAATCTTTAAACTCTGCCATTAAGTTATTTTATATAACTTCAAAAGCTTTTAACATAAAAGTATGTCAATTTTTAAGGCCAGTTATTAAAGTGGGCTCATTAAATATTCAAGAACTTACTTGATTTCTTATGCTTAATGTTCGAAATATACTTCCTACAGCATCACTATAGAAACACCCTGCATGATAAACACGTACATTTTTACTTTCCCAGTTGCCAAGGAAAATAAGAAAACACAAGAAAATCCTGCTGGCCCATTCATTACTTAGTGTGTACGTGTCTGTGCACACGCATGTACATACACACAAAATGTTAAGTTGTAAAATACCCTTGGGGGGAAAAAAGTTTTTAATGGAAGGTAAAATGTGCCATTTTCCAATACAAAACCTGCATTGGAAAGTGGCACACAGTATATGTCCTTCTTCCCCAAATCAACTGAGATTCATATTTTATCAGACTTATAAAACAACATTTAAAAAATGAGAATGCTTGTCATGAGGAAAACAGAAACCTGGAGCCAGTTCTGTGGAGTGAGGATGGGATTAGCCCCTCAGAGGAGGAAGAGGTGAAACTGTTTTACAAGAGACTCAAGTTAGAACAGGCCTCCCTAGGTGCACAGTCAACCAACACTGAGAGTGGTAAGGGGTCTGGGGCAGCCATTGGGCCAACCCACTCAATGAGAACATCTGAACAGCTGGGAATGGAAGGCCCTCCTCCCTCGGACTAGCATAAACAGAGCAGCTGGCAGCAGCGGGATTTATCCAGGAGATAAAGTTAGAAAATGTAGAAATGTTCTCTCCAGAAAGCGGGATACCTGCCTGGAGAGAATGCCAAATGCAGGTGTTAGGACCTGACAGAGAAGTGGAATAGAGCTTAAAGGCACTTCAGAGATCTTCCTCAATAAGATGCAGAATGGGGGGAGAGGAGGCAGCTCCAGCAAAAAGATGAGCCGACTCTCTCTCTCTCTCTCTCTCTCTCTCTCTCTCTCTCTCTCTCTCTCTCTCTCTCTCTCTCTCTCATACACACACACACACACACACACACACACACACACACACACACACACAGGAATCCTGTATATCATTTATACAGCCCCTCAACCTGAACTCTGGGTCAGCCCTGTCATCTACTAGTACAGGAGACTGCTAGTAGAGAAATCAGCCTTTAATTTCTGTCTTCTCTGCACTGGGAGCTGCCCTCCCACCACAGCCCCTCATCCCCAAGCTTGTCTCCAGCCCCTCCTCGGTCAGGAGCACCTCTCCGCAGCTGAGCCGGTCACTGTCTGCAGTGGTGCTGAGCAGACAGGGGCACTGACAGGTGAGAGCCTCACATCTTAGCAGCCCCACATCACCTGACTCCACTTAGGGAGAAACACAACGTGAAGATGGAGGTAAAGATTGGATGTGCGCAGCTGCAAGCCAAGAAATGCCAATCAACACCAGAATCGAAGAGGAAGTCTGAAACAGATTCATCCCTAGAGTCTTTCAAAAGAGCATGGTGCTGCGGTTGTTTTAGTAAATTTCTGTTAGCGCTCGCTTTGGCAACATGTACTATACTAAAACTGGAATGATACAGAGAAGGTTATCATGGCCCCTGTGCAAGGATGACATGCAAATTCATGAAGCGTTCTATATTTTTTAATTAATAAATAAATACATTTCTGTTGTTTTAATCCATGTAGTTGTGTGATTTGTTATGACAGCCCTACCAAGCTGATATAAATGCCAACAGCAAGGAGAAAGCTGCAAGAAATTTCTGGGGGACAGTGGCAGGGTGAGGGGAAATCAGGCTGGCACCAGACTTCCCACGATCAATAAATATTAAATGCTAGAAGTAGTACAATAATGGATTTAAAGACCAGATGGACAGAGCTTTTTTAAACTAAGAGTTTATGCCCATCTGAACGAAAAGTCAGCTGGGCCACTTTGGTTCAGTTGAGGGTCTACCTATGAACTACATGTCACCATTTGATTCCGGGTCATGCCCTGGTTGCAGGCTCAATCCCCAGAATGGGGCATGCAGGAGGCAGAGGGTCAACAATTCTCCCTCATCATTGCTGTTTCTCTCTCCCTTTCCTTTCCTCTCTGAAATCAATAAAAATACATATTTTTAAAAAATCAAATGTCATTTCCAAATAAAAACATCTCAAAATATGCAAGGCTCAGAACTTTTTCTTTGAAACCCTATGAAAATTACTCCCTCCCCAAAACAAGAAAGGAATCCAAGAAAGTGTCGACATGAATACAAGAAATTGTGGCAACTAGGTGTGAATATGGAGCAGAGAACAAAGCTAGAAGCAAAGGAAAAACCTGTTAGACATTAATGACTGGGAAATTCTCTTCCTTAGAAAAGGCTTGATATCCCAGCACTATAATCTATCTCTAATGTTTATACTATTAAAAAAATACTTACCCATCAGCATATTATAGAGCTCTGAAAATGTATTTTTAAATGTTATCAACCTATAAGCTTTGTCATTATATTTTTTAGAGTAGAATACAAATGTTACAATTATGACAACATAAAACCTACAATCTAGTAAGCAATCATTAGAACACAGAGTGGGGCGGGTAAGGGGGGAAATGAAGACAGTATTTAATTCCCTTATTGGTCATAACGTGGGTCATATAGATATTTATAGAGCTGCTAAATCAAGAGATAGATATGCAAGGGCATCATTTCAAGTGATAATGCTGTCAATGGAAGACTTGATAAAAATGAATGGAAACAGGAAGGAAAGAACGGGGACAGGGGGGGTGAGAATGAGTGAATAGATCTGGCTTGTTTCATGTAATGAAAGGACAGCAACGACAGGAGGCAGGACTGAAGTGAAAGGCACTTAAAAACTTCTTTGAAAACAAACAATTTGAGCTACCTACGCAAAGAGTTACCAGTTTAAAAAACAGCTCCGGCTGAAGTTTTGAGGAAATAACAACACCTCCAAGACAATCCTAAACAATCAACCGCACCACTCCCTGGATTTCTCTAATGAGTGTTTTCCTAATATTCATCATAACGTTCCCTTTTCCAAAGCACACACTGTGCCTGCTTACGTCCATCACGCACAGCAGAGCAACTGCGCTCCCATCCCGTCCCCTCTGAGGGGCAGACACTGCCAAGCTGCACATGGTTTTATCAAGACTTAATCCCGCATGGTGAGCAAATCTTGGCAAGATTCTCATCCTTCTCTGGCTGCTTCACGCATAAGCTGGGTTTGCTCTAAACATTTACACGTCAGAGGACCATACTGCTTATCTTTTATTTTTCTAAGCAACAAAAACTATAAGTCTTAATATTGCTCAAAACTCATAATAACCCAGTTTTCACTACCACTAAAACAAATGGGGGAGGGGCGTCGGGACCTAGTATCTCGCTTTTCGAAATCAGGTACATTAGATACAACCAACCATCAAGTAAGGGTTGTGCCATGAATATAACTTACGCGAAGAAGTGCTCAATGAATAATTTTTTATGACACCAGTGGGGGATGTAGCCAATGGCAGCAGCTCTGTTGTTCTTAGCAGCACCCCCACACACAACCATTGGTGAGGTCAGGAACATCTCACCCACCTTCCAAATTCCCAGATGTCCCTGAGAGCGTCTGCCACTATCCCACGAGAGCCAGCACCACGGGCTCCGAAGACTTCAATATTCCAAAATTTGTTGAATTTTGGGATTTTTTTGTTTGTTTGTTATTCTCAAAACTGTGCCACTTTAATTGGTATTTTCTAGTCTCCCATCTTAGCACAAATTGCACAATATAAATTAACTGGATAAGATTTAGTATTTTCTCATGACCACAGGTAAATTCTAGCCAAAGGCTAAATCACAATTTCTTGGGAATAAAAGAAAATTAACTTTTCCATTGGGGAAAACAGAACTTGAATTAAAGTAAGTCAGCTGTGTAGATACTAATAAAAAGTGTCCAAGCAAATGCAAAACTATTAATACCTTTAAAGACATGGCCTGAAATAGATTCTCTGCACTGTCAAAATACTATAAATATGAATTTGAAAGCAAAATTTAACAATGCAAATTTGGCTTTCCATATATTTGCTTTAAAATTAAAACAGAAAAGAAGTTGTGACTAGAAAAAGAAAATAATTCATTCATGACTTCACAAGAACATTAATAACTAGAACAATATTTTCCAAATGCAACCAAAAAATGACAGAAACTTAGCTTATGTTTATTCAGCTAGAAAAACTGTTATGAATAGTATAGTGAAATGTGAACTAGAACGTATTCCTGGGATAATGGTTATTCCCTGTCTTCTCTTCCTCTTAATAAAAAGGAACTAATGAATTTACTATGACTAGTCACTATTCTGGTATGTAGCATTAACTCCAACTGTGTGCTTAGTGGTCACATTAACATTTAAAATGCTTTTTAAAAAAATACTCCTGCCCTGCCCAATGTGGCTCAGTTAGTTGGGCGTTGTCCCATGCACCAAAAGGTTTCTGGTTCGATTCCTGGTCAGGACACATGCCTACGCTGCAGGCTACATTCCTGGCAGGAGGTGTGCAAGAGGCAGCTGATTGATCAACCAATGTCCCGCCTCACATCAATGTTTGTCTTTCTCTCCCTCTCCCTTCCTCTCTCTCTAAAAATCAATAAAAATATTTTTTAAAAGAAAAGAAATGCTGTTAAGTACAACTGAGATACCATCTTGCTAAGAATATCTGGTCAGAGAATAAGTATATGGAGTCCTTAAAAACTAATAGGAGAGAGCATGGATTGTTAATATGCATCTGTCTTTTGTAGAACCTTGCCTAGAGAAAGCTTGTTCCTTCAAAGGAGCTATCTTTATCCACAGGTACTTTGATCATTAGGCTAACCTACTAATGAGGCTTATAAATTGTGAAAATTATCTGGATATGACAAGTCTTCACAATCATTTTAAGATGCAATCAAAATCGATTTCTAATTATTATCCATTAAATATTGCATATTATGTAAAAACGTTAATTAGACAAAATTACTGATGATATCTGCCAGACCAAGATGCCTGAGAACACACATACTGCAGTGAGAGGTGCCCTGAAAAAAAAAATGCTTAGAAAGATAAACTGACAGGTAGAGAAAAGGCAGCAGAAAGTGCAAGCATTAATTAGAACACGCGGTTGGTTGTCAAGCCCTATTGTACGGGCCCTCAAGAACAGCAGGTGCAGAGAAAGGGCCAACGGGGTGAGCAGAGAGTGGCACCTATTCTGTATCATGTGAAAATATCCAGGAAACATCTGCACTGAAGCACTAGTGTGTTTAAATATGAAGAACATTACAGATATGAAATGCATTTTTCCTGTTTGGCACTCAAACTATACTGGATTAATCCCCAAATTGAATAAAGAATATAATGTTATGAGTTATGCAAGAACTAGTATTGGCACACCTGACTAGTCATCTGGAACAAATAAAGTTGATGCTATGCCCCTATACCTTACAACTAAATATATTCCAGATAGCTCAACATTATAAACAGCCACATCAAAAACACAGACAGAAAACCTACAACCATGAAAATTCTCAGTGGGAATTAAAAAAAAAAATCAGACTGATCAAGGACATTCTGAAGATAAAAGAGAATCTGAAAGGCCTAAAAGAAAGTGAATTTCTGCCTACGTAAGTAAATGTTCATATGGAGTATGAAAATTTAAGAAAAAAAATAGTTACTTATATGCAAAGAGTTCATTTCCTTAATAAATAAAGGGCTAAACAAATTATTGAGAAAAAGAAAACCTTTAGAAAAAGCAAACAAAGCATAAGAAGTGACAGTTCACTGTAAAGGAAATAACAATGACTTAATCATATAGAAAGGTTACTTTACTCACTTATAAAAAGATATGCACTTAAAACAGTAATGATATTTTCTACTTATAAGGTTGGGAAAAATTGGGAGATTTAAGAATATGCCACATTGTCAAGGAGAAAGATACTCTCCTAGATTGCTTGTGGCATGTAAATTGAACAATCTCTATGGAAGACAGTATCTGTCAAAATTAAAATACTCAGAAACTCTGCTCTTAGATAGCTACCTTATTCTCCCTCACGTGCAAAATGACTAGAAACAACATAAATGAAAAACAATGGATTTAAATAAATTAAAATATAGGTGCACAGTAGAATATTATACAGCCAATGAGTTTTTAAAACCATAATTACATGAATGTACTATGTCTAATTCTTTTTACAATTTACCTAATAAAGGAATAACATGTTAACTGGCCATACATTCATGATGCCTACCAGCCAATCAGGAGTGAGTATGCAAATTAAACCAACAAAGCTGGTGGGTTAATTTGCATACATAGGCACCTAGTGGCTGAAGGCGGGACACTTGCGGCACTGCCATGGTGATGATGCAGGCATTCTGCACCACCCCAGCTGCTCCTGGCCTCTGGGCAGTGTGGGAATGAAGAAAGGTGGCTCCATGCTGGAGTGGAAAAGCTGCTCCACCGAGAGCGAAGGTGGTGCCGGCAGCCAGGGGAACAAAGGCCCATTCTTACACGAATCTTCATTCATGCATCAGGCCATTAGTCAACTACAACATCTTAGATACATGAAAATAAATACGTTTGTCTTAACAAAGACTAAATTTCTTTTCTCAAAGGGTTAATATTTTATACATGTTCAAACTGAGGGTGGGAGAACAATTGGCTTGAAGATTAATGTTGATTATTCAAACCATTTGTAAAAGATATTTTATAGAATTTCCATGTTTTGGAAAAAACATTTTGTTGCCAACAAAGTACCCAATATTAATCCTCCCAAATCATTTGAAGATTATGAAACATATGGAACAGAATTCTTTTTTAAATGCAATAATGTGAAAGTCGTTCTTGGATGCTTTTTCTCAAAGTACTTTTAGCACATACTGTTGTATTTTATATAAATGAGTAAACTGATTAACAAGGACTGACCAAGGGCATTCATATTTATCCATAGTATGTATCTTCAAGGTTTAAAATGGATAATGTGGCATAAACTGGTTTGTGATAGTAGAGTGTCACATTTGTCTGTTAGCATGTCGGTCTAGGAAGCTTCAGATCCTGGCTCTGTCCCCACCTGTTCATGTGACCTTCAGTGAGTTACCTAACCTTGTGGATTTTGGGAGGAGGGTAAGAAACCAGGAAAAGTAGATGAAGCTCAGATGATGAGGGACTTTCTAAGCCATGGTAAGGAATATGACTCTTAAGAGCAATGGAAACTTTTAAGCAGGTGAGTGATATTACCTGATGTGCAATTTGAGATCATGATGTTATTTAGGAAATGGACTGTAGCAAGACAGGAATGGAGGTAGGGAGTTGAGTAAAGAGACAATTCTGCAGTTCATGTCAGATAATGGTGGATCTGAACAAGGGTGTCTCACAAGACAAAGAAAAAAAATGTACTTTGGGAGTGCAATCCAGAGAATCTGCTATTGTATTTAATGGAAGTGAGCAAAAGGGAAGAATCAAATGTGAACCCTAAGGTTTTTAAAAGAAAAATAATTGTAAAATAGTTATTCTTTACAGTGGTATAAAAATATGCCTCTTACAGCTGTCATATATTAGTTAGAAACTTAGTCTTAGGAAGATGTAAAAGAAGTTCATTCTCACCTTCAAATGTGGGTGGGGAGATAATTATTATGTTCCCTTCAGATATCTCTTGTTTAATATTTGAAGTGTTTTTAATCACTACTCAAGTAAGATGGGTTTAGATCCTTTACTACCATGAATGCTCACTTAGGAATGCCTTTCATTTCGGTTATATGTTTTTCCATGATCAGTATTCACCAATAAATAAAAAGGTAAATCTAACCATCACAAAGCAGAATTTGCTTTTCAACTTCTTCATTCTAGAGTCCTTTCCATTAATTTCATTTTGATAGGCACTTCATAATTATTGTCTCTCAAAATCGAATAGAACAGTTAAGATGCACATTGATGGTGATATAAGTTAGAATAAAGTGAAGACCATAAGAAAATATCAGTGGTCAAATGGGGGTCAGGAATGGTTTTTATGGTGGAATTTGAGGAATGAAAAAGGTGCTGAGAGATGGCAATGATAGGCATTGGGGGAGGGGGGGAGGTTATGGTGTGAGCAATGCACTGGGCATGATGGCTCAGTGTGCTGTCACATAGCAGGGGTGTGAGAAACAGGGAGCAGCAAGGTCAAAAAGGAAGAAGGTGTGATTGTGCTGTGGAAGCCAGGAATGTTGCAATGAGGAATTCTGTCTACTTTGTTAGGCAAAGGGACACTACTGACGGCTGGGGTCTCTGTCGTTGCAATAGATAGAATTTCACTTCAAGAAGGTTACTCTGGTAGCAGATTTGACTGAGGAAAGAGGGAAGTACAGAACAGTGAATTCCAATACAGGTCTAAGAAGGAAGCAATAATGGATTTAAAAAGGCCTTTTTAGAGAGGGAGGAAGGAGAGGTGCAGATGCAGAGGATCAGTAGGAACAGAATTCCCAGGGCTTTGGTAACTACTCGGATAGAACCTAGCAACACAGAGGAGGAAGAAAGCATGCCTCTCACAAAGATGAAACTGAGGGTTTACACAAAACATCACTCTTCTAAATCTCTCTTGATCATTGATTTAGAGATTTAAAAAAAAAATTTTTATACTTCCCATCACATATGCTTTCATTGCATATGAAAAGTACCTAGGATTTCCCGTTACATCATAAGGTTTCTGGCCAGTAGAGGAAATGGTAGAAAATGAAGTCTTATCGCTTAGAAATAAAAGCTATCTCTAGACTAGCACAGTGTCGGTGACTATTTTAAACACCCGAAGCTCTGCTATCCCGCTATGCTTTGACTACACAAGGAATACCACTGAGGTCGGAACTGAGATGAAAGCAAAACATGGATTCTGACTGGTGCCTCGAAGCTCTTTGTGTCTCGGCTTCTAAATGTTATGAACAGCATGCCGTCCATGCTCTGCGCTGGGCCCACTGGTGTTTTCCCCATCGCATTTGCTACATACTGAGGGAGGAAGAAGAGGAGGAAAATAAGGAAGAGGAGACAGCGAGGGAGAAAGGGAGGGGGGGTGAGGAGGAGAGACTTCCTTAAAATGTAAAATATAGACATATACTTGGCAGCTGAGATAACGTGTGCCTATGAAAAACATATCAGATTTCTTTGCTTTTCCTTTGGATTTTGTCTTTTTACTGGTTAGTCAATTCCCCAGCTGATTTGATCCAAATAAAAATGCTCTTAGTCATGTTCTATTATAACTTGAACGTATACTATTAAAAGCTCACAAGTTATGTAAAAGCGTGAACAATAGGACTGGATTCATCTATCATTCCCCCCACCCAGAGACAAGCAACGTTAATATTTTATGGATAGCCCTCTGGACATTTTGCTATGTGTATCTTTTCAAAGTAAAAACTAGGTTCTCGCCAAAACTGGTTTGGCTCAGCGGTAGAGCCTCGGTCTGCGGACTGAAAGGTCCCGGGTTCGATTCCGGTCAAGGGCATGTACCTTGGTTGTGGGCACATCCCCTAGGGGGTGTGCAAGAGGCAGCTGGTCAATGTTTCTCTCTCATCGACGTTTCTAGCTCCCTATCTCTCTCCCTTCCTCTCTGTAAAATACCAATAAAATATATTTTAAAAAAAAAACAACAACTAGGTTCTCTTCTATGTCCTTCTTCATTTTGGATTTCTTTCCTTGATTTCTTTCCTTCCCTTTTTGAGTCCCTCAGTCCTGCAACTTAAGGAGGAGCAAAGTGAAGTGTCCACGCTGGGCAAGGAGCACCCCGGAGCTGAGGCGGTCCAGAGCACTGGCGCCCGGATGGATGCAGGCACCTGGGCGGAAGGCTGCCCGCAGTGGAGAATCAGAACCTGAGTGGGATGAGAAAGGCACCCACACGGAAGAAGAACTTGGCAGGGGTGTCAGAGGTGAGGAGGGTATTCACATGACCCCACATAGAGAGCAGAGACCACGCTAGGCGGAGAGGACGTCCCCAGAGGAAAGCAGCCTGACTTAGGATGTGGGAGCCTCCCTGGGAGGGTGTCAGGGGCCGTACTGGCAGAGGACACATCCTTTGGGGAGGCTAGGCCCAAACGGACTATGGGAGAGCAGGGTGTGAGAAAGAAGGGATCCCGGGTTTAGAAGGATCAAAGTGATGCTTTTATTGGAGGAGAACCAGCATGCTTGTGTGCTATGAGCCATTGGGTCAGCCCCAATGTCAACCCTAGGAGCCGGTGATATCCATAATGACCTGTCCAAATAGGCCTGCTCAGCTCTGGAGACTCGTGTCTCTGGCTTTTTTTACGGAGTCAATCCATCTCCTGTTTAGTCTTCCTCTTTTCCTTCTATTTTCCCAGCATTGTTTCCAAAGAACCCTGCTGTCTCCAAAGTAGGACAGCTTCAGGTTTGTCATTCTTGCCTCCAATAATGTACAGCTTCCTTACCAACTGAATTTTTCAATTCAGGAACAGTATATCTCTCCATTTATTAAAACCCTTTGTGTCCCTCAAAATGGTGTTGTCATATATTCTCTCGTGCTTCTTGTGAAGTTATCCCTTAAACATTTAATATTTTTATTGCTACTGTGACTAATATCTTCTTCACAACGTACTCTGTTTCTTTTTAGTATACAAAAAAAAAATCGATCAAGCCTGTATTAGTCTCTTCGTGCTAATAATTTTCAATTATCCTCTTGGGCTATAACTGCTTTTTAAATTTTATTTTAATTAAAATTGAGCAGTCATTAAATTTTGTCAATATAAAAAATCAATTAGGTATGGGGAAAAGACTAAAAAATGTTTAAAAAGTCAGTAATTAGTTAAATCATTTATTCAGTGTCCAATATTTACTGAGCACATACTATAACTTAGTCAAGTTGCCTCATCTAAAAGATTCTGTTTCTACAACTAAGAAATGTAAATACTCAATAACCCTATTTAAGAATTAAGTGAGATAATGCATGTAAATTGCTTAGCATTGCACATGGTAAGTGCTCAGTAAATGTCAGCAGTAATGACACACATGGTAAGCTGCCCTTCCCAATGCCTGCAGAACCAGCCTGAGGAGAGAATGGAAGCTCCTCGGATTTTTAAGTACAGCCAAGCCTGTACTTCTTTTCCCTCCTTCCGTCTGCCATCTATAAGGTGGCCCTAGTTAATGTCAACAGAAGAAAAGATGACCCGAAACCGGTTTGGCTCAGTGGATCAGCCTGCAGACTGAGAGGTCCCAGGTTCGATTCCGGTCAAGGGCATGTACCTTGGTTGCAGGCACATCCCCAGTGGGGGGTGTGCAAGAGGCAGATGATTAATGTTTCTCTCTCATCGATGTTTCTAACTCTCTATCCCTCTCTCTTCCTCTCTGTAAAAGATCAATAAACTACATTAAAAATAAAAAATAAAAAGATGAGAGAGAAATCTATGAAAGATTCTTTCTAGAATTTACTCATCCTTGTCATTTGTAATGTTTGAAGCCTTCCACACATAATAGACTCTCAAGAAATACTGATGGATGGCAAACAAAATTAGAAAACTAAAAAATCCCCAATAAGGCCTACCATCAGTTGAAAGTATTAATACGTCCGGATACATAATAGACAAGACAATTCCAGAATGAAATCTGAGATAATTAAACAAAACTCATTCCTATAAAATCTCACTGGCTTAAAAGGGCCATGTGTCATATTTAGTTTAAGTTTACAAATAGAACAATTAAACAATAAAATAATTAAATTTCAAGATAGTTTTCTAAAAGAAATATAATTATATTATCCTCTCCAAAATTACACAATATTCATAATCATTTCTAATCATTACTGCTAAGCTTTATAGAAATTATACCTACTTTCTTACTAAAGTATAATCTGAAAAGCTGCTTAATATTGCCTATTAGCCAAAAGCCTGATTTCTTCAACAAAATGTAAAATTCGGCACTGTGACTTACCCACTTCGGCCAAAGTTCTGATACAGGACTCCACAGAGGCCTTCTGGGCTGGGTTTGGCCAGGTGCAATTGTAAATCCTGAAGGCAGATTGCAGCAGCTGAATAAAAACTGGCTGGTGTGTCTGAAGACAGAAAAAAGGCAAACAGGCCACATAACCATTAACACACCTGATACAATATTTATGCATTATCAAAGTCGCTCATCAAAATTAAACATAGTACCATATTTTTTTTAGTTTCTGAGTTATTAAATGCATATTAATTTAAAAATATTTATTACGTACCTATTTCATGAGAGGCATGAGCCAGGCACTATAGAAAGTCAATTATTTGCATTTGAACTGTATTCTTAATCAGAAAAATATGGCATTTCTTGAAGTCAGTGACATGAACTTAAGTACATTTTTATAAAATCTGGCTTATTTATCAGTATAAATAGAGAGAAGGTGTTCTGGAAGTATTTGTTTGATTGTACATTTTGGTTTCCATATGATGGGTAAGTAGAGGAGACAACAATTTTGAAATGGTTCAATGAAACAGTTTTAAAGTTTTTCCTAAAGAAAGTAGAATTGAAATTATATTTTTATAAGAGCAATATACAGTTATTGCCAAATATTTGGAAACCACTGACATGAAAATTACCAATTATTCTACTACTAGGGGTAATCAGTATCAAAATTTTGAAGATAATTACTGTACTGTGTTTTTCCATGTATGTATGCATGAAAACATGGATGGCAGTATAATGCAATTCTGTGGCCTTTTTTACTCTTACTTCATGTTCATTTTCCCAATCATAACTATTTCTTTGTAAAACATGATTTTTAATAAATACTACAGATACAGTGGATTTATTTAGCTACCCCCTGTTTGTGGCAGATGGCAACTTTGAAGTCTATAAATACCTGAATGAAAATCATGCTGCATAAAATACTGCTAATTCTTTCAGGCCAAATTACTAACATGGAATTACTGAGTAAAAATGCCTATCCATTTAAATAATTGTGTCATTTATTTCAACAGTTGGCAGTCATCACACAATAGGAAAGTTCCCATTATGCTTAGAGGGTGGAGCAAGAACAGTTTAACTTGAAGATGGGGCTTCTCTATTTAAAATAAAGTTCGGTAAACTCACAAAGGAGAGTAACAGTAATCAACATGAGAAGTGTCATCCTCGGAAACGTAGGGAAGGACTTCCTGATCAGGTTAAAGTTTCTCCTCCTTTAATTCTGTGTGGAGGAAGGCACATAAATTCTGTGCGGAGGAAGGCTTTGCATGTGTAGGGTGAAGCTACCTGGAGGCTGGTGCTGTTGTCTGAGAAAGGAGAATTGAAGAAGCCGCTCACGATGCTCATGATGGACTCGGTCACACACTTCTCCAGGGAGGTGTCTGCGTGTTTCCTATCGGTGGTTGTGTTGCAAACCTGGGGGGGTAAAAACAAAACAGCTCAATACATTCTATCACATCTTTGAATTATAACTCAGTACTGGGACCTTCTAAAAATGGTCTGAAATGGTGTTTTATAACATTTCTTCGGCTTTGGAAAGTTGCTTTGAATAGAAATGCCTGTGCCGAAAATCTGTAGTAGTTCCTCCTTTAAGTTTGGTTGTCATCTCATCCTAGGACCAGAATCCATTCAAAGATACCCCTCCCCTCTCGCAGCCCCTTTTTCCTGAAAAGCATCTCCCTACTGTTGGACACAACCTTCTCCCTCCATGCCCAAGTTTGGATTTTCTGAAAAATACCTTTCCAGTCAATCTGAAGGAGTCAAAAGGAAGAAACAGTCATAAGGATAAGAAAGTGGTGAGTGTGGTTAATGGGGGCTTATATCTGCACCAAGTCCCAGTGAGAGGATGCAAACCAGAAAGTATGTGGAAAGGGAAACAGAAAGCTAAAAGAGGATAAAATCCTTTCCGATAATTTTGGCTTTTTCAGCCACGGGTTTATGTGGGTGCATTTGTGGCCTGCTTCTCAGAGTAGGCAAAGCGGGAAGAGACAATGCCAGAGCTGAGGATAAATCAGAGAACATAGACTCTGAACTTTATATGTGATTTAACGTGGCAGAACTTTGTAATTTTGCTAAACTGTACATTTCCAAGTATGTCAGGGTAGACAAATTGAAAAGGCTAAGACACATGATTAAAAACAAATGAAAATCAAAGATGGGTGATGAAAAGGCAAGAAGATAAAAAGAAGAATAAAGCGGGAGTGGGGGAGAATGCAGTTTGAAAAAAACAGAGTGAGAAAGTTTAAGTATTCACTAAATATGGCAGGTAAATATTATGGCGGCCATATGTTCTAGATATTTCAATAAGGTGATTAATCAAAAGAATAAGCAAATACAATTTAATGTGATATTCCTTTAAAACCTTTTACACAAATAAATTCACAAAAGAGAAACATTCCCTTCCCAAACCACGTGTCTCAGTGCTTTAGTTTGAAAATAACAGTAATTACTAAATGGAGATAGAAGGAAGAGCAGAGGATTTGTTTTGCTTTTAAGTTACTTCCCATGGGGGCAATTCATTTCTTCCTCATCTATCAAATGACATCCACCTGACAGGTCCGTATTAGAAGTAATCTCATAGAATTATTGTAGGGAAGAGAGCAATGAAAGAAAGTAAACTGTGTCAAATTATATAATCATTTCATTATCGTTCCAGCATATAACATAGTACGTACGTGGCATATACAAGACATTCAATAAATGTTGTGAAATGAATAAATCAATTAATTTTAAAAATGGAAGAACAAGAAAGGGCTATTGTTTTAGGTTAACTTTGGGTTAGGCTACATTTGTGGGACATCTAAGCAAGGACTAAAATTTAATGTGGCCCCAGAATAATATAAAAATCAATTTTCCCATAATGGATATGAAGTAGGATTTATTGCATTAGTATCTTTCCAGCACTGGCTTTTATAGTGAAAATTTCTGATCAGTAAGATAAAAATATATTAAAGTGGACTAGGTACCAGACCAATGCTGCCATCCGCAGCCCAAATAACCTTCCTCCGCACCCAGTGACATTTCACACAATTGTGAGGGGCTCTCTGGAGCTGGCAGAGTATCACACTGCAGTGCCTGCAAACGCACACTTGCTGAAGAGGCAGCAAGATTTGCTTTAGTCAGTGGATTAATAAGAGCAATTTATCTCAAGCTAAAGGCTTCCCTCAAAATCCCCGGTAATGAAAAGTCTACGTTTAAAAAAAGTTTTCTTAAAGTAGTCAAAATGTCAGACAAATGAATTTAATTATTACTCTGCAGACATGGATATTCTGTTGATAAGCTGGCAAAGTCTTGGGTAATAAAACAAAACACATAATTTGTAAATTAGTATATATTTATAACACCAAATTTATTTTTGTCTCCATTTCAGTGCAACCACTAATTATATAGCTATAATCAAGTTTTTTATTTATGTTCTATTATAATTTTAAAGTGCACATAATTTGAACATATCTTCTTTATAATATAAAGTATAATTTTTAAAGTACATATAATTTGAATATATTATCATCAGAAATATAAATTAAGTAAAACATAAAAAAATATATTTATTTAAAGTCTGGGTTTACAAAACTATGTAGAACCTATTCCTCAATTAATTTGGATAAAAAATTCAAATAATTTTTCAAGATATTTTTCCTGGCCCTAGCCAAGTGGCTCAGTTGGTTGGAGCATTGTCCCATATACCAAAAGGTTATGAGTTCGATTCCTGGTCAGGGCACTTACCTAGGTTTCAGGTTTGATCCCTAGTCGATGTTTCTCTCTCACATCTCTCTCTCTCTCTCTCTCTCTCTCTCTCTCTCTCTCTCTCTCTCTCTCTCCCTTTCTCTCTCTCTCTCTCTCTCTCTCTCTCTCTCTCTCTCTCTCTCTCTCTCTCTCAATAAAAGATTATCTCCGGGTGAGGAATTTTTAAAAAGGGTATTTTTTTCTGCCCATATAAATAACATTTTCACATCTACAGCCTTGCTGTAATATTGCAGATAGGCAAGATATGTAGGAAGACACTTTTAAAATTAAAATCTTCAAAACCTTTTCAGTAAAAAAGAACCTAATAAATAAATGACTATACTTTTCTCCTGATATTTATTTTTATTGACTCCTGTCAATAATAAAATCACACCGCATTCGTTAACTTTTAATGTGTAATACATACATTTTTAAAGTTTCAACCTGTTTGCAGACATATATTTCCCATGTAGTGTCATTTTTTTCAATACTTATTTTCTTTTTTTATTAAATCCTCCCTTGAGGATATGTTAGGTTTTTTATTAGTTTTTTAGAGAGAGAGGAAGGGAGAGAAAGAGAAACATCTATGTGAAAGACAAACATCAATCAGTTGCTTCCCATATGAACCCAGACCAGGGAGGGATCCAACCCACAACTTATATACGTGCCCTGAAAAGGAATCAAACCCACAACCTTTTGGTGTATGGAACCAGACTCTAACCACCTGAGCTACTCAACCAGACCTCTAAATACTTATTTTAAAAGGCAAGCTTTATCAATCATTTTAATGCACAATAATACTTTAATTCATTTTGGGGATGAATTGAGGTATACACAACAACAACAAAAACAATACATTTTTTTCCCTTAGTTTTTCCTTCTTGTTGGTCTTTTGTGTGAATTCTTTTTTTCCTCCTGAGCAAAATCCTTTACTTTCAGATTCAGATTTTTGGGGAATGTTTCACCAAAAAAAGGAATCAGCAGAGGAGGATATGTAGACAGCTTTATACAACTTGCTGGGCAATAATAAATGTACCATGCTATCAACAACCTATGTGTGAAAACACTGTACGTTTCCTCGTTCCCACAAACTAGCTCTTGCTTCCAGGCTCTGCTTGGAGATCAGAGTGAAAGAGAAAGAAGTCAGGTAGCTACTCTGCCTCTGCCCCCATCCTCAATATATATTAATGGTAGGAATCCTGACACAATATCCAAAAATACAAAATTATCCACAAACCTAAAATCCAGATCAAACCGTGGTTAACATCACAGAATCTTTTCTTCTAATCTTTCTGCTCTACCATATATATTTCTATAATTAAAATCATTCTAGATAATCAGTTTTGTATTCTCTTTTTTATATCTAGCATGCAATT
Source organism: Vespertilio murinus (assembly GCA_963924515.1). NCBI lineage: Eukaryota > Metazoa > Chordata > Mammalia > Chiroptera > Vespertilionidae > Vespertilio > Vespertilio murinus. The sequence continues at coordinate 164,127,707 of OZ004707.1, read as the reverse complement.
ATTATTAGCACTTCTCAATTTAAAAATCTTCAAAGTTTATAACATCTTATAGACATAACATAATTTTTAAAACCATTTCTCTAAAATTAAATATTTCTATTTGTATATTATCATAAGAGTATGTTGTACTCCTTTGACCATAAATTCTTCATATTATTTCTAATTATTCCCTGAGGACAGATCCTTGGAAGATAAATCACTTGAAACATTAAAAAGGTATAGAGGCTTTTTTAAATGTGCATCAAAATACTTTCCAGAAAGACAGCCTAAATCTACACTCTCGTCAGCAAGGTATGTAAAACAAGATTTAATACTATTTTTTTTATTCTTATAACTCATAGCTGGAAATTGGATCTTATTTTTCTTTGTATTTTTTTAAATCTTAACAGTTGACTATTTTTTCAGGCAATTACCTTTATTTCCTCCTCTATCAATCATGAATGACAGGCTTTTGCCCATTTTAATATTATACAGTGTCAGTGTTTTTCATATATTTATGTAAGGATCGTTATCTTTTTAAATATATAACTTTTCCTATTCTGATGTTTGTTATTTTTATGTATGTTTAATGTACTAAAATTTAAAATTTTCAAATAGTGAAACATTTATTATTTTTCTTAGCTAATTTCATTCCTTGCTTTTAGGCTTAAAATGAACTTTCTAATCCAAAGACAGATAAATATTTACCTATCTCCCATACATTTTTATCATTTCACGATAATCACTAAAATCCATTGCAGTTTATATTATATGATGTTAGGTTAGGAGCTGAGTTCATTTCACCTCAAAATAGCCTGTGGGATTTTGTCATTTTGATTTAATTCTAATAAACAGTTTTGTTGAATGCCTATTCCATGCCAAGAATGTTCTACAGGGTGGGACAAAAGTAGGTTTACAGTCATATTCTTATTTAATAATTACTATTTTATTTTCTAAATAAACAACCATAAACCTACTTTGCCCCGCCCTGTACTTACCTGTGATCAATAGGTGAATGAAATATATAAAAATCACTATTCTAATGTATATCATTAATTTTATAATCCAGGGGAAATAAAACTACAGCCCATGGTTCAAATCTAGCCATACTATTCATTTACAACTTATCTATGGCTCCTTTCCCTTTAGTAATTGCTTAACAGTTATGATAGTTGCCTGAAAGCTGAAATATTAACTATGTTGCTCTTTGTGGAAAAAGTTTGCTCATCCCTGAAAATGGTTGATCATTTCTTTTATATATTAATACCTTACATACGTAAAAATCTGTTTCAAGCAATTCATTTCATTAATACATCTACTTATCTCTATGCTGAGGCCACACTTACTTTGTTTGCAGATTCTGTTTTGAGATATTCTTAGCTGCAGTTGACATTTATTTGTCCCATAAAACATACTGAGTACCTGCTATGTGGGAGTCACTGCTCTAAGTCAGGTAGGTAGCAGTGAATCAGACAGACCAAAATCCCTGGCCTCTTTTGTTTCTGTAGAAACAAATACGCGTACAAAAATGTCAAGTAGAGGAGGTAGGATGAAGCAAGTGAAGGAGGGACAGAGGGAAAAGGCTGCTACTTTACACAGAGTGGTCAAGGGAAGTCTCTGAAGACTTTTAAGCAAGGACCTGAAAGAAGAGAGGAGAGAAGTCATGAGGACACCCAGAGGACGAGGGCTCCCCAGGTAGACACAGATGTGCTGAGATGGAGTGTGTTTGGCACATTTGAGGAGCAGCAATGAGGCCTATAGATGGGACAGGGAGCTAGCTGGCGAAGGAACAAGAGGACATAGGGAAGGGGTGAGTGGACAGAGGAGAGGCCAAATCATATAGGAGTTTCACTCTGGGCAGAATCTGAGCAAAGGAGAGATGTGAACAAAATTACTATTATCATTCATTCTCACATATGGCTGCTATAGAAAGACTGCATGGAGGGAGGGGGGCAAGAGTGGAAGCATGGCTCTCAGTAACTGAGCTTGGACCTATGAACCAGAAGATCATGGTTCGATTCCTAGTTGGGGCATATGCCTGGGTTACAGGCTTGATTCCCAGTTTGGGGCATGCAGGAGGTAGCCAATCAGTGATTCTTATCAATGATGTTTCTATATCTCTCTCTCCCTCTCCTTTTCTGGAATCAATAAAAATACATTTTAAAAAAAGACTGGAAGCATGAAAACAGATTTTTATGGCTATTGCAATAATTCAGATGAAAGTTAATGGAGCAGGATGGTAGTAATGCCATGTCCAGAAACAGTCATATTATAAATATCTCAAGGTTAGAGTTTGCCGAATTTGCTAAAAGGTTGGATTTAGAGTGTAAGAAAGTAATATTTATAGATGACACCAAGATTTTTTGCCTGAATGCTGAGACTGAATAATGAAATTTCCGATTAATGGAATTGCCATTTACTGAGATGCAAAAGATTTGGAAAAACAATAATTAACTTCTAGCAGGACATGAAAGCGAATGAAGAGTTGGAGGTTAGATCGCCAAGCAATGATGTCATGTAGGCAGTTGGAGATGTGAGACTGGACATCTGAGGAAGGGTCCATGCTTCCATCAGCTTGGCATTGCAGTAGAGAGAGTAGATGAGATTAGCATGTAAGTGATCGTACACACAGAGGGTTTGAGCCTGGCACATTCCCATGTTGGAAGCTGGAAAGATTCAGAGGACACAGCAAACTGAGGAGTGGCCAGTGAGGTGGGAGGCAAACAGAACAGGACTATTGTCCTGGTGGCCAACTGAAAAAGTGTTCAAGAAGGAAGTGATCAACTATGATCATTGCTGCCAAGGCAGGAAGTATAATGCATGCCAGGGACCAACCAATCCTCAATCAAGAATAGCCACACAAGAATGCAGTGCATGTGGCACCATCATTATAATTCAGTATGAATGTTGAGGAGAAAAATAGAATTATACCTGAGGGAAAGGTGCTACACAAACAATAGGCTTTACAGAATATTTTCTACCCTTCACTTCTCTGCATTGCTAGCTAATAAAACCATATAAAAAGAAACCTTTAATGTGAGACTTTTCAGTAGCTCCTTCTACTTAAGAAAGTCAAGAAAATTATAGAATCAAACCATCCATCAAAGAAAAACCTATTCAACCTTATCATATTAAAAAAAATTAGAAAGTGTGTTTCTAAGTACATATAAATTTGTCTTTACTCCTACTTCCTATGACTTGGTAGGTTAAGTAAAGGGAGAGTATGCCTCAAGTGATCTATTTGAAAATAAAATACTGGGATGTATCTTGTTAAGCAGTGACTGATGGGACAATGCCATGACACTGTGTTAGGTGCCCCTCTAAGTTATTTCTTGGTCTAATTTCATTCTTCCCATACATCATTTAAAGTACTACAGGCCATTATAGAATCTTGAAATTGATAGCAAAATTGGGAACACCTTCAAAAGGAAAAATAAAGTCTGAGGCTAACATTGACCACAGCCCACCTCCCTCCACGTGCTTTCTAATAATGACTCCCAAACCCTGACCCCACAACAACAATCAGTTATAAAGGCAAAGAAAAGCATTTCTGCCCTATAAACACCAGTTTTATCTGCATTAGAACGTAGATCAAAGTGGGCTGCCGTTAAATGCTCAGAAGACAGTGGAACAACTTTTCGTGGGTCCAACAGCTTTGCTGCCTGCCTAAATCTGGTGTGTCTATGGGACGCGGATGCAGTCCTGGCCAGAAAATCAGAATGGCAGGGGTGTGTGAAACCATCTAGCACCAGTTTATTGAAGTCTTTCCGAAAGACTTTCTTAGATGGATCTTAACAAGATCAAAGAAAAGAGGACGCAAACAGGAAAATGAAAGATGCTAGTTAAAGTGACTTAATAGAAAGCATTATGTAAGAGCAATCAACAAGCTGGCAACCGGCAAATAATTGACTCCAGAGAAACAAGAGAAGACAGTTTGAACATGGTAATGTTACTACAGATTCGTGTTTTATTTGCCTGTTAAAGAAGATTATTCTCCAAATTTCTACTAAAATAATCACATGCCTCATGCTGACAATCCCTTTCTGAGACATGTGGTGCCATCCCAGATGCCATACTTATATTTAAAAAAAAAACTAATAAATTAGAGAGAGTCCAAACGTATATTGAAATATATACAAGCCCAGAAAGATGTGGAGAAAATGATGAGAGACATGAGAGCGGTTGTAACATATCTGAGAAGCCGCTGTGGGGAAAGTCCTGGATTAGGTTGTAGCAGACTTCCCAGCTCTGTTACCAGCTAGGCAAGACACCCTTTGCTAGCAAATAATTTCTCCACAAAGAGGTCAAATCTGAGGTCAGCCTAAATGATCTTAAGTCCCTTTAAGTTGTACAGTGTTATCATTTTAAAGTCATGTTTCTTATAGTAAACACCGATGCTTTGCTGAACTGAATCATTCCATGTGGATACAGAAAGAAGACATAGGTAAACATTAGACTACATAAGAAATCTGGCTCAAAATTAGAGCTTTAAACAAATAAAACTGTGCAATAATAGAACCGGTTGTTTCAAAAAATAGTGATATCATTGTTGATGGAAATATACAGGCATGTGCAAAAGCTGTGAACTCTACGACTGCCAGTCTCTTCCACCCTTAAGATCCTATAATTCTTTATGTCCAATTTACCAAATACCTTTCCTCAAGGTTACCATTTCTCGCTGAGGTAAATCAGTTGTGCCAGGATTTCATACCTTTGTTGTAACTAGTCCATCTCTATGTTAAGTCGCTATTGTGCTTTTCCAGCTTCATGGACATGGTTGGTTCCTGGCTCCTGCCCACATTGGATGCTCTCCCTTTTGGTTATCCTCAACATTCTATTTTGGTTCAGGTCTTGGGGAAACTTTTTGAAATTGCTTAAAAGGCTACCTATAACCTTATAATAACACCAGTGATGTTACCATGATATGGATACATGGGTAATGTTATCAGCTCTCTTACCAGGTGCCAAGCATGAGCTATGCAATACCTCATTGAATCCTCTCCGTAACCCTATGAGGAATGTGTTATTATCGTATCTGCTTTACAAATAAGGAAACTCAGACTCCGAAGAGTAAGTTCTTTGCCCAAAATATCTGAGCTAATAAGAGGCAGAAGAATCTGGAACTGAACCTCGATCTAGCTAATGTCTCTAAAAACTCTACTCTCAACTACCATGCTCTACCATAGGGGTTTGCAAAGTGTGGTCCCTGGACCAGCAGCCTCAGTGTCACCTGGGAACTTGCTAAAAATGCAAAGTAGCACAACTATTGAGTGAGAAACTCTGAGGGTGGGCCTCAGCGATCGTGTCTGAACAAACCCCCCACATAATTCTGAGGCTTGAGAACTACCTGGATTTGGGAACTACTGCTCTACCGACCTGAACATTTGCCTATAAGGCTATATTCTACTTATTTGACCACGTTTTTATATTTTAATTTGAAAGTGTAAGGTAGCTTCTTAACTTTTCCTAAGGGGGAGAAAGAGAAATCTTAGATATGGTAACATCAGGTTTCCTGCCCCTTCCCTAAAATGGGAGGGCTGATCCCCTGCCATGCTTGGTAAGGAGAGAAGGGAGCTCTGTTTAACATATAAATAAGGGGAAACAAGGAGAGAGAAAAATGCTTTTTGCAGTATAGCTAGGCTGTTGTGGTTAGACATAATAAGTGAGTTGACCAGGAAGATTCTGAAGTTCCCCTAGAGTCTTCAGACAATAAATAACATTAATTGTCTACTTAAAATAGTGAAAATAAAACTCCTTCCTGAATGTACACATTTTTTTTAGAAAAAGAATATATATATCAACTGCAAGAGTGTTTCAAAGGCAGCATAATCAGTGGCAGCTATCAGCTCTCTTTGGTTTAAAAAAATAAAAATCCCTTTAGCATTGCAGCTCATGCTGCCTTGAATGTGACCTTGATCTTTTTCAAGCTTATCTTTAGCCCGTAGCACCGTGCAACTCTGCAAATCAGTCCATAATCTCTTTACTGTCTCCCTGCACGTGCAGTTTTAAAGCTCGGTCATCGGCATATAAACCATCCTTTACTTCAAGGTCTCAGGAGATACTTGTCTCTGATCAGGTACAAGGACTTTCATAAGGTCACAACGGGGGGGGGAGGGGGGGCAATTATGAGTGCTATGTACATCCTCTGTAGAACAGGATGATTTCTGCGCAGGTGCAGGCTTACCTGAGAAAGATAATGAGCGCCTCTGAGTTCTACAGAAGTGAAGAACAGGAATTGTGTTCCTTCACACCTGCTTGAACATAGGGGACCTCATTCACCCTGCTAAAAGGGTTCCTGGACTGGAATAATGCATGGTTTATTGTATTATCCAAGACTGCTCTTGGATGTCTGGATCTGCAGTTAATTCTTTGTTATATTCCCTTTGTCTTCCCTCCTCCCAGAAAGAATTGTATGGAGGCAGTGAACTAATGGGTAACAGTCAGCATATCTTCTTATAAGACAGTGGAAATAGGGACCTCACCACCCCCTCTCCTCCAAGTCCCTCCTCAGTAAGGCCTATTCACTTCTACCAGCACTCAGGAATGTAAAAGCTAGAGCACTGGGACAGGCCAGCATAATAGGTCCAAAGAGTTATCTACACACTATCTTCTATTAGTGAAACTCCTATTTCAAATTATATCCCTTAACTTTATTTTTTTTTTAATATATATTGTATTGATTTTTTACAGAGAGGAAGGGAGAGAGATAGAGAGCTAGAAACATCAATGGGAGAGAGACATCGACCAGCTGCCTCCTGCACACCCCCCACTGGAGATGTGCCCACAGCCACAGTACATGCCTTTGACCGGAATAGAACCTGAGACCCTTCAGTCCGCAGACCGACGCTCTATCCACTGAGCCAAACCGGTTACGACAATATATCCCTTAACTTTAAAGAGAAAACCAGAGAATATTAAAAAAAAAAAAACCCTCAAATAATAGACCCTGAATATAATGATAATTCAGCATGGAAAAAAAAAAGATAAGCCTCACTAACTTTAAAATTGCTTTAAAGGCTACATATGACCTTATAATAATACCAATGCAAGCTATCAAATTAAAGTGCAAGCTATCAAAAACCATCCACTCCTTTCTTTATTCACTCATTTATTTATTCAATATTAATGGAGCAAAACACATGCTAGAAGGCATCTAGAAAATACCAACCTGCTCATGTCCTGCTCAAAAAGCCAAGCAAGAGGAAATGGGCTCAGAGTGAAAAGAAGAACATATTTTGATTGGCAGGAGTAAAGACACTGAATGGTCCAATCAGTGGAGAAGCCTCTGAAGACACAACGGTGAGCAACTCTATATCCTGAATCATCGGCTCACGCTGCTGTCTGTCTGAAGGCAGTCATCAACACCTCTTGAGATCCTTCTCAGCCAGGATTGCAAATGCACTCCTGACAAACAGTTGTATATGAACTGACCTCTACCCAATGTCTCTCTAACCGAGGTCAAAAGACCACTAAGTTTCCATTTAATAATAGGCCAATATAGTCATATGTAAGAGCAAAAATGAACATTTAGTTGCTCTATACACTGTACTGGGTATTTTGTATACAAAAATCTCACTCATAATGTTATGGAAGTCATTCCCAACTTTTGTAATATAATGGATTACATATATCCAGAGGTAGTGGGTTTAATTCTAGGTTTTCATCTGGATGCTTAATACTGTTTTATATACATATATATATCAACAACTGAACATGAAGTACTGTTTGATGATCAAAGTATGACTTACTTACCCTTGCCATATCCACCAAGAAGTTCTCGAATAATTTCCAAATGTGGTTACTTGTGTATATCTCTTTCATTTCCACTTCAGTGTCAACGTAACAGTGATTAACGAAATTCACATAAGCAATTTTAACCTGTGCAAGTTTCAAATACAAAAGGACATGAGTTTTCTTCATTGTTCCTTTTCAAATATCAATTATGAAAAGTCAAATAAAATCTGTGTTAGTTCCCATAATACATTATGGCAATAGGCCTTACTGGAGAGGGACTTGGAGGAGAGGGTGTGGTGAGGTGGGTTACACACACACACACACACACACATACACACATTTTCTGGGGATATTTGTAACAGTCTATTTTTGTATAACATATATATATGTTATATACACACATACACAATCACAAATATATGAAATCATGTAAGCAATTTCAGGGGATTCCTGGAATCCAAGTTAGAACCATAAGTGATATAGGATCAGCATTCATGTCCTCAGTGCTTATTCCTACTTGACCGAAGTTCAAGACTTTTAGCGATAGGATTCCTGTGCAAGGTCTGACCACAGGGTAGGGGGACATCAGAGCCTTTGATGCAATATCATAATCACCTTGACAGCAGCTAATATGTACCCATTGTTTGCAGCCTGTCCAAGACCTTCAGCATTTTGTACGTAATGCCTTACTTGATTCCATCCTCCAACAACCCTATCTGATCTGTACTATAGTTACATCATTTTAAACTGTGGAAATCAGAGATTAGAAAGGTTAATAACCTATTGGAGCCAGTCAAACTGCTACCAAGTAATGGGTCCTGGATTCTGATTCATTCTTTAACTCATTCGTCCATTCATTCAAAACATATTTATTAAGTGTAGGTTTAGGCTCAGCCAATATAGTGGTAAATAGGAACAGACCTTATTGTTTCTAGACCTCAGTTGTTTGTAGACCTAGACTTTATCAAGTTTATAATCTTAGGAGAGGGTATAAGGGCTACAGATATTAATAACTAATTAAATTCAAGTGTCAAATTTCAAATGATGGAATCTACTCCAGGAGGCCAGAGAAGTCTTCCTTGGAGAAGTCATGCTGGAATCGAGATGTGAAGGAGGGAGAGTGAAGTGGCAGAACGTGGGAGGTCAGAGTGTGTGGTCAGAGAGAGCTGCATGTGGGAAGGACCCTGGGCAGGAGCAGGCCTCAGGTAAAGACAGAACTCACGGAGCTACTCACTACACTGGGCTTCCTTTCTTTACATCTTATTTCAAGCCAATCAGGGCATGAACTACCTCTGGTTTGAGGTGCCAATAATCCCACAAAAAATATACTTCAGGTCTATCATTACTACATAGGACGATTTGGAAGTAGGAAAGTTAACCTAACCTGATAGATTTGAAGTGACTGTTTTAAAATGTTTGGATTTATATCACATTCAGTGTAACACATCTATGAGCTTCGCAACAATACGGCACAGTAGTGTTTGTTGCTAAAGAGGACATTATATTGTCCATTCCTGGAAACCTCATTAATCCTGTCAGCAGACAAATCAGTTTCTAATGAGTTTTGTTCCCTGTCACCAGAGCCAAGCTAGGTTCAGAGGGTAAAAGGTGATGTGTGAACAAAACAAATATCCGTGTCCATATTTCCAAGAATGCATCTGTTCTATAAAGCAAGGTATCCCAACAGAGTCCAACAGATGAGCCTACAGCCCCATTCATGCCTCTCCTACCCATGACTGTGAATTATTTATGAAGGGTCTTCTTCAGTCTCAAAAATATACTAGAAGTTACAAGTAAATCTCTCATTTTGCTCACAGGGCCATATTTAGAATTCAGAGACTCCAACAGTAGCTTCCAATGGCTATACTTTAATAAGGCTTATCACCTTTCATAGCTTTTATAAAATGTAACAAGAGACCAGCCGGCATGGCTAAGTGGTTGAGCATTGACCTATGAACCAGGAGGTCATGGTTTGATTCCCAGTCAGATCACATGCCCAGGTTGGGGACTCAATACGCAGTGCTTGCATCGTTTATGTTTCTATCTCTCTCTCCCTCTCCCTTACTCTCTGAAATCAATAAAAATATATATTTTTTAAAAGAACTAAACAAGGAAACATGTTAATGCTCTTTTAAATTTTCACAATCATATAACTAAGCATAATTCCTTGACTAAATGCATTATCTCCTCATAAGGAGTAGTAAGGGGCCTTCTGGCACTGACTTTAAATCAGTAGAATTCTACAGCTGCTAAGCTTTTGCCAGGCTTACCTCAGGGATGCAGTCATCATGGGTCACCACCCGCACTATGTCGTCCAGGGGCAGAAGGGAATTGCACTTGATTTCTGTGTAGACATTTTTCCCCTCTGTACAAGCTGCCAGCAACTCCACCAGGGTGATGTGGTAGGCCAAGGGGCCACTCTCATCCCCTCGGTCTCTCTCTGAACACATCATATGGAGAAGGATGGGAAATGATGCTCTATCATTGTAAAATATCAGCACATCTTCACCCCCATTTATCAACTGAAATGATAACAAGAGAGTCTACATAGCAGACCAAATACTCATCCTTGCAATCATTGCCAAAGGCTTGTTCTATCTGGAAACGTGTACCTCTTTGCAGACACCGAGATAACATTGCAAAAGCAGAACTATACCAAGGCGGGTTGGCAAAAGGATTCTAGTCAGGTGCTCAGAGATCAGTCATGAACTCTACCAAAACCAGCCGGGGGGATATGGGAGTGGTGGATGGGGGCAAGAATTAGGTGACAAAATGATAGTAAATTGTTCATCAGTGATTTACCCACTGAAATAAAACATGCAAAATATTCAAATAAAATTATTACTTCTTTCTACTGCAATGAAAGACTCCAATGTCAAAGCAGAGGAAATCTCGTAAGTGTAAATTTAATAAAGCAGAATAAAATAGCCCCATCTCCTTTAATAGTGACAGAGTGAAAAGGCCAGTATATTGAGCCAAATGCAACTCTATTATAATCTGGAAATTCCAGTGTCATGAGCATTACTAAAGAATAAATATAAAATCAGAAATATAAGAAATAAGGAGAAAAAGGAGGTGGGGGGAGGAAGAATAAACTCTTAGGATACAAATTTTCCTTCCTATTTTGTTTATATAATTTTAGTGGAGAATTCCAATAGGTGATAATTTTATTGCTCAAAATCCATAATGTATTACTGTCTATATAAATAGCAAATTTATAATCCTAATGTGAGGTATTTTGGTAGGTAACACACCTTATATAATTTTTTATTTAAATTAATAACATTTAAATTGATAAGAATTAGTTGGCTTTGAAATTTTGTTGGAAGAGAATGTATATGTGTCAAAAATATGTATTTAAACACAATATAACATAACAAACACTTCTTTACACCTAGGAACATTTCATCTTCTAAGTGTCATAAAACTGGCTTAACTATTTGCTGCTTTCCAATATAATTGTTTCCTCGATTATCGTAATACAATGTCATATTAGTTCCCACACACTTCTAGGCAATGAAGAACTAATATAAATGTAAATGTAGATAAGAAAATGGTAAATATCACAAGTTAAAATGTTCCTTAAAATGTTTAACAACAAAAAATTTACATTAAAAATTCAATGCCTTACCCTGTGGCTCAGGTGGTTGGACATTGTCTAGCACACCCAAAGGTTGCCAGTTCAATTCCCAGGCAGGGCACATCATACTGTTTCAATATAGACATCACCCTCATTCCAAAAGCTAAGGTACATAGTTGTGCAAATCCTCCCCAAACAATATAATCTACTACATCACTTTTTGGTACCCATGGTTGAAAAAATGTCTTCATCCATACAGGCCTTTCAAAAGCCATTAGGTCACAGGGCAATGATTAACTCAAATGGGCTCAAAGAACTCTCAGTTATCCACCATACCCCTTGGTTCCTAGTGAGTCATTTACTCATTGCATAAATCTCACTCAATTTCAAACATCACAATGAAAATGGCCAAATAAATTCAGTACTCCATTTATTTGTTCCCCTCAAACATTGAACTTACTCTAAATAGCTACGTTTTCACTTGTGATAAATCACTGATGAAGAATTTCTATGAACTCAATTCCTTTCAAAACCCTCTGCAAAGAGTAGCAGAGAACACCCATTTGATATTTCAGGAAGTGTAATAAAGGCACTGGAAAAAGCAGAGTTTAATCCATTTTTGTTATACACTGAAAACTTAAAAATATAAAATGTTGTCACTTTCATTCTAAATAATTTACAACATTTTGTAGGATTTTTACCTTAATTTAAAATACACAAATTCATTAAGAAAAAGAAAAGCTCTTAGAAAATTATAAAATCAACTTATGTTTCTTCACTAGAGGTAAGCAACACATATTCGTGCTTAAGTAGTCATGATTAAATTATTTTCCAAAGTTGTTTTCCCCCCCTCACTCTAAATTAACAGAAAATACTTATTTAAGCATACTGTTTATGTGAAGTAGGTAATGCACAAACCGAAAACATACCTCTGTCATGACCATATCCTGGCATTTCTTCACATATTTACCATCTGCCTTTACAATCGTTTGCAAAAACCTCAGGTACTCCACGTGGCGGCCGTGTGTCTCGATGCAGTGCACAAAATGCTGCACTGCTCTCTCGCTAATTTCATTGCACAGATGGTAATTGTTCATGAAGATGTGCCGCATGGTCTCTGCTTCAAGGAGCTAAAGAGAGAGGACCGTGCCCTTGTGATTCTGACATGATCAACTTTCTATTCCTTCTTCAGTACTTAGATGAACACCCCTGCCTGTGATCAGTTTTCTTTTTTATGCAAAACCACAGTGAGTTTTCGGTGCAAGTCTTTGACTAAATGAATGCAGTGAGATCATTCACCATGAAAATAAATCTGAGCTCACAAACAAATTTAGTTGGAAAAATGAGCTGCTTATCATCCAGGTTAACATGTGGGCAACAGTATTCTTGAGAATAATTTAATGATCAGTTATTCAAAGTCAGCTCTTCCCTAGTATCAGCTGATCCACATTCTACAGGGCAGAGTGAACTCTACCTTTAAGTTGTTTGTATGTTACTCATTGCATTGTAGGGTTAGTTCTTTCTTTTTCCTAAAATTAAACTATCTATACTAATAAAAGGGTAATATGCGAACTAGACCAGGTGGACCAGACATCTTCCAGACGTCTGACTTCCTTCCAGACAAAGCGACTGTGGCAGGAGTCAAAGCAGAGGCAGTTAGGGGCAATCAGGCCGGCAGGGGAGCAAGCAGTTACGGGTGATCAAAGTGGTGGGGCAGCAAGCTGTTAGGGGTGATCAGGCTGGCAGAGGAGGGCAGTTGGGGGCAATCAGGCTGGCAGGGGAAAACAGTTGGGGGTGATTGGGCCAGCAGGGGAAGGCAGTTGGGGGGGGGGGGGCAATCAGGCCAACAGGGGAGGGCAGTTGGGGGCAATCAGGCAGTCAGGGAAGGGCAGTTGGGGGTGATCAGGACTGCAGGAAGAGTTGGTTAGGGGCAATCAAGCAGGCAGGCAAGCAGTTAGGAGCCAGTAGTCCCACATTGTGAGAGGGATGTCCCAGATTGGAGAGGGTGCAGGCCGGGCTGAGGAACACCGCTACCCTCCATGCACGAATTTTATGCACCAGACCTCTAGTATACATATAAATAAAATCTTCAACTGCAGGTAAAATTTGTATAGTTTTTCAAGTTTCTTTAACTGTTTCCTTAATGGAAGTAAAAGATCTCTAGAGTTAGGGCAAGAACCCCTTCCCTCATAGGGAAAAAAATGAGGTGATGAATAAAATTCTATTCATCAACACTGCTAAAATAAATGTGATGGACACTTTCCTATAAATATTAGAAGTCACTAAAATACTTACACCAGGTGTTAGGAACAAATTCAGATGTTTATGAAGGAGAACTTGATTCTGTGGATTTCCCCGACAGAAATTCTGCAGGAATGTATGGGCTAGGTTCATTATTTCGTTCATCTTTTCATCACTCTGTAAGTTAAAGTGGCCCATGAAAAAAAAAAAAAGAGGAACAAACATATCAGAACAAAAATTCTCTCAAAAAACATGTTCTTTCACACGAGCACTTATTTTTCTCTCTGCCACTGTTTCATGCTCTACGTTCTCTGTGCCTCTTTTGATTCCACACCTTTCCTGGTTATCTCCACAGAACACCTCTCCTCCATTCCCTAGATGTTTCTCACTTCTTTATTTACCCTCCTATTATCAGTTGTCCTTCACTCTTTCAACCCCCTCTTTGTCTCACAGTCTACCTCCCTTTCTCCCCAACTTCCTCTCTGTCACTGTGCTTTCCCATCAGAGCTGCCTCCTTCTCCTGCCTCTGACTTACATCTTCTCTGCTCCCTCCCTCTCTCTCTGGGTTCCACATTCTCTCTGGTCTCCCCTTCTCTGTTGCACCCTCCCATTCCTCACATTTCTCCCTTTTCTTGGATTTCCCCTCTTTCCCAGTATTTCTATGTATTCAGATCTTCCTAGGGGTCTTATTTTCTTTCTCCTCTTTCCCCACCTTCTATATCCCCTTTTCTCAACCTTCTCCCTTCCCACTGCTTGTCCCACACTTCCTCCTCCTCCTGCCTCTTCTACTTGTCTGCTTCTGTTCCCTTATATTTCTGCCTTGCCCCAGCCTGTTTCTCCTCCCTACTTACTTTTTTCTATCCCCCCCACCTCTAAATTTCTCTATGTATCTGTGTCCTCATTTTCAGTCTTTCCTCTTCCCTCTCTCTGTCTCTCCTCTTGCTACTAACTTTGTCTCTTATTTTCACCTCTTCCTTTTTATTTTAGCTTTCTCCCCTACTTTTCCCCACTTTCTCATTCCTAAGTTGAAGCAAGAAGACTGCAAGGTGAGCCTGGAACATTTTAATGTGCAGAATAGCAAAGAATGACATGATATGTTAGAGGACAGAGACACTGGCTTAACAGGGCTCACTCCCTTGATTAATTCTGGAACAACCTGAGAATCCAAATAAATAATACTAGAAAACTAGGTAACCTATTGAGAAACACAAGCATCTACCAGTCTATACTGGTAGAAATAAATAAATGAATAAACTGAAAGTATGATTAAAAGTGGAAATTTAGCCCAGCCGGTGTGGCTCAGTGGTAGAGTGCTCATCTATGAACCAGGAGGTCATGATTCGATTCCAAGTAAGGACACATGCCTGGATTGTAGGCCTGATCACCAGTGTGGGGTGTGCAGCAGGCAGCCGATCAGTGATTCTCTCTCATCACTGATGCTTCTCTCACTCCCTCTTCCTTCCTCTCTGAAATCAGTAATAAAAAAATTTTTTAAAGGGGGGGGTGGATATTTACATAGTTTCAAAGAAACTTTCCACAGAATACTTATTATTGATAAAAGAAAAATGAGTACTTCCCAGTGGAGAATCCTGGCAGACACACCTTCATCAAGTGAACATCATCAACAGGGGACAAATCAGAATTGTGTGCGGCCTAACAGGAAGTGGTGGGTAGAACTTTGTGTCACTTCTGTTAAGATCCTGCCAAAGATGCACAACTGAATCTAATCACGAGGAAACATCAGATGGCCCAAAAGAAGGGACAGTCTTCCCAACAGTTGGTCTGCCTTCAAAAGTGTCAATGTCGTGAAAGTTCCAGCATCGGGAGATTTAAATAGACATATGACATCCCAACAGCACCTGTTTTGCAAGTGAATCTTTCTGTCAAGGGGCCAGGCTAAAGATGATGGGAGTAATGTGAATGGCTTGTGAGGACTGAGTGGCAGTTCAGTGACATACTCTCCCGTGATTTGGAAGGCAGTTATGCAATTACGTAGAAGAGTGTCCTCGTTTGCAGAAAGTACACACTAAAGGGCTTGAGGATGATGGGGAATCAGATGGGAGTCAGACTTTCAAATGGCTCAAGGAAAAATGTTCATTGTAACCTTGCTACGCATTTAAAAATATATCAAAATAAAAACTTAAAGAAAACAAGTAGCTACGAACTAACCTTTTCATAGGGTATCTGCAGGAGATCCAGCACCACCGAATGAGCTCCCATGTTTTTCAGCAGCCGCTGATGCTGATTCCGACACTTTTTATTCTGAATGCAGAGTTTACTTAGCCTAATCAAAATCTTTTAAAAGAAGAGCAGTAATTATAAGAAACCTAACATTTAATATAAAAGCTGCCCAAAAATTCTTTACCATGCAAGCATTAACCCACAGAAAAAGAGTTTTCTTCTAACCTCTTTCACAATCCGGTAGTTATTGCTCTTATTGCTGTCAATCTGAGGTGTCCTTGTTCCATCCTGAACTGGACTTAAAATATTTGATTCCTAAAATAAATACAAATATATGTGTTTTTGCCATATGTAGCATAGTGATAAATTTACTTATTTTGTAAAAGAAATTAATAAATACATTTTATAATTATTCTATAATGAATTATTCAACTTAGACATTTCCTTTGTAATTTTTTTTTTATCCAATGCAAAGTTCCTTGGCTTGCATGAGTCATGCAAACTACCATTTCCCCAAAACGACAGAATTATAGGATAAGTAAACGAAAAGTTACTACATATAACGCTATCAGAGTATTTCCTTATGCTAAATTTATCAGGCAAATCATGACTTTATATTGCCTATAAGAGAATGAATAGTAAAAATTCAGGGTGTAAAGGTATAATTATATCATCAGGGATGAAATTCATGGGGGGGAAAAGAGTAAAGAAAAATGTAATAATAGCTGAAAAACATTTCAGGAATGAGAAGAAAGAACACCTTAACCCAAAAATTCCTTGGCAGGTTACCATGACATCCTTAAAGGCCAACCAAGCAAGTACAAAACCATGAAAATGAAGAAAGGAAAATAACATTTATATTAAAAAAATAATCCATTTTAAATCAATAAGTTAATAAAGCTTATTAAACGGATCTAAAACAGAAAAAAAGAATATTTCATTATAGCAACCATTATCTGTAGCATATAATAAAAAACAAATATATAGTGTACAGATTTTAAGTATCAAGTATTGGAATCACCATATGAAAATAAAACACCAGTTACAAACAACTTAATACCCAATCCCTGCCTGGTATTAGGTAAGAAGAATGGGTCTAAAAGAAATACAAGATAAGGTCCTTCTCACAAGAAAATCAGAGTCTACCTAAGAAAACAGAGAAATATAAAAATAAGGATTTGAACTGAGCAGAATTCACTACTCAGAGAGAGAGAGGGGAAATAGCTATTGCTTTAGACAGCTTTCTGAAGGAGGTCAAGTTGAAGCCAAGGTCCTGAAAGATGAAAACCAGTTAAGTATGCAAGATTTGTGGGAGATGGGAGATACTTGTCAGGTGAAGAAGTCTCCTTAGCCAAAGGCATTGTGGAAAAACAGACATCACAGTGTGCAGAAAGAGGTAAGAATTGACCGTGTATGTTGCAAGAAAGTGTGCAATTAGGTAATGTAGAGCCTGATTTACAATATGTACAAAATTGAATGTGGAAAAAATGAAAAACACAAAAAACACTCTCTCAGTTAAAGGTGCCCCTAATCTAAACTGAGGAAAAAGTAACAAAAATATATAAAGCCAATAGATATTATTATTTCATTTGTACCAAGCTGTTGTTCCTACTCTGTTCCATAACAAATCACAAAGTTAATGCAAACCAAGAAAGAAAGAAAAAAACTTTCCTTGCAAGTTAAAGAATGTCGATGAAATACTGCAAGCAGATTGCCTTGATCAGCATTGAGCCTTTGCCACATCTCGGTAAGTTTTATATTCCTTTTGTTTCTCTCCCGTCAACTATTGTCAAAGAAGGAGGCTCCCAACCTGAACTCTACCTTAGCAAGTACCCTCTTGGGCCAATTTTACTGAGCATATGGAAACTTCCTACACCCATTTCCCTTTTCCATCTGAATACTTCCGGTATCACCCACAAGCCTGCCTACCTTCCCTGCTGCACCTCAGAGAGAAAAAAACTCTTGATGCAGGGATTTTTAAAATGCCATCTTCCCTGCCTCCTCTCTCAGCTGCCTTCTTTGTCTTGTGCACAAGCAGTTTTTACCCTCTACTGATTCTTTTTCCTCACTTAAAAAGCATGGCCAAGTTGAGGCTAACCAAGCACTTGCAGTGATCCTGCCCATTCTGGGAAGTAGTTTTGCATCTCCAATTACTGTTCCCACTCTCTCGAAAGAATAATCTATAACAAATTGTGCTAAAGGTGTCGTATGTGCCAATGATTTTCATGATAAAAACTGTTTTAGCACTTGATTTGGTAATTCACTACATTTTCTTTAAACTCCACTCTTTGTTTTATTGTGACATTAGAGCAGCTGTGGGCAAACTATGGTCAGTGGGCCGTATCCGGCCCGTTTGGCTGTTCTATCCGGCCCACGAAGCCGAAAG
The DNA here is from genome assembly GCA_963924515.1 of Vespertilio murinus. NCBI lineage: Eukaryota > Metazoa > Chordata > Mammalia > Chiroptera > Vespertilionidae > Vespertilio > Vespertilio murinus. The sequence continues at coordinate 164,109,606 of OZ004707.1, read as the reverse complement.
AGCGGAGGGTTCTCTTGCTCTCCCCTCCGCTCCTTCACCAGCAGCCCAAGAGGAGAGTGCCAGCATGGTCAGGTTGCTTTTGTTCCAGCCCTCCGGTCCAGTTTAAGAAGCCATTGTGGCCCTCAAGTCAAAAAGTTTGCCCACCCCTGCACTAGAGGCCTGGTGCACAGATTCATGCACTAGTGGGAGGCATGGCCTATGGGGATCAGCGCACTGTCGGGGTGCTGCTCATCCCTGTCAGCCAAGTGGGGCTCCAAAAAAAAAGCAGTTCAACTCCACTCCAGGTAAATAAGAAAGAAAACAAGTATAAACACTAAGTGAATCCTAAAACATTATAGAAAAAGATGAAAAACTATATATGTAAGTGAAGCCAGTGCAGAGGAGGGAAGGAACCCAAGTGCTAATACAAATGGAAAATATTTAGATAGAAAGAGACTGGAGATAAGAGAATGAGGAAAATGGGGTTTCTATTTGATAACAACAATATCTTATAGTGAGAAGTGGAAATTGCAAAATCTAAAAATGTAATTAGATTTCCCTTTCTGATCATACACGTGAAAGCTGAATTTTATTTTTTTAAATATGCTTTTATTGACTTCACAGAAAGAAGGGGAGAGAGAGAAAGGGCTAGAAATATCAATGAAGAGAGAGAATCATTGATCAGCTGTCTCTTGCATGCCTCCTACTGGGGATCAAGCCTGAAACCTGGGCTTGTGCCTTAATTGCAAATCTAACCAAACCATAAACTCCTTGGTTCAGGAGTCATTGCTCAATCACTGAGATACACTGGCTAGGTGTAAGCTGAATTTTTAAAAGACCTTATTGCCCTGCTCAGGTGGCTTGGTTGATTGGAGCATAGTCCTGTACACCAAGAGGTTGTGGATTCAATTCTTGGTCAGGACACATATCTAGGTTACTGGTTCAATCCCCAGGCAGAGTGTGTATAGGAGGCAACTAATGACGTTTCTCTCTTTTCTCTCTCTCTCTCTCTCTCTCTCTCTCTCTCTCTCTCTCTCTCTCTCTCTCTCCTCATTCTCTTTCTCTCTTTTCCTTTCTAAAATCATTTTTAAGATCATATTCATTTTTTTCTAGAAGAGAAGAAATATTAAAGAAAACCAAGTTTGTACCACAAAGCAGGATATTAAGATATTACCAAGTCCAAAGACTGACAAAGCTCCTAAGGTAGAAAATAGAGCTTTTGGAACTATATCAACTTAAAAAAAGTTAAAATAAAGGCAAACCTTTGGCAGATGTATTCAAGTCTATTTTTCAAACAATGACCTGAAGAAAAAGCAACTGTCTTATTTTAAGAAAAGTAATCTCACACGAAGCATACTACATTACTAAAAAGCTCTTTAGTTCAGCCTAGGGGAGGATATAGACAATGCTAACCTCTGTTAAGTATAATAATTATGAAGAATAACTATTTTGATTAAAAATTGCCAGCAGTCTACAAAAGGAGTCAACACTGAAGAATTCAATAAACAGCCCATTTTCATTTAAGAAAATAATTTAATGTAATTAAACTGAACACTAATATAGACCCATAGAACATCTGGATGATTCCAAAGCAGTGATTAGGAGTATTTAAGAATTAGGTAAACTATATAACTATGGGTATGTTTTGTTTTCTTATTTTGATGCCCAAATGCTCTAAGTCGAAGGTGTTCCAAGAGTTTTCCTCCACAAAGAGGAGAAATTGGTTGTATTTTTATATCTTCTACAACTTTCATCCTAGGTCAGTGGCCAAATCTACAAAGTTCTGGCTTTATTGTAATGACAAAAATACTAGTAAGGTAGAAAATGTAGAGGTGTAATTTGATTCCAAATCCTGAAGCTGAGTAGGCTCCAAAAAATATGCAACACTAAGAACAGTGGATGCTTATAGATATCCAAATTTTCCTTTGGACAAGAGTGATGAAGAAAAATGACTGCATTCCAAAAGTCCTTGTACTTTACTCTAATTGCCTTCTATTATCTGGAAAAATTTAACATTATTCCCTCTAATGCAATATGGAAAATTGCTTAGTTAAGTGATTTTAGGGAGGCAGCTAGATTTTTAACTGCATAGCATATACTGAAACATAAAGTAGTAGATTCAGAAACAATACATCAATAATAGTCTAGAAGAATCTGGAATTTTCTAGAAGAGTCTGCAAACTGGAAAGGCAGCAGGATTCTAGGTAAAGACTCAAAGAGTGAATACCTAATCAAATATTGGATCTTATTATGGCTTCCATTCACAATTTATTTTGCATCAGACAAAGACACTCATATATCAAGAGTAAAATGATACAAGAAAATAATACTATATGAACTAAATAGTGAACTAAACATTGGCACCAATTAATGGAGAGCCATCTCCCTCATTTAAACAAGGGAAGTCATGCTTTAAAGAAAGAACTTTCCAAATCCAACAGTGTTAGGACTGCCCGCACCTGCAGCTGGATGATTAAAATAACTTAGTGCATGTCTTCTCCTTGTCCCCAACCCCACTGAAGTTAAAGGATGTCCCTCCTCGGCAGGACTGCAAAGCATTTTGCTCACCATCTGAATCCTTAGCCTTCTCTTTCTGTAACCTCTATTCAACCCAACTCAGAGGCGTCATTTACCGATCCCTCTCCTCCCAACTTCAGATGTCAAATAGCTCCTCTTTCCCTGTCCACCTCCCTCCAAAACATTTTTTAAAAATCTAATAATCAGTCTTTTATATGTGATTGACCAATCAGATTGTAATTTAATTGAAGCTCTTATAATAAATGTCACCTCCTTCAGATAACCTCATTGTGGAAAGATTGGGTAGTTTTTCTCCTGCCACCTAAAAGTAACATCACGTAACAGTCATTTAGGGAGATATCTAGAGTGTTGAAAAAAATCCCAAAAATTACCCTTAATCTACTTATCTGACCTGGCATGTGAAACTAATATGGATCATCCTGGGTCATGGGTAACAGTTTCTGGTTCCCTGGTTGGCACCTAAGGCTGCTTGAAGACTTGGCCTGAGATCTACAGTGCACAGAAGAGGCTGTGTCCACCATTCCTAGTAGATAATTTCCCTCCAGACAGTGTTCAACTCAGACCCTTCTCTTCCAGAGGGTAAATACATACTCCTAACCTTATCCCAAACCTGTCTTCCCTTCCCAACACAAACACAATATTAGTTGTTGTTTTTTTTTACTCATTCTATATCATGTCGATGAGTATTTAATAATGGTTAATCAGAGGTCCTAGAAAACACCCCTTTATCCTTGACTATCTGTATCTCTAATATGGAAACAAGAAAGAATGTGCTACGGGCATGCGTTATTTGCTTAGAGAGATATTGGGAAAATAAAGACTAGACTAATGATAAGTATGTTCGATGTACATGAATAGTTGTTTTCATAAGAATGCAATTATAACATAGACATCCATTCTATACAGAAATGTACAACACTTTTTACATAATACTTTTTACAATATTTGTATACTATAATATATAATACTGTTTAATGTAATCCTTGCCACTATTACAGAAAATGTAGAAAGGGCAGGCCACCTTTCAGTCCACAGGGTGACTAAGAAGCACTTGTACAGGAAATGAAAACAGTGACATAATAGAGCCCATAGAGACTAAGTCTGGTACCTGATACGTTAGTGGAGGAAGCTTCGCTGGTCACATTCATATTATAGCCCACACCAATGTAGCTGTGAGAAGGGGGTTAGATGTGGGAGGAAGGAATCAGCACCGTCTTTTAGACTCACTCTTTAGCAAGAAAACATTGCAGGAGTATTTATGCTTGGCCTAATGATATGTGTTCTGATTTGAATGAATCAACTTCATAGTTTCCTTATAAGCCATTTTTCTGAGGAAAAGAAACCATATAGAAACTTTAATCCTCACTAACAACTTATCATAAATTGAGGACAAATAGCAAAGTGAAAAAAATAATACAAGTCAGATAGTTTATGCTAAAACAGCATTAATTTAAATGTAAGCCAGAAGACAAGCAGGGAAAGATTCTTATAGTGAAAGTAATTCAAAGAACCAATTTACACAAGAATTCACACTACAATCAAAAAGAATGAAGATGTGTAAAGTAACATTTGGCTGAAAATCAAAAATTAGTTTTCAGACCTCTGTCTTGTTAAAGGCTTATTAAGTGATACTCATCGCTAACAATTATCTTTGGTAGCCTTAGCTGAGACATAAAGGACAGGAGTATATAATATCATATAAACAAGTAAAATATATGATGAGGTCTGAGGCAAAAAACAGAAAACAGAGACAAGAAAATAAATCCCATGAAAGGAAAACTCGGAAAATCACTCTCCAAAAGTAATGCATAAAGTTCTTTCTGCAATTCCAATAGCTTCCCTCAAACAGGTAGTGTAGGAAGAGCTGTCTAACACTCATGGACGTTTCTGGACCAAGTCATGGAGGTTACACATACTACCAGTTACTTTCATCACGAGACTGTCAATCACAAGTTTTGCCAAAGAAACAAAGTTCATACAGAACTATTTCCTGCTCTGCAGAATCCAAGTAACAACACTTGGGAAAGCACAATTTTCTTTCAAGATATCCTTCTAGAATCTAGTGGGACCTGCCTCCTTGCCTGTTTGCTTTATCAAAGAAAAAGGATCAGTTGTGGTAGCCAAGGAAGGGAAACCAGTCTTTGCTTTTAAAGAGCAATGGGACGTGGACCATCAGTCAAAGAATGTGTGCCAAGGAGAAATAGGAAAAAAGAAAAAAGAAACAATGAAGAGGAGGGAAAAAAAGGGAGAGAAAGAGGGAAAGGAATCAAATTCCTTCTCTCACCAAGATAAATCTGCAAACTAAAATTCAAGTGCCTCTGAGGAAAGTTGGTGTTCAGAAAGAACACAAAACACTCAGCAATGAGACTGTATCATTAAATGCAAACAATCAGGAACCCTTCTGAAAGGACTTTCAAATACAAGGCTGTTTAAAATCACCATAAAGTGAGAAACACTACTTCTCGCCCCAGGAGGGTCCCTCTGGCTGCCACATGCCGAGGATACTCCACGGCATCACCCAGCATAGATAAATAGCAGCTTTATTGGGAAAGGGGGAACTACAAGCTGAGTGTCAACAAGAGAAGAGAATGCATATATCCCCCTTCTTTCCATCACCCCAGAAAAAGGTGCTGAGCACTCTGCTCAACAAGAGTAGGAGTCTACATTTCTGAGTAACTGCGTCTATGCCCCACCTCATTGAAATTTCTTTTTCTTTAGTTTATTTTATTGATATTTTACAGAGAGGAAGGGAGAGAGATGGAGAGCTAGAAACATCGATGAGAGAGAACCATCGACCAGCTGCCTCCTGCACACCCCCTATCGGGGACGTGCCCGCAACCAAGGTACATGCCCTTGACCGGAATCGAACCCGGGACCTTTCAGTCTCCAGACCGACGCTCTACCACTGAGCCAAACCAGTTTTGGCCTCATTGAAATTTCTTACAGGGCGAGTCTGAGAGGAACCTATCCATCAAGATGGGTTACCAGGCTTGGCACCAGGCTCTCTGGATTTGATCAGGGACTCCAGCTATGGGACCCACAGGAATTGGACTGCTCCTTCTGAAGGGCAAAAGCCACAGGTCCCATTAGAAGCCAAATTAGGGTATATCGGCTATAGCCTCTTGAAGAGAAGATAACCGCCCTTGTCTCCTCCACCCCACCCTCACTCTCAAAACCAGCTTGTTGACCAAACAACCCAGAGTGAGCCCCTGGGGACATTTTTCCAGCTCATTTTATTCCTTATATCACACATCCATTAAGAGAGCAAAAAGTTATGAAGCAAAACCCAGCAGATAGAAATCTAGAATTGCATGAATATGATGAAAATCTATTGGAAATCCTGAAAACGAAAAAACTAGGTAGATGGTTTAAACATCAGACTTTAGATCAGTGAGAGAGTGTTCGTTTTTTGATTTTTTTTTAAAAAGCAGGAACCACACATAGGGATTATAGATGAGAGATAAATATAGATATATCCATACTGGCAAAAATCATTGTGAAGAAAAATTAACAGCCAAAATAGATAACCAGAGTGGGCACTTCTTCTAGAAGCACTGTGATACCCAAGTGGCCTGCTTCTCAACCCTTAATTAAAAGGTGGATGAACAGAAAGGGCAATCCTGACTTAACCCACTTGGATACAGTTTCCTAAATTAATCCCTCCTTTCTATATTTAGAAGTCAACATGTATTTGAATGTGATGAATTAGTAATGCTACTGATAGTGCCAACTTGCTATACTCAAGCTTTTAAGCTTTCAGCAATGGTGCTATAGCAGGGGTGGGCAAACTTTTTGACTGGAGGGCTACATTGGGTTCTTAAACTGGACCGGAGGGCCGGAACAAAAGCAACCTGACCATGCTGGCACTCTCATCTTGGGCTGCTGGTGAAGGAGCGGAGGGGATAGCAAGAGAACCCTCCACTCTTTCGGCTCCGCGGGCCAGATAGAACAGCTGAACGGGCCAGATCCGGCCCACGGGCCTTAGTTTGCCCACGGCTGTTTTAGTGCCCTGGAAGATATGTTTAATAAAATGAAACACAATAACACAATGGATTTATTAGATAACCAAATTCAGCCTATATTCCTATTTATAAGAGATTCAAGTACAGTAATGGGGTCATTTTGGACCATATAGGAGATTTGTTTGTTGACAGACCATAAATTCACATTTATTGCCCAGAGTAAACAGAACTTATCGCTGAGGGGGGGGGGAAATAAAATAAAAACACTTTATGTTATTAGAAACATTTTTATGACTAAAATGAAGAACCAAATTAATGTTATCTGGTCTTCTGATATCCAAGCAGACACGTCGTTACATCATTATGAGCTGTTTGGAAACAACGCCGATCATCCTGTGCTTAGAGCCTTGGTAAGGGTTTACTAAACAACAAAGGCCGATTATCCGTATTGACCTGCTTGAATGCTGCCTGCAACTGGCTGTTTCCACTCGGATTGTGACATATTTCATCCTGGTGACAATAAATTGTCACTATCTTTGGCAGTTGGTTCATTTCATAACACGGGTTGTTTGGCTGTGTACAAGTTAGTAACTCTGTAGTTTCTCACTTTTTTTTTCCCACCTTATATTCATCAATTATAATGTTCTATTCTCCTGGCTTCTCAATCCACCTACTTGTTAAACAGCCGCTTCCCTGGTTCATGCTTACATAACCTCACACCTATATGTGGACAACAGACTCCTAATTGGTCCCCACCTCTCAATCTCCTGTTCTGCTGAACCACCCTGGGTTCTGCCAGACCATTTCCTAGACAGTATATTCCCCTCCCGACGCAAGAACCTTCAAAGGCTCCCAAACTCCAGTTACTTCAAATACAAATCACTTATTCTTGCTGAACTCCTTGCTTCTCTTGTTACTATTGGTGAATCCGTTAGCTAAGGAAATCCTTCCAACTAAGGAAGCCTCTGCAAGCAGCCAGGCCTACAGCGGCCTCTCCCTCTCCTGTACTCCACAATTCAGCACTGAATCAAACGTTACGTCACACTGTTTTAAGGATGTCCATTCTGGGTGCTCATTCTTAGTCATCAAGTGTCAGATCTTGAATATTAGACTTGATTCCAGGTATCAAACTGGAAGAAGGGAAATGAGAAATTCAGGTGTGTGTGGCAAGGAGGCATGATGGTGAGCGGGCTGGAATAGCACTTTAAGCAGAATGTTCAAAACAAAGATTTTTTGCTCTGGGGAAACTTGACAGCAATCAAGTAGAGGAAGTTCAGACAGGGGTGACATTGCCTCAAACCTGGCATCAGAATACAGACATTACAAGGATAAACACAGGGGCTGGAGATAAAGAAGAGTTTTCCACCGTTGAGAACTGTCGAATAGAGAATATGACAAAGTAGGAGTGCACAACACTTCTGGGTGATAGGTGAAATATTTAAAATATCTTTAAAGTTAAGAGAAGGAAGCAAATGGAGGTCAAAAAGACATCAAATTTTCAAAGGGGTTATCAAATACTGGGTTTATTGTAGGCCTTGATGGCATCGGTCTGTACCTGATAAGCTGGACACTGAGGTTTTTGTTGTTGTTTAAAGATTGTTAAATGATTTTTTCAGAGAGAGTGGAAGAGGGAGGAAGAGAGAGAAACATTGATATGAGAACAAACATCGATCGGCTGCCTCCTGCACTCCCCCTACCAGGGATCAAGCCTGCAACCCGGGCATATGCTCTGACTAGGAATCAAACAGGCAATGTTTCAGTGCATGGAACGATGAGCCACACCAACCAGGGCTGGACACTGAGTTTTAACACAGCTCATACACACACACTCAAGGAAAGGAAGCAAAGCCTGGTTCCCGGGCAAGATGGAAGATCTGATCCGAGAGGCTGCCTTAGAACCAGTTGTACCACAGAGATAAAGCGGGGAAAGATGCGGCCCACAGAAGACAAAGGAGTACCTGTCTTGCATTTGGCTTGGCAGATACGATAAAAACAGGGGTTGGGGAGAATAACTCTCCTGAGCTCCTTCCTAACAAAGATAAGCCCGTTTATCTCAAGATTAGGACTAGCATTCTCCCTAATTAAGGAGCCCTAAAATTCCCAAGCCAAAAACTTCGTTTCTTATGGTTACAAAATGCATTTTAAAGGGGCTCACAGAGGCAACGGAAATCTTCTCTGGATTAAACATAAGCCTCAGAGGCATTCCATATGCAAAGTTCTAAAGAATCTGAATTCATCATAAATATTTTTAAATTACTAAACATCTAAGTAAACACATTCCCAAGGACTTCTGCAAGAATAGCGAATTTAAACCTGCAAATGGCCCTCTATTACAGAACAACTCGATCCTAAATATATAACCTATTGTAAGTAGATGTCTAGATTCACAGAAAATAAAGGATGACCCCAAAGAGCCCACCATCCATCTACAAAGGGGGGAAAAATGTAACCTGAATCCAGATCAGAGAGGTCCAAGCTGCAAGGTAACATGGTAAGTTTCCTTGAAGGCAAATGCCAATACTACTAACTCTGTAATCCAGAGAGTAAGTTTACTCTGATCAAGTGTCAAATTTGAGGAGCTCACCCAGACCACTGCCTTCTGAGTTGGTCTCGGGCTAGCAGTGCCCCTGGCCACAGCCATAAGCCATCACAGAGACTCTAAGATAGGAGCTCAATGTTTACTCAAATGTTTAAACTGCTTGACTCATAATGGCCCCAAATTGGAAGAAACCAAGATGCTCTTCATTCAGTAAATGGATAAACAAACCATAGTACATCCAGACAAGGGAGTTTGTTCAGTGATTAAAGAAATATGAACTAGCCAGCTATAAAACAGGAGTGGGGAACCCTTTTTCTGCCAAGGGCCATTTGGATACTGACATCATTCGCAGGGCAATACAAAATTATCAACTTAAAAATTAGGCTGCTATATTTGTTCAAACATTTAATTAACTCATCCCTAATGCCTTGGCAGGGCCAGCACAAATGATTTCGCAGGCCATATGTTCCCCATCCCTGTTTTAAAAGGACATGGAAGAACCTCAAATGTCTATTACTAAATGAAAGAAGCCAATCTGCAAAAAGCTATATACTGTATGATTATTACTATATGACACTCTGGAGAAGGCATAACTACAAGGGAATTAAAAATATCAGTGGTGCCCTAACTGGTTTAGCTCAATAGACAGAGCATCAGCCTGTGGACTGCAGGGTCTCAGGTTCGATTCCAGTCAAGGGCACATGCCTGGGTTGCAGGCTTGACTCCAGCAGGGAGGAGGGGGAGCGCAGGGGGTGGGGAACAGGTAGGGGGCGAAGGGGGGGGGGGTGTAGGCAGCAGCGGCAAAGGGGGAGGGTGCAGGAGGCAGCCTATCAATGATTCTTTCTCATCATTGATGTTTCTATCTCTCCCTCTCCCTTCCTCTCTGACATAAATAAAAATATAATTTTTTAATAATATATGAGCGGTTGCCAAGAGTTCAGGGTTCATGAGAAAGGACAAATAGGAAGAGCAGAGCAGACTTTCAGGGCAGTCTAACACTGTAATGGTGGATAAATGACATGTGTTTGTCACAACCCATGAACTGTACAACACAAAGAGTGAATCTAAAGTAATCTATGGACTATAATTAATAATAATGTGTCAATATTGACTCATCAATTGTAACAAATGTACCACACCAGGGTAAGATGTTCATAACAGAGGAAATAGTGAGAAGAATATATGGGAAAGTTCTGTATTTTCTGTACAATTTTTTTTCTAAATCTGAAAGTGTTCTGAAAATAAAGTCTGTTTTAAAAAATATATAAGCTCATTTCACAGGTGACCAAAATATAATGAAGTGAGAATCATAAGAAACTCCCAAGTAATTTAATTTAGATTGTGGAATTATTACATACAGGCTATAAAAGATCCTTACGTAATCACAAAACTAGCAAGCAACAAAAAGTGATCATAAATGACCAAATAAATTTGAGAAAGAAATCTAATTTCAAGTATGAAAAATATAATTGCTGAAACTTAAAAGTCAATAGGTGGAATAAATGGCCAATAAGACATATATAAGTAGATTTATATGAATCTAAAGAAATTTTTCAAATTCAGCACTAAGTCCCATATAAGGGAAATAAAGGGAAACTAATAGCCCCAACCGGTTTGGCTCAGTGGATAGAGCGTCGGCCTGCGGACTGAAGGGTCTCAGGTTCCATTCTGGTCAAGGGCATGTACCTTAGTTGCGGGCACATCCCGGTGGGGGTGATGCAGGAGACAGCTGATACATGTTTTTCTCTCATTGATGTTTCTAACTCTCTACCCCTCTTCCTTCCTCTCTGTAAAAAGTCAATAAAATATATATTTTTTTTAAAAAGGAGAAACTAATAGATCTGGAGAGGCAATAACAAGGTTTAACATAGATTTAACTAGAGTTTTATAATTAAAGCAAGGCACTAGTCTATAGACAGCAAACCTCTCTACATAAGCAACAAAAAGCCAGAAAACATGCATTAATATAACCAGAAGTCAAAGAAAAGAATTCTCAACTGGTAAAAGTGTTTTGTTCCTAGTGAAACATAATGTTAAATACATAGCATCTAATAAAATATATAGCATCTAATAAAATAGCCTTTTAATACATATAAAGTAAAAATCAATAGAACTACAAGGGAAATCTTATAAACCTACCATTGTAGTAGAAAGTAACAGTAAATCTCAATAACTGATATGTCAAGAAAACAAAAATAGTAGTAGGTAGACAGATGATTAAAGCACAATATCTAAGGAATCCTGTACTCATTCCCACTCTTCTCAAGCCACATAGAACATTTATAAAACCTGATGATATAATGGGCCAAAAGCAAGTCTCAAAAAATATTGGAGAACTGATATCATCATAACCAGATTTTCTTGCTACGATTAATTAAGAATTCAGTAACAAAAAAAATTTACCTACACATTTGGAAATTTACCTATGCATTTGGAAATCCAAGTGATTCTGGGCCAAAGAAGAAATCATAATGGAAATGTTTAAATATCTAATACTGAACAATAATAAAAATACCATTTGTCAAAATTTGTGAAAGGCAACTTCTTAAAAGAAAAATATACCATTAAATTGTTTTTGGTTTTGTTTTTTTTTAAATATATTTTATTGATTTTACACAGGGATGAATTGAGAAGGATAGAGAGTTAGAAACGTCGATGAGAGAGATACATCGACCAGCTGCCTCTTGCACACTCCCCACCGGAGATGTGCCCGCAACCAAGGTACATGCCCTTGACCGGAATCAAACCCGGGACCTTTTAGTCCGCAGGCCGACGCTCTATCCACTGAGCCAAACCGGTCTCGGCCCATTAAATTGTTTTAAAGTCTGAAAAGCATGCCAACATAAAAGGTTAGAGAATAGAATAAATATAATAAAATAGCAACCAAATCCAGAAGCTTAACAAAGCCAAGAACAGGTTCTTTAAACAAGATAAATAAAATAGATAACAACTGTAGTAAAATTGAGACATAGAAAAGGAGAGAAAATAAATAATATAAAGAATGAAAAAACGATAGGAAGCTATAATACAGGAAAATATAATGAAAGACTATGAACAAATAAGAGCAACAAATTTGAAAACATGTGACTTAGAAAAATATATCACTGACCCAACATAGAAAATATAAATAATTTTGTAAGCATTAAAAATAATTAATCTGTAATTAAAATCATCCCCCAAACTAATCCAAGACCCAGGCTTATTTATAGACAAGATTTACCAAATATCCACAGGACAGATGGACAAGAATGACCAATCTGACCACATCTATTTAAATTGTACTGGAGATGACCAATATTGTACAAGAATGACCAATCTCACCACATCTATTTAAATTGTACTGGAGAATCTTGCTAACCAATACAAGAAAGCAAGAAAGACATAACAGATGAAAAGATTGTGTCCAAGTTTGAACTTACAGCATCACCATACCTGAAGTCAAAAAAAAATTTCTAACCTTAGTAGTAGGAATACATGAGTTGGTGGGGACTAACTACCTGCCCATACAGACATTTTAAGAAATTTACTATATCATCAGTAATGACATTGGCACTGGCTTACTTATCTAAGTATCATCATTTAATACTGTTTTAAAATTGTAATGGTTATTTCATAGTTAGTGAAATGTGAAAACAGCAACTCATTACTCCATTGAAAACTAAAACTAACACTGCAGTGACTTACCATCATCATCTTACTACTCTTCAGGTCAAACATAGACTTGGTATTTTCATGTTGATAATAAAGCATATATTGTCCTTCCATTTAGATACTACCGTATTGTCACAATAATGAAAAGAACAGTTTGCAAGTTGCAATAAATAGCCACAGTGAACGATGACAACAAAAATTCACCTTTTTTTAGGACTAGATTTAAGACCCATTCCTTTTTCCTCCATCTCACTCCCTCCTATTGCCCTGGTTCCTGGATTACACGAGGTACAGTGGAAAAGTAGGCAGATGCGGTAAGAGGTGGCAGCAATTGACAAGAATTACCCACAGTGCGGGTTAATGCAGTTAATTGACTTGGCAAATAATAACTGTATGTTCTGTTACTCAGAAAGAAAAAAAAATTCTTTATAAACAGTTTTGACTGTGGGGGCCTATGTTTTAAAAGATATCATTTGAATTATTTCAAAATAGATACTGAAAACAAACCTCAATCGGCTCTTCACCACCTTTCACTTGGTTTTCACCCATTTCTCCATTCTCATAGCTGCTGCTCTTCTCAACCCATAACTCAGATTTTTCCACAGTTAGTCGAAGCTGGTCGAGATCTGCCTTTATTTGCTTGTAGTTATCTACATCTTGATTGGACACCAGCAATTGCACCTAGAAACAGAAAATTTTCAACCCTTAAGGACTTTCTGTATTCCTATTTCATTTATGTCTAAAATTCCAAGTTTTTACATACTTTCTGTATTCCTATTTCATTTATGTCTAAAATTCCAAGTTTTTACATATTTATCAGTTGAAGATTCACATTACTGGAATGTTTATTGATATTTATATGTATATTGACTTGGAAAATTCACCTGGAAGTATTGGTAAACTCTATCCAGTACATTCACATGTTACAAAGAATTACATATGTAAAAGGAATGAACCCCAACAAAGCTCTTCTAAGTGCTAAAGAGTAATTTGAAGTAAACGATACCCTAACTTTAATTCCACTTTGAAAGTTAATTTTTCTAAGGTCCTCTCTGTTTTAAAAGAAGTAGAAACATAAAAATAAGTGGAAGAACATACCAATACAGTCTAAACCACATGATATCAACTTTTATTTTATCATAACTTATATGTATCATATGGCACACAAATGTATGCATAATTATAACAATTTATATAAATAATTACTCCTTTTTATTTTTTAAAAATTAAAAAGTAATTTCTATTCTTGTAAAGCTTCCCAATGAAGACCAATGCTCTAATAAATAAAATAAATATTAGTGAAACATGCAAGCACTCAGGTATTATTCATTAAGTCTCAAGAAGACACAAGGAAGGTCAAGAGACATATGAAAGCATGTTCAAAGTCACTAATTATCCAAGACATGCAAATCAAAACGACAATACAGTGCCATCTCACACCTGTCAGAATGGCTATCATCAACAAATCAACAAATGGCAAGTGCTGGCAAGGATGTAGAGAAAAAAGAACCCTTGTGCATTGCTGGTGGGAATGCAGACTGGTGCAGCCACTGTGGAGAACAGTATGGCGTTTCCTCAAAAAACTAAAAATGGAACTCCCATTTGATTCAGTGATCCCACTTCTAGGAATATATCCCGAGAAACTAGAAACATGAATCAGAAAGGATATGTGCACCCCTATGTTCATAGCTGCACAATTCACCATAGCTAAGATTTGGAAACAGCCAAAGTGCCCATCAGCAGCTGAGTGGATTAAAAAACTGTGGTACATCTACACAATGGAATACCACACTGCGGTAAAAAAGAAGGAATTCTTATCATTTGCAATAGCATGGATAGAACTGGAGAGCATTATGCTAAGTGAAATAAGCCAGTCAGAAGAAGATAAATATCATATGATCTCACTCATTTCCTATCTAATAAAGAGGGAATATGCTAATTAACCCTCATGGCATTGCAAAGATGGCAGCACCCACAGCCAATAAGGAGGGAATATGCTAATTGACTGTCCCGCCCTCAAAGATGGCAGCGCCCACAGCCACAAGATGACGATGCCCAGTCCCATCAGCTCCACTGGGGGGCAGGCCCAGCCACTCCGCACACCTCAGAGTCCCCCAGTCCCCTCAGTCCCCCAGCCGCCCAGGATGGCAACTGCCCAGCCACCCAGGGCCGCCCAAGGATCAGGTAACCAGGGCCAGCTGAGGCTTGTGCTACCAGCAGTGGCAGCAGCAGAGGTGTGATGGGGCTTCGCCTTCTCCTGATCACCTTCCCCTAAGGGCTCCCAGACTGTGAGAGGGGGCAGGCTTGGCTGAGGGACCCCCCCACTCCAGTGCATGAATTTTCATGCACCAGGCCTCTAGTATAGAATATAATGAATGACATAAACTGATAAACAAAAACAGATCCAGAGACAGAGAAGCATCGATCAGGCCGTCAAACCTCACAGATAAGGTAGGGGAGGGTGGCGGTAAGGAAGAGAGATCAACCAAAGGACTTGAAGCATGCATATAAGCCTAACCAATGAACACAGACAACAGAGAGGTGAGGACATGAGTGCAGGGGTAATGGGGGGGATAAGAACACATATGTAATACCTTAATCAATAAAGAATTTTTTTAAAAAAAAAGAATTTTGTGACCTATTAAAGTAAAAATCTTCCTTCAGGAATAAAATAAAAAACACACAAAGATTCGATGCCATTCAAAAATGTCAACGAAAAAGATTAGATCCATAATAATTTCTTCCTTTTGGATGTAAACATTTTTCAATCACATAACATTATATTTCAGGGCTACTGATTGTCCTACCCAAATTTATCAGTAAATCTGAGGTCAACATAGCAGCAGCAGCAGCAACAAAATTCCTAATCCGGCGTTTTCCCCTAGTAGCCTTCCTAAATCATAGAACCTGTCATTTACATTAAAGACACTAACTTAAAGTCACCTGTGGGCACTCTTTATAAGATAGATCATGCCGTGGCTTATGTCAAGTCAGTGCCTATCTTTAAAACAGAATGTGTCTGCAGGAAAAGCTGCGCGGTCCCCTTACGTCTGCAGCGGGGGGGGGAAGGGGGCGGGGGGGGGTCAGTTGGGTGCTCTAAGCCACCCAGGGCGCCCTCTCACCTGTTTAAACGCCTGTAAAACCTCCGCCCTCTGGCTGAAGTGCTTGAACAGAAGCTGCAGAGCTCCCGACAGCAGAGGAGGGTAGTCGTGCATGATCAGATGGATGAGGACCCGCAAAAATGTCCTGCCGCCTTCATCATCAAGTTGAACTGGATTTTTTTCCTTTCTAGAAAGCCAAAAATAGTTCTAAAATAAGTGGGTGTTGATATCAAACCTAACCACAGGTAGTTAAAACTGTGTATACATTCTGAGATAGCACGCTCCTCTTCCCATCCCCCCACCCCCCAAAAAAAATTAGAAAGGAAAAAGGATGACATGTTTACTCTTTCTCTTCTCTCCTGTAACTGAGAAGGAAACAGAACAGCTTGTGTCTGGCCATGAAAGCAGGGCGACCAACTGTCTCCTGGTGTCCAGGGCCCTGGGGTTGCCAGCGTTTGGACTAACCCACCGGGAGGGGTTAGTCCACGAGGCAATGAAAAAAGATAGGGACCTGAATCAACCCAAAGCGTCTGTTGAGAAGACATAAGTAGGCTGGATGTGCACCAAGGGTCGACTTCCCTTAGAGCCTACAGAACTCTGTGTCCGGTGGGGCAGGGCTGAGGAGGTGCGGTGCGCATGCACACACGCTTCCCACCATCCCCACAGCAGCTCTGTGTGTTTCCTTTGCTTGGACTCTGAGCAAGATTCCTCTGGATAAAAAGTCCACTTATTTTATGGTGAAAATCGGACACTGGTTTTTACCCTCCCTTCTCAAGCATAATGAAACACTTGAATAGGAAAACACACATGACAACAAGAAAAATGGGCAAGACGATATAAAAACAAAGCCAAGCCAAATGTTTGCTACAGAGAAAAAATCCTTTTTGGTTCCCTTGATCTTTCATTCTTGTTTGTCTTTCTAACCAAAGAAAACGCAACAGAGGGCTTAGTATGTAAACTTGTTTAGGCTCTCGTGGCAAATCTGTAATAAAAATGAATTGCTAGGAGCTCAATAATTTGTACTTTAGACAGGTTCCTTTCTTTTTGACTGCAATTAGTTTCATTTCTGACAAAGAGGGAAACAAGTTAAAAACCACAGAGAGCAGGACCGCTGGGCGGTGCTGCCAGAGGCATCTCGTCTTCTTTGATCCTGGATATTTCCAATTGGCCGAGGATGTCTGTATTTCTCACATATAAAGTTAATGATGCCATTGAAAGAAGTGACTTTCTTGCCTCAAATTTCTCAGCTGTGTGGAAGCAATGTTTTGTAAGATGCAGCAATATTTTTACCAGGGGAGTTAAAGGTCATTGGTATGCTGTCATTATTTGAGGAAAGAAGAGAAAAGGATTCAGGATAAAGGAATTCAGGAAAATACACTGATCTCGGTGCTCTTGTCCTTTTTTTGCCTGCCCTAAAGAAAAGCTAGGCTTTCTCTTCTACAGGAAATCATCAGATTCATTTTTTTTGACAAAAATTATAACCTAAAATTAAATAGACATAGGAGGTGAACAATAACAAAGCATCAATAAAATTCTAAGTAAATTTTTATTCACAAGGTAAAGATACATAAATGTTACCATACCTTCCAGCAAACATAGTTTCTGCCTGAGCTGCGATTTCATCTATGTCAGGAACAATAGCTGCAAAGATAAATGAAAACAATCTATTCTTTATCGTAGTGTAATTAAGTCGCAATATGTATAGTGATATAGCTAAAAATATTCTGTCTGAATTTCTTTATTCCACCAGACATCGATTAAAGGTTTTAAAAGCTATAATACAGTTCCACTGTAGATATCAATATTTTAAAGTGAAGTTTACATGTTTAATATAGATTGCTATAATCAAAGATATATTTAAAAGATCAGAAAGGCACTTACAAAGTTGCCTCACCCATACAGGTGTATGTAGAGGTGCTTCCACTACGTACACACACACACACACACACACACACACACACACACATTTAAATGGGTGGTGACATGAAAGGATAAAGGTTTTGAAAGAATAAAAATATACCTATAATGAACCTTGTGACTTACAGCCTAAGCTTACTTCCCAAACCCCACCCCCTCTTCTCATAGGCCATGGTGCTTAACTTTTTCTATGAACCAATCATGACTCCTCACCCATCCCCATCACTAACATTTTGAAGCTATCTTGATTAAGTTAACATGTTTAAATGACAAGTACACACTTTATTTCTCATCTCCAAAGCATAAAAAGAAAACAGAGCAAGATATAAACAGGGAAAAGGAATTCTCCCACAGGAAGCTCTCCCTTGCAAACGCAGCCCATGCAAGAAGAAATCAGGTAGATGAGACCACGGGCTTTCTGGGGGTGCCCCCCCCCCGACTTTCCCTCCCACACTCCACTGACACTTAGCGCTCCTGCTTCCAGAAGTCTGGCTTCTGAGAGCCAGTAATTTTTATGCTACTGTCAGTGCAACCGCCAGCAAGACTTTCTGGTCCTGCCACATCATTCCTGGAAGCAGCCCTTTGGGGTTCTGCACTTCTGGGAAGCATAAAAACAACACTGCTGCAAACGTGCCAGCAGTGACTGCTCGCTCAGGCAAGCTTCCCCGTCTGCAGAGGCAAGCTGCTTTTGGGTGGGACGGAGCCAGAAAGGGGAACATTTGGTCTAGCATCCATTTTAACTAAACTCTGGAAATCACTGAATCATTCCTGTCAGATTGATTGACGTATAAAGAGGAGGGTTCCTGAGGTTGTCCCAGTGGTGTGGTTAGAACTGTGGTTGGCAAACTGCGGCTCACAAGCCACATGCGGCTCTTTGGCCCCTTGAATGTGGCTCTTCCACAAAATACCACGGCCTGGGCGAGTCTATTTTGAAGAAGTGGCGTTAGAAGAAGTTTAAGTTTTAAAAAAATATGGCTCTCGTCCCAGGGGGCCGAGTGCCCCGGGTGAGCCGAGTGTCCCAGGGGGCCGAGTGCCCCGGGTGAGCCAAGTGTCCCAGGGGGCCGAGTGCCCCGGGTGAGCCAAGTGTCCCAGGGGGCCGAGTGTCCCGGGTGAGTCGAGTGTCCCAGGGGGCCGAGTGCCCCGGGTGAGCCGAGAGTCCCAGGGGGCCGAGTGCCCCGGGTGAGCCGAGTGTCCCAGGGTGCAGTGTGCCCCGGGTGAGCCGTGTGTCCCAGGGGAAGCAGTGGGACCCAGGGGGAGGGGCGGTGAAAACCAGAGGAGGAGCGGACTCTATTCATATGGTCCTGAGATAGTCACCATAAAACAAGCAGACTGCCAAATGAGGAGCAGATTTTATTCATGGGTTCCAGAGATAGTCACCATAAAACAAGCAGATTGTCAAATGACAGGGGGGAGGGGAAGGAGACCTGGGGGGAGATAGGAGAACAACCGAGGGACTGGTATGCATGAACATAGGTACAACCAATGAACACAGAACTCTGGGGAGGGAGGGCATAAATGGGAGGTGAGGGGGGGCAATGGTAAACTATGTACACAGAAAATACCTTAATAAAATAAAATTAAAATAAATAAATAAATAAATAAAAATAAAATTAAAAAATATGGCTCTCAAAAGAAATTTCAATCGTACTGTTGATATTTGGCTGTGTTGACTAATGAGTTTGCCAACCACCCTATCCCCAGAAAAAGATTCTGCTAACCGGATGATTCATTAATACATAGTTCATTATACAGAAAAATGGCAATTTAATATTTCGTAGGCTTCGTAAAATACTTTCTATAGTCAGGAAATGTTTACAATTATTTTTATGCTCTGTCGTCATTATGGTCCTCCACTCAGAGATAGGGTGGCTTTATTCTTATAAATGTGGAAAAATGAAATTCAGTAATAGTTTGTAACCAGGAGAAGTGAAAAACAGCACACATGCAAACCAACACCCACAGTCACACACTCACACCCCTGGGAAAAGCCATCTCCTAATTCAAAAGCTGTGCAGTGGCTTCCTTCAAAACAGCTTTCCTCCATGGCTGTATTTCACATTGTTCTTTGATCCAGGTCATACAGCCCCGCCCTCCAAAAAAAAAAAATTCCCCTTGGATTTTCACCAAAATAGCATCGTGCTTAACAGAGTCAGACTGTGGAGTTGGAGGGACTTCAGAGAGAATCCCTGCTCCATGACTTTCATGACCTTCAGCAAGTAACGTAACCCCTCCGACCTTGGTTTTCTTAGCTGTAAAATGGAACAAGAAACAGGCCCTCCGCCATGCAGCGCTCTAAAGATTCAAAAAGAAACCGATCAAGCACCAAGTAACAGTAAATGTCCTCCCTGCCATTCGAAGGCAAGTTATTTCATGTCCTGCCTCACTTAGTCTCTTCCCCTTCGTGTCATTGGTGGGGATTATTTCCACATTTTGTCTCTTAGAAATACTAGTACTACTGTGTTTTAAAATATGAAATGTGCTTTCCAGTGCCGAGAGAAAGAAAATGCAAAGAGTAACAGCTGTCACAAAGGAGGTACCTGCTGGGATTAATGTATCCGGAGAGCCATTGGCAGACGTCTCAGCATTCTCACTGCTCTCCCCAAACTCCCTCTTATAGATTGACAGCATGTAGGAGATCCTGTAATCCAGTCGGACACTCAGGATAAACTACAAGAAACATTCAAAACAACGTAATTTCCTTTTATTAGCACAATGGTTAAAGAATACATTTCGTTACACAACACCAAGAACATAACTATCAACATATCACATGAACTAGGTAGAAGTACATTGGTAAACGCTTAACGCTTCAGTTGCGTACCACTCATCAGCCTTAAGACTAAGAAGAGTGATGTGTTTTCATTAATCGATATCAGTAAAATCCCAAAGCATTTTTTGAAAGAAGAAAACTTAACCTTCCCATGAATACTGTCTGAATAGTTCAGGTAGAGTTACCTATGGGTCTAGAATCTAGACTCTAGATAAAGCAGTAACATCATTTCACTGAGCACTCCGCAGAGTGTCCATTGGCTCTGGGGGGAGAATGCTGGCACTGTGACCCTCATTCACACACAGAAAGGCCAAGGTTTAGCTACAGTAGTGTGGATACTGGCTGTCCCCCCATCGGTCCCGGGCCTGTGCTCCAAAGGGCAGCTGAGGTCAGCGCGTCCTCGTATACCATGGATGTGCTCCCTGGTGCTTGTTTTCCTTGGCTGTGTGTTATTGTCCTTGCTCTCCTGGCTGACTCGCACCGACAGGAACCAAGTGCCCATCAGGTCAACTATGAAGAATGCAAACACTTGGCCCTCAGCCCTCCAGGAGCCAATGAGCGAGTTGGGAAATATACATTGTTACCATAATCAGGAAACTATCGGGGGCTACATCGTGCTGTGTAGAATCCAGTGGAGATCCGAGAAGGACAAATATGTTGTATGGACTTCTGAGTTGAGAAGGGAAACAATAAAGAAGTGTTCCTACATGGTTACTTTCCATGCCGGTAAGCCTGCCCTAGGCCCTGGAGTAACCTGTGTCCCAGGAAAATGACCATCATGTCCCCTACACGCTCATGAGTCTCATGTGGACAGGAAACAAAGGCCAGACAATTATAGAAAACTTGGTATTTTGTGCTACCGTCTCACCTTATTTCACACCGACACTCTTGCACCGCACTCCTCCCCCCTTCCTCCTGCCCATTCTCTCCTTCTCTCTCTCCCACTTCTCTGTTCCAACAGCACAGGTTGCCTGCAGTCCTTCTCTCGCCTTCCCACACTTGTTCTGTGGCCACTTTGCACCTTGAATAGTCTCCTCCTTCAGCAATAACCTGCTTCTGAGATTCCCTCCAAGGCCCAGTTTAAATCCCTGTATTTTAATAAACCTTCTTTGATTCCCCAGCCCAAATCAAGTTTTCTCCTTTTTGCTCACCCGGCATTTTATTTAAACTTATAGGTCCAGCCGAAACTGGTTTGGCTCAGTGGTAGAGCATCGGTCTGCGGACTGAAGGGTCCCGGGTTCGATTCCGGCCAGAGGCATGTACCTTGGTTTCGGGCGCGTCCCCGGTGGGGGGTGTGCAGGAGGCAGCTGGTCGATGTTTCTCTCTCATTGACATTTCTAGCTCTCTGTCTCTCTCCCTTCCTCTCTGTAAGATATCAATAAAATATATTTTTTAAATAAATAAATAAACTTATAGGTCCAAAGTTGAAGCTCAATCTCTCTCTCCCTCTTATCCCCCCCCACCTGCTCTCTTTCTCCCTCTTCTTCTTT
Source organism: Vespertilio murinus (assembly GCA_963924515.1). NCBI lineage: Eukaryota > Metazoa > Chordata > Mammalia > Chiroptera > Vespertilionidae > Vespertilio > Vespertilio murinus. Next base: position 164,087,659 of record OZ004707.1, on the reverse strand, counting down.
TTTCTTCTCCTTCGTTCTCTTCCTCTCCTTCTCCCTAGTCCCTCTCCCCTAGACCTTTATGCTGCTCACATGCTCCATGTCAGCTATGTACTGTTAAGTTCAACAAACATTTGTTAAGCTAGGTGCCGAGGGAAGTCCCAGGGTCCAGACAGGGTTCCAAGGAGATATGCCTTTGAAGAGCATATATTCTAGAGGGGAAAGCGAACACCAAAGAGACTCTTTTATTAGCACGTGGCGAGCGCTGCAGCACAGGTTGTCTGAACCGATTCTACCTGACAAGATTTTCAAAGCAGGAGACGGAACATGGGAAATGAGACCTGAGAAAGGGTCAGGGGGTCGGCAGCTTTCAGCAGAATGGTGGGAGCAGAAGCGAGATTGCAAGTGCTTAAAATAGCATTTTTATTTTAAACCTATGCAAAGAACAAATTCATAAATATGAATTAATGAAACATTAACTTTTAGTTGAAGTTACTAAACTTCATAGAATTATATTTTATAAATATAACCAATGTAAAAAAAAGTATCTCCCTCTAACATACAGGGCTGGGGAAAGGTAGGTTTATAGCTATTTGTACAGAAAATAATAATGAATAAACAATTCAAGAATAGACTGTGTTTCACATACAACTATAAACCTACTTTTGTCCCCACCCTATATTTATTTATAAACAACCAGTGGAAGATGGAAAGATGCAAAGAGAAGAATGAAAACAAAGACAGAAAAAGGATGTTGACTAGAGACCCAGTGCATAAAATTCGTTCACTGGTAGGGTCCTTAGGCCTGGCCAGCAATCAGGGCCAATAGGGGCCTTCCAGCTGTTGGCTAGGGCCTTCCTTCTGATCGCTGGCTGGGGCCTCCCTTCCCTGGCTGCTCGCTACCAGCTGCTGGCTACTGGCCAAGGCCTTCCTTCATTCCATGACACCCCCTGGTGATCAGTGGACATCATAGCAAGGAATAGAACTACCAGTCTCCCATCAAACTCCCACTGAAACACTTTTGCATATTAGCCTTATATATATATAAATAAAGAGAGAGAGAAATTAGAGCAAAAAAGGAGAGATATATAAAGTGATGGGAAAAAGAAAGGACGTCCCTGAGTGAGGAGGCAGAGCCAGCAGAAAGCAGGGGACTTGCATGAGGAGCATGGCCCTAAAGACATTCTTTATGAGGATGTTCTAAGAAAGAAACATATTCAAAAACAGCACCCAGGAACACAGACACGGTGAATCAGACACAGACACAGACACACACAAAACTGAGACCAGAGGGTCAACAAGAACTAGGGGTTGTGGGCTCATTTGGTCCACAGGTTGAGGGATTACAACCTTCCTCAGTTTCAGAACAGGAAGACTAAGTGATTTTTTTAATAGCTTATTTATTTTTACTGAGAGAGGAAAAGAGAGGGAGAGAGAAACACTTACTGGTGGCTTCCTATATACCCCGTACTGGGAATGGAACCGACAACCTTGGGTGTCCAGGACGATGCCCGAGCAACTGAGCCACACCAGGGCAGACTGACAGACACAGTGTTGGGAGGCCTGCCAATATTTCTCAGATTCAGCCCTTTGAGTTCCTGGAGGAACTGTAAAACCTTTTGTGATTATAAATCTAATTACTTTAAATAAAAATGTACAGGCCCTTCCTGGACTAGTAACCCACTTCTGGTAGCTCAGTCTACTTTAAATTATGATGGAAGACAGTAAACTGTATCTAGAATCTTAATGCTCCCTTGAAAACTCCGGGCTTCATTCTCCAAACCTGGAATAAATGCTATAGATATATAAATGAAGTTTCATAAAATTACTCTTCAAATTTTTAAAAAATATGTTAAGCATTCATAGCTATAATAGGAAAATTATTCACTAAACCAATGAAATGACAATTTACCTCCTTAAAATTCATAGAGCTAGGTTAATTTATATATTTTATATATTTATTTATATATAAATATCTATTATATATATTTATATTTATATATGATTTTATATAGTACCCATGTTATTTCTGGCCTCTTAGAAACACAAATACAAAAAGAGATAATCATTCATATAAAGTACTAAAATCAATTAAAACCAATTATTAACATTTTTGTTAATAACAAATTAAATTTTATTTGAGTTTCTTGATACAATGATAAACCTGGATACATGGAATCATATGCCAAACTCAATTTAAAAAAATAGAAAAAGGGGCCGAAACCGGTTTGGCTCAGTGGTAGAGCGTCGGTCTGCGGACTGAAAGGTCCCGGGTTCCATTCTGGTCAAGGGCATGTACATTGGTTGCGGGCACATCCCCCGTAGGGGGTGTGCAAGAGGCAGCTGGTGGATGTTACTATCTCACTGACGTTTCTAGCTCGCTCACTCTCTCTCTCTCCCTTCCTCTCTGTAAAATATCAATAAAATATTTTTTTTAAATAGAAAAAGGGCTGAATTCAATCATTAATTTTGCCAGCTCTGAAATCCATTTTAACTGAAGGTAAAAGTAAATTAGGATTAATACTAAACAAGAAAATACATGGGAAAAAGGAATTATACCTCTCAAATACTCCATATTGCTAGATGTCACCATTAATATACTTCATGAATGTGAAAATATGTAATTAATATATTAAGTAGTGTCAATGTGAGATTTCTTACCAGGCTTGTCATTATCCTAAAATAAAATTAACTCATAGCATTTCAGAGTATTTACACAGTGATTTGAAGCAAAAAGTATAAGAAATTAAACTAATTGGTACAGTTAGGTGTTTGTCACCTTGCTTTCATTATACACATACCTGCAAGATCTCAATAATCTTCAGCTTGGTGTCCATCACGGTCACGTCTTCCTGCTCGGCAGGGCTCCCTTGCTTGCTGGGGTGGATACTCGGCTGAACATCAGGCACACTCATGGGAAAGATTGAGCCTCTACTGAGCACCATCTGGGTCATCATCTCTCCCACCCCATGGATGGTTCTCATGACATTGTTTCCTGCATGGGAAAAAGCCCTATGTCAACACACTCAACACCCAGAGAAACAACTGTAAAATTCGACTCGTCACAACCAGACCGACCACAGGACAGAAAGAGAATAAAGCACAGGAAAAAGCTCTTTCCTTGCAGATAAAGTTAAGGCATTGCAGACACATTTCAAAATGGCAGGTTTTAGAAATGAAAGTTTAATTTTTCTCGGAAAAATGCTTTCAAATGATACACCAAGAGTGAGTTGCTATCAGTTCTAAGGACACCCAAATCAGGTCCTTCTGTAACAAATTAGGTCCTACCAAAAATCACACCAATGGGCTCTAACTTTTACAGTAACATAAAAGAAAGTTTGTTGATCTCCTCAATATAGAGACACAAAAATATTTAAATGGTGACTAGTGTCCTAATCCTACCCTCAAACCAATGACTTTCTTTTTTTTTATATGGCTTATAAAAGAGCTTATAGGGAGGATGGTTCCAACTTCATTTTAGGAAAAAGCCTTAGCTGGCGGGGAAGCATGTGAAGCCAATATAATTTTCTTTCCTTCATCCTATTTGAACAGAAAATCATTATTCAAAATCCACAAAGGCAATTGTGTGTTAGAGGCAATTAGAGAAACAAATCAGTGACAAGCATGATTATTTCAATGAAGGGCTCACTCCCCTTCTGCCTCTTCTTCTGAGTGTGGCTTCTCACTCATTGGAGCACATCAGGATGCTCCAATAAAATTACACATGGACTCATCCCTTACATGCACTGTAGTTGTTGTACGGAAGGATCTTCCTGACCCAGCTACAATTTACATTCTTCAGACTGACTGCTGTTCAGCATTCTCAATTCCTGCAATAAGCAGCCAGGATTCCAAAGAACAACTGAGTACTTTCCCTTCGCAACAGTGGGCTTTGCTTCCTAGGTGTTCATGGAGCTTGGCCTCAAGCAAAGGTCTAAGAATCTGGCCAAGAATTTTTTTATCCCTGAGTGTCTCAGGGTGCAAACCACGAAGAAGGACAATGGAAATACAATGGAATGAGATAACACTCTCAGCTCTCCGTCAAGAATGAAAAACTCTGGGAACACTTACAGGATTAAAAGGCAAACAAATAAAACAAAGGAAAATATTCAAAAGATGTCTCATAAGAATCTTGTTGGTCCCATGCAGACAGACAAACAGCAATTACCATTGAGCTGTTGGTAACCACTATTATTTACACACTAGAGGTCCAGTGCACGAATTTGTATCCTCCTGGCTGATTGGGGACATCTCACCCAGTCCCAATCCGGCTGATAGAGTGCCGCGACTGCAAGGAAGGACCACGGAGCTTGGCTGGCCGTGGGAGTGCACTGACCACCAAGGGGCAGGTCCTGTGTTGAGCATCTGCCCCCTGGTGGTCAGTACACATCATAGCTACCAGTTGGTTGTCCGGTTGTCTAGATGTCTGGTGGTAATGGTTGCTTAGGCTTTTATATATATACACACTGTGAAAGGTGGAATGCCTTTTAAATTTTATTATCTTATCCAAAACTTAAATTAGTATACATAAAAGAGGGTAGTGCTCACATAGCACATTTTTGAGTAGGCAAAGAAGTTAACATTTTTTTTTTCTAGAGTGGCATCTTCCAGGAAGAAATTAACATAGGGTCTTATTCTGAGAGTCTAGGACCTTTTATTACACTGCTACTTGCATAAGTTAAAAAAAGGAGGGGAGAGGGAGACTTGGGCGGGGGAGGGAGGAGGAGGAGAGACAGGGAAACAAAAAAAAATATGGAAGGCAATTTCCAAGTTTGGATAAGGTTGAGACAAAGAATTTCAGACAGCCCTATTTTATCAGAATAACCTCAAGGCAGAATACTTCCTTGTCTGTGGTTCTCAAACCACCATAGAAATTGGGTACTGTATTTCCAAATACCGCCCCCCCCCCCTGCTGTTTGCTACATGGATTTGCAGGGATGCACATCTGGTTGCTGTCAGTGGTTTGGGGTCATCCATGTTCAACCAACACATTTATCTGAAATCTGATTCGAGTATGTATATGTGTTCACCTCCAAGAGATGCTTTCTCACCACTAACACAAAGCAGGCTCCTTTGTTATTCTTACCCCTGCTTCACACAGAAATCCTTGGCACCCATAGTGTCTGCATCTTATTTAGATTTGCATGGAAAATAACAATTTAATCCAAATGATTATTACCCAGAAAATTAGCCCAGACAATCCTTCCCCCAATATAGATCCTGTCACCAAGACATTAAAACCTAGAGGCCAGAAACATAATAATATGTAACACATGTTGTCAATGAAATGGAAGGGTTCATTCCTGTTGTACCACATGCTAAGATGCCTGGAGGACATGACTACCACAAAACTCTCCTCCATGTATGGCCAACTCAGAGGTCTCAAATTAAAAGATGCTATACTTCCTGGATTGCTTGGTGGTTAGAACTGCTTAAATTGTGAACGACTACAGCTTGAAAAACATAAGTCAAATGCCACATAAATCACAGACGGGCAAGGCTCTGATATCCATTTTTCTACAGATAATTTTCTAATTCTAGACCGAGTCAGAGATGATCAGACTTCAACATTGCAAAAGGAAAAAATCTTACTATTTCTCTTTTCAACCACAATTAATTTTCAGTGAAATGGCTACTGTATTATAATATAAATCCTCTGGACAAATTATACCCTAGAAATTCAGCTTTCCTATGTCTTTATACCAAGCCAGAATTTATTTATTTACATATATATATATGTAAATTGTACGGAAGTGGTTTGAAAATATGGGAGTCATCTTTGTTAAGTAAAAATATGAAGGAATTGCATAGAAAAAGAAAAAGCAGATGGACTTTTTAGGTTCTTTCATTACATGATTATATAGATATTTCCACTAATTCTAAAGCCCTCAAGAGATATAGTAAATATATATTAGTAATGGTAATTGGGAATGGGTTGAGAATGCATTGTTTCTTTGATAGTTCCAATGAGCCAAGTTTATATTACCAATTCCAGAGATATGGGAAGCAATAAGGAATTTACATAACACTAAAGCTGTACTAACCATAATTTTTCTCTACTCAAGTCATTTTTACTTCTGGTGATCATTATTGGATTAAACAATTGGTAACAGTTATATGGCTTATAGAGGTATAAGATATTTAACAAGATCTTACTTGATTTAAATTTACCTTATGTCCACTGGAGTTTTATTTTAAGTCATCTTTAACTGTTATCTTTTTCTATTAGAGCACATAGAATAAAAATGATCATTTGAATTGCCTAGTTGCTCAAATTTCAGATAACGAGACAACCTTCTGAGCACTCATAAGAGACAATAGCTTTTTTATTAGAAGAATTCTGTGAATAATTGTTCATAGTGGTTTCATTGTTCTATGACTACTAAAGTCAGTTGAATGTTATAGTGATAGAAGCCAAAATATAAATAATCTGAAAACCACTATTATTTTCGCTGAAATGTATATTTTACAGTTGGATTTGAGTAAGTGCATCTGCTGTTATAATATTTCATTTGAAACACAATGATGTTAAACTATAAAGATATGACTCAAGCCTAGCCAGCATAGTTTAGTGGTTCAGCATCGACCAGTGAACCAGGAAGTCATGGTTCAATTCCCGGTCAGGGTATATGCCTGGGTTGCAGGCTCCATCCCCAGTGTAAGTATGCAGAAGGCAACCAATCAATTATTCTCACTCATCATTGATGTATCTGTCTTTTCCCCCTCCCTCTCTAAAATCAGTAAAAATATATCTATTTTTTAAAAGATATGACTCAGGAAGTCTTCCTACTTCCCACCCCTGCTGAGCAGCTCCTTCTAAACCTCTGCTGGCTTAAAAACGCCTACACTCTAGTACTGGAGTTCTCTATTTTGAACACTCTCTGCAGCAGTGCTTCCTCCATGTGATTAAGAGTCTGGGTTATAAAATAGCTTTTCTGTATGCAGAGAAAACAAAAGCATTAACAGGAGATCCAAGCCTTAATTAAGCTAGCAATGTAAGCAGAGGAAAAGGTAACATGAATTAAATGGATGATCAGAAGTTAACCCCCCAAGAACAACAGATGAGCAACACTCCCAGTTCCAAATTAGAGCACAGGGTTTTTGCAGAGCTAGAGACCCAGTCCTCCTCGAGTTTTTACTCCAGCTGCTGGACCTGGAATAAACTTGCTCTTATTCCTTTGCCTGGAGTTCCCTTACCAGTTGGTCACTGCGCTTGCTCCCTCAATCCTTTCTGATTCCTGGTAGAATATGACCTCCTCAGATCAATGTCACCTGCTCTAAAGGACTGCCATCACCCCGGATGCATGCACCTGCCTTACATCTCAGTCATGGCATCTTATCACTGTCACACATCATATTTTATACTTGTTGATGTGTTTATTGTCTCCCCCTCAGAAAAGAACAGAAGCACCAGGAAGACAGGGATTCGGTTGGTTAAGTGCTGTCTCCAACAGCTAGAATATGTCCGACATCCAACAGTCAGTCAATAAATGCTTGTAAGATACATACACAAATGAAAGAAAAAGATTAGGTTAACAAATGAATAAAAATAAGAATGACTTTTTTGTAAGGCTTGCATAAGCCTTCTATCTCTTCTCAATTTCATTATGTTCTTTTGTAGTGGTCACCACCTTACTAATGAATGAATACATGTGGTTTCAAAACATGATCATAGCTCATAGCTTCTTACACCACGCATGACTGACACACAATATCACCTCTAAAAGGGAGAGTCCTTCAGAGGAGCAGTTTATAAAGAGTACTCAATGGACAAAGTAGATAATTTAACACCTAATTTTCTTCACTCCAAATAAACACTCACTAAATACATTGTGCTGGTAACCCATTTACAGATTCCAACTGTCCAAGAGCTTAGAAATAGAACAAAGGGAAAACCTACTGAAAACATGTCACTAGCATGCAGTAATGTTATTATCGACTACTTAGAAGAAACTTTCCCATCCCATACCCCAAAGAAGTATTATTCAAAGGATGAGTTGAAAAAGCAATTCATTCAAAACAGTGGGTGAGTTCTACATCTTATTTTGGATTTCATCACTGTCAACGACTGACGAAGTCATTTCAATATTCAAAACCTCAAGATTTTAACTTGTGAAGCTGGTTTTCAATTCTTAAGAGAATCCAGGTGAATTTACACGCTAAATGAGTTTTACAATTAAGATGTAATTTAAATTTAGTGAAATGCACACATCTTTAATAAAAGGTTTCAGAGGTTTTGACAGGGAAGGGCCTTCGCCTGTATAAACCATACATATCATTCAGATACTGAACATTTTCATTACCCTAGAAATCTCCTTTGTGCCCTTCCCCAGTTAATCCCCTTTACATTCTCCTCACCTTCACCAACAAAAGCTCTTAGAGGCACATATATTGAATAATGTAAATAGGATTCAGATTCAATGATTATAGCCAAAGAGTACTAGCAAGTTTATCATTATTAGAGTTCAGAGGACCTCTGGTTTCTTTCTGCTCTGTTGTTGCCTCGACCAGATAAATATTTTTGTCAGTGATGGGTGGAAGTAGCATGATTCTCAAATGCAAAGGTAACATGAAACAAGCAAGGATAACTAACATAGTGAATGACTCCATCAAATCCCAAACTACATCAACAGGATGAATACTAATAGGTTAAATACAACAAGATAAAGCCAAACTATAAAATATCCTGCAGCTAGGTTCAAATAAAATCAACTGAGTCCTAGCCGGTTTGGCTCAGTGGATAGAGTATTGGCCTGTGGACTGAAGGGCCCCTAGTTTGATTCTGGTCAAGGGCACATGCCCAGTGGGGGGCATGCAGGAGGCAGCCAATCAATGATTCTCTCTTATCATTGGTGTTTCTATCTCTCCATCTCCCTTCCTCTCTGAAATCAATAAAAATATTTTTTAATCAACTGAGTATATGATGGGGGAAATGTTATGTAACAGCACAAATTAGAACTTTAGTTATGTTCAAATTCAGTAAGGATCAATACTGTGACATCATTGCCAGAAATACCCATTTTCTCAACTAGCCTGCATTTCAAAAATAGAGTATTCAAAATGAATGAGAAAATAGCTGTCCTTTTCTCTGTGCTGGCCAAACCAGTGATCAATGACATATGAACGATAAGAGGAACTGTTAAAGCAACTGCAGATGACTGCACTGAGCGGAGAAAACACTCGGGTAACATGCTGACCGATTTCACACGTAGAAAGAACTGACGTGTGGAAGTGATGTTAGATGTCCATGTGGCTCCGGGGAACAAAAGTAAGGCTGCTTGTTGGAAGTTAGAGGGAGGTATATTTCGGATAACCTAACAAAAGAGACCTAATAATTGGAGCTGCTGGAAATAACAGAGACTTGCTTTTTACAGCAATAAAACCTGGTTGCTCAGTGTTAGAGGAGATCCCAGAAGACCATTAGTAATGGGTGTTACATGAAGGGCTGCAGTGCATATACTGTATAAATTATTTCTACAATTACTTTGTATGCAAAGGTTCTACAAATATGTTTGGGTTCCATAGCGTGCCTTATTGTAGGTCACCGGTATTCTCTTGACCAGAAATTGAGAGAACTGGGAAACCTACCCCAGCTTATGAACTAACACCTTGAGGCATCTGATTCTGAGGCTCAACTAATATTTGTAATTTGAGAAACCCATTGGAGTAGAGAGGAGGTGAGGACAACGTGGTCCTCTTTAATCCTCCTCATTTTTTTGTGAGGTCATCTCTAGGTATTGATTTTGTCCTAGTAACTCAGTGTGGTAGTATCAGTAACATTTCCTGGGTGCCAGCAGCCATCCATACCACTCCTCGGTAACTCCAGATGTTTCAGAGTCACTGTACGGCTTACAGTATAAGGATAATCTCCACACTAACCTTCTCCCACTGAGTGCTGATACCTTCGGGAAACCAAAACCCAAAGCACACGGGATGATGATGCCTTTGTATCTGACATATCCCACAGAAACACAGACCAACCTAGAGTCAGAGGCCTCTGCCTCTACTGAGTCAAACAAATAACAAAGTGTAATAAAAATCGCTTTATGAACTAAAACTTTACGTGTGTAACCCCTTAATGAGAACCATAAGGAAGTTGTGGATTTACATGACTCAGGGTAGCATGTAAATTGTGAAGGCAACATACCCTTTTCTGTCCTTCTGAAATGTACTGATCGACACAGTTAAATGAGTATCTGGACCATATTACTCTGTTAACTTGGTGCATCACAGATCACTGTAAAGGTACAGCATTAATCACTAAAGTTGCTAAATTAAAATCTCAGGAACAAAATACCAGAAAGCATTTTAATATGAACTGGCATTTGTCATGTTATCTCCCCTTCGTGAGTAGTTTGGAAAGCCAAACTAAAGTTTCATGAGTAATAAAAGAAAAAACAATCATATATTTGGAATGTCAAGGTCTAGAAATTATTTTATCATTCAAATACCTACATATTTATATGAAACTAGAAGCCTGATGCACGAAGATTCATGCTAGAATGGGCTTTCCTTTCTCTGGCTATTGGCACTGCCTTTCTACTCTGGCCCAGCCCCTTTCCACTCAGGCCCTGGAGCTGCCTCTTACCACTCTGGAAGCTGCCTCTTTCTGCTCTGGCCTTGCCTTCCCATTCTGCCCAGAGGCCCTGAGAGACAGGGGTGGGGCAGAATGCCTGCATCCCCCCCCCCATCTGTCACTCAGCGCCTGTGTATGCAAATTAACCGCCATATTTGTTGGGTTAATTTGCATATCAATCCTTATTGGCTGGTGGTGTAGCGGAGGTACAGTCAATTTACATGTTTATCTATTCTTATTAGGTAAGATATGTAATTTACATAATACATCAAATGCATTTCACTCAATAGATAATTTTGAAAATCAAGTTTGTATGTAATTGTAGTATATTAGGCATGGTACAAGTCAGCTGCAAAACCAGAAATAAAATCTATTTTCATAGTTTGTCCTTCCCACCTACTGTTTTATACAAAACTTTCTTGGGAAACTTGGAAAAAGGAAAAAAAAAGAGGCTCTGCTGACGAAGAAGTCATCTGTACAGAAAGCAGTGTGAGAGCAGCATAAAGAACATAAACTGTAGAGCTGTAGGGTGTTTGGTTTTTTTTTGTTTTTTTTTAAGGGAAGAAAAGGAAAAGAAACCTGAATTCAAAATTTGGCCCAGCAAGCTGCAAGCTGTATGGTCCTAGGCAACACATTTGACCTCTCTAAGAGCCCATTTCCTGGGCAAAATAGTTACCATAGTAACCAACTGGCTGGATTGTGAAAAGGATTAAAGACAAAAATAGGCAAAAGATCTAGAGGTGTGCTAGGTGTTGAATGTAAATCATAGGCACCCTTATTTAGCAATGCTCTGCCAAATGCTTGGCCTGGCACATGGTAGAAACACAGTATAAAACAGACATATTTCACAGTTATTCTCCACCTATTTTTTATATATGCATCAGATTTTTTTTTTTGAAGGAGCCTGGCATAGATCATGTGTTTGAAACGCTTTGTTTCCTATGAGATCTTAATCTTGACTTACGGTTTTGCCAGCCCTGGTACTTTTCTGGAAGAGATGGATGATGGGTGCTGGCGTAGCCCTGCCCATAATCCCTTTCCGGCAATGAGGACGATTGACTCAGCTGCCACACGAGCCTCCCGGAGGGCAGCTCTCCAAGGTCAGCCCTCAAATGGGGACTGACTAGTCTGAACACAGTCCCTCAAGCAAGACCACAAGTCCACCCCGGGGGAGCCACAGGCACATAAAGGCTCAGCCCGTCCACTCCCATGGGAGACCATCAGGAGCCTCCACTAAGGCTGCAACTCAGCCCTAATTCTCACTTCGCCCAATCCTTTCACATCCATTCCACCGGTGTTCATCCTAACCGCTCTCCCTAATAAATCTCCTTCTACTAGTCTCTCTCTGAGCCCGCTTCCTAGGGAACAAAACCTGCAATCAGTAATTCTGGAGCTGCTGGGAGACTGTTGTCATGGTGGTTGTCATTTAAAGATCAGTGCAAGAATCACCAGGCATGAAAAGAGCACGCTCCCGTGACAGAGGACCGTAGCCCCGCCCTTTCCCATGGTTTTGCTTTCCGCGGTTTCAGTTACTCATGGACCACCACGGTCAACTACAGTCTGAAAATATTACATGGAAAATTCCAAAAATAAACAATTCATAAAATTTTAAATTGCAAGTCATTCTGAGTCGTGTGGTGAAATCTCCTGCTCTCCCTCTTAGGATGTGAATCATCCCTTTATCTAGCATCTCGATGCTGTAGCCTTCTTGGTTATCAAATTGATTGTCACGGTGTTACAGTGCTTGTGTTCAAGTAACTCATTTAACTTAATAATGGCCCAAGAACAAAAGCACAAGAGTAGTGATGCTAGCAATTGAAATATGCTAGAGAGAAGCCATAAAGTGCTTCCTCTGAGTGAAAAGGTGTGCATACATAGGAAAGAACAGCATGTATAGGGTTTGGTACTATCCATAGTTTTGGGCCACCCACTGTGGATCTTGGAACATATCCCTAAGAATTAGGGGGTAGGAGGATTATTGTATACATATACACAAAGGAACTAGAGAAAGCCATCACTGTGATAGGACAGCATTACTTGTTCTTGTGTCTTCGAGTCTACAGCTTCCTTTACTGGAAGTACGTGATTTGGGCAGAGAGAAGTGGGGGCAGAGGGAGCAGCATATGGGAAGTAGCCAGGTGTGAGGAACAAGACACACAGTGGAGATAAAAGTGTTCTATCTGAAGCAAAGGGACATCGCTGAAAGCAAAGATGAGGGAGAACAGGTAGAGGAAGGCCATCTAAAGAAGAAACTTGAGAGGCAGACTGGTGCGGGGGAAAAATTAAGTCCAGAAACCAATGAAAGGGATTTCAAATGAGGACTGGTAATTGTGGTATCTTTCCCCTGCAAGTAAAACTTGCTAACACTTCCAAGCACTGTAAGCTCTACTGAAAACTTAAATTCTTCATAGAGACCCAAAATGAGTTCAGTCAGATGAAAAATTAAAAGGAAATAAGGGCCCTAGCCAGTTTGGCTCAGTGGATAGAGCGCTGGCCTGTGGACCAAAGGGCCCCATGTTCGATTCCAGTCAAGTGCCCATTCTTTAGTTGTAGGCTTCTCTATGGCCCCAGCCCTGGTCAGGGCTCATGCAGGAGGCAACCAATCGATGTGTTTCTCTCACATCAATGCTTCTCCCTGTCTTTCTGTCTCTCTTCCACTCTCCCTAAAAATCAGTGGGAAATGTCCTCAGGTGAAGATTAACAAAAATGCAAGAAGAAAAAAAAAAGGAAATAAGGGGCACTAAAGAGTCCTTAATATGCAGCTGTCTCATACCTTAGGCACGTGCCCTTAGGTTATGGTCACTGTAATAAACCTTCTTCCTGTTATTTCTTATCCCCTCTTTCCCCTCCCACTAACCTGAGGATATTTTTCCAGGTAAGTCCCTCCTTGCTTGCTTGCTTTTTGAGACACACTCAAAATTTTAAGTGAACTAAAACTTTTGGTTTCAAGGCATTCTAGCTGGTGTCTTTCCACAGAGCAATCCCACAAGCTATGAACCAGGAGCTATGCTTCATGGTTATCTGTTACAAGGTGTGTTTTTCAATACGCATTAAAAAGAACACCACTCAGTGAGGGAATGAAAACTGCATACTAATCTTGGGAGAATCAGGATTTTGAACTGAAAGCAATGATAAAGATCATATGTAGACTCACCTCCTAATTTTATAAAGGAAGAAACTATTTTGTGTCAGATTTTTCTTGCAAGTATTTTCTTCTTTTCCCACCCATCTATACTAATAAAAGGGTAATATGCTAATTAGACCAGGAGACCTTCTGGATGTCCTTCCAGACAAAGCCATGGTGGGGGGGCCAAGGCAGAGGAAGTCAGGGGCAATCAGGCCAGGAGGGGAGGGCAGTGGGAGTGAGAGTGATCAGGCCAGCAGGTGTGGCATTTGGGGGTGAGGCCAGAGCGGGGGAGGCAGTTGGGGGCAAGCAGACCAGCAAGATGGGGGCAGTTGGGGGTGATCGGATCAGCAAGGGGTAGCAGGGGGACTGGGGGAGCAGTTGGGGGTGATCAGATCGGCAAGGGGTGGCAGGGGGGCTGGGGGTGATCAGGCCAGCAGGGTTGGGGGAGGAGTTGTGGGTAATTAGGCTGGCGGGGATATTTCTAACTTTCTCTCCCTCTTCCTTCCTCTCTGTAAAAAATGCAATAAAATATTTTTTTTAAAAAGAAGAATGTGTAAAAGTTACACTTGTCCTCAACTATTTAAATGACTCTCTAGTAAACAAAATGCATATACCCACCCTGCTGTAAAAAGTGGTCTTAATTAGTAGCAGCATCCATTCTTACACTGTGCGTGTATGACTTCAGCAAGGATACAGAGAAAAATGTGTCATTTTTTAAAAATGGAATGTATCTTCAAAAGTATATTAAAAACACCCAGTTTATCAGATGGCATATACATTTGCTTTGAACTTCTATACATGACAAAAAAAGAGCACTGCCTGATATAATCCTTCAACCCAAAAGATCCATTACTAGTATACTAAATGGTGCCTGTGCATTTTAAACCACTGAGAGCAAATGATAGGTATTAGGCAAAGCGAATTGACTCAACAACACAGCCTGCTTGGGAGTGAATACATTTGTTTGGAAACAATATTTCTTTCCTTAAGTGAGACACAGCCGATGAAAGGTACCGGCTTGGTAGTTCTGAAGATTAGAATCTCTCATTGTACTGGAGTCCCGGCCCGGGCCGTGCCACTCCCTGCGTCTCCCCGTGAGCATGCCTGGATAATGTTCTGAATGGACCGCACTGGGGCACAACAACGAAAAGCGGCTTCTGAGCCCGGTCATTTCTGCTGAGCTTGCCAAATAAAAGCCACCATGGTGTGTGAGCAGCCACAGCCTGGGAGCCCGACTCAGACCCCAACCAGCTCCGGAATGAGGACACCTCATCGTGGCACGGAGGCGGACCACACTGTGCCCGAGGACCCAGAAGAGAGAAACTTCTGTAACTGCCACTTTCCAATCCAACCGCTCCCACAGTGTGAAACACTCATTACGGACTTCTAAACCCCTCGGGATTTCCCAGAAAAGCAAATGCAGGCTGCGCGTGCACACCCTACTGAAGACAGGTGCCGCCAAGGCCAGCTGGAATGGAACTCTGGGGAAGCTACGCCTCCTCCTCCGAGCATACCTGTCCTTCCGTTCCCCTGGGTCTGACCTGCCAAACGACCACCGAACACATTTCTCTGAATGTCCAACCCCTACTGGGCTGAATGAGTAAGAGGCAAATGGATCAGAAGAATAAAAATTTCCAGGCACAGTAGGAGAAAAGATAAGTATTGTCACTGCTTGAAGAACTGGTTGGTGTAGCAAAAATGGTTATAAAAGTTATTTTTAAAATCCTGTGCTTTGCAACATGAATCCCAATTGAAAATAAGATTTCACGAAAGTAGGAAAATATAATCCAGATCATACTATATCATAAAAAGGTAATATGCAAATTGACCCTAACGGCCAAACAACCAGGAACAACCCATCGCTATGACGTGCACTGACCACCAGGGGGCAGACGCTCAACGCAGGAGCTGCCTCCTGGTGGTCCGTGCACTCCCATAGTGGGAGCTCCACTCAGCCACAAGCCAGGCTAATGGCTGCAAGCACAGCTGTGGTGGGAGGGCTCACAGGCTGCCAGAGGGATGTCTAACTGACAGCTTAGGACCGGTCCCCTGGGAAGTGGGCCTAAGCCAGAAGGTGGACATTCCCTGAGGGGTCCTAGACTGTGAGAGGGTGCAGGCCAGGCTGAGGAATCCCCACCCTCACCCCCCAAGTGCATGAATTTTCGTGCACCGGGCCTCTAGTTTGAATATAAAAAAGCCAAGATGACACCACCCTGGGTACTATGGCCCTAAGAGCTGTCCTTCAAAAGAAGTTCTTTTTTCCCCAGGTACTTTCCATAATCCAGGATTTCCTCTCTGGCATCAACTTCTGTCTCACCCTGCACTGTAAGAATTTTTCCCAGGCCTGATGATCCTGTCTCCACATTTGGAGATTCCAGAAATGTGTTCTCTCTTGCTTCTTTTATTAAGAATTTATGGAGTCTAACAGACCTTTTGTTAGGAATTTATAGTCCAACAAAGCTCAGCTATAATAACACACCTTCTAGTAGAGCTATGATATAAAGCTTTAATGTTGAAGTGCTGGCTTACATACAATAAATCATTCTCCTTCCGGGATAATTATTTAATTTACGAACTTTTCTGTTTGGGAATACTTTCAAATTTATGGGAAGAGCTGCAAGAATTGTACAAAGAATTCCTATAATGCCCTCTGCCCAGAATTGTCAGAATCACAAATTCTGACACATTTATGTCCTCCCTTGGTGTCTCTCTCTCTCTCTCTCTCTCCCCCATGTGCATGTGCATATAATAATATTTTTCCTGCAATATGTGAAGTTAGTTACAGACATAGTGACTTTCTAAACTTTAATTCTTCAGCATGTATTTGCTAAAAACAAGTACCGTATTTGCCGGCGTATAAGACGATTTTTGGGCCCTGAAAAAATACGTATTTGCCGGCGTATAAGACGACTGGGCGTATAAGACGACCCCCTAACATTTCCACTAAAAATACAGAGTTTGTTATATACTCGCCGTATAAGACTACCCCCCAATTGGAGGCATATTTTTCAGGGCCAAAGGGTCATCTTATACACCGGCAAATACGGTACATTCTCTTACATAACCACGCTACTATTAAAATTCAGAAAATCTAACTGATACAATACTACAACCTATTATACAGTACCTATTATACAATACAAGACTGATCCCCTGCATAAGTGTTAACTTTAAAATTTCTGAGCCAAAATTCTAAGCTCAATAACAGTTTTCTAAAATAGAATCTCAACGGGCAAATAAATGATCAAGTGGTGCACAGGACAGAAAGACTTATTTCTTGCAATTTCATTATTAGGAACACAGTTTACTGACTAAGGGGTCTCCCTGAATATGCTTATCTATATTGGTACTTGAAAAGGAAACTTTTTACTAAACAACCTGAAATCCATGCGTAACTCAATACATTTGCACTATTGGCAACTTTATGACCAAATAATATTTCCCGGTGAGTCCATTCTCTCCTGTTCTATGCAGTGTAAAAATAAAGCCGCACAGACACTTTTTCAAATTCACCTCAAGGTAATACTGACAAAAAAGTCAGTACTTTCTTTTTTGTCTTACAAGTGTACACGCTCCAAAGAAATCTAGATTAACATGTTTAACTAAAAAAGCATTGTCCTGCCAAGCGTATGCAAGTTAATGATACTAAATAAGCATTTGATGTTAGAACAGCAAAAAACGACTCCTAGAGAAGAAATGAAGAAAGCTTCTCTCAGGTGTGTCATCTGTGATATAATTATAATTTTTAGCAAATCATGCTTAACAACAAACTATATTTTCTCACAATGTACCCAATCAAGGGAATATATAAAAGAAGTGATTCACCCTCCAGTTTGCAGATATCAAGAGAAGTGATCTTAAAAAATAATATAACAGTGATCTTAAAACATCTGTAATACTTTCAACAATAAAGATAAATTTTAAAAAAAACCACTATGGACCTTAAATTCAAATTAATTTCAATACAACAAGAACTAGAATAAAATATTTCATGTATATTTACTGCCCTATTGGTGGATAAGCACATTTAGATTCCAAAAACATAGTCAAAATCCACAAACCTCCTTCCACAAATTAGGAAAATGAATTTCTTGAAATGAAGAGATGCTATTCTACATGACATACTAGTACCAGTCTCAAAAGGGAGAACCCACTTGAGTTTCGGTTTGGACAGTACACATATGGGTATTTCTATAGGCAAAACAAGAAGTTTCTAAGAGATTTATAATTATAAAAACTATCATGAATCCTTTTTAATACTAGAGTAAAACTGTGGCTTTTCATACTTTAATAATGAAGTAAAATACTGTGTGTCACAGTTAAGCACAAGTCATAGTACATGGGAGATAATCCATGTACAATCATGTAGCACACAGAGTGTTCAATTTCAAAAAAATAGCTATCAAGAAAGTATATATCTATAAGTCAACAAACTAAATTATCTAGCGTTACTTTTCCTTTGGCTTCCAACACAACACATTCTCCTGGTGTTCCTCTTGATCCACCAGCTACTCTGTCCCAGTCTCTGGCTGGAATATCCCAGGATGCAATCCTTAGTCCACATTTCTTCCCAACCAGAAATCCCTCCCTCCATGGCCTTCTTCTGTCTGCTCTCCTGAATGTCTTCTATGCATTGAGTCTCACGTTTATTATTTCCTAGCCTGACATTATCCTAAATCTCATTCCTATATCCAACTGTCAATGTAGCACCTCCACTTAAATGACAATAGGCATTTCGAACCTAACATGCCCAAACAGAAATCCCGAGTTCCCCTCCAACCCCACTCATCCACTAGTCTTCCTCATCTCACTAAGTAGTACCACATTCACCCTCTGCTAATCAAAACGTGGGCATGATTCTTCCTTTTCCTCTTTCTTTCCCATTCCACCTCCAAGTCCTATCAGTAAAGACTAAAATTCCAATTTTGTCCACTTCTCAGCACCTCTACCACCACAATCCTAGTTGAACACCACCATCCAATTCCCCAACAGCCTCCAATTTATGGTCTTTCTAACACTATTCCCACATAGACCTTTTCTATTCTCCATTCCACAGCCAAAGTCATCAGATTATATTAATCCCTTCTCAAACCTCTTCTCCAAAGGTTACCCATAAAACTCAGAGCAAAATTCAAGATCTGTGACGTTCTACAATCTGGGCTTCTTCAACTTCTTCTCCTACTATTCTCCCCTTCTCTCACCTTACCTCAGCCAAAATGGCCTTTCTGCTGCTCTTCACACAGATTAAGCTTACTCTGTCTCAGGACTTTCTTCCTTACTGCATATAGGTATCTGCTCAAGCATTAGAGAAGTCTGCTCTAGCTAAAAATAATTGTTCTCCCTTACTCTAAGACTCTCCATATTGTCCTATTTTGTTTCTCTTCATAGCACTATCTGATGTTACAGGGTATATTCATTTGTTTATTTTCTGATCATCTCCCCCAATAAAGGCAAACAGGGGGTAAAGTCAGCCAATTTATTTATTAACTGTCTGTTCTCTCTTTGGATAAGGACTTGGTTTATCTTGTTCGTTGCTTAGTCTCAGCGACTTGAACAGTGTCTGGCATGCAAGTTATTCAATACGTTTTTACTGAATAAATTAATTAATGGTTTTCAGGCAGCTAAAATAATAGTTAAGATATCCAGAGGTAAATAGAGTTCATAAGAATATATGATAATTATAAAATATTCAAAAGAGTAAACATGTGTCTTAGAGGGCAGGCATAGACAGAATAACGGAAGATACATGTAAGATAGGAAATTTTGCCCTGGCACGATGATTCAGTTGGTTAGAACATCCAGCAAACACCAAAAAGGCAATGGGTTCCCCACAGGGCAGATACCTAGATTATGGGTTTGATTCCAAGTTGGGGCATGTAAAGTAGGCAACCAATTGATGTTTCTAACATAAATATTTCTCTCTCTTTCTCCTTTCCCCTCTCTCTAAAATCATTAAAAACATACCCTCGGGTGAGGATTTTTTTTTAAAGTAGCAATATTTCAGAGGAAGAAAATACTTTACAGACAAACTCTGAAAGCAAACTGTAATCACTGAGACTAAAAGTCAAGATCAACTTCTAACTTTTAAGAATGGTTTCTTTTAAACTAAATTGGAGATTGTAAAATCATTACACCCTCCAAAAAATGTATTTCTCCTTTCTTTTTGACTTCATTTGTTTTCAAAGTGCCCCTCTCTCACCCTTACTACTCTCTTCGAATATATACTATATAATAGTTTTAGTCTGCTGTGTCTAGATTAGCATTCTAAACAATTTCACCATGTAGAATTGAGGTTATCTTTTTATTTACAGAATGTTTTTTATTGTAATTTTAAATATGAGTTCTATTCCATCATTCCATTTTTCTTCTTCAAGGACTCCAATTATTCACATAATGGCTCTTCTTTGTCTTTCTTCCATTTCAACCACTTTCTCTCCAACCCTTTATAGTTATTTCTTTATATCATTGACATTCTCGCCATTGTTCGCCCACCTCATTCTGTGATGCTTATTAAACTTTTGTTCAAGTCTATTCTCCCTTGGATACCTCGTAATTTTTCTGTATTTCTAAAATAAATAAATAAATACAGTCTACCATTTTATTCCGCTTCTTTTCTGAGTTCAATCAACTAATTTCTTCTTGTGTACTTTTTCCCATTTTCAACGTTCTTTTCTGAATTTGTGATTCAAGATGTTTTTCATATCCCGTTATTTGTTTGAAGGCATTTAATTCAGTTTTAAGTACCCTGTTACAATCTTCTTCTGTCTCATGGTTGCTTTTCAAAGAGGAATTTCCACCAACTGAAATGTTTGGCTTCTCTATTCTATTTTGATCTTATAGTGGTTTCATATAAATGAAGACTGATTACATTGAGCCTTTTCTTGGACAAGGCTGACAATATGAGCCAGTTTACATGATCTTTAGTTCAAGACCACCCTCTCCTGTCTGTGTAGTGAAGAGTGGTTTCTTGAACATTTGGCTTGGGGGGGGGCGCGGAAGGGCAGTAGTAGAAAAGTTCTATTTTGTTCAAAATTTTTGTTTTATTTTATCTTGTGGCCTTATACAGAATATTCCCCACCTTACTTCTTTTCCCCTCCCCAAGGAGACCTTAAGGCATGCTTCTGCCTTACTTTTAATCTTGCTTATCACTAGAAGCTTCCTCCCCTCCCCCACAACACTGCTATCTATGTTCTCTTAAATCCCTTCCTCTTTACTGAGTGTTTTTATATCTACCTTTTCCTCTTTTAGTATTTTCACACTTGAGATAGACTTTATTTTTTCAAGGGTGATTTTCACACAGCCTCCCCTTGTTCCTTCCAAACAATTTTTCCAGATTTCATGAACTGTCCACAAAGATTGATAGTGAAAACTCATGAGACAGCTCTACTGAAAACTGATGTTACTTTTCTACATAGGGTAACTGAAGCTTATACTGCCCTCTGTCTTCTAGCTCTGCTAAAGCTGAGGGATTTATGTGGCTTAATTTGTTTCTCCCTGATCTGCACAGTTTTTGTTTGTTGTTTTTAGAAGATATAAAAGGACTTGAGATTTATATGGCAGCAATTAATTACTTCAGATACCTGGATGTTCTTTAATTATAATTCCTAACCAGATATTTCATCCTTATGTCTGAAATTAGATTTCTGGTCTTACTAGTAATTTTTTTTAACCTTGCAATGCATATTGTGATGGATATATTGTTGGCTCCCATATCCCCTCTTCAGAGCTGAGGCATCCCTTCCCCTAGCTGCTTGGAATCATGGGTGCTGACTACTCAATAGCTGTCACGTAGAGTGACCCTTCCCCAAAGGGAACTGCATTACCCATGGCTACACACCCCTTCCATGCCAAGCCAACAGTCAGTAGCTGGCTGACGCAAGAATCCAAAGCTCAGCTCCCTGTGTTACTTCGTGACTCCTCCGAAGAGCCATCATAGCTGGAGAGTTCCCAGTAGGATCTGCTGAGGTCTCGGCTGCACCTGCATTGTGGATCAGCTTCTCTGTCTGCCCAATCCCAACTTCCTCACTTTTTTAGTGGTGTGTATCCTGCATGCACTCTTCAATTTACCTTCTGCAACCATTCTCTACACTTCGGGAGATTTCTAGGCACCTCACATAAAGACAATCACCATGGGGAAAAAAGAAGTTTATTGAGTTATGAGCAGGCACTGTTCTAAATGCTCTGAATTATATTGTATACATTCACATCATTCTCATAAAGAAACCGTGAGGGAGATGCTAATCTTATCTTCATATCTCAGATGACAAAAGGAACTCTTGGAAAAGATGAGTACATTGCCTAAGCTAATAATAATGGTAAAGGCTGGCGTGGAAATCAGGCACTCTGACTCAGAGCCCATTCTCATCCACTTCACTGTCTCCCACACTGGTTTTGCATTCACTGTTTCTCTGGTATGATGCTCCGGGGGCCCGTTCTTGGCATTTTTCTAAGTCCTGCTATGCAGCACAGCCAGCCGATGTCACACACCAGAATGATCATAAATATTAAGATGCTTTTTGCCTCTCTAAATGTTAGCATTACAATATGTTTGTAACTCCAGCCTAGTATCACTGTTTTACCATGGGATTACTTTTCAATTACTCACATATATTAGTAAGTACACATTAACAACCACTTCTCTGCGTATTTGTTCTATGTCTCGCCCCCAAACAATACCATAAAGAATATAACTTTTTCTCAAAAATTCTTACCTCCGTCTTGATATTTGCTTAATCTTTCAAAATACGATGACATGGGGACTTGTACAATGTCTAGGATAGCCAGAAGTGTTCTTGTGAGCCTTAATAATTCACTGAAACTATAAAACCCAAAGTATATCAGATTCCGAGCCAAGTGGACCACCTTAATAAAAAAAAGAGGTAGGTACAAAAGAAAAGAAAACAAAAGGAAAGGAAACAAAAGAAAAACATTAGGAACTAAAATTAACATTGATGTTTTATTATCTAAATTAGAGCAGTTATTTCAAACATTCTAATTCTCTAACAACTAGGAATTTAAATAACTGCAAAAGCAACCACTAATTCTGATTTATTTAAGTTTAAAATTAAACCCAAATAAGACAAGTTCATCAATCTCATCAAAGCCCCACCGTCTCTTATCATTGATGTTTCCATCTCTCTCCCTTTCTCTTCCTCTCTGAAATCAATAAAAATCTTAAAGAAAAAAAAAAAAACCTCCCATCCAGGAAACAAGAAGATAACATTTTAGATGTTTAAAGATGGTTAAAGAAGTTTACATTAGGATTATTTACCTTTTAAATATTAAATTATTTAAGTCAGTAGGCTACCACTTACCAAGTGGTTACATTAATGAATCACTTTAATAGATCGTTATTATCTATGAATTTGTCTAGAATTGTAGGTTCCCTATGCTGCTTTGTGGCCTTCTGGATAGTATATGACACACTAGGTATGAAAGCCAGCTTCCAAGATGGTCCCCAATGCATTCTCCTTCCATATTGCATCAGGGTTTTGTGACAAACAAATGCAGGAGAAGTGATGGCATGCACTTCCAAGAGTACGTCATAGATTATTGCAACTTCCATGTTAGTGTCTGTCTGTCTGTTTTTCTGTCTGTCTGTCTCTCTCTCTCTCCCCTGCTCCTTCCCTCTTCCCCCCTACCCCCCCCCCCCAGGGAATGCCAGGCACCATGCCAGAAGAACATTAAGCAGCCTGTGAAAAGGCTACCTAGTCAATATCCAATAAGAGAGTCCAGCTACCAACAATCACACGGGTGAGCTTAGAAGCCCCAGTGACTGCCATCCCAATCAATATCTTGATTATAATCTCACGAGAGACTCTGCGCCAGAACCCCACAGCTAAGCACTCTGATTCCTCACCCATAGAAATTAAATGTTTGTCATTCTAAATGTTTGTTACTTTGAGCTGCTAAGACTCGGGAGTAATTTTTTATACACCTGTAGGTGCAAATACACCAGGTAACAAATAACAGCATCTTCTCTATAGTTTTGTCACTGTATCTCCAAGATGATATTATGACTAGAGGTATCTGAACTCAGTTTAATGAGGTTAAAAACACCACCTCCATGGGTAAGAAAAAAAATGTATCCAAACATATCACAATTATGCAAAACTGTCTTTGTTCATTAATGGAATGAAACCAAAAAAAGGTCAAGAAAAACAGCAGCTAATCATAAATAAAATATTTTGTATTGGAAATCAGATATAATTAATACATTTGTAATGAATGGCAGAGAGAATCATACCTTCATGAAATAATCTACCTGATTACCAAAGCTTCCTAAATGGGGGAAAATCTTTAAGTTCAATGCATCTAATTTTTTACAGGAAAAACTGAATAACTTCATGAATGAATTGTTTCTCATAATACCTCAAATGTCAGTTTGTTTTTTTCTTTATCTCCAAAAGGGAAGGGCTGATTTACAACTTCTTTCAAGTATTCTTCAACAAATTCCATTGTCAGTGCAAATTTCCTTTTCATATCGTTTCTGGAACAGTCAGTTATAGAATCATATCTGCAAAGATAGAATATAAAGCAAGTTAACTTTATTGTAATCATTAAAATAAGAAGATATGCATACTTTAACTCCCTGGCTTCTTAAGTTTGGATTTTAATAAGAATCCTTTTTAGATGTTGTGTCCTAAGCTGTACAATGGGACTATGGTGAAATGAGATAACACGTGTAAAGCACCTAACTCAGAGCATGCATTACATGAAGTACTCAACAACTTGCTAAGCTATTGGCAATATGATTTCTGTTTATATTTCCAGAATAGTGTTTCTATTATCAAGGGTTGCCACTTTACTCTCTAAAAAAGAGTACCTCGTTTGCATTTGGAAGATAACAACCTGAGTTTGAACACAGAAATGCCTTTCTTGTATTTTATTTCCAAACTGATATCATTTTATTTTTATTTCATCTACTGAATATAAAGTCTTTGAGACATTTTCCCAAACATACTCATGAATCGTGATCTTGGTGGGGATTTCTGTCCAGAGCCTGGCGTAGCGCACAGGCACCACGGACTCCTGGGGGTCCCGGTCGACATGCATGTGGAGCATGAGGCGACAGAAAGATGCTCGGAGGTCGAACGGCAGGCTCTCATCCGACATGCACCGCAGGATCAAATCCACAGAGAGCTGTGTCGAAATCTGGTTGATGGCCAGATACTGGCGATCCAAGCACATCCTTGCAAAGAGGTTTAGCTGGTACCTTAAAAATGTTAAACGTATTATATCATTTGTCTTGATAAAGTTCTTCAACATCACAGGATCAGTCAGTATCTACTTTTATGACACCAATATTTCCAAGAGTATGTGATACTGGAGTCAAACTTTGTTGGCGGTAAATTAAGTAATCAAATAACAACATGTCCATGAAATTGTCTCTATGCCCATTCAGCTGCCATTTCCCTTACTAGTTGCAGCGACATGCATCTGGTGGAGACAGTCACTGGCAACTCTGCTCTAGGTTTCCTAGGATCACAGATACACCCTGATGACCATGATGACAGCTCACATGAAACTCAGCTTGGACTCCAGTATCTACACTCTTAGCTTAGATCCACTCAGTTCCTAAATCAAATGTGATCCACATCAGGACACTTGGGTTCATCAGCCTCTGAGATCAAGGATTAGCCTCCAGCTTTGTGGCTAGAGCTGTAGAAACCAAGGAACGGGAGGCACTCCCTGCCTTTCTTAGATTCCTGTCATTTGGGCCCAATTCAACCCAAGGGCTTCTGCCTTGGTTTTCATCCCATAAGTTCAAAGACACCAGCTAGGTTCTTACTCACAATATACCCACCACCAGAAACTACCACCAGAACTTTGGCTGCCCTGTGCCACCACTGAACTTGTGTAACTGTAGACACTACTGTCTCTTAAGCATTAGGTCTCTACTATGTGTAAGCACAAGGTACCCTAAACTACTGGCTGCCTTCCTCTGAGGCCACATCTGTGGCTGGATCAGCTTCCCTGGCCCGAGTTCCAGCTCTCTCTCCACTCCATTTCTTAGCTGCTAATATGTCTCTCAGATGCACCCACTCTGATCACTAATTGAAAAAACCTGTGCTGCACAGCAATCCCAACAATTCTAAATTAGTGGGAAATCAGGAAATTGCAAGAGGTATATGCAGGGCACACAGATGTGAACTTTTATTTCTAATATTTTAAATAATACTACATATTTTAGCTACCCTAGTAATGACTTTTTAGATCGCCTCTTCCTAGACACCTGACTTTTAGAAGTCTCAGAGAACCTCTTTCAATGCGTATGTGAGATTGAGAACTGCGATTCCCTCCAATACTTTACCGGTAATAGGTAAGAACTTCTAAGTCAGCTTTGGTGCCTTCTTTGGCTTCCTGAGCCAGGTGCCTGATAGCTTTGCCATGAGGTTCCTTGTTGCTGTCGATCCAGTAGAGCCAAACTTCTTCGTCATCAATGTCGTCTGGAAGAATGGAGCTCTCCAGCGGGTTGTCCATTTGCATGGAGACCAGCCTTGAAATTAACAACAATATCTATTAAGAATTCCACTAAGAAATAGGACAAAGAAGCACAGTGCTTATAAATAATGAACAGAAAAGGATGACTCCACCATGTGGGCTTACTTGGTCTGAATGAGAATGTCTGCATTGCCTGGGCTCAACATAAATTTGCAGATGAGTTCCTGAGTTACAGGGATAGCGGTGGTATTGGACACACACAGGTCAGATAAATAATCCAAAAATCTGGCCAAAAAAAATTAAATTGAACATTAAGAAAAGGGCATTTTATAAAATCATAACAAAAACAAATGTGGGTATATAAAAAAACATGACTTTTAAGATATATTTTTAAATATGATTCCCATGCACATTTTTACAATGTGTTGCTCATCTATTACATCATTAGAAACATGTTAAACATCAAATTATTTATATTTAATACAAATATTTCTGAAAAGAATATAAGTTCACTTCTATTTATGTGGTGACATGCATCCCACAGCACATTGATTTACAATGTTTAGAAAACCATTTATCTGCCCTAAAGTGAAATACTCCCAGAGTTGAATATGAAAACAAAAGCAGATCAAAGCTAACACTGTCCTGAGTAAAATAAGAATATAGCACACACTTAATCAAAGTGCAATCAGAGGCCCATTTCTGCATGCTAGCATTTGCTGGCTGTGCTAATTATAATTAGTTAAGAAAAGTTTATCAATTGCCTTGGCTTTTCTGCATTCATTTCTTCCAGATAAGGCATCATGATGCAATACAAAGAGAACTTGATGTGGAATCTCAGAAACCCTTGATATACCACCGATTCTATTCCTTCCCATTGGGCTATTCTTGAATAAACTATCCCCTAGTCTTCCTTTTCCTCCTCTCTAAAATGTGGGAAATAATATACAACCAGTGTACTTCCTGAGAACATGTAAGGATTTATGTGACATAATGTATATGAACATATTATAAAGTACTATAAAACTATATATTTTTACATTTAAATATGTCTAGAAGGGGGTTATATCTGCTATACCGCAATAACTCTTTATCATACATAATCATTATGGCAAAAAGCCTCATCTAGTTTTGTCCATAAAAGGGATATAAAAGAACTTTAACTTTAAAAAGTTGTAAGAATACAGCAAAAACAAGCCACCATTCCCCCCTAGAAAAGAATGTTGCATGAACCACTTCAAACCTTGGCTCACGATTTCTCCTGAGTAAACTGACAAATGTTTCTATTTCTTTTGCTGTGATATGTTTCTCTAGTAGTTTTCTGTTGTTGTGCAACAAAGCTGTGATGGTATCTTCTGCCAAAATATCATAGCCAATCTGGGACTGCATGACACAGAAATTCTTAGCAATATATTCCTGCAAAAAAAGAAAGGCTGTCAGAATACACTGCCAAAACAGCTTAGCAATGACAGGTCCCATTACGGTCAGCAACACTAATTCAATTATTCATAACAGAAAACTCACTAAACAGTATTGTCCAAAGAAGAGCAAGTAAACAATTCTTCAACAAATAGGACTTTTTAAGGAAGGAAATGAAAATATTAACATATACCAAATTTAAATTTTTACAAAAAAAAAAACCTATATACCTAGAAATACTTTTGAATATGGGTGCTTATACTTTTGAAGTGTAAGTGAGAAAATAAATAAACTTAGTTACAGTAACAATTCTTATGGCATGGCCACTAAAGATTTCACCACCCTAAAAGAGGCCCTTCTTCTAACCTGCATTAAAAGTCATAACCAATGATTTCAATATAATTATGAAAAAAATAACTCTGTGATCTATACTGTCACACAGAGAATTATTCAGGCAGACCTAAGTGATTTTTCTTTTTGTATGATATGCCACGATGATCTATTAAATCTTCTCTTTAAAATAATGATAAAATTTCCTACTACGTTTTACCTTTAAAAAGCTATCAAATACAAAAATATGATTAATCGCTTAATTGATCGGATCCATTCATGCAATAATGTTTCTTAAAAGCCTGCTTCATTCCAGGCACTCCACATAAGGCAGTAAATAAGATAGATACGCTTTCACAGAGCTCTCATCTAGTGAGGAAAAAAGGTGGGTAAATGAGCTCATAAATAAGCTAATTTTACATGTTGATAAGTGAAATGAAGCAAATAAAAGGATGGAGAAAGGTGGCAACTTCGGATAGTGTAGATGCTAAGGAAGTGACATTTGTGCGAGGATGGAAGTGATGAAAACCCTGAAATGATAAAAAGGAGGCAGCACGGGGAGAGAAGCCATATAGGCTGTGGGAGTAGCAGGTGCAAAGGCTCTGTGGTAGCGAAACCAAGCTTTTTGTGTTCTGTAAGCATAGGGTGGCCATTGGAGCGAGAGTGCTGGAACTGAGTTGAGAAAGCAAGAGCTGATGTTGGAGAAGTAGATCTTCTCTGGCTGTAGCAAAGGACAAAGATGTTATGCTAAGGGCAAGAGAAAATCATTGGGGAGTGTCAATCATACATTATTTAATGTGCTCCTTATTCTTCACACTAATGCTTTTATATGCAAGCCACTATTGCTCATTCCCCATAATCTGTGTATAAGCAAGCCTACCCCCTCCCACAATCAAAACATTTTCACTTCAGTTTCCTGGCTATTCTCCTAACATCTTGGGTATGTTATCTTTGTATCTATTGGGAAGAATTCATTCATTAGAAATGAATTTGCTTTTTTTTTTTAGTGGAACCTATTACTTGAAAATTATACTGGTTGCACAAATCTAATTATACAAAGGAATTTTGTGCCCTTTCAAAATAATGGCTTTATGTTGGATAGCCAATTAAATAAAGGAACTGTCTTCTGTTAGTACATCATCTTAAAGACATATATTGATTTACACAGTTTTATGACTATTGTAATCATACTCTAGTATAATGCAAACCTCCAAGATGTTTGATAAATAGGTCAAGACATTGACAAATAATCAAAAGAAATTAGAGATGTTGCCAAATCCTATAAATAATAATAAACAGAGAGTCGATATGGGTTAGTGCTAAATCACAAAAGAACTGCCTCTGAGGAGCCTGTAAAACATAACTACGGATAAAGGGGAACACGGTAATTATGCAAAAAGTAGAACGTAAGTCTGCTTACATTTTAAAATCATGTTCTAAAAATATTAGAAAACTGTTCTATGATTAATACAAAGCATTCTTAGTTCAACATAAATGAGAAAAGTATTGAACTGGAACGTGCACGGAACGTGAGGGAAAGTAAAATCTAACTCTAGGGAATGCTGGGAATTGTTTTCTTTTGTCAGCTCAATGATCTACATCTTGAAAGACATCCCAAAAGAGATAAGGGGTGGTCCATCCACAGTCATACACTCTAGAAAAAACGAAAAGCAGATTTAATGTTCTGGAACTTAATATTTTTCCAATAAAATAAAGACAGCCCTTTATCTTGGTATGTCAAAGGAATACAGTGAAGCTGGGACAAATAATTCCAATGACAGCATTTTCACTTGGGAAGAAGGATGTTTGTAAGTAAGATTATATTAAAAAGTATTTAAGGATTTGTTTATATAGTCGCCTTCCTCGCTCTTGCCCCTTGTCTTATTATTTCTCTTCTGACTAATCTGTTTTACATATTCTTTTTAGATATTTTCTTGATCTTCAAACAGAATTTCAAAATCAATGTATTTTAACACATTTTTCTTAGAGCAAATTTTTTTTTCTTGCCAAAAACCATTCAAATTACTAAAAGGAAACAGTGCGATGAGTAAAAGCCTGGGTTTGAATATTGTCTTCAGTCTTAAAACTGTATCATCTTTGGCGAGTTATTTAAACTCTTTGTGCTTTGGTTCTTCATCTTAACTCAGTAGTAACTGAATTAAGATGTAAAAAGTGCTGAGTTGAGCCTGGTACAAAGTAAGCACTCAATAAATACCACTAACCATTCCCAAATGATCTCCCACTTCTAGACCTGAAGTCCTAGGCCCTACATGTGGCTTAGCCCAACCTGCCCCACCAACCCTCTCTCACACCATTCTTCCTCACGGACTAAACTCACCAACAACATTTCCTAACTATATCCTCATCTCCCAAACTGGCTAAGAGAAAAATGGGACACTCGTCTACCTAATAATTTTAAACAAACAAACATGCATATTATTGAACACATTGCAAAATATCACATACTTTTAAGATTAAAAAATGGGACAAAAGAAATGTCACTTGCAGTTGACAGCTTTTAGCTATGTCCCTAGATATGCCTGGCTCCCCTGATTCCACAGTTGGCAATGTCTCTGGGCAGAAGTGCCCTTCCCAGCATCCAGCATTCCTTTTTCATAGGCCTGTCTTTTTTAAAAGGCCTGCTCCCTTACAGTTTATGAGAATGGTTCTCATCCTTCTGCGATGCTTCCTTCTCCAAGCAGCTTTCCTGGATCCCTCAGCCATGGCTGAGCTCCTCTCCCTCTTCTGAATCCCAGCGGTACTTTCTCTCTCACATGCCTTCTCTGCCTCCCCTTCATATTTCAGATGCACAAGCCAGATCTTTCCCACAAGACAATAAATTCTTTGACCTTT
Source organism: Vespertilio murinus (assembly GCA_963924515.1). Lineage (NCBI taxonomy): Eukaryota > Metazoa > Chordata > Mammalia > Chiroptera > Vespertilionidae > Vespertilio > Vespertilio murinus. The sequence goes on along the minus strand of OZ004707.1, from coordinate 164,056,934 downwards.
ACATAATGATGTGATATCTCACATGTTCCTAAAAAGCCGAGAAATGTCTCAGAACTCTTTACATAAGGCATCCTGCATGCCCTCGGCCCAGCAGGAGCTGATACCGTGCACACAGAAGGACTCAGACATCCTCCCTCAACAATAATATTACATGGAAGAATAAATGCATATTTCAGCTCAAAAATACGCCCTAGCCGATTTGGCTCAGTGGATAGTGTGTCACCCTAAGGACTGAAGGGTCCCTGGCTCGATTCTGGCCAAGGGCACATGCCCGGGTTGTGGGCTCAATCCCTACAAGTGTGGGGCATGCACGAGGCAGCCAATCAATGATTCTCTCTCATCATTGATGTTTCTATCTCCTTTTCCCTTCCTCTCTGATGTCAATAAATATATATATATATATATATATATTTTTAAATACACACAGGTCAGGTTTGTGTGTTCCCAATATGACACATTCCATTGCAAAGTGCAATTTTCCATTCGTATTTTACATGTTCTAGAACAGTCACCATCGAACCTCGCCCATACTGTAAATGTTAGACAGAGGCCGTGGCCTGCCACCCTCTGACCTGATTTTTCCGGTAGTCCTGCTGCGAATGCCTCAGCACGCGGTAGCAGAGCCTCAGCATGTACTTGTAGGGAGCGTATCTTTGGTCCCCCAGATCTTCGAGTCTCAGCATTGGGCCTTCTCCTGCTTTCTCCTTAAAGGGTGCTTTAAGAATCCCAAATATCTACCAGAAAACAAAACAAAAAGAAAAATACCTATTCTGATGAATGAAGACAGATGTTTTGCAATGTGTTTTAATTTCTTTTAAATAAGCACAATGATTCAAAAACACTTTTGAAATATTAATGGGAAAAAAATTAAGGATATAGGATCAATAACATATTAAGAAACAGAAAAATACTGATAAAAGAATTCCCTAAATGGAATGACAAAAACATTTTTTAAATAAAACAAAAACTTAATTGTGATTAGATATTATATTTTATTAAAATAAGAAATATAAAGATGTTGGGTTGTACCAAGTTACATCAACATATTCAGATGGACTAAAATATAGTTTGATTTCTATCAGCTTTATAATTACATCTATTCTATAGCTTTCTAAAATCAACATAATATTTTTTAAAAAACATGTATTTTCACTTAAAGCTGACATCAGAAAATTGCTTCCAAATATTGCTTCTAAACTTCTTTATAAAACAATTTATTGTTCTTGGTACATAAAGATGTGGCCAAACCAACAAATGGTACCCAGTAACCCAGATTCTTCTTCTAAAGTTACTAATTGGGAAGTATTTAAAAAGCATTGAGGAATTTAACTCTTTTAGGTGGCAAGACAGGACATAGGATCACCTAGTGATTAGCTGGTAGAATGAGTAAATAGTTTATAAAAGAGCACCTAGGGCCCTACCCAGTATGGCTCAGTTGGTTGGAGCATCATCCAATACACCAAAGAGTGGCAGGTTCAAGTCCCCGTAGGGCACACCCACATTGCAGTTTTGATAGTCAGGGCGCATGCAGGAAGCAATCAATTGATGTTTCTAGCTCACATCAATGTCTCTCTTTCTCTCTTTCTCCATCTCTCTCTTTCTCTCTCCCTCCCTCCCTCCCTTCCTGTTGATAAATATCAATTAAAAAGATTTTAAAGCACCTAGGCAAGGGCATGATCATTCATACAAGACAGCAAAATGAACAGAAACTATCCATTAGTTCATGAAATATAATATGAATTAATGTTTCTTTAATAATTCTATATTCACTAAACCTTGAATTTTATACTTATAATACTAAAAAAGTTTTGACATGTTGGTTAACATATTAATAAATGATTCAAGGTCCTAAAAGTCCTTGAAATAAACATTTTTATACACACACCCCAAAAGCTATTGTCAGAAAAGACCATTTGTCTCATTCCATTTGCAGCTTACCTTTGAGGAAAAATGTTAATTGTATATTTCAGACAATCAGCTACAGAATATTAACTGACAATGTCTCCTGTTTTCCTTGCCCAACTTTACAAATAGCATGTGTATATTAATATGATTTTTATTTAAGTATCTTCCTTGAGTCCAGTTAGAGAATAAAGAAAGCTATTACTTTATATAGCAATTCACAGAACAAAAAGAAAGCATAAAAGCAGGCATGTTCGTATGTGCATATTATTAGGAAGTGAATTAATTGACTGCTGTGTTTTAAACTATCTCAGAAAGAACTTCCAGGGTAAAACCTAGACTATTAGATAGGGCACTTGTGAGCCAATGAACAGGTTACCCTACTTTCCTATGGAGGAGACGGAAAGAAGTAGGAAGCTTCCAAGTTCTCCTGGAAGTTCTACCTTGAAGGTTACCCCAGCACATTTTCTGGAGATAGTCTGACCATGTAAAGCTTTTTAGAAAGCCATGGTAGGCTGCCTCCTGGACAGCCCCCAGTGATTGCTAACTCCTGAATTCGTACCCTTGTGGGATCCTGTCTCCTTGACAATGCACTGGAACTGATGGGATGTTACTTCTAGGATTAGGTTATAAAAAGACCGTGGCTTCCATCTGGGTGCCCTCTCTAGATCTTTCTTGGACCACTCAGTTCTAACAAAGACCAGCTGCCAACTTTTCTTTTTTTAATCTTTATTGTTGAAAGCATTACAGATATCCCTTTCCCCCCCCCCCCATTGACCCCTTATAGCCTGCCCCAGGCCTTCACCACACTATCTGTGTCCATGGGTTATGCATAAACGCATACACGTTCTTTGGTTGATCTCCACCCACCCACCCCACCTTCCTTCTGAGATTCAACAATCTGTTCCATGTCTCTATGCCTCTGGATCTATTTTGTTCATCAGTATATTTTGCCCTTTAGATTCCACATATGAGTGAGGTCATGTGTCTTTCTCTGACTGGCTTACTTCAAGGCAAACCCATACATGTGAGCTGGGAAGTGACTCCTCTCCTATCTTAGCCTCGAGATGACTGCAGCCTGCTATAAGGATCCTGAGTGAGAACTGCCCACCTAAGCCACTCCCAGATCCCCAATCCGCAGCAACTGCATGTATCTAATGTTTTCAGCCACCAAGATTTTGGGCAACTTGTTACACAGCAATAAATAACTAATCCAAGGACTTTCCTGATAGCATAATTCAAAAAACAAAATATGTAAATTTAGCACATGGAAACATTCACCTGTGCCAATATGTTTTGTTCCCTCATTAATTTTTGACGTTCTCGGTTTGGCTTGCTGATAACCACATCCAGAACCTCCTGCCCGTTGTTAAGTACATCGGCAACAAAGAAGATAAGGTCTTCCAATAATTTGGTTACAAACCTATAGGAAAACAAAAAGGAAATTTTACTATACAGTGTTAATTTGGGGGAGGAAGTTAATAAACACTAGGAACTGAAGCACCGCAAAAGAAAGTATTTTATAATAAAAAATTATTTACTCAACAAAATATTTAATGCAGTTAATGTGACCAAAATCTTTACAAGAACATCTCTTCTCCAATTTTTCCAGTCCCCACTCCCACATCCAGCTCCAATCAAGTATTTGTAATTATGTAATGACCATTAAAAATAAAGCCATGAGAGGAGAAAATGGCGGAAGAGCAGATGGGCGGTTTCTGAGTCTTGTCCCGAGGAAGAGAGAGAAAGCAGCGGAGGATCGCGCTAGGAGTGCTCGTCAACAAGCCAGGAGACTAGCAAACACCAGAGGAAATTTGGGGTCTGCTGATTAGGGAGCCACCAGCAGCTGAACACCCACAGCTGGGTCCCTTACCGGAGATACTTGCCGGCGCGGACGGGAAATCTCGCCATCTTGGAAGGGAGGAGGTTCGAGTGTCGGAGGCCTGATTATCCCCAGCCCCAAGGAACACCAAATGAACATAGTCGGCGCGAACCCTTGATCTCAGAGGAGCTCAGATTTCGCAGCGATCCGGTGGGTGAGTTCCCCTCGGACCGGTAGTTCTGACTGAGTTCCACTCGGCGCAGCAACACCCCCCCCCCGCCCCCCTGCGCGCCAGCGCGCGCGGCGCGCAGTGGCTGAGGGACTCGGACCGGTAGCTCTGACCGAGTTCCACTCGGCGCAGCAACACACCCCCCCCCCCCTGCTCACCAGCGCGCGCGGCGCACGGAGGCTGAGGGACTGGGACCTGTAGTTCTGACCGAGTTCCACTCGGCGCAGCAACACCCCCCCCCCCCCTGCGCACCAGCTCCCGCGGCGCACAGAGGCTGAGGGACTGGTCGTGGATTTACTTCTCAGCTGGAGGCGCGCCTGTCTGTGGACAGGGCTCCTAAGACTAGGGATATCTGGGGAGCAGCACAGCTGGATCTGAGTCCGGGAGGTGGCCGCGGAATTGCAGGGGAGTGCAGCCAGCTCCGGACCGCCCCACCCCCAGCCATCAAAGACACAGAGAAGAGGAAAAAGCTAGAAAGGCTTTAGAGTCCTGGAAGTCATCCAGAAACACTGCCACCCAGAGGCTAAAGCACACAGGGTCTCTAGATTGGCTTAAAAATCAGGTCTTGTAATCAACACGGAGGAACGGTGAAACACAGTGAACTGCCACTACCGCCCAGACTGGGAACAGGCGTGCGAGACATAGCAACACAGAAAGTGAATGACCTTCATTACTGCAAATTTTGTTTAATTTTTAATTTTCAATTTTTATTTTTTTAACTGTTGAATTTTTGTTTTTTACCTACTTTAATTGCAAAGTTTACTCAAGAAATTTTTTTCATCTGCCATCACTAGATTTTACCTTTTTAATTAATTCATTTTTATAGGTAATCAACATTATTACTACTACTATTTTACCTTTTTTATCTTTTTTATCTTATTTTCTTTTGTTTATTTTTATTACTACTTTTTAAGTGTCATATTATAATCCTTTTTTTTTGCTTTCTATTTTTTTTTTTCCTTTTTCCTCTATTTCCTTTTTTCTCTATTTCCTCCTGCGGGATTATTATTCTAAAAACTATTCATACCTTGCCTTCTCCAACGCTCTATTCTATCTCAAACCTACCTTTATGACATCTCTCTATTCCTAACCCTTTACCTTTGGTGTCCTGCTTATCTTAACCCTTTACTGCTATAGATTTTCCTTACTCTTTCTGTTTACCCTCTCCAAAATTTTCACCTGTCCGGTGTATATATAATTCCCAACCCCCTGCTCCAATCCCATTCACACCTACCTTGCCACTGCCCCCCCACCAAAAAAAAAAAAAAAAGCCTTCTCTCTACCCCTTTGTTGTTGTATGTTGAATGCTAACTATATCAAAGGTTTATGCTTTTTTGTGTGTGTGTAAGATTGGTTTGCTTATTCTTTTTATTGGATTGTATGTTCTTGTTATCTGGGTTCTAGACACCTTTATTGGAGGATATTAATATTGCAAACACATTTCTGTCCAGTGCCTTGTGTGTTGTACCTGGTTGTGTTGTATTTTGTGCCTTTAAATCAAAGCAGGAGGGAGAGAACTACGTTACCAGGCACCCTATAAAGAGAGAGCATGGGGAGACTAAGAAACAACCCGCCTGTGAAAGAAAATCAACCATCACCAGAAAATGAAGTAAACGAGTTAGAGGCAAGCAACCTACCAGAGCAAGAATTCAGAGTAATGATCATAAGTTGGCTAAAAAGAATGGAAGACAAATTTGACAATATGAATAAGACCCAAGAGGAAATGAAGAAGACCCAAGAGGAAATGAAGGTGACCCAAGAGGAAATGAAGGTGACCCAAGAAGAAATGAAAAATGACATCGCTACTATGAAGAACTCAATAGAAAGCATCAAGAGTAGACTAGATGAAGCAGAAGACCGCATCAGTGAGCTAGAAGACAAAATGGAAAAAAATACCCAATTACAGCAGTTGCTAGAAAAAAAAATTAAAAAACAGGAGGAGAGCCTAAGGGAGCTTTGGGACAATACAAAACAAAACAATATTAGAATAATAGGGGTTCCAGAAGGAAAGGAAACTGAGCAAGATATGGAAAAAGTATTTCAAGAAATAATGACAGAAAACTTTCCTGAGATAGAGAAGAAAAAACCAACACAAATCCAAGATGCTCGAAGGGTCCCCAACAAAATGAACCCCCAAAGATCAACACCCAGACACATTATAATTAAACTGGCAAAAAACATCGACAAAACCAGAATCTTAAAAGCAGCCAGAGAGAGACAGAAAGTTACATATAAAGGAAACCCCATCAGACTAGCAACTGATTTCTCAACAGAAACTCATCAGGCCAGAAGGGAATGGGATGACATATACAAAGTCATGCAAAGGAAGGGTCTGAACCCAAGAATACTGTACCCCGCAAGGCTGTCAATCAAAATTGAAGGTGTAATCAGGAGCTTCACCGACAAAAACAGACTAAAGGAATTTATCTCCAACAAACCAGCAATGCAAGAAATGCTAAAGGGTCTACTGTAATAATAAAGAAATAGGAAGTGAAGAAGGAACACAGGGGGATAGAATAAAAATGGCATCAAATACCTACCTTTCAATAATTACTTTAAATGTAAATGGTTTAAATGCTCCAATTAAAAGACATAGGGTAACAGAATGGATAAGAAAGCAAAACCCATTCATCTGCTGTCTACAAGAAACCCACCTCAGAAAAACAGACGCCCACAGACTGAAGGTGAAAGGATGGAAAAAGATTTTCCAGGAAAACGGAAACGAAAAAAAAAGCTGGGGTAGCAATACTTATATCTGACAAACTAGATCTCAAAGTGAAGGACATAACAAGAGATAAGGAAGGCCACTTCATAATACTAAAGGGTGTAATCCAACAAGAAGAAATAACCCTGGTAAACATATATGCACCCAATTTGGGAGCACCCAAATACATAAAGAAACTGCTGGAGGACATTAAGGGACAGATTAATAGCAATGCTATCATAGTAGGAGATTTTAATACTCCATTGTCACCTCTGGACAAATCATCTAAACAAAAAATCAGTAAAGAAACGTCAATTCTAAATGACGTATTAGACCAGATGGAATTAATTGACATCTTCAGAACATTTCATCCCAAAGCCACAGAATATACATTCTTCTCAAGTGCACACGGGTCATTCTCAAAGATAGACCACATATTGGGACATAGGCAAAGTCTCTTCAAATTCAAGAAGATAGAAATCTTATCAAGCATTTTCTCAGATCACAGTGCCATAAAATTGGAAATCAACTACAATAATAATAAGCCAAAGAAATTAAACACATGGAGACTAAATAGCATGCTATTGAACAAAGACTGGGTTACCAGAGAAATCAAGGAAGAAATCAAAAACATCATGGCAACTAGTGACAATGAAAACACAACAATCCAAAATCTATGGGACACAGTAAAAGCTGTTTTGAGAGGGAAGTTCATATCCCTACAAGCCTATTGCAAAAAACAAGAAAGAATGGTAACAAATTATCTTACCCTACAACTCAAACAGTTAGAAAAAGAACAGCAAGAAAGGCCCACTGTAAGCAGAAGGAAGGAAATAATAAAAATCAGAGCGGAGATTAACGACATAGAGACCAAAGACACAATACATAAGATCAACAAAACCAAGAGCTGGTTCTTTGAAAGGATTAACAAGATTGATGAGCCTCTAGCCAGGCTAACCAAGAAACAAAGAGAGAGGACCCAAATAAACAAAATTAGAAATGAAAGAGGTGAAATAACAACAGACCCCGCCGAAATACAAAGGATTGTTACAAAATACTATGAACAACTATATTCCAACAAACAGGACAACCTGGAGGAAATGGACATATTCCTAGAAAAATACAACCTTCCAAAACTCAATCAGGAAGAATCTAAAAATCTCAATAGACCAGTAACTTGGGAAGAAATTGAAGCAGTCATCAAAAAGCTTCCAGCAAACAAAAGCCCAGGGCCAGATGGCTTCACAGGAGAGTTTTACCAAACATTCAAGGAAGAACTAAAACCTATCCTCCTCAGACTTTTCCAAAAAATTCAAGAGGAAGGAACACTGCCAAACTCCTTTTATGAAGCCAGCATCACCCTAATACCAAAACCAGATAAAGACAACTCAATGAAAGAGAATTACAGGCCAATATCCCTCATGAACATAGATGCCAAAATCCTCAACAAAATTCTAGCAAATCGGCTCCAGCAGTACATCAGGAAGATCATACACCATGACCAAGTAGGTTTTATACCAGGAATGCAAGGATGGTACAATATTCGCAAATCAATAAACGTGATATATCACATAAACAAATTGAGAGATAAAAATCATATGGTCATATCTATCGATGCAGAAAAGGCATTTGATAAAATCCAACACCCTTTCCTGATAAAAACTCTCAACAAGGTGGGAGTACAAGGATCATACCTCAACATAATAAAAGCTATATATGATAAACCCACAGCCAACATCATGCTCAATGGGCAAAAACTAAAACCATTCCCTCTAAGAACAGGAACAAGACAGGGATGCCCACTCTCACCACTCCTCTTTGACATAGTACTGGAAGTACTCGCCATCGCAATTAGACAAGAAGAGGAAATAAAAGGCATCAAAATCGGAAAAGAAGAAGTAAAGCTGTCACTATTTGCAGATGACATGATATTGTACATAAAAAACCCAAGAGACTCCATCAAAAAGCTAATAGACTTAATAAACGAATTTGGCAATGTAGCAGGATACAAAATAAATGCCAAGAAATCAATGGCATTTCTCTACACCAATAGTGAACTTACAGAAACAGAGACTAAAAAAGCAATCCCGTTTACCATCGCACCAAAAAAATTAAGTTACCTAGGAATAAACTTAACCAAGGAGGTAAAAGACCTATATGCAGAAAACTACAGGACACTGAAAAAAGAAATAGAGAAAGATGTAAACAGATGGAAGAACATACCATGTTCATGGATTGGTAGAATCAACATCATCAAAATGTCCATACTTCCCAAAGCAATATATAAGTTCAATGCACTCCCCATGAAAATACCATGGACATACTTCACAGACCTAGAAAGAACTCTCCAAAAATTCATTTGGAACAATAAAAGACCCCGAATAGCCTCAGCAATCTTAAGAAATAAGAGTAAAGTAGGAGGAATCTCAATACCAGATTTCAAGCTGTATTACAAAGCAACTGTTCTCAAAACAGCCTGGTACTGGCACAAGAACAGACATATTGATCAATGGAATAGATTAGAGAATCCAGACATCAACCCAAATCAATATGCTCAATTAATATTTGACAAAGGAGGCACGAACATACAATGGAGTCAAGACAGTCTTTTTAATAAATGGTGTTGGGAAAATTGGACACATACATGTAAAAGAATGAAACTAGATCACCAACTTACACCATACACAAAAATAAACTCAAAATGGATACAGGACTTAAACATAAGACGGGAAACCATAAAAATACTAGAGGCATCCACAGGCAGCAAAATCTCAGACATATGCCTAAAGAACTTCTTCACTGATACTAACCCTAGGGCAATGGAAGCTAAAGAGAAAATAAACAAATGGGACTACATCAAAATAAAAAGCTTTTTTACGTCAAAAGAAACCATCAACAAAACAACAAGAAAACCCACTGTATGGGAGAACATATTTGCAAACGATATCACTGATAAAGGTTTAATCTCCAACATCTACAGACAGCTTATACAACTCAATAAAAGGAAAATGAATGAGCCAATTAAAAAATGGGCAATGGACCTAAATAGAATCCTCTCAAAAGAAGACAGAAGGAAGGCCAAGAGGCACATGAAAACATGCTCCAAGTCACTAATTATCCGAGAGATGCAAATCAAAACAACAATGCGGTACCATCTCACACCTGTCAGAATGGCCAACATCAACAAAACAACAAACAACAAATGTTGGCGAGGTTGTGGAGAAAAAGGAACCCTCGTGCACTGCTGGTGGGATTGTAGGTTGGTGCAACCACTGTGGAAATCAGTATGGAGCTTCCTCAAAAAACTGAAAATGGAACTCCCATTTGACCCAGTAATCCCACTACTAGGAATATACCCCAAGAAACTAGAAAGACCAATCAGAAAGGATATATGCACCCCTATGTTCATAGCAGCACAATTTACAATAGCTAGGACTTGGAAACAGCCTAGGTGCCCGTCAGCAGATGAATGGATCAGAAAACTATGGTACATCTACACCATGGAATACTATGCTGCCATAAAAAGGAAGGAATTCTCATCATTTGCAGTAACTTGGATGGAATTGGAGAGCATCATGCTGAGTGAAATAAGCCAGTCAATGAAAGAGAAACACTACATGACCTCACTCATTTATGGATATTAAAGATCATTATAAACGAATGAACAGAAAGATTGATATAGTGACAGTAAAACAACAGGCAGTCTGTCAAATGACAGCGGGGGGGGGGGGGGGGGTAGGGAGATCTGGGGGAGATAAGAGATCAACCAAAGGACTGGTATGCTTGCATATAAGAATAGCCAATGGACACAAAACTCTGGGGAGGGAGGGCATATATTGGGGGGGGGGGGGCAATGATAAGCTATGTATACAGATAATACCTTAATAAAAAAAAAAAAAAATAAAAAAAAAAATAAATAAAGCCATGTGAGGCCCATCGACATTCAGTCAATAGGACAATAACACCGACGCTTTTCCATGAGTGAACAGCAATAAAGAATAGTTCTGCTTTAGGAAAAATAGCTAAATTTTTGGAATTCTTCCAAATTCCTAAATTTGAATCACTATTTTTACTCGACTCAAACTATATCTTGTAATCTTCACCACTTTTAATTTCTCCAATATATAGAATAGGGAAAACAAAATGATCTGTGAATAAAAACAGACTAAGCAATCATAAAAAAAATCAGAAGGCCAACAAAAAGCAAGGAAAAAAACAATTTTAAAATAAATTTTTAAAAAGTATTTTTAATCCTCAAAGACATAAAGAAAGCAATTATCTTCCAACACATAAAGTGAGATATGAGTAATGACTAGGCAGATAGAGCAAAAGAACTATGAACAGTAAAATTATGATCATTTAAATAAAAATTTAATTCATGAAGGTAAACTATTCTAGATACATTGCAAGAAAAATTAGTGATTTATAAGACAGTTTCAAAAGATATCCATAAAGCAGCACTGAACGTTTTTAAAAGCTATATTATAAAAAGAAAGAGAAGAGACAGGAGGGTGAACTAAGAGGCTTCAATGTGCATTTAATAGGAGTTACAAAAGAGAGAGGACAGAAAAAGACAAAGAAGCAATATTTGAAGGAAAATGGCTGGAAGTTTTCCAGACTTGCTGAAAGACATAATATTCAGATTAAAAGCATTCCCTACGTATCAAATGGGACAAACAAAAATAAAAGTTTTACAACAAAGAAAATAATCTACAAAATTACCAGAAAGTAAAGGGGAAAATGCCAATAAATAATAACAATCCCATTAACAGCAGATTTCTTACTTGGAACAAGAGATAACAGAAAATAATTAAATTATAACTTTAAAAGACTTAGAAGCCCTCACCAGTGTTACTAATTGGTTAGAGCCATGTGCACACATGCCCCTCCCCCAACCCCCAAGGCACCAAAGAGTCCTGTGTTTGATTCCTGGTCAAGGGCACAGACCTGGGTTGCAGGTTCAATCCCCAGCCCCAGTGGGGTACGTATGGTAGGCAACCAATCGATGTGCCTCTCTCAAATCAATATTTCTCTCTCTTTCTCTGTCTCTATCTCTTTCTTGTCCCCTTCTTCCCTCCACTTTCTCTAAAAATCAATGAGGAAAAAATATCCTCTGGTGAAGATTAACAACAACAAAAAATAACTAGAAGAATAATTTTCAATCAAACATTCCATGCATGAAGTATCACTTAAGAGTAGAGGTAAAATAAAGACATTTTCATATATGTAAAAACTAAAAGATTTATAATCTCATTGAATAAAGCATGAATTTCAGCAAGAAGAAAAGCAAACCCAGAGAGAAGTGAGATGCAAGAAATAAAGGCAAGCAGAGGAAGACATTAAGTATATTAGTAAATGTAATAAACAACTGAAGAACAATTTAGATGCTAAACTTTATAGTAAGAAAAGGTGCTACATACTAATTTGATACTTATTCATTTGTAATTATTAAACCCAATAAAATAAAAATTTCAAATGAAAAGAATAAACACACTATTATAAGAAAGATGGCAGGCAGAATACCAGCACATAATTAAAGCTTTCTGAGGTACTTTTCTCCCCTGAAATGAAGAAATATTTAATACAGGATGGGGCAAAAGCAGGTTTACAGTTATTCACATGGGAAATAATGCAATAATTAATAGATAAGAATATAAGAGTAAACTCTGTGTTCCATATACTCACAACTGTAAGCCTACTTTTGCCCCACTCTGTATCTTCAAGTTTTATAAGAAGAATACATAGTTAAAATGTTTGCACATATAGCTTAAATTTTATGTTCTATGAACATAAGGGCAACTTCTAAATAATAAAAATATTATCTATGGCTTCTAAACCACTACAGAAAAAGAAAAAAATGGGGAGAAAAACATAAACATCAACCTTACAGAAAGCAATTAGTGGAGAGAAAAGAAAAAAGCTGCATTAAAGAAAGGAAAACACAAATAAAACAAAATATCATTCGATATCAAAGTAATTCCAACGCATGCATCTAAGTTGAGCAAATTAAGACTATAATAATAGATTTTTAAAAACCCATCTTTCTGCTCCTCAAAGAGACATAACTAAAACAAAATGGCCAGGAAATCTGGAATAAATGCCTACCGCAAAAAAAGCATCTACTCAAATACCAAGCAAAAGATAACTCATGGAGCCGAAACCGGTTTGGCTCAGTGGATAGAGCGTCGGTCTGTGGACTGAAAGGTCCCAGGTTCGATTCTGGTCAAGGGCATGTACATTGGTTGCAGGTACATTCCCAGTGGGGGGTGTGCAGGAGGCAGCTGGTTGATGTTTCTCATCGACGTTTCTAGCTCTCTATCCTTCTCCCTTCCTCTCTGTGGAAAATCAATGAAAATATATTTTTTTAAAAGATAACTCATGGAGAGATGGCAACATCAGGCAAATAAAGTGTAAGGGGACACGCATGATGTTGCTATAGGCAGACATGAGCTCTCCGTCAGGACTACTGATCTGGGAGCACATGCTGTTGTGGTTGCTGGGCTTCTGTCACCAGAACCAACCGTGAGCCCTGAAACTGCCTGAAGACAAGGCCACAGTCTGTGCCGGCCACCTCTGCCTTACCACTGCATACATACAAGCCTCATGGCGCCGTGCCTGGCGTACACCGACAGTTTAGCAGGATGGGAAACAAATGAATATTCAGCTATAAACACTGCAGATGAACCTGGTATTTTTTCTGCATCCTCAGAGGTGGAAGCATGGCACAGAAATTCTGGTTTACGATTGCATGCGCCCCTTCTTCCAGCTCTAAACATTGTTAACCGCCCTCCACTTTCCCTCTGGGTGCAGCTGTGCAGAATGAGATCAGAAATTGCTACGGAAGAATGTCAAAGGTGGAGGATCCTGGAGCACAACCCGGGAGCTGCGCCTCCGAAGCCTATTCCAGGGTGAAGGAAAAGGGGTGTGATGAGAGAGAGAATTCAAATAACACGGGCATTTTGAAAGCAATCTGCAATATTCTAACACCTTCCTTTTGACCTGGCATCATTCTTCCTGGAGTAAAAGAGTATCTAATAATAACTTCATTCTCCAGAGAGGAGAAAAAGTCAGAGTCGTGAGGTATTTTTCAGAAAGAATTTGATATTGGATTCTAAAACTGAGAAAAATCATATAAATGTATTCAACTCCGCCAGGCAGCTTTGAATGATTTTTGATGAAAGGTGGCTTTTTATAAAATTACTAAATTAAGATCAATAATTGCAACTTCCTATTTCTCAAGCAAGGCCTTCTTTATGCTAGGATATTTTTCTCTCTAAAACAGTGGGGAAGGAAGCAGGGGGGATACAAATGCATAATCCCTGCTCAGTGCTGATCCTCCACCTTCCTCAGAATTAACCTGGAGAGGTTAAGATTCTCCCAGCAGTAAGAGGAGTACCTTGCACAGGGTTACAGCCCGTAGTGGTAAATGCTTGTAATCCTAATCTTTGTGTGTGTTTTTCATCAAGAATCACTGTAATTGCTGAAACCGGTTTGGCTCAGTTGTAGAGCGTCGGGCTGTGGACTGAAGGGTCCCGGGTTCGATTCTGGTCAAGGGCATGTACATTGGTTGCGGGCATATCCCCAGTAGGGGGTGTGCAGGAGGCAGATGGTCGATGTTTCTCTCTCATCGACATTTCTAGCTCTCTATCTCTCTCCCTTCCTCTCTGTAAAAAATATCAATAAAATATATATATTTTTTTTAAAAAAAAAAAGAATCACTGTAATCCCTAGCCAGGGGACTTTGTAAGTGGGACTGAGTAAACTCCTGAGCATATGTGGAGTGACAGAGACTACAAAATGGATTCATCAAAAGGAAGCGTTAATTAAGTAAGAAGCAAATAACAAGTGGTATCAGTATCTGCACATCGGATTCTCTTACTGGTCATAACTTAGTTCTGGTATTTAATCATCTGTAGCGAAGGGAGCAGAGGTTTCAGCTTCTGGCCTTTACTCATTCTCCCCAGAGGAGTGCAGTACAATTGAATGCACAATTAGTGGTCATCAATGCATTTTTGTTGGGGGGAAAACAGGTATGAAAAGAGGAAGCTGAGAAACAGCTATGCCAATGGTTTGTATAGTTATGAGTATTTTTCCATTAACAGGTGTATCTTGCATTGTAAGATATATTTCTAGAAGTTCATAAAACAGCCAAAACCAGTTTGGCTCAGTGGATAGAGCGTCGGCCTGTGGACTGAAAGGTCCCGGGTTCGATTCCGGTCAAGGGCATGTACCTTGGTTGCAGGCATATCCCCAGTAAGGGGTATGCAAGAGGCAGCTGATCAATGATTCTTTCTCATTGATGTTTCTAACTCTCTATCCCTCTCTCTTCCTCTCTGTAAAAAAATCAATAAAACATATGTTAAAAAAAAATACATGTTTCATTATGGCAGACTTATAATTCGAGATGGAACATTGCAAGAGCCTCCTCTAAAGTGAGTACCATCCTGACTTCTGGGACAATTATCTCCTTGCACTTCTTTATAGACCTGCCAATTGCTTACACACCCAAAGTAAGAGTTCAGTTTTGCTTGTTTTGAAACTTCACAAATACTATTAGAGTGAATGTGTTTGTGTCTAGTTCTCAATCAGCCCAGGATTTAGTAGGTTTGCCCGTGTTGTTACAGTATACATAGACGCAGTTCATTTACTTTCATTGCTATGATAGTTACCAAGATGGGATTCACTTATTCAGCTGGTGATGGACAACTGAGTGGTTTCTAGTTTGCGGTTACTTAGAACAAGGCTGAACTTCGTTACACATGTGTCTTAGTGCACATGTGTAGGAGCATCTTTCAGACAGATGTTCAAAATCATTCCCCTAGTAGGGGAGCTGGTGAGTCATGGAGCGTCCATTTCTTTTTTGTGTGTGCATGTGCGTGTGCTAATTAGTGAGACCGACCCACTTAATAAATCTTTGAGTGCACAGGACAGTGCTGTTAACTGCAGGCACAATGTGGTGCAGCGGTTCTTTAGAACTTATTCAGCTTGTGTAAATGAAACTTTATACCCATTAAAGAGGATCTTCTAATTTCCCCTCCCCACCGCCAGCCACTGGCAACCACCATTCTACTCTCTGTTTCTAAGAGTCGGACTCTTATGCAACATGCTTTACCATGGCCGAGATATGGGAAACAACCTCAGTGTTTATGGATGGATGAATGGATAAAGAAAATGCAATATATATACTGAGTGGCCAGATTATTATGATTTCTGAATGCATAATAATCTGGCCACTCAATATATATTCATGCCCAGTGCATGAATTTGTGCATGAGTGGGGTCTGGGCAGTTGGCTGGCCTGCCTGCTGGTCAAACTCCTGGTCGAGGGGACAATTTGCATTTTCTTATATAGGATATACACTGAGTGGCCAGATTACTATGCGTTCAGAGATCATAATAATCTGGCCACTCAGTGTACATACAATGGAATATTACTCAACTTTAAAAATAAGAAAATCCTGTCACATGTGGCAGCATGGGTGAAGCTGGAGGACATTGTAAGTGAAATAAGCCAGTCACAGCAGGACAAACACTGCAGGATTCCAATTATAAAAGGAGTGCTGCCTCTTTAGCTTTTCTGGTCACTATCAAACTATTTTCCAAAGTGCTTATACCAACTATCATTTCACCAGCTGTGTATGAGAGTTCCAATGTATGAAGAATTAGATAAAATATATCTATAGTGCCTAACATAGTACCAACACAAGGTACGGATAAAATAATTAACATCTATCAAAATCATTCTCTTTCTCATTATTTCCAAAACCAGAGTTGAAGAATTAAGGAGCCAGTTTCTCTGAGGGAGTTGTAAGAGCAGAGCGCTACACCATGAATGCTGTTTTCTGGTATTATATATTTGGATTTTGGGGGTTTTTGTGGTACCTAAGCAGAAAACTGTATCTTAAATAAGTAAGAAGAACAACAAAAATACAACTTCTTTTAGAACCTTTAGAAATCAAAAATCAAAAATCAAGTGCAGCAAAAGTTATTGTGAATCTCTTATGAAACACGAAAAGGAGAGATCAGCCCCGTCAGAGTGGCTCAGTGGTTGAGCATTGACCTATGAACCAGGAGGTCACGATTTGAATCCCAATCAAGGCACATGCCCAGGTTGGAGTGTGCAGGACACAGCCAATCGATGATTCTCCCTTATTATTGATCTCTCTTTCTTTCTCCCTTCCTCTCTGAAATCAACAAAAACTATAGTTAAAAATAAAACAAAAGGAAAGATCAGAGAGTAATGAAAAACAACTGTTTTCAAGCTAAACTGGAGTGGAAAAAATAAATATTCCACCAGATTTGAATGTCACCATTCGATCACTCACCATGACCTACTCATCAGAATCAGAGGTGCTGCTATGGAGAGCACTCTGAAGGAATCACTCCACTCTAAAGGAATCTTTAAAGATTGCTGTAGAGTGCTCCCCATAGAGCATAACATGTGTCTATTAAAAGAATACCACTGTGGTAATGGAACATTTACCTTCAACATAAGAGGATTTTCTTCATCTGTATCTATAGAAATACTAGTACTGGTTACCCACGGGTTCACCTGAGGTTTACTGCAGGAGTGGACAATTTAGTCCTGGTGAGTTAATAGCCATTTTTGAAACTTACTAACCTCCTTTCATTCTGAGTTATTGTGCCGTTCTCCAGCTTTTTAACCGTGGTCGCCAGCACTTTATTTGCATCGTTGGCAAAATCTAAGTCTCGCACCTCAGACAGCGGGACGGACACAATGGCGAATGCTTCTTTATCTTCTTTTGTTTGGCAAGTTCCAATCTGCAATGTGGTGGGGTTGTGTCCATTCAGATGAGTTGTTTCTTTTTAAATAACCATGCAATATACTTTAAATACCAACACATTTAGAACGGTTTAAGAAATGCAAAACAGGAGTAGATACTGAAAACACATAATTCCCACCCACAACACCTTCTACGAAAGGCGAGAGGAACACAGATTGCCCCTGCCCACATCCTGCCTTGTGCCCAAACGTATCCCTATCACACCTGCTCTTTGCTTCCGTTTCAACAGAGAAAGGACAGTCCTGGAATCTTCTCCCCGGTCTACAGGCTGCCCCCACGCCTTGGTGTCTGTGCCGCCTCCTCCTGAGCCTCACAGCCCAGCCAGAGCCAAGCCACTTAGCTCAGCTACCTAAGCAGCTGGCAGACATGAGAGCATGATTAAATGAATTTCCATAATCTCTAACACTGGCGAGGATGGGTTGAAAGAAATATGTCAGTCACCCCTTAATCCTGGTCACACGGGTGGCTGGAAATCAAACCATTTCAGGAACATTTACCTTCAGCATAACAGGCCTCTCTTCATCTGTGTCTATAGGGATGCTAGTGCTGGTTACCCATGTGTTGGTACATAGATGTCTTAACCGAACGTAGGAGTTCCTAAAAGCAAAATAATATAAAACACGTTATAAAGTTAGCCCACTTATGTATTAATGTATTTAACAATTTCATACACAATTTGAATAGAGATATATTTTAGACTAGTAATTGACTCAAGTATTGATCAGTCTGGTTGAAGGAACATTTCTGGACTACAGACTCTTTCAATGCATGCAGTATTATTACCTAAGTGTGGTCCCTTGACCAGCAGTATCAGAATCACCTGAGAACATGTTAGAAATGCAAATTCTGAGGCTTCATCCTCATCCACTGATTCAGAAACTCAGAGAGTAAGGCCCAACAATGAGTATTTTCACAGGCTCTCTATGAAATTCTGATAAGTGCTAATGTGACAAGCATTGATCAAGTAACCAAACTAATGACAGCAGTCCTTTTTTTGGGGGAGGGAGAGAAAGGTTAATCCTCATTCGAGGATATTTTTCTATTGGTTTTTGGAAAAAGTGAAGGGAGAGGGAGAGAGAGAGAGAGAGAGAAAGAGAGAGAGAGAGAGAGAGAGAGAGAGAGAGAGAGAGAGAGAGAGAGAGAGAAACATCAATGTGAGACACATCAGATTGGTTGCCTTCTGCACACACCACAACCAGGGCCAGGGATCACGCCTGTGCCTTTGACCGGAGTCAAAACCCAGGACCCTTCAGTCATCAGACCAATGCTCTATCCACTGAGCGAAACTGGCTAGGACAGTACTCCTTTCTGTAGTTTGATCACCTGCATGTAAAAGTATACCCTGTTTATCTCATTATTCATGGATTCCACACTTGCTTTAAACAGCTCCCAAACTCAGTGTGGTTTACTATACCCAAGAGCAAGGTTGTGCTGTGCCTTAAGGATAAAATACTCCTGTTACATAAGCTTTATTCAGACATGAGTTACAGAGCTAACAGCTGAGTGTTCAATGTTATCAAATCAACAACATACATTAAATAAGGTATATCTAAACAGAAATGCACACAAAACAAGGTTACGTGTTCAATTTTCTTGCCAAAAATACTGAGACCAGAGGCTCACAGGAACCTAATAGTATATTTCCCCTAGGAGCAATGACTCAGTAGTTGCTACTTCAGGGTACTGGGGATAATAAGGATCAGCTGTCTGTGAACCGCAAGAGTGCCTGAGAAAGCCAGACCTTCTTCCAACTCAAAAATCATCATTGTTGTGAATCTTCTCTTATCATTTCATTAACATATATGAGTTGTGTCTATTAAAAAGAGTGCCATTGTGGTAAGTCCTCTGCTTTCAAGTTCCTGAGAGTTTAGTAGGAAATAGACATAAATGAGTCATACAACATGAGGCAGAAAGCAATAAAAGAAAGTCAAATAAAATGCCAAGGGCCTCAGAAAAAGTAAGAGGTTCATTCATCTTCATGGTTCTGCTCATTCATAAGAGTAAATAAAATAAAGACTGGTTTTCAAAAATCTAAAATAGCAAAGACCCAACCATTGTCCAAACGATCAGAAATTTTAAAATAACTGTTTTAGCATCTTCTGCACTGATTTACCCAGGAGATGTTATTTGGATTCACTTGTCTTCCCAAGTGTCTTTTAAGCATCTGGAAAGTGTGGGCCACATCTTATTCAGCCCTGTGGCTGTTGTCCCCTACTCTTACTCCTATACTTGTTCAATATATGCTTTTGAGTCAGCCTAGATTGCTGGGTTCCAAACTAAAGATATTACACTTCAGTATAATTTTATATCTTGCAAGAATTCTGAAAATGAATAACTCATTTGCCACACAAATATGTTGCTATTAAGATCTTGATGCAATCTGAATGTCTGAAACATGAAGGCATTGTAGCCTGGTGGTTAAGAGTAAAGACTTTTTTAGTTCCCACACTTCAGGATCAAATACTTGGGTAAGGATTTCGAAAAGTAAAGCCTGCATCCCACAGCCTAAACTCTGGCTGCACCGGCCAGAGCCGAGAGATTCCAGTGCTGCCCAGTGATTACAATACACAGTCCACTTGGAAAGCCCTGCTCTGTTTCTCGTTCCTTATTTGTACGAGTGCTGCCAGGAATAAATAAGGACTTGGCAGGGCTGAGCGCTTCGAAAGTGCTCCAGAGCTTTAGCGTAAGTGTAGTTATTATTAAGTGTTCATTAACATTCGCTTTGATATAATTAATGACAAACGAATCTGTTCATACAAAATTTCGTTCTACACTGAGAGAGGCTTCAACACTTCTAAGTAGCAATAGGTTAATGCTTTCATGTAAGGCAGGGCTCAGGGATCTGTCATGGGTCTATGCACTTTATAGTGGCAGCTTCTCATCACTTCCCTAAGCAAACTTTCTTGGTTAGAGTTCAAGAAGGACTCCATTTTGCTCTTAAATCTAAAAGGATGAAAGTCTTATTAGGATTAAGATCCCAATACTGAGAAGAGAAGGCCAGAGACCTGAGTCAGGTAACACCTGTAGAGGGAATCGCTTTACAGGCAGGCAGGACAGGGAAGAGTGAGATACACCTCACAGGAAAACAAGATCTGGACAATATTTTTCCTGAATGAGAATAACCACAAAAGCCTCTGGGAGTCCAAGGAGCAGTGTTCCTCAGCAGTGTTAGAAAGCAGCATTTTACACTCCCTGAAAGCAACCCATAATGCCCGCATTGAGTGTGGGGGCCATAAGCCTCACCACTGTCATTTGACCAAGGCCAAGTACGATAATGCTCTATCAGGGACAATTTAGAACTATCCATGAGACATAATAATATGGGCAAGACTCATCTATGCATCAAAGGCAGCGATTTTCAACTGGTGCACTGCAAGAATGTTTAAAACATGGAATGGCTGACCTCTTTTCCCTTTAGTCTGTCAGATAGAAAAATAACAGCCCACACAACAATAGCTGTCTGGTGTGAATGAAATAAAATTAGACCTATTTTCTGTTAGATCAGGACAAAATATGATATATTTTTTGGTGTGAAAACAGAATTTTAGTAACTAGTCTGTGTGCCATGAGATGAAAAAGGTTGAAAATCATTTATCTAAGAGAGTGCATCATAATATTACTGATGGAAGGTAGACAGGTGTAGGCAAAAGAAGTTTACTAAAGTAATCAAATACAAGCAAAAGAATGTAAGATGTTTCCTTACATTAAGTTCTGGCTACCACATTACCAATCCTCCTTCCCCTTCCTCTTGCTCACTTAGGTCCAACTTGTCTCCCAACCGGTCCTTAAGAATACATGGTAAATTTCAAGATTTTCCCACTTCATATTCCTGCTGCTTAAAACACTCCTCATATAGAGGACTGATCCCTGAAATCATTCAGATAGTTTCTCAAATGCCCTAAATGAGAGGCCATTTCTGAATACTTAGACCTAATAGAACTCTCTCCAAACTTTGCAATTTTTCTTCAAAGCATTTTCATTAACTGACCTTATATTTTATGTTTGTATGTCACCTCTCTCCCTCCTTTAAACTTAAGTTCAGTATTGTTTTCCCAATGCTAAGTGCAATGCCTAGGATTTCATCGATGTTCAATAAAGATTTGTTGACTGACTGAATGAATGAATGGATGAATGAAAGCTAACTGGGATTTAATACAATAAAAATAAATTATATCAATATTAATAGAAAGTAATGGAGATTACTTTCCATTTTAGTAACCAAAACCCATGCAAGCAATAATAAATGAATGCTATGCATTTCTCAGAATTTCTTTGAATACTTTTGAGTGAAATTACTCAAAGAAACTATGTTTAACCTACTCACAAAAGAGGTATGCTTTGTTACACACTTATTCTTCACTTATGCTCTCTCTCCCTTTATATCACAAAAATTATATAACATTAATGTTTTAATGTCTTACCTATGAGTGACATTATTCAAAGAAGCACTATCACTTAAGCATAATTTATTTTCTTACCTAGGAACCAGGCAGTCAGCTCTCTGAAGAGTGGTGGCATCCAGTTCAAAGAGGGACGCAATGTCATTCCCATGTGGGACCGAGACCAAGGTGTACATGATCTTCTCCCCGGCCTGGCGCTTCTTCTTTGAAGTTGGAAGATCTCCATCTCTCTGGTGAGGAGATACAAGACTATTTACTTTTATCAGATTTCCGACTACACTCTCCAGTTCTTTGGGATATAAGGTTTAAATTTGCATGTTATTTCTTCACTGGATTACAGCGATGCGAATTTCACATTAACCAAAAATAGCAGGTCAGACCTGACAGCCTTTGAGGCAATTATTATCAACAGTGCTAAGCTTCACACTCCTGAGGGGAGAGGGGAGGGAGGCTGAATCTGGGCAAAGTATCCAGACACTAAAAGTCACAATAGTTCTGTTTCCTTCCTGTAGTAGACCAATTTACACAGTAGTAATTTTGACCATTCCACATTTAAAACAAACACAAAGAAGGAGGAGTGTGTTGAATCATAGAGATTTCATTAGTCAAAGAGTAAGCATGACAGTGTTGGGGAGCTCCTGCCTAAATCCAAAACCATAAATGGGACATTAACCTGGAGAGAAGGAGAATCACCCACAACCTTCCCATTCAACTCATTGGCTTGTTCCATTAGAACCAAGAACAAATTACAATAGCATACAAAGTGTAGTAAACTGAGATCATCACAAATAAAAAAGTCTTCATGCTGATGTGAAACTCAGTCAATATTTCTAGGTCACCCTTACCATTTTAAGCAGGCAACCACACAAGATTGATGATTAGGTATTTCTACTTGGACTTCCCCACGTCCCAATCCTTCGTGGAAGAATTTGATGCACAAGAAACCAAAACATAATATAAGTGTGGTAATTAAGTACAGATATATAATTACTTATACATATTTACTGAAATAAATTAAATTTCAAAATGAGAGACGGGGAGAGCACCATTTCGTACCATCACAGGAAGTTGCTCAAAAGGCAAACGAATGCAGTCCATATCCAACCACATGCACTTAATTTAATGGCTGTTATGACAATAAAATATTACCATATTTGCCAGCGTATAAGACGATTTTTTGGCCCTGAAAAATATGCCTCCAAGTGGGGGGTAGTCTTATATGGCAAGTATATAACAAACTCTGTATTTTGGGTGGAAATGTTAGGGGGTCGTCTTATACGCCCAGTCTCTTATACGCCGGCAAATACGGTACACCTGATCATTGCAAAACATCCACATGCATTTCCATCCCAAGATTGTGCCTAGCATGTTTCTTGCATCAGAAAACACTTGTAGTGACATTCTGATGTCTTCTGCAAATGGCGCACAAACTGCTGGCACCTCTGATCTGTGAACAGGCAGAGAAACTGCCAGGGTTTTGCTTTGAACCTAGAACTACTCTAAAAAAACATTGTGTCTATTAAAAACTCCAGAGTAAATAAAATATTTGTAAATCATATATCTGATAAAAGAACTATATCCAAAATATATAAAGAACACTTACAACTCAATCGTAAAAAAGACAACCCAATTAAAAATTGAGCAAAGGCTTTCAATACACATGTCTCCATAGGAAACATACAAATGGACAAAAAGCACCTGCGATGATGCTCAGCATCATTACTAACTAGTTAAATGGACTGGGATGGCTATAATCACAGAGACAGACACTGACCACCATTGGTAAGGATGCTGAGAAATCATACCACTCATGGACCACACGAAAACTTGTACATGAATGTTAGTAGCAGCATTATTTATAATAGCCAAAAAAGTAGAAAGAACCCAAATGTCTATCAAATGACAAATGGATTACCAAAATGTGGTATATGCACACTGGAATATTATTCGGTCATAAAAAAAGAATGAAATACAGATACATTCTACAACATACATGAACCTTGAAAACACTGTGTTAACTGAAGCCAGATCCAAAAAGCCATATATTGTAATGAATCCATATATGAAGTAACCAGAATAGGCAAATCCATAGTGACAGTAGATTCGTGATTGCCAGGGCCTAGGTGTGAGGGGAAGGTAACAAATACAGCTATTTGGAAAGATGGTAAAGCCTCTCACTATTGCCTCATGTCGATGCAACAAATTAGCATTCCAGGCTTTGTGAAGGAATCCCGTATATCTTAAAGGAATATGTGTCATCTAATTTCCTAAGCCCTGCACACCAATCTTATAATTATAATTTAGCCTTTAATATAGATTTTCCTTCAAGGAAAATGCATGAACTGATCCAATGATTTAGACATACTTAGCAGTTGAAAGTTGGCATTGCGGTTTATACATCAGTCATCTGTAAGTTCATTTAGCAAAAGTCGATCCACCTGTACGCACTCCCCTTTTTCAATGCTAAAAAAATAAATGTTCTAGACTTATGAGAAGACCTTGAGATTGCCCTTCTACCCAATCCTCCTGGTAACGTCTCCCAGTGGGGGTCCCAACAAAAGTCGTCAGAGACCTACTCTATACTGAACGCTAAAAAAATTTTTCCAACCATGGAAAAACCTCACTTCTTGGGGCTAATTTTAAAAGGTCACTCTGAGTTACTCACTATTTAAGACCCATGGTTTAATTTTAATTACATAGGATAAGTGGAATCTACTATTGTACTACTAAATAATTTACTTAGGTCCTTGCGAGGGGGGGGGGGAGCTTTAATGAATAGATACATTTCATTTATAAATAACCTAATAATTGTTAGTGTGAATAAGAGCTTTTAAACTGTCATGAAATTTTTCAAGAGTGTTGCATTCTTAAATGTTCTGCTTCCGATCTCTTTTACTCCATGAATTTGCTTCAACTCTTCCTTCGGGTACAGTGTGGCAGTAAAATTCAAGCCAGACCCCCAATATTTTTAAAGAGTAAAATATTAAAAATGGGCTATTGGTATCACACGTGTTAAACGTATGGCTCAAGCTTCATTGCATAAGAAAATCAGTCTTACATTTCTGTAACACAAAGACAGTTCTGCCCAAAATTAGGTGTGTGTGGCTTTTGTATATAAATCCACATCATTTTTTTTAAGTAAGAAAAAGACACAAAAAGCACCAGCTCCCCACAGAGAATTACTGAAGCACCCTGCCCTCCCTCCTGCATCCTGAGAATCCATTAAGGTACAGCAGAGCTTAGACAGGTGCTAAATCTAAAATCAGCGAGCTATCCAAAACACTCAATTTGGGGAATGCAGGGCCTCAGAATATTAACCTCGTCTGCTGGGCTCTTATAAAGCGAGCATTTTCACTTGGAAGAAAAGGCATGCAGCCTCCCCGGGTTACAGGGGTTGAAAACCCCTTCTGAAAATCAGGCCCAGTAAACTCAAGGCTTTGCCTGGCTTCCCCTGCCTGTCCTTGGGCCGCACTGCAGTTAGCCGCCTGTCACACCTTCTCTGTTGACTCACATGTGAGTCATCGGATTTTTAGCAGAGACATCACATTGCAGTCTTGTTGTTCGGAGCCAGAGACATTCTGTCAGAAACAATGTATGCGTTTTCAGGGCTGATGCAGACCTGTGTGAGGCCGCAGCAGCATAATGATGTGCAGGCATCTGTGTTTCTGTTCAGACCCTCGGGGGCTCTGCCTGCTGACTTTATGTAACAGACACAATCCTGCCACTTAAAGCTGCAGACACTTCTTTTCCGCCATGGTTCCTTAACAGTCCGTTATTCTCAAACAAAACCCTCAAGTTGACCCCTTTTTCTTTGCCTTATCACACTACCATGGATGAATATAGAGTAAAACTCAAGGAAATGTTTTACTTAGATGTGCCAGATGGTGTTCTTTCAGAATCCGGTACACACGAACCCAGTTACCTACCCTCAAAAAAAAAAATTCTACAGAATAGAATTTTCAAGTTTCATAGTTCCTAGAACGTTTTTGTTTGTGTATGTTTATACACAAAGACTGCTGATTCTCACCCTAACCGGTTTGGCTCAGTGGATAGAGAGTTGGCCCATGGACTGAAGGGATCCAGGTTCAGTTCTGATCGGGACATGCACGGTGGTTGTGGGATTGATCCCCCTACTGTGTGCAGGAGGCAGCTGATCAATGTTTCTCATAGATGTTTCTAACTCTCTATCCCTCTCCCTTCCTCTCTGTAAAATCAATAAAAATGTATTTTTTTAAAAAGAAAACAAGAAAGACTGATGGTTCCTCAACAGGAAGAAAGTCTGGTCCCCAGGAGGGCATTTGGCAATTCCAGATACACTTAAGAGTTCTACAGTTTGGGGTAGGGAGAGCCACTGCTGGCACCCAGTGAGTATAGCGCCCCTGGAGGCTGCCGAACATCCTACAACGCAAAGGAAAAGCCCCCACAACAAAGAATCATCGGACATAAGACATCAGTATTGCTGAGGTCAAGAATCATCAGCACAGACAGAGGAACAGAAGACACACCCTTGAAAAAATCAGACCACATCTCACATAAATATGGTCATGTCCAAATGGGCGGTGCCATTCCCCCAAAACCCCCTTCAACGAGCCTTTCAAAGAGAAAAAACAAATGACTGTAAGGTTCCCAGCCGGGCTTGACACAGCCCTAGTACTTACAGAGTCCCCGTGGATGCCATACATTTGTAAGATTGGAAATAACAGGCTCTTTTGTAGACTAAATACAGCAATTTGGGTCTTAATGGGAGCTCTGACACACACCACCTCATTTCAGCAGCACCACGCATTAACCTCTGACACTTCAAACATGGAAGGCAGCGTTTTGATAAAGGTTGATAAATTACAGGGAAAATATTAACTGGGTATTAAACGGACAACACAGGGAACATTAGGAAAGAGAGTAATTAGCACAGTCACAGTGAACTCGGTGATACTGGAGCCCAGAGCTGAGGTGAGAGAGAATTCTCTTCTGCTTTGGGGAAATGGGTTTCATTTTTCATAGGTGAAACTCTAGCTGCTCCTTTGTTTTCTTTTTTTACACAGAAACGTAATTATTCCTAGGTGGTAAATGGTCTATAAAATGAGGAGCTCTATTGTTAGCTTTATTGTTCCATGTTCTAGGTTTTATTTACTTGCAAGCTGGGGATTTTTGGAGAGGAAAAGAATAGAATGAAATGCCTTCATTTGGATGTGTCTCTGAGATGACAGATGACATCCAGTCATAAACTTCCACAGCAAAGGCAGAACCACCTGTGTGACCTGCGATTAAAGTATTGCTCAAACAAAAGAGTGCCCTTTCTCACCGTTAGAGGTGAGTGAAGAAATTATATTCCAGAATCAAAATGGGAAAAAAAATCTATCACGTCTAAGTGAAAGCTTAACTAACACAAAGAGTGAACTTTCATCGTGGATTTATTACTTATATTCTTTATGCTGCTCCATAAACTTTCATACTCTCTCTTCTCCCACTCAGCTCTGCCCAGAATTATTAGCAGCACCACCAAATAGTATGTAGCTGAAAGGAGATGAGCTCAGAAATTCAATTCAATTCAATTGCATTATTTGAAAGTTGATATGATGCCCTTTGAGTAGCGCACTTTAGGATATCAGAAAAATTAGTCATCTAGTTGTCTGATGCTTCCATGTCCCCCTGTAAGTAGAACACAGATTATTCCAAATAAAAAGGATTGGCCCTAACCAGTTTGGCTCAGTGGATGGAGCATTGGCCTACGAACTGAAGGGTCCCAGTTTGGATTCTGGTCAAGGGCATGTACTTGGGTTGTGGGCACATCCCTGGTGGGGACTGTGAAGGAGGCAGCTGATCCATGTTTTCTCTCTCATTGATGTTTCCAACTCTCTATCCTTTTCCCTTCCTCTCTGTAAAAATATCAATAAAATATATTTTTAAAAGATTGTCCTACTGTCCTATTTAAATATAATGCCATCATTCCATTTCTCCTGCCTAACTTCTTTTCACTTCTGAAAACTAACTCTAGACCCACCATATCTCTCAAATGCTAGCTGCCTTCAGTGTTCAATCACAAATGGCCTTCAAGTTGCTAGAAATCTCCCTAAATATCCACTAGTAGAACCTTATAATCTAAGCCATATCATTCATCTTTTCCCTTTTAGCTTTGATCCACAGCCTCTACTCAGAGAATCTCCCTCAGAGACCCTCGTCTTGAAATTTCCTATTAACTTTTCAATTTGTTCCTATAAAATATTAACAATATATTTGGGATTTGTTTGGGGGAGGGCGAAACAATTCTACTCACCACATTTTTTCCTTCATTTTGGGCATCTCGATAATCAGGATTAAGCTGAAAAACAAACAGACAAAACTAGTTTGAACTGTTATTAAAAGCACATTAACAAAATCAATGATCTTTAATTCAGTTCACTATTGTACCCTTAACTAAGTATAATATGAAAAGAAGCTAAGAAAGAAACCATTAGCAAACATTATAATTTAAAACATCACCTTCAAACTTCAGTTGAAGGAGACAGGAGCTAAAATGCCAGGTGTATGGGCTTTATAAGAAGAGTTGACATCTTTGAACAGATAAGAGCTGACAATCCCACCTCCTCTGAGGTAGCATTCAAAAGAGTTCATTTTACACACCACAATTCTACCACTGACTAATAACTCAGACACCAGTTGTCAAAAATACAGCAAAGGAAAGTTTTAACAATGAGTCAAGATTATGCTCCACATGCTATACACACACGAAAAAAATTGAAAAGGGGAGAAATATATCAGATATACTAGTGGCCTGGTGTATAAAATTTGTACACTGGGGCAGGGGGGTGATTCCCTCAGCCCAGCCTGCACCCTCTCCAATAGCAGACCCTTTGGGGGATGTCTGATTGCTGGTTTAGGCCCGATCCTCATGACATCCTTCACCCCATTCCCACCCCTCCCCAGGCCTTCACTGCTCTACTGCCTGTGTCTATGGACACTTCTGTTATGGAGAGACCTTGTGGATCGGGCCTAAACCAGCAATCAGACATCCCTCTTGCAATCTGGGACCACTAGCTCCTCAACATTCACTTTCCTGTCTGCCTGATAGCCCCTAACTGCCTCTGCCTGCCTACCTGATCACCCCCAACTACCCTCCCCTGCCAACCTGATGTCGTCCCCAATTGCCCTCCCCTGCCACCTGATCTTGCTCCCAACTGCTCTCCCCTGCAGACCTGATCGCCCCTAATTGCCTCTGCCTGCCTAATTGCCTTTAACTGCCTCCCCAGCTAGCCTGATCTCACCCCCAAATGCCTTCCCTTGCCAGCCTGGTTGCCTCCAACTGCCCTCCTCTGCCATTCTGGTTGCTCCCAAATGCCCTCCTCTGCCAACCTGATCTCTCCCCCAACTGCCCTCCCCTGCTGGCCTGATTGCCCCTAACTGCCTCTGCCTCAGCCCCCACCACCATGGTTTTGTCCGGAAGAAGTCAGACATCTGGAAGATGGCTTGTTGACCCAGTCTAATTAGCATATTACCCTTTTATTAGTATAGATATCAGATATGTGAGCTAATAATGCATGAGGACTACTGAAACAAACCAACAACAGCATACCTCTGGGGGCTTGGACTGTGGAGTTTAGTGTCATTCCAATAAGAAGGATGAATTTTGCACATGTGTTGTCTTTGAGACTGCAAACTTTTCTTTTAATAATTAATATAGGGTTGCTGCTTCAGTGAATTTATTAAAGTGATAACAACAGTGAGGAGAAGGAGAAGGTTGAGTCGGAGAAGTGGGTAAAAGAGAAGCTACACAAATAAATCTCTGGCTATATAAATTCACCAATATTAACTAAAGGCCAAATAAATATATGCTTCAATGTATGTTGTAATTATACTGTTGCTTTCCTTCTCTAAATATAATATGGGCAGTAATTATTAACATAAGTAAACTAAGGATAAATTGAAAAAATGTATTTCTCAAAAAGAAGATAAAAGACTTGGTCATATGGAGATTCCTGACTATTTTACTACTTTAAAGAAAATATGTCTTTATGTTAAAAATAAATTATAAATCTGGATTGGGAAAAAAGACTTAATATGCTATCCAATCATTTATCCAAAAAATATTAATGGGGTGTCTATAATGGGTAAAGTACAGTGGCATATGGTATTTTAGGAAAAATAAAGAGAATATGGTCCCTGACCACAAGACCTTACAATCTAGGAGGAGAAATAAGACATAAATACAGGTAGCCTAACTACAAAATAGAATGTGGCAAGAGATATAAGACAGGAATGAATAATTTATAAATAATATATGTCAGAAGGAGGAGGAATCTGTGGTCGGAAAATTTATTCAAGAATAAATGCATGCCCTGGTCGGTGAGATCGATGGTTAGAGCATCAGCCTGTGCATCAAAGGGTCTCCAGTTGGATTCCCAGTCAAGAGCACATACCTGGATTGCAGGCTCAATCCCAGGCCCCTGTCAGGGCGAATGTGGAAGGCAATCAATCTATCTGTCTCTTTCACATCTGTCTCCTCTTCTCTTGTCTATCTCTTTTCCTTCCTCTCTCTAAAATCTTTAAAAAAAAAAAAAAAAACAGACTACATTCATGGAGAAAGTAGCATTTGAGAAAAGCCTTGTAGGATGGGTGGAATTGTAACTGGCAAAGAAGGAAAAAAGGAGGAGAGCAGACAGGCAGTGTAAGAGAGCGAGTGCCGTGTAGGTGAGAAGATGAGATTTGCTCAGAGAAGACCCATAAATGTCACTTAAGCAATACTTTTTTATGCTTTTAGAGGTTAATCCTTCCTCCCTATCATTATCCTGTTAGAAGTGATTCTTAACCCCTGTTCAGAGGAGGCCCTGGGGACACATCAAAGGATGTACTTGTGCAAAGTCTGGGAGCTGGTGAGGGGCAGGGCGATTTGGGAGCACTGCTCTGAAGGTTCCAGGGCCACGTCTCTTAGTTCCGACAGACAGCATCACTCCCTTCCTGCCTCCTCAGGAGGAGAGGTGTGGCCCGCGGTGGGAAGAAAGTCCAGCACAGACCAATGGGGACTGGAAGCCATGGGCTAACAGGTTTGCATCTTCAGAACAATTTTGAATATCCTTGGGAAAACATTTGCAGAAACAAGACATTAAAAATCCTCAAGTGGCCATGGAGACAGAGGATGAAAGAGTCAAAAGTAGCCAAGGCTGGAGTAAGAGGTCGTAGAGAGCCAACAAAAATGGCAGTGCTGACATGGGAAGGAGAACATGGATATGGAAGATTTACAGAGTCAGACAGTAGAATATAAAGGTGTAAACTGAGAGAGAAAAGCATGTTTATCATGATTCACAAGTTTGTAACCCTGAACTAAGAAAATTCACTATTTCGCAGGAAAATAATTCCATCTTAGGAATTATGTGTGTGTGTGTGTGTGTGTGTGTGTGTATACATACATACACACACACACACACACACACACACATATATATATATATATATATATATATATATACATATATATATATATATATATAGAGAGAGAGAGAGAGAGAGAGAGAGAGAGAGAGAGAGAGAGAGTTTCAATAGCAGGGGTGCACCTGAGATCAAATTAATGGACCAGTAAAGCCATGGGAGTGAGTGACAACAAGAGAATACAAAGAACAAATACCCACTGCTAACCTCTGAAGGGAGTTCTCATTTAAATGGCCAAAGAGAACTAGAAAGAAAGTCACGTGAAGAATGTCACGTCAGAGAGTAGAAAAGTGGCAGACAGCGAGTATACAAACACCTAGACAGTGGAAGTCATGGCCGCACCACAATCAAATGAAAGACAACTGCAACTTCCATCTAACACAACAGCAAGAAACAAACCGAAAGCATGTAGGCTCAAAAGGAAAAAATTACTTTTTAATGTTACTTCTTTAATCTATTGCTCTTGTACATGACATTAAAGTCATTAAGTCAGCATGTGTATATTCTTAAATGTTCATATATGTATATTCCTCTAATTACTGGCCTTTCAGAGCCAATCTCTTATCATGATTAATAAGTCTAAACAAAGAGAAGAATAACATTTAATAAATGCTTATATGGGCCAGACACAATTTATATTTTGATATATAATTTTTACTTGATATATTAGTATAATATCTGCTATATAAATATTTGTGTATACAGGATCAGGTATGTATGTTCTATTGTATCTATGTGTGTATAGATAGATAGATAGATAGATAGATAGATAGATGATAGATAGACAGATAGATATACACATACATACAAACTCTGCTCTCCAGATAAACTTAGGGATATTTAAAACTATAGCTCTAATATTGATAAGATCCTATGCCAATCAATGTACAGGATCTTGAATACTGTTTTAACTAATTAATTAAATCCAAAAGGCCATTGCATATCTAGAAAATAAGTATTTACTGCCATCTGGTGGAAGTTTTGCCTACCTACAAACAAATAAGCAAGTTAAAAAGGTAATATAGAAACTTTAACCAGTAACATTATCTTGCACTACTCAAATCTATCCTGCTTTAGTAATAGTCAAAGAAGGTGTAGAAAGCAGCAGGTCAGAAATTGTGATGCCTGGTTTACAATTCTTCCCTCGACTAGGAAGTACTATTTACTGAGGCTCCCTTATTATCATATTCAAAATATAATGAAATGACTTTCTCCCCCAGAGATGTAGCTGTTAACTCTCCTGTACCAATAGGTAACAAGAGTAAAAGATCTATGGCGAACTGACGGTGAGTGTGCTGACAGCTGACAATTGTGCTGTGTATGTCTGCCTTCCTTCCCCTCACGTCACCTAATTACATGAATGGCCCACAGAAACAGACATTATAGGGAGAGAACTGAACCGTAATGCAGTACCTGATGAAGTCACAAATATATTATCTCATTCATAATTAAATAGTTTATTCCACATTTTGCCCACAGCTTTATAGCACTGTATATTTCTCTAAAATGAATCTTGAATTCTATAAAGCAATACTGTTAGAATCTATAAATTGAATAAGGGTCCATTTCTAGACCCTGTTTAGTTTAGTATCTATGATATTATGATTATAAAAAGAATATAGCCGAAACCGGTTTGGCTCAGTGGTAGAGCATCAGTCTGCGGACTGAAAGGTCCCGGGTTCGATTCCGGTCAAGGGCATGTACATTGGTTGCGGGCACATCCCCGGTGGGGGGTGTGCAAGAGGCATCTGGTCGATGTTTCTCTCTCATCGACGTTTCTAGCTCTCTATCTCTCTCCCTTTCTCTCTGTAAAATATCAATAAAAATATTTTTTTTAAAAAAAGAATATATATTTGGTCTTCAGCTCCTTTTCTAGCACAGAGCTTCTAAAACCCTTGGAGTTTCCTAGGTGGTAAGAGAGATAAAGGTGTCTTTTATAACATTAAAAAGATGACTTTGGAATGTCCCTAGGTAACTTAAAGATGGATGCTATGATTGCAGGATTGGGACTTTACAAGGCAGGATGGTGACTTGTTCACCAATGGCCAATGATTTAATCAATCATCCTATATAATAAAAGCATAATATGCAAATCTACCGAACAGTGAAACAACTGGTCGGCAGGAGGTGGGGCTAACGAGCTGGTGGCGCCAGGCCAGCCAAGGTGCGTGCCAGCGGGCAGAGGGAGGGGACGGCGATGGGGTGGAGGGGCGGTGACCAGCAGCGGGGGGATGGAAGCTGGTCTGCTGGGTCGCCTCCTGCAGAGGGAGGCCAGACTGCCGCTCTCTGCAGGGAGCAGGCCTAAGCTGTCAGTAGGACATTCCCTAAGGGCTCCCAGACTGCAAGAGGGCACAGACTGAACTGAGGGACCCCCCTCCCTTCAGTGCACGAATTTTCGTGCACCGGGCCTCTAATAACTATATAAAGAATCCTCCATAAAAATTCAAGAAGACAGGGCTCATCTTCTGATTTTGCTTAGCATAATATTATCCAAATTCCTCCATGCTGTCTCAAGGGTAACAGATCCTTCTTTTGTTTCCCTTTTTTAAAGTATCTTTATTGTTGAAAGTATTACATATGTCCCCTTTTTTCCCCCACCTACTCCCTCAAGCCCACCCTTACCCCCCGCCCCAGGCCCTCCCACCCCACTGTCTGCATCCATGGATATATACATATATACATACAAAGTTTTTGGTTAGTTACCTCCCACCCATCCACCCTCCCCCGCCTTCCCTCTGAGATTCCGCCACCTGTTCCATGTTCCCATGTCTCTGGATCCACTCCATTCACCAGTTGATTCTGTTACTTAGATTCCACGTTTGAGTGCGATCATGTGATACTTGTCTTTCTCTGACTGGCTTTTCCACTGAGCACAACACTCTCCAGGTCCCTCCATGCTGTCTCAAAGGTTAAGAGGTCCTTCTTTTTGACAGCTGCATAGTATACTATGATGTAAATATACCACGGCTTTTTTTATCCACTCATCTACTGATGAGCACTGGGGCAGCTTCCAGATCCCTTAGCTACTGTAAATTGTGCTCCTATGAACATAAGGATGTACATACATTCTTTGTGATTGGTGCTTCAGCTTTCTTGGGATATATTCCTCGTTCCTCTTTAAACACAGATTTATTTGAAACACGGTTCTTTAAAGATAAAACCCCTTCTCCTTAGCTTAGTACATGTGGTCTGAAAAGGGCAACTGCCCTATATTTCTGGCCCCACCCCTCTCCTCCAACCTTCTACCGCCACACCCTATATGTGTGTCATATATATCACATCCATGGAACTCGTTTGTATGATACCCCCGGTCTCCTTCCCTGTGGACAAACTGTCCCCACTGCCTGAACACACTCCCTCTTTCACACCTGCCTTCCTCTTCCATCGGGCAGAACCTCCTCTGGCCTCCTCACACTTCCTTGTTCCTCCCTGGCACCTTTACCAAAGGTGTGTTGCACGTCACTGCTTTCTCATAAGTCCGCCACAATCCAATTTGCTACAAGACGTTTATCTCACGGTACTGAGAGCTCTTCAAGGGTGGAAATTAGATTTTTCTAATGACATCACTGGTATCTACCAAATGTTTACGAATAACTGTCCAATCCCAACCTCCAGGGCAGCTGCCGAGATCAACTTCAAACTTCACTCCTGTTACTAATTAGATCCCCTTCAAACACTTCCTTTCAAAACCTACAAACAAAGGGTTTGTCACTCGGTCATTCTGTGTTGGAACCCATTTCTTTCGGCTGCCCTCTCTTTTTACATTGTCTGCACAGGATTTAGACATTCCGCGTCTCTATCTGTCTCCTTGGCAGTGTCATCAAGGATTTCCCTTTTATTTCTCTGCCAACCTGGGTGTATTGCTTTCTTTGAGGACCATGGAAAAGTTCACCCCAAGCAAGAGCCTTCTTTAGTTAATCTCACACGAACCTTATTCTACCTGCACACACACATGATCAGCCCTCCACGACCTCGCCTGCTGATAATCCTGTGTCATCTACTATTTGCTGCTTTCTAAACTAGAAGGTTCAGGAAAAGCAAGGACTAAGCCCTCTGTTTCCTGTTATACCTGCAGCATTCTCTACCGGGCTGTGCAGTTAATGGGCACTAAAGAAACATATTAAAGCAGGTATGAAATCTTAAAGATGGTGTTTGCTGTTTTAAAAGTTCTAAAATAATTACAACTCCAGCATTTTCTACATTGCAACATGTGTGTCTTGTTTTTAAGTAATATCTAGATATTAAAATAAAACTGAAAAATAAGCTGAAACTGGTTTGGCTCAGTGGATAGAGCGTCGGTCTGCTGACCGAAAGGACCGGGGTTCAATTTCGGTCAAGGGCATGTACCTTGGTTGCGGGCACATCCCCGGTGGGGAGTGTGCAAGAGGCAGCTGGTCGATGTATCTCTCTCGTCGACGTTTCTAACTCTCTATCCCTCTCTCTTCCTCTCTATAAAAAAATCAATAAAATATATATTTTTAAAACCTTTATTTTAAAAAACTGAAAAAAATAAAAGCCATGGAGCTTTTTCGCTCTTATAATAAAACAAATGCTTCTAGGATGTTACAACTCAACATGTTGGAAACTCCCCACCCCGCCTCAATGACATGAACAATGCTTTGCAATTAAAGATCTGGGCATCTTTAAAAAGCCAAAGGATGATCATTGTTTTTCAACTGTCGCAGGCTAGTTTCCACCTATTGTTGAAAATCAGTGTTTTATCAAGCGACAGTGACTACAACCAGTGTGACTTTGCCACACCTCTGGACGCCTTCCCACCAGCAGCACACGCATCTGAGGGAGGACTTGTCTGGACAGAGCCGATTATATGAAGTGTAAAACCCCAACTAGTGAATGCCAGTGTGTTGAAACTACAACCTATTTCCTGACACTACAATACTACCCAGAATCACCCAATCTGTTGTACTAGTTAAAGTCGGTAGAAAATAGATCCCTAGCTTTCAATTTTCAGGTATGTATTAATGCTTAGTAATTCTCACCTTGCCATAAAAAAGATGTTATCTAAAGTTTTAAAGATGACAGAAGAGATCCTACAAACACATCAGACTCTTTAATGAACGAAATAGCATCTGATATTTGAAGTCGTGTTCTCTAGAAATACAATGAAAAGACAATCTTTCAAGTTCTTGTACAGGTCTGAGCTGCTTTCTAGTTTTCAGTGGCTAATGAGTTCATTTATGTATTGAGGACATGGATCTTCATTAAAGTTAATAAACAATTTAATTCTTAAGAATCCAATCATTTAAATGTATCAAATGACACAAGTTTTAATTACAGAAATTAATGAGGAAAACTAACAATATGCAATTATATCCTTTTTGTAGACAACATCCGTAGCTAAAACATCCATTGATTGAAAAGTGAATTAAGAAAAAGAACCACAAACATAAAAGCCAAGTGAATTTTAATCCTAGTCTATCTTTTATGAGACAACTAGTAGACTTTTCTAATTCTTATTCTAGATAAAAAAAACTTCTACCTGACTACTTAACTTTGCTTCAGTTTTCAAAAAAACTTTAAAACGCGTATAAGGAGCCCATAAATTGCAAAGCCATATTTTATTCAGCTGAAGGGATTCATAAATAATGAGTCAGGTATTTATAAAATAAGAAGAATCCTTATTTATCACACAATAAAATGAATCATGCCGCTTACCTTGAGCCACACACTCACTGTGCCAAGCACTTTACCTCATTCAATTCTCTTAGTAATCTTACTATATAAATATTGTGATTATCCCCCATTCACCAGAGGATATTGAAGCTTAGAGAGATTAATTTGCCCAAATGTGGTTCCAAATGCTTCTCAGATACAAATCCCTAAATTCTCCTTCCCATTATTGAAGCCTGAATAGCTTCTTTATACTCCTTCATTGATTCCAAATATATTCATCAAATAAGTTCTAGGCACTGTCCTAGGGGCAGGGGAAACAGTGGTGCTGTTAAGAAAATTCCCTGTCTTAATAGAACATACTTTCTGATAGAGAAAGATAATAGGTATGTATAACAGAAAATGCACAACAAATCAGATGGCAGTAAACACAGATTAATAGGAGGGAGAGGACCATGAGAGTGGGTGCCAGTTTAGATAGAGGATCAGCATGTTTACAGAAATGCCCTGTGTCCCACACTTTTTTCTCATCAGTTCTCCATCCTCACTTTCTCACCTTCCCTCTCATCTAAACCCAAAGTTAGATAAGTAATACCAAAATCTCCAAGACCAAATTCTAGTTGTGAATCCCAGAAGAAACAAAGTTGAAAAACAAAAACAAAGTTGAGGAGAGTAGAATGAAAGTAAATTGCAAAGCTATATTTCATACATCTTTTTAAAAAACAACAGTATTTTCTAAATTATTTTCCATTTAGATAACCAAAATTTAATCAAATCATTTCTAAAACCTCAATGCTTTTACTTCTCTCCACCCTTCATGTCTGAATTGTCAGCATGCTTTTAGCGGAGAAAGAAAAGAGCTTACATGTTTTTACCATATTTATTGACAGTTCTCAGATAAGTCTATGTCTGAGAAAGAAAACTCTTTTCTCTCCAAGGGTGTCAACAAGGAAAGCCGCCCAACAGTGAAACAGTGGCCACTGAAGATAAACCTGAAACTACCCAGTCTGTACAACAGTGAGCTGATCACCTCTCCAATGCAGACACTCTGGAAGCGTGAAGCTCTGTGGGAAATTTTAGGACCAATCACATGAATATGCAAATCAGATACCCCATTCCACTTGACCTTCCAGTAAACCAACCCCCAGGGTTTTGCTGTTGTTTAATGTTTTTATTGCCGACACTAGTACAGATGTCCTCCATTGTCCGTCCTTTACTCACCTCATGCCAGCCCCAGGCCTCATTCCCCCTCCCTCTGGCCATCGCCACCCTGTCGTCTGCGTCCATGGGTTATGCATATATGTTCTTGGCCTAATTTCTTATCCTTCTTTCATCCAGCCCCTTCCCTCTGACATATGCCAGTCTGTTCCATGTACCCACACCTCCGATTTTATGTTGTTTAATTTTAAGACAAAGATTATCTGAAGGCTTCAGCTAACATTCACATTTGAAGAAAAATGTATCTGTCAACCCAGAACAAGAAAGGCAGTAATGAAACGTGTATAACGTCCTAATTTGGACTTGCTCCTTCAAATATCGTGTACTTTAGAAAACCTAGCTGCCTATTTCCCTATTTCAGCATCAGAGATCCCGTAGCACCACACCCATCAGTCTTACCTCAGCTGCCAAGTAGTTCCCAGTTGCCAGATGTTTGAACCTGAACAAGCTGTTCCACTGCCCCGCACCCCCGCGGCATGGGTCGTGATGAACCACCTGCAGGAACAAGAGCAGGGAAAATAATGGCTAAAACACATCCATGGACCTGGAGAGCAAATGCCAACAGTTTACAAAGGGTGCCTGCCTGTTGATGCTAACTCTTCAAACCTATGTTTTTGTGAGAGGACAACGTGGCAGAAAAGTCAAAGTCCCCATACATGGGCAAAGGACATAAACAGTAAACTTACTGTACCTGCATGAGACTATGCTTTATGTCTGAAAATACAGCTCCACTCTAAAGACATATTCCCCTTGCCGAAACCGATTTGGCTCAGTGGTAGAGCCTCGGTCTGCAGACTGAAGGGTCCCGGTTCGATTCCGTCAAGGGCATGTGCATTGGTTACGGGCACATACCCGGTGGGGGGTGTGCAAGAGGCGGCTGGTTGATGTTTCTCTCTCGTCGACGTTTCTAGCTTCTATCTCTCTCCCTTCCTCTCTGTAAAATATCAATAAATATATATTTTTTTAAATAAAGACATATTCCCACGCCAAAAGTGGAAATATAGGGAGGGGGGTTTGTCCCCTTTTGTTATTTAAGCATTCATTCAACAAACAGCATGAAAAACCTGTGACGTGCCAGGTGGTCTTCTAGACAATAGGGACACAGCCATGAACAAGGCTGGAGCTTTCAATGACTAAGATTTGAGGAGCCAGGGGAGGCAACTTTAGCATGGACCTCAGCCTACGACAAGACACGCAGCATGGGGAGGTGATGTGTGAGCCGAAACCCAGAGGGTAAGAATGAGACAGTCATGCAGAGAGATTGGAAGAGCTCATTCCAGGCAGAGAGAACCACAAATGCCCAGGCCTGAAGGTTTGGACAACTTAATTGTTGGCCCTTTCCATGTGTGTTTATGGCTAGCACCATGTCCTTTGACGCCTGTCCTTGGAACTGGCCTTGCCCCCAAATGCTGAGCCGTGAGGCTGGTTGAGAATAAAAGCAGAAGCTCTGAAACAGGTGGTAATGACCGGCGTGGTGCAGTAGAAAGACTCGGGCTTTACAGCCTGAAGGTGACTGTGTTTGGGTCCCAGCCCAGCCAGGTACTATGGAATGATTGCAGTGGATACTTTAACATCGTCAAGCCTGTTTCTTCATGTATAAAGTGGGTTTAGTTCATAGGATTGTTGTGGTGATAACTATCACAAGACATACCAGAGCGCTAGGAGTACTTTTCATCATTCTCCCTCAACAGTTCGCTTCTTTTTATCACTACTGACCACTCTAGAACTGCTCAGCCTCGTGTTCTGGGTGCTGATATATATGCAACTTCCTGTGCCTCTTGTTAGACTCCATCTTCTATGCCTTCTCCTACTCCGGTAGCTCAAATGAGATAATAATTATGAAAATACTTCCAAGTGGATGAAGTCTTTAAAACCTGCCCATCCTAGAAGGCTCGGTTTTCAAAACAAACTTCTTCCACAAGTTCTTTGCTAATCACACCAACATCTGTGACTTTGTCAATGTCTGAATTCTTGCTCCCTTGGGGGAGCCATAGATACCTTATCTGATAAATCTATGATACCTTATCTGATAGACCTATTGGTTTTCTTACGTGTGTGCGCGAGGCGCGCACACACACATTTTGTATACACGTACTAGAGATTAACAAATAACTTGAAGATCACCATTGATCCCAGACTAAGAACTAGCCTATAGTAGGCCTAGCAATGGGAGTACAGCTCCCTGGGGGACAATTTGGGGATACAGAAAGGAAGATGTTTTCATTGGTCACAACGACTTGGGAGGAATGCTTTTGGCATAATGGGCAGTGGACAAGACATCATACATAATGCAATTCACACGTTAGCTATTGTGTGTGGCACACAGGGCCATCCCAGCCTGGCTGGAGGGGTTCTGGAGACATTTTATCAGGATGGGAAGCAGAACAAAGTACAGAGAGGATCCTCTTTTGGCTCCAGGAAAAGTGGTGGCAGCTGCCTGGTGAAGGCTCCTACCTGGTGGGGTGCAGGCTCCTACCGGCTGGGATGCAGGCTCCCACAGGGTGGGGGTAGACTCCTAAAGGCTAGGGTGCAGGCTCCTACAGGCTGTGGGGCAGGCTCCTACAGGGTGGGGTGTAGACTCCTACAGTCTAGGGTGCAGGCTCCTACAGGGTAGAATGCAAGCTCCTACAAAGTAGGGTACAGGCTCCCACAGGGTGGGGTGCAGGCTCTTACAGGCTGCGATGCAGGCTCACTGGGTGGGTGGGTGGGTGGGTGGGTGAGGACTCCCAAAGCACAGGAGAAGAAGTGTGGACAGGCTCGGAGGAGGGGCAGTAGAGGGTTACTGCACTGCAGATCCTCATATAAGATCATTGCTCCCAACCCCCGTTTTCCCCATCCAGTCCTTCCAATAACACTGAAACCTAATTTCCTATATGAAATGCCTCCTTTCTTGAAACACCTGATGCTCAGGCTTCCTGACTGATGCACCACACAACAGAGAAATGCGTCCCAGCCTGCCTCCTTCAAATCTCCTACAGAAAGAAACCCGCCACAAATACAAATTGGTAATACTTTGATACATAATCATACTAAAAAAGTATTTACATCAAGTTATATGAGAAGGCCAATAATTTAAGAGAAGTACACTATGAAGAGAGAAGCTTAAATGAATTCAAGACATCTCAACATTATTGAATAATTTATTCGCTCTCTCCCTTCTGACTGCTCAGCGGGTTATAACATTTCCAACTAATGCAATTTGTTGAAATGGATTTCAGTGCAGTGGCATAGTTACAGCCAAAGCTATAAAACTAATAGCAAATATATTGAAAAGATTCAAAACTCCTTTCAACAAATTTAGAGCCAAACATCAAATAGGCAGAGGCACATGAAATGCGGGGAACTCACTGTAGAAGGAGGTCATCATGTGGCCTTTTCATCACTGTATTTCATTAATAAAGTTTTAAAATAGTATTTCACATTATCGCTATCCCTTTATTTTTTAATTTTTGGAGCACACTGATGAGAAATTTATGGTGTGAAAATGCATATTTTAATTATTAATTTCTTTTCAGGTAACTTATATTGCAGTCTTACCAGGATGAGAGAAGTTGTCAGGGAGAATTGTAGGGTGCTGGCTCTTTTCCCCAACACCTCAATTCCTTACCTCCCACTGAGGGATATGGCCTCTCCTGTATGCCACAGATTGAAAGGATGCCTCAACAAGTGGTGGATTTCAAGACAGAAAATAGGTTTTTGTGTGCTATTTCATCTCTATTACAAGCCATGTCATCACTTAGAGAATTATTTTGATGGTACACTTATAATTAAGGCTCAGCTCATTTGCATAAACATCATACTACTTCATTTCTCTGTTTTAGTAGTCTGCAATTTGCCTTATTGTCCCTGTTTCAATTATGGTTATTTCCCTCTTTTATAATCATGTACAATTAAGTCTCTTCTGTTAAGCCCTAAAGAGTTTAATTATGCACCTCTGCTCTTTCATTTTCCTGTGCTCGTATGGAATGCTGTCCTATCCTCTGCATTAACCACGTCTCTCGTGTATCCTTCAAAGCTAGGGATACATATACTATCTTCTAGAGTATGTTTCTACAAGTTGAAGCACATATTGTTTTATTATAAAGTATTTTCCTTTTATTTCTCCATCATATTATAATTTGGGGCATTTTATTAATTTTTAACCATGAGAATATATAGCTAATATTACTTATGAGTTTCATTTTGGGATATTAAGGAAAGTACCAGAAAATATATGCTATAAAGGGGAAGTAATTGGATTTAAGGTGGCTGAGATCCACTGCATAAGCCTGGATATGCATTAAGTCTCGATGGAATTTATCAGATGTTGGCTTGTTTTTAAGAAATCGTGCATATGTTCTCTTCTCCACTATATAGAAAGGTTCTGTAAGGAAAAATCCATATCTTATATTTTCCTAATTACTCTACCATATTGGGACATTTAAAAAATACTTTTCAGCCAAAACCGGTTTGGCTCAGTGGATAGAGCATCGGCCTGCGGACTGAAAGGTCCCAGGTTCAATTCCTGTCAAGGGCATGTACCTTGGTTGTGGGCACATCCCCAGTAGGGGGTGTGCAAGAGGAAGCTGATCGATGATTCTCTTTCATCAATGTTTCTAACTCTATCCCTCTCTCTTCCTCTCTGTAAAAAAAATCAATTAAAAATATATTTTTAAAAAATACTTTTCAAAGGTTGAATGAATTCTTAACTATGGCTCTCCTCATCCCAATAGGAAAAAAAAATGGCATCCCCAGAAGAACTAACTCTTCTTTGCAGTGACTGGAGGTCTGATGTTCACTTAAAGTGAGTCATCCTATCCCATCTTAACTCCAATGACAAGTTGAGACACATCGCCTTCAGTCTTATCAATGTTGACAACAAACCTTTCGCAATGGACTTTTTAAAAGCAAAATCACATATATGCCCATCTTAAACAAGAGGGAGAGAGGTAAAGGAAGCAGTAATGTATCAAATTGGTCACAGCAATAAAGAGGTGCAAGTCAGTTCACAGAAAGTAACGTCTTATTGGTCTATCATACATGAAGCCTATAACGATAAAACAAGCAGCCCATTGAATCTTGTTTTGTTGGTGTAAATACTTATTAAAAGCCAAATAATAGTCCACACACCTCTATTTCCCAGAGTGCTTTAGAACTAGTAGCAGAAGTGGCTGATTGACGCAAGGTGGTACGAAGAAAAATGTGCTGTTTTTTCTCATATTCATCGCAGGTCAGAAATTTCTCTTGTTCTGCATGAAACAATCTAACGACGTCACCCTAGAAAAACAAGTCAAGAAAACTGTATTTCCAAGAAAAGGCATAAGGAGCAAGTGCATCTTTCTGATTCTGATAATCTACTTAGCGTTTAACAATTATTTCTACATTTCAAAATACAGGAGAGGAATCCAATGAAACGCTTTTTTGTGAGTATACAGCCACATTCTCAGTTTATAGGCTTATAGATTTATAGTCACACGCTAAACAATGAACCCAGGGGATGCGCACGCTTTGCATCTGGAAGTTCAGTAAACGACCTTCGATTCTCCCGGCAAATGTTCTGTGCAGCACATACTTACACCTTTCAGCACATCCTCTCGATAGGAACTATATTTCATGAATAAAGTGATTTTCCAGCTGGTGTTGCAATTAACAGCATTCACCTATTAATGAAGAAATGTCCAGTTATACCACTACAGTTCCATGTGGTAACAGAAATTATTTCTTCAACTAGCAAAAGGTGAAAAATGACAACTTTGGACAATGACGTAGGTACTTCCACACAAATGTCTCCAAAGGACCATCTGAAAATAGCCGTATAATAACTACTCATTATCTATTTGAACCTTAAGAGTATTAATCAGCATCACTAGACTTAAGCTTATGAAAACAATGAAAGGAACTATATGCCTTTTTGCTCTCTCATGAGAAAAATCAACAAATTCATTTGTTTTCCTCCTGAACGTACCTCTTTGCAGCCTGGGTTATCGAGAAGCTCTATGTTGCTCGCATGCAGTGGCTGTCCCGCGTTCACGGGCATCAGAACAACTTTATCGCCAACAACAATCTAGGAGTCAGAAAGAAGTCACCATTGAGACACTGCATGGGTCTTCGGTCTGTATTTGAAGCTAAACATAACTCCATGAAAGTCCTCCTTATTGGC
The DNA here is from genome assembly GCA_963924515.1 of Vespertilio murinus. Lineage (NCBI taxonomy): Eukaryota > Metazoa > Chordata > Mammalia > Chiroptera > Vespertilionidae > Vespertilio > Vespertilio murinus. Next base: position 164,012,664 of record OZ004707.1, on the reverse strand, counting down.
TTAACACCTGGCCTGTTTATCCTCCGTACAAATTTCCGTTCGATTATTTTTCTCTTTCAGGTAAAATTCTCCTGATAAATGATCAGATAATCATGTGCCACAGTGCCCATCAGTCTGAATTCATAAAGCTAGTGTAGATCCTTTTCTTGTCATTCTCCCCTTTCAGTGAGAGCTTTCTTAATATCGATAACAGGTCGTTATTCCCCCCCGTGAGGTCTTAATGCTAATGAGCCCAGCAGATAGAGATAGTGAATGCAACTGCCCCCAAAACCTGTCCACCTAAATAGTAGAACCACTTCAAGTAGAAATACATAATGATATCCATTTGTATTATCTCTGGAACCAAAAACAGAGCTGTTAACTTTGACCCTACCTATCATCTCAGAAATTTATTAAACATCCTAATGTCACCTGGGTTCAGGAAATGCAGCGTCAGGAACGACCTTGCAGAACTATGTGTACCGCTTGGGGCTTTAGGCAGCTCCTTCAGTTTTATCTTAAACACACCAAACTAAGAGTGCTCCTTAATCCTGGTGTTCAATTGAAAATTAAAATTAAAATTGGTTATGGGGAAAATGCTCTACAGAAGTCTAAGTTGATTTTTTTTTCATTTATGCTATCATTATCTGCTTTATCTTTAAGTACTTTTATTTATAACTCAAAATGTGGAGAAATTAAGTTATGCATTCTTAATTATAATAACGAACAGTTTAATTTTATAGACAGTGAAGTTGCTTCTGTCGTTAAGTTCCATTAAAGACTTATTACTGAAGTACCTACACTGCCATTTATAGAATTGCTCACCGCCTGGGAATTGAAAGCAAATACCTTCCCTACACATATTTCACAACAACTGAATATTAGAAGTAATTCTTTTGATAGACAACTGAGAAACAAATTAGGACTTTGATAACAATAAACAGAATTTCTCCCTGTATCCTAGCCTAGACTAAGATATTGAGAAACATAATTTCACATTTTCATGTAAATTAACCTTTTATAGGAATTATATAAACAGGAATCCACATTCACACATGGTACTGTGGTCACATATCTGGATTCAAATATGACAGAGAAGCCTGGTTTGCAGAAATAGCTCATGCCTTTCAAGTCATCATCAGTCGGATGATGTGACACACAGACCCATCATAGCAACTCTCGGTGTACAGACAAGGAGAGATCAACAAGAAACAGTGCTGAGGGAGAGGTAAAGGGGGCAGAGCTGGGTTATTTTTGTGTCAAAAAAGAGTAAAAGTATATGCATAAGAAACTCTTCTAGTGGCTAACTGGAAGAGGGGTGGGGACTAGGGTGATGGTAAAAAGGCTAGAAGATGTTTCACAATATATCTTTTTTTTTTCAATATATTTTATTGATTTTTTTTTACAGAGAGAAAGGGAGAGGATAGGGAGTCAATACAGAAACATCAAAGGGAGAGAAACATCAATCAGCTACCTCCCACACACCCCCTACTGGGCATGTGCCTGCACCAAGGTACATGCCCTTGACCAGAATCAAACCCGGGACCCTTCAGTCTGCAGGCCATCACTCTATCCACTGAGCCAAACCGGCCAGGGCTCACAATAAATATATCTTTATAGTATTTTCAATTTTTAAAAATGAATTTGTCTTTCTTAAAATTAAATATAAATAAGAATATATAGAAGTCAACAGGATATAAACATATTCCCAACATCCTCCAAAAAAAAAAAAAAAAAAACACCACAACTTGTCGTTGCACATGACACCAAGGCAGCTCGAAGTCTCTGCCACATGCAAGGCCGAGCAGTCCTCCTTACTATGAACAGTGGGACTGACACCCCAGCTGGTGAGGCTGCCTCTGATTTTCCAATTCCTTGAAGAACAGTTGGGTCTGGTTTACTATGTCATTCTTATCTGAACCAAGGTAAATATCAGCCAATAAGTTGCTAAATGTAATTCTATATTTTAGCTATGTTCTTCCAAATAAAAGAATACTTTTGGTGGCACTAAGTCTTACTATTTTACTATAGTTGTTTGGAAGCTTTGAGCCAATCCATATGTTCTATGTACTTTAAAATATCACCCATAGCAACTTAGATATTTTTAAATATATATTCTTATTGATTTCAGAGAGGAAGGGAGAGGGATAGAGAGATAGACACATCAGTGTTGAGAGAGAATCACTGCTCAGCTGCCTCCTGGCGAGCGGGGATAGAACCCACAACCGGGACATATGCCTGAACCAGGAATTGAACTGTGACCTCCTGGTTCATAGGATGACAACCACTGAGCTACCTCAGCCAGGCACAACTTACATATTATAACAACTTACATAATGAGACCAGCCTCATAAGCAAAATGTTCCAAATTCTAAGGTTTCATATATCCACAAGGAGAGTCTAACATTAATTCACTGATTTCCAGGTCATTTCCTAATGATTAAGACTTAGAGTTGAATAAGACTTTCAACTGAAACAAGCAGTATGCCAATCACAAGAAATAAAAAGAACAGTAAGAGATGAATAGAGGAATACAAAGAATACACACCTACTCAGATAACTTGGTAAATATGGGCCTTGGTAAGACTCTCAGAAGAATGCAGCCGGGGGCCTGATCCACAGGCGGAAGTCGGCTGCCTTTTGAAGAGCTATCTATTAAATACAGGACTTGAGGATAAAGTCATTTTCTGTCACATCACATTTTCTCTAGTGCCCAAACATCTAAACATTTTCAATTCCAAAAGCACTCCTATTGGTTCTACTTAACAGCCAGGTGAGATTCAAGCTGGGATTTTACTGAAAATGAAGAATATTCTAATGCCACTCGCAGCTACCCTTCTCTTGAAGTGGCACCTGGTATCGGGGAAAGGACCTTGCAGTAGAAAGCAGCACCATCAGTCTTAGTCCCGCCTTTGCTATAAATCCAAGGAGTCCAATTTTGCAAAAGAGCAAAACCTACTTGCTCTTTCAAGAGTCTCTTTCCCTAAGAGTTAAATTTTTCTCTTGATTGAAAGAGGCCTATCCTTTTCTCACTTTTAAAATCTACCATCACGATTAAGAACTAATGTCTAAGATCAAAGTTGAAAATGAAAAAAACCGACTATTCAATCATGGGAAGATGAATGAAAATAAAATATTTATGTACTCTGCTCAAGGTTGCCCCCAGTGACATTCTAGCTACTCAACCGCAAGTAAGGGCTTCTATACAACTGGAAGTGGAGGAATCAATGAATCTATTTTCCCAAAAAACTATCCCACAATTCTTTAGACATAGGACAAAGGTATAGAAACCATTGCTTTTTGAAGATGATATAAGCATTTTTCTCCCCAGCCTCATTCTTGCATTCCCTTTCAGTAACCAAATATCTTGTTGAATACTTATAACCTGAAAGTAATTGCTAAATAGTAAAAAATAATTTTAAAGGTCCTTTGAACCTTGCAATTTCCTCTTCTCGGTTTAATAAGTTTTTTTAAATCAGTAAACATTAAACCATTTGTTGTGAAGTGACAGTATTTGCATTTGCCTCCAATAAAATACTGTAGACGTAATATTTTAGAAAAAAAAATGCTGCTATTCCTAAGGAAGAAAATGAGCATTACAATACAACTATTTATGTGGCAAATACAGGGTTGTGGTTGTGCTTACGCTTTCACTGCACCCTCCGTCACACACAAAAGCTGCACGGTGGTGAGCAACAACAGTGAGCCATTTCAGCAGACAGCAATGCGGGAGGTTGTTTTAGCCATGCTTTATGAAGCACATCTACACAAAAGGATTTCTATGGCACCTAACAATTGCCATGTCCATTTTAACCAAGACCCAGTGTTTCGGTGGTGGCTTGTTTTTATTTCCACACTACAACTAATTATTTCAAATAGTTCATTACATTCAACTCTCTGTTGACCCTCTAAAGGCATTTGGAAGCAGGGAAGGAACACATAGAATAAATAAACCAACAGGATAGAATGCATTTTTTTAAAAAAAAATCTACAGCTAATCTAATCACCTGGTATATCCAATTATTTCATCGCATTCCTTCAGAGCTTGGGCTCTTATTTTGTCTGTTTTGACATTTAATTTTCATAGGTCTCCTAAAGACAGGGACACTACTCAGGCGGGGGAGGGGGTGGGGGGAAACAAAATAAGGAAAGGAATAGGTTGTTCCTAAACATAATCAGCCCCTGAATAATTGAGAGTTGATTGTAATTAACTACCTATTCAAATTAAAATATATGTATCATGCTCACAGCACACATCACTTGATGCCAAAATAAAAAAGAAAAAAAAAGGCAAAACTTGTTTCTTAAGGAATCAACACAAGACTTAAAGTGCATTACATCTCTCATGCCATGCTGCACCCGAACCTTACCTAGAAGGACATCATCAGATAATTTTTAACAAATTAAGCCATGAAGCTTGCATCCTGTAGAATAGACTTTGTACTTCAAAATTCACTGGAAAATAGATTCATTATAAAGGAAGACATTTCTAAGATAAGAAATATCCAACATAATCTATATATACAAAAGACCAAGCTACCAGTATGACTGGCCGATAGCTGATGCATACTAACCACCAGGGGGAAGATGCTCAGTGCAGGACCTGCCCCCTAGTGGTCAGTACCTTCCCACACCCAACCTCCCGCAGTCCCTCCCCCAGACCAGCTGGCCAGTCTCCTGCAATCCCACCCCCAAGCCAGCTGCCCTGGGGGTGCAATAGCCCCAGTTTGCCTTGATCACTGGCCAGACCGAGGGACACCAACCATGCACGAATTTGTGCACCAGGCCTCTAGTTAAAATTAACTGAGAAAACTATCAGAATAATTACATTTTTATACTGTTCTGAACTTACAATGTGTTTTTTTAAATCTCAATGATTTTTTTTCTTGATCACCTGACCCAATATTTGTGGGGTATTCTATTTAGGAAACTTATTCAGTATTGACTACCAATCAGCATGTACTGAGCATCTCCTGTGTGGTAAGGACTATATCACCCACTACTTTATTACACATAAAAATATCTTACTGTGGGTCTTATTGGATCATTTCCTGTCATTTTTATTTTCTCTCCTCTGCAAACCAGCACAAAATTTAGCAACTGCCAAAATTTACAGGAAACAATAGGCACATATCCCACAACGTATGTTAAATGTCATCAAAGAACAAGTGCCAAGCTCTGGCTCTGCATCCCTTACATGTCTATGAAGATGTATAGGCTGCAAACAGTAGACCGGAGAGCCAGGGAACAAAACACCACCATGGTTCACTGTGTTACTCTAGTAACTCAAAGGAGCAGACACGTTGTGCTGGCCAGAGTTCTGCTTCCTTACAGCCAGGCTCCCTCCCTGGTTAGGCAGAAAAGCAAGCCCCACCTCTCTCTGCTAAAGCACAGCCAACGTTAAGGTTACTTGAGTTCTCTGACACAAATTCAAGTTGGAAGAAGATATTCTATTAGTTTAAACTTTGTCCTTTCAAAATTCCTGAGCACAATCTGTACGACAAATAAGTGCTTTTAACCCATTAAAGAGAGAAATATAAAAATAATGGGTGAAGATTGAGAACCCTTAATTCCTTGTTACTTGATGGGTTCTCTCATTAAGAAGTGTTGTCTTTCTGAAGGCACTGTTATTCCCTTAATTTTATAGGTACTTACATTGTCCCCCTCGCTCCTCAGCTTCCAGAAGGGGTGGATGTAGAACCAAGACCCTTCATTTCCTGCGGCGTCCAAAGACACGCGCATGGCGTTCTTCTCCAGCAGAGCAGGTAACCTCTTGTTGACAGTCAGGTATTTGTTGCTCTTTATATGCAGTAGCTGTAGGGGGAAGACATGGGTCACTGCCTCATTCTGGGACCTCCCCTGTTAAACACATTTATACATTCGTACACATGTCATGTACCCACTTCACAAGGGAAAGATTAAACAAAAACTCCAAACTCACCAGCTTCCCAACTTGACTCCTCTGGGTTCCTCCTCACCTCCACCCCCCACTCTGCTTCATAATGAAGTGGGCACATGAGGAAAACCAGAAAACTGACTGATTTCCCTCTCATTATAAATAATAAAACAAAACCATGCTTTCCAAAGGGACCTGGAAGTTCCCCGAAACCACAGTCCTGCACAGCCATAAAAACAAACCATACTAAAGAAAAACCACAACACTAAAATAATGTACAGACCCACTTAGTGTTAACAGCCATCCCTGCCCACAGACATCCCCATTCCTCCCTCTGTCAGGAGGCAGGCAGCGCAGTCTACACGGGCTGTATAACTTCTATGGATGCTGAGCCGCCCCTTCTCTGATGAGACCAACACCAGAAGTGCCATTTCCTGGGGGTTTTTGCATTGTATGAACAAAATTTTTCCAAAACACTATTTTACTGAGTAGGAAGACTAAAACAAACAACTTTCCTCTCTGTTACTAAAATCATTTTTTTAATATATTTTTTTATTGATTTTTCACAGAGAGGAAGGGAGAGAGATAGAGAGCTAGAAACATCGATGAGAGAGATACATCGACCAGCTGCCTCCTGCATACCCCCCACCGGGGATGTGCCCGCAACCAATGTACATGCCCTTGACCGGAATCGAACGTGGGACCTTCCGGTCTGCAGGCCAACGCTCTATCCACTGAGCCAAACTGGTTTCGGCTATTAAAATCATTTAAAAAATGAATGGCCATTTAAATACAATATAAGAAGGAAAATATCTCAAAATAAAGAGTAATTCTTTTTTTGTTTTGGTGAGATTTTTTTTTTTTTGGTCAATTTTAGAGAAAGAGGGGAGAAGAAAAGGGGAGGGGGGAGGGACGGAAGGAGAAAGGGAGGGAGGTAGATAGATAGATCACCTGCCTCCTGCATGTCCCCTATTGAAGATTGAGCCCACAACCCAGGCATGTGCTCTGACTGGGAATTGATTGGGCGACCTTTTGGTACATGGGATGACACCCACCAACTGAGTCACACTGGCCAGGGCAAGGGCAATTCTTAAACTTAGAAAAGAAATCAGCTTTTTGAAAAACTCATTATAATATCCTTGGTTCTTATCCTATATATTAAAAGGCTAATATATGCAAATTGCCCCCTCGGGAGTTAGACCAACTGGGAGTTTGACGGCTCACTATGACATGTGCTGACCACCAGGTGGCAGTGCAGAATGAAGAAAGTCCCCAGCTAGCAGCTGCCAGCCACTAGGGACCCTACCCATTGCACAAATTTTGTGCACTGGGCCTCTGGTTTTTACCATAAACCAATGAAAACCCTCATGGGCCAACCCCACTTCTTTTGGACCCACCATGTTAAATCTGGGTTTTTTGTTTTCTTTTTTTTAATGTATTTTTTATTATTGATAATATTACAGATGTCCCCCAGTTTTCCTCCTTTACCTCCTCCACCCGGCTCCCACCCCACACCACCTCACACCTTCACAGCACCACTGTCTCCATTCATGGGCTATGCATATATGCATATAAGTTCTTTAGTTGATTTCTTCCCCTCCCCTGACACTTCCCTCTGAAATCTATCAGTCTGTTCTACATTTCCATGTCTCTGGATCTATTTTGTTGGTCAGTTGATTTTGTTCATTAGATTCCACATATAAGTGAGATCATGTGATATTTGTCTTTCTCTGACGGGCTTATTTCGCTTTGCCTGATACTCTCCAGGTCCGTCCATGCTGCCCCAAAGGGTAAGGGATCCTCTGACGAACTGGTTTTTATAAACATGCCACCCCTTGACTTCACTAATTTGTTCAACTCTTATTTCCCCTTTGACCCAGTTGCCTTATTTATTTATCTACTTTATTGCGTTGTGTGGTATTTCTGAAAATGCCTTACATTCTTTTTGGAACAAGGTGGGGCGTATAGTAACAAATAACCAAGCAAAAGGCTAATAAATCTAATGAAACACAAGAAAGGAATGCAGCTGCGATAAATCAGTGTGCACGCTAATTGAAATAGAAGCTCTTCTAATAACAAGTCAAGGACAATTTCCATCGAAAAGCACAATTTGAAACTTTCCTCTCTCTACAAAGTGGAAAGATAAAGGTTCATGGGTCACGCATTAGCCCCCATTAATACTAAAGGGCTATTTTATTACATGACCTTATGCCCCTATTACATGTTTCCCCATCTTTTTCTTTTTTTGATGCAGTAACTTGTGGATGCATCTAGAGAAGCTCACTTCTTTAGGTGTATGTAGCAGACTTATTACTAAACGCCTGGAATAGTGTGCTGGTTGTCAACTGGAAATAGCACGTCATCTATAAGTACCCCCAAAGAACAAACTATTGCACCCCAAAATTGTAATGCTATTTGGTATTCCAAGCAAATGCAAATTATCCATAAAATGTTCACCTCTTCTAAGGGAAAGTAAATCGGCACTTACTTGGATAACATTACTGTACTTCACGATTTCTCCCAACAGCTTCTTATTTTCTGACTCATTTTGTTTTTGTTCCAATTCTGCAGCATGCTATAAAATGACATTCAGTGTGAAAACATAGCAAACAGAATACAATAACTGACAAAGAAATAAGGGTTTTTTTGTTTTGTTTTTTAGGAATAAAGAGCACAAAGGATGCAACCATGAATAAAATAGGTTGGCTGGTTTATTCCTGGTGCTTCGGGTAGGGTGACAATAATTAAAAACATGATTATAATATAATGTGATGATTCTCTCGATTTAATGCTGAAATGCAGCCAAAAATATCTTGGGAAGTTTTTATGTTGGAAATTTCAGAGAAGCCCCAGGCTCTGTGGTCTTATAATTATTTTCAGAGCAACGTGGCTAGAAAATCCAGGACAATAGATGAATTTCAAAAGTCTCAAAGCGCAGTTTCAATGCTGAAAGTAACAGACATTTTAATGACACAAATTAAGTCTTATCAAATTTGTACTTGGCCAAATCAGAAACATCAGACTTTCTTTTTCCAATCTTTCAGAGAAAAAAATAATAAAGTACTGTGCCAAGTAAAATATAACTGGATCTGCTTATTCCTACAGAGATTCTGAACTGGTTTCCAGTTTGATGTGAATCTCTGAATGTGTCAGGCACACCCTAAAAAACAGCAGCAGGAACGGATTACCTACACACCAGGGAATCAGCAGACACACCCTATAACTTAAAAGTCCCTTCCAGTTTCAATGTGCTGCTACTCTTCTGAATCTCTGTGGACTGAGTGAGACCACGAGCCTAGGAAATAGATTTTTTGCTGTTGCTGTACCTGGCCTAGCCTAAGCCAGCCAGACAGAAGCCTGGCTCTTACCTGTAATTTCTTCAGCAAGGCCGCCTCTGTGTGGTTCCCTTGTTTGGCTTGCTTAGCTTTCCAATATTGTTTCTGGGCAGAATACCGATTCATAGGACACACCTTAAAGAGGCAGTCTGTGACAAAACAGCAAGCAAAATCGTGTAGCTAGAGAGGATCAGCATTTCTTACACTTTCCCATTAGCCTAAGCACTGGAATCTTGGAATCTCTGACAGTAAAGAACATTTTTTTAAATATATATTTTATTGATATTTTACAGAGAGGAAGGGAGAGAGATAGAGAGCCAGAAACGTCGATGAGAGAGAAACATCGACCAGCTGCCTCTTGCACACCCCCCACCGGGGACGCGCCCGCAACCAATGTACATGCCCCTGACCAGAATCGAACCCGGGACCTTTCAGTCCGCAGACCAATGCTCCTCCACTGAGCCAAACCGGTTTGGGCAGTAAAGAACATTTAAAGGTCATGTAGCCCATCCTCCAGCCAACTCCTGAATTCCCTCTATAACAACCTGATCAAATAACTTCTTAGACGGCGAGAATGCCCACTTCTTCATTACTTTAAGTTTCTTAAAGGGTGCTTTAGCTAGAAGCATTTATAAAGAAATCAAACCAAGGTAACCATAATATTAGAAGCACTATTAATAATGATGGGGCATGTGGTCTCACACATTGAATAGAATGACACTGGTGACTTTCAGGGCCTTATGTGACCTTGCACAAGTAATCACTTATTCCGTTTATGTACCTTTGACAGCAAAGGGATGCAAACAATAGAAACAACTGCAGCCACCACATTTCAGTCACCCATTCCCCAAGTTTCCACATACCTGGGTGAATATGAAAATCTGGGACATAGTGTGTTATGGCAGGGGAGAGCAAAACAAAAACAAACCTAAACCAAGACTACAGTCCTAACTCTCCCACTCAACATCAGGGCAGGATAGCTAGTGAAATGACATCATTAGTGATATCTCTAAGGCAAAAGGCAAAAACTGTTTTTCACTTTTTAAAAAAATAATCTTTTCAAATGTCACTTACTTGTTATTATAATGGCATACATAATAAAAAATATGACTATAAAATTTTAAAGGAATTTTTAAAATTCAGAAGAAATGGCTAAATTCTGTTGATTGATACCCACCTTCCCATAAATACACAGGCTATAGAAAACTAATTATTACTTTATAGTTTAAAAATCATTGATGACAGTGTATAAATATTGTGTAAGTAGCAGAAAACAGACACCCTTGGACTGCTAAAAGTAGGGTGAGAGACCATCACAAATACAATATGACACAAGAATCACCACTTGGCACAAGTGTGTGAAACAACAAGACCTAAGAACTGTTATCCTAGGCAACATAAAAGCCCTAGAAATTATTTCCCATATACTATCCTCTACAACGAAACTATACAAATTTCTCAGCACAAATATAGAGGTTGTTTACAGGTATCTCCAAAATGAGTTCTCCCAATTTAATGCATGCTATTTTGACTATCCTATACGAGGCAAATAACCGAACTCTACATTGCGTTAGTGCCGCAAAAACCCAAAGCCTTATGTAAGTAGAAATGAACTCTAATCTGCACTCTACACCTGTGACCTCTTTCATGTATGAGAAGAAAAGGGAAAAACTGGGTTCACCATGACCTCAAGTTCCTAATCAAGTTCGTTAGGAAATGCTCCTTTGACAGAGAAAATGTTTTTCCTAAGCTCTACCCCACGCCAGTAGCTCTCCTAATTAGTGGTACCTTCGGGTAGCTAGCTAAGCAAGGGTGTGCGTCATGATCCCAATGGCTGAGGCTGAAGTTGTTGTGAAGCGAAGCCAGGCATCCTGGCCAGGTGGTGTTGCTGGGTGCTAAGACTCAGCCCCTATCCTCAGAAAGCTCACAGTCTAGTGCAGGGGTGGGCAAACTTTTTGACTCAAGGGCCACAATGGGTTCTTAAACTGGACCGGAGGGCCGGAACAAAAGCAACCTGACCATGCTGGCACTCTCATCTTGGGCTGCTGGTGAAGGAGCGGAGGGGAGAGCAAGAGAACCCTCCGCTCTTTCGGCTCCGCGGGCCGGATAGAATAGCCAAACGGGCCGGATCCGGCCCGCGGGCCGTAGTTTGCCCACGGCTGGTCTAGTGGGTAAGACAGGCCCCTACCACGTGTTCCAGTTTCCCCCTGGAACTCTGGGCAGGTGCTGGGGGCATGAAGACGCATGTGGTCAGCTTCACCAGGGCAGGCCAAGGAGTTTTTCCAAAGGAGAAGACACAAGCCAAGTTTCAAAGAGCCAATAGGAATTTAGCACATTGCCAACCGGGGTTCCAATGCTCTGAGGGAAGGGGCATTCCAAAGAGAGCGAAGGTGGGAACAAAGGCACAGAAGGGGAACGCTGAGGGGCCCTCTAACCTTGCAGGGAGGCTAGCGCTCGGGCTGCGAAATGAAGACGCGGTGGTCTCCAGAAGTCAGGGCCTGGAGCATGCCATGTGCCAGGCTAGAGAGTATGTGCTTTGTCTCGCAGAAAATCTCAAGCACCATGTGAAAGGTGATGTGAGCAAATGGGCCAGGAGACCAGCACAAAGCCAGCACGCTGAGAGGCGGGGAGGATCTGAAATGGGGCTGGACGGTAATAGCCGATTTCAAAGAAAACATCAGAATCAACAGGCTTGCTAACCTGTCAGGTGGGAGGGGTGTGAAGGAGAGGGAACATGAAGTTGGCCAAATGAACACAAGTTTCCACCCACTCTGTCTGAGATACAAGGCCTTCAATCTCAAAAGCCCTTTCTAGTGCAGGGCCTCAGTGTTATGGTCCACAGGTGGCAGCGCTTTTCATATGACAGAGAGTGACCAATCTGCTCCACTACTATGGTAGGACTATTTCGGTGGGCTGGAGGGAACGAAAAGATGCAGACTTCTGTAAATTTGCTTAATTGATGAGAGTGGTGGTGATGGGTGTGTGTGTGTGTGTGTGTGTGTGTGTGTGTGTGTGTTTAGTTCTCTCCGCCTCTTTTAGAAAACAGAAAAAAAAATCAACTGGTCTTAAGCTAGTCAGATATTGTGTCTGGTTCTCAATTTATTGGGTAATGCAAGTGTTAATAATACCTGTCATGCCTAATTTCGAAGGGCAGCTGAGATATGCCCAAAAGATAATCTGTGTGAAAGTACTAAAGCTGTGAATTGTAAAGCCCTCTTACAAATGCGTTATTACTATTAATATTGCTTCATTAGTCCAGCAATAGCTTTGCTAAGATTAAGAGATGACTAAGCCCTAACAGAGCTCTCAGCACAGAGCAACAGGAAGTAGGCTGGAATACGAACCCAAAGTGCCCGGTTCGCAGCCAGGTATTAGCCCTTTGGGCTCACAGTGTGTTTGTATAAAATTCTAAAAACCCTGAAACAGCATGGCAGTGAGCAGCAGATCAATCTCCATTGCCTTGAAACGTCTTACAAAATATGCAGACACAGGCACTAACACCAGCAGGGGCGGAGCCCCAACAAGCCTCCCACGTTTCCCCGATCAGCAGGAATCCAACTGTCTTGGAGCTATGAGCTTTCGTCTGCCCTGGTCACCCTGCTTCTAAAACTCTCTCTCTCTCTCTCTCTCTCTCTCTCTCTCTCTCTCTCTCTCTCTCTCTCTCGTTAGAGGTATATGCACTGCTAATAGTTAGGTTTTAGGGAGGATTTCCATCAGAAAGCAGCCAGTGCCATTTGTTAATTAGGTAACAACTGTCTCTTCATCATGTCAAGACTCAACGAATAGATCAACCAAAGGACTTCTATGCATGCTTATCAGCCTAATCAATGGACACAGACAACAGGGGGGGGGGGGGGTAATGGCATGCATGGGGGTGTGCAATGGGGGAATAAGAACACATATATATGTAATACCTTAACCAGTGGTCGGCAAACTCATTAGTCAAAAGAGCCAAATATCAACAGGACAACAATTGAAATTTCTTTTGAGAGCCACATTTTTTTAAACTTAAAACTTCTTCTAACACCACTTCTTCAAAATAGACTCGCCCAGGCCTTGGTATTTTGCGGAAGAGCCACACTTAAGGGACCAAAGAGCCTCATGTGGCTCGCAAACCTCAGTTTGCCGACCACAGCCTTAATCAATACAGAAATTTTTTTACAAAAGACTCAACAAATAATCAAAAAGGAAAAGTTGGCCTGGTAGGACAAACACCAAAAGCTCAAATTAAAGGAAGTAATTTCAGTTAACTTTTTTTAAGCTTAACCTAAAGACCGGGGACCAAGAATTTTGCAGAATTTCAGAAGCTGAAAAATGTTAGAAATCTGACATAACATGCTATGTTCAATCAGGCAATATTATAAGAACAATGCCTTAGAATTAGAACTTTTTTTTAACAACTATGGAAGGAAATTCAGCCCACAGAAGTGTTCACTTTAAAATGAAAGACACAAGGACATCAACAAATCAACAAACGACAAGTGTTGGAGAGGTTGTGGAGAAAAAGGAACCCTCATGCACTGCTGGTGGGATTGCAGATTGGTGCAACCACTGTGGAGAGCAGTATGGAGTTTCCTCAAAAAACTGAAAACTGGACTCCCATTTGACCCAGTAATCCCACTCTTAGGAATATAAACACCAAGGAACTAGAAACACCAATCAAAAGGATATATGCACCCCAATGTTCATAGCAGCACAATTTACAATAGCTAGGATTTGGAAACAGCCTAGGTGCCCGTCAGCAGATGAATGGATCAGAAAACTATGGTACATCTATACAATGGAATACTATGCTGCCATAAAAAAGAAGGAATTCTCATCATTAGCAGCAACCTGGATGGAATTGGAGAACATCATGCTGAGTGAAATAAGCCAGTCAATGAAAGAGAAACCTCACTCACTTATGGATAATAAAGAACATTATAAACTGATGAACCAATAGATAGATATAGAGACAGTAAAGCAACAAACAGACTGTCTAATTACAGCGGGGAGGGTAGGGAGATGTGTGGGAGACAAGAGATCAACCGAAGGACTGGTATGCATGCAAATAAGTACAACCAGTGGACACAAAACTCTGGGGAGGGAGGGCATGTATAGGAGGGGAGGGGGGGCAATGATAAGATATGTACACATATAATAATTTAATAAAAATATGCATTACATTTAAAAATTAAAATTAAAAAATAAAAAATAAATAAAATGAAAGACACAAGGGCCTCTTCAGCCTGCTGACAAAGGCTCAGGGAGGGAGTGAATCTGCAAGTCATCTGAATGGTGTGGAGCACAAAACCCGTGGCATGTGACCCTGTAACTCAAAGCACCCACCTTCCCATGTGATTCCGGGTAACTCTGGCAGGAAACCAGTCTAAACCTCCACTTACAATACCCACTTAACTAGCTTTGAAATGTTTTTTTGCTTTGTGCCTATACACATGCTTTCTAAAGTATCTGTCTCCCGGCATTTTCTGCACCCGGAGCTAACTCTAGAACTCCATCTGGGACTATTATACCTAAAGTTCAAGTTACGCAGCGGCCAGCAACTTCCTTTGGCAATTGGTGGAAGGAGTACTTTCTGTTTCATTTCTCCTCCCTCCTAAGATTTAAATGAGGCAAGACATAGTACCCCATCCGCAGATGCCTGTCACAAAGCGGGCACTCAACAAACGGCTCTTTCTCGGTAGCCTGTAACATGACCTCATATGATTACAGAGAATGTGGCTGCCAAGGGACTTTTATCTCCAGGTGGAGAAAGGTGGGGAGGGAGGCAGCTGGAGCTTTGCTCTTTGTGATATAAACAGGATGCAGCAGAGTTCAGTGAGACAATGGGACCTTCCCCAAGATAAAACAGAAAGAGGGTAAGAAAACTCTCCCTGGGGTGAGGGACAGGCAGACTAGGCTAATTAGAATCCACAGTTGGTCAGAGGAGAAGTATGCCTCCAACCAGCCTAAAACATAGCTAGCTGTAGCTCTGTTTATTCCGTTTTTTCCTAAGGAACACATCCTGACACAGTGTTTGCACAAAGCTCTCTAGGCTTAGAAGTCGAAAAGGAACGTGTTCTCCTGAAGCATAAGAATTTCATACTGAACTTTTACCCCCTTTGATCACGGCCTCCGGCAGGCGTGGAGAAGGTATCAAACAGGGACAGTGTTCTCCAGAACGTTAGAAACGCCAAAGAGAATTTACATTGCAGGTGTTCGGAAACATTAACATGTGCTGCATCACGAGGGTGGGCAGCCGTGAAGGCTGCAGAATAACTTCCTCCAGACAACAGTCCACTGTTTTACTACCGAACGAGAGGGGGAAACGGCCGTGTGTAGTGACAGGCTGCCAGCATGTTAGAACTCAAAGGGGCTTCCGCTGATAAGAGATCAATAAGGAATGTTATAGAATCTCAGTCTCAAACATCAATTACCTGATTCGTACATTAATGGGTAAATACTCCAAAACAAACAACACTTTACTCTTTTTTTTTTTCTTGCTCCATGTGGCGTGAATAAATTCAAATAATATTCAAATGAATTGATGCTAATTTTCATTCTTGTCTAAGTTTAATTTTAGGAGTAAGCAAACCATTCCACTACACGTAAGTGGAATTTCTTTCCCCAAATAACCACAACATCTAATTTGTAATAAATTTTCCCATTCTCAAAATATCATTATTAACACAGATAATCAAAAAGTATAATAAGTAGACTGATTCAGAAATCAAAATGTGAGTCTTTAAATCCCATTACACAAATATCAAGTCCAAAAGAAAAAAAATGGATATGAATGTATATATATACAAATGTATGTATATCTATATGTAACATATACATATAGAAACAATATATATATAATAATTTATTTTATATATTTATTTTTATTTTATTTACAATTATATGTTTATATATACATATAAAACCTCATTTAATTATTCTTTGAGGAATTAGTTTTAATATGAGGAAAGAGAAACTCAGAACATTTTACCTAATCTCAAAGCTAGTCTTTAGGTTTAATCCAAATCAATTTGTCTCCAAAACCCATCTTCACAATTTAATAAAAGATACTCAATATTTCTCAAGTTAAAACTTAACAGATACACCTATGTACATTTACTGAAATTGAACCACACAACCTGACCATGTATCTGTGTCTGGTGTCATACTCCAAGACCTGCTCAATTTCTCCTACAAGGACTCAAAATGTATTAAAAAAAAAAAGACTATCCGAATATCTTTAACTATAGCCTAAGGAGCAAGTAAGAAACACCTGAATAAGGAATTTTACTGCCTCAAATCCTCCACTTGGAAAGTAATAATTTTAAAATAGCTGGACAATTAAACCGTTAATACAGGTAAATTAACTTTATAGAGATATGCTTGCCTTTTTAAACCCAATTTAGCATGGCAATAAAACTCCCAGCTTAAAAAAATGTTTAAGTCTAACACAGGCTATTTTATGCCATTATAGTTATATAATAGAGATATTGAGATTGAAGAATTACTTGCCGCTCATTGGCTAGTGACTGTGTTAATGACTATCATGTAGGAGACCTACCGGTAACACAAATTCAGCTTCTGGTGCTGGGTCCTCTGCGATCAGGGATTTGCCCACCAGAACAAGAGAGAGCATGGAGTCCTAACCAACCATCATTATTGTAGATTTATGCCCAAGGGAAACTGGCTCTCTACTGACGATTACCACCAGAGAGCATCTACCTGTACAGATTAATTTAGGAGACAATTAATAATAACTTTAGGGAAGTGTTTTACAAACTAACTGTGCACACCAGATTTGCAATCAATTTATTTGGTCCCAGTCGGTCTCTTTTGCTTGGAGTGGAATGGAAAGGAGTGAAGTGGAGTGGAGTGAGGTGGGGTAGGGTGGAGCAGAAGGGAGGGAAAGGCGAATAGAATAAGAAGAGAAACCAAGAACACCACAAGTAGCAAATAATATTTCAAGAAACTTGTTTCAGGGGGACTGGTGTGTGTATGTGTGTGTGTGTGTGTGTGTGTGTGTGTGTGTGTGTGTACATGCTAGATTACAATGTAAAATATATATTTTTACTAAGTGTTGTAATAAAGTGAACGTCACAATTTTCAAGGACTACACGTGTACACAAGTTTGGGTGAAAGGCAATGGAAATTTTTAAAAAGAGAGAGAAATCCTGTGGGCAAAGGGAGAGGAAGCAGACAGCCAAATGAAAAAAATATTTCTGGCTCTATGACGTCTGAAAAAATACAAAAACTATCCTTTTAGTAATTGAGCAATAAAACTATTATGTAGGCCATTGCAATGGAAGAGGAAGATGCCCTTTTAAAACTATCTTTTTCTCCACGCTCTGATTGGCCTCTACCTGTACGGTGGCACCCATCTCTCTGATGCTATTTTTCAGGAGCTAACACGTTTGCCGGGAACTCTGCATGGAAACTCTCCTATTATCTGCCGCAGGAAAGATGATCAGAATCTGTAGAAAGAAACTCCTGTCAAGTTGCCCAGGAAACAAACGTGGGATGCCTCTCCTTTCTTCTCTGAAAGGCCTTCCTGTCTGTCTCGTCTCCTATTAAGATGCAAATACCTGAGAAGGGAACACGCTAAGGTCTTGGCTCTCAGGTGAGCAGGGGAGAGAACTATAGCTCCCTGCGGGGAGGTGGGCGGGTGCCTCAGATCTGGGGAAGGAACCCTTCAGGGTACCAACATGTCCAAATACGTGGGAAAGCTGTCTGTCCAATTTTCGGATGCCACTGACTAAGGAGAAATAGCTCATTTGACATATGAAAACCTACATTTTCAAACATCTCTATGGGACAAACATCAGCACCCTTAAACTTTAAAGAAGGTTAAATATGAAGTTCTGAATTTCTGTTCAAAAAAAAATTCAACTGCTTAACCAAGACCAATAACAGCTAATATTGTGGCGGGGGGGCGGGAGGGGGGAGGAGCAGGAGGCGGGAGGCAGGGGCGGGGAGCACAGACAGGCTTGCGTTCAACTTGACATAATCAAAGTGACCATACATCCCTGTGTGACCGGAACAATTCTGGTTTATGCCTGTTATCTGAGCCTAGTTACTGTGTCTGCTTCCAGTCTCAAAGTGTCCTGATTTAAATGATGAAGTGTATAATCACCCCAAATATAACAAATGAACACTGTGATTGGGGGGGGGGGGGGGCACTGAAAAGCTGACGCACCCATTTTGGCCTGATTAATATAAGAATGGAGTTTCAACCAGAGGAAGTAAGAACACATCCAGACTGCTGGGCTCAAGTGTGCACGTCCAGAACATGAGGCTCAATTCTAGGTGGCATGCTTAAAGTGTCACCTAATAAAGCAGCCCAGGTCTGAAGCTAGGCAAATGGGGATGCACGCAAACTACAGAAATCAACTAGAGTGGGAACTGAGAAAAGAGTGGGCGCAATCTCAATTTGTATAGCTAAATGCCTACATGTAAAAGAAGAAAAAGGTTTCTTTCTATGTTGATCCAAAATCAAAGCAAATTTTTTTTTCAATCTAAGGAAAATCTAGCCAGCAATTGGAAAAGTCCAAAAAAATAAATAAATACAAATTAATCAGAGGCGAGTAAACTTTTACTGTAGTGCACAGGCAGAGCCAATGAGAAATGCTGCAGAAGGGTCCCTGGTTTGGGAAGGATGTCCCCTTCCACATACCACCTCCTGTTTTATAATGGCAGTCGTGGGGGTGAATGCATGGAGGGGTAGAGTCCGTGTCCTTTACTCAGTGATAAAAGGGTCAGGCCTCTCACCTGACTCAGCTGTATTTATCACACGTGACTTGGCTTGGTATCTCACCATTAAAGAGACCAGGAAATTCCAACCCTGGACCCTGTAAAAATATCCTACTTTTAAATATCTGCCAGTACTAGGTTAAAATGCTCAGCTAAAGCATCCCATAAATATGCATTATGACTACTTCCAACTCTACACTCCAGATGAGCAAATACAGTTGTGTTTCTATCTCAGAGCTTTAGAAGCATGATGATTATTATTGTGATACTAGAGGCTCGGTGTGCAACATTTGTGCAATGGATGGGGGGGGGGGCAGTTCCTTAGCCCAGCCAGTGCCCTCTCACAGTCCAGGACCCCCTGGGAGATGTCCAACTGCTGGCCAAGAGAGAACTGGGACTAAACCAGCAGTTGGACATCATCCTCCGAGGGGTCCTTAGCGCTGCCATTGAAGCAGGAGAGGCTCCCGCCATGACTGCTGTGCTCACCATGAACCCAGCTTCTGGCTGAATGGTGCTCCCCCTATGGGAGCGCACTGACCACCAGTTGCAGCTCCTGCACTGAGCATCTGCCCCCTGGTGGTCAGTGCATGTCATAGCAATCGGTCATTCCGCTGTTCAATCGATTTGCATATTAGGGTTTTATTTTATAGGATTTTCTCTCATAAGTATTTTATTTGATAAAATATTTCTAGATCAAAAGATGAGTAGAATATAAAAGGTAAAAAAAAAGATAAACAAGAAACATCTCCCTCCCGCCCCCCCCCCACACACACACACACATAAACAAACATACACACACAAATACACACTAACAACAGCTAACAATGAATGGTCAACATCTTAATAAGAGCTTCACATGAATTCTTTAGTTTTCATAGGAAAATATGATACAGGTACTATTATTATTCCCATTTTACAGATGGTAAAGCTGGAGCTTGAAGGTTAGGTGAGAGTTAGGAAGTGGCAGAGCTGGGCTTCAAATCCAACCAACTTCCAAGTCTGTGCTTTGATGCTGTAAAGATGGAGATGAAAGGGCACACACAATCAGCTACTTTCTAGTTTGAAAAGCAGAGCAGGAAAATATTGCAAAGCTGAGAAGTGGAAGGAAAGGTGGGACTGGAAATGAAAGCAGGCTGGATATGAAAAATAGGAACCTGAGAGATAAGATAACAGTAACCAATGTAGGAGGCAGGATGTGGGAAGTATAAGAAACAACTGTGGCATTTTCTTCTCCCTGCATTTTTTTTTTGTCTTCTTTCCAACCTATTCTTATTATTTCCCCCATAAATTTGCTTGATGTTCCCTTCCACAATTTCTTAGGTTCTCCCTCATTCTATGTCATTCTGTTGTATCTCCTCTGTTTTCCTAATCATTTTCTTCTTTTTACCTTCTCTTATTTCACCCTTTCTTCAATATTTCTTTTATCTCATCTCTGAACATTTTTTTCCATTCTTTCCCTTACATGATTAAAAAAATTGTACTTAAAGCATATTATAATTTTCTTTGAATCAGATTATATCTTTTGTATTTCAAATAAAAATATAGATGAATAAGGCACTTCCTTATCAAACTCTACTCAAAATTAAGTAGCAAAAGCAAAACATCTATCTAACAGTAGGCATCCAGCTAGAATGTAAAAAAAAAATATTCTTACAAGTCAACTAAATAACACATACAACCCAGTAAGGTATGAACAGACTCATCACAAAAAAAAAAGATCTATAGAAGGCCAACAAGGACATGAAATGATGCTCAACATTATTGGTCATTAGGGAAATGCAAAGTAAGACTGCTAGCATAAGTAGCTACATATTAATAAAGGAAGGGAACAGAGAAAATCAGACATTAGTAAACTTAATCAATGAGGAATCATAAGCCAGCTTTGCTGTGAAGTTGCAATATTGGTAGGAATCCCAGGGATTACAGCATCCAAGGGGATTGGAATTCATCCCTCCCTCATGTATGGAGGAAGGACCAGCTTTCCAATCTCCCCAAGGTCCAACCGGTCCATCCCCTCAGACCATGTGGGGGAAAGAAGCGCATGTGCAAAAAAAAGCCAAAATGGCAAAGGCAGGGGTGCTTCTATGAGGCATGTGTAATAGGAGCCAAGATGGTGACCACAGAGGCCTGTCTATCTAGCCTAGGAAAAGGATGAGGTTGGATAAGGTACACGGAACCTCAGAAGATCTAAAAATAGACAGGGCAGGGGATTGGCTCAGCAGAAGCCCACTAGAGACTGAGAAGTTGGTAGGTTATTTTGATCTCTATCTCTATCTCTATCTCTATCTCTATCTCTATAACTATCTCTAACACATGCTCTACCCATTCCTTCACATATCTTCTCTCCATACCATCCACATAGCCTTGCAGCTGGGACCAGTAGTCACACAGACCTTAAGCAGGCTCCACTCCAGTTTGGGTACTGAATACAGCAGCGGCAGCCAGCCAGCCAGAGCACAGCAAGGAACTGGACAAAGCTTTAATATAAATTAAACTTTGGCATGGCTCTGAATCTCTGGACATTAGGCCCTATTTGGGGGCCTGATGAAGACAAGGTCATACTTCTTCCACGGGCGAACTGAGATGGGACATTGGAAACTTAGGGACAGCCTTCAATTTGCACCCAAATAAATCTTACCACACCACAATCTCCTAAGCCTGGGTCTCTCAGAATGCTTTCCTTGTGATCTTGTGAAAGATCCCCACTTCCACTGGCAAGAAAACTACAATTACATGCCACTACACTTCCACCAGAAAGGCTAAAATTAAAAATAAAAAGAATATCGTGAATTGGTGAGGTGTAGAGCAACTGGAACTCTCATATATGATACATACATACATCATTCTGACATTCGTATATGGAACAAATGCAAAATGGTTCAGCTACTTTCAAAATGTTTTGGTAATTTCTTGAAAAGTTAAACATAACTTAATATCTGATCTGACAATTTCATTGCAAGGTATCCACATAAGACCATGAAAACATACGTCCACACAAAGCCTTGTATGCAGATGTCCATGTCGGTTTGATGTATAATAACCAAAAGGGGAAGGAGGGGGACAGTCCAACTCTAAATGTGGCATTATGCTTGAGTAATGGAATACTGCAAGAATGAATCTCAAAAACACCAACTAAAGAAGCCAGACACAAGGAGACAAAATGGCGGCCGAACAGATGGACCTGTTCTGAGCCTAGTCCCAGAGCAGATAGAAGGAGTTCCTAAGAGTCGCTCGGGGAGTGTTAGTTGGCAAGCTAAGGGATAGTAGAACTCTAAGAGAAGGTAGGGGTCTGCTGGACAGGATTTCCTGATCAAGCAGCCCGCACTGCGGTGCACTGCGACGAAGACCTCTCCTGGAGCTATGGGCTCAGAGGGAAAACTACTCCATCTTACAAAGAAAAGAGGATCTTATCTGAGGCCTGAAAAACCCACAACAGTGGAGACCACGGAACAGCTATGACTCCCCAGTCGGTGCAAACACATGGATTCAAGGGAGCTCTTCAATCACCCACGGAAAGGAGAGAGAGAACGACAAGTGTTGGTGAGATTGCAGAGAAAAAGAAACCTTCGTGCACTCCTAGTGGGAATGCAGACTGGTGCAACCACTGTGGAGAACAGTATGGAGTTTTCTCAAAAAACTGAAAATGGAACTCCCATTTGACCCAGTAATCCCACTCCTAGGAATATATCTTAATAAACCAGAAACACCAATCAGAAAGGAAATATGCACCTCTATGTTCATAGCAGCACAATTTACAATAGCTAGGATTTGGAAACAGCCTAGGTGCCCGTCAGCAGATGAATGGATCAAAAAACTATGGTACATCTACACAATGGAATACTATGCTGCCATAAAAAAGAGGAATTCTCATCATTTGAAGCAACCTGGATGGAATTGGAGAACATCATGCTGAGTGAAATAAGCCAGTCAATGAAAGAGAAACACCACATGACCTCACTCATTTATGGATATTAAAGAACATTATAAACTAATGAACAGAAAAATAGATACAGAGATAGTAAAGCAACAAGCAGACTGTCAAATTACAGCGGGGAGGGTAGAGAGATGTGGGGGAGATAAGAGATCAACCGAAGGACTTGTATGCATGCATATAAGTACAACCAATGGACACAAAACTCTGGAGAAAAAGAACATGTATGGAAGGTGGGAGGGGGGGGGCAATGGTAAGATATGTACACAGATAATAATTTAATTAAAAAAATGAAAATAAAATAAAAAGAATCCAAAAAAAAACCCAATCAACTGAAGGACTTGTATGCATGCATGTACGCAAAAACAATGGACAAAAAACTCTGAGGAGGGAGGGCATGTATGGGAGTAGAGGGGCAGGGGGCCCAATGGTAAGATATGTATACATATAATACCTTAATAAAAAAAAGAAAGAATAAATAAATAAATAACGATAAGAAAAGGGGAAGAGCCAAAACCGGTTTGGCTCAGTGAATAGAGCATTGGCCTGTGGACTGAAGAGTCCCAGGTCGATTCCGGTCAAGGGCATGTACCTTGGTTGCGGGAACATCCCCAGTTAAGGGTGTGCAAGAGACAGCTAATCGATGTTTCTCTCATCGATGTTTCTAACTCTCTATCCCTCTCTCTTCCTCTCTGTAAAAAATTAATAAAATATATTTTTAAAAGAAAAGGGGAAGATATATAAACACAAATATAGTGCAAACACAGAAGCATAACTACGCTACCCTGCAAAGTAGAAGGAGAAAGCTGCACAGAACTGTACAATGTGCTCCCAGTGCTACAAAATCTATGCCATGCTTTTATATGCTCAATAAAAATCCTGGTAGCATAAACTCTTAAGTGTGGTTATCCCTGAGGAACAGAAATGGGCATCGCAGAGGAAGAAAAATCCTTTTCATGTTGTACTTTTATTACTCTTGTAAAAGTTTTAAACCAATAAATTTGTAAACAAAAACTTCATTTTTCCAAGAAAAGATCTAATTTATTATGGACTATTTAATTTTAGCTTCACTTAGTCCACACATGTTCTTTCCATGGAACTCAGGGATTGAGTAGCACCCAATAATGCTCCTGTTAAGAAAATGTGAGACAGGCCGAAACCGGTTTGGCTCAGTGGTAGAGCGTCGGCCTGCAGACTGAAAGGTCCCGGGTTCGATTCTGGTCAAGGGCATGTACACTGGTTGCAGGCACATCCCCAGTCGGGGATGTGCAGAAGGCGGCTGGTTCATGTTTCTCTCTCATCGACATTTCTAGCTCTCTATCTCTCTCTCTCTCTTCCTCTCTGTAAAATATCAATAAAATATATTTTTTTAAAAAAGAAAGAAAATGTGAGACAGGACTGAGGAGGGTAAGACTCCTGGTGAGGGAGGGAGAAGAAGGCATGCACATCCTACCCGGATGCCAGCTGTCCCTGCAGCCATGCCGAGGCCTTCTCAGCCACAGTTCAACTACAACATATTCCTATCTAGCAAAGAAGGACACAATCAGAAAAGTTCTCAAATGCTAGCAGCACTGAAACAAATGAGTGAATCCACAACAAGTACAATGACTTCTCCAAGTATTCCAAGTGCAGGTGATTCTTACCTCTTTTGCCAACTAGGTCAGGATCTCTGTATTAGCCAGTTTTATATCTGTGCATATATACTGAGTGGCCAGATTATGATGTCTGAAAGCATCATAATCTGGCCACTCAGTGTATATCCTATATAATAAAAGGCTAATATGCAAATTGTCCCCTAAACCAGGAGTTCGACCAGCAGGCAGTCTGGCTAACTGTCCATGTCCCCTCCCTGTGGCCAGGCTGGCTGGACCCCACCCATGCACGAATTCATGCACCCAGATTATTCTGCATTCAGAGATCATAATAATCTTGCCACTCATTGTATGGTCAGCCATATGTCTATATAAGTTGACAGTCACAGACTGGAGTGGAAGATCAGAAAGAGTCAAGAAGACTGAAGAGTATTGATGTTTTAAGGCATTATAAAATAGAAAAGGTTCTTAATCTGGGAACCATGAGCCCACAGTTGGATGGGATTCATAAAGGTCTACAAATCTCCTAAAAAGTGTTAGAAAACGTGTGTGTGTATGTGTGTGTGTGTGTGTGCGCGCGCGCGTGCGTCCACACATGTTCATTCGCAGGTACATTTCCTATAAGTCAACCTATCACTTTTATCAGATTCTGAGAGGGACCTAGACCCCTCAAAAACCTGTAGGGACAATACTGTAAGGGAATAAACCATTATGATCATCTTAGGCTCTCAAGATGGTAACTATACAAACAGTGAGTTGTAGGTAGCCGTGAGCTAAACTCTGCTTTGTTAATCAACAGAAGAAAAAGTGCATAAGGAAGGAAAGGATTGTTACAAGATGCTTTAAAAGAAAGAGGAAGAGGCCCTGGCTGGTGTGGCTCAATTGGTTAAGCATTGTCTTGTGCACCAAAGGTTTGCCGGTTCGATTCCTGGTTAGGGCACATGCCAGATGCTATTGCTATAGCCAGAGGAGAAATTATGGTGATTTGGATCAGGTTAGGGAGTTGGTAAGAAATCAGATTCTAGATCAGCTGTGGGCAAACTAAGGCCCGTTCGGCTGTTTTATCCGGCCTGCGGAGCCAAAAGAGTGGAGAGTTCTCTTGCTCTCCCCTCCCCTCCTTCACCAGCAGCCCAAGATGAGAGTGCCAGCATGGTCAGGTTGCTTTTGTTCCAGCCCTCTAGTCCAGTTTAAGAACCCATTGTGGCCCTCGAGTCAAAAAGTTTGCCCACCCCTGTTCTAGATACATACAGGGATCTAGATACATATAGCTAGATCCCTGGTAGGGGAATTGCAGGAGGCAGCCAATCAATGTCTCTCTCTTTCCCACTCTCCCCCTCCCTTACCCTCTCCCTTCCATTCTCTAAAAGCACATTTAAAATCTTTTTTTTTAAGGGGGGAGGGGAGCAGAAAGAAAAGTTGATTCTAAATGTATGCCAGGCAGGGAAGAATTCTGGGAGCAGGTGTGCAGGAAGCCAGGGGAGTGCCCAGCACCAGCATGAACAAGCATGTCTGTATGATGTGGAAAGACAGATGAAGACAAAGAAGAAGATAGAAGCCCCACTTCTGTGTATTTGCCCAAGAGAAATGAGGGCTTTTGCTTAGCAAAAGACACGTCAAGAATGTTCAAAGCAATAATATTCATCATATCCCCTAACTCTCCACCAACCAGAGAATGGATAGACTTTTGGGTGTTCATAGAACAAAATCCTAAAAAGTAATGAAAAGCATGAATTGCTGCTACATGCAACATCAATGGATTACACAGACATAATGTTTGACAGAAGTAACCAGCCACAAAAGAACATCTACTTTTCACTCCTAGACATATATCCAAGAGAATCAAAACTATTCATCCACACAACAACCTGAACATGAATGAATATAGCATTATTCCTAATAGCTGAAACATGGAAACAAACCAAATTTCTATCAACGGAGGATAAATAATAAAATTGGGATAAACACACAATGAAATATTACTCATCCATAAAAGCTTAAAGATTTACTGATTCATGATCTGACATGAATAAACCTTGAGAACATTATACTAAAGTCACCAAAGGCTTGTATGTTTCCATTTATGTGAAATTTCCAGAACAGGCAAATCCGTAGGGGTAGAAAGTAGATTAGTGGTGCCAGTGGTGGAAGGAGGAAAATGGGAAGTGACTGCTAATAGCTGCATCTTTTTCAGGTGATGAAAAAGGTTTAGAATTCAAAATTTATTAATGGTTGCACAAATTTTTGAATATATTAAAAACCACTGAATTATACACTTAAAGGGTGAATTTTAGGGTATGTGAATTATCTATGTACTAGAGGCCCGACACACAAAATTTGTGCAAGGGGCTCGGCCCCCTCGTCCAGAAGGTCATCTGGAAGGACATCCGGAAGGAAATCTGGAAGGATGTCTGGTCTAATTAGCATATTGTGCTTTTATTATTATAGATTACTGGCGATATTTCCCATGCAGTATTTTACCCTCCCATGTAATTCCTGAAATATCTAACACTACGGTCCAGCAAAACCCACAGAATCATGTCTAGCACACAGTGTGTTCTCAGTGAGGCAATTTCACCTTGCCGGTTGCCTAGATTAAAAACCCTAGAGACATATTTCACTCCCATCTCTTGCATCTCATGTCCAAAATAATGACAAGCCCCATAGGCTCTATAATTAAAATGTATCTGGAATCTGATTTCTTTCCAACTCCCTGACCTGATCCAAATCACCATAATTTCTCCTCTGCCTACAACAACAACATCTGGACCAGTCTCCCTGTTTCTGCCCCTGCTCCTCTAACTGCTGATTCTCGCCATTGAGGGGGGAGGACTGTTTAAAGGTAAGTAAGTCAGGTCCTGCCGGCCTCCACTCAAACCCTCCAATGGCTCATCTCCTCTCCATCACCCCAAGGACCATCCTGAACTCACCCGCTACCTCAGGCCACTCACTAGCCCAGCACCTACCATCCCTCCTGGTTGGTAGGCCCTGCACTGACCCAGGGCACCCTACCTCAAGGCCTCTCACCTCATGCTCCCCTTGCCTTTGACTTTTCTCCAAGGTTTCTGCACAGTCAGACTATCCCCCCTACGTCAGGCCTCCGCTTAAATATCAGTGAGGTCTTCCCTGACACTGAGGAAGCAACCTCTTTCCAGCCAGCACTCTTGGTTCCCATATTTATTTTTCTTCACATTATGCCATCTGATAAATGCCTGGGTCCCGGTAGGTGCTCAATGAATGTTTCCTGAATGAAGAGATACGCACGCATGAATAAATGGATTAAATATTTGTTACATTAATTCGTGGATGTTGAATTAAATTCCACAGACTTTGGTACAATCTGAACTTTTCTTTAGCATAAGGATGGTTGTATTTACCACTAACAGGAGGTATAAGACACAATCAGAAGAACCTGCAATGGAACTGGGTCCTATTTGCGATATGCCTAAAACGTATAACAAAAGCAATAAAGCAAAGGGAAATGTGCTCTCTTTTCTTAACTGTCCTACCATCTGCATGGCCTTTTTGAGAAAGCGCTTACTATGACCTTTTATAATAAGGAAAAAGTGAGTGTGCAGGAAAATACTGTGACAGGGAAAATGTTCTTCGTTTATATTGTCGGAAGCTTTCTGTTCATAGTTAGGCGAAAGAAAGTAGGTGCAATGTTTTTCAGATTAATGTTCTTGCGAAAGTGAAAAAGATTTCCCAAGTAGCAACATCATAAATGCTCTCAAGGGTCAGAGGGGCCCATCCCGCCAGCAGATAAGCAAGAGCCTTGCCAGGATGGGCGGGCTTTGATGTTACCGGGAATGACGAACAGCAGGCCTCCGCTGCTCCTCGCCTGCTGGATGGAGATGTGGGAACACAGAGGAGGCCTGGCCTGCTTTCCTTTTATCCTTGAGCAAACACAGACACCGAGCAGATGTGACTTCACTAAGTAGGAGCTGGTTCAACTGATGAGCGGCTTGGATTGCACTTCTAATGATGACATACTGCGACGTTCCCACACAGAGTGACAGGGTCCAGACCAAAGGCGAGAGCAACCCTCTGCACCACGGACATAAGAGATTGCTTGAGGCGTCAATTCGGGAGACTCCTAGTAATCTGGTCAATGGTACCGGATCGTGTTTCCACAGCCCACACTGCAACGTTGAACTCCCTGCTTGTCAGAGCAGTTGCTACTGAGCTAGCGGACTCACATTGTGGGAAGGAGCTCAAGAAAGGAGAAGGGTTTCCTTAGCAAAATCCTCACTGGCAGAGGGCATAGAAGAGTATACGAAAGTCACAATTTAACCAAGCAAACATTAGGAAATCAATGGTTTAGGGAAGAGAGGGAAAAAATGTGGTGATCCCAATGTTGTTTTATGGAGCACAGTTAGCAAAAGGCATTTAAGTGGCCCTAACCTACCAAGAAAATTTTACCAGCATGGTTTCTTACTCGTAACTCAAAATTTAGTTCTAATGCTAAGAACAGAGACTGGCACAGCATATACTCAATAAATGCCAACACAACTGAAACGTGAACCTCATTCTTCCAAGAAGCCTTTCCTGACTATATCGACTTACAAAAAAAATCCTTCTTAGATTCCTACAATACTTACACTCCGACAATGATTATAAACTAGCCGTGGGCAAACGACAGCCCGAGGGCCGGATCCCGCCCATTCGGCTGTTCTATCCTGCCTGCAGAGCTGAAAGATAGGAGGGTTCTTGCTCTCCCCTCTGCTCCTTCACCAGCAGCCCAAAATGAGAGTGCCAGCATGGTCAGGTTGCTTTTGTTCTGGCCCTCCAGTCCAGTTTAAGAACTCATTGTGGCCCTCGAGTCAAAAAGTTTGCCCACCCCTGTTATAACTGTTTTTGTTGTTCTTTAATTATTTTATGTATAGATGCTTATCTTCCCAACTTATCTCCCAAGTCTCTCAAATTCAGAGACTGAACACTAAAAATATTTGAAATAACACAACAATATCTAACCAGGGGGACACAGAGCAGGATTAAGTAGGAAACATCCCTCCCCATTCATCCAAAATGATCATAAACAACTCAAATGTAGTATTCTACACACACACACACACACACACATACACACACACACACACACACACACACAGGTTCCTGTATGCTCCTCATGAGCAGCTTCTTTGTACGCTATCATGAGCATGCAAATAGAGGGGACCTGGAGAATGAGCCCATTCTACGTCACCCCCTGTCCCACATTCACTGAGCTTAGAGAAGACGGGGCCAGTGTTTTCTGTGGTACGTATTCAGGAAGCACAGGACGTGAGTTTGAATAGAAAATGAACAGAAACAACCTGACAATTTGCCACTCTAAAACATGTAAACTTCTGCCTCCGCTGCTGCTTGGTTCTACGTAGTGTGGCATGCCTCCTCAGAGATCCTCCCAACCTACCAACTCAGGGAAGCAGCGAAAATGCCGAGACGAGGAAACAGATCACAAAGGAAAGAAATGGAGGACAAAAAGCGACTGGATATAGATTTCAAAACTACGCTTATAAGCTTGTTCAAGAATTTCCTAGAAAAGGCCGATAAAATAAACGAGACCTATGAGGATATGAAAAGGGATCAACAAGAAATAAAGGATCAACTAGAAATAAAGAATACATTCTCTGAAATAAAAAATATTATAGAGAGTCCTAAAAACAAAATGGAAGATTGCAAGAATCAAGTCAAAGATTTAGAACACAAAGAGCCAGAGGACACTCCTCCACAGAAGCAAGAAGACAAGAGAATCCAGAAAGTTGAAGATAGTGTAAGAAACCTCTAGGACAATTTCAAGCGAACCAACATCAGAATTATGGGCGTCCCAGAAGATGACAGAGAGCAAGATACCAAAAACATATTGAAAGAAATAGTGACAGAAAACTTCCCCCACCTGGGGAAAGAACTAGACTTACAAGTCCAGGAAGCACACAGAACCCCAAACAAAAGGAATCCAAAGAGGACCACACCAAGACACTTCATATTTAAAATTCCAAGAGCAAAAGACAAAGAATATTAAAAGCAGCAAGACTAAAGCAGGTAGTTACCTATAAAAGGGCACCCATACGACTGTCAGCTGATTTCTCAACAGAAACCATGCAGGCCAGACGGGAATGGCAAGAAATATTCAAGATGATGAACAACAAGAACCTACAGCCAAAAATACTCTACCCAGCAAAGCTATCACTCAGAATCGGAGGCCAGATAAAGAGCTTCACAAATAAAATTAAAAAAAGCTAAAGGAGTTCATCACAGCCAAACCAGAATTATATGAATTGCTAAATGGGGTTCTTTAGGAAGAGGAAGAAAATAAAGATAAAAATTATGAACAACAAATAAGTAACTATCAACAAGTGAATCTAAAAACCAAGGGAAGTAAAAATCATGATGAACAATATTAACTGGTAAATATAATAGAATCAGAGGTATGGAAGGGGAGTGGACTGATGATTCTCAGGGAAATGGGGAGTGGGGGGGGGGGGAAGAGACTGAATATAAACTGCACCTAGGAATGAGGACAATGGGGGATGGAAAAAGGGCAGAGAGTGGGATGGAAACTTGGTGGAGGGGAGCAATGGAGGGGGGGAAATGAGGAACATTTATAATAATATGAACAATAAAGATTTATTTTTAAAAAATTAAAAAATAAAATCAAGCTAAAATAAAATTATATTTCCTAGAATGTTAAGTGAAACGATGATTATGCTAATAGAGAATAAAACACATCATATTAGCATACAAAATTTTTTACTTTAATTTTACTAGAAATATGTATTTTGTAAAAAATTAAAACTTTAAATCAAGTTTTAAAGTAAGACACATGCTCTAAAAATGACAAAAAAATTCAGTGAGGAGTATTTTAATTTTTTAAAATAAATATTTATTGTTCAGATTAAAAATAATAATAATAATAAAAGTACAGCCCTGACCGGTTTGGCTCAGTGAATAGAGTGTTAGCCTACAGACTGAAAGGTCCCAGTTTCCATTCTGGTCAAAGGCATGTATCTGGGTTGCAGGCACATCCTCAGTAGAAGGTGTGCAGGAGACAGCTGATCGATGTTTCTCTCTCATCAATGTTTCTAACTCTCTATCCTTCTAGCTTCCTCTCTGTAAAAATTCAATAAAATATTTTTTTAAGTAAAAAAAAAAAAAAAAAACCAAGGGATGCCGAAACCGGTTTGGCTCAGTGGATAGAGCGTCAGCCTGCGGACTGAAAGGTCCCAGGTTCGATTCCGATCAAGGGCATGTACCTTGGTTGCGGGCACATCCCCAGTAGGGGGTGTGCAGGAGGCAGCTGATCGATGATTCTCTTTCATCGATGTTTCTAACTCTCTATCCCTCTCTATTCCTCTCTGTAAAAAATCAATAAAATATATATATTTTTTAAAACCCAAGGGATATAATTCTACCAAAATAAAGCTTTCTATCACATCTCATCCTCCCATGAGCCTCTGGAAATGTTTATTCCAGTGGTATCCCAAGAACCCCACTCCCACTAGCCATGGAGAAAGGCCATCCATGCTTTTCTCCAATAACCAAATCAATGGTCCTTGATGAGGAAAAAAAGGATTTCCTGCCTTCACACTAGCTTTCCCCTACAAACGTAGTCCTTCTAACCATAATGGCACTGAAATTTTTCAACTTCTTAGTGTCTCTATTAAAAGACGTAGGTCCAGTGTAGAAAGCCTCTCATTAAGAAAAAGCATGTGCAAGCCTTCACAGATCAGACACTGAAGAAGCTCTAGGTATGACATGATAGCTGATCCAGGTGCCAGTCTGTCCTACATGTCTCCATCTCTACGATGCTTGTTCCACCTGCTGCAACCTTCATAC
This sequence comes from Vespertilio murinus, assembly GCA_963924515.1. Classification (NCBI taxonomy): domain Eukaryota; kingdom Metazoa; phylum Chordata; class Mammalia; order Chiroptera; family Vespertilionidae; genus Vespertilio; species Vespertilio murinus. The sequence goes on along the minus strand of OZ004707.1, from coordinate 163,980,372 downwards.
CCATCTCTCAGCAGTCTACAGCTCCTCCTTTGGAACTGGGCATGTGCATGGGAAGAGAGATTTTTTTTATATTCTCCTTAGCTCAAATGAAACTAGCCAGATTTTATTTTTAATTTCCTTATTAAATGCCAAGGGAAATATCAAAGGAAATATTTACAAAGCCTATGGTTTTTCAAACAACAGGTTGTTCATCATCTATGGACCACATCCATCCCTGCACATACATAGTCTCCTCTATGACTGGGGTCAAGAGGCCAAACCTAAACGTCTGGGCATAGTAGGCCATTGGACCATGAAGGGAAAAAAGACTATCTGTATTGTTTACAATAAAATTGTCAGTGCCAAATCATCACGCTGTACATGTTGAATATATACAATTTTGTCAATAAAGCTGGGAAAAATAAAAATTTTCAAAAGTAGTAACTTATAAAAAAGTGTTCAATAATACTTTAGAAATAAATGAATGACGCAGACATATAACTTATGAAGTAACACCCCCCCAAAAAAAAGTAAGTGATGGGCCATTATAGGAACAAATAGAAAGAATTTCCTTCTCTTAGTAACAAGACAGTTATTCTTTCAAAATTCTCTTACAGTTGAAAACAAATTCAAATGAGTCAGGTTTTTTGCCTTTGTCCATGCAAATCAAACCACACTAGCAAACTCAGATACCACCAAAAATACATTATTCATTTCATTACAGCCAAGCTCTTTTGCAAAGGACTAGAACGAGTGGTTTGTAAATGACTGTCTCCTCTGAACAGCTGCTATTTAAATTGTGAGGTGTCATACAGTTGTAAATTATAGCTTACCTAAGGAAATTACACTAGCTTTGCAAACTCCAAGCAAATCCGGAGAAATTAAATACAACATTACTAATCCTGTGAGCTGGCACACACAAACTACCTAATGAAAGATGATAACAATTCCTTCAGAGACTAAAGATTAATTAGAGGTGGTGGAGCAGGACTGAAGACTCAAATACTATTTGTATTTCAGTTTTGGCTCTGAATTCTTTCTTAGCCAAAACTGGCAAGACACTGAAATAGAGCTTTAGCAAGCCCAGGAACAAGGTAGGTGACCTCCAAGTCCTCTTTACTGGAGCTGCCAATGATTAGTGTTAACTGGTCCACGAAGCCCCAGCAAGTCTAAACTAAGGAGGTCACCAGAACCAAATATGATTGCATTGTGGTAATAAAGATGAAATTAAAAACAGCTCTCAGCATTTCAAGGGTGAAAGGAAGGAAAGGAAAATTTAACTACATCAATATTTCTGATTCTTTTAGGCCTCAGTTGTGTTTCACCTCCAAGCCCAGAAAAGAGCGAAACCAGAGGAGCAATGCCAGAGCTAACATCAGGACCAGATACAATGACTAATGACCTCCTACCCTAGTGCTGACCAATCAGTAAATACCACAACCCTGAAAGGACACACCTACAAATCTAGATGAATATTTAGATGAATATTCTATTGAGATCCTTCCCCGAAACCTTCTCTAAGATCATCACCTTTAGATAGAGGATAAAAATTTAAGACAAAGGATGCAGAGTGCACTCTATCTCTCTTGAGTATGCCCATGCCTCCTTTCCCCACCCTTTTCTTTCCCCAGGGATTGTGCTCACTCGCTCTCACACCCTGGCCTTTCCCCCACTCCTTCATCCAGCAAGTCTTCTCTGCCTTTCTTTTCTCTAAACTCCAAAGGCCCTTCTTTTGCCTCTGTAACTTGTTTCCTAAGCCCATGTAGCCCAGCTAGCTCACTTTTGCTTCTGTGAGTTTCTAAACTAACTTTGCTTGTATTTGAGTCTTGGCTCTGAATTCTTTCTTAGCCAGAACTCAAGTGCCAAGGTTGTTGAACCAAGGTAATGTTCTGGTGCTATTTCTCCAATGACAGTGCCAGGAGAGAAGTAAGCCCTAATGTCCTAAGGAATTCACTGATCATGAATTAACAACCTCAGTCTTACCATGTAGAATGGACTGGTTATGCACCATCCTTTAAAGAACTGAGGGAAGTTCCTCATATTACTATGTTCCGTGGTAGATGAGAAATCCTGTTGCAAAATGCTGGAACAGAGCTTCTGCTGGTTTCCTTGTAATCATGTAAAAACACACGTTCTCTGAAATCTAATAATGCTGCTCCTAGGAAAATACTGTGGTAGGAAAGTGCCAAGAGCCTTTGATAATCTAGCGAAGCCCACTGACCATGTCTCAGAATAATGGTTTACTATCAGCATTCATAATTGAAGGCAACAAACCAGTGAAATTCATGAAACCAACATAATAAAATTAAAGATGTAATATTTTTCCCATCCAAGTTCATGGGGCCAGAAAACAATCAGGCATGTACATTTAATTTAGGGACACATACATACGTGGTAAGTCATAAAGCTAAAGAAAAGAAAGGGAATGACTAATATAAAAGTCTGGATAGTTGTTACCTTTGTGGGGGCAGAAAGGAGATACAATTATTTAGGGGCATAAAAGGGACTTCCTTTGGTACTTGTATGTCTATTTCTGAAGCTAGTTGATAGGCATTCATGTTTTTTAAATGGTGCCATTAGTGGAGAATTTCTTACCTATTTCCATTGCTTCTTTCTAGTGATAGTAACTCAAATTGTGAAACTATGACATTTTTCTATGCTTTTACCTATCACAGGGAAGGGAAGGGAAGGGAAGGGGCTAATCTGATTATCTGAACACTGCCTGTAACTGGGTGGAGTTCTGCTGGATTACAGATTCAGAATCAGCAAACACACTTGACCAAAACGCCTTAAGCCAAATCTTCAAATGCAACCTCTCAAGCACAGGTGAAAACTTCTGGTGGTCATCTTCCCTGCCCACCTCAACTTGTCCTACGTGAAAAAGAGAAGGGCTACTCAACCTCATGGTTTATTACAAAGCTACAGTAACTGAGACAGTGTAGTGTTGGTGAAACAACGGGAAAGCATAAATAAAAAAAGACCAGAGAGTCCAGAAATAGACCCAAATAATTACTGTCAATTGCTCTTTGGCAATGGAGCAAGGTCAATACAGCGGACAAAAGATGGTCTTTTCAGCAAATGTTCTGGAATAACTGGACATACATGTGCAAAAACAAATAGATAAACCTAGACACAGATGTTACACCCTTCACAAAAATTAACTCAAAATGGATCACAAATCTAAATGTGAAATGAACACCCAAAACTCCCAAAAATAATAGAGAAGAAAACCTAGATGACCTTGAGTAGGGTGATGACTTTTTCAACATAATACCAAAGGCACAATACACACACACACACACACACACACACACACACACACACAAAAGAACTGAAAAGCTGAACTTCACGAAAATTAAGAATGTCTGCTCTGCAAAAGACTCTGTCAAGAGAATGAGAAGAAAACAGACTGAGAAAAAAAATATTTTCACAAGACATATTTAAATAAGGACTGCTACCTAAGATATACAAAGAACTCTTAAAAGTTGACAATAAGAAAACAAAAGACCCAATTAAATCAGGCGAAAGTTCTAGACAGACACTTCACCAGGGAAGATATACAGATGGCATATAACTATATAAAAAGGTGTTCAACACCATGTCATTAGGAAACTGCCAAGCACTATATTTGCTGGGGATGAAGAAGTGAACAAAACAGTTCTATTTTCTCTCTTTCTAGAGCTTTTAGTCTAGTAGGGAAATGTATAATACCCTGGTAATGGAAAAATACAAATATTTCTTTCTAATGGCATTGATATTTCATGGCTTACTTAAGCATTCCTAAATTGTTGAATATTTTTATTGTTTTCCTTTTTTAGCTATTATGAGGAAGACAGCTAAAAAAAAATCTTTCTGCAAATTCTTTAACCACGTTTGGGCTGCCCTAGACCCACTAGAACCAAGACTTTGCCTGATACTATTATCAGGCCTAGATCTAGATGTGCTGTCAGACAGATGGTATGGTAGCTCTAACGGGCAAAAATTAGAACCCTTCTTTGTGTAAGTGAAACTTAAGTAATACCCTAAAATTCTATATGAAAGCCACAAAACAAATAGCCAGTATTTTCCATAAGACATACAGCAAAATAACTAAAGATACCTTCATTTGCTATGAATTTTGCCCATCCTATGTTGACTCAACAGCCTATGTTAATAATACATTTTATAAGCTACTTTATCATTGAACTTGTATGCCCATGAGTAGGGAGAGATGGAACTGTTTAAGATAAGGATTTAATGTTTAAGATAAGGATTCTTAGCTTGTCGGTTATCTTATATTCTCCTTCCTGAACCAAAGCCTTGTAAAATATGTTTGGTTCATCTAATAGCTCTGCAGGAAGTTGGGACCAATTTATAGTTCTTCAATGTGCGAGGCCTATTTCCACATAGGTTCCCTTAAAGCTTATAACGTTTGCATATTTTGGCTAACTGGACAGACATAATAGTACACAAAGTTGTTTTAACTCGTGAAACATTTAAAGAATTTTTCCCCCCACATTTTCTTATGTCATTAAATACTACTTGAAAATATTAGCTTGTCACTTAGGACACATGATGATATACAAATCTTTTTCCGACCTTTGCATATTTAAGTTTCTCCATTATAACTAATACTGTGACAACTATCACATCATATGTTTCTCACTGCATCTCATGTTTGGTTCTACAACCCAGTCATTCACAAACATTCAATACAGGCCTTTCCTGCTATAGGCACAGTGCCGGAGATACAAAGTTGGTCCTCGGAAAACACTCAGAAAATAACTATTTCTCCTGTCTTCTCATTCTGTGCTGCCTCCTTGGTTTGCCTGCAGGCTTCTTGGTTTCTAATTACTCTCCCTAACTACCAGTCTTGCCTATTCCTTACCTATCCATCGCTTTTCACATATGCCTTTCCCATAGCTCAGCTAACTAAGCTTATTCCTAATCCTTGCTATCTGACTGTTCCTCTCGCAAGCATCTCTCAAACTGTGTGGTCTCAGGATAACTTTATACACTTAAAAAATATTGCAGACCCCAGAGAGATTCTGCTTTATGCATTATTTTTCTCTATATTTACTGTATCACAACACAATCCATTATAATAAAGAGCTAATATGGTTAATTAGACTGGACAGAAGAACAACCTTCTGGAACGACCTTCCAGAATGACCAGTGGGTGGGGCCGCAAAGGCCGAGGCAACTGGGGCTGCCAAGGCCAAGCCGATTGCATGAATTCTGTTCATCAGGCCTCTCATGGGACATAAGCATACATTTTATTAGTGAAGAGCAGAGCTGACACCATCGCACTTTCCCATAGCCTCTGATAAACTCCATGCAGACTTCAGAAAGAATAAAAGTGGAAATGGCAAGTAATGTCTTCGGATCATTATGAAAACAGTTTGATCTTGCAGACCCTGCCAAAAAGATCTTGAAGACCCCTACACTAGAGAACCACATTGAGGCCCTGTCCTGAGTCTTCTTGTTCTACTTATTTCACACTGTGTAAGGACCATGTTTTCTGGCCTGTGGCAGCCACAGGAAGGCCGTCTTCAGCTTGCCTGTTATACACCATGATGGCATGACTCACACGCCATGTGCAGTGAGTGCTCCTTATTTGTTTTTGCTTTCAAAGGTATCAGTTTTCCAAGACCCAAAGATTTTGAATAAGTATTTCTTGGCTTTTTATGGTATAAGCTATTTAAGCGATGAAACCTTGAATTCCAGGCTATTTAATAAGCTTTATTTAGGAAGGAACAAGTAGCAAATCCAAAGAATCCCCTTGAACAGCGCTACCCATCTCTTGTGTTTCAGTGTTTCCCAAACTTCTCTCATGATGAGAATCACCTGGTGGAGTTGTTAAAATACAGATTCCTGAATCCCAACTAAGAAGTGCTAAACTAGAATTTTTGGGAACATATAGGTAAAATTGTATACTTAACTAGTGCTACAACATACAGGTAAAATTGTATACTTAACGAGTGCTCATCATGAGAGAAGTTTGGGAAACACTGTGTGAACGTAGGAAACTATCCTGTTCTCTTGGCTTACCTACATAGAAGCCAATTAGTGGAGATACCTGCCTTTAGTTTTATTAACAATGCTGCCCAAATATATAGGAAGAAAATAAGGCTGAGAAAGAAACAGGAATTAAAGGACTTCCATTGTTGCCAAGTCAAAACATTTGTTATATTCAATCAGTTCCCTTCTGCTTTGCTTTTACATTTGTCCACGGGGCAGTCCCACTGTCTATTTTTTTAACAGGACATTTCAGGTATTGCATTTTTTCTTTAATAAAGCATTACAGAACCCAAATCCCAACCTAAGCACACAATTCACTCTGTTTAACTCCTTTTCTTCAATGTTTACCCACATCAAAGTATTTACTGATGCAGATACAACCAGAGTGTAAGTTGCATAATATGGAACTTGCTACAACAAATACAGCTGCCCTTGTGCTTCATGCAGGACCTCTAAACAGAACCAGAAGGGCGGATTCCTCAGTCCTGTTTCTAAACAGAGCTGAAGCTTCTGTGGTTTAGAAAATGCTGCTTTCAAAACCATTTTAGTCTACCTTTCCTGATGCTTCCGAGAAGGACTCTCTCTGGATGCCATTCTTTTATTTTTTTAACTAGAGGCTGGATGCACGAAATTCGTGCAAGAGTCGGCCTTCGCAGCCCTGGCTGCCTCAGCCCTCACAGCCCCAGCTTCGTCCAACCGTTGCTCCACTGTTCGGCCATTTGGTCGATTTGCATATCACACTTTTATTATTATAGATTTTATTTTTTTAATATCCCATAGCTTTCTTTTCCTTTCTTTTCTAAGATTTATGTATTTATTAAATTGATTGGGGTGACACTGGCCAACATGACACTGGTCAACACACAGGTTTCATGTGTGGATTTTTATGTTACAGAATCTGTATATTGCAATGTGTGGCCAGCACCCAAAGTCAGATCGTCTCCTGTCACCTCCCATTAGGCCCTCCTTCTCCCACCACCTCCTTCCCTCTGGCAACCACCACCCTGTCTGAGTTCGTCAGCTTCAGTTTTATATCCCACCGAGGAGTGAAATCATATGGTTCTGAGCTTTTTCTGTCTGACTTATTTATCTGTTATGTCTGCACAGGCCTTGAGAGCCTCTGGAAATTTAGGTTTAAGCAGCGTCAACTCATCCAGTGGAAGATTCACACACACCAACCACAGTCACATAGCGAAATGTTAGAGAAGTACCAAGACTTAGTGAGTAGTGAGCTCGTAGGGATCCAGCACTTCCGCTTTCAGGGCCTAAATGTCTCTTTGTAGGGGGGTCGCCAGCTAAAAATAGACAAGCCAGGCTCAAGACAAGCAAAGGTGAGTCCATGGTGCATCTCCAGCTGAGGCTGGATCTCTCCTTCTGAGGGCTAAGTTTTTACCCGTCTTACCCTTTAAAAGACAAACTTTCCAAACTACTCCCAAGTATTAGTAAAACAAACAATGCCACCTGCCAGCAATGTTGGCTTTCTTCTGAAACTGCTCTATTTACCTTGAAAACCACAAAATGTAAACAAGGGCACCTGATCAGAGAAGATCTTAAAGCTGCTCACTCACTGAATTAACACCTGGGAAGGAAAGGCAGTTGACTTGGACTTGAACACGCGATGTTCGAATCGATCTTTTATCTTAGTGGTGGCTTGAGTAGTTACTGACTAGTAGGCTTTAAGTAATCATTTTCTGAGATACGAAGAAACTTTTATAAACAAAACTTTTAATAATTTATTTCATACTCGGAAGAGAGTAAACCCAGTAAGGCCCACCTATTATACACCACAGAATCTTAATTCACACATACTTCCACTTAAAATAACAACCATGTATTGTCCCACTGGAGAGATTACTTCTGATACAGAGGATGTGAAAAGTGATTTGACTTTTTAGTTTGTCTTAGTATGCCTAATACATGACAAAATAGGAGATGATAAGGGAATAATTTATTTTAAAATAGCTACTATTTATTTAATTGAAGAGTTTCTCTATCTTCCCGCACAGCTAGCCTTAGAGATGAAAAAAGTCACAAAAACAAAGAGTGGGGCCAAAACCGGTTTGGCTCAGTAGATAGAGCGTCGGACTGTGGACTGAAAGGTCCCGGGTTCGATTCCAGTCAAGGGCATGTACCTTGGTTGCGGGCACATCCCCAGTGGGGGGTGCACAGGAGGCAGCTGGTCAATGTTTCTCTCTCATCAACGTTTCTAACTCTCTATCCCTCTCAATTCCTCTCTGTGTAAAATCAATAAAAATACATTTTTAAAAATATATATAGAGAGAGAGAGTAGGGAGACTTCTTTCTTCTTTTTTTTTCTTTTTTTCAGTGAAATCAGGAGAGTATGTGGGAAAGTTATTTAACTTCTCTGTACCTGAATTTCTTCAGCTAAAAATTGAAATATGACAGAATTTTACCCCTCCCCCCAATATCTACTCTTCTTCTTCCTTTAGGAAACAGAAATGCACAAGTTTTAGGTAGGCACAGGACCAGTGCACTAACACATTCTATAGCTTCGTTATAGCAAGATAAACCATGTATATTACTTTCCTGTGGCTGCCGTAACAAATGGCCACAAATTTGGTGGCTTAAAACAACAGAAATTTATTTTTTTTCCAGTTCTGGAAGCCAGAGGTCCAAAGTCCAAGTGTCCTCAGGGCCACGTTCCCTCTGAAGTTTCTAGGAGAGAATCCTCTCTTGCCTCTACCAGCTTCAGATGGCTCTAAGGATTCCTTGGCTCATGGCAACACAATTCCATCCTTTGTCCCTGTCTTCACATGGCCTCCCTTCTATCTGTGTGTCTTCTCCTCTTCTGTCACTTACAAAAACACTTGTCATCAGATTTGGAGCCCACTTGGGTAATCCAGGATGATCTCATATCAAGAGTCTTAATTTAATTACATTTATAAATACTCTTTTTCTAACAAGGTAACATTTGCAGGGGCTGATAATTAGGGCATGGGTTTATTGGGGGAGGGGTAAAATTCTGTCATATTTCAATTTTTACCATTCAACCCAATAAACTATGTGACTATGAAATATGAATAAGAGTGATATATGCAATTCCACATGTCCTTGTGAAAATATCTTCTTGCCCTTGATTCCTCTCACTCCCTTTCTCCTAACTGAAAAACGGTGACTCTCTTCAGCAACTTTGAAAGCCATGTGTTGAGGATGGTAGAGTTGTAACATGGTTCTGGATCACTCACCTAGAAACTACTGAGAAAGAAACTTCTATCTTATATAAACCATTGGTTTTTATTGTTGTTTCAGTTCTGTTATAGCACCTTATCTAATACATGCAGATAATAATATCTTAATAATACAAACTACTTAGGGCTGCACAAAGATTAAATGGATGAATAAAACCTAAAGCCTTATGAACATTACCTGACATACAACAAAGTGTTCATGATTAGCAACAGAGATAGTAGAGCAGTCCTGGTCATATTTAGTTATCAATTGATTTACTTGTCAATATCCTGAAGACCTACTTTATATTAGGGTAATGGCTTTATTAACACTCAAATAAATAAAGCACTTCGTTTCAGTATTATACTCAAAAGAATAGCAAACATTCCATTATAGTATAAAGAGGAAATGCAATTTAGCTTTGTATACCAATTATTACCCTAGGAACTATTTTAATGAAAATGTACACACTAGGCCTGAGAAGCCTAGATGACCCTTCCCCACAGGTACAAATCTTTCAAGTTACAGGTTAAATGCTATCTTGATATGCATTCTTCATCTCTCAAAACAGGAAATTAATATCTCCATCCTTTCACAATACTATCACCATACTTTTTTAATTAGCCCTTATCACTTTCTCCCTTGTGTTATAATTATTTATATACATCTTATCATCCTCATTAGATTATAAATTCCTTCAGAGAAGCATTCATTTATGATGCATTTAACCATAGTAGCTAGTTCACACACTGCATTGCACACAGTAGATTTTCAATAAATCTCTACTGAATGCATCCACGATCTTGCAAAGTGTTGAAAAACATCAGCTTCAGACAAACCTGTCTTACCCTACAACCTTGAGCGTGTTCCTTACTTCTTGAAAGTGTGCATTTCACTTTTGTAAAATTGGACTATTAAGAATTAAATAAGGTAACATAGATAAAGGTCATCGTAAGCACTCAAAGTTAAAAAATTTCAATATGTAGGCCTTTCTATCCTCGGAAAAAGTCATCTTGGCTACTGAGTTAAAACATTCAGAGATGAAAGGTATTTACTCAGTATTTACAAAGAATTTGGACACACAACACACATTGCACACAACAAAGGAGAGACTTTTACACTTGAGCCGGCAGCTCAGGAAATTTGGCCCTGATACATGATTAGTAGTTGAGGGAGTCAGAGAGTTGTCCTCACTCCACTCAATCATGCACATCACAAATGTGAATTTCCTGCCCATCACTGCTTACTCTTAAGGGAGAGAAGTAAACTTCCTAATCTGAAGCCGTGAATAAAAGTTCATACATCATATATGTGTTTCAGATACACAATTAGTTGTGTGAGTGCTGCCTTAACAGCAATTCATGACATTCACAGTATGAAGTCCTATTTTTCCACTCAGAACCACACCAACGTCCCTCAGAGACTAAAGTATTCAAACATGCAAGTATTTTTTATAGTCCTGATTAGCTTCAATAAGAGAAGCAAATAGGTAATATAGTCTGTTTTTATTTCCTCCCTTCTCGAAAAGCTCACTGAGAAGACTTATTATGCAATTTTCATTGCCACTTAAGAGTTTATTAATAGGGGGTTAGCTATCATAGGTTCTTAATACAATGACTCACCACAAATACAATGAATCAACACAGCAGTAACATTCTTCTGAACAATCTTAAAGATGTTTTAGCATAAATCATGTCATTGTTAGCTTGCAAATTCATTTTTTTCTAAACTTTTCTGAATATCAGCAAACTATAATATGCTATAACCTAAAAAAAATTTAACTTAGCACACATAGACTTTTTTGTCTTATGTTATTCACACTATAGGGTTATATGTTAGAATGGACATTTGACAACAACAATTTAAATTTAGAGGAGTAGAATTTTAAGACTATATTAAAATAGGGAGTATGGTAGATAAATGGCAGATAGATAAATGAAGTGTTCACATCTTCCCACAACCACATTAAAATTACAATTACATTACAGAACAACCATCACTCAGAACCACCTGGAATCTAGCTGAACAGAAGTCCTACAACTAAAGATATAAAGAAGCAGTCACGTGGAGACTGGTAGGAGGTTCAAAGACAATGAACAGGCTGGTCCCATATCCATTGTGATGGTTAAAATTAGGAGGGATATCTCAGCTGAAGAGGTCCTGCATGAGGAAGGAGGAGTCCCAGCCCTCCTGCCCAGGGTTCAAGTACCCAAAAGCCAAGTCCTTATAACTTCTGAAAACCAGCAGCAATTATGGCTCAGTGAGGAGGGCTGCTGGAGTTCCAGGCTCTCGCAAGGGGCCCATGCACAAACTTATTCAGACTCTGAGCTCGAGCACTGTGGCAGGGCATACAGGAGGAACTGAATTGTCTGACATCAGAGCAAGGGTTGAAGGGACAGCTTTATCCCAGACATAAGTGCTGACAAGGGTGGTTGTTCCTCTGCCGAGCCCTTTTGCCACAGAGTCAGCAGGCAAGTATAATACCTGAGTCTCCATCAACCTAGCTAACATTGTTTGTCTCACCCTGGTAATTGCTTGAGACCCATCCCACCCAACTTGCAGACCCACAAGTGTCTTTTCATATGAATTTCCTATCATGGCTCATGCTTCAGACTTTCTTAAAATATCTCTGGCCTCAGAATGTCCTGTGCATCTTGCTAAGTGGTCGCAGGCCTGGCACTAGCAGCAACTGATCTTTGTTCCCAGCTTGGCCTCTCCCAGGCACTTCCAAGACCAGTTTAAGTAGCAGCCAACTTCAGATTGCTTTGTAGCTCATGCCAGGTGACCCCAGAGCAGGTCACAGGCAGCTGACCTTGGCTTGCACCTCCTGGGAGGCCCCGAGCCAGCACACCTGGTGGACAACTTCAGACCATGCCAAAGCAATAGCTAACCACCACCACAAGTGACACACTCAAGGTGCAGACTCAGCAAGCACCAGAGCCCAGCTGAGGCAAGTCCTTCTCCATGGGATCAGCCACTGCACAGCAGCTCCTCCACAGCTGTCTTGGCTAGTTCTGGCAACCAACTGACCTGGGGGTAAATCCCTCCCATTGAGATGCCAATAGGGATCGAGGCTCAAGTACAACAGGAGAGCACACACAGCCACAGGGAGGGAAAACCTAGAGTGCCCACTTTGGTGACTGGGGAGACTGCACCAATGAACCTTATAGGATACCTACCCTGTTTCCCCGAAAATAAGACAGTGTCTTATATTAATTTTTGCTCCCAAAGATGTGCTAGGTCTTATTTTCAGGGGATGTCTTATTTTTCCATGAAGTGGGTCTTATTTTTGGAGGATGTTTTATTTTCGGGGAAACGAGGTATTGCATAAGGCCACTCTACCAAGAAAGGGAGATATAGCAGCTCCACTTAATACATAGAAACAAACACAAGGAGGCAGCTAAAATGAGGAGACAAAGAAACATGCCTCAAATAACAGAATAGAACAAATCTCTAGAGAAAGAGCTAAACAAAATGGAGATGTGCAATCTACCAGATGTAAAGTTCAAAACAAATGTTTTAAGGATGTTCAATGAATTTAGCAGGAGAGTAGTGAACTTAGTGAGAGCTTTAATAAAGAGATAGGAAACATAAAAATGGAGATGAAAACATAAAAAAGAACCACTCAGAAATGATTAATACAGTAATAGACATGAAAAATACATTATAAAAAATCAACAATAGAATAGATGAAGAGGATCATCAACAATTTGGAAGATAAGAGAATAGAAACACCCAATCAGAACAGCAAAAAGAAAAAAAGAAAAAGAATCCCAAAAAAATGAAAATAGTTTAAGAAGTCTCTGGGACAACTTTAAACACACCAACATGCACATCATGGGGGTACTAAAAGGAGAAGAAAGAGAGCAAAATATAATGGAAAACTTCCCTAACCTGGTGAAGGAAATAGACATACAAGTCCAGGAAACACAGAGGATCCCAAACAAGATGAACCCAAAGAGGCCTACACCAAGACATAACATAATTAAAATGCCAAAGGTTCAAGACAAAGAAAGGATCTTAAAAACAGCAAGATAAAATCAGTTAGTTATCTTTAAGGGAGATCCAATAAGACTATTAGCTGGTTTCTTAACAGACATTTTAAAAGTCAGAAGGGATTACCATAAAATATTCAGAGTGATGAAAAGGAAGGACCTACAACTAAGATTACTCCAACCAACAAAGCTATCATTTAGAACCAAACAACAAATAAAGAGCTTTCCAAACAATAAAAAGCTAAAGGATTTCATCATCACCAAACCAGTACTACAAGAAATGTTAAGGGTCTTCTTTTAGAAGAAAGAAAAAAAGATTTTAAAAATATGAATAATAAGAAGGCAATAAATACATACCTATCAACAATTAATTTAAATGCAAATGAACTAAATGCTTCAATCAAAAGACCAGGTGGCTGAATAAATAACAAGAAAAATTCTTATATACCCTGTCTACAAGAGACTCATTTCAGATGAAAAGACATACACAGACTGAAAGTAAAGGTATGAAAAAAGACATTTTATTAAAAAGGAAACAAATTTTAAAAAGCCAGGGTAACAATGATTATACCAAACAAAATGGACTTTAAAACAAAGGGTACAATAACAGACAAAGAAGGACCCAGCATTTCCACTTCTAGGTATTTTTGAAGAAACCCAGAAGACTAAACCAAAAAGACATATACATCCATATATTCATTGTTGCCATTATTTACAATAACCAAGATATGAAAACAACCTACTAGTAAGTGTCCACCAAAAATGGTGCGTATATATACAATGGAATATGACTCGGTCACACAAAAAAAGAATGAAATCTTGCCATCTGCATTAACATGATGGACCTAGAGGGTATGGTGCTGAGTGAAATAAGTCAGAGGGAGACAAAGGTCATGTGATTTCACTTATATCTGGAATCTAAAAAAAATAATAAATGAACCAAGCAGAACAGAAACAGTCTCATAGATACAGAGAACAGCCTGATAGTTGCCAGATGGGAGAGATTTGGGGGAAATGGGTGAAAAAGGTAAAGGCATCAATAAATACAAATTGATAGTTACAGAATAGCCATGAGGATATAAAGTATAATATAGGGAATATAGCCAATAATATTATAATACATGTATGGTGTCAGTTGGGTACTCGATTTTACTAGACAATTTCAGTGGACAGTTTCCAAAACGCTAGTAACCTCCCACTTCAAGCTCCTGCATCTATCTCTCTTCTCTTCATGAGGAGGCTCCCTGACACCTGGAGAACTTGCCCAGCTGCAAGGAGGAGCAACCCTGAAATGTATTGTAAAAGGGGGGTGATAACACCTCCTGGGGCAACCCCTAACCCAGAGGAAGGAAGTTATTCCCGACCTTGCTGTCCCTGTTTGGAGACCAGAAGATGCTGCGGAATGTTCCTCATGGTGCCTCAGAGGGCCCCAGCAGGACTGAGTTCCAGTGGGGGGCATTCGGGAACACTTTATTGCCTTTCTTTCTTTCTTTAGGCTCACTCACTCTTCCCCTCTTTCTCATCTGTGCTTCCAGGGATCACCTCCCAAACAGGACCCTCATCCAACTCTTCCAGGGCATGATTTGTAGGTACTCCAACAACCACAGTCCTGATCTGTTTCTCCTCAGAGATAGTCAATAACAGTGGGACAACACGTGAAATGAATAACACATATACCTTTTTGAACTTAAAGTTCAAGACATCATGAGGCTGGGAATTTGGATAAATAATTTGGATGGGAGCTAAGATCAGAGAGAGTTCGATCAGAGAGTTTGATGAGAGCTAAGATCATAGTTTGGCAGGCTAGAACAACGAGCCAATGCTAATAGTATGAAATGTTACAGATTCTCTACTTCAAGCATGTCAAACTCGCCGCCTGCGGGCCACATATGGCCCACAATGAATATTTTTGCAACCCAGCCAATATAACAGTATATAAGAAACATTTTACTAAAAATTTTGTAACTTAATTTTTACAATATCCTGTGATACATAATTATTAATAACGAACTACAACGTTCACTAATGACTGATTACCATAGTCATGTTGCATTCATTTCCCTTATGCACCTTACCTGCAGGCACACCATTTCTCTCCACTAATACTAGCAGCGAATATTTTAGCAGCCGATTGCCATGTCATTAGTCTTGGACTGACTTGTTTGGTGTGCGCAACAGGAAATATTTTGCTTCCAGAGAACAAGAAAAATAGGTTTATTTGTATTACACTTATTAATGTGTGCAGTTATTCGTTGTCTGGTAAGTTAATGTCCAAGAAAAAATATTAATTTGTATTAAAATGTTCTATTTTTTAATATTTTATTGATTATTTTCAGAGAGGAAGAGAGGGATAGAGTTAGAAACATCGATGAGAGAGAATCATCGATCAGCTGCCTCTTGCATACCCCCTACTGGGGATGTGCCCACAATCAAGGTACATGCCCTTGACCAGAATCAAACCTGGGACCTTTCAGTCTGCAGGCCGACGCTCTATCCACTGAGCCAAACCGGTTTCGGCTGTTCTATTATTTTATGTTAACAATTACTCATTTATTTCAGCTCTTTATAATCAGCCTGGCTCTATCAAAATAAACCTATGAAAATTGAAGCTTTTGTTTCTTTGTGGCCCACATAAACTAAAACCTTGTTTATTTGGCCCGTGTTAGCCTTTGAGTTTGACATGCTTGCTCTACTTGGTTCCAAAGTACCAACTATGCAATACAGGAGGAAGGACATGAGGATTTGTAGAAGCAAATGGAAGAGCATCAAGAGTTCGGGTTGATTAACAGATGGAGGTAAATTAGGAACTCCTGCCTAGGACTCTGGGGCTGCAAGTATGGCATGAAAAAAGAGGGAGAGTCTCATCAGACTGCACCCAATGTTCAGTTCTTTCTACGCCAGTAAGAATTACAATGACAAACAGGAGCCTAACCAGAGAACAAACAAGGTGGTAGGATGAAGACTAGAGAAATCACTGAAGAATTTGTAGCTGAGAGCAGGTGAAAGAATTTTTAAAAATTAAAACTGTAGAAGAAAAGATCGGTAGGAATATGATCATTCTAAACAAACACTTAAAGGGTGTGGGGAAAGGATTAGATTTAATGTGGCTTTACAGGACCAACAGGTAAATTTTATGGGAGGGTATAATTCGATAGCATGGTACAGTGGTTAAGAACAAACAGCTCTGGAGTCAAACTTGGTTTGAGTCCCATCTCTACCCGTAACGGCCTTGATGACCTTAAGGTGACTGCGTGACTTCGTTATACCTAACTCTCTCAACTGCAAAATTGGGATAGCAACACTTTCCACTCTCCAGAAACACTTTATAATAAATCACAGTGCAGCAGGTATCGAATGCTCAATAAATGCTAGTTATTTCAAATCTGAAACGGTTTCAATCTTCATCAAAGGAAATTACACTGACACCAAATCTGAAGGAGTTCAATAAAGCAATTGTTCAGGTAATGGAGGAAGTACCTGTAATTGGCTCATACTGGAGAGTCACTGCGTTAGACATGATTGACATGTTCAAGTACATAAAAAGGCACAGCCACTACCTCACAAGATGACTTTTTCACTCACGCATTTGAGTGTGTAACCACTACGAGTAGAAGCAAAGTGTGAGAGGCCCTGCCTTTATAATGACTCCCCTGAATTATCTGAAGAGATGGAGCTGAGTTTAAAAATGATCTTGTCAATCTTCCTCTGAGTCCTCAATTTTCACTATCTGCTTTTGACCGCACAGTAGAGAAATTCTCCACTCACTTTCGTTCCAATTCCTGAAGCATTCTGACTTATTGGTTCAAAATGACCTTGTGCTTGACAGAAGTGGCCACTTGGTAGGCATGGTGGGTTACAAAACAGTCACACGTCAAATGATAACAGAATCCCAGAGTTGGAAATTCCAAAACCAAATGGCCCACCCTGGGGGAACACCTGACCCACCGAGAGAAGGGCTGTCTCCTCAGCCCTCAGCCCTCCAGGAGAATGGCTCCCAGGGTTCTCCACGGCTTCTGTTTCATTGCCCAAAGGGTAGTAAAAGGACACACAAAGCTTTCTTCTTTGACTTATATCAGCTTCTCCTTCTAAAAGGAAGACTTGTATCAATAAGCACAGACCGTTGGGGGAAATCCACACCATAGTAGAGTTCTACAGAGAATGGGGGCGGGGAGAGTGTATGAAGGAACAAGGAAAGAAAAGAAAAAAACAAAAAATCAAAAGACTTATAAAGTCAACAAAAATAAATGTCATGATGTAATATGAAAGGAGAAGGATCAGATTATATATCTAAAAGTATGAACAGTGATAAATTATGTTGATATTTTATACCCTGATAGGAAGGGAGAAGGACAGTTAACCTCAGCGGTGTTCTCAAAGCCTTAACCCCAGTCAATCATGAGAAAACATTAGGCAGACACAACCCGAGACACATTCTACAACATGCCTGGTTAGCACTCCCCAAAAAACAAGGAAAGACTAAAAAGTGTCACAGAGCGGAGAAGACTAAGAGGCGACAATGACTAAAGGCTCCATGGGATCCAGGATGAGATGGGGAATGAGGAAAGGACATTAGTGGGAAAACTGGTGAAATCCGAAAAGTCTGGAATTCAGTGAACAGCAGTGTATGAATGTCATTTGTACGCAGTGCATGTAATTTCTCATGCACTATAATTATGTAAGACGCTAACATTAGGGAAAACTGGGTAAAGGGGCAATCTCTTTAGTACATTCTTAACCATTCCTCTGTACATCTAAATTTATTCCAAAGTTTATCTTTTAAAAATAGAGAATGTTTGATCATTGAAAGAATTTCACACTCACTCGAGAGACAGCCTCTGTGCTTCTGTTAACAGTATTCTGATTGTGTGCTTTCTACTGAAAAAAAATAGCTGTCTGCCAAGTTTTAAATAACTCTTGGGAAGTTATTTATTAGTTAAAACTTAGTTTCCTCTGTTCATATGTGAGGCAATGTGACACGGTCAAAAGAACATTTCCTTGTATAATTGTGTGTATTGGGGGTGAATCTTTTTATCCTTTTTTGGAATTTTAGCTCCTCATTCAAAAAATGGGGGGGGGGGGTTATACTCTATTTTTAATCATCTAGAAGCTCTAAATTTTGGTTCACTTGGAAAAAAATCAGTATGAAAAGAAAAACCTTTTCAAATCAATGTGAGAATACAGTGTGTCTGGCTGAGGCCCAAAGAAGTGAGGTGTAGTGGGCTGTTGGTACCTATTGTTTCTTCGAGTTTCTAAAAAGTAAGTCAGGGAGGGTGCTCTGGAAACTTGGCAGAGGACTGTGGAAACGCAGGGCTGCTGATTCTGGGAGGCAAGTCCATGAAAAAAGCAATGGTTTTTAAAGTCAAAGGGGACGGGGGTTACGTCTGGGCAGAGAACAGTGTAATGCCAGGGCTCTTAACCAAGTGAAGGGACGAGGCATCTGCAACTACAAGGCTTGCTTGGCTATTGAACAAGCCCATCTCCAGGAATCCTCCCCTGGTGCTCCATCAAGATGGGTTCCAAGAATCACAGGGGACGAATCAGAGCTTTAAAAGGAAACTTTGGCCCTTGCCGGATAGAGCATTGGCCTGGGGACTAAAGGGTCCCAGGTTCCATTCCCATCAAGGGCACATGCCCAGGTGCAGGCTAGATCTCTAGTAGGGGGTGTGCAGGAGGCAGCCAGTCAATGATTCTCTCTCATCATTTATGTTTCTATCTCTCTCTCCCTCACTTTCCTCTATGAAATAATGTGTGTGTGTCTGTTGTGTGTATGTGTGTATGTGTAATTAAAAAGAAACCCTGCATCCCCAATTAAAAAGGATCCCCCACCTTCTCCCATGATGAATGGGAGTGAGAGAATAATTTAGTCTTAAGCTAGGAAGAGAAAATGAGAGGCAATGAGCAAGGATGATGTTCTATTACAGGAATAGCCAGCCTTCCAGGGGCAGAATGGAGCACCTTGAGTGATTCCTGCTTTAAACCAGTGCCCGTTGCATAAGGTGACCCCAAGGGTCTGAGTATCCTAATTTATAAAAACCCAGGGTCTGTCACAACCGGAGGCTCGACCAACCAGAGTCAGTCCTGCAGTCATCGCTGGGTTGCTGTGGCATGGTGACCCAGCACTGACTGCTGAGGGGGCTAAGAATCAGGTCCAGAGAGAGGCCAGAAAAGAGAAACAGGGTCTGATCCATAACCTGTGTGACAGCTATTGATCAGCACTTGCCTCTCTTTAGCTCCAGGCCTGGTCAGCAGCCACGCCTCCATTTCTCTCCAGGCCTACACCCAGGCTGCTGATCAGCCCCATCTTTATGATCAGGCCCCACTGATAGGCCCAGAGATGCTGACTGGCATAGAAACCAACCAATCAGAACCAAATTGACCAACAGAGGAGAGCAGCTGGGGGCGAGAGCAGACCTGCAGGGGAAGGCCATTGGGGGTGAGATCAGGCCAGCATGGGAGGTCAGTGGGGCAACCAGGCTTGCAGGAGAGAGCATTTGGGGAAAACCAGGCCTGCAGGGGAGGGCAGCTGGGGGCCAACAGGCTGGCAGGGGAAGGCAGTTGGGGGGAACCAGGCCAGCAGAGGAGGGTAGTTGGAGGTGAGATCAGGCCAGTGATGGAAGGACATCTGGGGGCGATTGGGCAGTAGGGGAGCAGTTAGGGAGTGATCAGGCTGGCAGGCAGAAGCGGTTAGGGGCAATCAGGCAGGCAGGCGAGCTGTTAGGAGCCAGCAGTTCCAGATTGAGAGAGGGATGTCTGGCTGCTGGAGATCTGCCCTAAACCAACAGTCGGACATCACCCGAGGGGTCCCAGATTGGAGAGGGTGCAGGCTGGGCTGAGGGACAAACCCCCCCCCATGCATGAATTTCATGCACCAGACCTCCAGCCTGTATATAATTACCTACTGAGTACAAAGCAATTACCCAAGGGTTGCCTCAGATACACTAAAATATTCTTTTTACTTTAAAACAATTCACTGGGAAAGAGAAAAAGAAAAAAGGCAGCCACAAACCCTGAAAGTTTATCTTTGAAAGATTAATCTTGCCTCTCACTGACAGAGAAATAAGGCTACCTACGCTCCTGGCAGTGAAGCTGGGGCACCCCTGAGACCCAGCTTTTATCACACGATCCCAGGGCAACGTTTGGGTCTCTCGTCCAAAATCATCTAATGGCTATTTTGGGGGATGTTTACTATGGGGGAACCTCTATGCTTGAAACACACAAAAAAGAGAAAAATAAAATCCTGCCCTTGAAGAAGTGATAAGATCGAGTCAAATACGTTTAAAGGAAATGCATCGTGCTTACCTATTCCAAGTTAACTACCATCTGTATGGTGACTTAAAACACGTCCATGTTTATTCTCTGGAAAGATTTCCAGCCGCACAAAGCCTTGTGTGTTTGGCCTCGCTCTGGGTATTACCCACCCCGACTCCCACGGGCCAATGACAGGATGTCCTCCGAGGCTCAAAGCGGCTAGGTGACCCAGTTACAATGACACAGCCGGTGAGCGGCACAGTCAAAACCTGAACCCCATGCTTTTTCCCTTTACAAATGCAGATTCGTTGTCCCAGTTTGCATTCAGGACTTTTTAATCTTTAAGGAGCTGCTACAGTTCACAAAGCAGTCTCTGTGGATTCATTTCTGTGTATCGTTACCACTCCGACCTCCGCGCGCCTCTTCCACCTGAGGCATCGTTGTTTTTCGTCAGCTTAGGGAAGTTCTCACCCGTATCCCTTGACATACGGCTGCAGGCCCATTTGCCTCTCCTTCTGGAGCTGGCTTAGACACTGCCAAACCTTCTCAGTCTGTTCTCCAAGCTCATCCACATTTTCCTTTTTTCTATCTCTCTGCACTGAATCCTGAGTGAGTTCCTCGGTTCCCTTTGCCGAAGCACTAATTCTCTCCTCATCTTTATATAATGTGTTAGATAGAACTTTTTTTAATATATGTATATTTTTATTGTTAATAGTGTTACAGATATAACCCATTTTCCCCTATCTCCAAGCCCCTACCCACTCCCCCCACGTCTTCACTACCCTATTGCCCATGTCCGTGGGCTATGCATATCTATACTAATAAAAGGGTAATATGCTAATTAGACCGGATAGACCGACATCATTCCAGACATCCTTCCTGACAAAGCTGGGGGTGTGGCCAGCCTGCAAACTGCCCTCGGTCCCTTGCCCAGGTCAGCCCCACCCCCAGTGGGCAACCTCACCCCAAATGGGGGGGGGCATGGCCAACTACAAACCCTGGTGGCCCCTCACCCTGGCCGGCCCCGCCGCTGGGACCCACACCCCTATTGGGGGTCTGGCCGGCCTGCAAACTGCCCACGGCCCCTTGCTCAGGCCAGCCCTGCCCTCCAGCAGGGACTCCCCACCCCGATCCTGGACACACTTCAGGGCAGGCCCACTGGCCCCAAACCATGCACCAGGCCTCTATCCTATATAATAAAAGGGTAATATGCAAATTGACCCTAATAGCAGAATGACCAGAATGACCGCTGGACCTCTGAAGTGCACTGACCACCTCTTAACCCTTTCCCCAGCCGGCAGGCTCCGATCACCCGATGGTGAGCAGGGAACCGAGGGGTGGGTGGCGGAGGGGGGCGGGTCCGACTGCAGGCAGCTGGGGAAGATGGTCCTGATCGCAGGCCAGGCCTAGGGGCCGTACCCGTACACAAATTTCATGCACCGGGCCTCTAGTAAGTTCTTTGGTTTACCTCTTCTCGCCCCCCAAACCATGCATTGAGTTATGTTGGTCTGTTCCATGCCTCCAGGCTTCACGTCTGACTTCATTGATCATTTCATTTTGTTCATTAGGTTCCACAAAGAAGTGAGACCCTATGATATTTGTCTTTCTCAATTTGGCTCATTCCACTTAGCATAATAAAGAT
The DNA here is from genome assembly GCA_963924515.1 of Vespertilio murinus. NCBI lineage: Eukaryota > Metazoa > Chordata > Mammalia > Chiroptera > Vespertilionidae > Vespertilio > Vespertilio murinus. The sequence continues at coordinate 163,958,319 of OZ004707.1, read as the reverse complement.
CAAACTTTTTAGAACCTGTCTGTTCTTCCATTGGGGCTTCTCTGCCCTCTCCTGTCTTGGGGATCATTTCCACACACTTGCTGCACAGTCTCTGGAAGGCTGACCTGATTTTCGTCACACTGCTGACTCTCCTTCACAGTAGTTCTATTGCGAGTCCTTCCTTGTATGCAGAATCAGCACTAAATGATCCTGTCCTGATTAATGAGGCACTGAGTTGTCTTTCAGAGACAATAGACCAAAACCACATGTCATGCAGCCAAAGCATGTGCAGAGGAGAGAGCTGTGACCTCCAGTTGCACCAGGAATCAGTCTCACTCTCACCACCACCACCACCACCACCACCACCACCAGCACCAGCACCACCACCGACCCAAAAGGCAGCACAGAACCAGAACTTGACACCAGGACCCTTTCAAAAGCCAAGAGTCCACTGTCCAGGAAGATCTGGTGTTGGCACCCCTTTACCATAAATGGCCAAATTCCAATGTCCATCAGCTAAAATATGCCCGCCAGCACTTTGCATACCTGCTCCAATAACCCTAAAAACCCGTCAGCCCAGTCCAGTGAGCAAGATGGATTTGAGACACCCTTAGGTCTCCCATCTTCTCAGTGAGCACCTTCTTGATCGATAACCCCTGTCGTACTCCAAACTCAGACATTTTGCGTGTTGGCCTTTTGAAGTGTCGGGCACACACACCTGGGTTTTGGTAACATCCCCAGTGGGGAGTGTCCCTACTGCGTGGTTTTATGGGTGCTTCTCATGGGCAGTGTATTTCCCACAGCCTGCCTTATGTCAACTTTTCCACCTGGGGAGAAGCGTGGATCCCTCATTCAAAGTGACCGATTTAACTCAAAGGACGTGTACTGTGCTTGTCACTCTCTCCACCAGGTTCTGCGTTTAGGCAGAATGAAACCTATTTTTATAATGAGAATTGTGTGGAAAGAGCCTATCACAGAGAGTGAAACGTGGGAACTATTTTCCAGATGTTAACATCTCCCGTCCCCAGGGCAGTAAGTAGCACGTCCTGACTTGGCTGTGGGCTCTGGGGACTCCTTCCAATCTCTCTCCACATTTTTATCTCTTATTACAGCTGCGTTTCACCAGGTCAGAAGGATGCTGGAAGTATGTTCCAAATGAACGTCGTCTTAAAATTATTTCTATTGTCCTAAGTACACACAAACTACGAAATTGATTTGAGCAAGCTTTTAATTGCTGGTTTTAGTTGCATATGATTCTTTGCAGGTTCTATTAATCTTTCATAACAGTCGAATAATAACCAATCTCCTACTATGACTAATTCCTTAGTTGATAGCATCAAGCTACTTCTAAAATTATACATAGAAAAGAGTTTTTACATACCATCCAAGTGACATTTGGAAAGCTAAGCTAACACATCACTGTCACCCTCTTGGAGATTTTACAAAGATAAACCAAAAGAGCTGCTAACGAAACACTAACATTTATAGTATAACTGTCACAGAAACATATATACATTCAGCTGGATGTACTGGTTTGAAAAGTGGCCTCTCACAATTTATTTCCAAGATTTCCTTTCAATGGATAGACTACTGTCTAGTAAAAAAAATAAATAAATAAAAAATAAAAATAAAAAAAACCCACAAAACTATTCTTTCATAAAAGATGAAAACAATGAAAGAATTTTCAAATATTTATATGTGAAAGCTTCACATTGAATAAATTACTTATTTTAAGACTTAAAATAACCCCTGCTCCCTGAGGTCACATGATAAAAATATACATTTGTTTCTTACCTCTGAACTTCTTGGGAGGGTTGGCCAGGTCCCCCGCCTCCGGGTGCACCACACACCTGTCATCCACTAACCTAGAAGGAAAAGCACGGTTATGTTGTTAGCATTGTCACATTCAAAGAGCACAGACAGCACCTGGATCCTGTATAAACATATATAAAGAGTTTTAATACTATTCCTCATTTAAAAGATTTTTTTAATGATCATGGATTTATAAAACAGTGTGATTTTGAAGGGATTAATTAAAGCAGGATTTATGAAATTCAAAATTAAGTAACACTGGTAAGTGGTAGAACAGTGGTTAGATGAATCATGACATAGACAAGCCATGGGACATTGTAGAACTATATAAAATTCTATTTAGAAAACGTAGTAGCCTACAAAACATCTATAATATGTTGTGAAAGTAGGTGGTAATCCTATATAATAAAAGCCCAGCAACCAAAACACAGAGCGACCAGACTGACTGGGGCCCCTTGCTCAGGTTGGTCCCGCCCACAGAAGGGAACCTCCTCCCACCCCAACTGGGAGTGTGGCCAGCCTGCAAACCACCAGTGGTCCCTCATCCTGGCTGGCACTGCCCCCCTGTGGGAACCCCCACTCCATTTATAAGTGTGACCAGCCTGCAAACTGCCCTTGGCCTCTCACCCCAGCCAGCCCTGCCCCCCAGCAGAGACCCCCCACCCTGATCCAGGGCCCCATCAGGGCAGGCCAGCCCGCCCCCACCCATGCACCAGGACTCTATTCTATATAATAAATGGGCAATATGCAAATTAAACCCAATAGTGGAATGACCAGAATGACCAGTTACTATGAGACACACTGATCACCTCTCAGTCCCTTTCCCTGGCTGGCAGACTCTGATCACCAGATGGTGAACAGGGTACTGGGGGGAGGGAGGGCAGTGGCAGGGGATACAAGCAGTGTCAGGCCAAGGCCCCTGCCCTACCAATCGCCCCACACACACAGAGGGCAAACCATGATGGGGGCAGGGCCGATGAGCAGGCAGGAACAGTCAGTGGCTCACCCAATGGCAGGGCCAGCTGAGGGCAGCCAGGGAAGATAGCCTTGATCACAGACCAGCTTAGAGACTGTACCCATGCACGAATTTCATACGCCAGGTCTCTAGTAAGTCAATAAAACATAGGATATTCTATATTATAAAGAAGTAATATACAAATTGACCATCATGCTATCACTAGATGGTGGCGCCCACAGTAGGGACGGAGCCAGCTGCTCTGTGCGCCTGTGGCAGGAATCCCTTCAGCCTCACAGGGGGCCTCGGGTCCTCCCGAACCCCTCACTGACGGAAGCTCAAGCAAGCAGGGCCGGCCGAGGTGCAGACAAGCCTTGGAGGGCGGCAACCCAGCCACCCAGGGTTTCCTGAGGCTCCGGGAACCCGGGCAAGCCGAGGCGTGCACTCCCAGCAGTGCTAGCAGCAGAGGTGTGATGGGGCGTCTCCTTCCCCTGATCATCGGGCCGCCTCCCGCCCCTGAGGGCTCCCGGACTGTGAGAGGGTGCAGGCAGGGCTGAGGGACCCCCCCTCCAGTGCATGAATTTTCATGCACCAGGCCTCTAGTATGTTTATATGCACACATGGAACACAGACACCAATACATTAACTTTGGTCAGATTACCTCTAGTTTTTATTTTCCTTTTTTTTTTTTCCTGTGTGTTTTGTTTTCCTCATTGGGAATGTGTAAAATGATGAGGTTAGCCTTACAGAGTGACCACCGAGGGGGTGGTTATGAGCACACATCCTGCGTGCAAACCTGGCTCAGCTCCCTCCTAGCCAGGTGTCTGGACCTCCTTCTGGACCTCACAGCATTGTTAGGAGGATTAAATAACTTCCGACGCTAAGTTTACAGTCATGACTTAATACCCACAAAGCACCAAGTACAGTTTCTGGCACATAGGAAGCCCTTAAATACGTGTTTAATAGATCAATAAATTCAAGGATCTTGCCTGCCTTATTCCTCACCATCCTGTCTGCTTCTAGAAGAGTGTCTGACACATAGTAGGTACTCAATAAAATGAATCCAATTAATAAACTGTCTTTGTAGTTACAAACACCTGTTTCATCCCTACTAAACGAGTGTCAAGAAGCCAATTTCTTAGACAATTCCAAAGGAGAGAAGCTGAATCCCTGCCCCGAGAGCCAGTCACACCCGTGTTCAAAGGTTGACATTTAACCCCTGAAGACTGACTATCGTTCATTTCTCCACATTTTCTCCAGTGGTGGGAATAACTGGGTCTTTCCCAGGATATTGTAAAAATGCAAGTGAATTAGTTCCAAGCGTGTGAATTCATTTGAAGGAAGATGCCCAAGTTGCAATATTCTGTTTTACACACACACACACACACACACACACACACACACACTAACCAGACTCCCTAGTATATGCATCAACTCCAACATAGAGAAAAAAACCAATGTGTGATCAAATGTCACCTTAGCTAGGATGATTAACCACATCGAAACTTTGGTTCCTGGTTTATCTGGTTACCAGAAGCAGATACTTCCTAAGTCACCAGATTTGTCTACGGGATCCAATTTCCACAAAACGAAATGGTAATTTGGTCAAGCAATATGGTTATTTCTTTGATTTTTTTTTACATGCTTCATTCACACTGGTTTTCTAAAGTGTGGTTTTACAAGAGCTGCCAAGCATGCAAAAAATTCCTTTTAAGAGTCTTTAAAACTGTTTTCTTAGAAACAGGAAGTCACACTGGGTCAAGAGAAAGCAAACCGAAGCCTCTCCAATATCCAACTTCAGTCTGTAATACTGAATGCAAAAAACTCAGAGTCCTGAGACCATCAAATGTAATATTTAATTTTTTTAAAAAATGCTGTGAGGGAAAGAACAGCTTTTCTAATTAGTTGAGATATGTTAAGAATCCAAAATATAATAATAAGAAGAATAAGAATAATAACATAGTCTTACTTAGAGCACATTAAAATTATATAAAAAGTAGCAGACATTCTACTCATTCTTTGTGCCTATCCATTCCCACACAACTATAGGCTCCCACTAGAAGGTCCCCTGAGTGCCCCCACCTGCATGGACTAGCCATCAAGAGGAATGGGGAAAACTAAAGGTAAAAAAATCTGATCACAGTGCATTTATGTAAATACGTATGCCTATCCTCAATGACCCGGTAAACCCGACAAAAACTTAGTAATCATAAAAATGACTTCAGTTCTAAGAAATTGTCGTATTCTTTATACCTGAATGTCTGTAAAACTCACAAAAATAATCATTTCATCTCAGGACTACAACTGAGAATAGAAGGGTAGAAAAAAAGCAAAGATTGTGAATCTGTTATAAAGACACATACAACCATTGAAGTTAAAAGTTAAACAGGATTTTCATGGTGATCACTGGCACAACTTCTACAATATCCCCAACACCTCTCCTTGAACACCTCCAGGGCCACAGTACTCCTCATCTGTCATCTTCCTAGCTGTATGCTATTAGAAATGTGTTTTATATTGAAGTGAAATAGCACCCTGTGTTTCCCATCACAGTACTTAACACATTTTTTATAAATACAGAGTGCGGAGGCGCTGGGGCACCCCTGGGCACAAAGGGCCCTCCGTATATATATACACTTTTTGTTTCATATACCCAAGTGTCAATATCCTCTTTAAATGTGATCCTAGAAACTATCCACTGGTATAGAGATGTACCCCTATCAAGTGGGACAGAGGACTCTTCCCTCCTCCTTTCCGATACTAAGTTTACAGTCATGCATCCTAAGACTCATAGTAGCTCCTGTAGCAGTCAAGCCCACCTCCGCTGTTCACTGGGTTTTTATAGCTAAACCACGATTCCAAGATCTTTCATGTGTACTACTGACTGACAGGCTCTCACATCCACCGCCATCGGGACAGTTATTTTCTATAATCTAAGGTCAAGAATTCAATAGGGATAAATATGAAGATTAACTTTAGAGTAGAAATCATTGGAAATCATCTATTACATCTCTAGATAATTCATTTACACACCCTATCATGATTACTGCCCATTTTAATTACTCATAAATAATGCTTCCCCAATCTGGCTAATTGGCTGAATCCTACCAGAAGTTAAAATAAAAATCATCATAACAAGAGTAACAACAACAAAACACTTCTTTGATATAGATCTACAAAATCAAAATTTCTAGGGATCAAGAATAAGACTTTATTTTTGTAACAGTTCCCTAACCTTCTTTAAATAGATCAGCTATACCTGTCTTGCACTCCCATGGTACCCTACGTACCTCTATCAATAGAACTTACCACACTCCATTCTACTGTCTCTATCATTAGGCCTGTCTCTATCACTATAAATTATTAAGTTCCAAGAGAGTCAGGCCATTTGTGTTTTGCTCACCATACTATTCCCAACTTTAAATATTAGGCCTCAAACAGTTCTAGTGCTAAATAATTTTAATTAAATGAATGATGATTCTTTGAATCACTGAACAAATCAATAATTTCACTTTTGGTACATCATACCTAGCCAAAGAAATACCTAGAGCCAATAAACAGCTGCCTAATAGTAGATGGAAGAAAGGGTCAGAAATATTCCACATCCAGATATGTCTCAGAAAATTATCACAAGTGTCAAATCCTGAAAAGGGCCAAGACAGCCTGCTGTCAATAACAATTTCTCATGTAGTACCTTTCAACCCAGTACGTTAGCACCCTTTATAATGGGCCTCATTTATTGCTTTCATGGCTGAATCAGCCAGTAAGCCAACAGGCACCTGCCTAAAATTCTCAATATGTCACTGATACTCAACTATCATAAAATGTGTAATCTTTTATATATCTTATCTTCAGAAGGTCACAACTGTAAATTATTTATTTTAATAAGAAAAAGTCATTCAACTATTGGACTATCCCAAGTATCTATAAGCAGATCTCAGTGGGTACTTTGAATGATTTTATATATAAACTAGAGGTTTTATATATAAACCAATGCGCGAAGATTCCTGCAAGCATGGGCCTTTCTTTTCCTGGCTGCCAGCACAGCCTTCACTCCAGCTGGAACCGCCTTTTCACCTTTCCACACTGCCCAGAGGCCCGGAGCAGCTCGGCACCTGCATATGCAAATTAACCTACCATCTTTGTTGGGTTCATTTGCATGCTCACTCCTGATTGGCTGGTGGGCGTCATGAAGGTACAGTCAATTTGCCTCTTACTCTTTTATTAGTGTAGATATGAATCAAAAAATATACCTTTTCCTACTTCTTCAGCCCCCTGCACCTCTCGTAACCACCACACTACACTGTTGCCTGTCACTATGAGTTTTTGATTGTTTGTAAATGTCTAGGTTAACAAAGTTTTAAAAATACATATATATGAGTCAAATTTATTGGAAATATAAATATACCCCTAAAGAAATCTTGCAAACATGAATCTAGAAACATGTACAAGAGTATTCGAGGCAACATTGTTCAAGGTGGCAAAACCGCAAACACACAACTGTCCATCTGTAGTAACATAAATAAACTGCAACTAAATGAAAACTTCATACAATGTGTAACTATTTTGAAAGTGAAGAAACCTGGCTTCTTACCTAAACTGTTCCTCCTCCCCACAAACTCCCCACCACCCCGAAACTCCTTCCTGTACCTTCATTTAAAAGTAGTAGAGAGTGGGTGGCAGATGAAGGTGGGCAAAAGGGGTGGGAGAATAGGCATAAAAAGAGACTTTGCTTAGAGTGATGGGCACAAGACACAGCGTGCAGATCATGTTTCACTGAGTTGCACACTTGAAAGCTGCATGGTTTTGCAAACCAATGTCATTCCAATAAATTTGATTTTTTTTTAAATAAAAGATCAAAAAACAAAAGTAGCACTAAAATAGAAGACAAAAAAATGACTAATCCTTGGTCTGCCACTCTATAAATCAGCTGTGTTTATGCTGTCAAACTCTCCAAGTCTCATTTTTTAAATGGATCAGTTGTGACCTCCCACTTCCTTCTATTTCTGTGGTTGTTCATTTTTCTGATCCTGTTTTGTAATTAGAGTTGGCCTGTAGCATCATCCTTCAATAGCAGATTCTGACATTTATAATATTTTATGAAATTGAAGTTATAAAGTTTAACAGTTTAGTATTGATTTTTTTTTTTACGTGTATGCCTTATTTCAGCATTCCAAGCAAAGTACTAATACCATATGTGAACTTGTTCCATTCTTTTACCATTGTCTTAGAACACAGTATTTTAAAATTTTAAGATCTTGCTATTTAATCATATGGACATCTTTTTTTGTTTGTTTTTCTTTTTGTTTGTTTTTTTACCCAATACTCAAGCTGCTCAAATTAGGAACCAACCTCAAAGCCTGTAGATTCTTGTTTGTATGTAAATTACTATGTCTTATAATTCAGAGTTACTTAACAAGAAAAACTAGATTCTACAAATGTCCAATGTTTTTATACCTTACATCGAATAGGTCCTGTGGACACAGTCTTGCACAAAGCTATAAACAATTTAAATCTAGCAAAGAAGGAAGTAACTTCATTGCAAAACATTCTGCCAAAAAGTGTCCTAACTTGTAAATGCAAAACAGATGCAATACACCAGATCCTCACAGTTGCATTCATATTTTGCCTGTCTATGATGACAAGAGTTAAACTCGCTTTGGTCTGTTATGTGATATGTCCAGTTTTTTTTTAAAGTTAAAGCAATATTGCCCAAACCGGTTTGGCTCAGTGGTAGAGCGTCAGTCTGCGGACTGAAAGGTCCCGGGTTCGATTCTGGTCAGGGGCATGTGCATTGGCTGTGGGCATATCTTTCCGTGGATGTGCAAGAGGCAGCTGGTCGATGTTTCTCTCTCATCGATGTTTCTGGCTCTCTATCTCTCTCCCTTCCTCTCTGTAAAATATCAATAAAATATATTTTTTTTAAGATTTTTAAAGTTAAAGCAATACAATTTAACATTATATTCTCTTCTTGGATGTCTTATTTCAATAGTACTTAAAAATACAAGTATTTTAAGCTTAAATATTAAATGGATGTTTAATTCCTTATATAAGCTTTTTTTTATCATGCATAGGTTTGTTGTTACTAAAATTTCTAAAACAAAAACAAAATTTCTAACTTTGGTTCCTTCCAAAGTTAAAATTTTGTTTGCCATTAAGTATTTAAAATGTTTCCAGTTATTTTTCCATGAAAGATAAGATCCATTTAAACCACTTTTAAATTGCAGAATACATACTAAATTTTGAAGCGCTACTACATGGAAACCCCTGAAAATACTAGATGAGTCCTTACGTTTAAATTTTTGATCAGGCTAAATGATTTTTTTTTTTAATGCATAGCATGTGGACTACAAAAGGTATGTTATTCACATATTAACCTTTTCAAAATCATTACATGAAGCCATGGTTTTCTAGAACAATTATCTTTAGAGCAAGGACACTGATGCGACTGGTGGGAAAAGAATTACTTGGTGCCTTTCAAAAAGAAACATGTATATCTGACCATGATTTCAGAAAGAATTTGTCCCAGTATTTGAAAGCTTACGGCCCTCACCAACCAAAGAAAGAAATCATAACGTTTCCTTTTCTTATCTAAACTTCTTTTTCTAATCCTCTCCACCCTGCCTCCTTCACCTATTACTACTACAAGTCAGTTTGCCTAGCATTCTCTCCTACCCTGTGCACTGTGAAAGTCAAAGGATTTGCAAAGTGTATTTCTCAGGATAATGAATGGGTCTCAATAGGAGTTGAGACAAATTGCTTAGTGATGGCTGAGTTGACCTTAACAACTACAAGTTTTCAATCATTTGCAAAAAGCTAGGAAATCATTGGCCCTGCAAAAAGTGACTCGGTAGGCAAGTTTGGGTCCTGAGTTTTCACCACCTGGTTGCCACCAATTTGGAGGTGCTCTCAGGAAAAAGGTCATAAAGTAGGAATACACCTAGAAGACACCCTCTTATTCCAAGTATAAACACTTCTCCTGACCCAGTTTCTGCTTGGTTTTGGTCACTCTTTGACACCTGCACATAGGTTTTTTTTTTATATTTTGTCCAGAGTTCACAGTTGTTATAGTGAAGACTAAATTCAAGAAATATGAGCTCAAATATTTTTTTAAATTACTGATAAGAAAACGCAGCAAGATGCTATGCATGTGTCAGCAAAAACCAACATCAAACAGATAATTATCAACTAAAAATATATCTATTATGAATGTGTAAAGACATGAAAGATAATTTTTTAAAAGATAAAGAATAAAAGCCCATCAAAAATGTGGATTTGATAAAGAATTTCTAGAAGTGAAAAAATAATTGTCAAGATAAGTAGGTGGGTTTGATACAGTAAATTAGACACAGCTGCCTAATGAACTAGAAGATAGATCATTAATTACTTAAGAAATTATTCAAAGTGAAACAGTATAAGAAGGACAGAGAAAATATAAAAGAGGGGTTAAGAAATATAAAGGCACCCAGCCAGTGTGACTCAGGGGTTGAGCGTTGACCTATGAACCAGGAGGTCACAGTTCAATTCCCAGTCAGGGCACATGCCAGGGTTGTGGGCTCAATCCCTAGTAAGGTGACATGTAGGAGACAGCCAACTAATGATTCTCTCTCATTGATGTTTCTGTCTCTCTCTATTTCTTCCTTCCTCTCTGAAATCAATAAAAATATACTTTTTAAAAAAACAAAGAAACATGAAGAGTAGGATGAGGTTACTGAAAGGAGAGAATGTAAAGAGACCAATTTTTTAAGGGGAAAGTTCTTTATGAAAGCCATTTAAAAAATAAATAATTTCTTGTTTTCCTTTGTGGACAATTTTTCCCCTTTGCCCTTCAGTCCTGTTCAAAGGAGGCTACCAAGGATTGTGTTGATGCAAATGTAAGTGATGGGTTCCTTTTAAAAAGACTTCTGCAACCTCGTTGTGCTGTACCCAAGAATTAGTCATCTGTAGAAGGTACATCAAAGAGCAGATTCAGCTCTCAGTGGTTATCTTGGGGTTATCAGAAAGCTCCACTTATAAGCCTGGTAAGAAGACTTTTGTGCTGTAGATATTCTCTCTTCACTTCTCAGAAGAACCAGGGTTCTATAAATCCTCTGACCTTCTATTCCTGGAATGTCTGTATAGCTACCTCTTTGCAAATCTCAATACTGCTCACCAGCACTTTAAAGTATTCGTTGTCCCTCTCCATCTGACATTAAGATTGACATAAGGTCCCTTAAACCACCAATATATCTGGGCATCATTGCATCCTTAGACACATTTTGCTGACTCTCCAAAAGCATGAACATTCACTGATTATGAAAATTTCATTACTGCTAGACAATTTATGCTTATACATAAGATATTTTATGATTCTAGTTAAGAAAAAAGATATAGTATAGAACAAGAGTAGTGAAAGTATTTCCTCATGATAGCTCCTTCTAATTTTGAGAGTCAATGCTTCCATATTTCATCAGTCACCACAGACAATGGGAAAAAGAGAGCCTAGATGAGACCCCAAAGAGACTGGGAATACTAACTGAGCTTTGAGAGAATTGAGCAGATCTTCTGTGCTGACCCCACAACTTTGGTTAACATGTATAAGCGGTGTCAGGTTTTAAGAAGAAAGACAATATTTAAAGAGATAATGGCTGAGAACTTCCAGAGCTAATGAAAGATATGAACCTACAGATACAGAAAACAAAATGCATTGGGCTGCCAATTTCTTAGATTCTATAATAGAAGCCAGAGATTGTGGGATAATTTCTACAAATGCTGAGATAAAATTTGGCTGTCAAGTTAAAACTGTGTACCCTGCAAAATTAACTTTTAAGAGTAAGGGGAATATTAAAATAGTTTTAGGTAAGTAAAAACTAAGAAGTTACCACTAACAGACTTTCATTAATCTTCAGGAAGAAGGAAAATTATTTTAGTAGAAAAATATGAGTTCTGAGAAGAAATAAGGAGAAAAAGCTGTTAAAACATATGACTTAAACTAAACAAATACTGTCAGTATAAAAGAATAATAAGGACTAATTAACATGTGAGTTTTGAAAAGTACAGAATTAAAATACCAAACAACTACATATAAATAGTAAGGAAGTGGTCTGAGTTAAATCTATGACTTTAAACAGTACAGGAACAAAATAAAACATCAATTGACTTTATACTTTGAACATGTATATTATAATTTTTTTAAAAACCACTTAAATAACAAAAACAGAATATGATCTCCAGTAAAGAGGGAGAAATGGAATAAGAAGAAAAATAAATGAAAATTCAGTTGATCCAAAAGAACTTTTAAAAAAGAAAACAAGTCAGCATACTTCTTAATTACTGATAGGGCAAACAGGAGAAATTTAGTAAGGATACATACCTTAAAACTCACAATTAATAATCTAGATCTAAAAAATGTACATAAAACATGTAACTTCTCAGGAAAATATATGAGACTCAACAAATTAAAAATATTTGAGCATATTAATATACCAGGCCCCTCAATTATTTGGTTTCCATATCCCTACTATATTTCTAGACTATAGCCTAAATTTACAGGCTTTTAATAATATTCTCTTGGCTCACAATGAACTTATGTTTAGCTAAAAACCCCCATACTCATCCATCATCCAGAGGTTTGGGGTCTCCTCTGATCTCACTGCTTTTGATGGGCACCCTTTTAAGTTGTTATTTACATATTATACCTCCAGCTGCATGTCTCTAATAAACAGTGAGCTCTTTGGCAATTGCAGCAATGTTTGTTTTTTCAATCCTCACCCAAGGATATTTGTTCCATTGATATAGAGAGAGACTGGAAGGAAGGAAGGAGGAGGAGGGGAGAGAGAGACAGAAAGAGAAAGAGGTGGGTTGGTTGACTCCCACACTTAGGAATCTAACCTGCAACCCAGATACATGCTCTTGACTGAGAATCAAACCTGTTTCCTTCAGTGCCCCAGACAATGCTCTACCACTGGTCCACACTGGCCAGAGCACAACAGTGTATTTTTAATCTTTATATACTCAATACCTGGCACAGTGACTGACATGTAGTCAGTGTACAAAAATAATTGTTACCCGGTGGTGTGGCTGGGTTGAGCATCCTCCCATGCACCAAGAGGTCACCAGTTCAATTCCCAGTTAGGGCACATGCCTAGGTTGTGGCTTCCATCCCCAGAGGAGGGAAGGAAGTACAACAGGCAGCCAATCCATGTTTCTCTCCCATTGCCATTTCTCTCTCTCTCTCTCTCTCTCTCTCTCTCTCTCTGTCTCTCTCTCTCTCTCTCTGTCTCTGTCTCTCTCTCTCTCTCTCTCTCTCTCTCTCTCTCTCTCTCTCTTCCTCCCCCCCTCTCTCCCTCCCTTCCTCTCTATTCCTCTCCCTTCTTCTCTAAAAAATAAATAAAAACATATTCAAAATAATTGTTGACTGAATGGATACTTTAATAGTCCACAAAGCTAAGAAAAGACTGCAAAAGACAAAATAAGGTTGATGATAATAGCAAGAAGATCATAGGAAGGAAAGATAAAATATGTAATAATGGCACAACTGTTCATCCTTGGCTCATCCCCTCCGCAAACCATAAAGGAACATTTCAGTATATGTTCTAGAAGTAAATATCTAAAAGAGACCTCAAAAAAATAATCCAGGCCCTGGCCACATGGCTCAATTGGTAGGAACATCATCCCGCAGACCAAAAGGTTATGAGTTCAATTTCCAGTCAGGGCACATACCTAAGTTGTGGGTTCGATTCCAGGTCTGAGCCTGTAGGAAGGTAACTAATTGATGTTTCTCTCTTACATAGATGTTCCTCTCTCTCTCTGTTTATCTCTCTCTACCTTCCTTCCTCTCTCTCTCTCTAAAATCAATAAACAGGTCCTTGGGTGAGGTGAGGATGAAAAATAATACTCCAGTCAGTAAGAGCTCCTAGGCAGAACAGAAGTATGTCAAGAGCATTTATTTCCTTTGAAATCTCACAGCACAATGCAATTGGTGATTAGTTTTTCAGCTGGAAGGATCGGCCTCTTCCCTGTTCCTTGAAAATGCTACCCTTTTCAAAAAGAGATGGCTATGAGAACCAGCTACCACTTCCGGGCTAATGACACCTAAAAGAGAAACATACCTAGGAGGAAATAGTTGGCAAGAGAAGTTCCCTAGCAAGGAAAACTCTGGCGACTGTAAATCAATTTCCACAGTCATTACAGCATGAGAAACTAGACTTTTTTTTCCAGAAAGTTGCAGGGGATGGAAGTTACCTTATTAAAGCTACAAGCAAAAGACTTGTTTCTGAGTCAGCCAGTCACCGGGACACTTCTAAGAACTCCCAGAAAAGGAAAGAGCTAAAAACTCTCCTTTAAAAAAAAAAAAGCCTTCCCATTCTCACATAATGCCTTCAGAAATACAGCTTCCAACATCTAATTAACAGTGGCTAAATATGAATAAGTGTGGGTTAAAAAGACACCGCAGACGTCATTCCAAAGTCAGACCTATAATTAGCATGGATGGTATCAATAGGCGTAAGATGCACTGTTACGCCATTTCTGCGCCCGAAGAAAATAATCCCAGACTTACTTGTGTTACTGGAAAGGATCTGATTGTGGCTGAAATGACAGACAAGCCCTCCTTTGGAGCGTTTTAATTAAAGAGCCGAGACCTCTCTTTCTGGGACAGCGTGAATGAATCCTTACCAGAAAATAATGAGGCAACCCAGAGGCCCTCTGTGAAGCTGGGCCAACTGAGGGCAAAATCAAAGGTAAGGAACAAGAAGCAGAGCAGTCCTCCGGTGGCTAACGGAGCTGCACGTGTGTGTGAATTACATTCTTTCCCTTGCTCCCAGGTTGGACAAACAATTTTTTCCAAACCCTGGCGGCAGAAACAGTAGTAAAGTAGAATTTATAATGAATCTTGAGTAATTAATTTATCTCGAAATGCAAGAATAATCCTAGTTCTGACCCCTAATCCTTCAGACAGTGACTATCAGACCCACAAGTAAAAGTTCCCAAGGAACTTTTGCCAGAACAGGCAAAATGGGATAATATAAATTTAATTACATAAATTTAGGATATTCTTTTTCCTTTTAAGATTCTAGTATCATACATGTGTGATGTTGGGAAGTTATTTCTCTGGACTAGTAATTATTGAGATAATTCTAACTTCAGAGGGTTGGTTTGAAAATTAACTGATTTGATAAACACAAAATTCCAAGTATAAAGTCCACATTCCATGAAGGTTAGCCATCATCATCAGCATCATTATTATCTATAATAATAAAAGCATAATATGCTAATTAGACCTAACGTCCTTCCGGATGACCTTCTAGATGAAGCTGGGGGGGGGGGGGGGAAGGAGACTAGGCACCGCTGCGAGAGTGGTGGCTGAGCCCCTTGCACGAATTTCGTGCATCAGGCCCCTAGTTTAATATAAATGCCCAGCCCAAGCTAACATATTTAATAATTATTAGCTATCATCATTTTCATCATTATTATTTATTGTTAGCACTTAATTTTTTTAAATATATTTCATTGATTTTTTACAGAGAGGAAGAGAGAGGGATAGAAAGTTAGAAACATCGATGAGAGAGAATCATCAATCAGCTTCCTCTTGGGGATGTGCCCGCAACCAAGGTACATGTGCCCGCAACCAAGGTACATGCCCTTGACCGGAATCGAACCTGGGACCTTTCAGTCCGCAGGCCAACACTCTATCCACTGAGCAAAACCGGTTTCAGCAGCACTTAATTTTTGAACGAAGTTCACCAGTAAGCAACCACTTCAGTAAAAAATGAGCCTAAATCTCTTCATCAGGAAATTCATTCATTCCCCAGATATTTACTGGACAGCTACTATGTGTAAGGCATTGTTCTAAGAGCAAACAACATCAAGACTCTTGTAGGAGAGAGACAAATAACAAACAATAAACATAATAAATCCATAAATTACAGAGTGTGCTAAAGGATTCATGTGTAGAAAAAGGGAAACGTAAAACACGGTGAAAGACTAAAAGGAGGTGAGGGAGCTCAGGAGAACTGCCTTTCCGGCAGGGAGAACAGCCGTGCAGAGACCCTGCCGTGGGAACGTGTCTGCCACGTTTGCAGACCTGCAAGGAAGCCGATGCGGCTGATGGGAGTGAGTAAGAAGATAACATCGGAAAGGAAGTCAGAAGGCCAGGGAATGGGATGGGCCCGATTTTAAAGGGCCTCCACCATCACAGTAAAGACTGACTGACAATAAGATAGGAGCCCCTAGAAATTTGGAACAGAGAAAGGTCAGCATGGTCTGGCTAATAGGTAATTAGCCAGACCATGCTGATTGGCATCCCTCCGGATGCCAAGCTGAGAACAGACTGGTGGGAGTGAGGGAGATAGAAGTAGAGCACACTATGGAGACTCGCACAGCCATCCGGGGAGAAATGTGAGGGCCCCCAATGGGTTTCATACAAACGATCAGTGTCCTAACTAAGGAGAATAGCAGGAAAATTCAGGACAGGCATAAATAGCTACTGTCTCTTTAAGGGCTATTATTATGTTGACCTGGGGGTGAAATTATGCAGATCGTTTATATTTATTTACCACACCAGAGGCCCAATGCACAAAATTCGTGTAAGAGGCTCGGCCCTCACAGCCCCAGCTTCATCTGGAAGGTCATCTGGACAGTCAACCAGAAAGTCATCCAGATGGCCATTCTGCTTTTCGGTCTAATTAGCATACTAGCTCTTTATTATACAGAGTAGTAGTAGAGCAATTAGCATTTATCACAACACAGTATTTATCATAAATAATGTGCAGTTAACTACTTCAAAGTCAAAAAAAAAAACTAGACAGTGTCTGGTACCAAGTAAACACTTAATAGTCATTAAATTCAGTAAATTAATTATTCAACCTCTTGGTGAAATGTTATTCAAACATGATTTTTAACAGAAAAAAATGGCATAGACCTATTGCTCGTGAAGCACAGTTAAACATTAATTTATAAGCATGATCCACTTAACAATGGGGACACGAGAAATTTGTTATTAGGAGATTTCATCACTGTGTGACCAACATAGAGTGCACTTACACAAACCTGGATTAGATGGCCTAGGCTTCTACATGCCCGGGCTATGTGGTATAGCTACTGCTCCTAGGCTATGAGTCTATACAGCATGCTAACACAACAGTGAGTGTTTGCATATCTAAACACAGAAAAGGTACAGTACAAATAGTGTATGAAAGATATAAAATGCTACACCCGTATAGGGCACTTAACATAAATGGGCCTTTCGGGTCTGGAATTTGCTCTGGGTTAGTCAGTGAGTGAGAGGTGAGCGAATGTGAAGGCCTAGGACATCAGGTTCATTGCTGTAGACTTTAGAAACACTACACTCAATTGATTTTTTTAATTATTTTATTAAGTAATTAATTAACCTTAGCTTACTCTAACTTTTTTACTTTCTAGACTGTGATTTTTTTTAACTTTCTTACTTTTTTGTAAGAACACAGCTTAAAACACAAACGCATTGTGTAGTTGTACAAAAATATTATTCTGTAAGTGTTTTTCTATTGAAATTTTTTTTTTCTTTTTAGACTATTTTGTTAAAATCTAATAAATAAACACACACATTATCCTAAGCCTACCAGGGTCAGGACCATGAATATCACTGTCTTCCCCCTCCACATCGTGTCCCACCGGGAGGCCTTTAGGGGCAATAACACCAAGGAGCTGCCATCTGCCGTGGCAGCAATGTCTTCTGCCACACCCTCAGAAGGGCCTGCCTGAGGCTCTTAGCAAGGAGGTCACTCTCTTCAGAAATATGTCCATGGTGGTTTGCTGGGTTTGTCTGTCTGTCTGTCTCTCTCTCTCTCTCTCTTTTTTAATCATAGATTGCTTGTAAGCAGATAATGCACATGAACATTCCTCTCTATTAATGAAAACCTTTTTGATGTTGGAGTATCCACATTTTCTAACACCCAATGAGCTTGGGAATATCTTCAAAAGCTTCTGCTATGACCATCACTGTGGATTTTCTTGGGGGGGTTCTTCTTTTTCTTCTGCAGTTCCTTTTCTCTTGCCTCCTCTTTAGCTTTGTGTCCCTGTTCCAGTTCCAACACCTCCCCATTAGTCCACTGTGCAGGAACCACCTCTAGGAGCCCCTCAATGTCATCCTTATCCACACCCAGGTTAGAGTTGTTGCCCTCTCCAACACAGCCTGGTTGGTTTTTCTCAGCCCTGCAGCTACAACATTACAACAGCTACAACGTCACTCGGTGATAGGAATTTTTCAGCTCCATTACAATCTTGTGGGAGCCACAGTCATATTATGCATCTGCTGTCGACTGAAATGTTATGTGGTACATGACTGTATGAAAGGTGCCTTCTGCATATGTTGCTGCTTTTTATTCTGCCCTTACCCTTTTAGAAACTTCCATTTCCCACTTATAATTCTTAATATGGCATGATTAAGAAACAATGGAACCTGTCTACCACTCAAGGGGGGGTATGAGACCTAGGCTGGCCCCTCTCGCTGCCATCGCCCCAGGCACAGTGCTTGGAACAGAGGAGAATACTAAACCAAGCTGGGCCTAAGTGCCTTTATAGAAGCAGATATGAACAAAGAAAGAAAAAGGAGGAGATTGTATCTCGCTCTAAGACCAAGCATTATGAGGGAAAGAGGAGGCCTAGAACTCCCAGAAACCATTTCCCCCACCAGGCTGAAAAACAGTCACCAGAGAATAAAGCCTACAGAAAAATGAAGTGAAGAATGAGACATATTTTTTATCTCATCATCTGAAGCCTTGATTCCAGCTGTACCTCACCCAGAACCCACTCTTGGACTTCTCAGCCTCCAGTTCATTTCAACTGCCTGGGTTTCTGTTCCTTGCAAAAGAAGGATGTACATGAAGGTCACATAACTAGTAAAGAGCTGATAAAGTATAAGCAACCAAGCAACCCAGACCAGCCAAACAAAAAGTAAAATATGTTCATTTTTTTTCATTGATTCATTCATTCAACAAATATTCATTGTGTACTGATAATGAGCCAGACACTCTCCTAGGCACTGGGGAAACAGCAGAATACAGGACAGACCAACCCCAGGGCTTACAATTCAATGTAAACACCATGGTTGCATGTTAGCCCAAGTACTCCCAAGCTTGGGTCCAAGGAGGGGACTTCAGGAACTCTTGTACACCCTCATTGTACATATTGTAATATATGTACAATCTCAGGTTTGCGTATATTCATTGGGAGTTGCAACATAAATTTTCCCTTAGTCTCCAAGGGACATATGAAACCCAACAAGATTAGGAAATATTCTTAGAACATAAGTATACTTTAGGATCAAGATGCCTCAAAGTTCTCATGGAAATTCTCATATCTTGACCTTAGCGTAGTTGTGTTCAAAGAAGGCACACTATTCAACAGGCATTTCACAGACATATCACTCTCCCTTAAAATATGTTATGAAGATAACTCCTTTAATAATTCCTTTTTCCTATTAAAACAAAACGAACAGCTAATCTGGTTGCCTTAATCCCAAATAAGCATCTCAAATATTAGACTATAATTAAAGGCAGCATGGAGAACATGATAAATAATAGATGCTCTCCTCTAGATCACAGTCACATCTTCCAAGGATGCTGTCCACGGACAACATATAGCTTCATAATTTTTCATTAATGGAAAAGCAAAGAAACTCCACATATCTCTTCAACAGGAAGATCCCCCAATTAGGTTTTAAAGGACCATAGTTACAAATATTGCTATTATCAATAGCCAATATTCTTTTTATTCTTTTCCCTTCATAATTTAATTTGATAGTCCCTATGTTATAATTTAATACAACGAAAGAGCAAGCAAAATGTCAATAACTCCAGAAAGTCATAGGAACACTAACAGTATGGAATCTTCCTTTCAAGTTATATGCCTCATCTCTAGAATTTTAAATGAGAGGAAAATAATTTTACAAGTTTAAGAAAAGTATCATCTTCCACATTCTGCCTTTCGTTTGAATGGATGGGAATATCTCAGTCCCTAGTTTCTGATTTCCTTCTAAGCATAGACCCAGCCTGTGTTTCAGACTTGCATTCTCGGGACCCACCAGGAAAGGTACCTCCTTTCATCTGCAAGATGGCTTTCCTCTAAACTGATACTGAACAGACTCCTATCTGACAAAAAACAAACAAACAAACAGGAGACAGGGTCACTGCTTTCCCTGGTTCAGAAAAGGTCTTCCAGAAATATTTAAACAGCAGCTGATTCATAACCATTGTTTTCTCACCAGAACTTCCTCTCACAGTGTGATCTGGTGGCTTTCATTTTGGCTGCTCCTACTTCCGGGCTACCAGAAGCAGGTACTCTTCCAAGGCAAAAGAACATATTCCTCAACCTCCTGCCATGCTGAGGAGTGAACTGAAGATGAACTAATCAGATGTACACGATGACTGCTTCTGTCCTGCCCAGATGACCCACTGCTTCGTATTCGTCAGGTACCCACTGCTTTTACTCTTCTCTAGAAGCCGTCTGTCTCCCTTGGGATAAGCAAACTCATTTCACATGTTGGTAAGATTTTCCGTATTCCCTCCAAGATGGTACAACTCTCTTGCCTCCTAGACAGGTGGGAGAAAAACAATGTCGCCTGCAGCCACTTTGCCCCAAGAATAAGGCCAGCTTCTGTCTTCCAGCAGCACGTGTTCTCATTATTTCTCCATCAATATCTGTTTCTCTCATGCTTTCCCTTGCAGAATGTCAAGCTTTAAGCAGATTTTGCGTAAAACCTCTCCAATGCATTTTTTAAACTGTCTTTTTGAGCAACTGTTTTTAGGGTCCAGTCATCTTGCCTAACTGGTGATTTCCAACCAAACTTCTAGCCAAGAAGAAAAAGCCAACCTCCACAGTTACCCTATCTTAGGGGGCAAGCTGTAATGACCTAATGTAGACGTATGACTTGCCTCTCCCATGAACCAATACAACTTCCAGCTTTCTTTTTTAAATATATTTTTTATTGATTTCATAGAGGAAGGGAGAGGGAGAGAGAGATATAAACATCAACAAGAGAGAATCAGCCGAAACCAGTTTGGCTCAGTGGATAGGTCCCGGGTTGGATTCCGGTCAAGGGCATGTACATTGGTTGCGGGCACATCCCCAGTAGGGGGTGTGCAAGAGGCAGCTGATCGATGATTCTCTCTCATCGATGTTTCTGTCAATCCCTCTCACTTTCTCTCTGTAAAAAGTCAATAAAAATATATTTTAAAAACACACAAAACAAAAAAAAACAACGAGAAAAAAAAAGAGAGAGAAAGAATCATTGATTGGCTGCCTCCTGTATGCCCCACACGGGGGTGGGGGGGTGGGGGGGTGGGGGGAAGGATCGAGCCCGCGACCCGAGCATGTGCCCTTGACCAGAATCAAACCTGGGACCCTTCAGTCCGCAGGGCAATGCTCTGCTCTATCCACTGAGTCAAACCAGCTAGAGCTCATCTTTTTTTTTTTTTTTTTTTTTTTTTAGTCCTTTTAGCTCTTCAATAAGTAAGTAATAACACTGTTCATAATAACACATTATATGGGGTAAAATACATTCCTTATCAGACAAACAATTCTTCAACTGTGTGTTGTTTCTAGGGCTTTGTCACTGAAAGGCCATATCCAGGCAGGCTGATGGCGTTGGCTGCCAGAAAAAGTAGAAATTATTCTAACCTGCAAACACACACACACACACACACACACACACACACACACACACACTTCACGATCACACGTGGCCCTTGCTTTTGTCCACTGCGAGGCAGATCCCTGAAAGGCACAGGATCCGCTCTGGGCTGAGAGTTAGTATTACCGAGAGAAACACCCTGCTCCTTTTTTCATTTCCTCTCCAAAGTAATTTCATAGATAGTTCCTACAGTTAATGGTCTCCAAAAATCCTTATAGTTCTTTTTTCCCCTGTAGTGCCCTGTATTTCAATATTCAATTCGTGAAATGGTCTCTCTTCAATTACCTGCCTTACGCCACACTAGACCACTACATTCCCTCTGAATGTAAAAAGGGGGGAAGGTAGGGACTGCCACTTCCCTGCATCCACCCTTTTTATTCTTTCCTTCTCAAATCAGCGCCGCAGGGACTGTCAGTCCCCCCTTCCTTTCACACGCCAATCAAAAGCCTCTCCCCTGACAGGCCGAAATCTAAATCCCAAGAACGTGGCTGTCCAGGGGCTGTTAGCAGGCCAGGCGCACAAGCTTTCCCAATGCGGCCCAAAGAACTGCCAAGCGGCTAACAGTTTTCTTCAAAGAGTTTGGAATTTAAAATCAGAAGGGGGTAAAGGCTGTGAGAGCAAATGTTTTCTTTTCATTCACTTAATGTTAGATTTCCTTTCATTTATGGATTTTTTTTTTATTTAGACAAATAACTGTGCTTAATACTTCACCCTTTAAACACCACACTGGCCGAAACCGGTTTGGCTCAGTGGTAGAGCGTCAGTCTGCGGACTGAAAGGTCCCGGGTTCGATTCCGGTCAAGGGCATGTACATTGGTTGCGGGCACATCCCCAGTAGGGGGTGTGCAAAAGGCAGCTGGTCAAGGTTTCTCTCTCATTGACGTCTCTAGCTCTCTATCTCTCTCCCTTTCTCTCTGTAAAATATCAATAAAATATATATTTAAAAAATTAAATGAACACCGCGCTGCCTCCGGGGCAGAAGGGTTGCCTGAGGTTGGGGCCCGTTCTGATAACTCAGAATCGAAGATGACGAGGGAGGGTCTGTGACCATGTGATGCCTACCCTTCCAGCTGCCTCCATAGCAAAGTTCTCCTTTTGGCTGACAATTGTTCCAATGGGTTTTCTGTCTCTTGCAACCAAAAAAAATCCTGATTAAGAAACAGTCTTCAGATCCACTCGTCCACTGTCATAACTTTTCAAGCTTTCATCCCTTACCAGTTCCTCCACTATGAATAGAAATAGCAGGCTGACATAAACTGCACCACAAGGAATTTATGTCAGCCGAGAGGAAACATCTCATCATAGAGACATTCCCAAACAAGGGTTTGCAAAGTGCTTTCTTTTTAAATGTTTTTAATGCTTTAATTTTCAACAGTTCATATATATCTCTAAACACATGCTCACTAAGATTCCATTAGATAGTAAACACTCCTCTTATAGCATAACTAACGACTAGAGGTAGAACCTGAATAATTATTGGGAATATCTAAGAGGCAGGAACAAGATACACTCTCTCTGCCTTTCAGATCCCTGTGGTTTTGTCTAGAAATCATTAGCATTCCCAAGAGAAGTAGCCCTCATAATTTGATTAGTCACTGTTTAAATTATGACAAACTGCCCTAGATAAATTTATATGTAAACTGATTAAGTATCCAAATTAAATAAATGTTTTTGCTACTCCCTCTAACAGACACAGAGGTTCATCGGGAATTCTTGGCCAATAGGAAACTGCAGAGGAAAGACAGTGGCCTGCCTGCCCACAGGTGGAAACTTGTGAAAGTCCTCTATTCTAAAGGCTCCAAAACAATTTTCATTTTGTCTCAATAAGTAAAACAAAACTGTTTTCTTTCACCTCAGTGTTCTAGTAGGAAAGAACAATAGCAACTAAAACAACATGTTGGCTTTCCAACGGAACAAGACTTGAAAATTCTAGTCGAGGAAGACATGGTATACACGTGCCAAACCATTCTAAGCTTACTACTAATGCTGATGCGGTTCGGGTGTTTGCATTGCATTAAAATCAGCAAACATCAAACCACTAATAAAAGGTAAGACAGTCGAAACCGGTTTGGCTCAGTGGT
Source organism: Vespertilio murinus (assembly GCA_963924515.1). Classification (NCBI taxonomy): domain Eukaryota; kingdom Metazoa; phylum Chordata; class Mammalia; order Chiroptera; family Vespertilionidae; genus Vespertilio; species Vespertilio murinus. The sequence continues at coordinate 163,934,843 of OZ004707.1, read as the reverse complement.
AGAGCGTCGGCCTGCGGGCTGAAAGGTCCCAGGTTCGATTCCGGTCAAGGGCATGTACCTTGGTTGCGGGCACATCCCTGGTAGGGGGTGAGCAAGAGGCAGCTGATCAATGATTCTCTCTCATTGATGTTTATAACTCTCGATCCCTCTCTCTTCCTCTCTGTAAAAAAAATCAATAAAATAGCCGAAACTGGTTTGGCTCACTGGTAGAGCGTCGGTCTGCAGACTGAAAGGTCCCGGGTTCGATTCCAGTCAAGGGCATGTACCTTGGTTGGGGGCACATCCCCAGTAGGGAGTGTGCAGGAGGCTGCTGATCGATGTTTCTCATCGACATTTCTAGCTCCCTATCTCTCTCCCTTCCTCTCTGTAAAATGTCAATAAAATATATTTTTTAAATCAATAAAATATATTTTTAAATATATATATATAATATTTTTTTAAAGATAAAACAAGTGCCTGCAATTTAGTAACCTGCATTATCAAAGAAAGAAGGGCAGGGGGAGGGGAGAGGCCAAAATCAAAATAAACAACAGCTAAGGCACTGTGCCTTTGAACAGCCTATTAAACAAATACCAGCTTAAAAACTGGATTACTGCAAAATTTTATGAACATAATAGAGTGGAACTTTTAACATGAATGCAATATGTAACCAGCCAATCTTCCAAAGAGACTCATTTTTTTTTTTAGCATACAAGAATAGCAGTAAGGGATAGCATAAATAAATAAATAAATAAATAAATTTTTTAAAACAATAAAACATAAAATAGAAAAGAACAATAATGGCTTCCAACTATTTAACACTTAGGTGTCCGATGCTTGCTAAGTTTTTTATATATGTTAATTGCCATTAATAATCCTGGCACTATATAAACTAGGGAATAATCCCACTTTACAGATAAGGAAATTGAGGTTCTTAGTATTAACTTCCAAAGATCATACCGTGAGAAAGAGTGGAGCTGTAATTCGAAACTAGGTTTGTCTGAATCAAAAACCCATCCTCAAACCATTGAGCTACAATGGTGCTCATTCGTTCCACATATGTCTTTAATACCTACTGCTGTGATAATCTGCAATGCGTTGGGGCCGTATTTGTACACAACACAGTCACTACGCTTCCAGAGTTTAAAGTGCAGTGGAAGAAGCATACAATCCAATAATCATAGAAATAGAAGTAAAATTAAAACAGCAACTGTGATAAAATTTCTGAAAGAAAAGATGGTGCTCTCTGAGCACATGTACAGCAAAGGGAGCTCACACAGTCTGGGGTCAGGAAACACTCATGCAGGGGAGTCACAGAGCTGAACTCTGAACGCCATAGAGGTGTAAGTTAGGTGAAAGGCATGCAGATTGAGAGGAGAAACCTAGCAGAGAGGAAAACACATGTGAATAGGCCTCAGAACAAGTGTCCAATGAGAGAAAGAGAAACAACAACAGGCATTTGTGTCTGGAGCAGAGAGTGGAGGAAGGGAGCATGGTATAAGATGAGGCTTCTCTCTCAGAATCCTGGAAAGCAGGAAGTTATGCTGAGCTTAATGACATGTTATCTAAATGTAAACAAATGTAAACAAATAAAAAAAAGAAACTTCTTCCAAGTCTATATGTTCCATTTTTAAAATTAATGAAGCTTCAAGAGTAATAATGAATATTTTATTTGTTAAATCTGTTGCAGTCTGACTGTGAAACACTAAGCAAAGACGGTGTCCCTTTGCTGATTCTGATGACCAGCTCCTTTTCTCCCCCCTAAGGCTGCTGGATTCAGGCTGCCTTCAGGTACCAAGCTGACTCCTCCCAGGCCTACCATTTCCTGCCTTTTTCTGTAATCTTTCTTTTTACCACCTGTCTGATCTTCCTAAAGCAAAACCTGATTATGGTATTGTCCTGCTTAAACATCTTTCAATGGGTCCACCTCGTTTAATGGGGAATACGTGAGCTGGCCTTGTCTGCCGATCTAGCTTCATCTTCTGTTAGAATTACACTCAAGCCAGGATTTGAGGATGTCCGGAGAGCAAGTTCATTTCTTGATGCTCTGTTATTCCTAACTGATTGGCCTCATCGACATGGTTCAAAACATCTTCTTCTTCCCTGCCCACATTACAAACAGCTGAATGGGGCAAATGGCGAGGGAAGGCAGGAGGGCAGTAAAAAGCCTCTTTTAAATAAGGCCTGACCACAAAGTATAGTCCATAGCCACATCAAGCTGCAAGAGAGGCTGGAAATGTGTTTTGGATTCTGGGCATTCATCAACTCAAGTACTTCTGTTAGTATAGAAGAAGGGGGGAAGTAAATTTGAAGGAATAATTATAGATATAGAAATTGAAATTAATATGCATTTTTTTCTAAAGCAAATAGGGTCCAAACTAAACGATGCAATTGATATTAATTCTTTAGTGTTTACTGTATTTTTTTCTGTTTTGTTTTTGTTTTGTTTTAGAGTTTTTTGTATTAATTATAAGTTCCATTTTGAGGGGGGAAATGTGCAATGTGAATGTTGATCTACTCTTTAGCAAATGTTTCTAGTATAACTTTAAAGATATCTATTGCCAAACTAATTACTGCCTCTCAGAACTTCTACATAATTTATTTTTATTCAGATTCTCCAACAATTAAAGGAAGTGTTTTTATATTGCAATTTTATAGTATTTATTTTATTTTATTTTAGGGAGAGAGAGAGGAAGAAGCAGAGGGAGAGAGAGAAACACTGACTGGTTGTTCCACTTTTTATGCTTTCCAGGGTTGTTTCTTGCATGTGCCCTGATCAGGGATCAAACCCTCAACCTTGGCTTTTGGGGAGGATATTCCAATCAACTGAGCTAACTGGCCAGGGCCAACTGTAAAATATTTGTAAAGACTGTGAGTGATTCTTCAGCACCTAAAACTTTAGAAATAAGCACTTGGCTTCACCCGGAACAACCACTTCTTTTGTACTGATCGTGAAAGGAGGCTCACTTTTCACATGGATTCAGAATTGGAACTCCCCTATTAAGTCATGTCCTGCCAGGTAAATAGGAAAATAAAATAAAGACCCCTTTCTCATTTGCTAACAATCCTAGAGATGGACTAACTTTGTAAAGTTTTAAAAAAAACACTTGCATTAATAAGTCTTGATTTGACTTAAAGTGTCACAATACCATTCTTAGCCGCAAGTACATAGCCCTGAATACAAAATTCCTTTCTTTACCTTCCCTGCTGTTTTGTTTTGCTTTGTTTTGTTTTAAATAAACTATGGCTGAAATTACACTCTTTGAAAGTAAGATTAAAGGCAAAAATCTACTTGAAATGCAAATGTTTAAGTAGTTATGTCTCTGATATTAGCAATGACCTTGAACACTTTAGCCAAACACAAGTAACTAGTCCTTAAATCATTAACTTACTTTGAATTCCTAATAGGTCTGTGTTTGGTGATTTGGGCAACAGATTTTTTTAAGTCACTATCTTTACTCGGAATGGCACACATCAACTGGATTAATCTGGATGTTACAGAAATGAAACAAAACTCTGATATTTTGTATCTTTCATCTCAAAGTTACTTTTCTAAAGATATTACATTTTTAAATATCTATTATAGAAGATCTTAGCATGCTAGAACTAGAGGGAATATGATATTAGTTTTTTTAAATATTTTATAATTTGTACATACTTATATTTTTCATTTTATTCTCTGTACTCTATGCAAATATACTGTCAAAGAAGTCCTCACTGTACACTGCCACCAGTGAAGAATCCAAGAATAAAAGTGAAGAAGAACACTAGAGCATTACAAGTTCTTAAAGAGAAAGACCAAGCATGTATCTTTTGGAATAAGCCTGAGGTAATACAGCACATTATAGCAGACTTAGATAGAATATAAATTAATAAACACCAAAAATACTAACCACTTGCTCTCTTCAACCTGTATGTATAGCCCTAACCATTAAAGACACATTTCTAAATTTCAAAAATAAAAATTACAAGTATGCCCTCTTGTATTTTCTAAAATTCTATCATTTTTACTTCTTTCTGGTTTTATATTAGCAAATTATTTCCAATTAAACTTTTCTGCCAACAGTAGTTAAAGTACTGGGTACATTATTTATTATCCATCAAGAGAAAGAGCCAATCTAAATTAAGACATGGTCTCATAAAATGCTTACAAATTCACTCTTTGCACATGTAAAAACAAAGGTAAACTTTTAGAAATAGTAACTTTTCTTTAATGTGGCAATAGCATGCAAACCATTAAATAAAGATATATAATTATTTTTTTTCAGATTGTAAGTTTTATTAGATGTTGGGTTAGGCAAGTGCAGATATATGAGATTATTAAAGTACCTATTAGCAAGACTTAATGGCATAAATCCAATGACAACCTTCATCCATTTTAAAAGAATTACCAGCACGGAATCTCAAAACATTTAATAAGTACAAACAATTACTACATTGGCTATTTTTCAGAGAGGAACTGATGTTAACAGTTACTTAGGGATTTGAGCATAGGTATATTTTAATTAACCAAATATTCATTCAATAAATATTTATGGAGCTAAGCCCTTGAGACACTCAGTAACAAAATAAAAGATCCTTGCCTTCAAAGAGCTTACATCCAACCAGGAAGGCAGGTGATAAACACTGAGTACAATAAACAGTAAAGTACATTTTATGTAATAAGATGATGTAAAAAAATGTAAATCAGGATAAGTAGAATAGGAAAGGCTGAGGCAAATGTTAAATATGTTACCCTGTGAGCCAGCAATTCCACTACTAGGTATACCAAAAAGAACTGTGAACATATGTCCACACAGAAACTTGTAAACAAATATTCCTAACAGCATTATTCATAATAGTCAAAATGTAGAAACGACTCAAATGTTTATCAACTGGTGAATGGATAAACACAATGTAATATATCCTTACAATGGAATATCCTGTATAATAAGAAAGGAATATGCTAATTAGCCAGGACGCCCTCACAGGTGACGCCCTCACAGGTAACATCCGTCCAGCAGGAGCAGGTGGGCGTGGCTGCGTGTCACACGAGGCCAGGCACATGAGGCTGCATCAAATAAAATAAAATGCATTCACATGCCTGAAGACAACAGGGTTCAAGGGGGAAGGGCTCCAGTTTCGTTTCACACCCAGCTGGGAGGACTCCCTGGGGCGACTCTCCCCTCCGAGCCCTGAGCAGGACGGCACCTGGCTCCAGCCTGGGAACCCCTGGGGAGGCGGAGCAAAGTGCTTTCCCTCCGAGACTCAGCGCGCAGAGGGTGCTCTCCCTGGGAACCCAGAAATCTGCCTCCCGGGACGACTGGTGAGCCGTGGAGAGGGCGACCTACCCAGAGGCCACACAGCTGCCATAGTTGAAGTCACCCTTGATGGAGGAGCGGGGTAGCAGGGATCAGAGTCTGCCATGTCAGCAATGGGACCCCAGCTCCCCGCCGAATGACTAGAGCACATGGACCTCAACGGTCCGCAGGCCCCCAGAGAGCAGACAGCAGGGCCCTGTTTGCCCCTGGACGCAGCAGCGAAGGGCAAGAGGGTCCCACAGAGAGCAGACAGCAGAGCCCCTGCAGCAAGCAGACAGCACGACCCTGCTTGCCCCAACCCTGGCTGTGAGCCAGAGAGCAGACAGCAGGACCCCGCAGAGAGCCAACACCAGGGCCTGTGGTGGTGTCCAGCAGGCAGGTCCGCAGAGAGCAGAGAACCATGGGGAGTGGGCTTAAGGTGTCAGTAGGACATCCCCTGAGGGATTTCAGATTGGAGAGGGTGCAGATCAGGCTCAGGGACCCACCCTTCCCCTTCCCCTGCCATGTACAAATTTTGTGCACCGGGCCTCTAGTTTAACAATAAAAGGAATGGAGTACTGATCCATGCTACAACATAGCTAACTCTTGAACACATTAGGCTAAATTAAGCCAGACACAAAAGGCCAAATATTGTGTGAATCTGTTTATAAAAGGCACCTCGAATAGATAAATTCATAGACAGAAAGTAGACCAGGAGTTATGAAGGGGGTGGATACAGGAGAGAGAAAATGGAGAGTCACTGCCACAAAGATACAGAATTTCTGCTGAGATGATGAAAATTTTCTGGAAATGAACAGTGGGGAAGGTTTCCCAATATTGTGAATGTACTTAATATCAATGAGTTTTACACTTAAAAATGGTTAAGATGATAAATATGTTATGCATATTTTACCACAATTTCTCCTAAAAGGCACTATGAACTAGTATTAAATTATCCACTAAGCGATGACATCTAAGCTCATGCCCTGGTCCTTTTTGTTCTCTTTCCCCCATAAAACACTTCCTTAGAAGCAGACAGAAATCGGAACCCTGCTTACAATGACTTCCCTGATCATCAGATCTGCCACTGTGACTTGCCTTCGTGCACAAAAGTGAATAATCCAAGTGAGGCTAAATTCTATCACTCTGTAATTTGAAGTTTAAGAATAGAGACAGTAAAGGAAATACTGTATTTGAGTCATGTAAATGGCAAGGATGGGAGAGATGGTTCTGCTATGAGATTCCCACAGAAGCCCTGAGTATCCGCCTTTCCTGATGCTCAGTTGTTGAGCTCATCACTCAATTTCTTCGAGCTCCTCCAATATCCTTCTCAGAAATTGCCTTCTTTGATTAAGGTAGCCAGAGATAGCCGAAATCGGTTTTGCTCAGTGGATAGAGCATCGGTCTGCGGACTGGAAGATTCCAGGTTTGATTCCAGTCAAGGGCATGTACATTGGTTGCGGGCACGTCCCTGGTAGGGGGCGTGCAGGAGGCAACTGGTCGATGTTTCTCTCTCATCGATGTTTCTAGCTCTCTATCCCTCTCCCTTCCTCTCTGTGAATAATCAATAAAATATTTTATAAAAAAAAAAAAAGGTAGCCAGAGATAGTTCCTGCTCCTTACAAACAAAAGTGCCTTACCTCTAACACAATATAATCTTTCAATTCTTAAGTTTTATCCATGTGGGCAAAGTGATATATAAGTACCCTTTGCCTTTCAAACCCTATGGGCTTTGGAGATCAGATAAGAATGATGACAGCAAGGGATACTTAAAGATTGTGTTTCAAGAGTTCCAAGACAATTCAATACAAGGACTGCAAAAACTTTAACTAAATGTGAGTTGAAACAGGAGTTGGAGAGCACATTACAAATTATGCACTTTAATTTGCCACTAGAAAAGTTAACTGACATTTTAATCCAGTTTTGGTTTTCATTGGTTTTCATGTGGAGTGCGGTAGTGTCTGCTATTAGTGACTGTTTCATAATTAGTCATTGCCGCGGGCCTTGTAGAGCTAGATATCTAGGAATCACTTAACTGGAAACCTCTGTTTTCTCTAGGACTGTGTTGAGAAATTGCTTTGGATAACTTAATGCATAATAAAAGTCCAGCATTTTGCAATTTTCAAAGAGATTTTTATGATGACATTTTAACAGCGGCTCAAACACTTCTTAGTAAGAGACCGAACCTCAACAACACATGTTTGGATTGTAACAATTTGGATGAAACCACAGATTATGTTTTGTTCACTTCCTAAGTCTTTTTTGAGTTCACTTCCTAAGTCTTTCCCTGCATTCATGGGATTCTTCTACCTGTAGTCTTTATCATTTGTTTTAAAATGTCAAAAGGAAAAAAGGTTATAGTGGAATCCATATATACGATCTATCCTGGGGTTGTGTAAGTGTGTGTACATGTGTGCACTGAACAGTCATAGGTACAATGATGCAAAAACACTTAGAACTATTTTAGATAAAAAGCTGTCCTTATTACCAAAGTTTCCAGGGATCTGTAACACTTTAAGTTCATAATTAATGAAGAAAAACTATGAAACACTGGAAATGGATAGAAATAAGGAGGAAATAAATACAAAGAAAATATCCAATGGAGATGGAAACACTGCATAAATTCTCCAAAATAATTGCCAAGTTTCTTATTGACTGGGCTTTGTAGTCCTGTCCTCATTATCTCAGGTCTAAACTCACATTCATGACAAGGTAGGAAGGCAAACTAAATGAACACAGAGGGCCTGGACCAAACGAAGTTCTCATGTTTGGTAAATAAGCATAAAATATGTTCTTAGACTGTCTTCTGTCTTTGCATATTACAATGATATCAAATTGTCAACTTCCTTTTTTGGAGGTGTTATAATGAACAGTAAAACTTCAATTTCTTTCAGTGAAAGAAAAAAAAGTATCAAGAATATATGATCAAATTACAGGAATAGATTTGGGACAACTATCCATCCTGATTATCCATCCAAGTTCAGCTCAAACACCACCTCCTCCTTGAAGCCCTCTCCAGATGACACCAGGCCAAGAGAAAGAATCCTCTTCTGACTCTCCTATTATACCGTTTTCAAAATCATTATGGCATTTAGGGGGGGAAATTGCTTTATGTTTGATTTTTCAATACCAATTTTATCTCCATTACTAAATAATTCCTATACTGATTTCACAATTATTTCTTAAACACTTACGATGGAATTATTACACATACCAGGAATACAAAGATTAAAAAAATAAAGTCAGGCTGAAACCGGTTTGGCTCAGTGGATAGAGCATCGGCCTGTGGACTGAAGGGTCCTGGGTTCAATTTCGGTCGAGGGCATGTACCTTGGTTGCAGGCACATCCCCGGTGGGGGATGTGCAGGAGGCAGCTGGTCGATGTTTCTCTCTCATTGATGTTTCTAGCTCTCTATCTCTCTCCCTTCCTCTCTGTAAAAAAAGCAATAAAATATTTTTTTAAATAGTCAGTTCCTCATCTTGTGACATTTACAATAATAGGAGCAAAAAAGGTTATCTAATGCCCGTATCTCACATAGATCCTAGCCAATGTCATACAAATTCTCAAAGGATGTTTGAATTTATGAGATAATAATTAAACATAGCCCTGACTGATTTGACTCAGTGGACAGAGAGAGCGTTGGCTTGTGGACTGAAGGGTCCCAGGTTCGATTCCGGTAAAGGGAATGTACCTTGGTTGCAGGCACATCCCCAGTAGGGGGTGTGCAAGAGACAATTGATTGATGTTACTCTCCCATTAATGTTTCTAACTCTCTATCCCTCTCCCTTCCTCTCTGTAAAAAATCAATAAAATATATTTTAAATAATAAATAAATATAGCTTAATATCTGGCATCTCTTGATCCTATACCCCCAGCACATAGTCAGAGCTCATTAAACATTGGTTGGGTGAATTCACAATTCAATCTGCAGCAAGCTCCAGCATAGACCACGTCACCAGGGAAGCTGCATGGGCTTGGTTCATGATGTGTGTAGATACGTTTTTTTATTTTAGGATTAAAAGTTTTTTTGTGAGTAACTTGATCATTTAACTTGTTCTTTTTGTTAGTAATTTTTTTTTAAATTTTGGAATAATTTTAGAGAAGTTTCAAAAGTAATACTGAGCGTTCCCATGTACTTCACCCCTTCACCCAGTTTCCTCTAATGTTAGTGTCTTACATAACCATATTACATCAATACTGCTAAAAAAAAAAAAAAATGAACATTCACACAGTAGTAGGACCAAAACTCCAGATTTTATTTGCATTCCCAGTTTTCCTGTTAGCGTCCTTTGTCAGGTCCAGGACCCAGTTCAGCATACCACATTGTATTTAGTCATCCCTTCTTCTCCTGAGTCTACAATGTGGCAATTTCTCAGTCTTTCTTTGCTTTGTGTCTTGATTTTTGTTCTTTTGTTTTTTGTTTATTTTTTTTAATCAATTAGATAAGTTTTGAAGAATACTAGTCAGGTATTCTACAGAACATCCCTCAATTTGGATGTTTTTCTCCTAATTATAGTGGGGGGAGGTGTTTTGGAGGAGAATACTGCAAAGATGAAGGGTTCCTCTCATCACATGATATCAGCTGGTGACCATAACCTTGATCACTTGATTAAAGCAGTTTGCCAAATGTGTCCACTGTAAATAATTTAACTTATTCTTAATTAAGGGTTGGAGATCTGTGGGTGTGCATTAAACTATAAAATAGCAATGGTTAATCAATTATTCATTTAAATTTTGAGAGAGCTAATCCATCCATTCCAAAGACATTCAATAAAAGTATTTAATCAATTGATTTCAGTCACTCACATACACACACACACACACACACACACACACACACACACAATCTCTCACAAACTAATGTACCTATAGAAAGTGACTCAGGCAATAAAAGTATCATAGTGAGTAGGAAGCTTACTAAAATGGCCAAGTCAGCCTTGCTAAAGTACACACTTCTTGTATGCATAAACAGACTTCTTCTAAAATTAAACAGACTATATATTTACTGCATAAGTTAAATCAGCCATTCATAATTATTCAGCATTACTGGGCAGGCAAACATTTTTTCCATAATACATTTTAAAATGCCAATAATAACCATGAACAAAAATATTTCATGGTAAACATATGACCATCTATTTCAGCAACATGCAATTTCCTAGTTTGTGGTTTTCCTCCACTGACCATGACCAGGGAAATGCTTTACTTGTGCTTTTTAAAATAAATATTGTCAATGAACAGTAATAAAAAAAAACTGAAGAATGCTTAAAAACATTATTTTCATTTTAGTGAACTTACCTGATTATAAAAATAATAGGTGTGTAAGTAACATATATAGAATCTAGGAAATATATAAGCTATAAATATTAAAATCACCCATCCATTTACCTTGCAGTGCCAACATAATTCGATTTCCTTTCCCTGTTTTCCATGTGTCTTATTTTATATAATTTCAATTAGAATCGTGGTTTTCTAAAGGCATATATTAAAGACTTTCCCATCTAAATCTGCATGGGAATAGAATGACACAAAAAAAGGCATTAATAATTGGAAAGGCTTGGTTTTACACATTAAATAAAGGAATGAATGAGTGATCCTCAAAGTTTCCTTACTTTGATTATAACCTGGTGACTCTGTAACCAAATTCTAATATAAAGAAAAATAAAGTTTATTCAGTTTTTATGCTCTAAATTTGTCACAAAATCCAGTTATTTCTTCTTTTACATTTATATATGAAGCCACACCCTGTGCCTAGAATTCATTTAAAAGTTTGAATCTATGATATTCTGTCTACATTCTGTAAGTTATCTACATACTACCTGTATTAGAACAGTTCCAAAGGGAAAATGTGGTTATCAAAATTGTTACCTATGAAGGGAAAAGAAAAGAAGAAAAAAAAAGCTCCTGTTAAACTTAGAATGAGGCCAAGAGGTTGTACCTGAATTCTATTCCACCAAAGCCAAGAATCAGGGGCACCTGAAGAGGGAGGATTGTTTACCTGATTGGGCTCTCTAAGAGAGGGTCTAAAAGCGGCAATGTTATTTATGGGATGACTTCTAAGTTTAAGAAATAGCCACCCTTTCAGCTTAGAATAGACTTTTTGTTCACCACTTCAGAACTGTCTTTGTGTTCAAGCTGATTTCAGGTTCCATAACAACACTACTGACCCTTAGACCTCCAAAGCAACCAGGTATTCTTCCTCCCCACTAAAGACACATGCAAAGGTCCATTGGATTTTTAGATATTTTTATCATAATAACATATGCCTTAGTCAGCAAACTCATATGTCAACAGAGCCAACTATCAACAGTACAACGATTGAAATTTCTTTTGAGAGCCACATTTTTTAAACTTAAACTTCTGCTAACACCACTTCTTCAAAATAGACTCGCCCAGGCCATGTTATTTTGTGGAAGAGCCACACTCAAGGAGCCAAAGAGTTGCATGTGGCTCTTGAGCCTGCCAACCACCACCTTACTCAAAACAAAGCTAAGTTTACATACCTAGTGTAGCAGGAAATGGTGGTTGTTCCTTGGAAGGTTCTATTTGGAAGATACTAAAGATAACTTACAAGTTATGCAAAAATAATTTGGCTATAACCATAATTGATTCATCTATGACTTCCACTAATCAAACAATCCTAATAAGAGATTTTTAAAACTATAATAACAGCATAATTGAGTAAAACAAAGAAAAGATAATAAGTCAAGTCTGTAAGCATTTAATTTTTTTTTTCAGGAGTAAGCAGGAAAAAGATCAGGCAAGGAAATTCAAGGAACTATAATTGAGAATAAATGTAAGCATTTACACAGTTTTGTTCATCAGAGGAATCAAGTCAGAATTATAAACTGTGTGACCCACCATCACACGACCTGATGTCCACCTTTGACATGGAAACAAAGGAACTGAAAAGTTCACTGAATTGGCCAAAAACAAGCAGGAAGTAATGATGAGAGCCCTGATCTCTCTGGCTAAGAGACTGCAGTCATGTGCCTCCTAAGGACAGAGATACTTTCTGAAAAATGTGTCCTCAGGTGATTTCCTCGGGCAAACATCATAGACTGCACTTACACAAATGTCTAGATGTCCAGATGTCTAGCCTACTACTGTCATTGCATGTACTACACTGTTACACAACTGACTGTGCAGTAGGATTGGCTCACCAACATCACCACAAACATGTGAGTAAGGTTTTATGTTAAGAATAGAGGCCCGGTGCATGAATTCGTGCACAGATGGGGTCCTTTGGCCTCGTCCACGATCAATCGGGCAGATTGGAGCCAGTCAGGACTGGCCAGTCAGGGGGAGGAACAGTGGGAGGTTAGCCGGCCACAGAAGGTTGGCTCTGGGAGCACACTGACCACCAGGGGGCATCTTTGTCATAGCGACCAGTCAATGGGTGGTGGGTAGGTTGCTTAGGCTTTTCTATATATAGATGTTACCATGAGTAAGATGTCACTAGGTGATAGAAAATTTTCAGCTCCGTTATAATCTTTACTAGAGGCCCGGTGCACAAAATTTGTGCATTGGACCGGTGTCCCTCAGCCCAGCATGCACCTTCTCCAATCTGAGACCCCTTGGGGGATGTTCGACTGACAGGGATTGTGCCTACACTGGCAGTCAGACACCCCTCTAACAATTTGAAACTGCTGACTCCTAACAACTTGCCTGCCTGTCTGATTGCCCCTAATCACTTCTCTCTGCCAGCCTGATTGCCTCCTAACCACTCCCCTGCCAGCCTGATTGACACCTAACTACTCCCCTGCAGGTCTGATAGCCCCAAACTGCCCTCCCCTGCCAGCCCAATTATCCCCAACTGCCCTCCTCTGCAGGCCTGGTCACCCCAACTGCCCTCCCTTGCAGGCCTGGTGACCCCCAACTTCCCTCCCCAGCCAGCCATCTTGTAACAATGTAGGAGTGGCCACCTTGTGACAACAGGGGGGCACCCATCTTGTGATGTGAGGGTGTGAGAGTCAATTTTTAGAATTTTACAATATTTGAAGTATCTGATGTGGCAACATCCAGAGAAGAAAATCTCAGTATAAAGAAAAGGGAGGGCCCTGACCGGTTTGGCTCAGTGGATAGAGCATCAGCCTGCAGGCTGAAGGGTCCCAGGTTCGATTCTGGTCAAGGGCATGTACCTTGGTTGCGGGCACATCCCCAGTAGGGGGTGTGCAGGAGGAAGCTGGTCGATGTTTCTCTCTCATTGATCGATGTTTCTAACTCTCTATCCCTCTCTCTTCCTCTCTGTAAAAAAAATCAATAAAATATATATTTTTTTTTAAAAGAAAAGAAAATACACAGCAGATCCCTTTGCACCTACACAAGCTGGGAAAAGAATACTTCAGTTTGCAACAAACAATTCAGTATTCAGAAATATCAGGTAGACCCTGGTTAAAGAATAACTAAAGAAAAAAGGGAAAATGCAAATCTTTGCAACTGAGGCATTCTAATTTCTCACATACTGGGAAACTAACTTACAAGCTGTGTCACAGAGCCTACGAAAGCCCTTCCACATTTCCAGTCGGAAGGGCCTTTAAAGAAGACCCTGATATAGTGCAACTCAGTGATTTTTTTCAACTGAAAAAAAATGTTTTACCTAATTGCAAAAATCCCCAAAGCTAAAAAATAATGTATATGCTGCCAAATTTATTTACATGTTATTTGATGATAAAAATCAGGAAAATTTTATTTGCTGACAAGTATTATTAATTACCTCAAAATGATGTGTAAACTCAGTTCTCATTAACCACCCTCTTAAGTTAAATTAAAAAACAAACAAACATCCTGCTGCTGTCAAAAGTGTCCAGTAGCTAAAGAGCTAAAATAGAAATCAGAAACTTTAAGCCTAATGTTCAGCTCTGCCATTGAGTTTTTAATATGAAGGGGAACAAAGTATTTTGACTAAATACAATGCCAATGTCTCCAATCCAGGTCCTGATTCACTTTAACAATCCACACATCTTTTGAATAAATTTAATGGCCACAAATATATAAGCACTAGGGGCCCGGTGCATGAAAATAAATGCAATGGGAGGGAGGGGGCCTCACCCTGGCCTGCCCCTTCTCACAGTCCAGGAGCCTGCAGGGGTGGGAGGTGACCCAGAGATTAGGGGAAGGTGACGCCCCCAGCACTCCTCTGCTGCTGCCACTGCCAGCAGCACAAGCCTTGGCCAGCCCTGGTTACCTGAGCCCTGGGCAGCTGGGGGGGCTAAGGGGATTGTGGGACTCTGGAAGCAGGTATGCGGAGCAGCTGGACCTACTTGGGGATGGGCCCAGCTGTGCTGCACACCTGCCACCCCAGGTGGGCTGAGGGTACTGGGCATTGCCATCTTGTCAGTCAATTAGCATATTCCCTCCTTATTGGCTGTGAGTGCCGCCATTTTGTGAGGGTGTGATGGTCAATTAGCATATTCCCTCTTTATTAGACAGGATCATGTGGATTTTCCTAGCACTTTCCAAAAAAAAAAAAAAATGGACTCTCATTTCTGTCTCTTTCATTCAGTTTTACTAATAAAATACCCCAGGAGGAGGGGCATAGCTGACACAAAAAAGAGAATATGACATGAACAAGGTCACGTGGCTAATTAGCAACAGGCCTAGAACAAGATCTTCACCTAATAGAAGAGCAAGAAAGTTCAACTAGAGGCATGAACTCTGTCTTTGACACAGAACGTGTATAAATAATGACTCTACAATGATGTCATGAAAAACCGTAACTACCATGCCGATTTGATTTCATAGCCTTAAAATCAACTTGCAAAAACACATCTCTACCAATTGTGTTCTAAGCGAATATAATAGATGGTGCTACTCTGCCTAGAAAACATATCACGTGGCATGCACACCAGTTCCTGGGGCTTTATCACTCCTAAAAGATTATAACTCCTAAAAGGACGATGAGGTTCACAAGGTTTTAAAAAAAAGAATACCCAATCAAAACACCAAGCTTCACCAGTGCCAGCATTTCTAAAGATCCTCAGCTTAGAATCAGCTGCACAAAGGTCTTGTCACAGTAACCTCAAGACTCGGTTCGTTAACAGAAAACAATGCTGCACAAACACATTGTAAGGAAACTTAAGTTTTATAAACACCAGCAAGAACTACTGGACACAAATAACCAACATTTATACAAACGTATATACTACATGAAAGGTCAAGTTAATTTTTCACTCGAGGCTTAAAGATTATGATGTGCAACCGAAGAAACTAGCTCTTGAGTGGGAGTGTGGTGTCAGGGTTTCAGTTCCAGCTGTGGCGTTAATGCATTCTGTTCATCGGCTAGGTCTCCTCATGTCTCTTGCTCTCGGCTCCTCTGTCTCTAAAATGAGAAGGGCGGACTCCACAACAGCTAAAGTCGTACCTTCCTGACTTCCCATCCAAAGCCCTCTATGTCAGTACTACCTATACACTATAAAACACAACGTTCTGTTTGTCCAGATTGTGCACTTTACTCCTAACCCTTTTTATTATTTTGTCCCCAACTGTAACCATTGCTCATGGCTACAACAGTTAACACTTTATATAAAAGTGTTTATTCATTGACAGACAGCATGCCAAGCACTTTACATATATTAACTTCTTCCTCACCACAACCCTCTGAACAGAAACCATTATTCTCATAGTGGGGGTTGTTGTTTTTTTTGGTTTGTTTGTTTGTTTTTTGTTTCAAACGTGAAGAAACTGAGAAACAGCTATTATGTAACTTCCTTGGGGGGAAAGGGTCACAAGTGGAAAAGCCAGGATTGGACCCCAAGCATCCAGACCCTGGAGCACTCCCTGCTTAGCTGCCACAAGTATGGAGTCTATGGAGGCTCAGTGTGAAATGCAGCAAAGTTCATTGCAAAATGCTGTTGGGGGCCCCAAAAAACTGACAATAAATTCTCCCAAAAACAAATGGTAGCTCTGGACTTACAAGCCCAGCATAAGCCCTGGCCAGGCTTTATTTTACCCCCACGCTTCAGTTTCACAAGTAACTATCACTGATCTTAAAGGGGTTAAATTAAATCTCCTTCCCATCTCTCACCCAGGAGGAGAGGTGGGTGCACCCATAACAGACCCTGGAAGTTCTGGTGACTTCCACGCCCCCCTGCAGCGTAGGCACCACTCCGTTATCGCAGACAGGGCTGGAAGTCACACTCCAGGGCACTGCATGTTAAGTCACGTCTTCTTAAAACCTCGCTGCAGAAAGCAGTGACCGAGTAGACACACCAGTTCCGCAGCCTGAATTTCTCTGAACTCAGCAGTCTGCCTGCTGAGACCATGCAGTAACAGCTAAGTATATGCTCACCAAATAAGATGGCAGTGTGCACACCTGAACTGCGACCAGGTATTCTCGATCAAGACTGTGAAAAATACCAGGAATCAAAGAACCCCTGTAGAACCATCTAGCGCGCTGTTCGAACATGTATCCCATTCATTAAATCAACTCGAATCTCTCAAGGGCACTGCACTCAGCTGAGTTCCAGGAGGGCTTCAATCATTTCAGCGGGGCCAAGCCCCGGGGAAGTGGAGAAAGTAGGTCTGAGTTCCAGCACCCCGGAGGCCGACGTGACTGACCTCTGAGGGTCCCCGCGCCCCGGAGGGCCTTAGGCTGCCCGGATGGCGGGACGAGCCCCGGTTCGGCTGGGGCCAGAAGGCAATTACTTAAAGCGCAGAGGGCAGGGGCCGCTGCACCCGCAGGGCAAAGCCACACTTGAGCTCACCCCTTCGCTCGCCTTCCAGGTCCTATCTAAGCCACAGACTTTTCTCGCCAGCTCTTTACAAACCGGGTCTGGAGAGACGGGGGGTAAAGAGCTGCAGCGGGAAAAAGCTGGGGCGAGGAGGTGTGTGTTGCTTCACCTCTAAGGGGGGGAAGAAACAGCAACAATTGTAATCAAAACAACCCGCGGAGGAGCAGCCGGCGAAGACTTCTTCGCGGGGCCCGTCTCGGGGCTTCTGAATCACTTCCTCCTTTTCGGAGCGTCTCTCCGAGCTGGGAGATTACGAAGTCGCCGAAGAAAATCTAGCCTCTCGGGGCCGCTTCCTGCGCGCGGGCGAGCCGAGCGCACCACCGCCGCGGGCGCAACCCCAGCCCGGAGGCCGGGCCCCGCGCGGCGGGAGCCGGGGGACCCGGCTGCGCGCCCGGGGCACCGCCGCACCGCCGCGCCGCGCCCCGCCCCGCCCGCCCCGGCTTACCCCAGGGTGCTGATGAAGCCGTTGACCGAGCCCTCCGCGTACAGGGACACGATGTCCCCGATGTAGAGGAAGCTGGACATTTTATCAGACATACTGCTTCATGCTCCGGGGTGAGGCGTCCTTCCTCTTCTCGGCGCCCTCGCCGCCCTCTCCGGGGAGCCGCGGCGGCGGGGGCGGGACGGACGGAGCGCGCGGCGGCGGCGGCGGCGGCGGCGGCGGCGCCCGGGGCGGCTGCAGAGGGCACGGCCCGAGCGCCCGGGCGTCGGCTCGGCAGCCCTGCCTGCCCCGCGCGCGCGCGTGGGGGGAGCGGAGCCGCAGCCGCGCGGACACCTCCTCGGTCGCCTCCCGGGCAGGTTTCCTGTTCCTTTACAGAAGTTTTCTCCCCGACACCTTCGCTCCTCCTCCGGCGTCCTCCCGGCCCCCTCCCTTCGGGGCGCCCCGCCGCCGGCCGCCGGCCGCCGCTGCCGCCGTTCCTGCCGCCGGGACGCGGGGGGTTGCAGCCGAGCCTCCCGGTGCCCTCGGGGGAATTTTTGGACCAGGTGGTGGTGCCCATTGGGCGCGGGGGAGGCGAGGGGCCTGGGGAGGAGGGAGTGGGAGGCCAATCAGGGAGCAGCGGCCGGGGGCGGAGCTGGGCCGGGGCGGGGCGGCCCCGGGGAGGCCGGGCCACCCGGGGAGCCGCGCGGTGGCCGCGGAAGGGGTGGCTCGGGGGAGCCCCCGGGCCGGAGAGGCCGCGCGGGATAGCGCCCAGGGGAGGCTAAACCTGGGGTGCGGCCGTCCCCGCTGGGGAACGTGAAGGCTGGCGGGCGGGGGCGCTTTCCCGCAGCTGGAATTAGGCAGTGGGGTGAGGGCTGGCGGAGGACTGGATCTCTGGGCTCAGCCAGCGGAGGAGCCCGAGAGGAATGCGTGGGGGGTGCGTGGTTTGCTGATGAAGGGAGAGGAAGGTGTCTTCTGAAATAAAGGGAAAAAATAGAAATTAAAAAAAAATAAATGCATAATAAAGAAAACAAGAGGGAAAGGAAAGGGAGAAGGAAGAACGCAAGGGCTTCCATGTGGAGTATGCAGTTTGGATTTGCAATCTCCAGTAGCCGGCGTTCGTGCAACTTGACCTGTCAGCAGCCGCCCAGGGGGAGGCAGCCTCGGGGGAGGGAAGCTCACCTGGCCGAGCCAGCAATTTTTATAGCCAACGGTTGGCGGTAAACCTTCTCTGAAGCCTCCGAGACTGCGCCTCCTGCGGTGAGCTCCGAGCCCAGCTCCAACCTTCCACCTCCCCCTGTCACGGGGTCCCGGACAGTTTGCTGACTTTTCAAGCTGCCGGCTCTCGAGAAGGACAAACACCGCACCATATGGTTTCACTTGGATGTGGAATCTACAGCACAGAGTAAACAAAACGGGATGGGACTCACTGATACAGAGAATGGACTTTTGGCTGCCAGAGAGGCGTGGGATTGGGAGGTGGGTGAAATGGGTGAAAGGATCAAGTACAAATTGGTAGTTACAAAATAGTCGTGGGGGCGGTAAGTTCAGCACAGGGAATGTAGTCAATAATATTGTGATAACTATGCATGGTGCCGTGTGGGTGGAACGCTGTCAAGTATAAGATTGTCTAACCACTATGCTGTACGCCTGCAACAAATACAAAATGATACTGAGTGTTAACTGTAATTGAAAAAAAAAAATTTTTTTAATTTTGAAGCTGCCAACTCCTAAAACTCCAGCATTCAAAATGAAAATGGTGGCTGGACACATTTGCACGCCTTCTCTGTGACTTCTGCAGCCCCCATCTTATCACATCCTTTTAGAAGCCTTGCCCTACCTTTCAGGAAGACCCAGCGAGGGGAAACTCAGAGCAGCGTTAGGACAGTCCCCACCCAAAGAATTGTGACCTACGTAATCCCTACAGAGCAAGGATTGCAGAAGAGCAAAGGAACTCAAGGCGTGCCGAGGGGTGTGTGCCAATTTGTGCAACTGGCCAAATTTTTTCATTTCAGTTCAAGAATGTCCTATAGTTCCAAAAAGGTTTTGTTTGAGACATAATCACATAATGGAAGATGAAAGGAGCATAAGCTTAATATGCCAATGTTTGTGTTTAGAAGGTCCGGAGGATAGAGAATAGGGTGTTAGACCCAGAATCCAGGAAATGCCAGTGCAAAGCCTGTACATGTTGAGATAAGCTAGACCCAGTCATTGCCCTACCATGCAGCTGACAGATCTCTCTTTACTTTTGTGTTCTCCTTGGGAAAAGGTTACTTAGCAGCTTAGATATGCCTGTTATATGACGATGGAACGTCCCCTTGGTATACACACATGATATTACCGTTGGGGACCTCCAAGACATTGGACATATGAACTACTTAAAAACTTGGGTTGGAACAAGATGATGACCCTGGAAATGAAAGTCTCTGTTTATCAAAGAGACCCATGGGTTACATTCTATTATTCATCATATTGCACAGTCCTGTGCCATATATCCAATGGATGTTCAACAATTATTGATCAAAGTCATGAATGGTTTTCTTTGTTTCCTCTAGACCCAACCTATCTGAGGACAACATATTGCAATACAAGTGGGTGATTGTTTGTGCTAATGGTCAATGAACAGTTATGAACTTCAAACCAAGTACCCAAATCCAATGGCTTTCTTCCTTCTAACCTTAGCCCTACCATCCACCGCCCACTCAGGCATAGTCTGAGGATTGGATCAGGTCACACTGCTGTGTTGGCATGGCAAAAACAGTCAACTAACCACCAAAGACTTCTTAAAATGGCTTTCCCAGCCTTAGCTATATGGCAACTCTGTCCTTATATTTGCTCAGCTCAGAAACCTTGGAATCCTTTTTTATTATTATTCATTTTATTTTTTAATTACAGTTTACATTCAATATTATTTTATATTAATTTCAGGTATACAGCAGAGTGGTGAGACCATCATATACTTTACAAAGTGTTCCCTGATATTTCCAGTATCCACCTGGCACCATATATAGTTATTATAATACTAGAGGCCCCGTGCATAGATTCGTGAGGTCCCTCAGCCTGGCCTGTGCCCTCTCGCAATCCGGGACCCCTCGGGGGATGTTGGACTGCCGGTGTTGGCCCGATTCCCCATAGGCCAGGCAGAGGGACCTCACCAGTGCACAAATTCATGCACCAGGCCTCCAGTATGCATATAAGATCTTTGGGTAATCTCTTCCTGACCTCCCCACTTCTTTCCTTCCCTCTGAGATTCATCAGTCTGTTCCGTGTTTCCATGCCTATAGTTCTCGCTCCTTCATTGAGCTTCTGGCCCCTGATGGTTAATGCTCATCATAGCTACTGGATGGTCAGCTGGTCAGCCAGTCTCTTAGGCTTTTATATATAGAGAGATTATTGACTGTACTCTTGGAATCATTTTTAACTTCTTTCTTTAACACCCCACATTTAGCCTATCAGCAATTCTGTCAATTCTGCCTTCTAACTATGGACAAAAATGTTCCATCTTCCAGTAAAAAAAACATCTTTTTCATCCAATGGAATCACCAGTCTCTTAAGAATCTAGGCACAAAGTCTTGCAGTCACTTTTCATTCCTTTCTCTACCTGTTTCTTCCTTTCTATTGTCTCAAAAAATGTCTCTCCTTTACCTTCCCTGCTATTCTTGCTCTGCTCTATTCTGTTGCCTGCTCACTGAAGTCCACTTTTCCAGCCTCCCAGACTCACCATCCTCGTGGCAAGCAGAGCCTTCTCCTCACAAAGTTGACGTGATCAAAACCACTCAAACTGACAATGACATCCCATGGTCTAGAGAAAGAAGTTCAAAGGCTTTAATCCACTGGTGTGAATATCAGATCTTGTGGACACCAGTCCATCTAAAATGGATTCTCCTGTGCTGAGAATATATGACACCTAATGACCTGGCTTTCCATGCTGTTCATGGTCTGGTCCCCTTCTCCTTTTATAACCTCAATTTTCACTCTTCTACTCCTGATTTCCTCATGAAAAGCCAGACTTCCCACATATAAGCTGGCACTTTCCATCTCCATGCCTCTGAATGTGATGTTCCTGTTCAGAAATTCCTCTTCCTCTTTCCCTTCTCCCACCACATCATGCCCAAGTCCCACTTTCCTGATGAAGCTTCCCAGGACCCTCTGCTCCTAGCATTCGTGGGTCCATAGGGCAAGAGTAATTGGAAGAAAGTCAGTCACCACCTTCTAGCCACACACACACACACACACACACACACACACACACCACACCCCCTCTACACACAGGGTCCTCTCATGCATGGGGGCCGGGCTGGCCTCAGAACACAGCAGCAGCTCACTCAGCACTCATTGTCACAAAATCCTCTCTTTTTCCCTAACAGCCCAATTGTTTTATATTGTTGGTCAGAGAGAAGGATTTTTTAAGCATTATAGCCCTGATTTTGGAAACGTTTCCTTTCAAAATTTGTATCTTGGTCTTATTTATGGCATTTTATGCCTCCCTTGAAACTCCCAATTTAACATCCTATTAAAATATTCTTCTGACCAATTTGATAGGGTCGCAGGATCTTAGAGATATCTACATTGCCTGCCATTGAATTGCTCATGGCCCAGACTTCATAATAGAGAAAATGAAGATTTTAAGGGAAAGTATATGAATTTTTCAAATCTTGCCCACTTCCATTTGCAACAATTCTTTCCCAAGTATAATTTTATGTAAAAATCCCTGGACAGCATTTATCCAACTCTGAAAAGGATCCCATAACTGAATACCAAAATATTTAAGAATACAACCATCACATAGAACAGGGTTAAGTCACTAGCACACTAATTGACTCTCTGCCAGTCTTTACTGAAGTAGATAATCTCCGAGGCCTCATTCTCCTTATATGTAAAATAAGGACAATAACGGTGCCTACCTCCTAAGGTCCTTCTGAGGTTTAAATTAGAAAACAAATTCAAGCCGAAACCAGTTTTGCTCAGTGGATAGAGCGTCAGCCTGCGGACTGAAAGGTCCCGGGTTCGATTCCGGTCAAGGGCATGTACATTGGTTGCGGGCACATCCCCGGTAGGGGGTGTGCAAGAGGCAGCTGGTCGATGTTTCTCTCTCATCGATGTTTCTGGCTCTCTATCTCTTTCCCTTCCTCTCTGTAAAATATCAATAAAATATATTTTTTTTAAAAAAAGAAAAAACACATTCAAGGGCTTGGCATGGTACCTAATTCAGAGTAAGTGCTGAATAAATGTTAGATATTTTTATGATTATCATTATGTGAGAGAAAATCAATATTGAGGGTTATGAGAAACCAAGCATGAAAGATGCTATAACCTATTTAAGAAGACACACTCGTGGCAAAGCCAGTACCAGGCCTGTCTCCAGAGACCCATCCATAGCTCTTTCATTTACACATCAGTCCGGTCTGCAAACAGTAGTCAGTGTTTGAGGATTATTGAAATTTTGATCTCTATCAAAGATATTTGAAAAAGTTTTAAATGTTTGTAAGAGAAGAAAATCTAATCTTTAACAGGGGAATGTCAGACATATGGGGAAAACAAATTTTGAAACATAAAAAAAAAAGTTGGCTCCATTTCCAGCCTGGTGCCACAAAACCACCACCAAAAACAAGGTGGGAGTACAAGGATCATACCTCAACATAATAAAAGCTATATATGATAAACCCACAGCCAACATCATGCTCAATGGGCAAAAACTAAAACCATTCCCTCTAAGAACAGGAACAAGACAGGGATGCCCACTCTCACCACTCCTCTTTGACATAGTACTGGAAGTACTCGCCATCGCAATTAGTCAAGAAGAGGAAATAAAAGGCATCAAAATCGGAAAAGAAGAAGTAAAGCTGTCACTATTTGCAGATGACATGATATTGTACATAAAAAACCCAAGAGACTCCATCAAAAAGCTAATAGACTTAATAAACGAATTTGGCAATGTAGCAGGATACAAAATAAATGCCAAGAAATCAATGGCATTTCTCTACACCAATAGTGATCTTACAGAAACAGAGACTAAAAAAGCAATCCCGTTTACCATCGCACCAAAAAAATTAAGATACCTAGGAATAAACTTAACCAAGGAGGTAAAAGACCTATATGCAGAAAACTACAGGACACTGAAAAAAGAAATAGAGAAAGATGTAAACAGATGGAAGAACATACCATGTTCATGGATTGGTAGAATCAACATCATCAAAATGTCCATACTTCCCAAAGCAATATATAAGTTCAATGCACTCCCCATGAAAATACCATGGACATACTTCACAGACCTAGAAAGAACTCTCCAAAAATTCATTTGGAACAATAAAAGACCCCGAATAGCCTCAGCAATCTTAAGAAATAAGAGTAAAGTAGGAGGAATCTCAATACCAGATTTCAAGCTGTATTACAAAGCAACTGTTCTCAAAACAGCCTGGTACTGGCACAAGAACAGACATATTGATCAATGGAATAGATTAGAGAATCCAGACATCAACCCAAATCAATATGCTCAATTAATATTTGACAAAGGAGGCACGAACATACAATGGAGTCAAGACAGTCTTTTTAATAAATGGTGTTGGGAAAATTGGACACATACATGCAAAAGAATGAAACTAGATCACCAACTTACACCATACACAAAAATAAACTCAAAATGGATACAGGACTTAAACATAAGACGGGAAACCATAAAAATACTAGAGGCATCCACAGGCAGCAAAATCTCAGACATATGCCTAAAGAACTTCTTCACTGATACTAACCCTAGGGCAATGGAAGCTAAAGAGAAAATAAACAAATGGGACTACATCAAAATAAAAAGCTTTTTTACGTCAAAAGAAACCATCAACAAAACAACAAGAAAACCCACTGTATGGGAGAACATATTTGCAAACGATATCACTGATAAAGGTTTAATCTCCAACATCTACAGACAGCTTATACAACTCAATAAAAGGAAAATGAATGAGCCAATTAAAAAATGGGCAATGGACCTAAATAGAATCCTCTCAAAAGAAGACAGAAGGAAGGCCAAGAGGCACATGAAAACATGCTCCAAGTCACTAATTATCCGAGAGATGCAAATCAAAACAACAATGCGGTACCATCTCACACCTGTCAGAATGGCCAACATCAACAAAACAACAAACAACAAATGTTGGCGAGGTTGTGGAGAAAAAGGAACCCTCGTGCACTGCTGGTGGGATTGTAGGTTGGTGCAACCACTGTGGAAAACAGTATGGAGCTTCCTCAAAAAACTGAAAATGGAACTCCCATTTGACCCAGTAATCCCACTACTAGGAATATACCCCAAGAAACTAGAAAGACCAATCAGAAAGGATATATGCACCCCTATGTTCATAGCAGCACAATTTACAATAGCTAGGACTTGGAAACAGCCTAGGTGCCCGTCAGCAGATGAATGGATCAGAAAACTATGGTACATCTACACCATGGAATACTATGCTGCCATAAAAAGGAAGGAATTCTCATCATTTGCAGTAACTTGGATGGAATTGGAGAGCATCATGCTGAGTGAAATAAGCCAGTCAATGAAAGAGAAACACTACATGACCTCACTCATTTATGGATATTAAAGATCATTATAAACGAATGAACAGAAAGATTGATATAGTGACAGTAAAACAACAGGCAGTCTGTCAAATGACAGCGGGGGGGGGGGGGGGTAGGGAGATCTGGGGGAGATAAGAGATCAACCAAAGGACTGGTATGCTTGCATATAAGAATAGCCAATGGACACAAAACTCTGGGGAGGGAGGGCATATATTGGGGGGGGGGGCAATGATAAGCTATGTATACAGATAATACCTTAATAAAAAAAAAAATAAAATAAAAATAAAAAATAAAAAAAAATAAAAAAAAATAAAAAAAAAAAAAGAAAGAAAAAACACATTCAAGGGCTTGGCATGGTACCTAATTCAGAGTAAGTGCTGAATAAATGTTAGATATTTTTATGATTATCATTATGTGAGAGAAAATCAATATTGAGGGTTATGAGAAACCAAGCATGAAAGATGCTATAACCTATTTAAGAAGACACACTCGTGGCAAAGCCAGTACCAGGCCTGTCTCCAGAGACCCATCCATAGCTCTTTCATTTACACATCAGTCCGGTCTGCAAACAGTAGTCAGTGTTTGAGGATTATTGAAATTTTGATCTCTATCAAAGATATTTGAAAAAGTTTTAAATGTTTGTAAGAGAAGAAAATCTAATCTTTAACAGGGGAATGTCAGACATATGGGGAAAACAAATTTTGAAACATAAAAAAAAAAGTTGGCTCCATTTCCAGCCTGGTGCCACAAAACCACCCAGCGTGTCACATGGCCACTCTTCCTTCCAAAGCTGACAGCTTTCATATCTTCACAGAAGAGAGCAGATAAAAGCCAAAGAGAAAACTGCCAGCTAATGACAGGGCTCACTGTCAGGCTTGTGGTTCCCGGGATGACAATGGGGGAGACGTAATGCAGAACTTGGACTGTCCCCGGCCTCTCACAGACTTCCGGTGACCATACGTAGGGCAGCGTGGACAGTTCAGTTCCTAAACTTCAAACTAAGAGAGATTTCTCAAAGTATAGTCCAGCTTCCAAGATCCCCACCACGCTGGACTGCTCTTAAAGGTTTATTTCAGAAATAGTTACCTCTCTTAATGAATGGAAACAGACTATTAAGGCCAAACTCACCAACTGGTAGATATCAATGGGAAAGATACAAGAACAATTTTTTAAATCAAATTTGTTGGGGGCAACATTGGTTAATAAACATATAAGTTATAAGCATACAATTCTATGATACATCATTTGTCTATTGCTTTGTGCAATAGACACCCAAAATGCTCACCACCTAAAATCAAATCTTCCCTCTGGTAACCCATATAATGTTGTCTGTGACTATGAGTTTTTGTTTGTTTGTCTTTCTTGTTTGTTCATTTGTTGCTTTCAATTTTACATCCCATATGAGTGAGATCATATGTTCCCAACTTTTTCTGTCTGACTAATTTTCTTGGTAGAGGGAAAAGAGATGGACTGTGATGAAGGAAACTAACATGCATTAATAACTTTCATGTCTGAGTCTCTGTTGCTGAACACTCTTCATATATTGTCTAATAACCCCCATGTGATAATTGCTATTATTAGCCCATTTTACAGTTAAAGAAACTGAGACTTAGAGAAGCTAAGGAACTTAACCCTGGGCCACCAAATTAGTAAGGCACATCAGAAGGGGAAGAGAAAATAAAACTATAACTCAGAAAAGGCAAGACCTGGAAAAATGCACCCAAGAACTTTTGAAGACTTTTTTTTTCACCACTGACCCCTCTCCAAGTTTGCCTTGGTTTCCTCTCTTTTGTGAACCTGGTATGATTTGCAGCATGATGGCTTGCTTGTGTGTATTATTTCAGATATCTGGTTAATAATGCAGATTTTTCTCAATAGATAGAGTTACACATATGTTAATATATATGGGATTTGATATGTATGCTATTTTGTTGGATTGACAGCAAGGTTCAAAACTTCATATGTCAAATTTTCTGAGAGTGTTAACATCATAGATATTTTTATGCTTAAAAATGTTGAATTTCGGGGGGGGCAATGGTAAGCTATGTACACATATAATACCTTAATAAATTAAAAAAAGAAAAAAAGAAAAAAATGTTGAATTTCATGCCAAAAAAAAAAGAGTATTTGCTGAAAGTTTTAATTCATTACTTTATTTTGAAGAAAAGTGCTGCTGAAAGTTAAGGTATACTTCGGGAAGCTCATGGTGAATGTGCTCCATCTCAAGATACTTGTGAACACTGTTTTAAACGCTGTAAAAGTGATGCCTTTGACGAAAAAGACAAAGAACATCCAGGTCAACTGAAAAAGTTTGAAGAGCGTCGAAACCGGTTTGGCTCAGTGGTAGAGCATCGGTCTGGGGACTGAAAGGTCCTGGGTTTGATTCCGGTCAAGGGCATGTACACTGGTTGCGGGCACATCCCCAGTAAGGGTGTGCAACAGGCAGCTGGTCGATGTTTCTCTCTCATGGACATTTCTAGCTCTCTATCCCTCTCCCTTTCTCTCTGAAAAATATCAATAAAATATATTTTAAAATAAATAAATAAATAAACAGATGAAAAAGTTTGAAGACCAACAATTACAAGCATAATTGGATGAAGATGCATGTCAAACTCAAAAACAACTTGCAGGAAGATTAAACGTTGCTCAGCAAACAATTTTCGATGATTTACAAGCGATGGGAAAGATTTTAAAGGAACTTGGTGCCAAATCAACTGAATGAAAGACAAATGGAAAACCGAAAAGTAATCTGTGAAACGTTGCATCAACAGCATGAAAGAAAGTCTTTTTTGCATCAAATTGTGACTGGCGATGAAAAGTGGATTTATTTTGAGAATCCCAAACACACAAAATCATGGATTGATCCAGGTCAACCATCACTATCGACTTCAAGGCCAAATCAAATCGGAAAGAAGACAATGCTCTGCGTTTGGTGGGATCAGGAAGGTGTGGTGTATTATGAGCTTCTAAAACCAGGTGAAACCATTAATACTGATCACTACCGACAACAAATAATCAATTTGAACCACGCTTTGATTGTGAAACGACCAGAATGTGCCAGAAGACACGGCAAAGTAATTTTGCTTCATGATGAGGCACCATCACACACTTCAAAACCAGTTAGACACGTTAAAAGATCTTGCCTGGGAAGTATTAACCCACCGGCTGTATTCACCAGACCTTGCACCTTCAGATTACCATTTGTTCTGATTGATGGCACACGCACTTTCTGAACAGCACCTCAAAAACGTACTAAGAAGTGGAAAATTGGGTCTCTGAATGGTTTTCCTCAAAACAAGAAATGTTCTATTGAGACTGTATCCACAAATTACCTGAAAGATGGGGGAAACTGTGTAGCTAGCGAGGGACATTACTTTGAATAAAACACTTTTGATGTTTGTCTTGAAATTATCGTGTTCTCTTTGATTACAAAATCGGCATTATTAACTGGTACACCTGGCATATCCTGATTACTCAACCAAAACACGAGTTTGTTCAAGGCAAGAACTCTGTCCTGTGCTTCTCTTGCTTCTCCCTCACACCCACACCCAAAGCTAAAGCCATTCAGAAATGCTCCGAATCCTGTTCATAATATTTCTGCCTCGTGCTCTGCTGGAGGAAATGCTCTAGAGATGGGCTTGCATCTTATGGGCTTTTCTATCCTTTCAAGTCATTTGGAGGAATGTTGTCCAAGTAGACATCTAAAGGACTGAGAGGAGCAAGGTGTTTGTGTTTATTGGAATTATAGGTAAATTTGGAAAGCAAAAGGAGCAAACCTCACGGAGATCAGAAACTTGAGTCTCTTGAGGGATGCTCCTGGCAATGTGACTGATACTTGAAGTCTCAGAGCAAAACCCTGGGAGAGAGGGGATGGAACCCGAAAATATAGGTGGGCACATGGCCACACTCTTCAGGCCTGATTATTGGTAAGAACCGAATATATGATAAAGGAAGCAATGAAAAGCAATAGGAAAGCATAAGATTATTGAAGAAATTATGTTGAAATTATCATTTACTTATATGGAGAATAGCACAGTTTTAGGATATCACAGTATAGCCTAAAATAAAAATAAATTCAAGTGACTATATTATTATTCAATATTAAAAATGGATTAAATATTTAACACTTTGTGAATAAGAAATATAGACATTATTATAAAAAGAAAGCAACATATCAAGTAAATTCAATTCACACAATTTTAAATGTTTACATCAAAATTCTAATAAATATAATTTAAAAACAAAAGTAGGAAAACTATTTGCAGCAAATGTTATAAGCAAAAGTTTGATTATAGGCAAGAAATTAAAATAATAGTGAGGTATCACTTATCATGTATCAGATTAGCAAAAATATATTTTAGTATAGTCAGTGCTGATAGTGAAACAACCAATCTCATGTCTTATAGAACCATTTTAAATGGCAATATGGAACAATAGAATATATCTTAAGGAAATAATTCTATATATAAAATGCTTTATCCGTAATTATGTTTATTATAGTAATAATAATAAACATTGGAAACAAAATACATATAGAACAATATCAAATTACTGATGTAAACTATAGTAGCTAACATGGTACATACCTATGAATTTTACTAAGAATCTATAGATATAGATATATAGATATATAGATAGATATAGATATATATATATAAAATCCTAAGTGAGCGACTGAACAACTGAACAACCGAACGACCAGTCAACAGGTCACTATGATGTGCGTTGACCACAAGGGGACAGACACTCAACACACAGGATCAGACTCCCTCCTGTCTAAATTGGGCCTGCAAGGATCAGGCCGAAACCGGCCATCTGATATCCCTGAAGGGATCCTGGGTTGTGAGAGAGCACAGGCCAGGTCAAGGTACCCCACCAGTGCACGGATCCTCTAGTATCCTATTACATATTCAAATCAACAGAACAGTAGAATGACTGGTTGCTATGATGTGCACTGACCACCAGGGCCCAGACGCTCAACACAAGAGCTGCCCCCTGGTGGTCAGTACACTCGCACAATGGGGACACCGCTCAGCCACAAGCCAGGCTCACCTCCGTGGCAGCGCTAAAGATGTCCGACTGTGGGGAGCAGGCCTAAGCTGTCAGATGGACATCCACCAAGGGTTCCCAGACTGAGAAAGGGCATATGCCGGGTTGAGCGACACCCTCTCCAAGTGCTCAAATGTCATGCACCAGGCCCCTAGTGTAATAATGCAAATGAGGATATGGAGGAAAGAGAACTCTCATATATTGTTGCTAGAAATGCAGATTGTGGAAAATAGTATGGAGGGTCCTCAAAAAATTAAAAATGGAACTGCAAAAAAAAATGGTGGTGGGGGGAAAGATTAAAAAAATTAAAAATAAAATAAAAATAAAAATGGAACTGCCTTATGACTCAGAGATTCCACTTCTTGGTATATATCTGAAGAAACCTAAAACACTAATTTATAATAATATATGTGACTTTATATTAATTGTAGCATCCTATCAAATAAAAGAGTAATATGCAAATTGACCATCACTCCAACACACAAGATGGCTGTCCCTGTGATTTCAAAGATGGCTGCCCCCATGTGGACACATGTTGACCACCACAAGATGGCCAGCAGGGGAGGGCAGTTGGGAGGGACCAAGCATTCAAGGGAGGGCAGTTGGGGGGTGACCAGGCCTGCAGAGAATGGAAGTTGAGGGTGACCGGGCCTGCAGGGGAGGGCAGTTGGGTGGCACCTAGGCCTGCAGGGGAGAGCAGTTGGGGGGAGGGAAGAACAGGCCTGCAGGGGTGAGTAGTTGGGAACAGGGGAAACCAGGCCTGCAAGGGAGGGCAATTAGGGGTGACCAGACCTGCAGGGGACAGCAGTTAGGGGCAATCAGGCTGGCAGGGGAGAAGTTAGGCATCAATCAGGTTGGCAGGGGAGTGGTTATGGGGTGATCAGGCTAGCAGGCAGAGTGCTTAAGGGCAATCAGGAAGGCAGGCAGGCAAATAGTTGGGAGCCAGCAGTCCTGGATTGTGAGAGGATGTCCGGTAGGATCGGGCCTAAATGGGCAGTCAGACATCCCTTGAGGGGTCCCAGATTGGAGAGGGTGCAGTCTGGGCTGAGGGACACACACCCCCCCCCCCCATGCACAAATTTCATGCACCAGGCCTCTAGTTATTTATAATAGCCAAGATATGGAAGCAACCCAAGTACCCATTAATAGATGAGTGCAATAAAAAGCTGTGGTACATATATAAATGGAATATTATCATTTCACTTATATATGGTATCTAAGGAACAAAATAAACAAACAAAATTGAAATAGAGTTATAGATACAGTGAACAGACTGATAGTTCAAAGAGAGGAGGGGTTAGGATTAAGATAAAAGTTCTATTGAGTACAGTCACTAAAATGTAGGAAACAACCTTTAAAAAATAAAAACTTGCATGATAAAACTATGGATAATCTTACCTACTTTCCTAATCTTTTAAAGACTATACATTATTTTTAAAGTGAAAATACACAGCAATGAATGACATTTGCTTTTAAGTGGAAATTTTCCAAAAGAAGAAATTAGGAGAAAGATTTTTTTAACGCACACTCTGAGTTGACACAGTAGCATGAAGGCAGAGCTGTGGAAAACGAAATCATTACACTCAGCTGTGCAGGGCACATGCTGGGAAACTGTGTTTTTGATTTTGGTATTTTCATTGATATTTTTCTATTCATGCATATTTTTAAGAAAATGTTGATCATGTTCTGTGTAGTGAAATCCTAAGCAGAGAACATGCAATTTTGTGCCAGTCCGTTTTTGCTGGTTTGGTGTCTCCTGATGTCTTTCAGAACATCTCAGCAGAAAAAGGTGCTATGTGAAAATTCGAGAAGCCTATGGAAGCCAAATGCACCCTTCTCGGAGGAAACAGATTTACGATTGGAATGTAGTTCTCCATGACAACCTTATCAGTGTTTGGAGTCTGCTTATTTCCAGGTGCCTTGTTCCAGGAAAGTGTTGCAACCAAGCGTATTACCATTTTGCCTTAGCTAGGGGCCTTAGGCTAAGCAAGGATGTGGCCATGTTCACCATGGCAATCTCTGCCTATCACACTGGAGTGAATATTTTGACACTTGCGAATGTGTTTTTTCAGTTCTAAAGGAGACAAAAATGGAAACTTTCTCTTAAGTGACACAAACAAAATGCATAGAAAAAGAAGGAAACCAAAGGGGGGGGGGGGGGATGGAAGGGAAAGAGGAGAGGAAAATGGAGAGAGTGATGAAGAAAACTACCCCAGAATGCAATGTGGAACAAGACAGGCAGGCGGGGGTGGGAAGAGCAGCCTCTCTAAGGCCAGCTAGCTCATTAGATGTGTCTATTACCCTGGCTGTTAGAATGCCAGTGCAACAGATGCTTTCATTGACTGCTTTTCCAGGAATAATGAGATACTTTTTGTTTGAAAGTAATCACCTCCCATGTGTAATAATTAGACAACAGAACACTAAGAATTTCTGATTTTGTTTTCTCGAGGTTTTGGCTGCTTCCAGGATAAAACTTGTTCCCAAGCAACTAATAAAATTACTTGCACATCAATTTTGATAAAAATCTATGGTATATTTTGGATTTTGATGCATTTGCAAAAATTCCAGTTGAGGGAACATTAATTGGTTTTGTGCCTTTCTTTTTTTTAAGAATGTATTATTGTGAATAATAAAGACATGTTTGCAACACCAAAGCAAAGCAGGAAACTGTGGTAATTATCAAATCAAACAACATCACATTATTATCAATTACCTATTATATATTGGCAATTTTCAACTAACCTGAACGAACACCTCGCTGAAGGTCAGGGAGGAAAAACCTCCATATCACAGTCACTCCTTAATGACTGTCTATGTATTAATATTTAATATGAATTCTTTTTTAAAAATATATATTTTATTGATATTTTACAGAGAGGAAGGGAGAGAGATAGCGAGCTAGAAACGTCGATGAGAGAGAAACAACGACCAGCTGCCTCTTGCACACCCCCTACCAGGGATGTGCCTGCAACCAATGTACATGCCCTTGACCGGAATCGAACCTGGGACCTTTCAGTCCACAGACCGACGCTCTACTACTGAGCCAAACCGGTTTCGGCTAATATGAATTCTTATAACAAATTCTCTTGGCCATTTATACGAAGTCTTCTTAGAACAACTTTCCAACTTATGAAACATTTTAAGTTTTTACAATTTTCAGAATTACTTTTATGTCTAGTTGAGCAACGTAGGCACATTGAAAAAAATAGGAGGAAATGTAAACAAATTATAGGCCTGAAAATATGAAGGTTATCATAAATGCAAACAAAACTATGATGTATGCTATCAGATTATCAAAACTTGTTTCTTTGGTACCGTTCTTGGGAAAATAAAAAGAAGTTGCCTTTTCTCATTTTCAATCACTCCTCTAATTTTTAATGAAATGTACTCAGTACCTACCAGCTACAGACTTACTCTTTCCATCTTAATTTTTCATTTTTATTCTGAGTTAGAAGAATTTCTCAAATTGGATTTTATTAGCAAAAAGTGCACCTGTTCTCCATCTGGTACAATTCTAAAGGTTACATTGTTAAATTTTATGTGATCTGAAGAAAATTGCCATATAAATTTGTGACAATTGTGTAAAGATAAAATCTATATTCTTGGCAGGAATTCTATAAGTCACTATGACCCTTAAAATGAACGTTCTTGGATCTCACTGTAACAGTTGCATATTGCAGATGAACAGGAGATTTCTTACTCATCCATTTGTTCAACATAATGTGTAATGTATAATTCAAGATATATTATAGGGGCAGAGGGTGTGCCTCAGAGAAGTGAAAGGAATCAACGATCATGAGCTTTGTATTACTCAATCTCATTATGAGAAATGACTGGCTCAACATTAATTACTCTTAATATCCCGAAGATAGTACTAATAAGGTGACAATTTCTACATGTAATTTTCAGTTAATATTTTTAAACTAGGGACCTGGTGAATGAAATTCATGCATGGAGGTGTCCCTCAGCCCGGCTTGCACCCTCTCCAATCCAGGATCCCTCTCACAATCCGGGACCACTGGCTCCTAACCACTTACCTACCTGCCTGCATGATCATCCCTAACCACCTCTGCCTGCCAGCCTGATGCCCCTAAAAAACTCCCCTGCGGGCCTGATCGCCCCTAACTTCTCCCCTGACAGCCTGATCGCCCCCTAACTGAGCCTCGGGCTGCTGGGCAGACACCATTGGTGCCTCAGGAAAGCCAGGGACAGCGGCTTCGAGCTCAGGCAAACCACAGATGGTGGCTGCCCAGCCACCAAGGCTCAGTAAGCCTGCAGATGGTGGCTGCCTAGCTGCCATCCCCAGCTTTCCTGAGCCTTGGGCCTGCCTTGGGCGGCTGGGCGGCTGCAATCTGTGGCTTGCCTGAGCTTGCAGCTGCCATCCCCGGCTGCCCTGAGCCTCGGGCCGGCCCTGGACAGCGGCAGCTGCAATCTGCAGCTTGCCTGAGCCTCAGGAAGCTGCTGCAGCTTTGTCTGGAAGGACGTCCGGAAGGTCTCCTAGTCTAATTAGCATATTACCCTTTTATTAGTATAGATTCTTCAAGGTTTTATGGGTGAAGAAGTTAAAACATTTAACATTGTCGGTGTTTGCCATGGTGTATACTAACAATGCAAAATGAGATGGAGAACCGAAGCAAGTCTCTGGGTTACTCAGACTGTGGGCCGAAGGGTCCCAGTTCCATTCTGGTCAAGGGCACATGCCCAGGTAGCAGGCTCCATCCCCAGTGGGCAGTGTGCAGGAGGCAGCCAGTCAGTGATTCTCCCTCATCATTGATGTTTGTATCTCTCTCTCTCCCTCTCCCTTCCTCTCTGAAATTAATAAAAAATATTTTAAAATAAGACAGTATTCTGCTATTAAACTAAGATATGACATAAATTTAAGGCCCAATTTCAAAGACGTTAAGATATAAAGAGTAGTGGAGAGTGCATCTCCCAACGCATGAAATACCATAAAGGAAAGAACAAGAAAGGTGCCCGGCCAGCATGGCTCAGTGGTTGAGCATCGATCTATGTACCAGGAAGTCATGGTCTGACTCCCAGTCAGGGCACATGCCTGAGTTGCAGGCTTGATCCCCAATGTGGGGCATGCAGGAGGCAGCCGATCAATGCTTTTTCTCATAGTTGATGCTTCTATCTCTCTCTACCTCTCCCTTCCTCTCTGAAATCCATAAAAATATTTTTTCTTTAAAGAAAGGATGCCTGGGAGCAGGGTGGCATACTCTGATGGCCTCACTCTAGAACTGTAGAGACAGGAGGAAGGAAGAAGGCTCATAGACTAGCTGAGAGTAATGATGAGGGTAATGCAGAGGGCAGAGATGCGGTCTCGCCCTGCTTCCAGGTAAGGTTCCAAAAGAAGGCTGCCTTTCAGACCATTCCCACACTGATGAGGTAAGAAGAGAAAAAATATAGCAATCCAGTGTCCTTGGACAGAGAGGGAAGTTTGAAACCAGGTCCCCAAACTTTGCTTCTGCACTTAGGGGGCATAGATGGGACCCAAAAGTGCGGATCCCAAGGGTAAGAATGTGAACGCACGTAAACCGAGACCCAGTGAGTTTGTCAAAGGGCCGCTGTAGCAAATCTTTCCCCACTCCGGTGAAGGGTGAGCGGATTCCTAATCCACTCACTAGGCCAGGGGCCATAT
Source organism: Vespertilio murinus (assembly GCA_963924515.1). NCBI lineage: Eukaryota > Metazoa > Chordata > Mammalia > Chiroptera > Vespertilionidae > Vespertilio > Vespertilio murinus. Next base: position 163,899,184 of record OZ004707.1, on the reverse strand, counting down.
AGAGGACAGGGCAGAAACTCAGAGGGGACCGTCGTGTGCACGGTAATGCCAAGTCAGTCAAGGAGAGCCAGTGGGCTGGATCAAGCCAAGTGCCAGGGCCAGCAGTTACACAGTGCGGACCTCAGCCACCGATGCCAGCGGAGGGACTGGCCGCCCGGCAGACAAGAGACATTGCCACAGCAAACAGAGAAGCCAGAGCACAGAACAAGGACACCGTCCCCCCCAAGCCACAAGGTCACAAACCCACATCCCTCCACACGAAACCTAAAAGGCCACGCATCTTCCTTACCTTACATATTTAACTAAAGAGGTTGTTGGAATTTTTGTATCTGGATCAAATTTAAACGGAATGGGCTGACGTCAGCTTTTCCCTGGTCGTCCAGCAGGTGGGAGGCCCTGATGAGGGTAGCTCCCTTGTAGACAGTGAAGTGTTATTTAGCTTTCTAGCTTTCCAGACATAGAGCATTGCATAAGTTTAAGGTGTACAACATGTGTATTTCATACAGTGAAGTTTTGACACGTGAAGGAACTACATTTCCCCTGCACTTCTAATTTGCAGAATAAGTAAGTATGTGACCCAAAAAGTATTACTTCTCTTCTCATTACTCAGCATATAGTGTTTTTATTATGTCAAACTGTCGTTTCTGAGCACATGCAGAGAAATAAAGAATATTCTCCATGTCTGGCAGGTGTGGCTCAGTGATTGAGCATCAACCTATGAACCAGGAGGTCATGGTTCAAGTTCTAGTCAAGGCACTTGCCTGGGTTGCAGGCTCGATTCCCAGTGGGGGGGGGGGGAGCAGGGGACAGTCAATCAATGATTCTCTCTCATCATTGATGTTTCTATCTCTTTCTCCCTCTCCCTTCCTCTCTGAAATCAATTATATATATATATATATATATATATATATATATATATATATATATGAATGAATATTCTCCATGAGTCTTTCTTGATCTCTGGAGCCAGAAGCAATGCCTCCCTATTCTGGATTTATATAGCACATCAATTCTCAAAATATAGCCCCTGAAACATCAGCATCAACACCATCTGGGAACTTGTTAGAAATGATAATTATTGGGCCCCATCCTTTACTGTAATCAAAAACTCTAAGGGGTGAGGCCCAGCACTCTGTATTTTAGCAAATCATTTATCAAATATTCTGATCCTTGCTAAAATCTGAGGACCCTTGTCATAGGACTTAGTGCCTGCTTTTATGAGACCTATTACACTTCAGCATTGTGGGTTTCAGTTTTACTGTCGTGTGGTGCCCATGTGTGAATATTCCATGTCTTCAAACTAAATATACCTTTTTAAAAAAATATATTTTATTGATTTTTTTTTTACAGAGAGGAAGGGAGAGGGATAGAGCGCTAGAAACATCCATGAGAGAGAAACATCGACCAGCTGCCTCTTGCACGCCCCCTACTGGGGATGTGCCTGCAACCAAGGTACATGCCCTTGATCGGATTCGAACCTGGGACCTTTCAGTCCGCAGGCCGATGCACTATCCACTGAGCCACACCGGTTTCGGCCTAAATATACCTTAATCATCCTTGTCGCAGACCTCTGTAGACTCCTGAGTCGTCCTTCTCAACTTGCAGGTTTCCCTCCTGTCTCAAGGTTCCTCGTGCCAACGCTTCTCTGTTCATAACTCATATTACTTTCAATATCCATATGAATGATCTTTCTCACATCCTGGCCTCTGACTTAACCCCATTGCCTCCTTTCTGCTTTGGCTGCTCTCTCTCTATGAGCATGCCAATGATCTTATCATTGCCAATAATTACAACCCACAGAATCAGTCTCAAGCAGCGTACTCTCTTCCTACCATCTACCTCCTATCTTTCTAACTACCCTAACTCCAACAACTTTTAATCCCCATCATCTCACTAATCCACCAAATCCACCACTGTTATGAAGCAACCTGCCTCTCGCACATTCTGTCTTGCTTACTCAGTTGGATTAGGGTCTATCATTATAATCATTCCCTGCACTATCTTCAACTCTCTTCCTCTTCTTTTTTTGTGTTATTCACCTGGTAAACTCCAACCCTGGCTAAAGTCAGTGTTCAGCTTCCTCTACACCTGCACTGCCAACTGATATTAATAGAGAAAAATGTAAAATCACACTGCCCAGCCTCATTCTAAATGTATTACTACTGGACCTCTAGGGAGTGTGACAGTCATAATACATTCTCTTAATCCATTCCCCCTCCCACTCCTCTAGATATCTACTTCCGATTTTTCTCCTCCCTCCTCAAAGGCTAACAGCTCCTCCCCAATCCTACTCCCTCCTGCTGATAGCCTTGCTTCCTATTTCACTGAGAAAATAGAAGCAATTGTAACAGAACTTTCACAAGTGCACCCTTGCTAGTTCCTGTTATGGCCTCACCCCCACTCCAACTTGTTGTCTTACAGAAAATCCCATGAACCGACTTGTGCACATTGGCGATCTCTAATATTTGTCTTATTTTCTTGTGAACCTTTTCACTTTGCCCCCATTAGACCACTGAAACTACTGTTGTCAGGTCACCTGTGACTGAGCTATGGTCCTGTCTTCATTTTCTTGCCCCATCGGCAGCACTTTACACAGCTGACAACTCCCTCCTCTCTGACACATTTTCTTCACGTGGCTTCCAGGACACTACACTCCTCTGGTGTCCCTGGTCCTTCCCTGACTACTTCTCAGTCTTCTCCGTTAGATCCCCCACACACAATGGAGCTCTAGGGTTCAAACGCTGCATCTCATCAGTCTACCTTCACTCACAAGTTTCCACTCCAACGTCAATTCCAAAGCTGATAGCCAACTTCCTAGACATCCACACTTGTTTGTCAAATAGAGAACTTTCAGTTTTACTGGTCAGCAGCATTTGACACAAGATTGCTCGGCTGCTGTGTGGGGAAAGAATTCAAAGAGAACAAGAAATGCTATGGTGAGAAGGCTAAATAAAGTTGTCATCCAAGTCAAAAATCATATTGGCGTGAACTCTAGTGGGGATGGTAGAGATGAAGAGAAGTGGACTCATTTAATATTATCTGAAAGGTGAAATCAAATGACTTGATGATGGACAGGATAGTAGTAAAGAGAAAGAAACCATTTTAAAGACGGTATCTCCTAATATTCAGAGTTATCACAAACTCTCAGAAAAAAAATGTACCAAAATGTCCTGTGGGAATCTGTGTCCTCAGGGTAGGAGAATGGCATTCACTTTCCAAGGCCAATTATGTCTTAACAATCTCTTAAAGGGTGTGACAAAGTTCCATTTTTCATGCAATGTCCAGCAATTGTTTGTTGGACTATAGCAGAAGCAAAACTTTGTCTCAGGAGAAAAATTGACTTACAAATATGTGAAAATCTGATAAAGAGTGGGGAAGAATTCTGAAGAGACTCAGGAGATAGATAAGCTCATGGTTGTAGTGAAGGCAGATCAAGATATGATCACTATATGCCTCCAAACGGAGAACTGCTTACTGCGTATGAGCTAAAAGGGCCATAAATGCTTGTGGACTGATTGTCTCAAAGTCACAAGTTGGATGCAACCAAATTTTTTAAGTGGCACAGTAGGGATTCTAAAATAATTTTATTTTTATTTTTGTATGGGAACAAAAGTAAGCCTAGCGCACATTTATTGCTCATAGGTAGCCTGTTACTCTCTATCGGGACATCTTCTAATTCTTCACAAACACAGAACTCAGCTCTCCTTTTATCTTCATCAAAAAGTTATTTTCAAGCTGGTTTTGCTCCGTGGATAGAGCATTGGCCTGTGGACTGAAGGGTTCCAGATTCAATTCTGATCAAGGGCACATGCCTGGGTTGCGGGCTCAATCCCCAATAGGGGGTGTACAAGAGGCAACCGATCAATGATTCTCTCTCATCATTGATGTTTCTCTCTCTCTCCCTCTCCTTTCCTTTATCTGAAATCAATAAATATATATATTTGTTTGTTTGTTTTTGTTTGTTTGTTTTTTATTTATTTTATATATTTTTAAGTTATTTTCAAATTTTGAAAAAAAGGGAGGCACACTCCTTTCATTGAAACAGAAGGAAAGAGGAAGATGATGTGTGCAGAAATTGGTATGTTCATAGAATTGTTCATGGGAAGAAGAAAGGCCCACCTGATTCTTTTTCTCTCAGTGAACTGGGATGAAGGAAAGAGAAATGGGAAAAGTGGTAAGTTTAAAAGAGAAGGGAAACATGAAATAATCAGAGAGAGAAAGAGGAACTTAGGAAAAGTCCTATTTTTATTTTTTATTTTTTTAAATATATTTTATTGATATTTTACAGAGAGGAAGGGAGAGAGATAGCCAGAAACGTCAATGAGAGAGAAACATCAACCAGCTGCCTCTTGCACACCTCCCACTGGGGATGTACCCGCAACCAATGCACATGCCCCTGGCCAGAATCGAACCCGGGACCCTTCAGTCCGCAGACCGATGCTCTACCACTGAGCCAAACAGACCTTGGCAAAAAAGTCCTATTTTTAGTATGAAAAGATTGATAGAAAGTTAACATTTGCTATAAGGGGGTGTTAGGATGCTCCTAGGTACAAATACCGTTCATATTTCTGTGTTTTGAATAAAAGAATCCCGGTAAAGTATAGGCATTAAAAGATAATATGCTGTGCAATTTTAAACTTTGATTTTGAAATTATGATATTTTTTGTTTATTACTCTGAGACAAATAGTACCTATTTTCTGTGATGAAAACAATAAGGAAAAAAATTAATCAGCAGGAATTCTGTTAATAGTCACTTAAGCAAAACCATTTCCTTTCTTTGAAACCCAGCTGGAAATGTCCACAGGGCAAGGAGTTGCTACAAACCCAAGGTACAAACACTCATTACAGGACAAACAAAGGAAATTATTCCATCATAAATCTGCCTATCATCAAAACAGCCCGTTCAGACCTCTGCAAAGGCCTTATCTGATCCCTGGCCCTCCTGCGCCAGCTGTCTCTCTTTCCTTCCCGCGAGAAGAGACAGACATGTAGTCACTGCAGTCACACAACGTGGAATGTGAGATGGGGCATTGACATTCAAACTGGCTCAGGACTCTCCATACGTCTGCATTACTTTAATATAAATCCCAGGCAGTCTGTGCATGAGAGTCTTCGGTGCAAGAGAACTCAATAGCTCTCAAGGGAACCCATTCCAGATTGGATAGCAATTTCTTCCATTGGACTGACATCATTTCCCTGATGTTTCCAGCTCTTTTCCGAGTTTGTCCCACTAGGGTTTTCCACAACTCTAATGCTTATTCCATATGCTAACCTTGGAAAGTGGAAAGATAGCTATCATACTCTTTCCCAACTTTCTTTCTTCAGTTGACATTTCCAACTTTTTATTCTATTTTCTCCTTCTTACGTCCTTTCACAGTATTTCTTGGGTTGTGCCCCTATTGGATTATATTTAAAGTGTGGTGTCCAGAACTGAACACCATTTTCTAGGTATTCTCTGATAAGGAAGAATCGAGGGAAACTATAAGCTCTTTCATTTGAAGTATTATATGTTATTTTTATTGTTTGCTATATTACCTATTATCTACATAATATTTCATTCTTAAGTTGCTATAGGTCTTGTTCATAAATATTGTATCAATTTATATGGTTGGTTTTCTGGATGTAAGAACAAAACCTTAAATGTTACCCACATTGATTTGATTTTGCTTGCTTTATCTTATGCCTGTAACTATCAAGAATTTATTAAAACATGATTCTAATATCTAAGTGTATGTATGCATTATCCTTTTATCTTCATGGAATCTTCTGATATTTTTAATAAACATTGATTCCAGTATCATTAATCAAATCACTGATCAAAATGTCTCTCAAGCCAAAACCGGTTTGGCTCAGTGGTAGAGCGTCGGTCTGCAGATTGAAAGGTCCCAGGTTCGATTCTGGTCAAGGGCATGTACTTTGGTTGCGGGCACATCCCCAGTAGGGGGTGTGCAAGAGGCGGCTGGTCAATGTTTCTATCTCTCTATCTCTCTCCCTTTCTCTCTGTAAAATATCAATAAAATATATTTTTTAAATGTCTCTCAAAATTCTTGACCACAACTTACCATAAGAAATATATTTCTATTGTAACTCACAACACATGCTTACATACAGAACATTGAAACAAAATGTCATAATGCAACACCTAACTTTACTATATGGGATGTGCTCTGAAAGTTTCTAGTCTATTTACATATATTTTTAAAGATGCTGGTCTAGGCCTTCCTGGTTTGGCTCAGTGGATCATGTGTCGGCCTGCAGACTGGAGGGGGGGGTCCCAGGTTCAATTCCAGTCAAGAGTACGTGTCCAGGTTGTGGGATCAATCCCTGGTGTGGGGCATGCAGGAGGCAGCCAATCAATGATTCTCTTTCATCATTGATGTGTTTTTTTCTCTCTCTCTTCCTTTCCCTTCCTCTCTGAAATCAATAAAAATATGCAACTTTTTTAAAAAAAGATGCTGATCACCGAAACCGGTTTGGCTCAGTGGTAGAGCGTCCGTCTGCAGACTGAAAGGTCCCGGGTTCGATTCCGGTCAAGGGCATGTACCTTGGTTGCGGGCACATTCCCGGAAGGGGGTGTGCAAGAGGCAGCTGGTTGATGTTTCTCTCTCATCGACGTTTCTAGCTCTCTATCCCTCTCTCTTTCTTTCTGTAAAATATCAATAAAATATATATTTAAAAAAAAAAAAAAAAGATGCTGATCTAGTTCTAGTAAATTGGTTTTACCAATAGGTCACAACTGGCTGATTTAAAACACCACAATAAAGAATTATTTTAACTCAACATATTTTCTAATACTAGTGTCTTTTATCTAATATAAAACTACCTCTACTTAAAAATTGCCTACTTAGGTGTGTCTCTTACATTTGGAAACATTCACCCCTCCCTGCCCGCTCCCTTCCTTCCCCCAATGCGGGGTGTCATTCAGAGACACAGGTTATCTTGGGCAGTTAGAGCAAGAATCCAGGAAGGCTGGGGACTCCAGGGAGAGGAGGCAGCTCTCCGGTGAAGATGGGTTGGTGCTGGCAGATATGTGGTTCCCATAGGTGGGTCCCAGATTCCTACTAAGTCACTTGGGTGAATGGAAAGATTGAAATTAGCTCTCCTCCTGCCTCGCTATTTAGGATAACTTTCCCTTTCCACCCTAACTCAAGTATAGTTAACAGGTAGATAGTGATGATGTATTTTCATAGCTCAAACACATTTTTCTTTCCCTACCTCCCAAAGTATGGCAGAGTAGACACAAAGCATACTTTTCACTGATGTTCTCTACCCCAATAGCCAAATCACTATAAATGTCTGATTGGAAAACAATGTTGGTCACACTTTATTTTTAATTGGTTACAGATTATAATCGTGGACACTTAAAATATGTATCAATGATAAACAAATGTCCTTCAAATAGTATTTGAAATATAAACAATCCCTAGGATTCCTAAGGATATTTCTCAACCCTATCTCCTATTTTTTGGATTGGACAATGGTATTTACATTCCTTTCTTAATTTTTACTTTAAATGCAGGTAGAAGACCCCAGCACCTGGGAGGGTTGAATGCATATACTTTAGTCTGTTTGTCTGTTTTACTCTCCTTTCCTGAACTTATTGTTCACATGGAGCCCCTACTCTCCCATGACCAGTCCCACAGCATCTTAAGAAACCTGGAGTCCAGAGGGAAGGAAGATGAGAGTGCATTTTTCATGCATGTATGACTATTTATATAACATGCCTGCAGTATTTATGGATTGAAGCAAAGCAGTCATTTAAAACCCTACTTTATAATAAGCAATGTGAATAACCAACTCCTAGAAATAGCTAACTTCTGGAAAGAGTGACAATTCGGGCAATTATATTCCATCTTTATGATAAATAATGAATATTGCATCCCAAAGCCAACTTCCACATTTCAAATCATTATGAAAGATAGAATTTTAAAAGGACGCTGTTTGAACAAATGGTGGGAGAGAAAAATGTCTAGTAGAAAAGTTTTCTCTAGATAACACTTGGTTACCTGCTGAGTACATATCCTTTACTCCTCACAGTGTTCTGTCATAGCGCTGTGGGGTCTGTAGGACTGCTTTCCTTTCTCAAATTGTAGGGACAACGCCAAGCCACAGGGCCCTAGTACATGCTGCACATAAGAAATATTGAACCCTTACCGAAACCAGTTTGGCTCAGTGGTAGAGCATCGGTCTGCGGACTGAAAGGTCCCGGGTTCGATTCCGGTCAAGGGCATGTACATTGGTTGCGGGCACATCCCCGGTAGAGGAATGTGCAAGAGGCAGCTGGTCGATGTTTCTCTCTCATCGACGTTTCTAGCTCTCTATCTCTCTCCATTTCTCTCAATAAAATATCAATAAAATATATATTTTTAAAAAAGAAATAATGAATCCGATAGAGGCAGGGTTCAACATTACATAGAAATGTTGGTATTTTTCGTATGATCATGTACCATTTACTGTGTCATCTTGGGCCTCTTCTTTCTCTCCCAAACCCACCTTTTGTCGGGTTTACAAAAAGTGTACTTCAGTCAGCTTGTTGCCTAATTTTGTCTAGGAGGAAACTAAAAACCTAATTAGAAATAAAATATGAACTACAAAAGGTTATCCTTAGAGCTTTACTTCTTTAATACAAGAAAACATACTCATCCTTTCATTGCTCCTGGATTTTCTCTTTTTCACACATGAGTGCTTTTCCTCTTCTCATTGCACAGGAAATGTCTCCATACTGTGATTGTATTTTCTAGTTGTTGGTCTGGTTCAATTGGGTTCAACTCAGATGAGTGGCATTTCATGTCTTTTTTTGCAGAAGGTGTTCAAATTGAGCACTGACTTCTCTCACACAGAAACCACAGGTCTTAATTTCTCTTAAGTTGAGGCAAAATTATTCTCTCCATCTTATCAGCAGTTTATTGACAAACCTACTATTCCATAATCTGTTTCATTAGCTTGACCGTGGTAGTCATCATTAACCCATGGACTTGGCCACGGCCTGCAGTTACCTGTGTCTGTCATGAAGTCTTTCCTGCTAGGGGTCTACTGCGTACAGGGACATTTTAAGCAGGTGAATGGAGTTCTTTTAACTGTAGTAAGGGTTTCTCTCTGCCACCAGTGGGAACCATTTTGACATATATGGCTCTCCATGCATTGGACCAGATTCATCCCCATGGTGCCATCCATTAATGGGTGCCAAGTGCCTAATCCTAGGATCTGTCCCAATTCTATGAGAATAATATGACTGGCATGTGCTCCAAATACATCCCTCAGGAGCCTCCCAAAATCTCGCTGGAGGAGGCATTTTTTAAAAACTGTAAGACACTGTGCAATTGTTAGAGAAGTCCTTTCTCAACACTAGAGACGGGCAGCCTCCATCAGATCCAAGCTCTGCCACTTCCAAGTGTGTGCCTTTGAGTGAGTTGCTTCCCATTTCTGTGCCTGGGTTTCTTTGTGGGCTTTTTCTGCCCGTTGGTCCTCCAGCCCCGTTCTGAGCCATCCTGGGTGGACCATCCTTGACACCCACATCACCCAGACTCCCTTGATCTCAGGCTTCCGATTGTTCCAGCCAATGGGAACTGGGAAGGAGGAAGGGGTGTGTGTTGACGTATTTGTTCTCGAACACCTCATTGTTCACTTCACCTGCTGTCCCCACCCCTACACCACAGCGGCTCTGGCCACATTCCTCCAGACTGCAGATGGCTTCTCAGAATAGCTCCTCCTCTGCTCTGGTTACATCATTTCCTTTTGTCCTGGGGGTGGGAACAGTTTCCTTCTGCTGATAGTTTCCTGGGCGCCTCCATATCCCTGAGTGACTCCCTTAAATCTGCTACATGCATGCAAATAGTCCTTTTTAAAATTCTCTTCAGAATTCCATCTGTGTGTGCTGCCTATTCCTTGCTGAAGCCCTGACTAACACGCGTCACAGGACTGCGGTAAGGATTAAATGGACGTACACATATAGTTAGGACTGTGCAAGGTGCAGTAAACGCCATGTGATGAACTGTAATCACCAAGGCTGCCCTGTTCTCTCCTATCAGTCCTGGGAGACACACCACTGAGGTTGCCAAAATAGATAAAGGTGCCTATCGCAAGAAAGCCTCCGGTGTCTGGAGAGCTTCCACCACACTCTACCCGCAGCACATGAGCGCAGGCTTAGCTGGGGGGGAAGCTAGAGTGACACTGACTCAGCCACAGGTGGGGAAACCGACAGGCTGGGGGGGGCCACAGGAGCATCCGGGGTCTCATCAAGCTGAGGACTTGTCATCCTGGCAGGATTTGGGCTCCGGGAATTGAAAGTTGGAGGAGTCTTTGGTTGACATGATACTTGGAGGGTCTGGCAGAGTGTGGAGAAGGATAAAATTGCTCCAAACGAACATCATCCACCTCCCAGCGCGGCCACGGGCCAGCTGGCCGCTGTCCAGGCTCCTGCAGACCAGGTGGACGTCAGTGTTTGGGACTAGCGGAGCTTATCTAAGGGAGTGCCAGCTGGCAGCGTTCACACGCGTATTTATACTCGTGAGGTCTAGTTTAGGCAGGAACCAAGACGGTTCTTGATGAACAGGGCTGAGGACATACACAGATCAAGAGGCTGCCCAGAGCAGCGGCTAAATGCAGGCTCTCAGGACAGCCTGGCAGGACTCAAGGTCAGCCCCGCCGCTCTCTCACTGGGCGGCACTGGGCCAGCCGCTCAGGCTCTCTCGCCTCAAAGTTCTCGTCTATAAAAAGGTGAATAGGAAATCCTCTCCTGAGAGTGGTTATGACAACTGAACAAGGAGATTCAGGTGCAGTGCTTCTGATAGCACCAGAGACGTAGGAAGTGCTCAAAATGTTTGCTCTCCGAACCTTCATCACAACTGTCATCTCCATATGGTCTTCACAGTCCAAGGGTGAACACCTCGCAGGCACAAGTTAGTGAGAGGGTGGCAGGGCTCGGTGGCTATTCCAAAGGAAATAGAAGTTACCCTGCAAGACGGTATATTTATTAACCTATGTAGTCTTTCTCCTTTTGTCATAACAGCAGGTGCACACAATCAAGACCCCGGGAAAATTGCAGTTACTAGCTAACCCTCAGGGCGTGTCTGCTCTTTAAGGGTGATGTAAAAGTCGAGTTCTAGAATCGCGTCAAGCTGAATTCAAAACGCAGCTCTGCCACGTGAGAGCTGTGTGACCGTTGAGCGACTTGCTTTGTCTCTTGGAGCTTCAGCATTTTCACCTGTAAAACGGGATAAGCAATGGCGCCCACCTTACAGCAGAGTCACGAATATTGAGATGATGCATGCCAACATGGGCTCCCGTTAGTTTGCCTCTGACAGAAGGAAGTTCCAAGAGTTACAATCTATAATAATAAAAGCATATATATTCATTAGACCGGACGTCCTTCCAGACGACCTTCTGGACTAAGAAGCTGAGGCTGCGAGGGCCGAGGCAAGCCACTGGGGTGACTGACTTGAAGGCTGTGGTGGGTGGGAAGCCTCCCTCTGCGAGGGAAGCCGGTGCTGGCAGCTGGGGGAAGGAAGGCCTACTCTTGTACAAATTCCGTGCACCAGGCCTCTAGTGTTAAATAAAAGACATCCCTAAGTACATCTGGGAACTTTCAGAATAAAAAATTCTGCCATAATGGGAGAAAACTGAATAGAAAGGGCCATGAGGGTAATTTGGGGAGTAATAAAACTGTTAAATTCTTGTTTAGGGGTGGGTAAATAGCTGAATAGAATTGTCAAAACTCATGAACACTTACTGGTAAGATCTGTTCATTTTATTGTATGAATATCATATTTCAGTTAAAAGAAAAAGAATAATAAGTTAACTCTGCTCTGGAGCTAAGATTTGTATCCCATTCAACTATCTATCGGAAGCCTGGAAAATATTATTGATAACATTCATTTACTGGTAGAGAGGTGAGGAGGGTGTTGTTGTCCATATTGTGCACAGCTAAAGGCTCTCTACCATTAAAGGTACTGTTTCTGCTCAAAAACTCGTTCACAAGAAACCAGTAAGGGCAGGGGGGAGGCGCTGACCCTGAGCTCATCAGATCCATGGATTAATGAAGCTAGGGCTTCTTTTCACTGATCGTACTTGAGACATATCTACAATACGGTGAGAGCAGTATTGTAGATATAAGTCTTACACCAAACAACCTATTTTACATATTGCAAAAGGTTTATTAACAGTAGCTATAACCTTGTGATATAGGAGTGAGGAATGCATGCCTGTTAGAAGAAAGGATGAACACATGAGTGATGTTATTAACATCACTTTAAAAAAATGAGAAAATCTGTGCTTTAAAGGTGACGTGATCAGCCTAGTGTTCTACAGCCTGATCATAGCAGAGGTGAACTCCTTATAATCTGTGGCATCCAAAATAATTTCCACTTGTTACAAATAATATATGTTTTATATTACATATGCATTAAGAGGGTTAGTCTGTGTAATTCCAGCTACCTCTGTTAGGGAATTAATCAATAAAGGGATATGAGGTAGGATACACTTTTGAAATATCAGTCAATGTTTTTCTTTAATATTCTCTCTACTTCATTCTTACTGTCTTGCACATGGCAGATAGATTATTCTGAGCTCTATTACCTTCAGACAGAATAGGTACATAGAAATCAAACCTAAAAAAAAAAAGAAGCTTCTTATGGCATTTGAGTCTCTAAAATCCAGTCTGCAAGGGAATGGGAAACATAAGGGCACAAGTAAGACTTAGAAGTCTACTCAGTAATTTGGAGAAAGGGCTCCCACCCAATGGTACACAAAGATTTTCCAGGTGTGGGGAAGCAGATGTTAGTAGAACAGAAGTCAGGACATAGATGCCACTCGGCCAGCATGGCTCAGTGGTTGAGCATCAACTTAAGAACCAGGAGGTCATGGTTTCGTTTCTGGTCAAGGCATATACCTGGGTTCAGTCCCCAGTGAGGAGTGTGCCGGAGGCAGCCAGTCAATGATGCTCTCTCATCATTGATGTTTCTATCTCTCTTTCCCTCTCTCTTCCTCTCTGAAATCAATAAAAAGAAGAAGAAGAAGAAGAAGAAGAAGAAGAAGAAGAAGAAGAAGAAGAAGAAGAAGAAGAAGAAGAAGAAGAAGGAAGAAGAAGAAGAAGGAAGAAGATAGATGCTACTGTGGTCCCTGTAAAAGGGCCCTACCCCCTCTCCTTCTCTTTCATCCATTCAAATGTCAGATGGAAAGGAGGATTACTGAAGCTCCAGAAAGATCCAGGTCAAAAATAGCCTAGAAGAGAAATGACTGAGTGATGTAGAGAGATACCGAGGGTGTGGTCCCCGTAGGAGCCGGAGTGGTGGAAGGTTTTTCTATTTCCAGTGTTGGTTGTCACAGGGGATGCCCGCATAGACACATGATGACCAGAGACTAGACTCAAACCATATACCTCATTGTCCCAACTTGGAACATCCTCCAGAAATTAGACGCACCTGCGGGAAGGGTGGGAGGAAATGCCCAAGTTAATAGAGATTCATTTCTGCCGCACTAGAGAAATGAGAGCTTAAACAGAAATTAGGTGATAGAAAAACAAAGTCCTTCCACAATTTAGTTTCCTGAATGTTCATTTTGCTGCAGTTATATCTATAGCAGATAGTTATATTTCAGATAGAATCAAGAAGGGAATAGTATTTGAAGCTTACAAATAGGAATCTAGGAAGAAGAAAAAAAAGAAATTGAGTAAAGACAAAACATCCCTTTCAAGTTGACCCCTGCATTTGATGCTCTTACGTTCACGGAAGTCGGTCCTATTTGTTTGTTTAGCTCCATGTTTAGCTTTGATTGAAAATTCCTCGACCTTCTTCCTCTTGAGTTATGTGACCTTTGGCTTGTACCTTCGGTGTCTCTGATCGTGTTCAACTTTGTCCTGGGACTTGTTTATGTTTGAAGCGAAAGTTTTTAAGGTGAGTCATGGAATCCTTTGCAAGAATCCTCCTGTGCAACATGAGCTGGGACCTTTCTTTCGTGGCTCTTCTCCGTGTGCCTCTCCTTACAGCTCCTCCCCTCACTCAGGCAACCTCGAGTTTCCCACGCATCACCTGCCAGGGCCTAAACCCCAGGTGCTCACCCAGCCAAGGCCAAGACAAACGAGGGGAGGAAAGGGGACCACCAACCAGATGTCTGAAAAAATTTGGACATTTGAACCTTTGGAGATTTAGTGACCCAACTGGACAGCTGAGTGAGTAGGAAGGGAAGAAGGGGTAGTGGAAGTGAAGAAACTGGTTACAAGGCTATTTCAGTGTTCCAGGAAATAGACAACTGTGTTTTGGACTAAGGTAGTAACGTTGAGACACGCTTAATTTAGGAATATAATGTGTTTCCCTTATTCTTTTTTTCCATTTAAGAAATTATATATAAAAAAATACATGTTTTGAATTAGCTAAGCAGTTTAGGTGAATATAAATATTTCCAGCTTTATAAAATGGATAAAAAGTAATAACTTCATAAATCTATGAACTCAGAAATGCTGGCATGAGAACTTAACGTAGTGTTTCTATTTTGAAAGTAGAGCCAACAGGATTTGGACATAGGTGATGAAGGGTAAGGTTTGATTCCTGTGCAGGCCCCAGTTATCAGGAATTTCCCATGCATGGATAAAATGTGCCAAAGGGTGTGTTTAAACACTGAAGTTGGCTAACTAGGAACCAAAACAAAACCCGAAAAAAGAGAAAATATCTTGATTTTTAAAGCTTGAACTTGTCATGGAATCAAGAATAATAACAAAAACCTCGGTTTAATCAAGATATTTAACCTACCAATAAAGATCAGATACATTAAGCACAAAGATGCATCTGATTTAAAAGCAACATGCAAAACAGAAGGTTCGGAATTAACTGAAAGCCAAGTAGGTTTTTCTTCTCCACTTGGGAGTTCCAAATGCAATCATATCACTACAGTCAACTAGGTCCCCCTGCTGGTGATTAGAAAAATTACCTCTGCACTAGCGAAGGGGTTACTAATTCTGCCCTTAACGCAAAATGAATGTAGGCCAGGTTACCTTCTTTCATGTTCTGTCCCCGCTTTCTCCTGATGCCTAATTCATTCCCACGGAGATTCGCTGGCACCCGGGGCTCCCACACAGGATGCTGGCTACGATCTATATCCCGATAAATAGCATTTCGTTTTTCTGGGACTCATGAAAACATTTTTATGCTGTCTCACTTGCTAACTCACAACTTCTCTTTGTAACTGGAAAACATGTGGCAAAGGGTCAGATACTTAAGTCTTAGCTCTGTAAAAAATGTAGTGCTTTTGCCTAAATACATATGTTTTTCCCATTACGAGAGAATAAGTGAAAATTTCAGATGGGACTAGAGATGAGAAGGGCAGAAGAGCCCAGCTGACGATACGAAAAAGACCTAGATTTCTAATCGTGCCAGGCAATCCTGGTCGGCCTGGTGCCCACAATATTCCGTTTAAAACTAGGTTTTTTCCACCCCCAACCCACCTTCGCCTGCTCCCCTCGGGGAGAATGGAGGTTGCCTGACCTCCGGATCTAAAGAAAACAGCATGGTGGGTGGGCCAGGTGGCCGGAGGACCCAAGGGCACTAAGGCAGCCTCCTGCTTCTCCAGGCGAGGTGCAGGAGACAGCTTGCAGGCCTGGATGGGCCTCTACAAACAAGAGCAGATAGGGCAAAGTTTACTTTCTGTCACCGTGGAGACAGTGGCTAAAATACCTATCAAACTCCCTCGGAGAGGACACAGGGGCCCAGGCGCTGCCGAGCAGCAACCAGTGCGTTTGGAGGGGAGCACTCAGGCTCGGCTCCTGGGAAGTAGATGAAATGGCCTTCACGCTCCAGCGAGAGTATTAAGGTTTATGTCACTGTTGTTTCTGAGGAAAACCCCAACACAGGTCAGTGCTAGAGCCACTCCTGTTGAGAGCCTGTGTGTGGAAGGGCCCTTTAGTCGGTGATATCTGACTCACTTACTTGAGGGGTATGCTTAGAGCTCACACCCGAGATGTGAGATAATCCCTTTTGCCAATCGAAACTTTATTTTGGGGGGAAGTTTTGGGTTCCCAGCAAAATCGAGTAGAATTTACAGAGACTTCCCACATACTCCCCGCCCTACCCTTGCATGGCCACCCCCATTATCAACCCCCGCCATCAGAGTGGCGATCTGTTACAGATGGTGAGCCTGGACTGACACGCCCTTATCACCGACTTCTCTGGTTTACACCAGGCTTCACTCTTGGAGGTGTACCTTCTGCATGTTTGGGCAGATGTATGAGAACGTGTGCTCACCGTTGTCATATCATACAGAGTATTTTCACTGCCCTAAAAAAATGTCCTATCCGTAAGGATTTAATTTTAAAGATAAGATTGTTTTTGTAAACATGGAAAAACTCGGAAGTTTGATTAGTTCCAAACGAAAAACGGTGTCCACTTCCTTTCCCCAGTCTTATGGAAGAGTTACATATGCCAGGCGAATGTGCCAATATTCATTTATTGAACAGCCTGTCTTGATATAATACATTTTAAAACTCCTCTGAAAGGCCAAAAAGGGTCAAACAATTATATTTTCTTCATCATTTCTTGCTCTCTTTCCTACCCTACCCTCCTTGATCCTTCATCTTTTGTGTTAGGGAGATCAGTCCTAGCTTATTGTTTTACATGTTGTGTGGTTATAGGCATTACAATGAACTAAAAGCTCCGTGTGGAACCAGTAAAGTGGAGAGAGATGGGTTGGGCAGCAGCTTCTGTCATTTCTCATCCAGGCTCTCATCACCCTGACACGGGCATACCTCGGAGATAATTCAGGTTCAGCTCCAGACCGCCTCAGTTAAATGAGTATTGCAATAATGTCAGTCATAATCTTTTCACTGGTGGAGAGGGTCTTGACTTTGGTTAAAAAAACACACACACACACACACACACACACACACACACACACACACACACAGCAGTGTCCCAGGGGGCCGTGTGCCCCAGGTGAGCTGTGTGTTCCAGGGGGCCGTGTGCCCCAGGAGAGCCGTGTTCCCCGGGGAAGCAGTGGGACCCGGGGGGAGGGGCGGTGTGAACCAGAGGAGGAGTGGACTCTATTCGTGTGGTCCTGAGATAGTCACCATAAAACAAGCAGACTGCCAAATGAGGGGTGGATTCTATTCATGTGATCCTGAGATAGTCACCATAAAACAAGCAGATTGTCAAATGACAGCGGGGAGGGGAAGGAGACCTATGGGGAGATAAGAGAACAACCGAAGGACTGGTATGCATGAATATAAGTACAACCAACGAACACAGAACTCTGGGGAGGGAGGGCATGGATGGGAGAGGGGGGGGGAGGCAATGGTAAGCTATGTACACATATAATACCTTAATAAAAAATAAAAAATAAAAAGAAAAGAAAAAGCTATGAAGTCCTTTGAGGCTTAAAAAAAAAAAAAAAAAAAAAAACACCACAGCAACACCCTGCAATATCTGTGAAATGCAGTAAAGCTCAGTACATGGGAGAAGGTATGCCTGTAATGGAATTGTTCTGCATCTTGTTTATCCTCTGCCTGTGGTCGTGGGCTGTAGGGAAGGGGTTGTTTTGCTCACTGTTCTATCCGGAGCACTTAGAAAAATGCCAGCCACAGTGGGCACTCAAATACATTTGTTTAAAATTATTGAATATGCTGTTGTTTGTGAGACCTTTTATTCAGACAGTCTGAACTGTTTAACTGTCTCTTTTTGACCGGCATTCCAGATTGCCTGCTGGACCAGAACTTGAGAGAAAGGAGATGGTCTCAGCAGGAGTTGCTGTCCCTATAAAGACGGGCCACATTGAGCTATTGCTTTCCCAGAGATAATGGAAGTTTCTACTAGCAGCCGGAAATAAATCAAAGGAATGCCAGCATTTTTAAGCTGGGAGGAATCTTGAGTCTGTGTGGCTACAAGCAGCAGCAGCAGCGAGTGTGGAGCTTCCCTCTTTTTGTTGCTTTGGTTGAAGCAGACATCTCAGGTTTTATTGGATCCCATAAAGGGAGAAGCAGGGAGAGGCATTTGCCTTTTCCTAGGAACACAACGTTTACATCCTACTCTTTGCATTGAGTAGTTTGTTCACGTGAATTTCCAAAGCAAACTATATTATCAGAAATGTTCTTAGGAAACAGTACCCGTTTCTGACTCCAGGGCACCTGAGCAAGTCAAAAGAAAAAAAGGAAAGGCAAGGAGGGATGTTTTCTCTGGGGACAGCACCTGCACATCTGGCTGTCTCCGCAGTGGGAGTTTACAACTGCCTTCCAAGCATCAAGTATGAATACGTCCCAGAATGGTCCCACTTAAATCAGTACTACTTGTTTATTAACATGAACTTACTAGGAAGGATTTTGCCCAAGTCTCTCTTAAAACTCACCTTTCACAAAGTCAAATGATGTGAAGTGGCGAGTGTCAGTTTGCAGGTGCCATGGATGTCACAAAGGAACCAGTTAGGGCTATAGGCCCACTTACCTTGCAATAAATTCTCACTTCTTCTTTCTGTTAAACTTAATCCAAATTATGTGGCTTTGTAGTCACTGCACTCTTTGTGTCAAAACAAAAATTACATCCAACTTACCAGCAGGATGGCAGGTAAGAGGCCCTACATGATTCTCCCAATAGAAACAAATACAATATTGGATAATAATAGCAGAAATGCAAGAAATATTCAGATCTTCAAAGCAGCACTCTGATATATATATATATATATACACACACAGTCTGAATTTGTACTGACACTGTGATTCAAAAAACTTAGGCTGATATTTTTTTAAAATATGTTTTTATTGATTTTAGAGAGAGAGGAAGGCAGAGGGAGAGAGACAGAAACATTGACAAGAGGGAAATATCAGCATTGATTAGCTGCCTCATGCAAGCCCCCCACTGGGGATCGAGCCTGCAACTGGGCATGTGCTCTGATGGGAAATGAACCGGTGACCTCTTGGTGCCTGGGGTCAACACTCAACTACTGAGCCACACCCGGCTGGGCTTACATTTTTATTCAAAGTGGTCATATTGTCCCCTAGATGTTTGGCAGAAGAAAATAAAAGCCAGATCTCAAAAATTCTCAAAAAGATTCAAGGAAAAGGAGTAACTCACAATTGGATATCACAAAACACACAAGAAAACAAGGCACCATGAATAAGAGATAGAGACAACAGAGGGCAAAGATCCCAAAGAACTTCTGATGTTGGAATTATATATAATATGTTTAAAGAAATAAAAGTGAAAACTCCAATATAAGTACAGAACAAGAGACTCTAAAAAATAGATTTTGAAAAGAACCAAATTTTTCTAAAAGTTAAAAACTGAATTAATAGTATAGGTGAGCTACACCTAAACAAAGAACTTGAGAACTGGAAGATGCAAAGAAATGCAGAATATATCCCAGAGAGAGATGAACATTTGAAATTAGGAGTTAAAGACATGGAATGAGGCATGAGGTGTAACCATCAGTCCAGATTGACATAGTAGGGAATACTTAGTATTTGTCAAGATAATGGCTAGGGATTTCCTGCACAAATGCAGGAAAACCAAAACAAACAAAAAGAGCAAATTGAAAAAATAAGACCTAGTCACAACTTCAAAACACCAAGACAAAAAGATTCCAACAGTGTGCAGAGAGAACACACATTATCCACAACAGAATAACAATTGGACAGACGACTAACTTTTGTAACAGCAATAAAGAGAACCAGAAGGCAGTGAAATAATGTCTTCAACAGGCTGAGATAGAACAACCATCAATCTATTAGTCTATGTGTCAAAACTAATAAGTAATTATTTAAGTTAATAAATTAATTTTCAGACAAATGAAAAATCAGAGTCTTTACTACCAAAAGAGCTCACTAAAGAAACTTTAAAAGGACTTGGTTGCAAAAGCATTAATACACAAAGACATTGGTAATATATGGGTAAAATACAACATTGATTGTTTGTAATAATTAATTACACTAATTGCAATGTAATAAAATACAATGGTAATAATTGGCCTAAAACATGATCAGAATAGCTTATAAATAGTGAGAGGGTAGTCAGAATTAAAAGCATTCTAAGGTCTTTGAATTTTTGGAAGGTACAAATATTGAATAACTGGCTTTAATTGTATAGTTCAATTGGTTAGAGCATCGTCCTGATATGCCAAGGTTGTGGG
Organism: Vespertilio murinus; assembly: GCA_963924515.1. Classification (NCBI taxonomy): domain Eukaryota; kingdom Metazoa; phylum Chordata; class Mammalia; order Chiroptera; family Vespertilionidae; genus Vespertilio; species Vespertilio murinus. Next base: position 163,879,086 of record OZ004707.1, on the reverse strand, counting down.
TTCAAACTCCAGTCAGGGCACACACAAAAATCAACCAATGAATGCATAAATAACACTCTCTCTCTCTCTCTCTCTCTCTCTCTCTCTCTCTCTCTCTCTCTCTCTCTTCCCCCCGACACCCCCCTTTCATCTCTATGAAAAAATCAAAATTGCTGCAAACTCTGACAAGCATTCCCATTAAAATAATCCGAATAAAAATAAAAGACACAGTGCATTTCCCTAGCCACTTTTGCTCAGAGGTCGAGCAGTGGCCCATGAACTGAGGGGTCGAGAATTAAATTCTGGTCAAGGGCATGTACCTCGGTTGTAGGCTCAATCCCTAGCCTCGGGTTGGGGAGCATGTAGGAGACAACCAATTGATGTGTCTTTCTCACATGGATGTTTTTGTTGTTGTTGTTGTTTTAAATTAAGGTATTATATGTGTACATAGCTTACCATTGTCTCCCCTCCCCCCACCTCCCATTCATGCCCTCCCTCCCCAGAGTTCTGTGTTCGTTGGTTGTACTTATATGCACGCATACCAGTCCTTCGGTTGTTCTCTTATCTCCCCCCAGGTCTCCTTCCCCTCCCCGCTGTCATTTGACAATCTGCTTGTTTTATGGTGACTATCTCAGGATCACATGAATAGAATCCGCTCCTCATTTGGCAGTCTGCTTGTTTTATGGTGACTATCTCAAGACCACATGAATAGAGTCCGCTCCTCCTCTGGTTCACACCGCCCCTCCTCCCGGGTCCCACTGCTTCCCCTGGGACACACGGCTCTCCCAGGGCACACGGCCCCCTGGGACACGTGGTGGATGTTTTTCTCTCTCTCTGTCTCATCTCCTCCCTTCCTCTATTTCTAAAAAATCAAAGGAAATAATATCCTTTGAGGATTAACAACAACAAAAAGACAGTGCATATTAATTTCAAGTTAGGATGTGTGAAAAAAATAAGAGGAAGGGAAAACCTCCTATTCATATTCAAAAGACAGCAAAAATGAGGAAGAGATGCAGAAAAGGTAGCACACATAGAAAAGACATGATGACATTTATTTCTACAGTCCTAATATTTCAATAACCACAATAAATTGAAATGAATTAAATTTTCCCATTTAAAAAAAGCAAGTGTCAGACTGTATTTAAAAAAAAAATCCAACTGTTTAAAGCTGGTACTCCTGAAACACAAGAATACAGAAAGATTTAAAAAAATCAACAAAAACCAACCTGATAATCAATAATATAAATCATTCAGTGTTTGTGTTTTTCCTGAACTTTCTAGTTTTGGAATTAGACTAAAGAAAAGTGGCCTCCATAGTCACTAAAAATAAGCAGTTACTAGGCAACCACTGCATGCAAGATATCTATGTGCTGTAGGAGCTCCAAGGGAAGAAAAAGAAACAACCTCTAATCCTTATAAGCTCACAACTTGAATTAATTTTCTAGCCATAGATTTCTTTTTTATTATTGGCATGGCTTTTAGATTCCTGTATGTGAAATGTTCTTTTCTTTGGGACAAGTACCCTAAAACCCAGATTTCGAAACCATGGGATCATCCACTATTGTTTACTTCTTCTATCATCCTGTGCACCAAAAGGGATACAGAATCTAATCCTCTTGACAAAGCCTGTTTTAACTTTGAATTGCTATCATTTGTTGCAGGGAATAGAACAAAACCCTAAATTCCTGCATATTTAAATGGACAATATAGCCTTCTAAAGGATTAAGTCATATATCCCCACATATCCAGTAACTCCATTTTAGGATTTCTTTAGCAGTGTGTATTATGAAATAGGATGTGGCAGTCTCTTCAACCCTCTGGAGTCACTGAAGTGTTGCTTCCCTCTCAAAAGCCAAGTAACAAGGGCAGTTACTTCTGTTAATTGTCTTGCCACGAGGGAGAGTGATTCACATTAGTAATTTTCCTGACACCTATAACTACAAAATTATAAAATGCAAAACCAAAATGACCACAGGGAGCTTCTAGTCCAGCCCTCTCTAATGCAACAACTGCACAGAGAGAGAGGAAGTGATTTTCCCAGTGCCCCGGCTAATTATAAAAATGAACAAGAAACTAGGCCTTGCCGAAACCGATTTGGCTCAGTGGATAGAGCGTCAGCCTGCGGACTCAAGGGTCCCAGGTTCGATTCCGATCAAGGGCATGTACCTTGGTTGCAGGCACATCCCCAGTAGGGTGTTTGCAGGAGGCAGCTGGTTGATGTTTCTCTCTCATAGATGTTTCTAGCTCTGTATCCCTCTCCCTTCCTCTCTGTAAAAAATCAATAAAATATATTTTTTTTAAAAGAATAAAGGGTGAATTAGCCTGGGTCCAATACACTGTAATTTGAACAGGGGAGGTTGCATACAAACAATGATTAAACTACAATAGGAGAGTCACTGAAAAGGATGTAGAGAGAACACTACAGGATAACCCAGGGCTGTTGGAGTGCCCAAGGAAGGGAAAACTTGGAGGTGGGCCCACTCCCCAAAGGTGGGGTTCAGACCGCATTAGAGAGAGAATGGTTGCCACCGCCAGGATGCAGGGAAGTTTGCTGGGTTGCCTGAGCCAAAGCAGGCCTACAGTCACCAGGCAACAGGAGACAACCCTCCGGGGCACAGACAAGCCAAGGCTGGTGGGCAGGTGCTACTGAGTCCAGAGAGTACCACAGAGAGTCCAGGTGCTACTGCCGATATGAGGTCGGGAACACATGCCAGTGTCCATGTCTGGAGAGTGACGGTGAAGTGGTCGGCTGGGCCTGGGCCAGGTTGGGAGGTCACCAAGGGACAGTATGCGACTGTTGCAGTGCCACTGGATACCCCTCTCTACATACAACACTGATGAGCCTTACAGCAGGAGCTGGCAAAAGGAAAAGAGTGCACCGCAATCAGAAGCCTTCTTCCTGCAGACTCCCCTGTGCCCTCCTCAGCACTGTGCTCCCCATAATACAGAAATGCTATGAAGACCAATCCATTACACAGAGTAGATATAGGAGCTGAAAGGGAATAAATGGGTAGCATAGTGGGTTGGTTATTCACCATTTTCAAGAGTGCCTGTATAGGACTGAGCTGTTCCCATAACACATCAGGAAAGGACTTGGGGTGCTAGGGGAGGACTGAGGTAGAGTGGGGAAGGAGTGGAGTGGGGAGGTGGCACATTTCCATATGAAAATCCCAGAAAACAGAAAAGGACTCGAGTAAGCCGAGCTGGAGTCTCCTGCCCAAACCTGATCTTTCCCCATAGCAAGAGGCACGGAGTATTATGAATGAGCAGACCTAAGCCATTTGCTCACCCCTGTGACCAGAGGGGAGGGTGACTGTGACTGGCAAGTACAGCAGCTCATTATGAGGGACAGGAGGGAGGTTTTCCCAAAGAGAGTTCACTACAACCAAGAACAGGGAAGTGGAGAAGGTAGACCCCTTGATAGGGGTCTAACATAGGGCAGAGATAACTGGTGGCTTTTTGTTATTGTTTTGTGTTTGTCTTCACTGTATTATATTAACTCATTCTTTTAAGAGCCCCATATTCATCTCTAGGTGGAGCTGGATGGAGATCACTAAAGGAAGCAAGACAAGGCAGACACTGTTAAAATCTATCAGTGGTTTCCCTCTCTTACTCAATTTATTATTACTACAGAGCAGTAACAATGTTTTCAAAGAATTATTACTTTAATTCTCTATTAGTTGATGTAAATAATATAAGAAAACAAAAGGATTCTAAACCTTACTTATTGTTCTGAAGATAGATAAAATCTATTTCCCCTTCCCAAGAAGTACTAATGAACTGGGCTCAAGTGTTTTGTTTTTAAGCCATTTTCAGTTCAGTAAGGTGATATTCAGTTACCTGAGTGGAACTGTCCATACTGAGGCAATGGATACCAGTAAGAAATGCAGGGGAGAGGGCATCCCCCACACCCATTTGCCCCTGCACTGGACCAGAGGAGTTTCAGCAATTCCAAATCTGCTGGTGCTCACATCTGTCTCCGTGAATATGCTGGCTGTGACCATCGCTGTTCGTGTGAAGAGACCCGAGTTCTTTGTGGCATGTCAGACACAGCTGCTGTGATTGGAAAATTATTCTATTATCCAATTTCACCATATACCTTCCAAGGGAAAACTAGCCTGTTTCAGGTAAACACCTAAGTATCTCTAATCTATCTGTTCAGACTTGTATTCTTATAGATGTTAAAAATAAATAGGGCTCAAATTTCCCAAGTTGCTTCTTCTAAATATAGGTATCTCAAAGCAGTAACCAAAAAATGAAAACATTTTTATTTTTATTCTTTTTAAATATATTTTATTGATTTTTTACAGAGAGGAAGGAGAGAGGGATACAGAGTTAGAAACATCGATGAGAGAGAAACATCGACCAGCCACCTCCTGCACACCCTCTACCGGGGATGTGCCCGCAACCAAGGTACATGCCCTTGACCGGAATCGAACCTGGGACCTTTCAGTCCTCAGGCTGACGCTCTATCCACTGAGCCAAACTGGTTTCGGCAAAAAAAAAAAAAAAAACAATTTTAAAGACTCAGAAAAACAATATGATATATGAATTTAATAAAATATTGTCCAGTCATATTAAGTTGTGGCTAGGTTTTGGTAAACGATTTTTAGTGAAATACTTAGCCAAGTATTTTGATGAGTTTAATGATTATTGTTGTGATTTCTACTCAAAGTTTATATTTTCCGTAATACCTTTATGAGCCTGAAATGAAAGAATGTCTGTTTTGGGGGTTTAAAAAAAACAAAACTGGTTTATGATTAAAAATAACAGAGCTCTTTAACTCTTGGTATCAATGCTCTGCCACAGGGATAGAGTAAACAAACTTAAAACCTCTTCCTGAAGGCAAGTTCAGACTTCATTTCATGTGTCATTGAACAGGTTACACTGGTTCATAATGTCAAACTGCCAAGATAGCAAGAATAGAATTATCCAATGAAGACTTTGCAAGGACTGCACTTAAGAGAAGATGAGGGAAGCAATTGCCAAATCATGGTGCTAGTATCTGGGGATTTTTGTTTCCAGAAAACACAGACAGCCTCCATCATCTGTATTGTTCATATGCTGGTGAGGAAGGAAGTGAGGGGAGCAAGCCTGATTCCTTCTCCAAGAGGATAAGTATCCTTATTAAAAGTGCCAGCACAGCTGCGGGCGAATCCAGAGCAGGATTTGAAGAGGTAAAACATTGTATTAGAGAAAGAGTGAGGAGACCAATTTAAAGGGGACAAGTAGAGACATTTCACAATGCTGCTAATCAACAGGATCTGAAAACGAAGTTCAGTATGGTAATTTCTTCAAACTAGAAAAACACCTCTCAAAATAAAAACTTGAGGACTATGTTTTTTATCTCTCATACCATTTTATTTTACCATGAACTACTTGAAAACAGCCCCTTTTCTTTTCTTTTTAAATATATTTTATTGATTTTTTTTACAGAGAGAGGGATAGAGAGTTAGAAACATCGATGAGAGAGAATCATGGATCAGCTGCCTCTTGCACACCCCCTGCTGAAGATGTGCCCACAACCAACGTACATGCCCTTGACCAGAATTGAACCTGGGACCTTTCAGTCCGCAGGCCAACACTCTATCCACTGAGCCAAACCGGTTTCGGCAACAGCCCTTTTTCTTTTCTCTTTCAAAAGGCAGCATCCTTATACGTGTATGCCTTTGACATAAGCATAGAAGACATCTAGAGAGTATGGTGACAATAAGGGAGAGAAACTGGGAAATTGGGCAACCAGGGTGAGGAAATGAAAAATGAACTTGTGTATTTTATATTATGTCCTTCTTAGTACTTTATAAACTTTATTTTGTATGCATGCACTATCTATTAAAATAAAAGGTAGTTCTACATATTTTAGCAATTCACATTTTTAGTATTTTTTATTTTCCTCAAGTAATTTCCAATTATGGACATAACTATGTTGTTAAGTATCCCTCTTAATCTAAAATTTTGAAGTTTTTCTTTAGCAAGTTACCTTTAACTTTCAAAAAATTATGAAAATTATAGTAAGGTCAATAATAACTAAGTCCTACACTGGATACAAAGTGTTTTCGCATACTGCATCTTTTTCCATTCTTTCATTCATTTACCCACTTATTCATTCAACAAGGATTTGGTGAATGCCTACTATTTTCCAGATTCCTGAACTATAAGTAGAAGATAATATGAATAAACTGCTGCCAAGGAACTCAGTCTAGTAGTTCATTCAGTAAGGTATACAGAAAGGTAAAAAATAAAAATTAGAATATAGTGAAGTAAATGCAATAACAAAACCGCATGTAAGACAAAATCAGTACCTTAACGAAATTTGGCAACATCTTTTTGGATAAGGTCGTGTCACGATGTGTTTTTAAAGTTGAAGTTAGCCAGCCAGAAAAGCAGAAAGGGCATTATAGGATTTAAAAAGGACCTTTTTAATGATCACAAAAACATTTAAGGGCATGGTACGTTTAGGAAGCCAAAAAGTTAGCCCTACTAAACATAGTGCAAGTTGGGGAACAGCAGATGGAGCTGCAGACAGGTTAGCAGATCCTAGATCTGCCTTATAGACCCCATGGCAGCTACTGCATTTTAAAGTTTGGGGGATTCCCAGCCAGTGTTGCTCAATTGTTGAGCATCAACCTATGAACCAGGAGTTCATGGTTCAATTTTCGGTCAAGGCCAGGTTGCGGGCTCCCCAGTGTGGGGAGTGCAAGAAGCAGCAAATCAATGATTCATTCTCATCATTGATGTTTCTATCTCTTTCTCCCTCTCCTTTCTTGTTTGAAATCAATACAAATGTTAAAAATAAATAAAGTCTTGGAGATGGAGGGAAGAAATGGAAGCCTTAGGATACATTAAATTTGAATACATAGAATTTGTCCAGCCAGCGATGTGGCTCAGTGGTTGAGCATTAACCCATGAACAGTTCAATTCTTGGTCAGGGCACATGGCCAGGTTGCAGGCTCCATTCCCAGTATGGGTGTGCAGGAGACAGCCAATAAATGACTCTCTCATCATCGATGTTTCTATCTCTTTCTCCCTCTCCCGTCCTCTCTGAAACAATCAAAATACTTTTTTTAAAAGTAGAATTTATTTTACCCCCAAAATAAATCCATTTTTCTTTTCTTGAAAGACCTAGAATTATTTGTATACTTTTTTATATTTTATTTTTTTTGGTAGAGCATATCTGCTCATTTCAACAGTAAACTTAGGTTATCCCACCCTGAGAGCCTTTCTGGACCTATGAGAGTTATTACTTGAATTTCCATTCAGCAAACCATGCTCTTCTTGACACTGGCTTCATGACTCCAACTCTAAACTGAAGGCCAGGTGCTTAAGGGAGCACTTTTGGTAACTCCAGGGACCACTAACTAGGAGATCTGCAGTTGGTCTAGATCAGCGGTCGGCAAGCCGCGGCTCGTGAGCCACATGTGACTCTTTAGCCCCTTGAGTGTGCCTCGGCGTTAGAACCACTTCTTCAAAATAGACTTACCCAGGCTGAAAACAGACTTCTGGGCCATGAAGTTTCAATCGCACTGTACATGTGCACTCACACGTGGTATTTTGTGGAAGAGCCACACTCAAAGGGCCAAAGAGCCGCACGTGGCTTGCGAGTCTCGGTTTGCTGACCACTGTTCTAGATGCAAAAGGTGTTAGAGAAGTATAACAAAACAGAGCAAAGGAAGGAATGAAAGGGCAGTACGGAGACAAGGAAAGAAAAGACAAAAGATGAAGAGAAGGACACAGGGAAGAAAACAGAAGAAGGATAAGAAAGGTCACAGGAAGAAAAACAAAAAAACAGGAAAGGTGCAGTGGAATGAAAGATTTATTTGTGTGCCAGGTAACTTCCAAAGTGCCTCATAACAATTAATATTCAAAAATATCTCTCTCTCTGCAAGGTATATGTTCCTGCTTTCTATTTTAAGAAACTGAGGCTTAGATCAGCTAAATAACTCAAAACCATATAACTAACATAAGTGACAAACTGGATTTACACTTTCTAACTCCAAAACCCACAACTTTTCCATTGAAATCTCTACCTTCCAATATGAAGTCAGAATACCTGGATTTGGAGCAAATACTTCTGTGACCTTGGGCATTTACTTAGCCACTTTGTTTTTTAGTGGGTTTTTTTTTAATATTTTTTTATTTTTTATTGATTTCAGGGAGGAAGGGAGAGGGAGAGAAAGAAACATCAATGATGAGAGAGAATTATTGATCGGCTGGCTCCTGCACGCCCCCGACTGAAGATTGAGCCCATAACTGAGCATACATCCTTGACCAAAATTGAACCTATAACCCTTCAGTCCATAGGCTGACACTCTATCCACTGAACCAAACCAGCTAGTGCAAGCCATTTTGAATCCGTTTTGGCAACTCTGCATTAGGGATTAGGATAATTGTACTCCTTTCCCTCCTATTTATTGGAGGTGGCAGTGAGATGATATACATATTAAGGACTACATAAAAATAAGGGGTCACTAATACAGCAATAATCCATGTTGTGTTCTTCTTTTAAATTTTAAGTGTTAGGGCCCAAGGAGGCTCAAAGGAGTTTTCCACCACTGTAGCTGAAATTACTCTTAAATCAGCTGCTGAAGTGCTTAGTGGTCAAGAGCGTCTCTTTGTGCCGTACACTCTGGCAGATTATTTCGCTTGGGTGCTTCTTTGGTGACAAGAGCCATTCAGAAGCAAGATAAGCAACTGTGGGATCTTCCAGTGTTAGGTGTACAATTCCACCAGCCTATGGAATATGAGGTTTCTACATTACTTCCAGAGCTAATTCAAGTTTTTCAATAACATGCACCCTCTAAGTTTCTTGCTCAGATTTTAGGATATCAGATTGAAGGTTGGAGATTACTTCAAAGACAATTTAGGGATATCCCAGTCACAACAATGAAGTCATTGAAATGACTTAGTCAACAAAACTATGCAATTCATTCTGTTTCATTGACCACCTTCATGACTCATTGGATCTCTAAAAATAAGGCATCATCGATCGCCAGCTTATTTGCTACCTTAAGACATATCATATCACTCCTATTCCTGATCCTGACTTTACTGCAAACACACTGAAGTGCATGAAGATTACAAGGCCATGGCATACAGTAGTATCACAGAATTCATTAAAGGTAATGTTCTTGACAACAAACCTTGAATATTCTTTTGTTTTCCCCAAGGTCATTCCTTCTTTGCTATTAACAGCTACTTTATTCACAGATTTTGACTTTCAGAGAATTTCTACAGTATCAATGTTACTAGAAAAATTGGACTCCACAAAGTGGGAAATAAATCCCTAACCCACAGAACAAAAATACAAAGGCATCTTGTTGTATCTGACCTTGTCTCAGAATCAATTAGCCAACCTTAGTATTCACAAAGCCCTTCTCGCCTAACAAGTACTCTCATTTTCTTGGATCCTCAATCTCTAAGGAAGTAATAGAAGATATAGCCAAACCTTAAGAAAGACTATCTTCAATGTCAACATTTCACAGCAAAAGAAGTGGCTCTGTTCCATCTACCTGGAAAGATCTGTACAGTCATCTAACAGTCTCTTGATACCTTCAGCATCAGCAAAGAAGACGTTAGTAGCCTCCCATTTTCCCCTTGAGTTCACTCCTATGTTCATTGCAGCTTTGTTTATTATAGCCAAAATTTAGAAGCAGCCCAAATGTCCATCAGTAAATGAGTGGATAAAAAAAGCTATGATACATTTACACAATGGATAATACTCAACTTTTAATAAAGAAGGAAATCTTACCTTGTGTATGGATGGATCTGGAGAGTATTATGCTAAGTGAAATAAGCAAGTCAGAGAAAGACAAGTGCCATATGATTTCACTTACATGTGGAATCTAATGAACAAAATAAACTACCAAACAAAATAGAAGCAGAATCACAGATACAGAGAACTAACGGATAGTTGTCAGTGGGAGGGGGTAGAGGGACTGGGTGAAAAAAGTAAAGGGACAGAAAGTATGTCAGTCACTGGTGACTGACTGGGCTCTTAATGTGTTAAGCAAAAAAAAATTATAAATAAACAAGAAAATAAAATCCATGGTCACAGACAACAGTATGATGATTACCAAAGAGAAAGGTAGGTGGGGAAAGGTAGAATATGGTAAAGGGAATATAAATGGTGATAGAAGGAGACTTGACTTTGAGTGGTGAATACAGAATATACAGATGATTTATTATGGAAATGTATACTTGAAACCTATATTATATTACTAACCAATGTTAATATAGAAATTCAAATTTTAAAAAAATAAACACCAGTTGTTTTTTCAGAGAAAATAATAAATCTATATTTAAACAAAGAGTTTTCTCCTCCTCTACTAAACACTCAAGAAGAAGTGGCAAGCCTAGAATTAGCATTCAACATTTAAATAACATATTTCTCGCAACATGTGATGAGCTTCCAGATGAAGAAGCACAAGAAGACAAGTCAGCAGGCATTCACAGTATAACCATGACATTTCTGAGAGATGAGCAGACCAAGGTTCTATTCAAGTTTCAAACCAAATAACCTAGCGACTTTCCTTTCTAAGTCTGTAATGTCCTTTATGCTTCTATTTCAATATGAAAAGTCAACGGACAGTAAATTTTTAGCAGAAAAAAAAAAGTAACATTGTCCAATATGGGAAAATATAAATATACACCAACTACCTGAAAATTCTGCTTTTAAATGGGCAACATAAACAAAAATAATTTAAAATAAAAAACAGCATCTTTTAAAGCATTATATATATTATAGACTAACCAGCAAAATTTTATACTATTATAAATGTCTCCTAAATTCTGATAAATTTTATTATTTTTAAAAATATATATTTTATTGATTTTTTACAGAATCGAAGGGAGAGGGATAGTTAGAAACATTGATGAGAGAGAACCATCGATCAGCTGCCTGCTGCACATCCCCTATACTGGGGATGTGCCCGCAACCATGGTACATGCCCTTGACCAGAATCGAACCTGGGACCTTTCAGTCCGCAGGCTGACGCTCTATCCACTGAGCCAAACCGGTTTTGGCAATTCTGATAAATTTTAATTTTTAAAAGTTGTCAGTCATTAAATATATTTTTCTAAAGGAATACTCCAGTATTTTGCATTTCAGATATTTTTAATATTTTTATTTGGCAAAGAGAAGCCCTAAGAATTTTTTAAAAAACATTTCCAGAGGGAAAACCTTTTACCATAAAATAAATTTGTGTGATTTGGGAGGACAAATCTCAATGTATTTTTTTGACATATGTGCCAATCTTACAATTAATACAAAAAAGATAAAGTTAGTTGAAATATCTTAAAAATGTAAAAATCAGTCCAGGCAACATAACTATACAATCTTGCTGTAAAAGTACTTATATCAAATTCTGCCCAAAATATTTATGCAATATAGTAAATTTAATTCCTCAAGTCACCCTTCACTGCCGGCTGGCTTTTCCATTTTCCGTTGTCTCCATTCTGAAAAACAGAAGGGGGAAAATGAATAGGTAAAATAAAACATTAACCATTCATATATTTTTTTCTCCTTACATACCCCTTTTATATGAAATTAAAATCCTATATACTCATCAAGCAGAATATCAGCACCTTAGAAAAGAACGAAGGTTAGGGTTCCTCTAGTTGTTCTCACTGCCTCACTTTGCAGAATAGTGAGCATTGAGGCCCAGAGAGATTGTGACCCTCCCAGTTTCCTTGAAAAGGCCATGTTTTTCACTAAACTTCTGCAAGCAAAATTAAGGAAAAATACTTCTGATATTTAGTAAAAGGTCTATTTCTTTTTTCACTAAAGAGGTTCCTTCACCACACATTATCGAAAGTTCTTCTAAAAAGATTAAAATGATCAAACCTAAGATTTATTCAATTTAAACAAATATTCCTAATATTGCATTACACTTAATAAAAAAATATTTCCCTCCATTATTTTATAGTCAGTGTTACATATTAAGTTTCCTCTGATATTTTTCCCTTTATGATGTTTACCGAGCAATGAAAGAAATGCTCTAAGAAGTAAAAACTTTCAGAGTTACAATCAATATACTAGTAATCATGCCTTTTACATGTACTAAGAATCAAAGATGTTAATTTTTTTCTCTTTATAGGTAATATGCTTTGGTTCATAATATTACTAACAAAAATTGCTGAATATAACAAAGCATATTCATTATATTTTAACTTATAAGGCACTTAACAAAACTAATTTCTACAATAAATAATACAAACCCATTTTCTTCTTTAAGATGTTGATATAACTCAGCTCTGTTATTAACAGAGTTCAAACGTCCAGCAAACTCCTGATGTTTTCTGGAATTGGCTGTATTGATTCTATTACTCCACAAGGTTAATAAAGACACTGGTCCTGGTGTTATATTGGAAAGAAGAGGAAAAGGTAGAATAATTCATTACTTTGAAATTTATAAATTTTAAAAATTTAACTTTAATTCTATTGTTTTATACAATTAAAGCAATATCATCTTCCCCTTATTAAAAAATGTATGTGTTTAGGGGGTCCCAAGATTACCTACTAGTTTGGTGATTTGCTGGAAGGTCTCAGATGACTAAACATAAAGTTAAAGCCACAGCTAAGAATCATTAGAGCAACATAGTAAGTATATGTACCAGATCAGGAAGGCAAAGATGAGAGGAATCTACTTGCAGGCTTTCTCTGTGCCTCTCCCTCCAGTGTGGGTTCACACGAAGTGCCTACTCCCACCAGTAGCAAAAATGCAGCCACGTGTGTACAATACTATTGCCAGAAAAGCCCATTTGGGACTGAGAGTCGAAGGTTTTTATTAGCTGCTGCTCACAAAGCCATTCTCTGACAAACTACTATTACCAAAATTACAGATCCCAGAGGGAAAGCAGGTGTTCAATTCACATGAAGGACAAAACAAGTTCTCATTTAGGGAATGTTTTAAAAGCCAAGCCTTCCCACTCCCCCAAATCCTATATAATAAAAGCCTAATATGCCAAGTGTCCGTTCGTCAGGTCAACCAATCACAGCATAATATGCTAATGATATGCTAAGGCTGCTCAACTGTTCGCTATGATGCACACTGACCACCAGGGGGCAGACGCTCAATGCAGGAGCTGCCCCTGGTGGTCAGTGCACTCCCACAGCAGGAGCGCCACTCAGCTGACCGATGGGCACCAGATGCAGGGCTCACAGCTGGCTGCTGCAGCCTGGTGACCACAGTGGAGTGGCACCAGGCCTACCGAGCCGTGGCAGCAGGCGCAACAGGGCCAGGATGAGCAGGAGCAGCAGGCAGCGATGGACTGCCGGTTTCAGTCTGAACCCCACAGGCTACACCAAGGGACCCCACAGGTACACAAGGGCCTCTAGCATTAAGTAACACTCTACAAAACAGAACTAAGCTTTTTACAAACACAGTTACCACATTTCTACCTTACCTTTTGATTTTTCTACTGGTGGAGTTTCATCCATCTCAACAAGGGGCTTTTTGTTTGGAGGTTCTGGGGAATCAGGAGAATCTTTTATAATTTCAGCTTCAGCCAATTCTTCCTTTCCACGTTCTAAGATGCCTTTTAATCTTTTAGAGGGACAAATAATAAAATTTAAAGTTTAAATATTTAGAAATCAAAATGGTTCTATAATTAAACTAGGCTTTGCATATCAATTTTAATAAAAGCTGTTCATACAAAGTAAACCTAGAAATTAATCAGAAGCTAAATGCCAATCTAAAATAAGGTAAGAGAACTTAATGAATTAAAAACAAGTATTCCCTTTTCTTCATCATAACAGTGTAATAATTCAGTAACATAGTTTGCTGCAAAATGTGAAAAAAATGGAGAAAAATTTAAGAAGCTAATATTAAAAAGAAAACTGATATTTGGAAGACATATCACAATTTAATATTTAACGATATTGGCCAAATAGTACTTCAAATTATAAAGAGTAATTTACTATTATTTGTTCCCTGGTTTATGTACTGTGGATATGTATTTACATTGCACAAGTTAGAAACTTGATTCCAAGCTTATTTTGAATTTCCCAAAGGAACAAAAACACTTTGAAAATACATAGACATACACTTGAATAACAGGGGGCTCTGAATGAGAACACTCTCCCCACACTCTTCTTTTTCCATCCTCCTCTTTTTAGAGCGAGCCAATTCTGTTTCAGAAGCTTGGTGGCTCTAAGGAAGAAGTGCATTTCTAAGGCCAACAGAATAAAAATGTTCTACATTCTACTTATTTTTGGATGAACTAATATAATTTCTAGAATTAGCTTCGAAATATTCCATGTGGGAGTTGGACAGTGGTAGTGGTTAGGGGAGTGGATGTGAAATGTGCCATGAATTGATAATTGTTCAAAGTAGATGATGGATACATGTGTATTCCACAGTAGAATAAATGTTTGAAGTTTTTCATAATAAAATCTGATTTGTTTTTAAGGGGCATACCACATTGCCATTATAATATTTACCTGGTTCCTTACCTGATTCCTGGCAAGAAGTTAGAAGACAAAGCCAGTTAATATGTCATGCTACTTTTATTTACAAATCACAAACTAAGGAAAAAGATGTACTAGTGAGGAAGGTTTTCAGAATTAGGACTACGCTCTTTCACTGTGCTGTCAAGGGCATCTTTGCCTTTTTTGTAACAGCGTCTTCCACACTTCGTTGTCATCACTGACTTACTTGCCTATCTCCAGTGCAACACTGTATGTTCTTCCAAGGCAGGAATCTTATACTAAATGCCTGGCATAGCACAGGTATTCAGTAATATTTACTGACAAAGAAATAAAACTATGTCTTTGATATTCATAAAACATAAATCCTGACACCAAAATGTCCTAAATAATAATTTTCAGAAGTTAATTAGGATAAAAATTAAACACTACCTTTGCCCCTAATAGTAAAATAAAATCATTAAGTCTAAGATATTTTTGATTTTAAGAATGACAAAATCTTAGTCATAAATGGAATACACATTAAATGAACTTCTATTAAATGAGGGTTGATCCAAATGTAGAATGTGATACACCAAAAGGCACCACGGGGCTAATCTTAATATCAACAATCACCTCTCTGAATCTTGCCAGGACTTCTCCTGTTCATAATCTTTTACTGCTTTCTCTGATTTGTCCTCTTTGTCCTCCCTCTTTCTTCCTCGTTTCTTTCGTTCTTCTTCTTCTGGGGGCTTGCTCCTACAGGCCATCAGACATTCCAGTACCCTTTGATGTTTCTCCGAGTTGTTGATATGGGCTCTTACAAGGGTTTCTAATTCGTTCCACATGATACGGTATTGTTCATCTCTGAAGTAAAGATTTAAAATAACAATCTTAGAAATACTCTTTAAATAATATTAAAGTTTTCCTTTCTACTAGCAAAGTAAAAGGAAATCATTAAACATGGATTTATTTTCTCTTCCTAAACATAAGAGTACAATTTTCAGTTATAATGTATCCAATTCTGCTATTCTATAGCATTTCATCTCAATTATGTGTGTGTGTGTGTGTGTGTGTGTGTGTGTATGTATGTATATATATATATATATATATATATATATATATATATACCTGTAAACATAACTTACATATGGAATAAGTTAACTTAAAATAAACTAATCAAGTCAGTATGACATATAAAGAAAAAAATTACCTTTTAGGGCCTTTTCCTCTTGTACCAACTGTGGAAATAGGTAGAGGATCATTTTTTCTTTCCATATCAACTAAGTTGTATATTGTTTTCTGACAATTTAACACATCTTCTTCTGTCAAAGATTCTTTCACAATAACACTGGCTAATGGGACTACCTGTTACATTTAAAACAAAAAAACAAAATCTGTCTTGAACAACAAACATAAAAGCATGTGGGCAGAACTTCAATTGATTTTAAACATCACTGTGGCGAGATCATATATAACTTTCACTTCAATTTTTCTGTTACTGCCAAAACCGGTTTGGCTCAGTGGATAGAGCATCGGCTTGCGGACTGAAAGGTCCCCAGTTCGATTCCGGTCAAGGGCATGTACCTTGCTTGCGGGCACATCCCCAGTAGGAGGTGTGCAAGAGGCAGCTGATCGATGGTTCTCTCTCATCGATGTTTCTAGCTCTCTATCCCTCTCTCTTCCTCTCTGTAAAAAAATCAATAAAATATATATTTTTTAAAATTTTTCTGTTACTATTTAACTGTATCTAACACAGATATTTTATTCTTTGCTTCAGAAATGGTCTCTGAAAAGAATATATAAATAGTCTAGAAGAAAAGTTGAAACTATTTAACACTTACCGCTTGCATGTTAAAAATGGTGGTTTGTGAAATAATCATAGGCCAGTAACGGGTATGTTTTTCTAACTGATCTTTTGCTCGTTCCAAAGGGATCTCAAGACTTCCATCGATTTTATATCTGGGGTCTAGAAAAGGAGTTAATCTGTTTTCCCTCATAAATTCACCAAAATCCTAATGATAACCAAATAAGATAAAATTAGGAACTATTTTCTAATGTTTCAGTATGGATTACATGTAACACTTTTTCCCTGATGTCTTCAGTCCTGTGATATGCAACAAAGCATTTTCTCCTACAACTCCCCCTACCACCCACTGACTTTTCTTCACTCCTATAATTAAACTCTTTTGTATCATATACAGAAAAAAGAATTAGTGAATCACATTCTTTGAATGATGGAATTATAAGTAATTTATAGTCTTTCTTTTAAAGGTAAATTTTCTATAATAAATATTTATTAGTTTTCTCCTTATAAGTTTTTAAATATTAAAGAAAAGCCTAATCAAAAACAATTTACTGCCAAAACCGGTTTGGCTCAGTGGATAGAGCATTGGCCTGTGGACTAAAGGGTCCCGGGTTCGATTCCGGTCAAAGGCATGTACCTTGGTTGGGGGCACATCCCCAGTTGGGGGTGTGCAAGAGGCAGCTGGTCAGTGATTCTCTCTCATCGATGTTTCTAACTCTCTATCCCTCTCTTCCTCTCTGTAAAAGTCAATAAAATATTTTTTTTAAAAACAATTACTTACAGCATATAACACTTTGTTTACAAAGTATGCACTCATACATATCAATCACATTTAATTTTCACAACTACCTCACAAAGAAGACAGCGATAAAATACCAACTATAATAAATTAGGGGAGGAGGAGTGAAAAATTAAAATCAGAACAATGGAATTTCTACCAAAAATAGAAACAAAATTTTTTGTAGGCACCTTTAAATAACACAAAGATTTAGTTTTCTTTCAAATTAGCTACCTAACTTCTTAAATGTTTTGTTTGCCATTTAAGTTACTTCTAAGTATACACTGAATACATAAGGAAGACTACAGGTGGATAAATAGCTCTTTCAAGCAAGTACTGCTAATTAAAATAATAAACTTTCAAAACTCCTTTTTGTCCCAGATCTTATCATGTAATAGGCATTCAATAACTACTTGCTGAATGAGAATACACTCAAATCATAAAATTTATAGATATTAGAGTCTTACTGTGATCCGGTAGTCTGTAACTCTTCCTCCACATCCTTCACTAATTGAAGGCGGATCTTCTAGAATGGATCGAGAACTACTAAGGACGTGCAAAAATATCTCTCCTCCATGGCTACTAAGCATATGACTGATGACTTTGGAACCTGACTTTCGTGGTTGTTCCAATAAAACAGAACGACCTGTCAAAAGTAATGAAATTCAAATGGGCTCTTATTTTTTCCCTTAAGGTTTATGTCTACATTTTTTCACTTTATTTATTAACCTCCTATTTTAACCAGGAGTGCTAATTTAGTTTTTCAAGTCCAAAAGTCTGAATTCTAGCCTTAGCTTTCTCTTGGTCACTCCAAGCTTACATAGTTATACAGGTGGTTTTCCAACATAAATATAGTGGTCTCCAGTATAATGTTTGGTTATACTCTTCATTCAATTACAAGTTCATATAAAATTTTTCTCTTGAACATTAAGAAGAAAAGTGAAACAAGTGTTGGATAACTCTTAAGTTGTCAAAGCTATAAAACATTTGGAGAAAACAAAGTCTAAATTCACTTCCACAATACCTGCTTATCAGCATTATTATTGTAATTGCTTTCTATTTCACATGACCAAATGTTATTTAACCTAGACTTTACATAGTCTGATAATCAAATTGAGCTTAATATAACTATGAAATTAATCTTATGATAAAAGCTGGCCAACTCGTCTTATCAGTGATTCAAAAACCAAGTTGATCTTAAGAGTCTATTAAGAGAAGCTATTAGAGTTTAGATTTAGTACATGAAATCCAAAAATTCGGTTTTCTAAAGAAATTTTCCAGGCCCTGGTTGGGTAGCACAGTTAGATTATTGTTCTGATACTCCAAGGTTGCGGGTTTGATTCCCAGGTCACGGAACATACAACAGTCAACCAATAATACATAAATGAGTGGAACAACAAATTGATGTCTCACTCTTTCTCTCATTCCTCTCTCTCTAAAATCAATAAATAAATATTTTTAAAATAAATGTTTTCACACAAGGAAACCAGAGATTTAAAGCTATGTGTTTAACAATAATATAGTAAAATATTTTAAATGTTTATGATAAAGGTATAGTGTTTAAAGAGAAATAAGTCCATATATACTGTACAATTTAAAATTCAATAGGCCAAGGTAAATGGTCTGTACTATACTATCTTAAAAACAAAACAAAACATGCAGACTTTAATGGTCAAATTTTTAAATTAAAAATACCAAAAAAAATATATTAAATAAAACTTACTTGGATACAATAGTCTGAAAGACATAAAGTCATCTTAATTTTAAACATTAGTAAACTAGTTAAGGGCATTTATAATTATATAACTTTAAAGCAGTTCTGGGAAATAAAATGGTTAAACTATGTTGAAAAAATAGCTTTTCCAGAGTTCATGATTTCACTTGTAATAATCTCAGTTAAAACAATTAAATGATGAAAGTTACCATTTAGAAGAAAATTAGTAAGGCAGGAAGAAGGTCTACTATTTACATCTACAGGTGAAATTCGATAAGCGCCAGTGCAATAGTGTAATTCTGAAATACAAGAAAATACTGATTTGAAAGAATATAAAGGAATATTTCTACAAAAGATAAGAAAGAAACAAACAAACAACCACTTATTTCTTAAAGCCATAAAACAATGAAAAACAAAAACTCCAAAAAAAGCAAATTAATGAACCCTTTGTAACATTTTAAGAAATTTTTAAAATACCTACCAATGTTATTGGTCCTTGGTGTGCACCACTTTAATGTTATTGTTTCTTTAAACGAGCCTTCTCTACTGCTACCACCTAAGTGGGAATCACCTTTAAAAATAAATCAGAGAAACAGTAACATTACATTAAGACTACAAATTTCAAATTGTTTACACAAGATTTCTGAAAGAATAAGTTTTATAAAATACCTCTGGGAAAACATTTTTTATGAAGTCTCCTAGAAAAATATCAAATAGAGTTTGGATGTTAGCTATGATTAAAATAAATATTTGATTTCCCTCCAAATTTCTCATTAATTTAATCATCCCAATCACTGCACTGAAAGCCAACAGCAAAACTTTTTGAAAAGGGTGAAGTGAAAATAAGTAAAGAAATGAAGGAAAGAGTATTCAGGGAAGGAAAACAGCAGATATCCAAATACTGTGGCAGGTGAGAGCATGAAGAGTTCCAGGGCCTTTTAAGACATTTGAAATTCTGTTATCATCTTAAAGGCAACAAAAAAGCACTAGGGGTTTTTAAGATAAGGAGAACATGTCCTGAGTATCACTGTGAAAGATATTCTAGTCAGCAGGTCCAGTAGCTAGACATACCATTAAGGAGGCTATTATAGGATACTAGGTAAGAAAATATTAGGCTGGGCTATTAATAGGGAGATGTAATAGTAGTGGAGATGCAGATGTAAATGTATGAGAGATACTTTGGTAGATAAAATCAAGTAAATGTGATCATGTGCAAATATAAAGAACCATGTGAAGACAAAACAACCATCTACAAGCCAATGAGAGGCTTCTGAAGAAATGAACTGCACAGTCACCTTGACCTTTCATTCCTAGCCTCCTGAACAGAAAATAAAATTTGTTGTTTAAGCCAAAAGAAAAAAGAGAGAATGTGGTGATAGACTGGATATAAAGTATGACAGAGAGACATCTTAAAGATGACTCTGAAATTTCTGCCTTATATATAGTACATGAATATCCAAGAGGGTTATTCACTGAAAGTGGGAAAATTAGAAAACCAGTTCAGAGGGCAAAGTTCGTAAGTTGTTTTTGGGAATACTGAGTTATAGGTGCCTAAGAGACATATTTTAATACACCTAACTTACTGAGCATCATAGCTTAGCCCTGCCTACATGTGCTCAGAATGCAATATCCAAAAAAATGCTGGCAACACAGTACTCTGTACAATATCCATTGTTTAACCTCGAGATCAAGAGGCCAACTGGGAGCTACAACTTGCTGCCACTGCCCAGCATCACAAGAGTTTCATACTACACATCTGGAGCCCAGAAGAAGATCAAAGTCCAAAGTGAATGAGTATCACTTTCTCACCATCCTAAAGTTAGAATATATAAAAATCATTACGTCAAACCATTGTAAGTTGTGGACCCTCTGTATATACCTGAAGCTTAGAGAAGATACCCGGGCTAAAGTATAGGCCTACTCATCAAAATTCAGCTCTAATGTCCCCTCCTCTGTAAAGTTTGCCCAACTCAGAAATATAATTACATGCAACCCCTAAGTTCCCTCAGAACTGTGTCCCTATTGCTACTATAGCATTTACATATGTTGTCCAAGTCAATCAACAACGATTTTAGAGAAAAAGTTGGGTTATAGAATATTCTTATCATTTTTCTAAGTTTTAAAAATAAACATATTAAAAATTGATATTACATCATAGGTTCTTAGTAATTTCCATATATTGTATTTTCAAAAACATGTTATATATATATATATTCCTTTGTTAAATATGAATATATCCACTTACCTTAATAATTTTTCTCCTGTTAGAGATTCTTGTTTAGAAATTGGTAGAATATTACAATTCATCTAATCTAGCTTTATTTATTTACTTATTTATCTTTTTGTTAATCCTCACCCATGGATATTTTTCTATTGACTTTTAGAGAGAGTGAAGGAAGGAGAGAGAGAAAGAGAGAGAAACTTTGATGTGAGAGAGACACATCAATTGGTTGCCACCAGCACATGCCCTGACCAGAGCCAGGGATTGAGCTTGTAACTGAGATACATGCCCTTGACCAGAATCGAACCTGGAACCCTTCAGGCCGCAGGCCAACACTCTATTCACTAAGCTAAACTGGCTAGGACTAACATCTATAATAATAAAAGCATAATATGCTAATTAGACGGGACAGCCAAACGACTTTCAGGATATCATTCCAGATGTCCTTCAGGATGAAGTCGCCACAGCAGGAGCCAAGGCAGAGGTTAGGGGCGATCAGGCAGGGAGGGAGGTGAGCGATTTTGATCCTGTGGTCCTGGATTGTGAGAGGGATATCTTACAGGATCAGGCCTAAACTGGCAGTTGGACATCTCCCGAGGGGTCCCAGATTATGAGAAGGTGCAGCCCCCACCAGGCATGAATTCCATGCACCAGGCCTCTAGTCTTTAATATATAAGTACATAAACTGAAGTGTAGAAACACATAGGATTTGCTAGCTGCTGGCAAAGCTTTGGCTAAAACTGTTACCTCTTAACTCCAGAGTCCTAACTGATACAGCTGCAGAAATCACAGTTTTGGAGAAAAAAACCCTACTGAGTCAAATACCTTTTAGAGGAAAAAAAGGTCACTAAATTTCAAAACAATCGATTTATATCCAGGCTTATAACCTGTAAGTCCATCACTCTTTCAAGGTGGCTCCTATTCTTTTCCCTTTCCCAAAGCAGTTTGCCTAGAAAAGTAAAACTATGACATGACTTCAATGGTCTCTTTCACAATAGCTTAGTCTTTCCCAAAGTAAGAATAACACTAGTTCCATGACCATTAATATGTGATATTGTCAAATAAGTTTGAAAAGGAATGAACTAACGTCCATCAGGTTTGTTTACTGCAGAGCATCTCAAAGCTGTCCATAAGCTTCTATATCTTAGATCTCACAAATTAACTTTCCAATGTCTCTTACTCACCACTTTTCAGGAAATCTACATGTGCATCTTTGTGATGAAGTAACTCCACATCATAATTGGCAGATGTGTTAGCATGTTGTTCTTCCTTAAAGCAAAATTTAAAATAACTTGGTTTTGTTTTCCAAATAATGAAGTTACTTATTAACTATTAATTTTGCTCTTTGCTTAGAATGAAATGAAATACACTGGACAAAAATTATCTACAATAACGGTATAGTTTGCTCAGTAACTAATCTATTTAAAGATGCAACAGTTTTCCACTGAAATATAAACTATTAAAAAACTACTTGCTATATATTAGTAATACAGTATCTAATAATTTTTCTTATGTTATGTCATGAGTTATCATAAGATTAATCCAGAAATTTTACAAATTTACTCCGAATGCACTGTCTTGCGCAAATATACACAAATTGTCTGTAAACAAATATAATGTAATTAAAATAGTTTATATATGTTGAAAGTGAAATCATCATTTAAAGGAGGAAGCAGCATCTTTAAATACCTACAATAAATTAACAAATGTCAATTATATAAAATAGCAAATACTGACTAATAAACAAGTTTATTCGTTTTCACTAATAGTCAACAAGAATTTTGATATTATCTACTTACAAGGAAAAAAAAAAAGACTGAAGAACGAATCACACCAGCAGCACACAAATATAATCAAATTCTAAGAGCAAGGTATTTGTCACCCTTAGAGTATTTTTCCTTATAACTCGTGAAATTATATATAATAAATACATCTATTATGCTACTTTACTTGTTAATTGCTTCTGCACCCAAACCATTCTATGGGTTAAAGTTAAGAGCCGGCCCATGGTATAAAGAGAAAATTAATAATCAAAGATATTTCTATGCAATTTAGTGTTCATCATTTGGTGGCAAAAAAATGTAATTGGGACTTAAAATAAAGTCTCTTTGCATTTTTAGATATGATGATTACTTTACTTGTAAACATAATCAATGAAATTAAAAATAACTCCACTTAGTAAAAATTCATTAAAAGCTTACTATGGGCCAGGCATTGTGCTAGTTCTAGACAAGCTAATGATAATATTATGAAAAGGAACAGGTGGCAACAGGTTCCTAAAAATATCCATTAATAAAATCGTAAGACTCACATCTTTGGTTTTTCAGGTAAGGTTATAAACTTATTTAAAACTATGAGCTATTTTTCCCTACTCCGATTTATTAGTTACAAACGCCTTTATACTTGTTGGGCAAAAACAAAAATACAGAAAATAAAAGACCAACTAGAATACACAATGTAAGGAAAATCTAGTAACACAACTGTCAGAAAAAGAATCACAGAAAAAATGGTCATTTAAGATAGAGATTATACTTTGATGAAAATAATGAGAACATAATTAAAAACAAAAAAGCTGATATAAATTGTTCTTATTAGAAAGAAAAACAGCATTTTGTTCTGTGATCCTTTCTTGTTGCTTTTTAGTACTTACTGACCTGGTCAAAGACACTGAATGTGGGCTAGCAAAACAGAAAACATGATATGGGAGAAAAAAAATTAAGGTTCAATTAAAATAAATAATATATGTCAAACAAATGTTTAAAAAGCAAAACAGAGCTTTCAAAATAGCAGGAAAAAGAGCTGCCTACCTTCATTGGAATATTTGTAATAGTAGTTGAAGCCAAGTCAAAATGTTGCTGTACTAAAACATTTAATTTGGTAGCAAGATGCCGTCCTGCACGAACACTATGAACTTCGCTGGTTAAAACGGGGGACAACTACAGAAAGTATGAAAAAAAAACAAAAACACCATAAAACATTTTAATACACTGTAACCAAGATGCTAAATAGTTTACTTCCACCCATAAAAAGTGTGTTTTCATTTTATAGAATTTGGAAAAATACAAAGGTCCATAACTATGCCCATTATTATTGTGTTGTTTTTTTTAATATATTTTATTGATTTTTTTAAAAAGAGGAAGGGAGAGGGAGAGAGAGTTAGAAACATCGATGAGAGAGAATCATCGATCAGCTGCCTCCTGCACACCCACTACTGGGGATGTGCCCGCAACCAAGGAACATGCCCCTGACTGGAATCAAACCTTGACTGGGACTCTTCAGTCTGCAGGCCAATGCTCTATCCACTAAGCCAAACCAGTTAGGGATGGTCATTATTTTTTTTAAATATTTTTATTTCAGTGAGGAAGGGAGAGGAAAAAATAGAAACATCAGTGATGAGAATCATTGATCAGCTGCCTCCTGCATGTCCCATAGTGGGGATCGAGCCTGAAACCCAGGAATGTGCCCTTGACTGGAATTGAACCCAGGACCCTTCAATCTGCAGGCCGATGCTCTACCTACTGAGCCAAACCGGGTAGGCACTAATGATCATTATTTTAGCAATAAATGTTCAGACATTCATTCATTCATTTATTTAATAAATAAGTATCAAGCAGAACTTACTACATTATATGCTAGAAACTGTGTTAACTATTGGAGGATACAGCAGTGAACAGATAAATTCACTGTCCCTTGAAACTTAGAGTTGTTGATTTAAATACATATTTTCATTTATAATTTTACTTCTACTTATCTATATGCAAAATGGATCTGAAGTGGCCCACAGAAATACTGTAGAAAAATAATTCATTTTGAAGAGAGAGGACAATGCCCGAAAGATAAAACTACTCCTAAGGAATGTGGGAATCACTACAAACATATTTTATCACCAATAAGTATGATAATGCAGCCAAACTTTACTTACAATAAGGTAACACAAAAGTTTACTCATTCCAAGGTAACAATATTTATTGTAAATAAGCTTTTTAGCTATCACAAAGTAAAGCCAACATATTGCCACATTATCAAAAGATACAGATAAAAGTTAGTAAAAATGGAGCTTATATTGGAAATCACCTAAAACCACAACAATAAATTTTAGGAAATCACCTAAAAACACAATCAATAAAGCTAATGACCTAAAAATACCACATAACTACCAAGCATTCATAGACTAAGGTAATACTTCACATGTTTATATTAAATAAGGCTAAGAAAAAAACCTGAACATAAGAACAAACACATTTAATACAATTATGTAAATACAGACCACTGACAGAGAATATTATGTGATGCAAATCCTTTTAACAATCAACAGATTTACGGTATCTTTTCCTTCAAAAATGTTCAAATCTATTTAAAAAGGAAAACCAAGGCTGGAAATTAGTTTTCCCCCATCTGATTGGGTAAAATTAATTTCTATGTTACTAGAGTGTATTTTTGTCAGAGTATATTACTTTTCTAATGAGGAAAAATAAGCTTTTTTAGGAATAAAACATCATTACAGCAACTGAAACTCATTCCAATAATTGAAATTTTAGGAATAATGCAAACTATGTATGGTTTTACAACACATTTAATGTCAAAAGACAAGCAAAACAAAAAAGTTTTTTGTTTTTAAATCTTCACCTGAGGATATGTTTTTATATATTTTAGAGAGAGGAAAAGAGACAGAGAGAGAGAGAGAGAGAGAGAGAGAGAGAGAGAGAGAGAGAGAGGAAAAGTGAGAGAAAGAGAAACACTGAGCCATTACTTCCTATACACAACTAGACTGGGGATTGAACCAGCAACCTAGCTAGGTATGTGCCCTGACCAAGAATTGAACCCAAAGCCTTTTGGTACAGATGACACTCCAAACAACTTAGCCACTCAGACAAGGCTAAACACAAAACACTTTTAAAATGTATAATTATAACACAAAGAACCAACTTAGGTGTTTTGCTATACAGGTCCTTTGAAAACTGTAAATATGGGATGGAGCAAAAGTAGGTTTACAGTTGTTCTGATGAAAAAAATACAATAGCAGAAACTGGTTTGGCTCAGTGGATAGAGCGTCGGCCTGCGGACTGAAAGGTCCCAGGTTCGATTCTGGTCAAGGGCATGTACCTTGGTTGAGGACACATCCCCAGTAGGGGGTGTGCAAGAGGCAGCTGATCGATGATTCTCTCTGATCGATGTTTCTAACTCTCTATCCCTCTCTCTTCCTCTCTGTAAAAAAAAATCAATAAAATATATTTTAAATATATATATATTTTTTAAATATAATAATAAATAATAATAATACAATAATGAATAATAATGCAAAATAATAAATAAACTATGTGTTTCATGTACTTACAACTATAAACCTGCTTTGCCCCACCTTGCATTTTCTTAGAAGAAACTATTGGCAATGTGATCATTATAATGCTAACCCTTGTCAGCATTTTTTAGTAATAACTAAAACTTATCTTTTCTCTTTTACTTCTGCACTTACCTCTTTTTTAGAACGATCAGATACAAGGCTATCTTCACCAACAGGGTAGGTATGGATCAAAACCAGTTCACACTTCTGAATCTGCATGAGACTTAAAGAAAAACTTTCACTTAGAATATAAGAATACATACTATTCTTATACGTATGGACACAAATATCCTCAACAAATTACTACTAGTAAACCAAATTGAGCAACATATAAAAATAATTATATATCGTGACCAAGTGAATTATCCCAAGAATGCAAAGTTAATTTAAAATCCAAAAATTAACTAATGTGCATAGCATATCAACAGAAAATTTTTTAAATCCAATAATCTCCAAAAATACAAGAAACCACATTTGACAAAATCTAAGACCTTTTCAACAAATTAGAAATAGAAGAAAACATATTTTAGTAAATAAATGGCAGTAAAAGAATTTTTTTTTTTTAATGTGGAGGTATATACTAAATGAGCAAAAATTGAAAGTTTGTTTCTATGAAGTGGGGAAAGACTGGAATGGAGATAGCTGTTTTGCTTTTAGTGTTAGGTGATGTTTTTAAACTCTGTGCATTCAATGTAAAGATTCTAGGCAGATAAACTATTGAGAGTTTAATTTACCAAAACAGCATATCTCTATAATTAGATACTACTGTTAACACAAAAGCTACATATTTAGAAAAACTGTGTTAATTGTTGTACTTGTATAAACATCAAATGAATTAAGTTCAAATGCAAAAGTAATTTTTGTGTTTAAAGGATAAAAAGAAAATTCTTATAATCGGGTATAATCCTATCTAATAAGAGAGTAATATCCAAGTTAACCATCACTCCACTATACTCACAAGCCATGCCCACTAGCCAATCAAAGTGAGTATGCAAATTAACCCCAACTAAAATGGCTAAGGCCACAGAGCAAGCAGGAAGGAGGTTTGGGTTTCCCTGGCAATGGAGGAAGCCATGCTTTCCACACACCCTGGCAGGCCCAGGCCTCCATTCAAAGCTACAAAGTTTCAATTATAGAAGATAAATAAATTCCAACAGAAATAGCAGCAGCCACAGAGCTTCAGAGAACAGGAGGCTAGATTGCTCCCGGCAATGGAGAAAGCAAATTTTCTGCAGCCCTGGCCAGCCCAGGCCTCCGCCTCTGCTTAAGGCTACAAAGTTTCAATTATAGAAGCAAATTCCAAAAGAAATGGCTGTTGCCACAGAGCGAACAGGAGGCTTGGCTCCACTCCAGGCTACAAAATTTCAATTATTCAAGAAGATAAATAAACCCCAGATACCAGGGTCTTCGCTTGGGTCACCAGGAGGCGTAATCAGCCTGCAAACCACCACAAACCCCTCTCCCAGGCTGCCCCATGTCCCAAGGGAACCCCCACCCTGATCCGGGACACCCTTCAGGGCACCAGCTGGCTCCCACTGATGCACCAGGCCTCTATCCTATCTAATAAAAGAGTAATATGCAGATTGACCATCACTCCAACACACAAGATGGCTGTCCCCATGTGGTCAAAGATCCTGCCCCCATGGGGACACAAGATGGCCACCACAAGATGGCCATCAGGGGAAGGTAGTTGGGAGGGACCAGGCCTGCAAGGGGGGGCAGTTGGGAGCAATCAAGCCTGCAGGGGAAGGCAGTTAGGGGTGACCAGCCCGGTAGAGGAGGGAAGTTGGGGGTGACCGGGCCTGCAGGGATGGGGAGTTGGGGGGGATCCAGGCCTGCAGGGGAGAGCAGTTGGGGAGACCTGGCCTGCAGGGGAGGGCAGTTTGGGGTGACTAGGCCTGCAGGGGAGAGCAGTTAGGCGCAAACAGGTTGGCAGGGGAGCAGTTAGGCATCAATCAGGCTGGCATTGGAGTGGTTAGGGTATGATCAGTCTGACAGGCAGAAGCAGTTAGGGACAATCAGAAAGGCAGGAAGGCGAGCAGTTGGAAGCCAGCAGTCCTAGATTGTGAGAGGGATACTGACTGCCTGTTTCTCAGACACCCCCTAAGGGGTCCCAGATTGGAGAGGGTGCAGGCTGGGCTGAGGGACATCCCACCCACTCTATGCACTAATTTCATGCACCGGGCCTCAAGTTTTCCATATATAACCATCACAGAGAAAATATATTGTGCATTAGTTCCCTTTTTACTGTTTTTTAAGGACAAAACTAGGCAATATTAACCTTGACCTATAATTACTTATTTGAAGAATACAGAACTTATAATGCTAAAAAGTTTCCAACTTTTTATTTTAAAATTTCCAAACCTATAGAAAAGTTATTGAAATAATGATACTATTCAAAGAATATTGATATATCCTTAAACTACATTCACTAAGTGATACCGTGTTTCCCCGAAAATAAGACATCCTCCGAAAATAAGACCTACTTCATGGAAACAAAATACATCCCCTGAAAATAAGACCTAGCGCATCTTTGGGAGCAAAAATTAATATAAGACACTGTCTTATTTTTGGGGAAACGGTAGCTATACTTGTTCTATGTACGTAAATAGACATACACTTTTTTTTTATTATGCCATTAGATAGTAAATTGCAAAGGAAATACTTCGTTCCTAAATATTTCATCATGCTTCTCTTAGTGGAATAATCTTACTTATTAACAATAATACCAGTACTCCGCTTAAAAAGATTAATAATAGCTCAATCTAATTTAGACATCACATTGCAACAGCCCAAAACATATTTTTAATAGCTTTTTGCTTTAAAAAAATTCATATACTGAAATTTATATTTTAATTGGTCCATAATGAATAATGCCACTGACAATTTATTCATTTTATAAATTTGAAAGAATATGAGAGCAAGCTATCAAAACAAATATGCATTATAAATTTATACATTGTTATAGTTCTGATCACCTTTCCTATGGAAAAAAAACAAAATCTTAAAGTGAAAGGGAAAATAGGGAATAAAATTTCTTATCAAACATATCTTTTGACTAATTTATAGAGTCAGAAGAGAATTCAAGAAAATTTTACCATTTTCTAGTAAAATTATTGAAATAATATAGTCATATGAAATATATGACTATAAAATTGAATATATATTTTTTTCATATGTGGATTATACTCACTGATCTGAATTTGCAGCAAGCTTGTTATGCTCATGAATCGTTTCCTGAACACAGTCCTCAAGCATTCGCACATGACTATCACTAGTGGCATAAAAAAAGATACAACAAACTTAAAGGAATAAACAGTAAGAGAAAAAATTAAACACTCTATTCTGCTACAGGT
Organism: Vespertilio murinus; assembly: GCA_963924515.1. NCBI lineage: Eukaryota > Metazoa > Chordata > Mammalia > Chiroptera > Vespertilionidae > Vespertilio > Vespertilio murinus. The sequence continues at coordinate 163,849,486 of OZ004707.1, read as the reverse complement.
ATTTAAAATAACTTCAGTAAGGATTGTTTTTAAGTACTCATTCACAACATCAAATAACCAACTGAAAAAATAGTGAGAAGTCAAATTAACCTACATGATGACAATCTAAAGTTTTCAATGAGATGAGTCTTTATTTTAGAATTGGATAAACAAATTTTGAATATTAGAAAAGTCATTTGTGATATGTTTAAATGCTAACATATCGTCCCTACTCTTTAAAATAAAAGCTGTGGAAGAGTAAAATTCCCTCTGTGAAAGACTTACTGTTATTGTCTCACCTTTTTGCATTAGTAATGCAAATTATTCTCCCTCTATTTCCAACACGTTCTGCATTCTCCATTAGTAGAGTACGGGCCTCATGTTGGTATTCCGTGATTTTACAGAGGGTTTCCACTGCTGCAACAAGGCCATGGAGAATACTGCAGCATTCTGGATCTGCCCGTGGATTAGGGGGCCCAACAGCAGCTAATGCTGCCATTAGCTAAATAATGGGAAGACAATTATGGTGACAAGAGTATGCACAAGTCAGACAAAGACATCACAAGCAAAGTAAACTATAAACCAGTATATCTTATAAATTTGGACACAAATATCTTCACAAATTAATACTGGCAAACCAAATTGAATAACATAAAAATAATTATACATCATGACCAAGGAGACTACCCCAAGAATGCAAAGTTGATTTAAAATCCAAAAATTAATTAATGTGCCTATCATATTAACAGAAAAAAATTTTAAATTACATTATCTCCAAAAATACGCATTTGACAAAATCTAAGAGCTTTTCAACAAACTAGAAATAAAAGGAAATTTCTTTAAGTAGATAAATGGCAGCAAAAAAAAAAAATTAAATATGGAAGTATATACTAAATGAGCAAGAGTTGTAAGTTTGCTTTCAAGTGGGGAAAGACTGAACTAAAGATAGCTGTTTTACTCTTATTATTAGGTGATGTTTTTAAACAATGTGCACATATTATCCTATATTGATCAAAACATTTAAATTTATCTTTTATGAAATTTTTACTAATGAGAAATTTTCAAAAAGGCCACAGTTCAAAACCTGAATCATACCTCTTGCAAATTTTGGTCTTCTTGAGTCCAGGAATTTAAAACATGTGCTCCAGAGTCGCTCACAATGAAATTCACCTGATAGATTTCAAAGAAATAATTAGTATCCAACTCCAATTCCATCTGGTCACATCATATTTAAAATTTAAAACATAGTTAATAGTAAAAAGAATTAAAAATAAAATAATATGAGGTCTCTAGCACTGATTTGTTTGTTGGTTGAGTCATTCATCCATTTTATAGGTATACAATGACTTGTACATGTCAGGTGCTATTCTCAGCGCTGGAGTATGGGAATATTAGTGAGGAATAAAACAGTTCTGTCACAATGTGGGGAAAACCAGAGGTTTGGCAGGTGTGGTAAGATAAGAGAGCAGTGCAGGGAGCCAACAAATAAACAAACAAGATCATTTCAGAGTGATAAATGTGAAGAAAAAGATGGTTAGTTACTTTAGGTTGGTTGGACAGAAAAGGGCTCTCTACACAAGTGGCAACTGAAGGAAATTAAAAATGACCAAAAGAAATCAGCCATGGGAAGAGGTGGGGATAGAGAATTCTAGGTATAGTGAATGAAGTTCTGAGCCGACCGAAGGGCAGAAGATAAACTCTTTAAAAAAAAAAAAAAAAAACTAAAAAAAAAGGCAATGGCCATATCACATAGGGCACTGAAAGTCAAAATAATAAATTTGGACTTTATTCTAAATTTTTAAGTAAAATTCAACAAAACAAAAATAGTATCACTGGGCCAGCATGGCTAAGTAGCTAAGTATTAACCTATGAACCAGGAGGTCACGGTTGAATTCCTGGTCAGGACACTTGCCCAGGTTGAGGGCTCGATCCCCAGCGAGGGGCTTGTAGGAGGCAGCAGATCAATGATTCTTTCTCAGCATTGTTTCTTTCTTCTTTCTTTCTTTCTTTCTTTCTTTCTTTCTCTCTCTCTCTCTCTCTGAAATCAATAAAAATATCTTTTAAAAAAAATAGTATCAAGTAAGATAAAATGAAATGATCACACCCTTCTCCCAAAAGGAAACATAGCCATCATTTGATATATTTTCTAATACATCACCACCTCAGCTCATCTTCAACGTGGCAGTAGTAAAAAAAAAAAAAAAAGGCTGATATTCAGATGGCACATACCAGCACAGTCTGACAAACTGCTTACGGACAGCATCCCTGCTGCTTAGGCTAGCCACAGTCAATGGTCAGTGCCTGTTCCATTTTGGTGACTATATACTTTAAATATTATCCTAGTAATTACAGTAGCTACCTTATAGGATTGTTGTGAGAATTAAGAGTTAACATACATGAACCCCTTTGGAATATGCCTGGCGCCCCCGTACGTGCTTCCTAATTATTGGCTCTTACTGTTGGTCCCAACTAAATACACATGATATTTAATCCCAAAGGGGAGTTCTACATATCACATTTTAAAAGTGGTAGACAAACAGCTCTAAATTTACAGCAAATTCATATATAAAAAAAATGTTATAGGCAGGAAGTACACTCCCCAAATCATCATTTCGCTTGTGCTTCACACTCACCAGTTTTTTGAAAGGAAATATATCATACATTATTCTACAATATTCCATGGAAGATTCTACTGAGCAAGTCCACAATGATTTCGATATAGGGGCTAACGGGATGATTCCTTGGGTCCTATTCTTCACCAGCATGTCAAACTCAACATGTTGCCTGCATGATTCCGCCATGTAAGGGCAGTGATCCACAACAAATACCGTTTTATGGGATTCAGAAAAAATCTTCATTTTGCTTCAACCTGTAAGGGATAAAAACATATTAGCCAAAGATCTTATACAGAACATTTAAATATTACATTATTTCTAATGTGTCTTTTCTTCAAGATTTGGTAGGAAACATGAATGACCAGTATCCAAAGAAATGTATTCAACAAAGGACAAGATTTAATGAGGTCCTGACCACAAAGTATCAATTCAAGGGATGAGCTACATCATATGAAGCTGTCACATGCAAAATTACAGTCCATTTTTTTTTTGCTTGTTGTTGAATGAATTTAAAATGGGCAAAAGAAAATACTTTTTTACAAATCACTGTGCTTGACCCCCTTACATAATACCAAATATAACACACGACAGATACTTTTTCCAAACACGCTTTTGATGATCCTCGCTAACTGACAGCCATCACCTCGTCTAAATCCCCACACCAACCCACGTCAGCCGTTTTGAGCCTCCCTCCAAAAAAGTCTCAAGACTTCTCTGTAAAAGGGAAGGGGCTCTAGAATGAGCAGGAAACAAAAGTGACAGCAGCAGGAAAAGCCCAAACCATAACAGACATCTCACCTAACTGCCTATCGGGGTCTTCGCGTGAGGATTAAAGGACCCCGAGTTCACAATGTTCCCCCTTAGCTTCCGAGCCACCACGGTTCATCTACCATGGAGATCAGTAAAGCTCAGGTGCTACCGTCCCCTTGGTGGGGGAAAAAAAGAGGAACTCTTCAAACTTTTTCTTATTTTAAAAAAAAAACAAAAAACACCCTTGCTTCGCTAATAAAAAAAACCTTATGTTTCACAGCCGGTCCACGTTCAAACAGCACAGGGTGAAGCACAAGTGCTCATTAAAGCGAGCTGGCTTTTCACGACCCAGCAACCTCCTTCCCCCCCCCCGGCTTTCAAACAAACGCATCTCCCGCTTCGTGCAGAACTCTCCGGGGAGGCGTCCAGGCGCCGCCGCTCCGCTGGCGGGTGCGGGGTGGTGGAAAGAAGTACCAGGTGAGCCGGATGAGGAAGACCTCGGGACGGAGGTTCGCTTACTTTCGAGCCTGGTCCTGGAGCGAACACGCACAGAGCCCACGGACCACGGCCTCCGTCCCGGGCAGAGGCCGCCGGCCGGCTGGCTGGGTGGGGAGGGTCAGCGCCCCGTCGGGAGCGCCCGGTGCCAAAGACGGGGGGCAGCGCCTGGCCCGCTCATCGCGGAGCACACCGGTCCCCCCGGAGCTTCCCCGGGGCGGGAGCGCGCGCGCGTGCGCGTGGACACACACTCACACTCACACTCACACACACTCACATACACACACTCCCCGGGGCTGCGCGCGTGCGCACGGCGCTCTCCGCCGGCCCGGCCCGGCGGCCCTTCCCCTTCGGTGGGCCGGGCGCCCGGGTCGCTGCACAGGGGGAAAGAGGGCGGAGCTAAGAATTAAAAAAAAATAGCCTCCGACCCTCAAGACTTCTCTACCCGCTAATTTTCCCCATCACCCATGGGGGAAGGGTGTTCCGGGCACCCCGAGAGCCTCCCCATCAGCGACGTGCCGACCACGGCGCCGGCTAAACCAGCCACGGGCCCGTAAGCAGCGCAAGGGCCCTCCCGCCCGGTCTCCCTTCCTCGGTCTCTTCACCGAGCCCCGGGTCGTCCCCGGGCAAAACTCGCGAGACTTTGTGAGAAACCAAACCAAAAAAAAAAAAAAAAGAAGCATGAGTAGGTTAACGGGGCGGGGCTTAGGCTGGCCCCGCCCCCACGTCTCGCGCATGTCAGGAGGGGGAGAAGGCTGCGAGTAAATCTCTCGGGTCCGCCCCCCCCGACGGTGACGCGAGGCAGGAAATCTCGCGAGGTCGCGGTGCGGTTGGGAGCGCTAGTGGGACGCGGCTCCCGGTCCGGGGATGGGGCCGAGCCCTGCTGGTCCCCCGGTTGCCCGCCGACTGCCTCCGCCTGGTGCTGCCGCCGCTCGCTGAAGAAGCTCAGCAGGCGGAAGGCCTCCCTTCCCCTGGGCGCGCGGGGGCCCCGTGGGCAGAGGCTCTGAGTCCCGATCGCCTGCCGGCTGCGGGGGACCGAGACCAGAGTAAGTGGACTGAATCCAGGCACCAGAGCCGGCGGAGGGAGCGGCCGCGTCCTTTCCCTGGGCCGCGCCGGCGCTTTGCGCCCCCTGAGCCGCGGGTCCCCGCGGCCCTCGGCGTTTCCACACACCTACCCCCCGCCCCACCCCACACCCCCGCCGCCGACCGCCCCTCCTGGGAGCCGAACTTCCTCTGCCCGGCCTCGGTTCCGAGCTCCTCTTTCCGGGACTGAGGGGCGGAAAGTTTAAGGAGAAGCTTTGGCCCTGGCCCTGGGGACACACCTTCCGGCTGTTTGCTCGCTGCCGAACCCACCTGGGAGCGCGGCAGCAAGAAAACAGGGAAGGGGGACCCTCTCTGTTGTCAATTTACCTCTTTGCAGCATTGGACACGGAGAACTCTTCTTCTCCTTCTTGAAACTTGCCCTCCAAGGATCGCTCCTCTTCTCCGGGTTTTCCTCCTGCCTTTATCCTGCGCCCCGTGTTTGATAGTGGAACCTGTATCCACCCAGTCCTGCTGGTCACGCTGGAAACCTCCGGCCCTGACTCTGCATTTCCACTCGCGCTGCGCTATTTCTCCTTTCCCCACAGGTGCAGGGGCCCTCCCCCGCCGAGCTTCCCCGCCGTCATCCTTCCCAGTGAGTTCTGAAACACAAATCTGCCTATATCACTCCCTGAACCTTTTCAGTCGCCGTTTTTGCTGACAGAACTATGTCCTAATGGTTAAGCAGTATACCATTCAGGACCCTGTACTATCAGTCCCAATCTAGCTTACCTTTTTCGTCTCATCTTGCTTCTCCAGATATCTTACTATCCAACCATGACAGACAGCTGGCTGTTTCCCCAAACATGTGCACTTATACAGCTGTGTGCCTTTGACATTATATACACACACATCATATATATATATATATATATATATATATATATATATATATATTTTTTTTTTTTTTTTTTTTTTAGAGGCCCAATGCACGAAATTCGTGCACTCGGTGAGAGGGGTCACCCACCCCGGCCTGTGCCTTCTCACAGTCCAGGAGCCCTCTGGAGATGTCCAACTGAGGCTTAGGCCTAAGCCACAGTGGGACAATCCTTAATGCTGTTGCAGAGGTGAGAGAAGCTTCCCCCACCTCTGCTGTGCCCGCCAGCATGAGCCCAGCTTCTGGCTGAGCGGTGCTCTCCCTGTGGGAGTGCACTGACCACCTGGGGGCAGCTACTTGGTGGTAATTGCGCATCATAGCGACTGGTCTTTCCACCATTCAGTCGATTTGCATATTAGCCTTCTATTATATAAGGTAATGTAATAGGAGTCCTTAGTGCTCTTAAAAATCATAGAATTTTTAGAGCCAGAAGGAAGATTGCATACTAGCCAAAAGACCTGTTTTGGGGGGTTTGTTTTAAATTTTTATTTTTATTGATTTCAGAGGAGAGGGAGAGAAAGAAAAATCAATAATGAGAGAGAATCATTGATTGGCTGTGTCTTGCATTCCCCACACTGGGGCTCAAGCATGCAACCCAGACATATCCTCTCACCTGGGATCGAACCATGACCTCCTGGTTCATAGGTTGATGCTCAACTACTGAGCCATGCTGGCCGGGCCGCTGACCTGTTTGAATATGAGAAACACACAAGTATTTGTATTTGTTAATTGAGATTATACATAATGGCAAAAACTATGCTTTTAAATAATTTTGTATTTGATTATTCTAGTATGTGTCTATATTTGAAAAATAGCGGACTATATGTGTGAGAGAGATTTTAGACTGCAGACTGTGTTTGGTGTATGTACAACCATGCAACTCTTCCAATGGCTCCTTGGCCCATTGGTTAGAAATCCTTGTTTTAGATCAGGTTATTTCATTCTCAATTTGTCATATCTTTTTTACCATATTTGTATATGCAACTTATATTTAGCCACAATTCTAAAGTAACATGTGATTTTAAGAAATTATTCTGTTCCTTTCAACTTTAAAAATTCACCTTCATATGCTTCATAAACCCTCAGACATGTTCATTTCATCATTTTCAAGAACTGAAAATTGTCTGCTTTCAAATACCCTGATGTGTCTGTATAAGGGGATTATTTTTATGTGTAATTTTCATGCATTTTTTGCTTAATTTTTTTTAGAGTATAAGTTTATGAGAAAACCATACTACACCTTTTTATTTTTCTACTCCCTGTTATCTACGAATTGACATTAGAGGTACCTGCCTGAGCAACCCAATAAAAATTTTTAATTAAACTAGATTGCTGACATTTGAAGGCATATCAGTAGTCATAGTGTTTCTGTATGTCCAGCTATAGGATATTGAATTTTGGAGTAGAAGAGAAAGAAGAGTGACTTGAATTTCTTTAAAATTTTGTTAACCAAACTAAAGTTAACAGCTGTCAGTTGCTGTCATAGGTGGGTGGTAGTTTCTCTTTTGTGGGCAGCAGAATGTTCTGAACCCGCTGCCAGGAGTCTTATTGTCAGTGTCTTTGGGTGGTAAAGTAGGCGAGTATATAGCTAATGCAGGGGGAAAACTTGCTTTAGAAAAATTTTACCTGTAATTTGGGCCCACTTGTAGGAGATAATGTAAGTAATAATTAAGCATGATAAAAATAGGTAGATAAGTTGGGAATACCCCTTTTTTTTATTTAACTGGAATATATTTTTAAAACTTGTTAGAAGAGTTTAGAAATAATCTTCCTCCCACTCCACTTACGGACCCAGAAAGAGGGGAGAGGGGAAACACAATGTTTTTGAAAAAGGTGGCAAAGCATATTATAAAACATCTAAACTTTTCTGTGGTTTCACATACAGGAAATGAACATGCAGATTCTTAAGAACTCCATGTCACTGTTTTTCTGAAATGCTAATAAAATTATGCTTTGAATTACCTGATGTTTAAAATTCATTTCTCTGAATAGCATTGCTTTTATAGTTACAAAGTGAACTTTAAATATAGTTTATTTAGATAATAGTACTTTTAGCAGGCTAGAGAATATTTTTTAAAGTTGATGTTAATTGTAACTGAGAAAGCCTATCAGTACACATCCATTGGTCTTATAATTAACTATAATGTGTAATAAAAATAGATGCTAGGTTTTTACTAATTATAAGAAAAAATATTAGAAATTTTGTTATTTCATTCTTCATTTACTCTCCCATTTACGTTCTGGTGCTGGCTTGAAATGCAATTTTTATAATATTTTGCAAGACCTGTTGGTGAAATAGAGTCAGAGAATTTGCTCCGTTTTTCCAGCCAAGAAGACAGATAGTTCGTATTTAACTAAAAGCAAACAGGGTCCTGGGAGCCACCTTGGCTCCCGAGTAGAGCAATAGCCTGGGGATTGGAAGTTCTATTTCTGGCACTAGCTTTACTCCTTCTTGCTGCATGGTGCTGTCATTCATTTCCTTTCCGTTGGAATCCCTGAGTCCACATATTTCCTAATTGATAAATGGGATTAACACATGTCCTGTTGACCAAAAGACATTATTAGGTCGTAGTCCTCAGGTTCAGAAAGCTATGAACAGTTTGAATTAATTAAATGATTATTTAGCAGTTTTATTTTATTCTACAGTGCTGTGGAGGTCCATTTGGATTGACTTAGGTTAGAGAGAAGGCTAAGACTAGGTAAACCAAAATGAAATATCACGCTTGTCGGAATGATAATCTTCAATAAATCAACAAATAATGTTTTTGAAGAAAAGGAAACCCTCATACACTGTTGTTGAGATTGTAAACTACTACAGCCCCTAGGAAAAACTGGAGGTTCTTTAAAAAATTAAAAGTAGAGCTGCTATACAATCCAGCAATTACACCTCTGGGGAATTTATCCAAAAACAAAACAAAACACTGACTAGAAAGATATATTCATTGTATGTTAATTGCAGCATTACTAGTAAGAGCCAAAATATGGAAGCAACCTAGATGTCTAACAATAGATTAATGAATATAATATACCGTACCTCATGGTGTGTGTGTGTATGTGTGTGTGTGTGTGTGTGTGTGTGTGTGTGTAAAAGGCTAAGCCACTGTCCAACAACCATGATGTGCAGTGACCACCAGGGGGCAGACTCTGATGAAACCTCATATAAGAAGCAGAATTTCTCCAGAAGAAGGTTGACACTGATGTAGCATGACACATAGAGGCCTCTTTGGCTCTTCAGTAGTGTGTGTGAACATTATCTGAGGTCATCTGACCAAGCAAAAGCTAGGAAGGGTCTTCTAGTCAGATTGACCACAGAATACAGGTAATAAAATGACATCTTTCACAAATGACAAGCTAGAGAATGGCCTCATAAAAGAAAACTATTTCTGTACAATAAAAAATGTATCCATTGTATGTTTACTATTTTCCCCCATCATAAATTCATGGTATTTTACATGCATTTTTATTATGTCTGCAAATTGTATTTTTTTTTTCGAATATTATAAAATCACTTTCAGTCTTGTGCCATCCTAACAAAGAAAAGCTATGGGTGTTCTTAAATGTTTTTCTCTGTCCATACAATAAACAAACCTGTAACAAATGTTGCTGCAGAAGCATATCTGTGTGAGCATGAAACTAAAATAGGATGATATGCCACCCTTGTTTTGAGTCTTGATTTTAATTTTTATTATAGGTATTCTTTCAGAAATGAGTTGCACAATTGAGAAGGCCCTTGCTGATGCCAAAGCTCTGGTTGAGAGACTGAGAGATCATGACGATGCAGCAGAGTCTCTGATTGAGCAGACCACGGCGCTCAACAAGCGAGTGGAAGCAATGAAGCAGGTTTGGTTCTGTTGATTTTATTTTTAATTTATTTTTATTTTTATTTTTTTATTGATTTTTTACAGAGAGGAAGGGAGAGGGATAGAGAGCTAGAAACATCGATGAGAGAGAAACATCGACCAGCTGCCTCCTGCACACCCACCACCCGGGATGTGCCCGCAACCAAGGTATATGGCCCCGACCGGAATCGAACCCGGGACCTTCCAGTCCGCAGGCAACTATCCACTGAGCCAAACTGGTTTCGGCTGATTTTATTTTTTTAAAAGGTAGTCATTGCTGAAACCGGTTTGGCTCAGTGGATAGTGTCAGCCTGCTGACTGAAAGGTCCCGAGTTTGATTCTGGTCAGGGACATGTACCTTGGTTGCGGGCACAGTAGGGGGTGTGCAGGAGGCAGCTGGTCAATGTCTCTCTCTCATCGATGTTTCTAACTCTCTATACCTCTCTCTTCCTCTCTGTAAAAAATCAATTAAAAAATATTTAATTAATAAATAAATAAGCAGTCATTGACATTTATGTGTTGTTTGAATCACTAATTTCTGCTTAATTAGTACTTATTTTTTAAGGTTCTTTTTAAAATTCAAAGGTAGCTTGACTTGTATGTTTCAGTTTTACTTAATTTTTGTTTTGTTCAGGTGAGATAGGTTTTTTATATGTATTCTAAAATCTGTAGACTTGATTACAATTTTTCAGACAGACACATATTTGAGTTTATAAAATACATGAATCTATTCAATCCAGATACATTTGGCAAAGACCAGATAATGTCATTTACCAGTATAGACACATTTTGCTGTCATAGTTTTTTAATGTGGAAATGTTTGTTTTTCTTTATAAAACTAGCTAGATGATTTTATTTAACAATACTTATTATTATTATTTTTAAAATATTTTATTGATATTTTACAGAGAGGAAGGGAAAGAGATAGCGAGCTAGAAACGTCAATGAGAAAGAAACATCGACATGCCGCCTCTTGCACACCCCCCACCAGGGATGTGCCCGCAACCAATGTACATGCCCTTGACCGGAATCGAACCTGGGACCCTTCAGTCCGCAGACCGACGCTCTACCACTGAGCCAAACTGGTTTCGGCTTAACAATATTTTTTAAATAAGGCAGAGTAATATCTAGTTTATACCTTTTGCAGTTATTACATTTATATTTGCTACCTTATTTTTTATTGATGCTGCCAGTTAAAGAAGAAATGAAAAGGGCTTCACTTCTTATTATCCGTAGTGTTGTGTGTAAGGACTTTCCAATGGCCATGGAGTTCAGCTACTATTTAAAGCCCTCTTCTGATAAAAAAAATTTTAACTCTTAAGAGAATTATAAAAGTTTTGATATTATGATGAAGTCAGTAGGGGGAAATGTATATTCATAGCCTCCTCTCATGAAATTCATTTTTTAAAAGGAAGCAATCCTGGAATCCAGCTTTTATCAAAACTACTGGAAAGAACAAGTTTACTTAGTTTGTTTTGCAACTCTGTTGCCCTAAAAAGATTACACACCTCCTTAACTATGTAGCTTGTCTTATGCATTGTAGCAAACATATATCTGATATTGAGCTGTGAAAAGAATTTGACAGCTAAATTTAGAACCTGGAATGTTATAATGACTGTTACTAAGTGGCTCATAAAAATGCCTTGAAAATAAAATTGTATTCCTAGTTATTAAAAAAAAAAGATAATAATTTTGCACATGTTAATGAGATATAACTTGCATGCCATAAAGTGTATCCTTTTGAAGGGTATAGTTTATTGGATTTTAGAATATTCACAGGTTGTGTAACCATAATCACTAATTCCAGAACATTCTCATCACCCCAAATCCCCATTCTCCTTTCCCCAAGCCATCACTGATTTTTCTATCTTAATGGATTTGCCTATTTTAGACATTTCATATGAATAGAATCTTGCAGTATGGGGATTTTTGTGACTGATTTAACAATGTTGTTAAGGTCTATCCATATTGTAGCAGGTATCAGTGCTTCATTCCTTTTTATTACCAAACTAGAGGTCCAGTGCATGGAATTTGTGCAGTCGGGGGGTAAGGGAGTCCCTTACATGGAATTCATGCAGTCTGAGTGGGATCTCGCAATCCAGGAGCCCTCGGGGGATGTCCGACTGACGGCTTAGTTGGACATCCTTAGCTCTGCCACAGAGGCAGGAGAGGCTCCCACCACCACCACTGCGCTCGCCAGCCACGAGCCTGGCTTCTGACTGAGCGGTGTTCCCCCTGGAGGGAGCGTACTGACTTCCACGGGGCAGCTCCTGTTGAGCATCTGCTCCCTGGTGGTCAGTGTGTGTCACAGCAACCGGTCATTCTGCCGTTCGGTCGTTTTGCATATTAGCCTTTCATTATCATACTAGAGGCCCGGTGCACAAAATTTGTGCATGGGGGTGTGTCCCTCAGCCCAGCTTGCACCCTCACCAATCTGGAACCCTTGGGGGATGTCCAACTGTGATGATCCTTGTAGGATTGGGCCTAAACCGGCAGTTGCACATCCCTCTCTCAATCCGGGACTATTGGCTCCTAACCGCTTGCCTACCTGCTTGATTCCCCTAACTGCTTCTGCCTGCCAGCTTGATTGCCCCCTAACCACTCCCCTGCTAGCCTGGTTGACACCTAACTGCTCTCCTGCTGGCCTGGTTCCCCCCAACTGCCCTTCCTTACAGGCCTGGTCCCTCCCAACTGCTCTCTCCTACTGGCCATCTTGTGGCAGCCATCTTGTATCCACATGGGGGCAGCCACCTTGTGTCAATTTGCATATTACCTCTTTATTAAATAGGATAATTGACATGTTTAAAGTATACAGTGTGATAATTTGATACACATATATTGTGAAGTGATTGCCATAATAAGATTAGTTAGCATTTCCCTCACCTGACATAATTACCTTTTTCATGTGTCATTGAGAACATTTAAGTTATACCCTATTAGCAACTTTCAAACACACAATACAATATTGTTAGTTATAGTCACCATTGCTGTATCTTACAGTCACAGAACTTATCTTATTTGCCAGTTTTTTAACTGGGCTTTCTTACCGTTCATTTAGTTGTGAGAGTTCTTTATATATTCGGAATACTAGACCCTTAACAGATATATGACTCAGATTTACATTTTCATATATTTTCTTCCCACATATTCTTTTTTAATATTTTCATTAGTATCAGGAAGAAATTCAAGAACTTAATGAAGTTGCAAGACATCGGCCACGGTCTACATTAGTTATGGGAATCCAGCAAGAAAACAGACAAATCAGAGAATTGCAACAAGAAAACAAAGGCAAGATATATTATTACTACTTATAGCAAATCAAAAGAGAACTTTACTCCTGGCTGGCATGACTCAGTGGTTGAGCCTTGACCTATGAACCAGGAAGTCATGGTTCAATTCCTAGTCAGGGCACATGCCCCAATGGAGTGCAGGCTCCCTCCCCAGTGTGGGTCATGCAGGGGGAAGCCTATCAGTGATTCTCTCTCATCATTGATATTTCTGTCTCTCTTTCTCCCTTCCTCTCTGAAATCAATAAAAATATTTTTTTAAAGAGAGATAACTTTACAATTGTACTGTCGGCTCGAAATCAATTAATATTGTCAAACATGGGGAAATAATCAACTAAATTTACTTTTTGATGTTAATCTCATTCAACTTCATAGGTGTAAATCATATTTATTGCCATTTTCCTGTTCTACATTTGAATATCTGCCTTGCTTGGAGTCATCTTAGATTCTGACTATAAATATTCAGTTTGTGCCATTGTTGTTACCTATAAAATAACTCAATTTTGTTCTCTGCAATCCCACCACTTAGTGTCCCTTTAAAAACCTCATAAGTTATAAATTTGATATAATATGAACACTAAGTGTTCATATTCTCCTCCAGAACGATACTAATTGGTCTCCCTGATTCCATCCCGTGCAGTCCATCTTCAACACTGACATCACATTGATTTTTTTTTTAATTATCTGATCATATTATTTTGCTTAAGAACCCTCCTTGTACAACATCAGGTCTTCAAATGATGTCAATTTGTTCATAATTTCCTTATATTGTTGAGGAGATGATGTAGGAAGTTAATTCTTTTTATGTCATTTAGACTTTGGTAAAATTGATTTTGTTACATGTCATTTTTTAAAGTCACAGAACCTACCAGTTTCCTTGTTTACTTATTTCCTTATCCAATGGCCTTCAGAGTCAGCTACAAGCTTTCTTTTCTTTCTTCTTCCCATACCTCTCTTCTCCATGAAACCTTTGCTTTTGCCATCCCAAACTAGTTCCTAAATGTACTGTTCACTTTCATGCCTCCCTACTTAGAATGGTTTTGTTTTTTTTGTCAGCTCAAGGAATGCAGGTTCACTTTAATACCACACTTCTGTGAAGCTTTCACCAATTTCTCCTCACAGATTTCTCATAAATATTTGAGTAGAGCTCCTCTCTGCACTTAACACATTGTATTACAATTATTTCTGTATTTGTTTTCTCGACTACACTCTGAGCTCCATGGCCTTTTGGTATTCCTAATATAGAGCATCATCTGATACCTAATTGCTATTCAGTGAATGGGTATTGAAATGGTTCTCAAAAAAATGAGTTTTAAATGGTAATTTAAAAACTAATAAAGGACTCCATTTGGTATCTTTTATTTCTAAACTATCCTATATAGCTAGATTTTTATTCATCAGGTTTAATACCCTCTTTATAAATTGCTTTTTTAATAAAGTAATATGGAAGGGAATACTTTATACATCTTTAACTCATGTTTCAATAAAATATACTATTATTCTTGATAGAATTACGTACATCCTTGGAAGAACATCAATCTGCCTTGGAACTTATAATGAGCAAGTATCGTGAACAAATGTTTAGATTGCTAATGGCTAGCAAAAAAGATGACCCGGGTATAATATTGAAGTTAAAAGAGCAGCATTCAAAGGTAATCCATTCTATAAATATAATTAGAAATGGAATAGAAGGAAAATTGGTTAATTTATTTTTTTTTTCATTTCTTGTTATAGATCATTTTATTTAATTTACTCTTCTACCATTGTTCCTAGTAGCTTTAATATATATTAAAAAGTAAACTTTATTTGGGAAATAAAGGTAAGTATCCAATTCAGATTTATTTTCATAAGGTTATCTGCTTTTAAGAAATATTTCTTTAAGTGGATTTCTGTATTGACATCTGTTGCAAAAACAAAAATTGGAATTGAACACAGATAAAGATAGATTTTTCTTAAAACTATTTTCTGAATAAGGCTGATTCATCCAAACTATCATCTTGATTATAATGGAAAGAACGTGGGGGCAGGGAGAGGAAAAGAACGAATATATTAAAATTTTACTCTTCTCTCCACAAATTACATATCAGGAACATAATTTTTAGAGATAATTGAACTATTTTAAAATTAGTATTTTTTCTTCTGTTCATTTTGTTATTCCTGTGACTATTCCTTTTGTATATGTCTCTTGTGTTTGCTAACAACTGCTATGAAGAAGACAAATAGAATAATCTTTACCATTTATCTTTTATTTTAAACAATTTTAACTGTTGATGTAGAATAAAAATATTACGATAGATTGTAATTATGAGGCCGTTTTCTGTAATGGTTAATGATGAGGTAAGTATTAGTAGTTGTAACTAATATTATTTAAGAAATATTGTTATAAGACATTTTTATCTTCCTCGACTATTGAAACACATTTTAGATTCTTTTAAACTTTTCTTCCATCTTGAGCCTCGTAGATATTTTTAAATTATTAATTCATTAAAATTAAATACCTAGTGAGTAGATCTTTGTGTGACAACTTTGTATATTTGAGGAAGTTAGTAATCTTGTGTCAAATAGTAAAGTAGTAAATTAATAAATATGAGTTGAATGTTAGTTAATTATGCTATATTCATTTCCTAACCAAAAGGAACATGTTGGATATTTAAGTAGCAATCTTTTGAGTGTAAAATATATCTATTGTTAATGAGATTATTATAAAAATATTTATATTTAAATGTATAACTTATGAGGTTTTTAAAGGTACAAAGATGAATTGACTTAAAATTATTGGTTAAAAAAATGTAATCTTGAGAAACTTAGAAGTCCTTCTGCTTATTAATCTAAGAAATAGCCCTGGCTGGTTTTGCTCACTGGATAGAGTGTCGGCCTGCAGACTGAAGGGTCCCAGGTCTGATTCCTGTCAAGGGCACATGCCTGGGTTGCAGGCTTGATCCCCAGTGAGGGGTTGTGCAGGAAGCAGCTGACCAATAATTATCTCTCTTCATTGATGTTTCTATCCTCTTCTTCCTTCCTCTCTGACTTCAATAAAAATACATTATTAAAATATAAAAATAATCTAAGGAATAAATTTTTTAAGATCTAAAGAGAAGAATACTTTGACCAAAAAAAAGTGCTTAGAGTAAGATACAGCAGCTTGCTTTTCCCATCTGGTAATAGCTATGACAGAAGTGAATGTTTTCTGAAACACATGAAATTTTACCATCCACCAGAGAGCTGTTTTATTAATTAACAAAATGAAATATTTAAGATAGTTGTAAACCACCTTTTTTTATTATATAAATTAAGTTCGTCATCATATGTGCTGATCCTTATCTTCCATAAAATGACTATTCAGTTACTTGTTATTAATTCTAACTAATACATATTAATGTTTGTGATTTTGATTTTCCCCAAAAAGGAGACACTTTGACTCAATTAAACAAACATTTATTAACATTTGCACTAGCTTAGTTATTATTAATAATAGGATGAATGAATGGATGAATGAATAAGTTCCATTATTCTATCATAGGAGCTTACAGTATAATGGAAGATACAGATACAAACCTAACTATCTGATATAAGGTCAGATGTGATGAATCCTAAAATAGAGATATGAATTAGATTATAGGACATGTTTAGGTAATAGTGCTCTGGCATACATACCTAAACACAAAAATAATTTTATAACACATTCAGGACTAACAGAGTCACACATAACAGCATTTTAAAGTAAGAGACCCTTTTGGGACTACTGTAATATGGAATTTTGCCCTCAACCTAATAAAAGTTTTTGAGCACACACTTAAAAATCAAAATGAGAACTCATTTTCATCCAAATATTCATTTTATTCATTATTTTTTAACAGATGCCTTTTTGGAAATCTTAAAAAAGCAAACATTTCAAACAGTTGGCTAACACGCATGAACTAACACTCATTCAGTTTTTAAATTACGGACAATATCCGTATTAACATTATAATGACTCTGTACTACAGATTGACATGGTACACCGTAACAGCTCCGAAGGATTCTTCCTTGATGCATCTCGACACATCCTTGAAGCACCTCAACATGGACTGGAGAGGAGGCACTTGGAAGCCAATCAGAATGTACACTATATAAAACAGTCAATTTTGGGGGTGCCGATGGAAGGGGGGCTCCATTTAAAGAGTTTCTTAACATTGAATTTTATTCCAGATTAAATCAGCACACAACTGAAATTAAGTTTTAAAATGCTGTGCTAGCCATGCAGAAATATTCAGTGTAGAAACTCTGAATCTGTCATTGATTCTCTGTGTCTTTTATCATACACGTCCTGGCAGATAAGGGCAGGCCTTAAAGGTGGTTCGGGCCAGCTTTTCATTTTGTCGCTCTGAGTCACTGCTGCTGCAAATTTAGTAAACTTTAAACAATCATTCTCTTTCTGGACATCAAAGATATGTTCTTGGCAGTCATTTTAATCTGATTTCACAAGAAATTTGTTTAAATTATTAAATGAACTGTTTTAACTTAGATTTTTGTCAGTTTATTGTCCTTTAGTTTGAGTTTATAATAAAATTACAATGCCTTTGTTTAGGTGTTATTTATTAAGTGTAGTATAGTATCCTCTCCGTTGTGTTTTAACTACCGTATTTGCCGGCGTATAAGACGACTTTTTGGCCCTGAAAAATATGCCTCCAAGTGGGGGGTAGTCTTATACGGCGAGTATATAACAAACTCTGTATTTTTAGTGGGTCGTCTTATATGCCCAGTCGTCTTATACGCCGGCAAATACGTATTTTTCAGGGCCAAAAAATCATCTTATATGCCGGCAAATATGGTATTTTTTTTGTTTTGTTTGTTTTTTATTACTTGTAGCTGGTCTTTATTGAGCCTAGTTGAAATAAACCTAAGCAAAAAGTTACAAGTGAAAACATGTCCAGACAGTTCAAGAATTATTTTGCTGACACTTCTTGCCTTCAGTTTTAAAAACACAGGTCTGGCCTCTTGTGCCCCATAAAAGATCTCTGATAGTTCTCCAAAGATTTTATTATAATAAGTGAATCATCCATGAACTTGGCCTATAAAAATACTCCTCTGATTGAAGAATTGGGGTGTTGCTTTTTTTTATGATGATTTTATTAGAATAGACTCAGTTCTAAAGGGGAAAAAAAATGGTAGTATCTTGTTTTCTTCCAGTTTAAAGGCAAGGAATTATTTGCTTCCTGTGTAGCCATTTAACCTAGGTTGGTCCCATAGGATATCAAATCATAAACTGAGATAGCTGTTTGTATTCAAAATTTTTACTCATTACCCTTATTCAATTTGTCCCTGCAGTTATGTGTATTTAACTTACTTTTAAACATTACATGCTTCCTTTATATTGGGAGGGATTTTAATCATTTTTAAGAATATGACAGATGTTTGTTTTGATATCATTCTTGCTACCATAATCTAATTTGGAGACATCCAATAGAACTTTCTGAAATGATGGAAATGTTCTTTGTCTGCACTGTCCAATATGGAAGCTACTAGCCACATGTGGCTTTTGAGTACTGAAAAGTGTCACTACTGCAACTGAGGAACTGAATTGCTAATTTCTTTAAATGTATTTGATTTTAATTCATGTAAATTTAAATAGCACCATATTGGACAGTGTCAGATCTATATTTTGCCTTTTCTGTGTACTAGAATTGTATAGATTTCCTCATTAATGTAAGGACCTACATTTTTATTGGTTAAGAAAGTATTAAGTGTTTGCTAAAGATATTCCTATTTGTTCATCTTATTTCCTTCATAGTTTACTAGTTTTGTGGAGGTGGGAGGACTCAAATCCTTTCTACAATTAGAGAATATACAACTACTTAAGAGACTTAATGTTTATTTGGGGAGCTATTAACTTTTTTTTTTTGGAGCTATTAACTTTTATATTTAACTTTTGGCCTTAAAATAGTAAAAGAACCCTTAATTGCCAGTGAACAATGGTTTGTAGAAGGTTTTCATTTAAAAAATTATTATTCTTCAGTTTATGTTGATTTTAAATGTTTTGTCTGTATCTTTCACTTGACTGTAAGCTTGATATCAGGGAACATGTCTTACCAATACATATTTCTGTTGCCTAGTACAGGTGTGCAAAAAAAGAAAGATGAATGGGATTGGAAGAAATTTGTGTTAACTTGTTGTACCAAAAAAGTGAATGTCTATTTTATACTGAAATTATATTTTGTACAGTTTGCAAAGAAGGCCATTTAATATTTTAATACTTAAAAGCAGAATTGTGTTCATTTTACTCAGTATGTATTATCTATTATGTACTGAACACTAACAGGCATATAAACAAGATACAGTTTCTGCTGTCAAAGAGGACTATAATCTAGAAAGTTTCTAGATTGGATTGAGATTGATTTTTAGGAATGGATAGTACAGAAAAGATTTATAGATCATGAAAACTTCAGGGAAAAGAGATGGAATATGTCAGAAAGTTTTATCTTTCCCATTACTTTGACCAGTAATATAGGTAGGTGCTAAAAAGAACAGTTGCTGATCATTTGTAGTGGTGAAAGGAATGTGAAATATGAGTCCTCTTATTAAGAGTGGGTTTACTTAAATTATGCTGCTTAGTCTTAATTCTAGTCCTAAAATCTGATTTCAAAAGCACAGTCATGGTCTGTCAGCTTTCTTGTAAATATCTGTTTGCTATATTAATTACATTCATGTTAAATGGCAGTATGTGAATATTACATTCATATTAAGTGGCAGTACAGATTTTATGAAAAGGAGAGAATCCAAAAATAATGATAAGATAGTATTGCACTAATTTGCAACTCCCCATCTCTCTTTTTCAGGAATTACAAGCACATATTGACCAGATAACCGAAATGGCAGCAGTAATGAAGAAAGCCATTGAAATTGATGAGCAACAGGGTTGTAAGGAACAGGAAAGAATATTTCAGCTTGAAGTAAGTTTTAAGTTGTAAAAGTAGGTGAAACAGCTCAAAAATCTTTGCCAGAATATATATCCCTTAAGCCATTGTCCTTTATTTTGTGTAGTGAAAGCATAAACCATTGTTGAATAATCCAAATCAGTAGAATAGACTTTTGTACTTTAAAAGCTTCATTTTGAAATTATGGTGGAGAAATTGGTTAAACAGAGCCAAAATCATTTCTCTCTCAAAGCATACAAGATTCAAACTTTTCCAGTAAAGGGCCAGATAGTAAATTTTTTAGGTTTTACAAACCAAACAGTCTGTTGCAACTACTCAACTCTGCCATTGTAATGCAAAATTTACAGAATTTAATTTACAATAACAGGCTCCAAGATAGACTGTAGTTTGCTGATCCCTGCCTTTTACCATTGAACTTAGAAAGTAAAACCAAAGGCAGAGTGATAGAGAATAAATTATGAAAATTATTTTTAAATGTGTGCACATTTCTTATAGTAACTACAAAAAAAAAAAAGGCAAAGTTGTTCACAGTGCTAGATTTGGTCACTTTCCTTTTTGAAAAACGATTTACTCAACCAACCCTGTTAATAAATTCCTATAAGGTGAGAAACCAGATGGCCTGTCTGTATCCCATGCTATCATGGAAGGTAATAAAAGTAGTAAAGTATTAAGAGGTTCTAGTCCAAGGGTATTACTCACAAGCTTTCTGAGTATTAATATAAATCTAGATATTAAAATAAGTTTGAGGTTCTGTCTACAATTATAACTGCTTAAATAAGAAGACTTTGCAGAGGTAGAAGCCATTGAACACACGATTCTTACCTTTTTAAAAAAATAAGATTGTCAACTTCAACTGCATATATATCATTTAGTGCATTTCTGTCCGTTACAGAACTTGCTTTGTATTTGTTATATGTTTTGCTCTTGTAACTAGCTAACTTGGTGGCTGTATCTTTATTTTTGTTTTCTTATAGCAAGAAAACAAAGGCTTGAGAGAGATCCTTCAAATAACCCGAGAATCGTTTCTGAACCTTAGAAAAGAGGATGTATCAGAAAATACTTCTTTGTCAGCATTAGTGACCAATAGCGACCTGAGTCTGAGGAAGAACTGAAGAGTCTGAGTTTCTTACAAGGCTCCACATGATCCCTGGACTGGTCTACTGGCGCTAATGAATTAACAGGAAAATCAATTTCATGCTACTCTTTTTCCCCACTTTAATATGTACAGTGCACTGTAAATGACATTTTTAAGAGGTAGCAACAAAAAATGCATAGTTCATGGTTATAGACTTTATTCCAAAATACAATTGAAAAGTAGAAACTTAAGAGTTTGTTAATTGCGGAACAAATTGAAGATTTTTACAGTGACTGCTGAACATATCAAGAGCTTCCAGGAGTGCTGTTGGCTTTCCGGATAATACTTGGAAAAACGGGAATATTCCCAGTAAATGTGTGGGAATTCATGAAGTTATCCCAGTTTTAAAATACACATTTTGCCACAGTTTGGTGAATGGAGATCATTATACTAAGTTTTATCCTCCCTGTTTGGTGTCAAAGTTATCAAATAGCTTATGTACCAGGAGACTTTAATGATTGCCTATCTACCTTCCCATTCATTTAAATTCTTGTCCAAAAGAAAAAAATCAGTTTGAAAGGTAGGAATGTCCTATATACACCATAAACAAAAGAGGTAATTTAATTTTAGCTAACTTACCATAATATTCAGCAAATGTCTATAATTGCTAAGCATATGAGATAGCATTTCAGGAATGAAAGAAAAGAAATACTACTTTCTAAGAAAGATCTTATAAGAGACATATTTAGTAGGTTGAACTACTCTGAAAGAATAGGTTTTGGCTTTAAATCATTAATGAGGAGATTTTTCTCTTATGTGGTTGATATTTAAGGATACTATGTAGCTCATTTAGCTAAAAGTTGAAATGTTTGATAAAGCAAGCTAGGTATGGTTATTTCAAAGTAAGTTGGGACATCCTTTGCCTCACTGAGTCCTTTTTTAAAAGTAAGAGAGATAGAAAAAGTAAATTAAAATTTAAAAAAATAATTTCTGCATCTGTTCTTAAAGCATCCATGTGGTCCTCATAACCTATGAGATTTTTCTTATAACTTTCCAATTAAAGAAGGACAAAAAAATCGATGGAGTTAGGAGTATTTGTTTTATTTTTTTAGTAAAATATATATCCAGTATGTAAATTTTTAAAAGCCACCAAAAATAGAATGTGCATTATCAATTGAAATGTAATTTTTTTATTTTTGGTGATTACAGAATAAAAGGATCAAAGAAGTGTCAGGTATATATTATGCTCATTTATATTACATATTAAAATTAGCAAAATAGACAACTTACTTTTGAGTATAAATTTGTTAAATATTTACATGGTAATTTTTATGTATAATTTCATATATTGGTAAAATTAAAACTACTTTTCAGAATTTTTCTATCTTAAGTTTGGGGTAAGTGGGGTTGATAGGGCTGGTTGAACAGAAAAGGGCTATTGACCCAAACATTAAATTGATTTTTGTTCTCATTCAGAGGCCTTAATGTTTTATAAACGACAGTTTTTATTTTTTAACTTTTCTATTTGTTTTTTGGGGAACGTATTCTTTAATTTGATGGCACATTCATTCATACAGTTTTTATCCCAAGTTAGAACTAAAGAAAATAAGCTACACAGTTCAGGTTGTGTGAGGCAGTTTATTGAGGCAGCTCTATTATAAAACATTACTTGATCATTATTTTTGTAAACCAATAAGTTGAATTAATTTATTCTTAGTCTTCTTACTTGGATATAATTCTGTTTACTTTGTTATATAGAAACAGTTTTCCACCCCACACTTTTTTGTTAAGCAGAACCTTACATTTATTCTGAAGGAATGTAGTGCATAGGAGCCTATTTTATCAATAAAGATGAGTGATTAAAATTGGTGTGCTCTCCAAGTTAATTTGAAAATAATACTTACATTTATTTTTAGAGCTTTTTATCTCTTCTTGGGGTTTTAATGATATTTAATAATAGGTTTCAAATACATCATCAAGGAGTGAACTTTATACTAAAACATTCTATACAAATGCTGCTGTGAAGATAAGTATGGATATTGAATTTTGTTTTTTAGTATTACTTTCTTTGAAATGAATAACAACCTAGTACCTCAGAGAATTAACTTGGAAAGAAAAAAAATCATGTTTTCACTGTGTAAAATTATAACCCCCACCCACAAAAAGATCATTGAAATATTAATGTTAGAAGCCTCCTACCAGATCACCAGAGAAAAATGGAAAGTAATCAATGATTTACATTTTATGATAGAGCAACAGCACATTGGGAGAGGGAGTAAGGTATCCCCAATTTTGACCTGGGCACTATTTTATAACTTCATATAATTGGCTCCTTCATCAAGGACTTCCTAATTATTCTCACCACAAAATCAAAGTAATTATGATATGATAAAATAAAGGGTTCAGATCCCATGATTTCTGAAGTTCATTCCTGCCCAACCAGTGTGACTTGGTGGTTGAGCATCAACCTATGAACCAAAAGATCACTGTTTGCAGTGAACTTGTACATACATGCATAACCCGTGGTGAGCGGCTTGGGGGTAGGGGGGTGGAGAACGGGAGTGGGCTGGAAGAGAATGTGAGGAAAAGGAGGACCTATGTAATACTTTGAACAATAGAGGTTTTTCTAAAATTAAAAAACAAGAAATCACTGTTGGATTCCTGGTCAGGGCACATGCCTCAGTTGCTGGCTTGATCCCCAGTAGGGGGCGTGCAGGAGACAGCCCATCAATGATTCTCATTGATGTTTCTCTATTCTCCTTACTCTGAAATAAAAATATACTTTTAAAAAAATAATGTCCCTTTGTGGTCTAATATTCAGTAATTTCTTTGTTAGAATCAGTTTACTATCTTCTATGGAACTCAAGTGGTCTGTAGCACTGGTGAGCTACTGTGGTTTGGAAACACGGTAGCCTATAACAGGTTATCAGAAACAAAACATTAAAGGACAGTATACTTCTCCAATATTATTACTTTCCTTCAGTTTGACATACCTGAAGTGCTAATGAACTGATCCACTAAAGACATTAGCTTGCCCCAGATTTCCTTCATTTTTTTTTTTGAATAATATATTTTATTGATATATTACAGAGAGGAAGGGAGAGAGCTAGAGAGCTAGAAACGTCAATAAGAGAGAAACATCAACCAGCTGCCTCTTGCACACCCCCTACTGGGGATGCCCGCAACCAATGTACATGCCCTTGAACGGAATTGAACCTGGGACCTTTCAGTCCGCAGACCGACGCTCTACCACTGAGCCAAACCGATTTTGGCGATTTCCTTCATTTCTTATTTCATTTGTGATTAAACCAATTCTTTAAATAATTATTTTTTAATTAAATAGTTGTTTTTATAGCAGAAACTGTCCTAAGTCTTGTTACTATGGTACAAACATAGTTGGCAAAAATATTTTATAATAATGAAACTTTAGCAATTTTTCAAAATAGGAATTTATTTTAAAAATTGTACAAATGAGCTTTTTATTACAAATTAACATAAATTTTAACAATTTGCATCCCCCTCCAAAAAAAGCCTGTTGTATCTTTAGTCTTCACTGGCAGTGCGTTTTGATGGTATGGAACAGTGGTTGGCAAACAGGCTCGCAAGCCACTGCGCTCTTTGGCCCCTTGAGTGTGGCTCTTCCACAAAATACCACGTGTGGGCGCACACATACAGTGCGACTGAAACTGCGTGGCCCATGCGCAGAAGTCGGTTTTCAGCCTGGGCGAGTCTATTTTGAAGAAGTGGCGTTAGAACACTCAAGGGGCCAAAGAGTCGCATTGTGGCTTGTGAGCCACGGTTTGCCAAACACTGGTATAGAAAATAACTCAAAAAACGTTTCATAGAATGTACCAAATATGGCAGAAGTCAGAATCCCTACGGTGAATTATTAAACAAAAAATTTCCTTCAAGTTTAAGTGTTCCTGCGTTTGTATAAATAGGGTGGGTTTCAGAATAAATCATTTCCAAGACACTTTCATAAAAGTTGAAAATTTTCCAGCTATTTGAAATTTCGAAAATGTATTGTGCTTTGAAAAATCTCTTTAAAGCATCATCATTTCCAAAAAAAAAAAATAGCATCATCATTTCAAATGGTGGTTAACTCACTAATGTGCATACAACCACCCTGTCACTCAGGCATGTCAGGAGTCCCAGGCAGAGCCGTGGCAGAGGCTCTGGCAGGTAAGAGAAAAGGCCATGAGGCACATGTATGCAGCCCGGGACACCCAGGTTACATTCTCATGATGGAGAAAAAGAGAAAAAAAAAGGATGGTTAAAACCGAAGGGACTTTCCTTACAAATGCCAAGCCTCTACTTCAGAAGTAGATCCATTAAACACTGAGTGCTTTGACTTCCTCATCACTTTAAAACACAGATGGTACAAAGGGCTTCATATAGAGATTTTTTTGAAATTGTATTTTACATCAATGCTAATAACTAATTTAGCAGAACTACAAAATGCAGGTAAAGATTAACGAAACAAACAAAAATTCACGTCACTTAATACAGTTTAAATTAGAGATCAGCTATTTTTAAAGGGCCAGGAAAAAAAATTGGCCATTATTTGGAATATAAATTAATCATCCATATAAGAGTTCTGTTCTCTATATAAATTTGATCTATTTTCAAATTGAAATAACTTAGCTATTTAAATTACCATTTTAAACACAAAACAACAGTATCTATTAAACTATACATTTAAAATGATATGGAAAAATTGTTTTTTATCACAAAAATAAGCTAAAGAATGACACCTTTTGTTACTATATACTATGAAAGATGCAATTAAGTAATCAGACTGTTCTTAAGTTAGTTCTCCTTCTTTTGTACTCAGAAGTTCAAAGACCCAGTATCAAGTCCCTTAATCTAAACAGTGTCAAAAAAATCAGTCTAACACTTAAACCACCCTCTGTGCCCCTGCCCTCCCCCCCCCCCCAGGTTTAGATGGACTAAAGTATGAGAAATTCTCTAGGAATTGTGAAAAGAAAACACCAGGGCTTTACATGATAATAAGTTTGTTTGTTTGTTTTTAATTTCTGTGTATGTGTGTGTATCTCTTTAAGGGTATAACTTGATCATGTAAACAAAGAGGTAATTTCTCAAGTATTTTGGAAGAAGGAAAAGCTTCCCTGTCACCAATTTTTTGGTCATTGTTTTCATCACTTAGAATTATCATAATCTCCTTGGCACGTCCTCACCAGCATCGGTAAGGACATGACACAGATACACAAGCCTGTTTTCTGACTAGACCTGCATGGAGACTGCTGAGGCCGGCTGGGCAGACACCAGCGCTGCGGCAGTGCCTGTGTTCTTCAGGATGGTGCAGACCACGCAGGTCGGGATCTATAGCAGCAGGGGTGTCCTCTCTCCGGCCGGCTGCTCCTTCTGGAAGAGCTCCCGGATCTGGGCTAACCGGCCGTAGAGCCTCTCTCTCAGTGGAGGGATGTGGTAGCTGGGATCCAGAATGTTGGTCACCCTGCGTTCCCTCTCCCGTTTCCATAACTTGTACGGGTGGGGGGGGAAACACGGTCGCCCCCTTTCTCTCCGAATCTGCAACGTGATTCCACTGACAGCCAGCATGCCCCACACCGCCAGGATAATAAAGTCTAAAAGACAGTAGAGCACAGTTGGTTGGAACTTGTGTTTCAAAACCAAGCAGATCTAACATGTAACCTTTCATAGCCTAAATCTATGTCATCTTTTCTTAGTAATAGTAGTCTTTGTGGTGAGTTTTGTCCAAACATATGTTATTTCCTTCCTTACAAACCAAGGAATGAGTGAAGAAACTATAATCTTATATTTGAAAACAGGAATTTCCTATTACAGTCATATCAAAGTCCAGACAGCTTACAAAGGAACCAGTAGTTGGGGTCCTTCACATTCCAGGATCTTATGACCAGTGGCCACAGGCACGGTTGTTTGTTGTGTTTCCCACAAAGGGGTGGGGGAGAAGGCAGCATTCTAGGTGTACCTCACAAACATACATCCTGGAACACTGGACACCGCCATGCTTGCTCTCTTTTTCCCCCATTTGTCACCCACTCGCATAGAGTGCAAGTAGAAATGCATAAAGAGATACAACAGCCGAGACTGGTTTGGCTCAATGGATAGAGCGTCAGCCTGCGGACTTAAAGATCCCGAGTTCGATTCCAGTAAGGGGCATGTACCTTGGTTGCGGGCACATCCCCAGTAGGAGGTGTGCAGGAGGCAGCTGGTCGATGTCTCTCTCTCATCGATGTTTCTAACTCTCTATCCCTCTCCTTTCTTCTCTGTAAAAAATCAATAAAAAATATATATTTTTTAAAAAGAGATACAAGTTGTACTAGTAGAGGGCGTGGCAAAATAGTGTCTTGTATGTAAAACTTCCAAGACATGCAGATTTCAAGGTCTCTACCATCAACCTCTTATCCAATGGGGAGGGGAGGGGGGGCAGGCTCAGGGCAGTAGAAGGAAAGATTTGGGCTTAGACATCTTCAGTTCTAAGACATGCTTTTCCGTCCACCATGTTTTAACATTTCTGAAACCAACAGATCTTACAATCTTTGTGACCATTTAATTTAGTGGTCTTTTTACATTCAAAAAATAAATGGGTAGAAATCCTGTAATGGGTAGAAATCCTACAACTAAGGAAATAATATACTTACTGACTAAAAATCACTTTCACTCTCTATTCGTAAATTACATGCTTTTTTAAAGGAGAGAAACGGAATAACCTAAAAAAAACAAAACAGGCTGCCATTCTCATCCCTCATCCCAACCCAACCCATTTTTATTCACAGAATTTTCTTCACAACTGGGAATTGACCGGGTAAGCCTAAGTAATCCTGACTTACAAATTTCTTAACAAAGTTCATCTAGTAGGTTTTTAGAAGTATGCACTTTAACCACCTAACAAATTTAAATTCTTTGCTTCTATGATCATGTTATTAACAGCATTTGAATGGTGTTTGTTTCTTCCTTGTGTCCAGTTAACTTTCTTTGCTCCAACTAACCTTCTTTCATTCTATTACCAAGTGCTTCTGTTAGCACAGGTGAGCCAATATTCTTTTTTTGTTGTTGTTGTTGCCTTGTCTTTTTTTTTTTAATATATTTTTTATTGATATTTTACAAAGAGAAAGGGAGAGAGACAGAAAACTAGAAACGTCGATGAGAGAGAAACACCGACCAGCTGCCTCTTGCACACCCCCTACCAGGGATGTGCCTGCAACCAATGTACATGCCCTTGACAGGAATCGAACCCGGGACCTTTCAGTCCGCAGACCAACGCTCTACCACTGAGCCAAACTGGTTTCGGCTGAGCCAATATTCTTAACTACCACTCCGATTCTTGGATTTAGGGTCTTACCATTAGTTTGAAAAGGCACATTTGTGAAAGCTCTGCGGAAATGAGGGCTGAGTGCTCTCTTGAGTACATTCAAAGCGATGTAAGAAAGGCTTGTATACATGTAACTGTCAACGGCCAAGACCACCGAATACGAGCCAATGAATCCACAAGTCAGGATGTTCAGCTGTGGAAGAGAGGGAGATTTTAGGCTTTACCTCTGGTAGAACAAGAATAGTTGCTAACTCTTTTATCACTGGCCTCAAACAAAGGAATCACTTCTGCTCACATGAAAAGGATCAAGTCTTAGAACCGAATAAAGGTTACCTATAAACTAAGAACAATCTTTGACTCCCATAGTGAGTTCTTAAAACACAGTTTACCTTATATAAAAGATATCTTCCCTGTGAAAGAACTTCAGCAATAAAGTTTAATTAAATGAAGAACCACTCTTTTGCAGAGATGGCTAATGATGCATCAGGTTGTTGCATTACAGTGAGTCCAACCTTCTCTGCTCCCACTGTTAAAAGCGTATTTAAAATTTTTATTTTTTGTTGAATTTATTGGGCTGACATTGGTCGATAAGTTAAATAGGTTTCAGGTACACAGTTCAACAATATATCATCTGTATATATTGTATTGTGTGTTTACCACCCAAGTCAAGTCTCCTTCCCTCACCATTTACTCCCCTGCCTTTACCTCCCCCCGCCCCCACTCCTCTCTGGCAATCACCATATTGTTGCCTGTGTCCATGAGTCTTTGCTTAATCCCTTTACCTTTCTCACCCAGTCCCCAATCCCTACCCCTCTGACAGCTGTCAGTCTGTTTTCTATATCCATGAGTCTGTTTCCATTTGGTTAAGCTTATTGTGTTCATTGGAGTCCACATGTAAGTGAAATAATATGGTACTTGTGAATAAAACATGCAAACTAATGCAATAAGTGAACAACTGAAGGCCCAGGACAATATAATAAATAAATCTAACTTTTGATGAAACACTTACTATTCTTTGGCAGCCAATGAATATTACTGGAATGAGAACAACTATACAAGTGAAGGTCACCCAGAACACGGCGTCATTACTAAATATTGTTAGGTTTCCTGAAAAAGCAAAAAGAAAAAGAGAGTAGACATGTTCACTATATTAAATTTCATTTTTCTCAACATCTGAACATGGACCTATGTAGAAAGTTTAATGTATAACAACCAGGGAATGTGTGGGCGCTTAGAAGTGAATTCTCATTTTCTTCAGTTAGCCGTCCATACAATCACCTTTGAAAGCTGTGTCCCAGCAGACAGAAGGGTGGGAGTAAAATCAAGCAGGTAAATGCTCTGCATTTATTCCCAGCATGCTTTATTAGAGGCCTGACTAATCCATGTTCTTCCATCACAGGCTGTGAGGCTAGGCCTCCGTTTCCTAACCCATAAAATGAGAAGACTGAACCACTTCATCTCCAAACTCCAAGCCATCCATTCTAGCTCTAAATTTTTATGATTCCATGATTTTGTACTTCAAAGTAAAAAAGTACAAGAAATGGGATTTAGAGCTAACGATATGAACTCCCACCCAAATGAAGCAGTAAAAATCCATTTAGTAGATTTTTACCATCAATCATGTCCTCCCTAGCAATTGCATACTGGGAGATGCGATCTCCTAAAGCATCAGGAAAGATAGGAGCTAGCCACTTATCTGTTCCTACTAAATTTTCCCAAAGTGTGGCACACCTTGGGTGACTGAAGATGAACACATTAGAACTCCAATTTATAAGTAAATATAAACAGTGGGAATTTAAGCCTGACAATTATGTCACCCAAGGACATTTTTCCATTGATTTTTTGAGAGAGAGAGAAAGACAGAGAGAAATGCTGATGTTAGAGAAACACATGGATTGTGAAAATGGAACTCCCATTTGACCCAGTAATCCCACTCCTAGGAATATATCCCAAGAAAATAGGAGCTCCAATCAGAAAGGATATATGCACCCCTATGTTCATAGCAGCACAATTTACAATAGCTAGGATTTGGAAACAGCCTAGGTGCCCATCAGCAGATGATTGGATCAAAAAACTATGGTACATCTACACAATGGAATACTATGCTGCCATAAAAAAGAAGGAATTCTCATCATTTGCAGCAACCTGGATGGAATTGGAGAGCATCATGCTGAGTGAAATAAGCCAGTCAATGAAAGAGAAACACCACATGACTTCACTCATTTATGAATAATAAAGAACATTATAAACTGATGAACCATAAGTTAAATATAGTGACAGTAAAGCAACAAGCAGACTGTCTAATTACAGTGGGGAGGGGAGGGAAATATGAGGGAAATAAGAGATCAACCGAAGAACTTGTACACATGCATATAAGTATAACCAATGGACACAAAACTCTGGGGAGGGAGGGAATGGTTTTTGTTTTTGTTTTTGTTTTTGTTTGGGGGGGGGGGGGGCAATGGTAATATATGTACACAGATAATAATTTAATTAAAAAATTTAAAAAAAAAAAGAAACACATGGATTGACTGCTTCCTGCATATGCCCTGACCAAGGCCTGGGCCAGGGAGGAGCCTGCAATCCAGATGTACGCCCTTGACTGGAATCAAACCCAGGACCTATGGTCCGCAGGCTAACACTCTATCCACTGAGCCAAACCAGATAGGGCCTGGGAATTATTTAATACTGACAGTGGCACCATCGCTCAGTCTACCTGGAAGTGGTCCCAATCTTGAGACCCATGTATCCTGGAAGAGTAGGGGTTCTATAAATCCCACATATAAGTAAAATCATGGTATTTGTCATTCTCTGACTTAATTCACTCAACACAATACCTCTAGGTCTACCCATGCTGTAGCAAATGGTAAGATTTTATTTTTTATGGTTGACTAATATTCCATTGTATAAGAGTACCACAGCTTTTTTGTCCACTCATCTATTGATGGGCACTTCGGTTGCTTCCTTATCTTGGCTATTGTTAATGACACTGCAATGAACATAGGGATGCATATATTCTTTTGAATTAGTGCTTTGAGTTCCTTCTGATATATTCCCAGAAGTGGAATCACTGGGTTATAAGGCAGTTCCATTTTTAATTTTTTGAGGAACCTCCATACTGTTTTCCATCATGGCTGCACCAATCTGCATTCCCATTAACACTAATTGAAAAATAAAAATTAAAAAAGCTACTGCAAGGGGTGGGGGGAATTACAGGAATGAACGTGGCTTTAGGTTTGCTAAAGTTAAAGCAAAAGGGCCTCTTAATGGTCAGTAAAGGTTGTCAATTTTCTCTAGTCTTAAAAAAATCTTTATAGAACACCAAGTACATTCTGTTATAACCTGAGTTCTCAAAAGCTGATAGCCTCAAAAGACAACTATACTTATTTCTAACATTTCCATCAACTTTAATCTGACATTACAATACAAAAACTAAAATGAAAAAGAAATAGCTTAATAGAGTACTTTGGAATGTAGATACTCTTTTTCCTTGTTTGACAACAATCAGGAAATGTAAGTTACCGTATTTTTCGGACCATAAGACGCACTTTTTCTTCACCAAATATGCAGTCCCCAGGGACACGGAAGGTCCCGGGGGACCCGCTGCCGCTCTGCAACTCGGACCATAAGACGCAGGCACTTCTTCTATTCGGACCATAAGACGCAGGCACCTTTCCTCCCACTATTTGGTGAAGAAAAGGTGCGAATTATGGTCCGAAAAATACGGTATTGCACAACTGCAAAGAAAGTTAACTTACAAGTTAACCAGATTTTTTACATGGATCGAAACGGAATTATGTAAACACACACATACATACACACACACACACACACACACACACACACACACACACACAGAACCATCCCTGTGATGCAGCCCTAAGATGACTACAGTAGGTACCTTAGGAACAAAAAGTTTGGCGAAGGGTGGGAATGGAGGTTAGGGGTAAAAGAGAAGACTGAGAAAAAGCACTAAGTTCCCCAAATCAGCTGCCATCAAAGCAGCACCAAATTTACCTGCAGGCTATATTGGGCTTCTACTTAAAAGTCAACTGAAGAAAGATTTCCAGGGTTTAAAAAAACAAAACCAAACAACACAAAACAAAACCCACTGTTTTGCTATATATTAAGAATGCCTTTTACCGCCATTAATTCTAACAGAAACACACTTAGACACACACCTTATCACATAAATAGGAACAAAGCTATCTCTGAAGGCCTTCTATACGTCATCTAGTACAGGTATCTTTGAGGAAAGAGGGCTTCTTACTTATTCTGGCCCTCCCCACATCATCATGTGCAAATTTCCAGAACTCTACAGAAGATCCCACATCATTGCTGTACCTAGAGAGCCCAAATAAAACCTCTCAAGCAATAAACTGAACACACGCAACATGGAGTTACGCATCTCTTACCTAACGGAGTGAAGAAAGTCACTGAAGACACGAGGAAGCCCAGCACCAGTCCAACACACAGCATGCAGAGCGTGAGGATGCCAAATCGCCACCAAGCAGCGACCAAGAAAATCCCACCAAGGCTTCCGGCGATGGCTGTCAGAACCAGGCGAACTGCACGAAGACAGAAGAGGAGCTGTGACCAGAGGTGGCTTCTCTGGCTGCATGCTTCAGATGCCACAGACCACTGCCAGGGCAGCCCGCAGCCCTCCTGTGGTCCAGCACCCACCGAGGCTGGTGGGCGCTTCAGCGGCGCCATGAGACCAGCATGCGCTCTCCCTCTCAGGAGGGGCCAGTCTGAGACAAGAACCCTAGCGGGAGGGCTAAACCTCCCAGGGCTGGTGACAGGCATGACTTGGCACAACCCATACGTTAGGGCTGAGGAAGATAGAATGACAAGCATTCTGTTAAATAAAAAGAGGACATAGGGGTTGTGTTTGCTTTAAGGTAAAGAAAATCTTAACATTTTCACTGTGGTAAATCTCATATTTCTGTATACCACATAGCTGAAACACAGGTCTATAATCCATAGGGACCTTTCATTTCCCTAAATGTACCAAAAACTTGGAAGAGAAGGTCTGAACAAGCAGTTTAGAAAAGATGTTTAGAATACAGGTTTTACATTATTTTACACACAAAACAGCATATCATACACGATACTGGACAAACTGTAGAACCAAAGGTGGAGTGTAAACACAGCATCTTCCTTTTTGAACACCTAATTAAACTATATTATTTTTACTTACCATCATACTTAATGGGTGTCAGTCTGGTAATCAGTATATAAAAGAAGAATCCCATGAAGATAAAGCCTATGAAGAATAATTCTAGTAGCAAACCATCAGGAAAGGAAAAAAAACAACAACAACTATGATTAGATATTCTTTTTACAATGCAATTAAGTATTTAATGTACAAATTCATGCATCCACATTAGGGCATTTGGAGGAGAAAAATAATTATCTAAAAGGCAGGAGAAATGTAGAACTCATGGGGAGTAAATATTACTATTAAATGGGTACAATATTAAAGTATTAACCATAAGTTATACCTTCTTGTATTTAGGTTAATTTCAATTGATAAGTTGTTAATTTCAGAGCTCATTTTAATATAGTCATACCTCCTTCTTAAACTAAGAATAGTACTTCTGTCATTGTGTCTGATCTGAAATTGCACACTAAATTTCAACTTAAAAGAAAATTTAAAAGGTTAAAAAAAAAAAGCCACACAAAATATTCCAAAGCAAAATGTGAGTTTTATGTCTCCTTTTAATTCATCCTTTCCTTTTTAGAATGGACAATCCAACCATTATCTTCATCCATTAAAATACCTAGTAATGTCTGGGAACCTTACAGGCAGCTTAGGAATTAAGTTCTTGGTTACAGAATCATTCTACCCTTTATGGAATTAAATATTCTTCACAATCATCTCTTCTCAATCGAGAAAAAAAAGGTATAGTGATGGAGGGAAAGGAATGGCTATTTCAAACAATTTGTCTAAGCAAGTTTAAAGAGGTTTATGAGATCAGGATTATCTCTCCCCCTGATGCTCCGTTTATACTCCTTGTTAATGAATTATACATGGAGTCCTGCAGCCTGACTTATATGAAACCATGTCGACCACCAACATTGAAATCCACACACATACATATATATTTTTTACATTAACATCCTGATTCCTAACCTGTTACCTTTAACCAACTAGCAAATTTAGCAAGTGAAGTTTGCTGCACAAATCAAATTTTATTCCACTTAACACGAGGAGGTAGGTGGTAAACTCCATTTTTGGGAAAAGAGAAAAAATAAAAACGCAGAGCAACTCGGTAAAATCTTTACTGAAACAACCCAACCACAAGTTTATAAGGACAGTGGAGGTAAACAGTTGCTTACTCTCCTTACAAGTCACAAATTTTCCCATAGCAATTTAAGAAAAAAGACCATCAGGCATGCAATAGCAACTACATCACACCTGTTTTCCAGAATCTGTGTCCGAAGAAACAAATGAAGAGACCAAGCAGGGCAAAGAGAGTGAAAAACACTTTGGTAGATATTCTTCCTAAAAATAATGAAAATTTGGTGAATAATACATGCAATATGGTACTTTGTATTTAATCAATAGAACAAAGCTACATGAAAAAAGCAAAGTCAACTGACAATAATTTATTCCCTACATGTATAATTTATTTTAAACATATCCTCACCCCTAAATGAATTATTGTATGTAGGTATAACAAAAACTGAAATAAAAAAATATATATGCTTCCTGATAGAAGTATGCAACCTATTCTTGGGGGAAAGGGAAAGGGGAAAGTGGGAAAGGAGGAGAGATTTACCTAAAACAAATAACTCTGTTTCTTCAAAAATAAATTACAGCCAAGCAGGTGTGGCTTAGCAGTTGAGGGTCGACCTATGAACCAAGAGTTCATGATTCAATTCCCTGGTCAGGCCACATGCCTGGGTTGTGTGCTCGATCTCCAGGAGGGGGGTGTGCAGGAGGCAGCGGATGGATGATTTTCTCTCATCATTGATGCTTCTATCTCTCTCTCCCTTTCTCTCTCTGAAATCAATAAAAACATATTTTAAATATATAATAAACTACAAGAAAAAAATACGTTCTATAAATTCATCACCATCATGACTCCTTTGAGATAAACACAAGAAAATAATCCCTAAACTAAAACCAAAATACAAAACACCTATATAAACTCAGGTGAAAAAAACCCCACTACCAATCAAAACACTTAAGACTCAGATGGAAATACGACAAAGACCTACATTTAAATGAGATACACAAGAGAGAAGACCAGAATTTGTAGGGCACAATATATACCTACACAGCAGCTTTGCTGAGAATGAAGAACCCAAATGAAAGATGAAATGAAAGACAATGCCACATTCTGCTTATTTTAAGACCTGTGGTTGGAAACTGATAAAGGGAAGGAATTTAGCCCGCTCTTTTAAAGGAGGAACTATAATTCATCCGCAGTTGATGACCGAAAGCTCTTAATAGAAGAATGCTAAATAGAGCTATAAATAGAATAAGCAGCAAAATATATTTACTAGCATTTGAAGAATCTGGGTGAAGATTATACAGACACTGTTACTATTTTTTTTTCATCTTTTCCATGAAACTATTTCAAAATAAAATGTTAAGTACATGCACACACTGCTGTCTTCCAGGGCTGGGAACAGAGAGCAGAGAGTGAAATAGTGTAGGGGTTTAAGAGGCATCTGTACAATGAATGAATACTACACGAAAGCATTTTCAATATTCTTAAGTTCTATATTAGTTAATAAAGATCTTCAAAGTAAAAAAAAAAAGATTGCAAAGTTTAAATCCATACACTCACCAAGAGAAGAACAATTACCCTCCGTTGTGTCAAAGCTGCAAGCATATGTGTGAGCAGGAACATAAGCAGCAGATGTATTGAGAAGGGGGTCCCACACAATGACATTATAAATGACGCCTTGTCCCCGGAGGGAGGAGAAGGAAACACTTGTTTTATCATTCGCTGTGAGAGTAACCACCTGGAGCCAAACAGAATGCATGATTAGTGTTTAGGGTTGTTTTTTTAAGGCTATTCTGTTATAATCCACCTACATGTGATATCCAATGATAATATTAAAATATATTTCTTTTTTTTTTAAATACACCAACCTCTTTAGTTTTATCAAAAGATTATCATATACAGTTTGTATGTACTAATATGAGCAAGCTCTTACACAACATGTTTTTAAAGGTTTGTATAATGTTAAATGCTAATAATTAAGTAAAATAAGATATAAGTAACATGTAAAGACTAATTAGGACAAAAGCAAAAAAAAAATTTTTTTTTCACCTGCTGGACTGTAAACAATCTAAGGGCAGGAACCTTATTTATTTTGCTCACTATTCTGTCTTCAATACTTAGCACAATGCATGGCACAAGAGTGAGTGCTCAACAAGTATTAGCTATTACGGTACTCCTACTTACAGAGCTAACAATGTTTGTTAACATCTCCTTGAGTACCCACTTATTTTTGCTTAACAGGCTCTGAAATAAGAAGGCGTTACATGCAGTTGTGTTATGCAATACTCCTTCACTTGGAAAATTCCCTTTTAAATACTGTTTTTAAAATAGGTAATACATGCCATAGAAGAAACAAAAACCCTGTACAGCTCTGTCCTTATTAATACTGATAAGTGAGAAAGATTAGAGTTTCAGGAAGAATTTTTAGCTTCTTGGAGGACTTCCACTGCCCAAAAATACTGCTTATCCTTCACAAGTATGTTTCCTGGGCAAAGTATTCGGTCACGTTCAACAAGAAGTGCTTCCGAGTCACCCACATTTTTATTATGAGTCCTTCTTTACAGAAAGACAGAAAGAACACTACGATTAATGAACTACATTGCACCGAATGGATTTAACCATTGTTAACATTTTACCATATTTGCTTATCTATCCCTTCCTCCTTCTCTTCGTCCTTCTATTTTCTTCTGTGGAACCATTTTAAAGTGAGGTACGGATATGACATTTGACTTCTAAATAACTCAGTATGCATGTCCGAAAACAGTGTTTCTCAAACTTAATGTTAAAATTTGGATTCGGATTCTGTTGGTCAGAGGGGGGTATCTGACATTCTGCTTTTCTAACAGTATCTCTGGTGACGTCAATTATATGCGTCCATCTTCCGCACTCTGAGTTGCAAGGTCTGATGTATAAAGGATCTCCTTTATACATACTCACAATACTGTAGCTCACCTAAATCTCCTTTATAAATACCCACAATGCCGTAGCTCACCTAAAAAGTTTAGTAAATTCTTACCTATTACAAATTCCATATTCAGGTTTTTCTAAGCATCCTTTATAGCTTTTTTCCCCTTTAACCAAGAGGCAACCAAGTTGCATGCACAGTCCTTATCTTTAGCATCTGAAATCTAGAACAGTCCTTCCCACCACCCTCCCTACTCCCATTCACCCAATAACTTTGGAAGAGATGAAGGGCAGTCACTTTATAGAATATTCCACAATCTGCATTTTTTAGATTATGCTCAAGGTGTCCAATTTGTACTTTCACCACCTATGCTTCCTGTGAACAGGAACTCCAAGGACGGAATTCAGGCTATGCTTTGCTAGTATCCTTCCCAGGTAGGTGGTGATAATGGCGACAATGTCAGACTGCCTTCACGTGAGCACCTAATGCAGATGAACCCACGATCACTGAGGCTGTGCTGGCCACAGGGTAAGAAGGAGAGAATCAGGTTACTCCATTCTAAAAACAGTTGACCCTTTACAATTGGAATCTGGGCAGGCTATTTGGGCATCCTGGAAATATCCTGTCCCCCAATAATCTCTCACTTAATGACCCTTGCCTGGATTACTTCATTGAGGATCACAAAATGGTGACTTTCTAATTTAAATGATTCCTTTATCATTTATTAATTGGCTCTGTTTCTCTCATCAATTGAGAATGAATAACGGCTCCTCCCTTTGAAAAGGCAAGACAAATTCCTTCCCTTTTAACAAATTTTCAGGGTAATTTGGTGTAAGAGCCTTTTCCAACGGTAGCAACTAGGGAGATTTCTTTCTTTCTTTCTTTCTTTCTTTCTTTCTTTCTTTCTTTTTTATATCAGTATAGTTCTTGTTTTTACTCATTCAAGACATATAATCAATCATTTTATTTTTTGGTCACTGAATTGTCCCAAAGTTGGCCAGTGTGAGCCTCTTCAAACAGGTTCGAGTCTTTTTTAACATGTCCTCATTAGTCACTGAGGGTTTACATGAATTTTGGCATGTAATATTCTAACTCTTAACTGGAAGTTAAAAGTAGTTAAAAAGGTCCTGTTGTGTGAGTTCTTATATTCTTCATAAGAATAGCCCTAGCCAGTTTGGCTCAGTAGATAAGAGTGCTGGACTGCGGACTATAGAGTCTCGGGTTCCATTCCAGTGAAGGGCATGTACCTCAGTTGCAGACTCAATCCCCAGCCCTGGTTGGGGTATGTGCGGGAGGCAACCAACCAATGTGTCTCTCTCACATCAATGTTTCTTTCTTCCTTTCTTTTTTTCTCTCTTCCCCTCCTCCCATCCCTTCCACTCTAAGAATCAATCGAGTGAGGATTAACAAATAAATAAATACATAAACATGGTCTTCAAAATTTCCTATTTCAAAGAATAAACTTTTTCCAAAGAGCTTCCTCATTTGTGAATAAGCACAATAAGTGTTCTTGTATAAGGCTCCCTCTTAGCATGGGGCAATGACATCCTAGGTGACAGAGTAACACATTGAGATCTTGCTCTATAACAGACTGAGCCTCTAGACCAGGGGTGGGCAAACTTTTTGACTCGAGGGCCACAATGGGTTCTTAAACTGGACCGGAGGGCCGGAACAAAAGCAACCTGACCATGCTGGCACTCTCATCTTGGGCTGCTGGTGAAGGAGTGGAGGGGAGAGCAAGAGAACCCTTTTGGCTCCGCGGGCCAGATAGAACAGCCGAACGGGCCGTAGTTTGCCCACGGCTGCTCTAGACTAACCATCTATGCCCTATTTCAATCACTTCTTTCTATGTAATCTGGTAATCTCTCAACCTTCTGGCAATAGCTCAGAGAAAATATTTCTCCAAGTAAGAGATTTGGAGTTTGGGTTTAAATATTAATGCCAGTGAGTGTATATCCTTAAACAGTTTCTCACAACACTATAACCTTCGTATTTGCCAAAAGTTTTAATCTAATGGGTATAGGCATACATTAAAAAAAAAATCACTACCCACTTCCATCTACATCTCAAGATCAGCAGGTGTGACTGCAACTAGAACGTAACATAATTCACATGCATCTCTTTAAAGGACAGCATTACTTTGAGAAATCCCTAGCAAATACCCCCAAGATAATAAAGAAATAAGAGAATAAAGTGCAAAATCCCAGAAAGAAATAAGCTCCCGGCAGCTTCTCCGCTGCTCAACTCCTACAGAGGTGTCGCCATCTGGCCGCTCGAAGCACAGGATCGGGTTTACCTTACTGGCGCTGGCCGTCACCCGGGGCACTTGGGCCATCCTCTGCAGGTGCTTCAGCAGCCCCTCCTCGGTGAGGTCGTTCTCGGGCAGAAAATACTGGTAGACGTCGTACTGCAGCCTCCACCGGGAATCCTGCCCCGTCTTGGTGTCACACGGCGGAGAAGCTGAGCCTCTAGAGTCAACCGACAAAACCGAACGTCAGTCCCTGGTGGGGGAAGTCCCGTCTTTAAAAAGGGACCAAACGCTCACATTTCAAGCTACGGAGGCAAGGATCCCAATTTTGGCATTCTGAGGAAAAACAACACCCTGACGGGCAGTACGGTTATGGAACCAGACGTCAAGGTCAGTCAGGCCTACAGTCAAATGCTAGCCTTGCCAGTTGTCAGCGGTACGTAGGCAAGTCACTTACTTCTCTAAGACCCTTAGGGAACCTTTTTATAAAGTAAGAACAATTGCCCCTTCTTAATAAAAGGGCTAGAATGAATGACAAAGAACAGAGGGCACTCAGCACTGTGGATGATACACAGAGAGCATTCAGATGTTACTCAAACATTAGCTATCCTTGTTGTTAAACTAGAAAGTAATGCAGAGGGTTTTTTGTTGTTGGTGGTGGTTTTTTAAAAATATTTTATTGATTTCTTACAGAGAGGGAAGAGAGGAATAGAGAGTTAGAAACATCGATGAGCTAGCTGCCTCTTACACACCCCCTACTGGGGATGTGCCCACAACCAGGGTACATGCCCTTGACCGGAATCGAACCCAGGACCCGTCAGTCCGCAGGCCAACACTCTATCCATTGCACCAAACCGGTTTCGGCTAATGCAGAGTTTTAATTTAAAAATTAAACAATTCCATTTTGCTAAAGAGAATGATGGCTTTTGAGAGAGTTCGTTGAATCTAGTCATGCGTGTTCTACAAGTAATTATAAGAGGCAGACATACCTTGCATAGCCTAGGTTTGCTGGGGCAAATTTGATAGTTGTTTCAAAGAAATCATACTCCAAGTAAATGTTGGGGTCAACATCTAAATCAAACTCTAAATTACAGCCTCCAGGAATAGGATCTGGATGAAAAATAAGGAAGTCACTCAACACAGAATGTTTATATATTCAAATAACACTCCGAATACAGAACTCTACTCTTTCAAGAACTTTACATATATAAGTTAAATACACAGCTTCTACTTTTGTACCACCTCATGAACTGAGGGTAAGAGGGTAAAATTAACTGAGGTTAAGGGCCCTAGAACAAGGGTCAGGAAATCTCTTCTGTAAAGGATCAGATAGTGCCGATTTTGGGCTTCAAGGGCCGAATGGTCTCTGTGACAATTACGCAACCCTGCCCTCATGGCACGAGAGCAGACACAGACAACACATAAGTGAATAAACATGGCTGCATCCCAATACAACTTCACGTACAAAATGGAAGCGAGCTAGATTTGGCTCAGTCTGTAGTGTGTCAAGCTCTGCTCTAGAGTAGAAATGGTCAGGAGAGACAAGAGATTCTTAAGCTGAGATCCAAGAATGGCGTTTAGGGGCTCCATGAACACCCTGAAATTGTATGTTGAAAGTGTTCATCTCCTAAGGAAAGAGGTCTTT
Source organism: Vespertilio murinus (assembly GCA_963924515.1). NCBI lineage: Eukaryota > Metazoa > Chordata > Mammalia > Chiroptera > Vespertilionidae > Vespertilio > Vespertilio murinus. The sequence continues at coordinate 163,808,220 of OZ004707.1, read as the reverse complement.
ATTAGATTTAGGGGGACTATGAACCTAAAGAACGTAAGAACCGAGGGATGGAGGGGAAAAAACACTGCCACAGAGAATAGGAACTCCATGAATAACAGGGAGAAAGACAGTGTCATATCAATTCTGCAAGAGTCTTTGTGAATATATATTAAAAAAAAAAGTAAAAGACCACAAAAGACCCCCCCAAGACCATGTATCAGAATAGTATTTGAATATTTAATTAAACACAAATTTGTGGCATTCCATTTTATTAATAACTAGAGGCCTGGTGCATGAAATTCCTGCACCCTCTCAAGTCCAGGAGCCCTCGGGGGATGTCTAGTCGATGGCTGGCTTAGGCCAGTGGTCGGCAAACTCATTAGTCAACAGAGCCAAATATCAACAGTTGTACTCAACAAAAGTTGAGCCAAATTTTTTAAACATAAACTTCTTCTAAGGCAACTTCTTCAAAATAGACTCGCCCAGGCCGTGGTATTTTGTGGAAGAGCCACACTCAACGGGCCAAAGAGCCACATGCGGCTCGAGAGCCACAGTTTGCCAACCACGGGCTTAGGCCATAGGGGAGCGGGCATCCTTAGTGCTGCTGCGGACCTCTCCAACCCACTCCCCACACTGCTTCTAGAGTTAACTTTCTAAGAGATGAAGTGCATCACATCATTCCTCTGCTTAAGCACTCTCTATGCCTCCCCAGAACCGATCTCAGAATAGAATGCGAACCTCAAATTATATGCAAGGCCCTCCCACTCTGCATCCAGCCACACCCACTATATGCCATTCTTCCGACATTCCATTTTTTTAAGGGCCCTCCTCTGCCTAGAATAACCCACGGAAGTGCTAAGGAGTGTATCTTGCCCTTTTGCTACTGCTTTTCCAGGGGCTCCTTAAATGTTTTTCCAAAGAATAAATGTATCCTCCTCGTTCCTACCTAGACTTTCAACACCATGACAATTCTCTGGCTCTCTTGCTATTAAAACCTTTCTGATTAAATATATTGTGCTTACAATAAACACTTTTAACAAGATTACAGTTTTCCCTAAATATTCAGGAACAAGTCCCATATGCTGGACAGCAGTAAACGTTGAAGACAGAAAGGTCATCACCTCTTTCTGAGTAGGAGAGTGGAATGGCCATATTTTGGACAGGCTCAGCTTCTAAAGTCTCCAAATACCAGGAGCACATACTTTGCTCTGGTCTAAGAATGAAAACCAGTCCTTTGTCGGTGCCTGTCCCCGAGGTACTGGGAAGGAGCGTCTGCAATAAGGAACAAAAGAGTCATCATGAACAGGGAGTTGAGCAAAATATTAAAATTCCAGAGATGATCTACCATGCATACTGTATTCCAAATCTTCCCAAAACAGAAAGGAATAAAAACAGACCTTCCTTAGAAAATTAAAGAGCTCTTGTTACCCTTATGTGCACTTGCCCACACACACACACACACACACACACACACACACACACTCACACACACTGCAGAACTATTTAAAATACATGATCTTTGATCATATGCAATAAAACTCCCAAGCTTTTCTATCCCCAAAATTAAGATGTACTAGCACTAGGTACTAACACTACTGTTGAATGATGAAACTAAAATGACTTCATCCCAAGTTTGGTATCCTTTATTCAGGGGGAAACAGCCATCGGCCGGGGAGTGCAATGCCTCACATGCTGAGGAATATTGTCTCGGAGGGGTTTGGGGTGAGGGCGAGCTCTAGAGGGCATTAGAAACAGCCATGCAGCCGAAGCCGGTTTGGCTCAGTGGTAGAGCGTCGGTCTGGGGACTGAAAGGTCCCAGGTTCGATTCCGGTCAAGGGCATGTACCTTGGTTGTGGGCACATCCTCGGTAGGGGGTGTGCAGGAGGCAGCTCTCTCATCGATGTTTCTAGCTCTCTATCTCTCTCCCTTTCTCTCTGTGAAATATCAATAAAATACATTTATAAAAAAAAAAAAGAAAAAGAAACAGCCATGCAGAAACAGGGCAGGATGGCCTAGACAGTGGTCGGCAAACTCATTAGTCAACAGAGCCAAATATCAATAGTACAATGATGGAGATTTCTTTTGAGAGCCAAATTTTTTTAAATGTAAACTTCTTCTAATGGACTTCTTCAAAAGTCCAGGCCGTGGTGTTTTGTGAAGGGCCACTCAAGGGGCCAAAGAGCCGCATGTGGCTCGCGAGCCGCAGTTTGCCGACCCCTGGACTAGGAGGTCGGGAAGTTCTCAGGATGGCAGCAGGTCCTATTGGCAGGGAAAGGTAAGCTAGCTGAAACTGAGTGGGAGGACTGGGATTGGCACATGTGAGGTTTCCTTGACAGGTTTCCCACAACTGCAGGCTGACTTGCAGGTTGACGTTTCCGTAAGTGACAGGTGGGCTTCCAATTTGTCGATCAAAAGGGAGAATGACCCAAATACTAACTGACGAACGATAGAGCTGACAGTTTCAAAAAACCAGCTGCCGTGATGAGCCTAAAAAATCTTACATGCTACACTTCACTGGGAAGGGCAGCGGACACGGAAACAATTCTCTTCCCACAGCCCGCTCCCTCCCAGAGCTACGTGCCGTCTGTTAGCCTCTCAGTGGCACAGACAGAGTGAACTAAAAGCAGCACAGTGAAGGAAGACGGTTATAATTAAAGATAACAAAGTTCCTTCCTGCGGGAAACTGAGTCGGAGGGCTGTGACTGGCCTACGTTGTTCATCAGGGCCACTGCTGTCACATTAGTTCTGTCGACATCCCTTTATCAGAGCTCTGTTTCCTCAGAGGTAAAAGCAGGCACTGTAACTACTTGGTTGAGCTGTTGTGAGAATTCAATTAATTACATGGCAAACCAGGCACAGGGGTTCCTAACTAGGAGCCCCAGAGGTCCAGAGAGTTTCCAGAGAGTTCCCATGAAATCACGCCTATGTACCTATACATCCTGCCAGGTAGAGTCCATAGATTTCAGCAGATTCAAAGTCTATGACTCCAGGAGCTAAGGCTACCATCCTAGCACACAGTAGGCATGCAATAAATATAAATGCCTTTTTCTCTGCCCTTTCATGATTTGATTTTTGCTCTGCCATGAACTAAGGCAAAGTCGGCGTAAATGGGTCACAGGCACTGTCATCTCTTGCAATGAACAATTCCTCCTTCTTGTTTTCCATGATCAAACTCTCACATTTCTAGTTGATTAAACTATCACACACGGGCATGTAACTTCAAAACCTTCATGACAGAAGCAGGATGTCAGGATAAAAATAGACAAAATTTTTAGTTTGAGAGATTATATGAGCAATGCCTATAAAACATATATGAATTGCACTAAAAGAGCTTTAACAAAATCTAGGATATTCGAATATAGGCCTAGAACAAATAAAAAACACAACATACATAGTGGAACTTATTTGTCTAAAGAGTTATATAGGCTAAATAGAAATAGAGTTGTAAAAGGTTAATATAATGGCAGGTCCTTAATAGCTTAGGCTGAGTCAAGGGTATTTGAAAAACTTCCCAAAGCGGAGGCTGAGGTTAAGGGGTTTAGTGATGATTTCTGCAAGAGTTCTGAATGCTGCTAGAAGATGAACTCAGTGTTAGGATATTTTTGTTTCCAAGAGGCATCAAAGAATAAAGTTGATCCTATAGGGTCTTATTAAACATACTAGAGGTCTGGTGCACGAAATTCGTGCACACGAGGGTGGGGGTCCCTCAGCCCAGGTTGCACCCTCTCACAGTCTGGGAGCCCATGGGGAGCAGGCCTAAGCCATCAGACGGACATCCTTAGTGCTGCTGCGGAGGCAGGAGAGGCTCCCACCACTGCCACTGTACTCACCAGCCGTGAATCTAGCTTCTGACTAAGCTGTGCTCCCCCTGTGGGAGCACACTGACCACCAGGCGACAGCTCCAGCGTTGAAGCCTGCCCCCTGGTGGTCAGTGCGCATCATAGCAACAGGTTGTTCCACCATTCGATCTATTTGCATATTAGCCTTTTATTATATAGGATAGATCTTAGTCAATTTCAACACCACACTAAATGCCTAAACAGAAATGGAAACCCATTAGAATGTACTCACAGGTAAAAATCATTAAGAACCGAGATAGTAAGGGGGGAAAAAAAGGGGAAATCATGAGGAAAGCTTTAACTACATTCAGACAGGAAAGAATGGCATAGCGCACCCTTCCCTCAGAGTCAGCACCTTGTCACCTCCTCATTAAGTGAGAGGTCACCACATTCAAGAAAGGCCTGAGATATTCAACTCTTAGCGGGTCTAAACCACCAATTTGACAGAAACCAACTTCGATTTTTTTAAAAAGTTTAAGACATAAAGCTAAACATAAGAGGCATCCAGTAATTCTAATGTTTTTGCTAAATATAAGGACACAAACTGCAGAAACGGTTTTTACAGAAATAATCCTTTGTACTTACCTTAGAAAAAGAAATGGTTGTATTCTGATACTGTGAGTGTATTTGGAAAATAAGAAAAGTCGCATTGCTGGAAATATTACGCAAAACAGCTTCCTGTGGAGAGGGTCTGTTGAGCTTGAAGTATCTAAATTTCCCCATAGAAAATTCAATAAGACCTACAAAAAGAGAAACGTTTCATTGCAATATATGAACCTCTAATATCAGTTTGTAGAAATCACATATATAAACACAGACACTAATTTAATCCTCAGAAGGGAAAACTGGTTGATAAATTTATTTTTTTAAATATATTTTATTGATATTTCACAGAGAGGAAGGGAGAGAGATAGAGAGCCAGAAACATCAATGAGAGAGAAACATCGACCAGCTGCCTCTTGCACACCCCCCACAGGGGATGTACCCGCAACCAATGTACATGCCCTTGACTGGAATCGAACCCGGGACCCTTCAGTCCGCAGACCGATGCTCTACCACTGAGCCAAACCGGTTTCGGCAACTGGTTGATAAATTTTATTCCCGCCCCTAGCTCACTGATGAGAACAATTAAGCTTAAAGAGGTGAAGCAGCTGAAACCGGTTTGGCTCAGTGGGTAGAGCATCAGTCTGCGGACTGAAAAGCCCCGGGTTTGATTCTGGTCAAGAGCACATACATGTACAAGGCAGCTGGTCGATGTTTCTCTCGCATCAATCTTTCTAGCTCTCTATCCCTCTCCCTTCCTCTCTGTAAAAAAAAATCAATAAAATATATCATATATTTTAAAAAAAAAAAAAAAAAGAGGTGAAGCAGCTCACCAGGGTGACTTTCTAGTGAGTGGCAAAAAACTAAGACCTAAAGTGGGGAAAAGGTATTTCCAAAGATGAGAAAATTCTTAAAGTGGCCGAGGATGCTCAAGGTGCCCAGAGCCCAGAAAAACTCCCCACCTGGTAGCAACCGTAACAATTCCATTCTGAGCAGAGCCCCTGAATTTAAGAATTAACAACCCTAAGGAGCTACTGACAACTGTGAATGCACTAGTATGAAAGAACAGAAGGAACTACCTTCTGTTAGAATCCTGGAGACACGAGGTGGCTACAATTTTATCCCACCATGTACTAGCTTTGTGATCTTAGGCAAGAGTCTCAGCTCTCTTAAACCTCATTGTCTTCACCTGTCAGACAGGACTGTATTACCTAGCTTGCAACAGAAGGCACGATCAACACTGGCAAAAATGTCCTTTGAACGCCCACCTCAGATACTTACTTCATCTATAGTTATGAACCACGGGTATTCTGGGAAAAGGAGCTTTTTGTTTAAGGACCAAGTTCAGAGTCCACATAAAAGGCAGGTGGTAACAACAGTTTTCTACCACCTCATCTAGGCCTTTCCCATCCATTTCTGGTGGGGTTTATTAACTCCCTCACTCTACCCGTGGTTTTCTGTGTATCTTTCTCCTAGCTGCGCACCAGTTCTTTCTTTGTCCAAGCTAATTCTCAAATAATCCACTAAGCAGGTAAACCAGGGTGAAGATAAATCACAAGAAATACTTGGAGAACTAAAATGTCCATTGCTTTCGGCTCAGTGGTAGAGTCTGCGGACTGAAAGGTTCCAGTCAAGGGCATGTACATTGGTTGCGGGCACATCCCCGGAAGGGGGTGTGCAAGAGGCAGCTGGTCGATGTTTCTCTCTCATTGACATTTCTGGCTCTCTATCTCTCTCCCTTTCTCCCTGTAAAAATATCAATAAAAAATATATTTTTTAAATAAAATAAAATGTCCATTGCTTTCAAAGAGAGTAAGGAAAGACAGAACCAAAGAAATTAAAATGCATTATTAAACAACTAGTAACCGGACAAAATAAGTGGGGGCATTAAACACAGGTATCCCCGGGAATATATTTTAGGTGATTTCTCTTTTCTTTACACATTTCATTGTTTATAAAATTCTACAGTGATAGTGAGGTGTTCTTTTCAGAAAGAAACCTTAATGGCACTCAGAACACAGGACTCTCTCAACTCTTCATCTGAAGTCTATAAAACGGGCACCAGAAGGATTCCCGGTGAGGGCACAGGCGCGGGTTGCAGGCTCCATCCCCAGTAGCGGCCGTGCAGGAGGCAGCCCGTGGACGTTTCGCTCTCATTGATGTGCTTCTATTTCTCTATCCCTCTCCCTTCCTCTCTCCCTAAAATCAATAAAAACATACTTTAAAAAAGTCGTTGTATAGTTTTCTCTGTAGTGGTCTTCCCATATCCCATTATAATTATCCCTAAATAATGTTTCTTGATACTTGTTGATTTACTTTTTCTTTTAAACTACAATTTCTAGTTGACTCTTCACCAATATGCCTTTTTAAATAAAGTTTCCCAGCTGATGTCTAATAGTCAGCCAGGTTTGAGAACTCCTAACTCAGCGTCTGATGAGTTAGGGAAGGATAAGTATATTTTTCCTATTCCTACTTATCTTTAATCTAACGTCTGTGTGAAAATCCTTTGGGACGCGTTACCCCTGCAGTCGGCTAGCCATTTCACAATCTTTACAGAAGATTGCGTGTGAACAAAATCGGTCATGGTATGAGTCCTGGCTATCCAGGGCTTTGTCACGTTTGACATGCCAAAGCCTAGGACAGTACTGGTCACCTCTTTGGCACATAGTGACTGTTTAGTAAATGACAGTTCCAGTTTGTAACCTCAGGGAAGCAATTTCTTTCTTCGGGGCCTCAGTTCCCTCATGGTAGAGTGGAGGAAACTATGCTACATAGATCACTTGGCTGCTGAAATTATCAACTAAACGGGGAAATGTTTGTAAACAGTCCAACACTACACAACAAATTACTATGTAATTCTATGTAAGGTAATGGGTGTGAAACCAACAATAACAAAGTGCCGTGATTAACTTCCATGAGCTTTTTAAATCAGGCATTCAGCGTGGTCCTACCAACATGTGAGTGGGAAGAAGAGGACTAACAGGTATAAATGCTTGGCACACACATCAAATACATCAAGGAGAGAAGGAGACCTCCTTAAAGCGACAAGGAAAAATACTGAAACCTAAGACAATGTGAAAAGAACAGTCTAGCAGGATCTGCATCTAACTTCTACTCACAAAAGCACCCACGGCAAATAAAGGCATATAACCAAAATCTGTCCCAAAGAAGGTAACAGGAATTTAATTTACCTCCCAGCCATCTGGAAAGGGATCCGTGAGAAACATTTTATGAGGCATCATTAGATCTTATGACTTTGGGCGTGGGAGGGAAAGAGTACATCAAATGATATTACAGAGCACACAGCCAATCTGGAGACAGAGCACTTATGCTGGAGCTCTCCTCTTAAAAAAGAAGTGCCACCGAAACCAGTTTGGCTCAGTGGATAGAGCGTCGGCCTGCGGATTAAAAGGTCCCAGGTTCGATTCCGGTCAAGGGCATGTACCTTGGTTTCGGGCACATCCCCAGCAGGGGGTGTGCAAGAGGCAGCTGATCGATGCTTCTCTCTCATCGATGTTTCTAGCTCTCTATCCCTCTCTCTTCCTCTCTGTAAAATCTCAATAAAATATATTTTAAGAAAAAGAAGTGCCTCTGTTTTTTCTGCCATCTGACCCAGAACAGGGGATTCTTTTCTTTTTTTCATACTCCTCATTCCTTCGCAGTCACTTTTTCTTTCCAAGAATTCTATTCTACCAAGAGCTACCCAATCAATCCTACGTTTCCAACTTGCAAACTTAAAATTGTTCACTCTTCCTGTTTACTATTTTGCTAAAATTGACCTCTGTTTCACTAAAATGAAAGCATTGTTGATGCTTGCATACAACAACCAAATTCTAGGAGAGATTTGTGAAAGTTGTCTTCATAATTCTATTCAGATTAAATATTAAAAGCAAAAGCAGTTAATTTAGCTACTTGAACTGGTCAACATGCAACAGCCCCTCCCAATTTCTCATTTATTTATTTATTTTAAATATATTTATTGATTTGAGAGAGGGAGAGGGAGATAGAAACATCGATGATGAGAAAGAATCATTGACGGGCTGCCTCCTGCACGCCCCACACTGGGGATCAAGCCCACACCCCAGGCGTGTGCCCTGACTGGGAATCAAACTGTGACCTCCTGTTTCATAGTCAACGCTCAACCACTGAGCCCTGCCGGCTGGGCCCAATTTCTCATTTATATCTTATGAATTTTCATTAGCACTAAAAGCTGAAAGGGAACACAAAATGTGCATACTACTCTTCACATTCTTTTTTTTAAAAAAATATGTTTTTACTGATATTTTTAGAAAGAGAGGAAGGGAGAGGGAGAAACATTGATCGGTTGCCCCCTGCATGCACCCTACGGGAGATTGAGCCTGCAAGCCTGCGACCTCTCCATGCATGGGATATGCTTAGACAACTGATCCACACCAGCCAGGGCATCTTTCACACACTTTCAAGAGAAAAGAGACCACTTGCACCTTAACTACAAAAACGACCCGCTGCCTTACTTACGGCATTATCATTAAGCCCAACTATTAGGAAGTTCGAGTGACATTGGGCTCACCTCCAGTTACTATGTGATCCTATGTGAGTTAATGGATGTGAAACAAACAACATCAAAGGACATGAAAGGAAGCAGAGAGCTGGAACTTCAGGACAAGGGGACACTGTTTAAACACGTGCTGCACGTCCGGTGCCCTGCTGCTCACAGAAAGCACCTTCCTCATTCTGGAAACTGCATCTGCCGCCTTCAAAGGTTTATTTGGCTTTCGAGCCACTCCTCGTGTGGTGCAAGTCAGCTTTTCCTGGGGAATACGGGGAAGGCCTCTTCAGTTATAGCAGTTGCTTAATTCCTTCCGTTTGTCTAGTTATCTGAGTCCTCGAATAGAAACAAATGAGGAGACAGCAAGTCTTAACTAAGTCTCTGTTGGTTTCTATCTGACAGATGTGGAGCACATCAGCTTGTTTTAGCTTTGTTCATCCTCACCCATAGATTAAGGCGACCAGACGTCCCGCTTTGGGCGGGACAGTCCCGATTTTTAACAACGTGTCCCGAGTCCCGAGGCCTTTTTAAAAAAGGCTTTTTTAAAACGCTGCGGGACACATTGATAAAAATCAGGACGCCTGGTCACCTTACCATAGATGTTTTTTTCCATTGAATTTTAGAGAGCGTGGACGGGACGGGGAGAGACAGAGAAAGAGAGAGAAACATCAATGTAAGAGAGACACATTGACTGACTGCCTCCCGCAGGTGGCCCTACCAGAGCCAGGAAGTGAGCCTGCAACCTTAGTACGTGCCCTTGCCCAGAACAGAACCCGGGACCCATCAGTCCATCGGCAGAGGCTCTACCCATGAACCAAACCGGCTTGGGCACATCAGCTTTTATCACCACCCAGCAGTTCATTCCCACATGTTGTCCTACCGCCCGGAGCAGCAATGCTACTGCAAGGCAGAGAGAGTCACGGTGGAGGAAATATCAGTGCTGACATCACGGGAGAGGCAAGAAACAGCGCCTGAAGAACAGTCATCTCTCCATCACTCAGGTTTCTCAACGTCTGTGCAAAAAGGTCTCGATGTTATTACCCTGTCTCCCCAGAAATAAGACAGCGTCTTATGTTAATTTTTGCTCCCAAAGATGCGCTAGGTCTTATTTTCAGGGGATGTCTTATGTTTCCATGAAGTGGGTCTTATTTTCGGAGGGTGTCTTGTTTTCGGGGAAGCACGGGTAAATACTAACGCACAGAACTAGAAGTGGAGTGTTCTGAGTCGCAGCCCTCCCGGGTCAAAGGCAAACTCGGTCTCTCAGGTGCCTCACCTGTTGAAACGGAGCAGCGAGACTCCACCTGCGTCAGAAGGCTATTTTAAGAAATGAGACTCCCCGGAAGAGCGAAGTGCAAAGTTACCAGACTGAGTGAAATACTCTTACTCAGGGCAGCTGTGTTGAAGTGGAAGGACCAGGAAATGTGCCGCAAGACATAGGTGGGTTCAGACGCTGCCTGTGCCCCGAGAGCTGTGTGCTTGTGCGGTGGGCATCACCCCTCACCTGGGCCTCAGCTCCCTCCTCTGCCAACTGAGGGCTGTGGTTACAGGGTCGTGAGAATTAGAAAACACTGCCAGGCCCTAGCCGGTTTGGCCCAATGGATAGAGCTTTGTCTGCCTGCCTACTGAAGGGTCCTGGCTCCGATTCCAGTCAAGGGAAGGGTGCTCGAACCCACAGGTGTATTTCTCTCACATTGATATTCATCTCTGTCTTTCCCTCTCTCTTCCATGCTCTCTAAAAATCCATGGAAAAATATCCTCGGGTGAGGATTTAAAAAAAAAAACAACAAGCTGCCCTGGCCGATTTGGCTCAGTGGAGAGCAGCCTTGGGCAAATTGCATTCCGTCCCGTTCGGCTGTTCTATCCGGCCTGCGGAGCCGAAAGAGCGGAGGGTTCTCTTGCTCTCCCCTCCGCTCCTTCACCAGCAGCCCCAGATGAGAGTGCCAGCATGGTCAGGTTGCTTTTGTTCCGGCCCTCCGGTCCAGTTTAAGAACCCATGGTGGCCCTCGAGTCAAAAAGCTTGCCCACCCCTGGGATAGAGCCTCTACCTGTGGACTGAAGGGTCCCAGGTTCAATTCCCGTCAAGGGCATATGCTGGGGGTTGCCGGCTTGCTCATCAGCAGGGGGCATGCAGGAGGCAGCTGATCAATGACTCTCATCATCGATGTTCCTCTCTCTCCCTCTTCCTTCCTCTCTGAAACCAATAAAAATGCATTTTAAACACACACAGAGAGAGAGAGAGAAGGGGGGGGGCATGAAAAGCACCTGGCACAGTCTGCATTACAGTGAATGTCATTGCTCCATTAAAAAAAAATTTTTTAAAGCCCTTTTTTTTCCCCCTGCAAAAATACAACTTGCCCTTCTCAGCTTTGGCCTTAAGTCCTACATGCAAAGATTCTAGGACCCAGTCTGCACAAGAGAAGTATTCAGAAGCACAGTCACGTTATCCGGGGAAATGCCGTGTTTCAGAACTGTCAGTGGCCGCTCACACGCTCCAAACAAGACGAAGAGTGTGCGCCCAGCCTGGCGGGGACAGACACGTGATTCCCGCCTGGCACAGGGAGCGCCGTTCACAGTGCGTGTACGTGCGCAAACCACGAATTTCTTATAAAACCCATCCGGCCAGGCACATGACGTCCTATCTCAAAGCCCATCTGAGCTCGCCTCTCCTCTCCTCGCCTCTCCCACCCCGCGGAGCTCGAGGGTCAGAAAAGCCCCGGTTCTGCAGCCCCACGGCCCCGGCTCGCCCCGCCGCTCGGGAGCCGGGAGGCGCTTCCAAGGGTCAAATTAAACCCGCAAACGTAGCTGCAACGGGGACGTGTGTGAACCGGAGCATCACGCACCTCTCCCCCCAGGCCCACAGCCCCAGCGAGGACGCCTCCCGAGCACGGGGAATTCATTTCCTTCTGCACCAAAGGACCCCGGCCCCCGCCTGCCTGCCTGCCGGCCGGCCCCGCTGCACCCGCCGCCTCGGCTGCTGCAGGGCGCACGGCCCCGGGCGTGGACCTCCCACCTTGCAGAGCCACGCAGAAGCCCCTTTGGGGTGCAGGAGGGAGGCGCCCCGACCTTACTCACCCACGCTGGAGTTCCCCGCGGTCTCGGCGCCACCGGCCGCCCCGGGCTGCGAGGCCAGCGCCGCCAGCGCCATCAGCCGCAGCAGCCCCATCGCCGCCCGCGCCCGGCGGAGCCAGCGCCAGGGCCGGGCGGCCGCGCGCGCGGGGCCCCGGGGCCTCGGCCTCGCTACCCCGGGGCGCTCGCGCTCGGCGCCATGGCCCGCCAGGGGCTCGCGCTGCACACCAGCCAGGGCCGCGGGGCTGGCCGGCGACCTCGGCCGCACTCCGCCGCCGCCGCCAGAGGTTCTCTCCGAAGGCGACCGCCCTCCGCCGCCGCCGCCGCCGCCGCCGCCGCCGGGCCGCGCGCCCCGCCCCGCCCCGCCCCTTACGTCACCTCTCCGCGGCCCCGGGCGGGGGCGGCTGAGCGAGGTTTCCAGGGGAGGGCGCGCCCCCTGGTGGCGCGAGGCGGCCTCGCAGCCGCCGGCGTTCCCAGGATCTCCGTTGGGGGGATGGGGGGGCCCCAGGGGAGACCCCAGGAAGTTATATGTGGTGTAACAACCCGCACTTCTCCCTTTTTTATCTTTCCCATTTTACGAAAACCGCCGTTACTGTACCAGTAGCTGTGCTGCGGCCTAACGTTCCTGGGCTCCTTAACGGTCTTTTTGCAAAAAGAAAATAAAAGGGAGGAATCTGGTGCCCAAAACGCAAGAATAACGCCCCCCCGCCCAGGCCCCCAGCGCCCCCTTGAGGTCGCCCAGGCTGATGTCAGAATAAACGTGAGCGGGTCTCGCTGCTGCTTCTGCAGCAGTGACTGCGCTGCTGAGGAGGACCGTATTCTACAGCGGAGTTTCGTTTTCTCTAAGCAAAATATCCTGGAAGACCAAGACCTCCGTCTGAACTTCCTCTCTCGGGTCTCGTACCTGAGCGTGGCTGTCGAAAAGGTGGCTCACGCGTGGAACTGGATTTACAAAGTTATTTCCTTTTCCTGCCGCTAAAAATTTTCATTTATCTGTTTTAATGAGCCGCTATCTTGAAAATTACTTACATGTGTGCTTAATCCACTACTAAGCTAAAAATCTATCGCAAACGCCGTAGGTTCTCTGTGTGCTTGACCTAAATTTTCACTCCTTGGTAGCTCTGTCTATTCCCTAGGATATTTGCTCTCTCTCCCACATGCCCTCCATTCCTGTAACAACTGTCAGGAGATGGACCCCAGGAAGATGACAGGAGCTATTATGATAAAGGTAGCATTTGAATCAGCGATGGGTTACACAATAAACTGTGTTCTGATAGTGGAGGGGCTTAGAACTCTCACACTGTCAAAATCCAATCCCAGAGTAATAAAATTGTAACAGCTACAAGAAATATGTTTGTTTGTTTGTTTGTTTGTTTGTTTGTTTAAGAAAACTGACCTCAGAATGGTTTCTCTTTTCTTTTTAATTTTAAGAATTTATTTGAGCAAAATCATTTGCCATCTGGGAGGGTTCAGGGGAGGAACTTTATAAACAAAAAAAAAAGAAGGAAACCATAAGGAGAAAGATTAGTAGGTCTGGCTATTTAAAAATTTAAATTTCATGAAAGTTAAAAAAAAAAACCTAAACAATATGTAAAGTCAAGCTGACGGAAAAAAAGATAAAAATTAGCAAAGGACATGAATAGCAAATTTCACACAGAAAGAAAGAAATATAAGTAGCTATTAAAAACATGAAAAAGATTCAAACTCACTAGTAAGAAAGAAATCAAATTAAGAAAATAAGCTGTAAATATTTTAAAAGAATGAGAACATTCAGTGCGGATGAAAGAGCTGAGAAGTAGACATTCTACCCTAGGAGTAGAAGGAGTGTAACTTGAAACAACTTTTTAAAGCAACATCTGCATCAGAAATCTTTAAAATACTCATAGCTTTGGTATGATAATTCCACTTTTACATTTAAGCCTATAAATATGTACCAAAAATTAGATGTTTAAAATCAGTGTACAAAACTGTTCATGAAGATATTACTTATAGTAGAAAAACACACACCCTAAATGTCCAACAATAAGGAATTAATTAAATAACCTGTGATAGCTGAAACCGGTTTGGCTCAGTGGTAGAGCGTCGGTCTGCGGACTGAAAGGTCCCAGGTTTGATTCCGGTCAAGGGCATGTACCTTGGTTGCGGGCACATCCCCAGTGGAGGGTGTGCAGGAGGCAGCTGGTCAATGTTTCTCTCTCATCGACATTTCTAGCCCTCTACCCCTCTCCCTTCCTCTCTGGAAAATATCAATAAAATGTATTTTAAAAAATAAATAAATAACCTCTGATACATGCAAATAATAAAATATATGTAGCCTTTCAAAAATCACCTTTTAAAGGCAACTGATTGTGAAGTGTTTATAACAAGCCAAGTTACAAAGTAAAAAATAGATATAGTATAAGCCTTACTTGTTTTCATTTGATTGTGCATTCATGCTTACATTCATTAAAGAAAGGTTGAAAAAATATGTCAAAATGTTAAAAAGTATAAAGGTGATTGGATTAAGAATGATTTTCTTTGCACATATCTGTTCTTTGTAAAAAAAAATTTACTTTGAACATGTATTGCTTTTGAATAAGAAAACACTATTTTTTGAGAAGAGATGTATAGTTTTGAAAGTTTTCTTATAAAAGTATTCAGGATAACAGTCCATTTTCCCGAGTATTGCACAATGCTTTCATGATATAGCTCTGTGTATCTGTTCTGGTTCTAAACGGAAACTCTTCTATGCTGGCCACCCTGAATTAATTTCAGTTTCCTGAACTTACCCTATTCTCTCTCCTCTATTCCTTCACAGTGCAGTGCCCCATGCCTGCAGAGGACAGCCGATGACAGCGGTCTATCAGCAATAATAAGAGGGTCTCATCATCTTGATTCTGAAACACTGTGACAGCTTGGGGGAATGATTGGCTGGGGCCCCTTGCTGAGTTCCAGTGGACACCTGAGCAAAGGGCTCAGCAGCTGTGCAGATGAGTTTGTTATTTCTACTGTGTTTCCTCAAAAATAAGACCTACACACACGATTCCTTCTGAGTGAAACATAAGGCATCCCCCCCAAAAAAAAAATAAGGCCCCCAGGCTCTGTCTCAGAATTAAAATTAATTTACCGTAAACTGGTCGCTAGGGCCGCCCCGACTGGCGTCTAGCAACCAGTGACCTTACACGGAGTTCTGACATCACTGCTGTGTGAATGGAGAGAAATCAGCGTGGAAACTTTGTGAAACCTAAACTGCAAGAAGTTGTGACTTGGGCGAAGAATTCATGGGAGAAAATCACTGACAGTTGCATTGCAAATGCACTGGGAGCAGGCTACCTTGACAAGAAGTACTCATTTAAAGACAGTGCTATTGCTAAACATGAGAGATTTGGTCCACTGATTCTGAAAGAAATGGAGTCACAAGAAATTCACCAGGAAATTCAGGAATTGGATTGTTATGACGATGTTCCAGAAGATGAGGACATGGTTGTCATTGAATAAATGAGTAAATTCTTGCCGAAACCGGTTTGGCTCAGTGGATAGAGCGTCAGTCTGCGGACTGAAAGGTCCCGGGTTCGATTCCGGTCAAGGGCATGTACATTGGTTGCGGGCACATCCCCGGTAGGGGGTGTGCAAGAGGCAGCTAGTCGATGTTTCTCTCTCATCGACGTTTCTAGTTCTCTATCTCTCTCCCTTCCTCTCTGTGAAATATCAATAAAATATATTTAAAAAAAATAAAAATAAAAATAAAAATAAATGAGTAAATTCTTGATACTGTAGGATTCACAGTCTGTCTGGTTTGTGTTGACAACTACCGTCCTACCGTACCGTATACAGGTAATAAATTTCCTTTCTTTTCATTTAACAATAAATGTGTACCGTATTCTTCTTCATGGAAAAATAAGACATCCCCTGAAAATAATACCTAGCGCATCTTTGGGAGCAAAAATTAATATAAGACACTGTCTTATTTTCGGGGGGAACATGGTAATATCAGGCTCAACACCTACACATTCTTGGATAACTGCAAAACCCTCCTGGTGAGTCCAGCTTATTTGTGTTTGCAAACCTAGCACCCAACATACTTCCTGGCACATGACAGGCAATCAACAAACAAGGTACACGCTCAACTGGGGGTGGGAGTAGAATATTACCAATTACCCCAAATTACAGGTAAAACAAATTGGAGTTATCTCTCATTAATCCCAGTATGGGGGCCAGTGCCTCACCAAAGGTTCAGAATTGGGTCCCAACGGGGACCTAATATTATTAATACCAGAGGCCCAGTGCATGAATTCGTGCACCTCGAAAGGAACCGTGGGCCTTGAGGCTGTGGTAGGCACAGGTGCAGGTCTCAGCCCATCCTCTGCACCCCACCCAACCCCTCCCTCTGCAGCCCCCGGTCCTCTGTCTGCCAGCAGTCCCTCTTCCGCTGCCACCGCTCCCGTGCGCTGATGGCACAGAGTGACTGGGGTAGGCACCAGCAGTGGGTATAAATGGGGCTGGTGCCATCAGCAGGTGTGAGCAGTGGCTGCTGCCCTGACTGCCCCTTAGGAGCAGGGGGAGGTAGAGAAACCCTCAGGGGCAATAAGGGCTGGCAGCCATCACTCACACTTGCTGATGGTGCCAAGCGATCGGGACTGGTGCTGGGCACCAGCAGCGGGTGCAAGCAGAGACTCCGGTGCCGGCGGTGGGTGTGAGTGCCAGGCGGGACCATGGTGCACAGGAGCAAAGAATTTCTGGTAGCCACAAGAGGCTCACCCAGATGGCAGCAACCGGTACCCCCACTCACCTGCTCCACCATTCCATTGTGGCCTACGCCCACACCCATCATGTTCCGCACACGCCCCCTGGTGGTTAGTGCATGTCATAGAGATCAGTTTTTTGGTTGTTCTGCTGTTTTGTCTATTTGCATATTAGCTTTTTTTATATAGGATTATTTGGAAACGGGAGAGAAAGTGAAGCACAAGTGGAGCTTCCCAGTTAGCTTCCTAGTTTGGGGTAGATCCAACAAGCTAAATTCTCCGTGGACAGGGAGAACCAAGATGGCGGCCTAGGTAAGCACCTAAGCTGCCGCCTCGCACAACAATTTAAAAAACAACAACTAGCCGAAACCGGTTTGGCTCAGTGGTAGAGCGTCGGTCTGAGGACTGAAAGGTCCCGGGTTCGATTCTGGTCAAGGGCATGTGCCTTGGTTGCGGGCACATCCCCGGTAGGGGGTGTGCAAGAGGCAGCTGATCGATGATTCTCTCTCATCGACATTTCTAGCTCTCTATCTATCTCCCTTCCTCTCTGTAAAATATCAATAAAATATATTTTAAAAAAAATAAAATAAAAAACAACAACTAAAATCAGAATGGACTTCATCCAAAAATATAGGAAAGCTGGTGGAGTGGGCAATCTACAACCAGAAAGAAGGAGAGAGGCTTACAGATCGAACTGGGAGTCAAGAAATACTGAGGTAGAGAGTCGCTCACAAGAGCAGAGAGGAAGTGCAGCCGAATGCCTGCCTGGCGGCGGGAGGGGAGAAATTCCCGATTGCACTGAACCCTTTCCGACTTTACTGAACCCCAATCCCGGCCGAAACCCTGTGGACCCAGGCTCATACAGGTGGAGTCTGGACTACAGAGAAAAGCACCCGGAGACTCAGAGACTGAGAGACTGGGGGACCCAGGAGCTGCAGCGGGTAAGGTCTACAGCGCATGAGTGAGTGCACGCAGAGGTCTGACCTCAGAGGTTGCCTCGGCCTCTCCATAGCGGAAGGAGTCAGAAGCTCCAGACTACAGGACTCCGTGTAACGTCACTGGTTGCTAGACGCCAGTGGGGGCGGGGGAAGGCTAGCAACCAGTTTACGGTAAATCAATTTTCATTCTGAGAGAGCCTGGGGGCCTTATTTTCGGGGGGATGCCTTATAGTTTACTCATAAGGAAACCTGTAAGTAGGTCTTATTTTTGGAGGATGTATTATTTTCGGGGAAACACGGTATGTGTGTCGCTATTTTCCAGGAACCTCTCTTGCGACTACACCCTGTAAACCTTCACTCTCCTCTCCACTAACCGTCACGCCAATTTCCCTTATTCACGCAAACAAGAGAAGGGCATTCGTTGCTACACTCACATCTTACCTCCTAACTCCAAATGCTCTTCTCACCTTTGCGAATGGAGACCTTCCTTCTCTGTCCTCATCCAGCACAGGCAATACAGCTCACTTTGTACCTGATTGTTTCCGTCAGTTTCCCCAGCGCACACTCGGAATTAAAGCACACACCCAGCGCCACTGGGGCAAGGGCCTTTCTCAAAAGCAACAGAGGAAGCTTCCTGACTGAGCCATTCCCGATATTCTGGTGGTTTTTAATTTGTGTTTGTTGAGGTTTAAGTCGGTATTGTGACTCCCAAGTATTCTTGAGTTGCTTACTGTGCATGTTTTGTGGTTCATCTGGAAAGGTAAAACTCAAGTAGGTGTTTAAAAAGGAATACATGCACCCTGGCTGGTTTGGCTCAGTGGATAGAGCATCAGCTTGTGAACTCAAGGGTTCCATGTTCAATTCCAGTCAAGGGTATGTACCTTGGTTGCAGGCACATCTTCAGTGGGGGGTGTGCAGGAGGCAGCTGATCAATGTTTCTAACTCTCCCTCTCTCTTCCTCTTTGTAAAAAAAAAAAATCAATTATATATATATATATATATATATATATATATATATATATATATATATATTAAAACATAAAAAAAATAAATAAATAAAAAGGAATACATGGGCCGGGCTGGCATGGTTCAGTGGTTGAGCTTTGACCTATGAACCAGGGGTTGTGAGCTCATTCCCCAGTGGGAGGCAGCTGATCAATGATTCAGTCTCATCGCTGATGTTTCTGTTTCTCTCTCCATCTCCTTTCCTCTCTGAAATCAATCAATTTATATATATATATATATATATATATATATGAAATACATGGGAGGGTAGGGGAAAATTAACGTTTAAAATCCGCAGAACTTCATCTCCGTAAAGTGTTTACCACCTAGGAGCCTGGAAAACAGTACAGTATATGTTAGCTCCCAAAGCCAGGGGACCCCAGACAGCCCCCCAAGTTACTGAAGACAGAGGCAGCGGAGGCCTTTCCCAGGTCCAGCGGGTCGGCAGGATGGAGCTCAGCCGCCACCGAGCCCTACCTGGGAAGTTGTGCCTGACCCCGCCCCTTCCAAGCACGCGGCCCTGTGATTGGCCATGACGCGTCCTCGCGCTGCCCAATCGCGTGCCAGCTGCCGCGGCGTCCTCTCGCTGAGGAGAGGAACATGGCGGACCGGCTCACGCAGCTGCAGGACGCCGTGAACTCGGTGAGCAATTTCGCTCGTCTCGTCTCCGTCTTCCCCTTTTCCCAGGCACCGCGAGGGGGGAGAAGGAGCTCGAGACCCGGCGCCGGGGAGTGGAGGGCGGACTGGAGCGGCGTCTGCCAAACGCGGCCGGGCGGCGGGGGGCGGCGGTCTCCGCGGCGGGGCGGCTGGGCCCGGCCTCTTTCCGCTGGGAAGCGAGGGAGGGACGGTCCCCGGGCCCTCGGACGTCCCGGTCCCCTCCCATCCCGTTCTCTGGGAACAGCTGATAATGAGATCTCCTCTGGCTTGGGCGGCGGGGAGGAGTGGCAGCAGCGCTTCCCCCGGCCGATCAGGGTTAACCGCGGAGGAGAGCCGGTGCTGTGGTGATGGGATCGATAGCGGATGGCCCGGTTCATCCTTGGCCCACACGTTCCTGCTGGGGCGGGAGTGATGGGGAGGTGACAAGTTTTGTCTCCTCTTAGTTGGTACCTAGGTATATAGATCAAGGATCTCGCCCCATGTCTTGGCCTCTCTCCAGCATGAAACAATTTTGGGGGGAAAGTGACATCAAAAAAATTTTAAAATATATTTTATTGATATTTTACAGAGAGGAAGGGAGAGGGATAGAAAGCCAGAAACGTCAATGAGGGAGAAACATCGACCAGCTGCCTCTTGCACACCCCGCACTGGGGATGTGCCCGCAACCAAGGTACATGCCCTTGACCGGAATCGAACCTGGGACCTTTCAGTCCACAGGCCAACGCTCTACCACTGAGCCAAACCGACCTCGGCTGAAAGTGACATCTTTTAAAAAAATATTTTTAAATACATTTTTATTGATTTCAGAGAGGAAGGGAGAGAGACATGATAAGAATCATTGATTGGCTGCCTCCTGCACGCCCCCCACTGGGCGGGAGGGTCAAGCTCGCAATCCAGACAAGTGCCCTTGACCATAATCGAACCTGGGACCTTTGAGTCCGCAAGTCGATGCTCTACCCACTGAACCAAACCGGCCAGGGCGAAAATGACATCCTAAAGTAGAATTTTTCTACTCCTCGAATATTTCCATTCATTTAAGTCTTCTTTAGTATTTCCCCAAAAGTCTACCGCCTATTGAAGAGCATATCTTGTAAGTAGCCCCCCCTTCCCCTTACTTTCGTCCTTCTGATTATGGTTCCTGTTACGCCCAAGTGGAACATCTGTGCAAACCATAGCACTCGTGTACTTATGACCATGAATCGCTAAGTAGTTTTCTATTGACAGTTTTATTTCTCATTGTCATTCTATTTAATCATAGGTGAGATGCCTATGGAAAGAATGTGTTGATTGGAAAAGCTAAGTACCCTGGTCCCTTGCCAGTGTTTTCACGCATGTTGCTAAAACGTTGACATTCTTGTTGCATCAGTTTTTGTGCATCTGCTTGTGAGAGACTGATCTACCCCGTGTGTATGTGTGTAAAAAGAAGAGGTGGGGAGGACCAGCCCCTAAGTGTTGATGAATTCGCCAAGATAACTTCTCACAGTGGCGACTTGCCTGGGTTGCCAGGCAGCCTCCCTCAGGGAGAGACTCCTTTGAGGTTTTACAAAATCCAGTCGTAAAGATGCTCTGGGTAGCAATGATATTTAGGGAAATGTTCCATATTCATACCTGTCTTGTAGCCAGAAGGAGAGCGGAAACAAAATTAATACGGCCTTAACCCCAGGGTTGGCATGCTGGTTATTGGATTTAGGAGAAAAACCTCTAAGTTTACTAGTACTGAGTGTCTACATTATATATAAGCACTTATCATATTTACAGTTAGATGCTCCTTAAGGAGTTTACAGTCTGGTTAGAAAGAGACATTTTATTTTATTTTTAAATATATTTTATTGATTTTTCACAGAGAGGAAGGGAGAGAGAGAGAGAGAACTTGAAACATCGATGAGAGAGATACATTGACCAGCTGCCTCCTGCACACCCCCCACCAGGCGTGTGCCTGCAACCAATGTCCATGCCCTTGACCGGAATCGAACCTGGAACCTTTCGGTCCGCAGGCCGACGCTCTACCACTGAGCCAAACCGGTTTCGGCCACAAGAGACATTTTATTTTTTTATTTTTTTATTTTTTTATTTTTTTTTATTTTTATTTTTTTTTCTTTTTTTTAAATTTTTTTTTAAATATTTTTTATTAAGGTATTATCTGTGTACATAGCTTATCATTGCCCCCCCCATAGGTGCCCTCCCTCCCCAGAGTTTTGTGTCCATTGGTTGTTCTTATATGCAAGCATACCAGTCCTTCGATTGATCTCTTATCTCCCCCAGATCTCCCTCCCCTCCCCCCCCTGTCATTTGGCAGTCTGCCTGTTGTTTTACTGTCACTATATCTATCTTTCTGTTCATTCGTTTATAATGTTCTTTAATATCCATAAATGAGTGAGGTCATGTAGTGTTTCTCTTTCATTGACTGGCTTATTTCACTCAGCATGATGCTCTCCAATTCCTTCCAAGTTACTGCAAATGATGAGAATTCCTTCCTTTTTATGGCAGCATAGTATTCCATGGTGTAGATGTACCATAGTTTTCTGATCCAGTCATCTGCTGACGGGCACCTAGGCTGTTTCCACGTCCTAGCTATTGTAAATTGTGCTGCTATGAACATAGGGGTGCATATATCCTTTCTGATTGGTCTTTCTAGTTTCTTGGGGTATATTCCTAGTAGTGGGATTACTGGGTCAAATGGGAGTTCCATTTTCAGTTTTTTGAGGAAGCTCCATACTGTTCTCCACAGTGGTTGCACCACCCTGCAATCCCACCAGCAGTGCACGAGGGTTCCTTTTTCTCCACAACCTCGCCAACATTTGTTGTTTGTTGTTTTGTTGATGTTGGCCATTCTGACAGGTGTGAGATGATACCGCATTGTTGTTTTGACCTGCATCTCTCGGATAATTAGTGACTTGGAGCATGTTTTCATGTGCCTCTTGGCCTTCCTTCTGTCTTCTTTTGAGAGGATTCTATTTAGGTCCATTGCGTATTTTTTAATTGGCTCATTCATTTTCCTTTTATTGAGTTGTATAAGCTGTCTGTAGATGTTGGAGATTAAACCTTTATCAGTGATATCGTTTGCAAATATGTTTTCCCATACAGTGGGTTTTCTTGTTGTTTTGTTGATGGTTTCTTTTGATGTAAAAAAGCTTTTTATTTTGATGTAGTCCCATTTGTTTATTTTCTCCTTAGCTTCCATTGCCCTAGGGTTAGTATCAGTGAAGAAGTTCTTTAGGCATATGTCTGAGATTTTGCTGCCTGCGGATGCCTCTAGTATTTTTATGGTTTCCCGTCTTATGTTTAAGTCCTGTATCCATTTTGAGTTTATTTTTGTGTATGGTGTTGTTGTTGATTTCAGAGAGGAAGGGAGAGGGAGAGGTAGACAGAAACATCCATGATGAGAGAGAATCATGGATCGGCTGCCTCCTGCACGCCCCCTCCTGGGGATCAAGCCTGCAACCTGGCATGTGCCCTTGGCTGGAATCGAACCCGGGACCCTGCCGTCCTCAGGCCGATGCTCTATCCGCTGAGCCACACCAGCGAGGGCAACACAAGAGACATTTTAAATAATGCAGAAGCAGTATGTGGTTAGGAGGTATAATGAATGGAGTGCTTTAGCTGTTAAGTGCTTAAGTAAATTGGAATATAGAGTAAATTCCCTAAAATAGAGGGCATCTTCTTAGCATTTATCTGAATTGTAATTATTTGTAAAGTTATTAAAATATTTTTGTTTTTTAATAATGAGTTTTATATGTCTATGTAGCCTTATAAAAATGTTAAGGTTGTTATTTCAAAAATTCATGCATAATCCCACCAAGATAACATTTGTTTTACAGTCTAAGAACTCTCTAAGGGCAGAAACTGTCTAGTTCTCTGTATCTTTGTCATGTTATACATATACAGTACATGTCATAAAATTGATTTTTGATAACATCAGTTGAATAAATAGATCTTGAGAGCTTTTGAAGCACAGAGCAGATAGCCACTGAGTTGAATATTTTTTGTGTTTTCTCTGTTCCTCATAACAATGCTGTAATGTGAGACTGTTCCAGATTTTAAAATTAAAAAAAAAACACTAACCAAATTACTAGAACCAGAATTAGAATCCATGTTTGTACAGTTTCTGAGCACTTACTACTACTCTATTATATTTGTAAAATGTGAGCAAAAGCAGCGTAGTCAGGAATTAGCTTATCACTGGTCAGGTCTATATGAAGGAGCAGCAGAGAAATGAACAAGTAGAGTTGACCTGGATTGTTGAAAGCTTTGAGACAGCCTGAAGATTGGGATTCATCGTGAAGCCCGTGCTGGGGGAGCTCAAATGCTTAAGCGGGCAAATGACACGGTGAACCAGAAAGCAGTGAGGGGGCTGTTGTAACAGTTCTGGTCTGAGGCAACTGGTTGAACTAACACAGCAGGGGTGCTGATAGAAGAAAAGGGCGGGGTTGGTAGTATTAGCAGGATTTGAAGATGGAGAAAGGAAAGTATGAACCTGAAGTTGTAATGGTTGACTAGGAGACTCTCAATACAAATGACATGTTAAAGGAAATAATTGACATTGAGTTCTGTCATTCAAATAATGGCAGAGAAATTTCGTGGAAATGCTTATTCAGATTGAAAATAAGGAATTGAGATTTGAGAGGTCAGGACTATTAACAGAAGTTGGTGGGGAGACGGGAGTTTGGAGCTGGTAAAGAATTAGTTTTCTGAATCTTCACAACTGCTTATGGATGGTTTTAGGGCACCAGGAGTTTGAAAACTCGGGTCATGAAGAAAAACAGTTCTACATATTTAGGTACTGCTCTAGCCAGTTTGGCTCAGTGGATAGAGCTTTGGCCTGAGGACTCAAGGGTTCCGGGTTTGATTCTGGCCAAGGGCATGTACCTGGTAGGGGGTGTGCAGGAGACAGCTGATGTTTATCTCTCATCAGTGTTTCTGGTTCTCTTTCCCTCTCCCTTCCTCTCTGTAAAAAATCAATAAAATATATTTTTATTTAAAAAAATAAATAAATATTTAGGTACTATCTTTTCCTCACTATTTCTTTAGATTTGTAATTACACTGATTTCAGAAAAGGATCAATACTTATCCATGAGTTGCACATACTATTTTATTTACCTTGGAGCTATTCTTAGATATTTGCCAGTTACATTTGCTTTTTCCCACTACTTCCCCCCAAAAAAATTGTTACTTGTGCTTACAACAAGTATTGGCATGTACTTCTCTTTACCATTTTATTACCCTGGGAAGAAAAGAAAAATTATTTTGTATTTCTTTTGAACTGTTTCAAGAAGATTGCTACCAAACGTAATTTCTTTGAATGGTCAAAACATTTAATCGCTGTTAATAACTGGCTACTTTTATCCAAAATTACTTCTGTTGTTTTATTCCCTTGCTCGGAGATCATTATTATATAAACTTATTGTTACATTACCAATAAAATCCTTAAGTTTGATCGGTCCTTCCTAACTTTGACGTGTTTCCTTTGGCTCCAAGCTTGCAGATCAGTTTTGTAATGCCATCGGAGTGTTGCAGCAGTGTGGTCCCCCGGCCTCTTTCAGTAACATTCAGACGGCGATTAACAAAGATCAGCCAGCGAATCCTACAGAAGGTAAGTTGTTTTCTCTTAAGTTTTATTCTCATATTACTTATAATCTTTTAAAGTTAAATTTATTGAGAAATGTGGCTTATTTGTGGCTTTCAAAAATATTGTTGTGTGAGAATATTGTAAGCTTTGTCATAAAGGAAATTAGTTTGTTATAATCAATTTGACATAACACATCATAATTCTGTTTATGTTAAATAACATTGTTATTCCTTTAGAGGAAAAATTGTAGGAATTGAACTGAATTTTACTTCTGGGTTTTTGGTTTTTTTATTTTATTTTAGAAATCAACTTTATTTTTTGTTTGTTTGTATTGTTGTTAATCCTCACCTGAGGAATTTAGAGAGTAGGAGGAGGGGGAGAGGCACATCAATTGGTTTGCTCATGTATGCACCCCAATCAGAGCCGGGGATCGAGTTTGCAACCAAGGTACGTGCCCTTACCTGGAATTGAACCCTGAACCCTTCAGTCCAGGGGGGTGCTGGTGCTCTATCCATTGAGCCAACCTGCAAGGGCACTTCTTGGATCTTAATAAGGAAGGCATCCCACTTACAGATTTCTTTATTCAAGTGACCACTATATTGCCCTTATAAGGAATCTATATTATGGTTAATTCCCAATTTGAGTTAATATTAAGAGTGGTTTTTAAACATGTAATAGGACTGATGTGTTAAAATTACACTTTAGCCATTAGAAGCCTACTATAGAAAAGTTAATATATTAAGTTTTCTAGTTTCATTAACTTAATATTTAGTTTCTGTTTCTGAAAACTTAAGTTTCTCTAATATCCTAAATTAGTAGTGTCTTTCTCTAGAATATGCCCAGCTTTTTGCTGCACTGATTGCACGAACAGCAAAAGATATTGATGTTTTGATAGATTCCTTGCCAAGTGAAGAATCTACAGCTGCTTTACAGGTAAAAATCTCTTTTCCTTTGAGTACTTTGCTAGTAGGGAATTCTGAACTAATGGAGATAGATTTAATATCGTTTGTTGTAATATTTAAAGTTTAAGATTGAATTTTAAAGTGAGTTTCATTCATTGTAGATTAGTGTAGTCTGTTAAAGACTTCCCTGAATAGCCTATATAATAAAAGCCTAATATCCAAATCGACCAAACAGCAGAATATCCAGTTGCTCTAACCTGCTCTGACCACCAGGGGGCAGGTGCTTAATGCAGGAGCAGCCCCAAGCCCATAGGCCCCAGGCCAGCCAAGGTGGGTGCCAGCAGGGGCGCCCCCGATTGCCCCGCTGGTCGCCCAACAGATAGCCCTAATCACTGGCCAGGCCTAGGGACCCTACCCATGCACAAATTTCGTGCACTGGACCTCTAGTGTATATATAGTTTTCCAATTTTGAGTTAAAAGTATGCTTCCTGTTTTTCTTAGTTTTGCTCTTTACCTAGCAAAGAATGGGAGGAGGATGGCATTCTGCATGTGGAGTAGAACAGTAGTGTTCGAAAACAGTGTGGAAGGGAGTCAGATAGACATCCAGAGATCTCTAATTAAAGTGTATTCTTTTAAATAATTCACACAAGGAAAACTTTTAATAGTTCCCTGATTTTAGAATTTTCGCTATTAAGAGCTCCATTACAATCCCTCATAGTCATTCAGATTTAAAAGTAAATACTTCTGCAGGTTCTTTCTTTCTCAGCTCTTAATAATCTCCACCTTTTTCATTTCTCAAAAGATTTTTAAATTTGTGTCTTATAAAGGCTGCAAGCTTGTATAAGCTAGAAGAAGAAAACCACGAGGCGGCTACGTGTCTGGAGGATGTTGTTTATCGAGGGGACATGCTTCTAGAAAAGATACAAAGTGCACTTGCTGACATTGCGCAGTCACAGCTGAAGACAAGAAGTGGTGCCCACAGCCAGTCTCTTCCAGACTCATAGTGCCATATATGCCATGTGGCTGGGAAAGAACTGTTTCAGTGCCACTTAGATGTAAGCCTTACCAACTGTTACAGAGACAGAGACGTTAAGCACTATACCATGTTATCTTTTTCGCTATTTTTAATAGTCTTCTATTTTCACTCTTGATAAATTAGCTTGTAAAATTGTGATTGAATCAGCTTTAAACCATCATATCATTTTTTTACTATCTGAATGAAATTTAGGCAGCTATTACATTGATGATTATAATTTAATTAAACAACTGTCCTATAAAATTCTGTTGTGACATAATGTCTGTCTTTATTTTTATTCTATAGTCTTTTTATAAATAAAAACATCCCTCAAGCCAAAGGAGAGGCGGTAAGTGCAGAATATGGGACATTTCAATTTAGATTTGTGTCCTTCTGTCTCTTTAAATGCCACATTGTAGAAATTTGGAGCTGGAGTAAGGAACACAGAATTATTGCAGCTTTTAAGAAACACAGAATTATTGTGGCTGAACAAGAGATTAGGTCACTTTTGTGGAAACTCCTCTTTTTCCAGAACCTCATACAACTCTAGTTGATCATACTTGTTTCTCTATGGAATTCCCGTGCTATTGTGAAAATTTTTCTTCATTTTGAACTACTTTTTTCCTGTAACTTTTCACTTGCTTCTTTTCATTCTTCCCCTTCATTTCAGCAGTGGTGTATGTTTCCTGAGTCATTGATTAATTCCTGTTTCATTTGTGTCAGCATTATCAAGTATGATTACTCATTCAGCTCTTGGATTTTTTTAAATCTACTGATTCTCTCCATAGAAAGCTTGTGATAAAATTTAACAGCTTCTATCTTCTGAGGCTGCATTTTTTAGGATATCCTGAGCTACATTTCCTATAGTCTGTTACTTATCCAGAGTTTAAGAAAGAACAATAGATTTTCTTTGTTATTTCTATCATAATCAAGCTCTGCCACAGTTCTTGAAAAATACTGCTTAGAGGAACTTTTAACTTCTATAATGTAATTTATAGAATCATTAACTTTTAAAATTATATTAAATGTTATCTATACTAATAGATATTTAAAATGTATGGCTTATTCTCTCTGACATCACTTAAAATGCATTTTATTTTTAAACACTGGTATGAGATTTTTAGATGATAAAGAACCACAAAAGAAAGTAATCTTCAAAATACTGAACCCTATTCAATACAATTAGCCCCAAAAGACAAGTAGGAAAAGTTGTAGCCTTAAGCTGGTAGGTTGGCTACTATTAAAATATTACCCCATGCCAAAATCGGTTTGGCTCAGTGGTAGAGCGAAGGTCTGCGGACTGAAAGATCCTGGGTTCGATTCCGGTCAAGGGCATGTACCTTGGTTGCGGGCACATCCCCAGTAGGGGGTGTGCAAGAGGCAGCTGGTTGATGTTTCTCTCTCATCGACATTTCTAGCTCTCTATCTCCTTCCTCTCTGTAAAATATCAATAAAATATATATTTTTTTAAAAAAGATAAAATATTACCCCTACCTGAAAGAAATTTTTTATATTTGATTTTGTTCCCCCAGTTTGAGGTATTATAGAACAAAATCCATAAAGGTTATACACAATAGCTTCTCATATCCATAGTTTTGTGGACATGTTTATTGGATCAGGAGATTATCAAAGCTAAGACAGATGTAATGATGATCTTACTGCCTAGGAAACAGTTTTGGGAAGACCAAAAAATTGTTCTTGTCTTTCATGCCCTGATTTATCTCTTCCTTCCCTTTTACCCAGATCTAAGTTGTTTTGAGAATGAGCAGACACGCTGGGTAGCTCAGTTGTCTGGAGCGTTAACCCATACACCAAAAGTTTGGGGGTTTCATTCCCAGTCAGGGCACATACCTAGGTTGTGCGTTTGATCCCCAGTGGGGGGTGTGTATGGGAGGCAACCAATCGATGTTTCTCATATCAATGTTTTTCTCCCTCTCCCTCTTCTCTCTAAAATCTGTAGAAAAGCCTGGATAGTGTGGCTCAGTGGTGAATGTTAACCTATGCACCAGGAGGTCACAAGTTTGATTCCCAATCAGGGCATGTGCCTGGGGTTGTGGCTTGATCCCCAGTTGGGGGAAGAGGGAGGTGTGGGAGGTAGCCAATCAGTGTTGATATTCCTTTCTCATCAATGTATCTATCAATAAAAAAAAAATGTTTAGCCCCAGCCTGTCTGACTAAGTGGGTAGAGCATTAGCCTGCGGACTGAAGATTCCCTGGTTCGATTCCGGTCAGGGGCAAGTGTTCAGGTTGCGAGCTCAAACCCCAGTGGGAAGTGTGCAGGAGGAAGCCCATCAGTGATTCTCATTGATGTTTCTTCCTCTCTGAAATCAACAAAAATATATATTTTTAAAAAACACACATTTAAAGATAAAATCAGTTGGAAATATCCTCGGGTGAAGATTCAAAAAAAAAAAAAGAATAGACATTTGGTCCTGCCCAGAAGATCCACAGAGACATTTGATCCATGCCAACAGTCCCTTGATGTTTGGTACTCAGAACATCCATGAGCATATTGGTCTGTGTTGAATGATCCTTGATATTTGGTCCTGTCCAAAACATCCATGCTTAGAAAAGTTCCCTGGGTTTAAATGGCCCACCCATAACAGTTATTTGTACTTGAGATTTACAGGATTAACATTGTTTTATTGAGCCAATAATTGTGTCTGCTTTGCCAATAATAGCTTTTCTTGCTTCAGAAGCTAGTGATGGCACATGGCATTAGGTAGATGTGTTGGCATGGACCAGATAACACCATGGACATTTTGGACATGACCATATATCAAAGAACTTTTGGCGTAGACCAGATATCTCTGTGGACCTTTGGACAGGACCAAATGTTCTGCAAGGGTTTGAGGGAGGAAAATCTTAGAGGTGGGACCATTGTCTCTGTCTTCCCAAAGGACCACAGACCCTGTGCCCTGTTGGAACTTTGTGGAGCCCTCGGGGAAACAAGAGGTACAGGCCTTTATCTATGGCTTTGTTGGCTGTAGATACCTGAGTTACTATTATACTTGGCCCAGTGGGGAGAAGGGGCACCTGAGTTCAACTAGAGATCTGGGCAAAGTGACCTGGGAGGGAGGGAGATAAATATAACATTATGGCCAGGCCCTGTGGCTTATCTGACGCACTGTGGCCATGGCTTCTACTGTGACTGTATTATTGGGATAGACCTCCTGTACAATTGTAATTCTCCCACACGCAAATGCCAGTGAGGACATTCCCACTCAACATAATGCTGAGAGGTAGTAGTGCGACATAAACAATCCCCTACCCATCTCCCTGTCCATTGCCTATGGAGTGCCTGGCCCCTGACAACTTACGTGAACCCTGTGTTCCTGGAAAACTAACAGTTAAACCCTCCAACCTACTCTATGGCAACCTTTCTCTCTCTGACTAAAATATCTGTGCATTCCTCCTTTCTTTATAGACCCAGACCCTCCAAGTCCCACTCTGTCTCAAATAATTTATCTGTCCCACAGACCAGTCTGGATAAAATGTCCTCTAACTTGACCAAACTTTAGGCTTCTTCCCCATAGGCCACTGGAATGTGGAATAGTTCCCCCTCAATGACCCTTCCTGAAAATGGATTACAAAGACATTCCCTGATCAGTTGTCCCATTATGTCACCTGCTCATCTTCACATCCAGATTTTTCTAGCCTTGTTTACTACTTCCTATTTAAAAATATCCCACCCTGGCTGGTATGGCTCCATTGGTGAGAGCGTTGTCTTGTGCACCAAAAGGTCATAGGTTGTTTCCCAGTTGGAGAGCTTATGGGAGACAACCAATTGATGTTTCTCTCTCTTGGCAATGTTCTCCCTCTCCCTCCCTCTCTCTCTGGAATTAATGAAAAACATATCCTCGGGTAAGGATTTTTAAAAAAAGTCTCCACCTCATCTTTGAGATTTGAGATGCTTGCAAATCCTATGATCAGAACATTCTTTCTATTGTTATAGTCTTCCTGCCCCTATTTCAATAGTTTCTTTCTCCCTGTTGCAATAGTTTCTCTAATAGTCTTTTCATACCTACATCTGGATTTGTTTTCATTTGATACTTTCCTCATTTGTATAGGAAAAAAATCCCATGACACCTCACATAGCCACAGGGTTAATGCTGGACCGAAGAGGGCAGAGGAATTTACTTGAAGTAATAGGAAATTGATCTCTGATTCAGAACATCTTGTGTGCACATCCAATATAAAATTAATAAAGGTGAATATTACAAACCCAACACTTTAGAAACCATTCAGGGATCAAAGGGAAATCATAATGGATATAATTCAGAACTTAATGAAAACAAACTATTAGAAACTTCTGTCATTGCGCTAAGATAGCATAGCAGAAAATGCAAATATTCTCTTGTTTATATTAGAAAAAATGAAGCTGAAATTTTAGTTAAAATTTCAACTGAAAGAAGGAAGGAAATAATAAAGCTAACAGAAGAAATTAAGAAGAAAACCTTACTGTGAGAGAATTAGGAAAGCCCGAAGTTGGGAATTCAAAATGAATAATAAAATTGACCACTTAGACAAGCTTGATCAAGCATAAAAGAAAGATAGCATAAACATTATGAAGAATTAAAATGTCAAATGCATTGATTTTAAAATAAACTTTTTGCCAATATTTGAAAATTTTGGTCAAAAGGATATAGGTATTTCTAGAAATAGCAAATAGGATCAAGAATAGAATATATGTAAATCATGATCTTTCTATAACCTTTAAAGAAATTCAATCGCCAACCCGCTTTGGCTCAGTGGATAGAGTGTCGGCCTACGGACTGAGGGGTCCCAGGTTCGATTCCCGTCAAGGGCATGTACCTTGGTTGCGGTCACATCCCCAGCAGGGGGTGTGCAAGAGGCAGCTGATGGATGATTCTCTTGTCGATGTTTCTGGCTCTCTGTGCCTCTCTCTTCTCTGTATCAATGAAATATGTTTAGGGGGAAAAATTCAATCAATAGTGAAAATTCTTTTCTCCAAATAAAGTGCCAAGCCTAGATCACTTTAGTAGTTTTACTAAACTTTCAGAAAAAATTCCAACTTTACACAAAATAGATAACACTCATTATCAATCTGACAGTGCAAAAATAAAGATTACAATCTCATGAACATGCAAAAATTATTAGCAAGTTATAGCCATTTTATGGAAAGAAGAGTCAATATTTTAAAATGTGTCAGTTTTCCTCAATAGATGCATAGATTTAACATAATTTTAACTAAATTTCCAAATAGGATTTTTATGGAAATTGGCAAGTTATTGCTAAAATTTATACAGAAGTACTAAGTTTCAATAGAAACCAAGATACTCCTGAGGAAAGATAGAATGATAGAGCTTGCCTTTAACAGTAATTACAATAGTTCATATCAGTGCAGGAATAAACAAATAGACCAGTGGAAGAGAACAGAAATCATAGTGATATAAAAACTTGATTTGTGACAGATGTTGTTGCAAATCATTGAGGATGGAATAGAATAGAATCGGTGCTGGGACATTGGTTATATACATGCCATTATTAATGCCTGTAGGGTTTCTTTTGGGGGTGATGAAAATGTTCTGGAATTAGATAGGGGTGAACAACTATGAATTTACTAAAACACTGAATTGTGTGCTTTAAAAGGATGAATTTTATGGTATGTGAATTGTATCTCAATAAAGCCATTATACACACACACACATACATACACACACATCCAAGCCAGGTAGATTAAAAACTTATATGTGAAGGGAAAATGTCAAAAATGTTTTTTGCAGACAGGAAAATATGACTGGTATGACACTTGTTAAAATTATACAGGTTTCAGATGCACAATCTATAATATATCATCTGTATTGAGTGTTCACTATTCCAAGTCAAGTCTGTCCATTAAATAGATGCAAAAAGTTCATATCATAAAGGAAAATACATTACAAAAAACAATATGTGTGAGACATGGTTTCAAACTTTTACACATACTAATTTAGAAAAAGTTAATAGGCTCAACTGCATTACAATTTAGCACTGGCTGGTTTAGCTCAGTGGATAGAACGGCAGCCTGCAGACTGAAGGGTTCTGGGTTTGATACCGGGCAAGGGCACATGCTTGGATTTTGGGCTTGATCCCCTGTAGGGGCTGTGCAGGAGGCCACCAATCAATGATTACCTCTTATCATTGACCTTTCTCTCCCTTCCTCTCTGAAATCAATAAAAATATATATTTTTTATTATTTTTTTAAATTTAGATCTCTGTTCATCAAAGTACTCCAAAAGAGTGGAAATGCAAGCTCAACCTGGGTGCAGATATTTGCAATACTTGTAATTGGACAAAGGGTTGCTATCTGGAAATGCAAAACCCTCCGATGAATAAAAAAGAAAAAATAATCCATTAGAAAAATCATATGAGGTGGGTGTTGAGTGGCTGGGAGAAGGTAGAAGGATTGAGCAAAAAAGAAGAAAAACACTCATGGACGTGGACAACAGTGAGGTGATTGTGGTGGAGAGGGGGGGCAGATGGGTGGAGGTGAAGGGGATGGTGGGGATAAATGGTAATGGATGGGACTTGACTGGGCTGGTGAACACACAACACAGTGTACAGTGTTGTGGGATTGTGCACCTGAAAACTAACTTTTTAACCAGTGGCACCCTAATAAACCCAATAAAAGAAAACCAATTATGCAATTTAAAAAATAAAAAAAAAATCACAAAATACTTAATCATTCTACAGTTGGGGAATTGCCAGGAAAGATGCAAAAATGCTCAACCTCTTTGGTAATCAGGAATATTTGACTGGCCTTCCACATCTTCAGGAAGGCTCACTCTTCAAGACAGGGGAACAAAGCATTCTTTAAAAAAAAAATATTAACATACTAGCTTGATTGATACATTTTATATATTTGATATGGTCCCTGGGCTTCCATATATTCTTTTTTTTTTCTTTTTTAAACATTGAGTAACATTTATTGAAAAAAGAAATATTTGTCTTGACCAGGGCTGCATGTGTTCAGGGCAGGCCAATAAATACATGTTTATTTAACTTAAAGAAAAGCAGGGATATTCCAAAGACAAATTTCAGGGCAGTGATTTCCTCTGGTGGGGAGAAGGGGGTGCCATCAGGGAAGAGCAATGAGGGTCTTTTAAGGTAATATGATAATATTCTTTTTCTTGAACTGTGAGGTAGGCATTCAATAAAACTTAATATTTAATGCAAACTATATTTAAAATCACGGTTTCTGTAAGGCATAAGGCAGCACATTTTTAAGCAGCATAATATATTGTTTTATCTGTTTGAATTCAGCAGAACTGGCTTGCTAGTACCCATTGCTGGAAGATCTTCCTCCACAGGACTGACCCACACTCTGTCTCTTGTGATTTTTCTGAACAATTCAACAGTAACTAGGACTTCAAAAGATGATCTGCTTGCTCCTATGCCCTGCTCCTCATCCTTGCCCCTGCCTGCTTAGGGTTATCTTTTTCCCCCTGGTTGCCCAAGGAAGGCCTCAGACAGTGGTGGGAAAACTCCTTTAAGGCACTGCTGCTGCAGGTTGTGGCTTCTGAGTACAAACAGATATCAGTGTTTTACCACAAGAGGGCAGTTTGACCCTGAACTTTGGTTCTATTTAAGAAGTAGTTGGGTGCTCGCTTCGGCAGCACATACACTAAAATCGGAACGTTGCCGAAACCGGTTTGGCTCAGTGGATAGAGCATCGGCCTGCGGACTGAAAGGTCTCGGGTTTGATTCCGGTCAAGGGCATGTGCCTTGGTTGCGGGCACATCCCCAGTGGGGGGTGTGCAAGAGGCAGCTAGCTGATCCATGTTTCTCTCTCATGGGTGTTTCTAACTCTCTATCCCTCTCAATTCCTCTCTGTAAAAAAATCAATAAAATATATTTTAACAATAAATAAATAAATAAAATTGGAACGTTACCGAGAAGATTAGCATGGCCCCTACGCAAGGATGACATGCAAATTCGTGAAGTGTTCTATATATATAATTTTTTAAAATAAGTGGTTGGATAGGATGTTTTGTGACTCCAAAGGTACCTGGGGATTAGCTAGCTTGGTAGCAGCAGCCACGAGTTAAGATTCCCCTGGAGTCCACTTAAAGCTATATTATGATTCTGTTTTGAACTAGTGTTGTCCTGGGGCCAATAACTCAAATGTGATGACCAAATGTTTATTTTCGTCTGAAAACAGAAGCACAGTGACACAACCCCATTGGTATAAGACATTTAGGTTCATCATAGAGAAGTTAAGTACTGGGTAAGCCACAGGAAGTGAGTGAGTACTTTCTCTGGATGGTAAGTTATCTTTTATGTGCACATTCATACATGTCTGTGTGTGTGCGTGCTGGATAGGCCACACAACAGAAGTCTGCTACTTCCTAGCTGGAGGGCAGCCCTGTGTGGACAGGCAGTGTAGTTAGTGATGAATAGTGTAGGCTCATGTGCTACCCTGCCTGAGGACTAACCCTTATTAATTGTAGGGATATTTAGATTGTTTTAAATATTTGTCCAACACAAATGAAACTGCCAGAAGCATTTATATTACAAAGGTTTATATAATCATATACATTTATTTCTCTTGAGTAACTAGGAGTAGAATCGCTGGATCATATGATAGGTGAATATTTAACTTTTTAAAGAATTTGCAAAGCTGTTCTCTAAGACATTGTATGGAAATAAGACACAAATGTCACATTTGTCATTTCAAGGGAAAGGGAACACTTGACAATGACTGAGAAAATATGTATCTGTATTTTGAAAGAAGTACCTCTAATATAAGGCATTTTGACAATAGATGTTTGGACACACCAGTGTTTCCATCCTTATGGGATTTTGTTGCCAAAAATTATGTATGTCAGCTTTAAAAGTCTTCCATCAAAACACTTATTATATTTCTAAAAACTATCTGTCCTACTTTAAAATCTGAAAAGTTACTTTTGAACCCATTTGTTTAAAATATGAAAATGCAAGGACATTGTTGACATTTGGGGAAATGGACATTTGCTACTTTAAATTTAAAGATTTTTTAATAATTGGTGGATGTACTGAAAAATTAGTACTCTGAATTTGTATGCTGCTAACCCTTCAATTAAATCCATACTTCTTTCTTTTTTTGAAAAGCACTTGTGAGCATTTGATGAACTTCCCTCTGTGAGGCTTCAAGCTATTAGGACACAAGCCTGCGAGTGTCCCACGTCCTGCACGGTTCAGGGTTCAGGGTTCAGGTTCAGGGTTCGGATTCAAGCTCTGGAGGAGGCCGCGTGACAATGAAAAAGACAAGACAAGAAATAATAATTTGAAATTGGGGGCCAGGCGTAAGCCCAAAGAAGGACTCCACTTTGCTCTGGCTGTGCCATCCCTTTTATTCAGGTTTGGGATATACCCATAGCCCTTAGGCAGGCAATTCAAGTAAGAGCTCCGTGATAGCCCATCAGCAAGGACGTACAGAAGACTAAAAGGTTGCTTCAGCTCCCTTTGTCTCAACCAGACAGTTGGGTGCATGGCTCTGACCCTTGCCACAGCCTCCAGCTTGACCAGCCTTCTGGACTCCTTGCCCACACCTCGCTGCTAGTGAAGGCCATGGGCAGCTCCAACACAGGCCTCCCCAACAGCCTTAATCTCCTCCCCAGCGCTCCTGCTGAAGAACTGGCCTTCCTGATGCAGGCTGCTTTGGGAGTGCTCCCTTCCCCAGAACTTTGTAGTAGCCCCATTGCACCACGTCAATGATAGGAGCAGCACCAGTCTGGGTTTTGGGTTCTGGTTTTGGCAGCTTTTACCTGTGTCTGCTCACTGACCAAGGTCCACAGTTTATCAAGGTTGACAGTTGGGCGGAAGCTCTGGTTCCTCTTGAAGAGATAATCCTCATACCAGCATTCCCAAAGGAACATGGGTGAGATTTGTTGACGTTGATTCTGTGTGTGCCACCAGCATTGCCTCCGCCTCCCAGTGCCCGCTGTGCTGCTGATGAAGCTGTGGCTGTGGCTCAGGGGCCAAAAAGTTTCCGGGTCTTCCTCAGTCTGGGTGGCACGTTGGCGGCCAAGGTAAAAACTATTTTTTTGCAGGATTTTTCTTCTTTGTGAGAACCATTAATACCAAATATTGAAATAAACTAAACTTGTAACCAGAACTTCACATCACTTTCCTCCATGGTACCAAAACAAATTTTATAAAGACAAACATACTCATTTACATTTCTGCCACTAACATCATTTTTATGGGAAGGCAAAGAAGTGCCTTATTGATAGTAAAATCAAATATTACATTTAATAATATTGTTTAATTTCTATCTCATCTTTTCAAAATTCCTATCTTTGTAGGCATGGCTTGTAGTGTGTCAAATATATAAAGAAATAAATATATAAGTACCAGGGATATCACCTCAACATTTGTTTGGATGGAGTATCTAATGAAAACGTTTGAGGATCATGGGCCCACATGATGACAAAACAACCCATATATTTAATTAAATTCCAGGTTATCTCAATGGCAACATTTACTCAAAATATTATTTATCTAGTATCAAAGTAAAAAAAAAAAAAACCCACAACAACTAGAAAGTGGTACATGTTAATCCAGGAATTAATGTACTATAGAAATCCATTCTTAGTGAACCCCTGTGCTTGTGCCATCAAAACCCTTTGTCTGATACGGCTAAGACATTGCTTACCCTTTTCACTTGTTGGCATTTGTACTGATGAGGCTAAAGCAATGTTGGAAAAACTGCTGGATCCTTAGCATAAATCAAGGCACTGCATTCAAGATAGTCATTACACACTTTATTGTCATACATGCACAGGAACAAAAACAATTTCATTTAAGGATTCCCTTGATGAAGCAGTAAAAATTAATTTTATTGAATTCTGACCCTTGTACACACCTTTTTATTATTTTACTAGAGGTCCGGTGCATGGATTCATGCACCAGTGGGGTTCCTCCACGTGGTCTGTGACCTCTCGCAATCTGGGACCCGTTGGTGGATGAATCTGTGCACTGGGCCTCTAATATGTATATAAGAACTTTGGTTAATCTCTTCTTGTCCTTCCCCCTTCCCCTTTCCCTCTGAGATTCATCAGTCTGTTCCATGTTTCCATGCCTATGTATTGAGCATCTTCCCCCTGGTGGCCAGTGGGTGTCATAACTACCAGTCAAACGGTCAAATTGTCGCTTAGGCTTTTATATAGAGAGATATGACTTCTGCTGCATATCCAAGTACAATGGCTGTCAGGAAAAAGAACTTAGACAATTTTTTGAGTTGTGAGCTGAACTAGCAGCTTTTTTCAGGGGATATCATTTACTAAAACTGAGCGATAGGCTAGTTATTCAGACTTGGATATACTAGTATTAAGAGATACTGTCCCAAAGTGAACCAAGAAATCCTGTCACTTCAAGGAATACAAATGATAATATTTGTTGCCAATGACATAAAATTTGGTTTCAAGTGAAAGTTTGTATTTTTCACATGAGTTTGATATCTTCCCAGTATTTAAAGACTCTTCTGGTATCTTTGTGATAAGTTCAGTAATGATATTAATAATTGTGAGTTTGAAAATATTGTTTAACGAAACAGATCAGCATATGGCAGATCTGAATAGCTCAACAAACCATTTACCCCCCAAAATGACCAGTGCTTGATGTTACAAAACAATTCACAGGTAAAATACCATTCAAATGTAATTGATTTTAATATAATGTAGTAAGAAAGTTTACTGATAATGATTTTTAAAAATATATTTTTTATTGATTTTTTTACAGAGAGGAAGAGAGAGGGATAGAGAGTTAGAAACATCAATGAGAGAGAATCATCAATCAGCTGCCTCTTGCACACCTCCCAAACCAGTTTCGGCCTGATAATGATTTTTGATTTTGCATTGCAACTAATCTTTTATTTACTGCCACCTACTGAATTTTAATGCAAGATCAAAGAAGAATATCCATAATTATCTGAAAGACAAGTAAAATACTCCTCCCTGTTTAAACTGCATATCCAGAGTTTCTTCCCATACTTCAACCAAGACAACATATAAAGATTGCACACAGCCCTAACTGGTTTGGCTCAGTGGATAGAGTGTCAGCCTTTGAACTCAAGGGTCCCAGGTTCAATTTTGGTCAAGGGCATGTACCTTAGTTGTGGGCACATCCCCAATAAGAGGTGTGCAGGAGGCAGCTGATTGATGTTTCTCTCTCATCGATGTTTCCAACTCTCTCTCCCTCTCCCTTCCTCTGTAAAAAAATAAAATACATTAATAAAAAAAAAAGATTGCACACAGAAGCAGATATGACAATTCAGCATTTGTAAAATCTTTCTCTTCTCACTGTTTTTTTGTTCTGAAAACCAAAATTTTCATAAATTCTGTATTATTTATACTTATATGTAATGGTTTTATTTTAAAATAAATTAATATTTTAACATGTTTAGTGCCATGTCAATCACCAGTGACTGACACTATACTTTCTGGAAAGGAAGACAAAGCAGACTTGGTGCTTAATGTGTTAAAAATATCTTAATTTTAATAGATGTAATCCACATGACCAAAATTCTTTGATAAGTTTTAAGAGTATAAGGGGTCTTGGGACAAAAATGTTTGATAACTGCTATCTCAAAAAGAAAGATAAGATAGCATAATGCCTTTACCCTACTAAGATTGTTTAAGGGTACAAGGAGAAGATGCTGATGTCAAACAGTGACAGGGCAAATATAACAATTAGTGGTTCTATTTTTTCTCTTTATTCTTTCCTCTTGTGGTTAAGGTCTGTTATGGTTTCCTATCCTCACCTGAGGATATTTATATATTGATTTTTAGAGAGAGAGGAGGGGAGGGGGCAGAGAGAGAGACCTATTGACTGGCGGCTGGTTGTCTCCCATAATGGCCCTGACCAGGGATGGGACCCGGACTGAGTGTACTACAGGTATGTGCCCTGACTGTAAATCAACCCTGCAACCTTTTGGTGTATGGGATGACACTCCAACCAATTAAACCACCTGGCCAGGGCTATGGTTTCACATTATCTTTTTTTTTTCAATCCTCATCTGAGAAAGGGGGTTATTTTTTCCATTGAATTCTTTAGAGAGAGTACGGGGGAGGGGGGGAAGAGAGGGAGGGAGAGAGAGACAGAGAGGAAGAAAGAGAAACATTGATTGGTTGCCTTCCACATGCACCCTGACCCAGGACAGGGACCGAACCTATAACCCAGGTGCATGTCCTTGGCTGGAATTGAGCACACGACCCTCGGTGTGCAGGCTGATGCTCTAACCACTGAGCCAGCATGTGGCTCAGGGCTCATATTTCATCTTGGCAAGAAAAATTTTGATGGCATAGATGACCCATATAAGTCACATAACCCTGCTGACAGTGAAAGTGAAACATTTTCTTGTAGTTATACGGACTATTTACAATGATCATATTTATTTTTTAGACCCAGGATTGGCTAATATTGGAAGATTTTTTTCCCCCTTAAATTACAAATATTTTTCTGCCAGAGTTTAAAATTTCAGAACATCCTTAGACATTCTGGTCATATCTATGATCTTAATATTATTGTTCTCAACTCACAGTAAAGAAATAGCTTATTAAAAACAAGTATTTTCCAAAGGGAAAAACATCCAATAAGATTGAATATGGGCTGTAATATTAAAAGGGTTAAGTTCCATCCTGGCATACCGTGCGCTCTCGGACAGCGGCTTATTCTAAATGCTTCAGCAAAGAACACAGGACAGGACAGTAAATCCCCATCCTGTGAGCGCAGAGAGGTGCTGGAAGAGATTTCTCCCTCCCCCTGGCTGAGGTTTTCTTTATTTACCAGAGGGATTAAACTTAATTCCCTTCATCTGTGCTAATTCTTTCTCACAATGGTTGATACGTAGGAAGTCAGAAAGGCTTTTCTATTTTTGAGATGCAAATTCAATGTCAGCCTTTTTTCTTTTTTTTCAGTTTGGTTAAATGAAAACAAAGGAATAGTTGCCAACTAAAGCACGCTAGGCAGAATCCAGGACTTATATGGTGACTCAGCACTGAATGTGACTCCCATGATTTTGCTGGAAATTAGATGCAGCCACTGAAGACACTAGATTGAAGCATTGGGTTTAGGCTCAGGAGGCATAAGCTGAGTTTAGGAAAGGCAGACTCTTAGTACATAGTCTCCTGACTATAGCTGCAGAACTCATTGTGAGTCTCCTGAATATTGCTGTAAGAACTTCTTGGTTGAAAGAGTATTGATGCATCAACTTTGAACAACTCTACTAATCTGAAAGACATGACAAAATGGTTTAGACTAAGCATAGGCTCTGGTTTTGAACTTTAAGTCACATCACCACTCCATGGCTCAGATACTGTAGCTGTAAGATAATAATAATAATGTCCTACCAATAGGATTATGTGGTTGATATGAATAACAAATGTAAAGTATTTATTCTGATATACCGTGACCAATAAATGTTATCTACAATTGGTTTCCTTTTTCTTCTTGGGCCTCACAACATCCCTGTGGTTATTGTGGGGGTAGTGTTAACGAAAAAAACCATTGAAACCTGTAAAGAATTTTTGTGAGTTTATTTGAGCCAAACTGTCGACAATTGCCGGGAAGCAGAACCTCAAAGGATTGAGATAATGCTCCGGAGAATGGAGGGTTACGTTTCTGTATTTATACATTGCAATCAAAGGAGGGACATAGGTGGATTACATGAAATTCATTGGTGATGGAGTAAGGAGGTGGGAGAAAGCAAGCCGGTGGGAAACCCCTGGGATAGGGTAAAAAGTGAAATGATGGACATGAGCTTCTTTTACAGAGATGGATACCGGGCACTCCAACACAATTAACAGTTGACAATTAACTTGATAACAATAACAATGAGGGAATGTCTCAGGGCCATTTTTGTGCCCTCAGGGGTCTGGGGTAAAGAGGAAGCTACAAGTTACTCAGACATCTCACAGATAGGTTATCTTAGGGGCCGGAAGGCAAATGGGCTCAGTAAAGATCAAAGTTGATCTTTGTCTGGGAAAATATTGGCCTAGAAAATGACTGCCCACTATAACCTGTTGGTAGTAAGATATTTAATTTTCAAACCATCCTTTGTGGTTACTTTAGGTCTCTGAGTTTGCAAGACTGCCACGCAGGCCTTCCCTGAGCTCATCAGGTTAGCATGTGGCTCTTTTCGTTCACAGTAGATATCACTAACTCTGAGCGTAAACTGAGACTCAGAAGTTAATTGTTCACCCTATGGAAGGCCCTTTGATTCCAAACTCGGCATTCTCCCATACTCCATCCTAAATATATACATTGTATTCATTTTTTATA
Organism: Vespertilio murinus; assembly: GCA_963924515.1. Lineage (NCBI taxonomy): Eukaryota > Metazoa > Chordata > Mammalia > Chiroptera > Vespertilionidae > Vespertilio > Vespertilio murinus. The sequence goes on along the minus strand of OZ004707.1, from coordinate 163,766,196 downwards.
AGCATAGGAATCATAGTTATATAGTCTTAAGCCCCATTTAATAAGTTCAAAGAATTTATAGAGTTCAGATAAGTATATAAACTTGAACTTTGAACAAAGCTTATATTATTTAATTATTTGGTTTAGTCAGTTCTCTGTTGAGTGTATTTTATTTCCTTGGCATGATATTAAAATATTTTTCTTCAATATATATCACATTTATGGACCACATTTTTTTTACACTTAAGAACATTGGCTCACACTTGACATGGTAGTTTCCTAAGTTCTAGAGGGCAGAGACTAGCTTTACATTGCAGAGAATCTAGCACAGTGGCCTGAAGAACTGAGCATACTATAGGAGTTCATTTACCGTATTTGCCGGCGTATAAGACGATTTTTTGGCCCTGAAAAATACGTATTTGCTGGCGTATAAGACGACCCCCTAACATTTCCGCTCAAAATACAGAGTTTGTTATATACTCGCCGTATAAGACTACCCCCCACTTGGAGGCATATTTTTCAGGGCCAAAAAATCGTCTTATACGCCGGCAAATACGGTATTTATTTATTCATCCAGCAAATATTTATTGCACCTCCACTGTAGGCACTTACTTCCATGGAATATACAGCAATGAATGTACCAAACCAGGTCTTTGCTCTTATAGAGATTACCTTATGGAGAAGGAGATGAGCAATGGACAAATAAATACATTAAACATGTAATTTAGATAGCATAAGTGAGAAATGAGAAGACAACACAGACCGCCGGGGAGAGACGGTGAGGAGAGGCGGGAAATCTCAGGTAAGTTGTCTGTGGTATTTGAGGTGGGACTTTGATCATTGGAGAGAACCAGCTGAGCCAAGAGCCAAGGCTCAGGCAGTGGAAACAGAAAGTTCAAAAAATTCAAGGGGGAACAAGCTTGGCATGTTATAGGAATAAAAAGGACTCGTTGTAAGTAATGAAACTCAAAATTCTCATAAGGCCCTTTTTGTCCATTTAAGAAAAATACAAGCTTTGGATCACCAATTGCATTAGTCACCTTTATTTACCTTTTAGAAATAAGGATAGGAGTGGCTGAGGTACACCCTTCCTTTGAAGTACTTTGAAGGGAAAAAACTGGTTTCAGCTTGTTGACCCTTTTTGCAGCGCTAAAATGTGCATAATCTTCCTGCGGCAGATATTTGAGAACCAGAACTCGTATACTTAGGGGCATTAGTTCATCTGTGAAATGTTAGTTCCGCTTAGTAAACTTCACCGAGGACCTAGAATTCAGTGTCCTTATTTGTAAATCTGATCTTTAAGCACACATGATTGTCCATGTCCAAGAAAATATAAAATCCCGTCCCACCTCTACTTTTAATTTCTTCCCATTTTCTCTAACTCAATGTATTATTCACAACTTGCTCTTTTCCTTCTTGCTTTCTTACACACACACACACACACACACACACACACACCACACACACACTACCACACTCATACCGAGTGCATTTTTGCAAACATTTATATGAAGTGTCCAACTTACGCAAATCTACGGAAACAGAAAGTAGATTAGTGGTTGCCCAGGGCTGGGGATTTGAGGGATTCGAGGGTGATGGCTAAAGGGTGTGGGTTCTCTTTTTCAGGAAATGACTCCACACTGTTTCCCACAGTGGCTACACCAGCCTGCATTCCCATCAGCAATGGGTTCCTTTTTCTTTACATCATCACCAGCACTTTTTTGTTGACTTATTTAATTATTTAATTATTTATTTAAAAAATATGTTTTATTGATTTTTTACAGAGAGGAATTGAGATGGATAGAGAGTCAGAAACATCGATGAGAGAGAAACATCGATCAGCCGCCTCTTGCACAGCCCCCACTGGGGATGTGCCCACAACCAAGGTACATGCCCTTGACCGGAATTGAACCCGGGACCTTTCAGTCCGCAGACTGACGCTCTATCCACTGAGCCAAACCGGTCTCTGCTGTTTGTTGATTTATTGATGGTAGGCATTCTGGCAGGTGTGGGGTGGTACCTCATCGTGGTTTTAATTTGCATCTCTCTGATGATTAGTGATATCAGCCTATAATTTTCTTGGTAGTGTCTTTATCTGGTTTTGGATATAGGATAATGCTCGCCTTGTAAAATATGTTCTTAGAAGTGTTCCTTCCTATTGGAGTTGTTTGAAATAGCTTGAGGAGGATAGGTGTTAGTTCTTCTTTGAATGTTTGGTTAAACTCCCCTGTGAAGCCATCAGACCAGGGCTTTTGTTTTCTGGGAGGTGGTGTGTGTGTGTGTGTGTGTGTGTGTGTGTGTTTTGATTACTGCTTCAATTTCATCAGTTGTTATTGGCCTTTTTAGATTTTCTGATTCAGTTTTGGAAAATTATATATTTCTAGGAAAATATCCATTTCATCCAGGTTGTCCAATTTGTTGGCATATAGTTGTTCTTAGAAACCCCAGCACTTCAATAATTACATTAAATTGGCCTAAAGACTCTCTTTGAAAAAGTGTATATGGAAAGGCAAAGGGCCAAGAATAAAGAAGGAAATCATGGAGAGAAAAAAATGGACACTAATTTAAATGATCATATGTCAGAACTAAACTTGAAAGCTACAGTAACTAAGACAGTGTAAATATTAGTGCAAGAATAGACAAAGAGGATGCTGAGCTTAGAACAGATCTATGTATATATAGTCACATGATTTACAAAGAGATCACTGCAGTTCAGCAGGAAAAAGGATGCTTGTTTCAATAAATGGTGTCAAGTCCAATGAGTTCTCATATGAAAAAAATTAACCCTCATCTCTACCTGATTAATTCATTTGAGATTATCAAAGACCTGAGTCTTTGGTCAAATAAGATTACTCAAGAAAACATAGAAAAATACTCATTAACTTTAATGGAGTATTGGCAGAATGGCATGAGGAAACTTTCTGGGTTGCTGGAAATCCTATATAATAAAAGACTACTATGCAAATTGACTGGACCGAGGAACAACCAGCTGGACGGCCAGTCGCTATGACATGAACTGACCACCAGGGGGCAGATGTTCAACACAGGAGCTGCCCCCAGCCCGCAGGCCCCAGGCCAGCCAAGGTGGGTGCCAGTGGGGGCCCCCTGATCACCCCACTGGTCATTCTGCTGGTTGCCCCACAGAGGGAGGCAACTGGTGGTGGCAGCCAGGGCAGTGTGTGTATATGTGTGTGTGTGTGTGTGTAGGGGGGAATGGGGAGGGTAGGATTGGCGAGTGGGCGGTGCTAGACTGACCAAGGCATATGCCAGAGCGGGCCCCCAATTGTTCCTCCCCCCCCCCCCAATTGCCCCATCACCAGCCAGGCCTAGGGACCCTACCCATGCACAAATTTTGTGCACTGGGCCTCTAGTATTATATATCTTTAGCTGATGCTTATACAATGGGTATAATGCATGCATATGTAAACTGTATTACATTTATATGAAAAGTTCAGTAAGCTGTATGCTTAAGATTTGTACACTTTACTGCGTGTAAGTTATCTCCAAAATAAATAAAATAAATTGGTTGATAGTTATATTTCTATATTAGTACACAGAATGATAGTAAACCAAATTAGCTTTGTATTTGATCTGATAGGTAAAATACTCAGGTTTTAAGTAATAGGTCAAAATATATAATAAGATGTAAGGAACAATTACATTTTAATTAATAAGTACTGTAATTAGTCAAGTACCCATTTGAAGAATAAACAACACTTAGAGAATAGAGGAAAGGTGGGTAGGTTTTGGGCTGTCTGCATTTCCTAAACTATGCCGTGCAGAATACTGCAGCCATGAAAGATTTTAGGGCCAAAACCGGTTTGGCTCAGTGGATAGAGCGTCGGTCTGCGGACTGAAGAGTCCCAGGTTCGATTCCAGTCAAGGGCATGTACATTGGTTGCGGGCACATCCCCGGTAGGGGGTGTGCAAGAGGCAGCTGGTTGATGTATCTCTCTCATGGATGTTTCTAGCTCTCTATCTCTTTCCCTTCCTCTCTGTGAAAAATCAATACAAATATATTTTTAAAAAAAGATTTTATGTTTTCTGTGGAAGGAGGGTAATGCCATCTTTGTATCTTCTGATGGCTAGCCAGAACAATAGCAACAACTCTAGGTATTTCTAATCTTTAGCCTTTAATACAGAGAATTGTTTGCAAAAAGCGTTAGAAGGCCTGAACAGGCACAGATGTGAAAGGACGCTATCAGATATCGGTAATTATAGGCAGCTGCCCACCCCTGAGCCTGGAGGAGCAAAGGGGAGGAGGGTGCTGCCCAGCCCGCCGTGCTGCTGAGGCTTCCGGCTCCACTGTTGTCGCTGCTGCTGCCGGAACCACCGCAGCTGCTGTTTGGGGGGAAGCTGCACAGAGTCCCGGTGATGGTTCCAGATTCTCAAAGCCACAATCCATTTTTATTGATAGATTTGCTGCGATTGTTGATGTTGGAGCTGGTAATTGTCCTGTGCTGCTGTTGCTACAATTGTACCACTACTGAGACAGGCCAGCAAGCCAGGACAAGAGGAATAGGGAAACTGAGACAGATGGCTGATAAGCTAGCTGAGCAATTTACAGTAGGGATAGGTCACCCCCCTTAGAGATAACATCTCGCCCTCAGTTATACGGCAGCTCCAGACCCAGAAAAGCAGCAGAACCAGGTGGGGGACCAGCTGCAAGGACTAACGACCCCCTGCCCTGACACTGTGACCCTGAAGGAGCACAGAACACTGATGACTGACTATTCTGCTGAAACCCTCCTGTGAGAGAGATAAAGCCTCAAGACAGGGGACCTATGGTTCTTACCACATGTAGAACTTTATTATTATCAGTTTACTCAATTTCTACTCTCCCTCTCTCCCCCTCCCAAACCTCCCACAAAGATAAAAAGAGAAATCTAATGTATCACAGCGATAGCAACTGTGGGAAACTGTTAATGACCTCCAGGGTTGAGGGAACAAAGTCAAGAGGTTGGAATAATGAAAACGTAGAGCCTTGGAGGAGATGCCCTGAGAAACCGGTGGCTCAGTGGTGGAGCGTCGGCCTGCGGACTGAAAGGTCCCCGGTTCGATTCCGGTTAAGGGCATGTACCTTGGTTGCGGGCACATCCCCTGTAGGGGGTGTGCAGAGGCGGCTGGTCGATGTTTCTCTCTCATCGACGTTTCTGGTTCTCTATCTCTCTGTAAAATATCAATAAAATATATTTTAAAAAATTTAACCAGTCCCTCTCTTCTTCCTCCTCCAGCCCTTCAGCGTCTCTCTCTAGCGCCCCCTATTGTCACAGTCTAGCAAGAAGTCCACGCAGCCTGCTTTCCCAGTGGTTCTGCAGACCCTCACTAACCCCTCTGCCGGCCTGGTCGCCCCACTCGGCCTGATTGTTCAGCTGTACGAAGCTGGAACACGATGTGTAAAGTCCCAGCAAACCACACAAGATCAGGGCGCAGGCACACCCGGCTAAAGGGTGAGTGAGAGCTGAATCCAACCTGTGCTGCTCCTGCCAAGACTGTCAGCCTGGGGGAGAGCCATCTCTTTCTAGTTTGCACAAAGGTACCAGTAGACACCAACTCAGACACGAGCAGCCAGATCTTCCTTTTGTCTTCTAATGGGCCGTGGAAAGCACATATTTTTATTGTAATGTCCCGAGCAAACGTACACGGCATCAGCATGCAACTTTTGGGGTTATACATAGCTCTCCCCTGCAAACTATCAAAGATTTGTGCCGCCTTGTTTGAACTGAACTGATCCCCCATTCTCCCACCTTTTCTCACCACGGGCACTGCTTCTGCTCCGCGGGCAGGCTCAGTGGCCTCCTTCCTTTTATGCTGCTCTTCCTCCAGCTGTGCATCCCGAACAGCTCTTCGCTTCTGTCCTTCTTCTTTAGCCAGCTTTCCTGTGTCCGACAAATGGCTTGACATTTTAATTAAGGTTTTAAGTGAAGGCTCAGAAGAAATTATGACACCTATGCTGATAACCCCAAAATAGGAGGGTTGGCTAAAAAGACAGATTATAAAATTAAGATTCTTAGTGATTTCTGTAGACCGAAATGCTGCGTCGATAGCAAAAAATGATGAAATGAACGAGATAAAAAGAAAGCCTGGTCAAAAAATTAGAGAGCCGAAACCGGTTTGGCTCAGTGGTAGAACGTCGGTCTGCGGACTGAAAGGTCCCGGGTTCGATTCCGGTCAAGGGCATGTACCTTGGTTGCGGGCACATCTCCAGTAGGGGGTGTGCAAGAGGCAGCTGGTCGATGTTTCTCTCTCATCGACATTTCTAGCTCTCTATCTCTCTCCCTTCCTCTCTGTAAAATATCAATAAAATATATTTTAAAGTTTAGGGATCCTTTTAATAAAAAAATAAAAAAAATTAGAGAAAAAATTAGAATAAAGTAACTGAAATGAAGATAAATTTCTTAAAAAAAACACAAAAAAAATTGATGGCAATATTATTTATGTGTCAGCTTTAAAACATGCTGTTTTTGCAATAGGCACACAGTACTGACTCAATAAATCCTATATAATAAAAGGGTAATACGCAAATAGACTGAACGAAGGAACGACCGGTCACTATGATGTACACTGACCACCAGGGGGGAACACGCTCAACGCAGGAGCTGCCCCCTGGTGGTCAGAGCACTCCCACAGCGGACCTTTGCTCAGCCAGAAGCCCAGAAGCCAGGCTCATGGCTGGAGAGTGCAGCGGTGAAGGCGGGAACCTCTCCTGCCTCTGGGGCAGCGCTAAGATGTCCGACTGCTGCCTTAGGCCCTCTCCCTGGGGGTTAGTTGGATATCCCCCAAGGGGTCCTGGACTGTGAGAGAGTGCAGGCCGGGCTGAGGGACTTCCCCCACCCCCTGAGTGCACAGAGGAGTGGGGGTGCACCAGGCCTCTAGTGTTTACATAAGTTAATATTTGAAAATAAATCATGAAAATGGATCACTAATTATAGCTGAGGGGAACAGTGCTGTCATTTTTGTTTACTCAACCACCTTATGAAAATTCTGAGGAAATATAGCAAATTATTTATAAACCAGAGGCCCAGTGCATGAAATTCATGCATGGGTAGGGTCCCTAGCAGCTGCTAGCTGCCGGCCAGGCCACCCCCTGGTGGTTAGTTCCCATCATAGTGAATGATTGAACTCCCAATCGGTCTAACTTCTGAGGAGACACTTTGCATATTAGGCTTTTATATAGATAGATAATGTAGATATACAACAAAGTATTAATGGTGATTATCTCTGGCTCAGGATCGCTAAATTTTCGTTTTATTTTATTACGGAAGATCCTACTTTCTCTATTATACATGTATTTAATTTTTAGTAAAAGTAAACAAGAAATAAAAACAATACAAACAGCAGTTTGGAGAAGGTCAAGGGAGGAGGTGTCGAGGGTGGAAGTGGGCAAAGGGAGGAAAGTGGGACACCTGCAATAATCTCAACATTAACATTTTAAAATTAAAAATTATCAAGCAAATAAAATAAAATAAAAACAACAGATAAAAACAAATAAAAAGTGACTAAATATATTTGGAGTTTTAGGAAAGTTTTGATATAAAACTATCTTCTTTACAATGATTCAAAGTGAATAATAAAGACCAACTGGAAATAAAATTTAATGTGTCGCAGTCAATGAAACATAAGTGAGGATTAATTTTATATAGAGTTACAGATTTCCAAAGGAGAGAGAAAGAATAAGTTATAAATCTATACTAGTGATATATATGAAATACATTTGCCAATAAGAATCCATATCTTTTATATATAGACAATGTTTCCAAAGGACAATTCACTTGACAGAGAAGCAAAATGGTAAAAAAAAATGCTGCGATTCCTGCCCCCCTCCCCAGCTTCACTCCGATAATTTATGGAAACAGCAAGAAAACAAAACACCTCTCTAATGTATAATGTTTAGATGAGCGATAATAACTACTGCTAATCAGGTGAAAAAGAACACTTAAAAAAAAATATATATATATATATATATATTATTGATTTTTTACAGAGAGGAAGGGAGAGATAGAGAGTTAGAAACATCGATGAGAGAGAATCATTGATCAGCTGCCTCTTACACACCCCCCACTGGGGATGTGCCCGCAACCAATGTACATGCCCCTGACCGGAATCGAACCTGGGACCTTTCAGTCCGTAGGCCAACGCTCTATCCACTGAGCCAAATCGGTCTTGGAGAAAAAAAAAGAACACTTTTGGTGGAGAAAGGATCAAGTTGCAATTTTGTTCTATTCACCTCTAGAATGAATAAATAGGTTGCTTGTCTGACTTACCCACATGTTATTGTAGAAGGAGATTAAATCTTGTCTATAGACACAGCCAATTTTGGTCCTTAATGTCCGCAGAGAAGCACTACCTGTCCCTCTGTCTAGGGAAGGATCCTGTTGTTTGCAATCCCTTGGACTGCGTGCTTTTTTCAGAATGTGAACCTCAGTTCATAATTATACCCCACCAGCGTCATTATTTGATTAATATCTGCATGCCCCTTTGATGCCCAGCTCCAAAAATGCAGGGCTTAGGTCTGCTTATGTTCTCCATGGCATCCCCAGAGCCTAAGCCACTGGTTGAAACATAGTGAGCACTCAAAGTATTGGTTGAGTAAATAGTGAATGAAAAATTTTACATGGAAGTAATTAGAATAGATTCATAGGAGTGGTGAGAGGGAGGGGGCAGTAGAAAAAAGTTGGAGTTAACTTTTTAGGTACTATGAAAGGACAGCTTTAAAATCTTTCTTGTAGATTTAGCAGCAGGAGAGAAAACACTAATAAGTTAAAGGAAAACAGCATATGAGAAAGAATAGAAAATCTCAGCTTTCCAGAAATATCTCATAAATTCCTTGTAAAAAGAGTTTAATATTTTCTATTCTGAGCTCAATTTGAGTGTTTTTCTAAAATATCATTTTTTAATTTTTAAAATATATTTTATTGATTTTTTATAGAGAGGAAGGGAGAGGGATAGAAAGTCAGAAACATCCATCAGCTGCCTCCTGCACACCCCCTACTGGGGATGTGCCCGCAACCAAGATACATGCCCTTGACCGGAATTGAACCTGGGACCTTTCAATCTGTAGGCAGACACTCTATCCACTGAGCCAAACCGGTTAGGGATCATTGTCTTTTTAAATGGCATTAAAGGGCTGTCTGTTTTCTTAAATAAATATTTTCCTAACTTAGTATCACTGGTTAAGAAACTGTCTTTGTGCTTAAGATTTGCAAGAAGAAAGCCTCATTGAACCTTTCAGTAAATAGAGAAATTTGATTATAGGAAAAAGAGGCCTTGCCTTAATTTTTTTTCCTTTTTTAAAAAAACCTCTTTGTAGTTTTCTGGGCTTTCTTTACTGATTCTGGGTTGGTAGATTTTCTAAGTAACATTTTTGACATCCTTTATGCCTTTTATTCAATACTAAATGAGAAAAAATATATGCTCTTTCCCCCACCATCTTATAGCTTTGGGGGGAAATGCTGTAAGATTTTTTTTTCCACTGAGGAAATTTTTTTTCACTGTGGAAAACTGGGAATGGGATAAGTCTTACTCAATGTTTTTGAAATTAAAGAAACCTTGAAGCTTTTAGGTCAGGAACAGAATGCCAGGCACCCATTATTCTGTTAGGAGCAACAATGCAAAGTTTTATCTGAAGAAATCTGTATCTCCAACTCTTCAAATCTTCTGTGAATTTATAATGAGGCACTCCAAAACATAAATATTATGCAGAATGTGATTTTTTTTCCTGCTTCCTTTCACCATATTACTGTGAAGTAAATATAATTTACATAATAAAAGAGATGTGCTCTCTTAAATGCCCCAAAAGTTTGCTATCTGGGCTTTAAAATAATTAATTCTAAGAAACCCTATTCTAATACAGATCTCATAAAGAAATGACAGCATAATACCACTTGTTTCCATCAAACGTAGTGAATATGAAGATTAATTAAAAAATAGTCTATCCTACAAACTAAATTGAAACAGACTCATAGATACAGAGAACAGATTGAGGTTGCTAGAGGAAAGGGGGATATGAAGGATTGGGTGAAAAAGGTGAAGGGATTAAGAAGTACAGATTGGTAGTTACAAAACAGTCTTGTAAGCACAGCATAGGGAATATAGTTATTAATCTATATATAAAAGCCTAAGCAACCATCCGACCATCTGACTGTCTAACGGGTAGCTATGATGTACGATGACCACCAGGGGGCAGACATTCAATGCAGGAGCTTCGGAGCTGCGGTGACTTGTAGGAAATGCTGGAAAGCCGGTTTCAGCCTGATCCCCACAGGCCAGGCCAAGGGACCCCACCAGTGCATGAATCTGTGCACCCGGCCTTTGGTATTGTAATAGCTAGGTGTGGTGCCAGGTGGATACTGATAAAATCAGGAGGAACACTTTATAGAGTATATGATAGTGTAATCACTATCGGAACACCTGAAACTTATACAAAACGATATTGAATGTAAACTGCAATTGGGGGTGAGGGGTTGGGGTGACCAGTCTACCTTAAAAGCAACCTTAAAACAGGCAACTAAAAACAGCTCCCTGTGTCAGGAAACAAGTTTAGGAGCAACTAAAGAGCTCCAAGAACAGAACTCTTTGGAAGTCTCTGGGATTGCATGGAAGGCAAAGTTAGCAAAAAAAATTCGTTCTGAGAAAGAACAAAGGCCCCTTCTGATCATCACCGAGGCTGCCCTTCTGTGGGGAAGTTTGCTATAGTTGTTTTTTTTTTCTGTTATATTTATAGGGCCCAGAGTTCTCAATGCTGTTTAAAATTATCAGCACAAAATGTAAAATTTAAAGTTAATAAACCCAGACCATGGTGAATCAAGAGAAAGAGAGGAATTTAACGAGGCAATGGAATAAATAGGTGAGGGAGCACAAACAAAATAAATGACCAACAGGAGTTGGCCTCTCATTCATAGTTTATCATATCATATTTCAAATGATTTCATATTGTATCATATTTTAGAGCTCGTTCAGACCACTTATACTAAATCAGAGGCAACTACAGGAACATTATTACATTTGCCAAACTGAACACATTATTTTGCTAGGTTTCATTGAAAGTTTTGTTTAGGGGGAAGACTTGGTTTCCATAACCGCCCCCCCCCACCCCCCAATCACATTCCCTTTTGATCACTCAAGGGGACTGTTCTGGAACTTCACTTCGCTGCTGAGTGCACCGAGGTGGGGGGTTAGGGGTGGGGTTTGACTCTCCATTGCACACTTGAGAAGGGACCAGGTTCCTCTCCCAAAGAGACTTATCTCCACTGGCAATTTCTCTCTGTTCTACCTTAGAGCTGTCCTCACCGACCGTACTGTTCAGCAAGCTTAATGTAAAGAACCAAGGGACGACAGTCTCAGCTGAGAAACCTCTAAGTGATCAGACTTAATGATCAACGTAACATAAATGGGTGGCGTAGTCTCACTTCTGCCCGCCCAAAGGCATAGTTTGATTACGAGGTAAACATGACTATGAGACAAGCTTGGAGAACCTGTGAAGATGTCATTGCTTCGTGTCACCATTTGGGGATTGTCTTTTCAACACTAAGATAGTTGAAGCAGCATATTCTGACCATTGACCTAGATTTATTCCACAAGTAGTCTCAAAAACTGACAGAAAACCCATTGTGAGAACTGGCAAACTGGAACCCACATATGGGAAGAAGTCAAGAAGGGCTTCAAACAGATATTTTCGAAGGTGCTTTTATTGCTGTTACTTTGTAAAAAGAAAAAAAAGTAAATTTGTCCTTCCACTCATGCATTCACTCATTCAATCATTCAGCAAGCATTTTATTAAGTGGTACTAGGTACCGGCAATAGCCAGATTTAAGACAAATCCCAGCCCTGTGGCTTTTGGGGAAAGCAGATGCTATCAGAGACATGCCCTTCCTTTTGTGATCAACTTTGCCAAGCTGACCTATCTTGATTTTTTTTCCAGTGGTCAACTGAAAAAAACCAAGCTTGGGTTTTTCTTCCTGTTAGCTGGTCATAGGAAACCACCATGAAGTCATAGGTGTGAACGGAGAAAAAATATGCCAGTCAGTGTGATAGCAGGGGGATCCCGGGGTCTTGAGTCATCTTTCCTGCAGCTCCTTTTTGCCTTCTGCACCTGCTCAAGCACACGCTCCAGTGTACTGATGCTCTCTTACAGTAGATTGCTGCTGGACCCACCTAACCTTATCACTTGGGGATCTGAGAGCGTCCAGCTCTTGCTGAGCAGTTTTGGACACAGGATCACTTAATGTCCATGCTGAGGTCCTTAGGCTCTCTCAGGGCCTGCCAGGAGCTGCATTTGCAACGAAGTATAGTTTTCTGCAGCAAATAGCACAGCCTTCTTTGAGAGCCCTAAAGGTCTGCATTGCAATCCTCTCTCTGGGATTTGCCAAAGAACCCACATGGCGTCTTTTCTTTTGCAGGCACCCCGGCTACCATGGGATCTGCTGGGTTGTAGGACCCGAGCAGCAAGGCTGCTTTTACTGAAAGATATTGCTGCAATTCAATAAATTATGAAAAAGGTAATAAATACTAAAAAATGATTATTTTAAAATTATTTTACTATATTCTGCTGTTATCTATGTATTTTGAGATTATGTGCGTCTGCTCTACCTGTATGGTGGAAATACCATATAACAATGTGCATGTAGGGGAGTGCATTTCTTCCCAACTCTGTATTCAGTGATGTCACATTAGTATCTTGAAATTGCTGTAGGAGTATTTCTGCCACATAAATCAGCAATGATACAAATCAGGACTTAACTTTTTGTTTCATTAATTGTCTAGACTTAAGAAAATTATGTGCCCGACCAGCATGGTTCCATGGTTGAGCGTTGACCTACGAACCAGGAGGTCATGGTTTGATTCCTGGCCTTGTTGCAGGCTCCATCTCCAGTGGGGAGGCATGCAGGAGGCAGGCAATCAATAATTCTCTCTCATCATTGATGTTTCCATCTCTCTCTCCCTCTCCCTTCCTTTCTGAAATTAATAAAGATACGTTTTGGGGGAAAATAATGGTAAAAATGTTAATATTTGTTAAACCTAAAAGTTTATCATTGTGAATATAACCAAAAAAAAATGAAGAAATGCTCTTCCAGTATTTAAAATCATTATCTAGTTCAATATACATTGATTGGCCAGATTATTATGATCTCTGAACGCATAATAATCTGGCCACTCAGTGTTTATCCTATATAATAAAAGGCTAATCTGCAAATTGTCCCTTCGACCAGGAGTTCAACCATCAGGCAGGCCGGCCAACTGCCCATGTCCTCTTCCCCTGGCCAGACTGGCCAGACCCACCCATGCACAAATTCATGCACTGGGCCTCTAATATATATACTGAGTGGCCAGATTATTATGCGCTCAGAGATCATCATAATCTGGCCACTCAGTGTAGAAGTCACTCACATCGTTGATGAACCAGTGAAGATCCTCAATACATCTCCAGTGTTTTATTTTCATCTTACTTGTCAACAAACATTCCTGGCACTACAATTTGGGGAGCTGGTCACGTTGAACTTTGACCAGCACACCACAGTACACACACGCGCACGCGTGCGCGCGCGCACACACACACACACACACACACACACACACACACAGAGTCAGATATCATCAATATCACCAGTAGAGCTTTCTCAATCTTTTTTAGGTTTGCCTTGTATGTAGCTTGCTGATGGATGTTTAAACAGCAGTCTTTACAAAACAATGCTACAATGAGTCACCTATGAATCATGTGTAAATTATTTGTAATTTCAATAGTTATTGCCAAATTGCTGCCTAAGAAAAGTTCCATCAACTGATACTACTACTAGCAATATGTAAGAATGTTTTCCACACCCTCAGCAGCATAGTGTTATCAAATGTTTTGTTTTGACATACATACCATCATTGTTAATGACTGTTAATAATCCATCTAAGATCTTTAAATGCAATTTTAGCCAATAGAATGTATTATTACATTTAATAATAATAATTATCATTTATTTTAAATGATAGCCTCTAAGTGACTGTTTTGAGCAACAGTTACATTTATTCTTGGAGATACAGTGTAGGAAGCCACCTTTCTCAGGAGCAGACTGAGCATGCCAGGAGCGTAAAAACTAGCAACTGAAAAGAAATATTTGCAGATAGCCTACCTTGGAAGTGGGGGGGGGGGGGAGGGTCACAGAACTGTTTTTAAGATTTCTGCTGAGAATGAAATTAGTTAGATAAGTAATTTTGGCTCTTTTACTTCCAAAGCAATATGGTAGTATTTTTCCAGTATCTACTGGAAAAGGTGAAAGAGAAATGTTGGTTTACAAAAGCTTTGTCCATATAAATCCAGTGATTGTGCCACAGTGCTTGACAATCGTGAACTAGAGTCCCCTGGGCTCCATGCTACAGAGCTGGGAAGGTGGAAGAGAGATCTAGGCAATGGTAGAATGGTCTGCTGAGGTGCAGTCAGACCTGCGGTGAAGGACTTTAAGGGATTTTGAACACAGACTCCACTTATCCACACATGGGTATACTAGTAAGCTGAAGTTTGAGCAGGAAACTGTGTATTCTTGCAATTTAACTTCCTTGGCATTCCTCCCTTCTCCATTCCTCAGTCCTTAAGACTGGGCTAGAAGAAAGTGCAAGAAGATTAAGACCGGACTGCTCACATTTCCTTATCCACATTGCTTATGGATTGTCATCGTTCCCTTCATGAACAGGTACCAGTAACTGACATTGAAAATATCCTACGTGCTCCGAATTTACAAGTGTCACACTTAGTCTTTGACTCCTTGATCACTGCTCAGTAGCTCTGTGACATTAGGAAGTTACTTGACCTTTTGACCTTCAATTTCCTCATCTATAAAATGGAGATAGCCGAAACCTGTTTGGCTCAGTGGATAGAGCGTCAGCCTGCGGACTGAAAGGTCCCAGGTTCGATTCCGGTCAAGGGCATGTACCTTGGTTGTGGGCACATCCCCAGTAGGGGGTGTGCAAGAGGCAACTGATCAATGATTCTCTCTCATCCATGTTTCTAACTCTCTATCCTTCTCTCTTCCTCTCTGTAAAAAATCAATAAAATAAAATAAAATAAAATAAAATAAATAAAATGGAGATAATAATAGTTCTAACCTCATAGGGTGATTTTAGGGAAATAACATAATCCATATAAGTTATATAGCCAGTGTTTGACATATACATGCTTAAGGTATGTTGTCCATTATTTTTTTATAGAAATACATATTATAAATTGTATGCACCCTTATTGAGCAGTGGCCATTCAGTTATTTATAATAGATTTTCTGTTGCCTTTAGGAAATCTGAGCCAAAGAACACCACTATATATTCCAGTCGAGACAGCATTGGTGAAGTAGATCTTGACTGAATAGAGCAGGTGAAAGCAGAAAAATAGTGCTCTTCACAGCCATTATAATGAGCCTTATTTCTGTCTGGGTTAGCCACATGATACATTTGAGTTGATCCGGGCTTAGTTTTAAGTAACCTTTTTTGTCCCGGAACAAAATTAGAGCTCATGGGCATTTGTTATAACATATAACCAGGCCCTGTTTAATCTCCTAGGAGAAGAAATTTACTAAATGATACACTGGTGTCCTAGAAGAGCTTACTCAACTTAATTCAGTAGGTGCTTTACTTGCATGAATAGAATTGGCATTCTGGTTCTTTCTGGTGATTCTGCATTGGAATCTAGCTGACCTGGGAGTTGACTGTGCATATAAAACATGGGACTCTTTTCTTTTGACCACAGTCTAATTATATAGAAGAGAGGGAAAGAGTTTTGCCCTGAAAGCCTACTATGGCCTAAAATACATTAAATTCATGGCAGAGATTCTCTCTTCTCTCTCTCTCTCTCTCTCTCTCTCTCTCTCTCTCTCTCTCTGTAGAAACACAACTGAACCTGATTATCAGACCATCTTTGAAAAAATAGATTTAGTTTAAATGGAGAACTATTTATTAAGAACGTAATTATCTGCAAGGCACTATGCTGGGTGGTGTGAATAATAAGGCAAAGAATGTACTGTCACTGCTCTTTGGAACTCACCATCTAAGGAAACAGACAATCAGTAATAAAATGTGGTAAGTGATATATTAGTATACAAATTATGTTAGAGAGATTCTTAGGAAGCCACTAATCCCCCCCAAGGTGGCAGGAAGGAAGGTGCTAAGAAAGACATTGCAGAAGTGACTCCCCCCCCCCCCAAAGTGAGATTTGAATTGGATTTTAAAGAATCTCCAAGATTTTTAGAGGCAGAGAGTAGAGAAAGAAAGAAACAGCATGCGTAGAGGAAGAGAAGCTCAGTGTGGGGGAGATGAAGCTGAAAAGATTTGGGAGGTCCAGGGTGTGAAGGGTTAACAGTCTTCCTAGAATGTGTGAGCTTTATCCTGAAAGCAGCAGTGAAAATGATTCTTAGTTGGGGCTGTGACCTGAACACATTTGGTTTTGGGACGGCCATTGCAGAAGCAGTGATTGCGAGTGAGGAGCTGGGAGATCAGCTTGCCAAGGAGGGCTATGGCCAGGAGGAAGCTAGAATGAGAGCTCTGGAGAACATCGAAGGGTTAGGTGTGGAAGAGAAACAAGTGGAGGAGGCTGGTAAGAAGTGATCTTCAGAATTAAGAGAATCATGACACAAGTATAAGGAAGCACAGAAAGAGTGGGGCAAGGATGAGGCATTCATCAGCAGTGTCAACCGCTGCACACAGTTCCAGTGGGAAGGAAACGAAAAAGAACCCATTGGATTGGGCAACTAAACTATTTTTAGTGACTCTTTGAGAGACCAGTTTCAATAGAATAAGCAGAGTGGGAACCAGAGACTGTGTCAGACATGGAAAAATATTTATAATGTATAGGAAATTTAAAGATGGGCAGGAGTTGATGTTGACTCCCTCAAGGAGGGTAGTTTTTAAGAGCAGCTGCTGGAAACTGTGAGAATTAGGAGATAAAAAAAAATGTAATGCCCCAAACCAGACAGATGAGAAACATTTGCAGAATGATGTCATCCTGCCTTCTTGGATGATATCACTTTGTTCCTCAGATGTTTTACCCAGACGGCATGAGTCAACATCTATATTTGGGCGTAAGGAGAATTACCTTTTGTGCTATGTGCCAATTCAGAAGTCTGTCTGTGCTGGTCTGGTTTAGCTCTGCCAAATTGTTTTAGGCTTATGACCTCACCCCCAGCCCATGGTAGTTAATGTGTTTAATATCTCACAGTTTGAATTTCAGCACACTCACTTTAATGCAATGTAATCTTAATTGGGTTTTCCCCCTTTCACATTTGGAAAACACTAGGCTTATATATTTATAAGGACATGCACAGACGATATAAAAAAGCCCAAAGTGGAAATGTCAAAAGCAACCATAAATAGATCCAAGAGATTATGTAGATTCCTGAGCATGACTAGATTAATGGTAACAACTTCTATGAATCAAGAGCTTAGAGTTTGCCAATTTTCAAACATTATTTGTACTTCTCATTGTAGCCCAGAAATGTAGCTATGGTGTCTATATGAAAAAAAATTTAAGTAATTTGCCTATGTTCACTCAGGCAGCAAATGGAAGAGTAGGGACTCAAAACCACACTTGCCCTCAAAGCCTGTGGTCTTTAACCACATTATGCTGTCATCTCCAAAATATCCTGGGGCCATAACTATAAAAGAAAGGTGAACCAAGTCATATTAGGTATATTCACAAGGCATGGCCTAGACTTTCATTTCTTGAAGCTCTTATGAGATAGATGTAAATTACTCATCTAACTTATATTTTAGAGGTACATATTAAACATTGCATGTGGTGGACTAAACTTAATAGTAAGTGCTTCTCTACCTTTGATGGGTGCTCAGAGGAAACGGTGGGAAAGGAAAGAAGAAAGGAGCATTGCATAGTACGAACGATGTCTGAAGGGAAATTGAAACTTAAAAGAAAAGCTTGAGGTTGGTTCTTATAAGATCTTGAGAAAGCATAACTTTTCTGTAAATTTTGAACTGTAATGATTTTCTTTTTTGCTAAATTGTAATGAGAGCACTTATCAGAATTCTGTTTCTTTTAATACCAAATTCATTTGATCAGCAAGCAAATACGCAATACTTATTTAGGAAAGAAACGGTAGATGTTCAGTAGCTGTGAATTAGTGAATGTTTTGCTGTGTGTTTTTGTGTAGTGGTATAGGATTCAAACAGAAGTTAAGGAGAGGGACAGTGAGACACTGATTTGGTTTTTTCATGCTGGAATGCTAAGTAACCAAGTGTCCGATATTTGATATTATTATGGGGCTATTTCCAAATGAAGTACACCAATCAGATAAACGATTTGGGAAGGTAAGAGGGATATCAGTACCTTGTAGATTTGTTGTGTCTAAAGATTCCATGGGACAGGGACGGGAAAACTGATGGAGAGGAAGCACGGAGAATGCTGCCCCTGAATGCCAGTACTTAGCACAGAGGCCTGGGGAAGGCAATCCACAAACATCTGTCGAACTGTCAATCACTCTATTATCAGTGTAAGCCATGTGTCTTCAACTCAGCTCTCTGGGATTGCATTTTACTTTGTATACAAATAATGCCCTTCAAATCCTCATCCTCCTTGATGACAAGGAAATTCTCAAGAGCAGAGGCCAGTCTCCTTTTGTTCAGCATTTTAGCCCCAACTCTAACAAGGTACTTGGCATATGACAGGTGATCGATGAATGTTGTCAGGTGAGTGAGTGAACCCTGCAGCATTAAGGATTCTGTCTCCAGGCATTTCTGAGGACACCCGGGTAGTCCTGGTTTTCACTGTCATCTCAGATCAAGACTGGTGATCAATCTTCGCTGGGTAGCCATTGCTTCTCTCGGCTGCTAGGATCTCCTCTTCAGCTCCTGGATGGCAGCAAGTTGCTGGGGTATATTTCCTCCCACTGATGAGAGTTCCAGTTGACGCTGTCTTTGGTGGGTTGACTAGTACCCTCTCCGAAATTCATGTCTATCCAGACATTTTTTTGGAATAGGGTTTTTACAGATGTAATCAAGTTAAGATGAGGTCATATTTGATTAGGGTAGGTCCTAAATCCAATGACAGGTGTCTTCATAAAAAGAGGGAAATTTGGACACAGAGACACAGAGAAAATACAGGGGAGAAGACATAGGAAGACTGAGACAGGGATTTAAGTTATGTTGCCACAAGTCCACGCACACCCACAATCACTGGCAACCCCCAGAGCTATGAAGTGGCAAAGAAGAAGCCTTCCCTAGTACAGAGGGAACGTGACCCTGCCAGCACCTTAATTTTGAACATTTAGCCTCTAGAACTGTGAGAGAATAAGTTTCTGTTTTAAGCCACCCAGTTTGTGATAATTTGCTATGGCGGCTGCCTGCTTCCTGATATCCAAGGTACTGACATCTCTCTTGGCTCCAACCAAAAGAAATGGGGGGAAACATCAGTTCACATCCAAAGGATCTCTCTGGGATGGTTTCCCATCCCTACTATCATCAAAGAAGGCTTTAGCATATGACATAGAAATGTCCATCCTGTTTTCTCAACTCCTCCTAGTCAGACCAGAAGAGGAGTGGCATTAAGACTACAGTATCCCCCAGGCATTTTTTAGGATATTACAGGGATATGCATTCTTCATAGCAATACCTGAAATTACCTTGTTCACTCATTTTTTTATTGACTGAATCATTCCTTCCTTTAAAATTTAAGGTCCATGAGAACTTGCCTTGTTTCTTTGGTTCATGGCTAAATCTAAAGTTCCCAGGAAAATGTCTGAAATTATGGGTCATTTCTATTTTTTTGTTCAGTTTTCTATATCCCTAAATTTTCTTACTATGACATGCATGGTTTTAAATAATCAGAAAAGTATTAATAATAAAAATGATACTGTATCTGGTATCTCATTTGTGAACTATAGGCCCAAACCTATTGAAATCTGGCTTATTGTCACTCAAACAGTAGCCTTTGAAGCCTTTTAAAGATCCCCAAAGATCTGAAATGTTATAGTGTCATTCCATGATTAATGCTTTTCTTGAGAGCAGTTCAAGCCATACTCCAAGCTTGATTACAATCCTGGTCTCTGTCCAAGCGTTTGGCCAACAGCTTTTATAGGGGCCAACTTTAGGAAATTTGGATTGTTCTGATTAAAAATGGTAGGGCACTGGTATTTCAATTAGTTATGTACACTAAGGTCAATTAAAATGAAATCATTATGACATGTTTGCAGTTACCTCAAAACCAGAGACAAATCAGATATGGTGGTAGCTTATTATTGTAAACTAGAGGTCTAGTGCATGAAATTTGTGCACGAGAGGGTGTCCCTCAGCCCAGCCTGCACCCTATCCAGTCTGGGACCCCTTGATCACCCTCTAACCACTCCCCTGCCAGCCTGATTAATACTTAACTGCTCCCCTGCCAGCCTGATTGCCCTTAACTCCCCTCCCCTTTTTACTAGTATTATATAGGATGTTGACATTTTTTACTTCTATGGGTGGAGTGCTCATGAGTCTGGATATCTGTGAAAATTGGCGTGAATTTCCTTAGAATCACAGCCACTCCCTGTGTCTGATTATTTTCCTTAATCCTTTAAATTTGAGTAGACCTTTTTTCCCCCCTAGAATTTTATTTCATTTAGAAATCTAAAGTGTGAAAGCATGTCTCTCAATTCTGATATATATATATATATATATATATATATATATATATATATATGGATAAGCATGTGCTTCTTGTTTCTGAGCCACAATATCCAAGACAAAGCAGGGAATGACTTTACTGGAGCCTCGTACATACAAGGCACTGTGCCAGGAGCTGAGCCAAGGTGCCATTCCTTGGCCCCCAAGGCCTGGGGTCCCATCTCACCTGGTGGAAGTGTCAGCTT
The DNA here is from genome assembly GCA_963924515.1 of Vespertilio murinus. Taxonomy (NCBI): domain Eukaryota; kingdom Metazoa; phylum Chordata; class Mammalia; order Chiroptera; family Vespertilionidae; genus Vespertilio; species Vespertilio murinus. Next base: position 163,745,395 of record OZ004707.1, on the reverse strand, counting down.
ACAATGACTGGAAAGAAGCCTGGTCGGACCAACAGACGTTGCTTTGATTCAGCACACCTTTTAACAGCCTGGACTCAGGTCCTGATCTTCTGCAGGCCCGGCCCTCCATGGGTTGTGTGGAAATTACAGTCATCCCCAGCTTGAGGCCACTTTGTAGCATTTTCTCACAGACTATCCTACCCCTGATGATGCCCAGGAACGTCCAACACCTCCCCAGCTCTAGATCTCTCTCAGGTCTTTGTCCATTAGCTGCTATGCTTGCCACTTCATATTAGTTTCCTGTTGTGACTGTAACAGACTGCCATACACTTAACAGTTTCAAAACAACCCAGATTTATTCTCTTATCATTCTGGAGGCCAGACATGCAAAATTTCATTGGGCTACAGCAAGGTGTCAGCAGGGATGCTTTTTTCCCTGGAAACTGTAGGGAAGAATCTTGCCTGGAGCTTCTAGGGATGTAATTTTTTAGCTCACGAACCTTTCTTCAAACTTCAATCTTTATTTCCATCTTTACATTATCTTCTCTGTTATAAGAATCCTTGTGATTGTATCGGGCCCAGAGGGCAAATTCAAGACCATCTTCCAATCTTAAGATTCCCCAATGAAGTCACATCTGCGAAATCCCTTTTGCCATCGAATGTAACAGTCACAGGCTCCAGAGATGAGGTTACAGACATCCTAATGTCCGTGGGAGTGGGGCAGAGGCGGGCCACGTAGCCTACCATACCACTTTATGTTTGCCAGCTGCTACCGCGCTAAAGTTCCCTAAGGCAACATGCCGGTGCTTCTCAAGCCTGCTTTATAATAGACTCCATATTCGAGGTGGAATTTTTGTCCTACAGTAATAGAGCGTGAGAGCTGGAAGCAGACCACTTAGCAGGCTCTAGAGTCAGACGGACTTGATTTCAATCCTGGTCTCTGTCCTTTAACCACTTACAAATCATGTGACCCTGGGGAAGTTACTTGATCTTTCTAAATCTAGATTCCTCTGCAAAATGACATCTGTCACCCAGAGTTCTTGTGACAGCTAAATGAGACAATGCTTGTGAAGTGATGAGTACAGGGCCTGGCATATGGAAAAAAGAATAAGTATTAGAAGATAACAACAGGAGGCTTAGAAATGTTAAATAAATTATCTTTGCCCCACACCCTTGACCTCAGAATCTGTAGACGGGGCAACAACAAGGGAGACACTGGAGCTATTTTAAGTCTTGTTAAGACACCCTCTTCCCCTCCCGCCCAAATGCTGCCGCTGTCACTTCGCTAGCACAGTCCTCCACACCAGTCCAGAAGGGCCTCTGAGCCTTTAGTCCTCTTCTTTGGCAAAGTGGCTCCCAGCTTCTTCTATCCTGCTACTCAAATGTCTTGGGACATGCTTGCTGCAGCCACAGTTAATGTCCCACTACACATCCTCATTGTTTCTGCCCACTGGATTTGGATGTCTCATTTGTATTTCAAAATCAACATGTCCAAGACCAAACTTTTGTATATACCCACCCTCACCCCAACAGCACCTCACTGAGTGACGCTTATCTCAGTGAATGGTGACACCGTTCCCCCAAGTTGTTCAAACACTTTAGTGATTCCTCTTTCTCTACCACCTTGTGTTCAACCTGGCAACCAAGACTTACAACTTCTTCCTTCAAATCCAACTTCTTCTCACTGTCTCTACTGACACTGTCTAAGACTCCAGCATCTCATATCTGGAGTATTGTTCCAAGAAACTCTCCTGGCTTTCTTTCTTACCCTCACAATCCTTCTACAGATGATTCAGATGATGCCACTTTCCTCCTCAACGACTTATAACTAATCTAAAAAACAAAACCATCACCTGCAAGGCTCTGTGATCTGGCCCCTGCCTACTTCTGTGATTTCATTTCCTACCACATCCCCTTACACCCTCTCGAGCCACACTCGCCTTCTTGCTTTCTTGGGAACACCCCAGGATGACCCTGCCTCTATACCGTTGTATATGCTATTTCCTTTGCCTGGAATACTCTTCCCACTAGATAACCTATGATTTGTGTCCTCACCCCTTGCAGCTCTTTGTCAAGTATCAGTTCCTCATAGAGGCCTTTCCTTCCCGCCCCACATAAAAAAGCATTCTCATCACTTTATTTTCTTTGGAGTGCTTATTATTGCATACCATTGTATTAGATGCTGTGTTGTTTATTGGTTTATTATCTCTTATTCCATTGGGATAGAAGTTCCATGTTCACCTTTGTAGTTTAAACACCTAAAACAGCATTTGGTTCATACTTGGCACTTGATACATGTTTTTTAATTTAAAAATAAAAAGCTTTGGGGGGCAATGGTAAGATATGTACACATATAATACCTTAATAAAAAATGGAGAAAAAATGAAAAATAAAAATAAAATAAAATAAAAAGCTTCTTATGTTTTCCCCATTAGTTTAAAAATGCACATATACACAGAGAGTCTTCCTTTCTCCCTACCATCCTCCCCATTTTGGTTGTGTATTGGCTTTGGCTCCAGAGACATTGTAGAGTATAAGACCTCTCAGCTTGGCTAGGATGCTCTGGCAACAAAGAAAGAAGCCCTGAAAAGTCAGCAACCACAACAGAACTTTAATGTAGGGGGCACGGAAGTCAGGAGGTCAGAACAAGGTGGCTGCTGTGCTGGCCAGTGGTGGGCACGTGGTGGGCAGGCTGCCTGTCTCTAAGATGGCTCTCCTGGGGTTCTGGTTAGGTAGCGTTCTACATGGTTTGTAAATATTAATTATCTTATTATCTTAATCTTCCTAGTAGTCTTATGAGATAGGTACTATTATTATCTTTTCTTAGAGATGAGGGACAGCTACCCTTCCTAACAGCATGATCTGGAAGCTTCCATCGTTACACAATCGCCTTCTCTGTAAGTATGCAGAACAGTGTACAGCAGGTCCTTGAGAATAGATCTGTCTGGTCTCAGCCCAAGTATGCTTTCCTAGGGGGAGATATTGGGGGGATTGTGAACTCTGCAAGTCACATGCTTGTAAGGTTCCCCCAATAAACTGTATTTTGCATTTGTGCAGTGTAGCCCTAATGGGGTATATGTTCATACCTCCTTTGTACAACAATTAGTTATTTCTGTATTGAGTTAGCTTTGTCATTCAAAGAGAAAGCATTACCCCAACCCAAAAGAGTGTCATGAGGTAATTACTGTATCGATGAAGTTCTCAAAATGTATTTCAACCCACTGGTACTTTGTCTCTCTTCTCTATGCCAGAGCCTCTAACCAGCATTATTTTTCCTGGAAGAGTAACTGGTAACAGAGCCCGGGGCTTGACTCCAAGACCTCCTGTCTCACTGAGTGGACCTTGCTGGAAGTTCTAACTGCTTTGCTTCCCATCTGGGGGCCAGGGAACACTAACTTTACCAGAAGAAGATGCTATGAGGAAAAGTCAAAAGCCCATCCTTTCTAAGAGACCTATACATCTGAATTAGATACTGATATTCTTGCCCTTTCTGGGAATTTATTCTGCTAGTTCCATGTCATTTTGTTGGTTTTTTTCCCCTCCCATCTTAGAATTTTGCTTGAAATCCTTTATTTTTATTTGATGTAAAAATTTGGGACAAAGAATTCCACATTCCAAATATGCTCCTGTCATCTGTTTGCTTCATGGACCAGTATATTCTTTTTTCTTTTCTTTTTCTTTTTTTTTAGATACCAAGTCTTTTTAGAGGTGATGATGTCATTCCTTGGTTTTTCGGTAGACAGGTTATGGTCTTTGGTATTTCTTCGAACCATTTACCATTTCCTGTTGGGTGGGACTTTGTCCTGTTGGAATTCTATTTATAGTCTTTTTCCCATTAGTTTAAAAATACACATCTGCACAGAGAGTCTTTCTTTCTCTCTACCATCCACCCTTTTGAGGTTGTATATTAGCTTTGGTTTCAGAGACACTCTAGAGTGTAAGACCTCTCAGCTTGGTTAGGATGCTTAGGCAATAGAGAAAAAAAGCCCTAAAAGGTCAGCAACCACAACAGAGCTTTAATGTATGGGGCATGGAAGTCAGAACAAGGTGGCTGCTGTGCTGGCCCGTGGTGGGCACATGGCGGGCAGGCTCCCTTTCTTTAGGACGGCTCTCCCTGAGTGCTGGTTTGTCACAGCTGCTGCAGGGGGGAGAGTGGAAGACAGAAGGGGAGGTGGGAGCAGTGACTTGGAAGTGGGGCAATTAGCAACCCAAATCCAGTCCTGACACAAATGATAATTGGATGTTTTACTTTTCTTCTTTTCCTTTCTTTATTCCTCACTTTTCCTCTACTTGAAACTCACCCTGCTTCAGTAGCTTTCTTCTTTAGCGTAGAAAACAATGCTAGCATGAAAATACACTATTCAAAGAGCAAAATTAATAATTGCAGCAAAATATATGGTGTTGGTCAAGGGTAAAAGTGCCAGCATGGCAGAGCTGTCCCCTTGAGCTCTGCTCTTCAAGGAAGGTTATGACCCTACTCTGCCTCCCTTCTCCTCTATGGGAGTTCTGACCATTGTAAGGAAATAAGAAGTAGAGGGTGAGAAATACTGTTGGGATACAAGCAAGGTTAGTTACAGCACCCATATCTGCTTTCTCAAGCCTCTTCCATGGGGTGGCCCTGCTTCTTTCTTTCTTCACACTATATGTCTACTATGTCCCAAGTAGAGTCCTGGGGATATGGTGGTAGTCAATATAAAAACAGTCCTTTATACCAGCAAGCAAAAAATGTCATTGAAGTAATTTCAAGTATGATAAGTCTTAACCCCAAAGCATATTAAGGAAACCATGGAAACACACAATGAGGGAGTCAAGCTGATTTCCTTTACCTACCTAGGCTTAGCCCTGCCTAGGATATAATCCCTTTCCCATCAGTTATGAATCCTTAGAATTAGACTTGCTGAGAATGCGTAGAAAGCTGGATTTCTGAGGTACTCAAGCAGATCTATGAGATTACCAGCCTTCCCCAGTCATCTACCATGTTAGTCTAGTTAGTAAGTTTGGGCTTTACTCTTAGTTGCATTGTCATGCATTCTAGTTCTTTGCTGGTATTTGGACCTCTTTACCTTGCTTAGTTTTTTTCCCAGTCCCTCCCCTGTAAGACCAAATCCTTTCTCTTGTTAGCTACAGTCACTGACTGGATTCTGCTAGGACTGGACTGCTCTCCATCCACCTAACTTTGAGTCTAGCCTGTCTCTGGGATTCCCACTGTCATGCCTCACCCTTCAGATTAGACCAACCCACGCTGGGCCCGGACCATGGATAGTTTCCAGAGCTAAGTAGCTTGTCCCTCTGTCCTTATTCTCCTGATTCCTGGTTTCTCCCCGTCTCTCTTTTATTTTTCTGTGCCCAAGTAGACTGTGTGACTAAGTCCGAGTTGTGACATTGTTACCCTGGAATTATTGACAATTGAATACCTATTGATTTCTTCTTTCTCCTTTGCACACAGTTTAAGTACTGACGATTTAGTCAACAAAAATTGTCTGAACGCTCACATGTGCCAGCCACTATTCTGGGCACTGAGGAAATACCAGGGGACAAAGCAAGATCCCCGTCATAAACATATCCATTCTGTGTGTGCTCCCTGAAAATATGAATCTTTAAATATAACCTCCACTCAAGACACAATGATCTTCCAACCACCCAGATCTCCCCAGATGAAGGGGCCCAGGTATTGTTTTAATTCTATGCCTCTCACTCTCTCCACTGAACATGAATCCCCGTATGGCTGGACCATTTCCAAACCACCCTGCTCGAAGCATGACCTCAGTTTCACAAGTTGCGTCACCAAGTTTATAAACTACAACTGATAAATGAGTTTGAGGCTTGGAAATCAAATAATTGCTCTTTGAGACTTGCAGGCTAGACAACACAAGTTGCTCATTGTTGACACAAAGATTCCAAGCAAATGTTTCTCACTTCGGAGACTTTAACCATACTATTTAAGGCAACACAAATTTGACTTTTGCTCTGATTAAAACCTATTGTAATAATAACATGAATCACTGCTGGATGAATAGCCCTTTATGTCTCCTTCTAATAGGAATAAAAGCTTGGTGGTAAACACACACACACACACACACCACCACCACCACCACACATTTTATGTGGGGTGGCTATAGCCACGAACTATGTATAATTGTTATGCAGTTTCACTGTTTTCTTCTGTGTTTTGCCTTTCTTTTCAGTTTCAGAGTTCTCTTATCGACCATCATAATTATGGAGCAAAGAGAACTATTACCTATCTATCAAGAGCAATTACAATTGAGCAGAATTTTGAAATCATGCCCTAGGACTGATTACCTTCTTAAGACTAATATCACCACACACTCTCGCTGAGGAGCAGGCAAGCTAGTCAGAATGGTTTCCCTGGCTCTTCCAGCAAGCACAGGATGTGCCAATGATATGAGGCAGAGTCCAGCAGACATCAGCTGGGTGGAGTGGGTAACTGGCCTTGTGGAGGGACGTGAGAGATTCCCAAAAAAGGTGATAGGTTGAGAAAGCCCTTCCTCTTTGCTACAGACAGGGGTTGTTTTTATTGGAATTTCTGTGAGATAAGTCTCACCACTCTGACTCTCCCTCCATCTGCCAACATCTCATCTCAACAAAGGTTAAGGGAAGTTTAATGACTTGGCCAACGGGACAGAATTGAGTGTCTGCATTAAGCAAACTGATATTTAGGTCTGGAGTTAGCAGAGAAATCTGGGCTTTTTCTGTAGATCTAGGAGTCCTCCACCGTAGCATGGTAATTAGAAGTGTGGAAGTTAATGAGACCACTGATGGAGAATACTGGAGAGCTGAGGACAGCAGCGTTTAAGAGACAAATACAGACACTGAGGGGAAGTAGCCAGAGAGAAAGAGAAAATGTAAAAAAATTAGATATCATGGAAGCTCAAGGGTGAAACTAACCTGCAGAGTCAAATGTTGCTGAGATGGCAAGATTCAATTGCCTGGCATGGACTTCAAAGAACCAATAGTGGAAGCCATCCTTCTGCATCTGTATAGATTTACATTATTCTTTTTAAGGGCTGTGTGGTACTTCATGGATGCTGTCCCACATGTACGTAACCACTCACTACCTGGGGACACTGTCTCCAATTTTTCCAAAATTATGAACAAGTGTGAATACATCCTTTCAAATTTGTATAGTATCTCCTTGAAGTAAAGTTCTACAAATAGAATTGTTGCCACAAAGAGTATGCACATCTTATGTCTTAATAGTTCTTGCCAGATTACCCTCTGGAAAAGCTGCGTTATTTTACAGTGCCTACAGGAAGAACACGAAGTAGACCATTCTCCCAAACTTGTCAATGTGTGAGTATGAGCAATTTTTAAAAAAATCTTTGCCAATCTGATAGGTGAAAATCATCTGATTGTTTTAATTTGCCTCTTTCACTATTAGGGTAGTTGAACATTATTTTTTTTTCCATGTATTTATTGACCATTTACATCTTAATTACCTGTGTGTCACTTTTACCCATTATTTTCTTTTGGAGTTTTAATTTTTCTTTATTTGTACCAACTCGATTAATATATCACTGTTGTTAATATTTTCTTCAGTTTGTCTGTCTTTCAACCTTATATGTGATTATCATCATTTTTTTTCCACACAGTTTTCAATGTTTTTACTCATCATTATTTATTTATTTGTTTTTTCTTGTTTTCTTTTTACTTTTATGTGTTAAAGTATTTGCATTTAAACTTTTGGCCTGCCTGCATTTACTTAGATGAAGTGAGTCAAGGATCTAATATTTTCCCTCTAGTTGCTAGTCAATTTTAACAACATTTTTTGATCAATCTGTTCTTTTCTCCAGTGATGTGAATGTCACTTTCTGTCCCATACACAACTACTACCGGGTTCATTTCCATTTTCCTGCCATCTGCACATATACCTGGAGCTCCATTGTGGCGTCAGAGTGTGAGACCCCCACCCAAATGCTAATTCATACCCAGCCAGGGGAATTGGTGGGCAGTGTCTCAGATGGAGTCCAGGAAGCAGGGGGAGAGGGTTTCAGCAGCTCTTGGGGAACAAGAATCTGACTCATGCAGTGACTGGAACATCATGGGCGGCTCCTTGGAAGCCCAAAAATAAACGGGGATCTGACAGCACAGTGGCAGGCTGCCTGGGCCTTCATTCCCTGGACTGCAGCCCCGGGATGATGGTTTCCTATTCTGGCCACTGCTGTAGGCGCTGGCGTGATGCCCACCCACAGGACAACTGTACCTGATCACAGGGTTCGGAGCGATCAGCACCTCCGGGATAAAAGCTGATCTCAACGGGTGTGAGAAGGCACACCCAGATTCTGTTGTCCCCTCCCCAGATACTGACCCCCACCAGGTTCCCTCTATATAGTCCTGCTTCAGGGTGCCATTGCTTTTGGGGGGCCCTCACCCCAAATGTACTGATTCCTCCCTCTTTTTAAGCCAATGTGGATATGGCTTCTTTTCTGAGAGTAGCTACCCTTTGAGTTTGAATACAATCTTATAAAAATGGCATTCCTATGTCCTCATGTTATTTTTTTCTTCTTCTTTTTTAATCCTCACCCAAGGATATTTTTCCATTGGTTTTTTAGAGAAAGTGGAAGAGAGAGAGAAAGAGAGAGAGAAATATTGATTTCCACGCCCAGACCGGGTACATGCCATTGACCGGAATAGAACCCAGGACCCTTCTGTGTGCAGGCCAATGCTTTATCCACTGAGCCATACCAGCTAGGGTGGAACAACCCTGCTTTTAACTGGGGGAGACAAGCATGGATCCTCATCATTCTGGCTCCTTGAATCGTTCCAGGAGCCTCAGAAGCTGAGGCTGCTTCAGCCGTGGGGTTTGCCTTTAGTCTTTCTACTCCCAGATATGCCTCCATGGTTTCTATCCCTGCAGGATGGGTTGAGTCTTTTGAATTCAGCCATTGTTTCCATTCCTGCTACTGTCTTCTATCACTAAGCCCATTCTATTATCCAAGTCTCACTTTCACTGTTTTGGAAGTCCTTGCTTCTGGAGAAGGGATAGCCTGCCTACTGGTAGATACCGTGCAGTTAGGACCCTGTCTGGCTGAGGGGTAAATTCGGGCTGAAATTCAAAGCTCACCACAGGAGTCCTGGCATGGTGCTAGGGAAGTGGGCGGGTGCTGGTCTGCCTTGAAGAAGGCCTGCCTTTCTCAGTTGCACAAAAGCACTGTAGGGGCTGGCAGAAGCCTTGGCTGTGACAGGAATTGAGGAAATCATGAGTTAGCTCAGAGTTATGGCCTTTTGTATTAGGAAAAGAGACTCCTCACAGTATTTACCAGAATGGTCCATTACAGGTGCTTCTTGTCAGTTACTCTCAACGTCCTCCAATGGGAAGCCTACTGTCACAGACTATACTTCAAATGAATGTGAACATTTCACCTCTTCTTCCTTTTAGCTGAGGGGTACCTTTGTACTTTGATGAAAGTCTGTTCTCTGAGGTGAAGTGTCCAGGGTGTGGCTCTTCACTAGCCTTCTCTTTCCTTCTTCTTCTTCTTCTTCTTCTTCTTCTTCTTCTTCTTCTTCTTCTTCTTCTTCTTCTTCTTCTTTTTATCCTCACCCAAGGATATTTTTCCATCGATTTTTAAAGAAAGTGGAAGTCCCCCACCCCTTTTCTAGAAGCTTAGACATTTGTTGGTAAAGTAGGACAGCCCATGGTCCCCAAAAGAGCAAAGAACATCTGTGGAATTGTCAACCCAATACCCTTCTAACTCCCTTATCCTAGGAACTGTCTCTCTTCCACCCTCCCCCTTTCGTTCCCTCCCTCTTTATCACCATGGCTATATCAGGAGTGCCATTTTCTTATATGACACATTTCCTGTTAGGCTTGATCCAACCCAGGCCCAAAGTCTGTTCCTGGAATTTTTTTAAAATTAAAATTGAGAGGGACTGCTTCTCTCTCGAAATAAAGCTGTAAGATTTTAAAAAGTAAAATAAAGGACTTGTATATGGTTAGGTACCCTCCTGGTAGAGAAGGTTAAGCCATACCCAACAAGGTTGGCATGTAGAGAAACAGAGATTCCAAATGCAGAAGGAGAAAGTTCTGGCAGCTTTCCAGCCCCTGGTTCCCATTGTTTCAGAGGCTCAGCTGCATTCCAACTTTCCCTTCATATGGTTATACACATCCTTCTTGGATTTTGTGACCCAGACATCCCTGTCCCATCCCCTTCTTTGGGCTAATTCAAGCTGTTTCTATTACCTTGCAACTAAGACCTTTATGTATACAAAGGCAAATAAAGTATCTTAGGAATGTTTTGCTTTTCCAGTTAAACTTCACTGGGCCTAGACTATAAATATTATTTCACATAGATGAAAACCAGAGGTCTATTGAATCATCTGTTTCTTGGATGGCTAAATAGGACTCATTTCCCACTGAAGGGTAACAGTGAACTTCATAGTTAAAGAAACGAAGTCTAGAAGGGGTTTCCATTCACAATAATGCGAATTTCCTGAGAAAATTGCTTGACCCCAGAGGAGGCATTTATGAGAATTGCTTTGTTGTAAATGACAGAGCTTTATTGTACAGTAGACATTCCTGAGATGACTTACTTTCTATAACATATATGAGCAAATTAAACAGGGATATAAATAGAGTAAACAGGATTTAGAAGGTGTATGCGTGAAACACAGTTTGAAGAATCTCTGCCAGGGTTTCATAAGATCAATTGTAAACTATTGTAAACTTATTTCTCACGTTTGTATTAATGACATTCATTCATACCTGCTCTGGGAAAACTTTATGGAGGCTGCAGTGTTGGACAAAAGAGTTTCTTACTACAGGATTCATAACCTTAATCTGGAAGTACACTCATGAAAGGGAATTAATGCAAGGCCAATTGATATGGATGCATTAACAGAGACAATGAAGTATTCTGGATGCATTGAGGAAGGAGAGACGAACTCTAGCAATGGTGAACACAAAAGGCAGATTTATATTCTCCAAACTCACAGAAAATTATCTCTAAGTCTAAAATGTCAGCTTACTACTTTTCAATAACTATTGATCTTAAGTTTGCAGACGTTTCTTGGGTTGTACATGAGCTTACTACAGGATCCTTAACTGACACCTGATGCTTCCCAAACTGAGATTCTATTTTATGATGACTATTTCTCAAAATACTTCACAATTCTAACATTTGCAAATTTTATAAGGTGAGAGGCAACTCAGTGAGTGGTTTAATGGATTACGTCCAAGGAGCAAATCTCTTTTCCTACTAAAAATGAGCAAGGGTTGGCAAACCTTTTTTGTAAAGGGCCAGATAATAAACATTTTTTGCTTTGCAGGCTGTAAGAACTCTGTTGCAACTACTCAACACTGCCGTTTTAGAGAGAGAGAGGTAGAGCAGCTATTGGCAATACATAACCGACAAACATGACTGCATCCCAATAAAACTTTATTTCCAAAAACATTTGAACTTTTCATGCAAGGCCACCATGATGGATTAGCAGTGTCCACTGTGGCTGAAAGGAATGATGAAGAGAATAGTAGAATGTATGCCACATATTTGCCAGCCCTGCTATAGACCAAGAGGCCCTCTCCTAAGTTGTGTGTATAGAATGGGGAGGGGGCAAGATGCTGCAGGAGGGCCTCAGGGAGCAACAGTAGCATCCCCCGCGGGTCTGAGGATTTTCATGTGAATCATGGGTACCTCGCCCAGTACCATAAGAGCATTTCCCGCTTGAGAGCCTGTAGAAGGTCACTGGGGTTGTCAGTTGAGATCGTTTTGAAATATACTTTAGCAAGATCGACCCAAATAACAAAGATTGATCTTCCCCTCTTAGCAGTTTTATGCCAAGTGAGCCTAAATGCATTTTGTAGCCTAGCATAACCAGAAAGAAAAGACTCTATATTGATATTCTCTCAATATCACCTACTTCTCATAAGTATGCTGGCACCAAATAACCTGAAATCTCAAATATTAAAGCAAAGGAGTGCAATGTGAGACAAGCTTCATCACTGGGTGAGGCCATAGTCCATAGGAGGCAGGAGAGCTCTGAATTCTCTAGGCAGGATTCCCTGCTGTGCTGAGTGTTTACTCCATACTCTTCTCAGAGGACAGTATTAATAAAAAAAGGTTGGCTTTATCTTGTCATCTATTTTTTGAAAATATATTTTATTGATATCATACAGAGAGGAAGGGAGAGAGATAGAAAGCTAGAAACATCGATGAAAGAGAAACATCGACCAGCTGCCTCTTGCACACCCCCCACTGGGGATGTGCCCGCAACCAAGGTACATGCCCTTGACCGGAATCGAACCCGGGACCTTTCAGTCCGCAGACCGACGCTCTACCACTGAGCCAAACCGGTTTCGGCTCTTGTCATCTATTAAGGCCCAATGTACGAAATTTGTGCCCGGGAGGGGGTCCCCTCAGCCCAGCCTTCACCCTCTCACAATCTGGGATGGCTGGCTCCTAACTGCTCACCTACCTGCCAACCTGACCACCCCTAACTGCCTCCCACTTCCAGCCAGGTTGCCCCCAACTGCCCCCTCCCTGCTTGCCTGGTCACTCCTAACTGCCCCCCCTACAGCAAGGGGCTTAGTCACCCCTTGCTGCACTCCCCCCACCCCCATCAACCTGGTTGCCCCCAACCACCCTCCTCTGTTGGCCTAGTCACCCCAAACTGCCCCCACTGCTGGCCTGGTCACACCTTATGTCCCCCCCACTGGCCTGGTCACCCCACGCAGACTGCTGTTCAGTCATTTGGTCATCCTTCACTAACCCCCCTCCTGGCCTGGTTGCCACACCAGTCTGCTGTTTAGTCATTTGGTCATTCTTCACTAACCCCCCTACTTGCCTGGTCATAGGCAACTATCTTGTGAGGGTGTGAGGGTCAATTTTCATATTACCTCTTTATTATATAATCTACACCAATAAAAGAGAAACATGTAAATTAACCATCACTTTGCTACACCCACCAGCCAATCAGGAGCGAGCATGAAAATTACCCAACAAAGATGGTGGTGGCCATGGAGCTGAAGCAAGCAGGAGGCTTAGGTTGCCCCTGGTGATGGAGGAAGCCAAGCTTCTCACCCTACTTGACCAGCCCTGGTCTCCACTCAAGGCTACAAAGTTTCAGTTATAGAAGATAAATAAATCCCAGATACCTGCTTCCAGTTGGCCCTGGCCTCTGCTCAAGAAGGCACTGAAAAAAAAGAAAGAAAGAAAAAGGAGGGGCTGGGAGCCTGGATTGCTGCGGGGCATGGCCATCCTGAAAACAGCCCTCAGCTCCTCATCCAGGCTGGCCACATTCCCATGGGGTGAGGGCCCCTGCTGGGGGGCTAGGCCAGCCTGCAAACAACCATCAGTCCCTCATCCAGGCTGGCCACATTCCCATGGGGTGAGGGCCCCTGCTGGGGGACTAGGCCAGCCTGCAAACAACCATCAGTCCCTCATCCAGGCTGGCCATGCCCCAAGGGAACCCCCACCCTGATCCAGAATACCCTTCAGTGCAAACCAACTGGCCCCCTGCCCATGCACCAAGCCTCTATCTATACTAATAAAAGGATAATATGCTAATTAGACTGGGAGACCTTCCAGGAGACCTTCCAGACATTCTTCTGGACAAAGCCATGGTGGCGGAGCCAAGGTAGAGGCAGTTAGAGGCCAAGAGGGGAGCGCAGTTGTGGGTGATCAGGCCAGGATGGGACAGCAGTTGTGGGTGATCAGGCTGATGGGGTGTAAGCAGACCAGCAGAGGGGCCAGTTGCGGGGAAGCAGGCCATCAGTGGGGGTCAGTTGGAGGTGATCAGGACAGGGGGGCAGTTTGGAGTGAGCAGGCCAGCAGGAGTGCAGTTGGGGGTGAGCAGGCCAGTGGGGAGGGAAGGCAGGGGCAATCAGGCTAGCAGGGGGGACAGCTGGGGACAAGCAGTCCGGAAGGCAGAGTAGTAAGGGGCAATCAGGAAGGCAGGCAGGCAGGTGAATGGTTAGGAGCCAGCAGTCCCAGATTGCGAGAGGGATGTTTGACCACCAGTTTAGGCCCAATCTCTGTAAACCAGCAGTAGGACATCTTTTGAGGGGTCCCAGATTAGAGAGTGTACAGGCTGCACTGAGGTAACCCCTTCTTCCCCCATGCACTAATTTCATGCACCAGGCCTCTAGTGAAAACATAATATGCTAATTAGACCAGACATCTGAACAACCTTCAGGACATCATTCCAGATGTCCTTCTGGACGAAGCCTCCATGGCAGGGGCTGAGGCAAAGGTGGTTAGGGGTGATCAGGCAGGCAGAGTGGTTAGAGGCAATCAGGCAGGCAGGTGAATGATTAAGGGTGATCAGGCAGACTGAGGGGTGATCAGGAAGGCAGGTGAGCAGTTAGGGGCATCAAGAAATCAGAGTGGTTAGGGGGGACCAAGCAGGCAGGCAGAGGTGTTTAGGGATGATCAGGCAGGCAGGCAAAGGTGGTTAGGGGCAGTCAGGAAGGCAAGTGAGCAGTTAGGGATATCAGGTGGGCAGGCAGGTGAGTAGTTAGGAGTCAGCAGTCCCAGATTGTGAGAGAGATGTCCGACTGCCTATACTGGCAGTCAGACATCCCCTGAGGGGTCCCGGATTGCGAGAGGGTGCAGACCAGGCTGAGGGACCTCCTCACCCCATGCACAAATTTTGTGCACCAGGCCCTCTAGTGAAAAATAATCCAAGAAAGGCATATTAAAACAAATGTGAAATAATTTCAACCACTGAGATGAATAAAGATTAAAAAATTTTATATTAAAGGTATAGGAAAATGTATATTCTCATTTCCTGTTGTTGGGAGCATTAATTGGAATAACTTTTTCAGGTGTATTTTGCAGCTTGTATAAAATGTTTAATGTTCATGCCTTTTGGTTCAGTATTTTTTAAAAATTATCCTTATTATTGAAAGTATTTTTTTTTCATTTTTTAAAAAATTTATTAAGGTATTATATGTGTACATAGCTTACCATTGCCCCCTGCCCCCACCTCCCATTCATGCCCTCCCTCCCCAGAGTTCTGTGTTCGTTGGTTGTACTTATATTCATGCATACCAGTCCTTCAGTTGATCTCTTATCTCCCCCCAGGTCTCCTTCCCCTCCCCGCTGTCATTTGACAATCTGCTTGTTTTATGGTGACTATCTCAGGACCACACGAATAGAATCCGCTCCTCCTCTGGTTCACACCCCCCCTCCCTTCCTTTTTTCCTTATTTCATTCCTCCCTCCCTCCTCCCTTTCTTTCTTCCTTCTTTCCTCCCTTCCTCCCTCCTTTCCTCCCTTCCTTCCCTCCCTCCTCCCTTTCTTTCTTCCTTCTTTCCTCCCTTCCTCCCTCCTTTCCTCCCTTCCTTCCCTCCCTCCTTCCTTCGTGTGTGTGTGTGTGTGTGTGTGTGTGTGTGTGTGTGTGAAAGCTGTACTATTACTCAGTGGGAATTTCAGAAAAATGTGAATCACTAACATTATTGTTAAATGGAGTTTTGTTTTTGGGAAACTTAAGAGCATGAGTATACTCCTGGCAAAAGGTTTAGGACATGAAGAAAAAAAGCATGTGATTTCAATGGGTTCAATTCCTAGTCAGGGCACATACCTGGGTTGCAGGTTCAATTCCTAGTTGGGACCCGTTCGTTCGAGAGGTAACCAATCTCTCTCTCTCTCTCTCCTCTTTCTAAAAAACTATAAAAACATATCCTCAGGTGAGGATTTTTTTTAAATCTTAAAAAAATAGATGAAAAAAATGAAGGGTTGTCTATTATAACATGTATTGGGGATTGGTAAATGGTGAAACAGTAACTGCTGTTTTTTATTCTAAACCTTTTTTCACTATTGTTTTAACCACCTGTGTATTGATTTAAATTAATGTATTAAACAATAATTTTTTAAAAAGTCAGGTATTGCCCATACCACCTCTTTCACACCTTTCATCTGTTTTGAATAAGTTTTAGCTATCATATGCTTGTTTGTTCCCCTTGACATAGACAATACATGATATTGGCAGGTGTCTTGACCAACTAAGATACCATGTACCCCAGGGCCAGATTCAGGGATTGAGCCTGCAACTGTCAAGGAGCAGTGTAGCCGAGCAGCCCATCTGTCAGCAGTTAATTTTCTTTAAAAAAAAAAAAAATATATATATATATATATATATATATATATATATATATATATAATTGATATTTTACAGAGAGAAAGGGAGACAGATAGAGAGCTAGAAACGTCGATGAGAGAGAAACATCGACCAGCTGCCTCTTGCACACCCCCTACCGGGGATGTGCCCGCAACCAATGTACATGCCCTTGACCGGAATCGAACCTGGGACCTTTTAATCCGCAGACCGATGCTCTACCACTGAGCCAAACCGGTTTCGGTGAGCAGCTAATTTTCATTTCTGCTGCTCCCCGAGGACTCGTGCTCTTCTGTTCTGACTCTGGCTCTTCAGCCTGGGTACGTCTCTTAGTTCCGAAGTCCAGTATTTTTTCAGTTCTGGGGAGTTTGGCTTGACAAAGTCTATATCCTTTCTTGCTCAATCCAAGCTAAGTTTGCTTTCTCATCTTTCTGGAACCCTGCTCTCCTTTCCAAATTTTCTTTCAAACTGTACTTTTTCTTTGTTCTCTTTAAACATGCTTGATTAATTTGTCCAGTAGCGTTTATGAAGCCACTGCCCTTGTTCAGATCCTAACCCACAACCTTCTAGGAGACATAGAAGAATATCTGCTTCCACCTCGCAGAGGAAATAAACTTTCTCAAGATCCAGTTTGGATTGCTGTGAGAGGATTAGGGTGCCAGCAGCCCTCATCTCTTCCAGGAACACGCATGAAAAAATTACTAGGCAAGGGAAAATGATACGTACCACTCTCTTAACCCGTCCTCCCTCACACAAGGCTGTGATAAACTGCAGTGTTAGAAACTGACTTTTGAGTCTGTCTGTGCTGGAGTTTCCTACTTTGTACACTGGTTAGTAAATCTTGGTACTTATATATCCAGGCAGGCTGATGTGAAGTTATAGGTGGGACCTTCCGAACAGACCCTGCAATTGCTTACCCAAACAGTAGACAAAAGGCAAGACCATAAGCATTTATTTATTTATTTATTTATCCTCATCTGAGAATGTTTTTCCATTGATTTGTAGAGAGAGTGGAAGGGAGGGGAGAAACAGAGAGAGAGACAGAGAAACATCTATGTGAGAGGGATTCATTGATTAGTTGTCTCCTGCATGCACCCCAGGGCCAAGGTCAGGGACTGAGCCTGCAACCTAGGTATATTCCCTTGACCAGAATTGAACCCGGGATCCTTTAGTCTGCTGAGCCAAACCAGCTGGGGCCACAAGCCGCTTTTTAAAACGTGGACTTCAGCCCCAGCTGATTTGGCTCAGAGGATAGAGCATTAGCTTGTGGACTGAAGGGCCCCGGGTTTGATTCTGGTCAAGGGCACATATCAAGGTTGCAGGCTCTTCCCTGGCTCGGGCCCTGCTCAGGGTTGTGCAGGAGGCAACCAATTTCTTCCACATTGATATTTGTCTCTGTCTTTCCCTCTCTCTTCCACTCTCTCCAAAAAAAAATCAAGGAAAAAATATTCTCAGGTGAGGATTTAAACACACACACACACACACACACACACACACACACAGAAACAAACAAACAAACAAAAAAAACACGCACAAAACAAAACATCGACTACAGGCACTCCCCACATGTGCTTGCCACTCCAATAGGAAGTGATAGATAGTCTGTTGGACTCGGGCTCAGAAGTGAATGAGAGAACAAGACAGTCATAAGTACTGGCTTTTAGCCTCAACAGAGATCTAGCTCACCAATGAAACTGGTCCAACAAACGTCCCCAACTCTGCCCAATCATCTCAGTCATTCCAATGAGGAGGAACAAAGAAAGGAGTGAAGCTAGAGAGGACAGAAGTGCAGTTCTTCTTGGGGCTATGGCAAATAAATGAGAAAAAATGAAATTAAGTCCCTTCCTCTTCAACAGCATTCCTTACCCTTGTGTCTTCTTTTCTTAAAAACAATTAGAAGCACAAAGATACAGGAGTAGCTCCATGTTCAACGAGATCAAAATTAAACACATTTCCTGTTACTCATTAACATGCAAAAATACTAATGAAGCTTATGTGTTACCTATAAATATGGCCACCTATAAAATGTAAACATCGGGAAGAACTGACCTCAGGATATTTTGGGGCACATTGTTCTGGGTCCCATAGTCACATTACATAAAATCATTGAGTTGTTTCAAGGATTGAATGAGTTAAAATATGGAAAGTATATGGAACAGTACCTGGCATGCAGACAGCCTTGGTACTGGTGGTTGTTATTATTACTATTACATTTATATTTATGTATCACATTACAATAATTTGAAAATCTCATTTGATTTTCACAACATCTTGTGAAGAAACTAAGGCCAATCATATTTTAAAAACTACCTTTGCAGATGAAGTTTTATATATATATATATATATATATATATATATATATATATATATATACAACCATTAAGATGGGACGACAGGAATGACCAGAATGACAGGTTGCTATGATGCACACTGACCACCAGGAAGCAGACGCTCAATGAAGGAGCTGCCCCCTGGTGGTCAGTGAGCTCCCACAGCAGGAGCACTGCTCAGCCAGGAGCCCGGCTCATGGCTGGTGAGTGCAGCAGCGATGGCAGGAGCCTCTCCTACCTCCGTGGCAGTACTAAGGAGTGAGTGGTTAGGAGCCCCGAGCCTGGCTTGGGCTTCTCCTTGGCCATCTGCTGCTTTGCACACTGCTACATCCCTTGGGGGATGTTGGACTGCTGGTCTAGGCCTGAACCCCAAAACTGACAGTCCCACATCCCCTGAGGGGTCCAGATTGTGAGAGAGTGCAGTCCAGGCTGAGGGACCCCAACCGTGCACGAATCCATGCACTGGGCCTCTACTCTGGTATATTAGTTCTACAATTCAGATTTTCTGATTGTTAATTGATATCCTGTGTCCCATAGTGGAAGGGTCTCAAGGCACAGAAATGTCACCTTAAGTAGAGAGCACGCTATAGTTCGTCTTCCCCGGGCATCAAGCTGCCTCTTCTGTTGGGTAATTAAAAAAGACATTGGGGAAATCTGTGCCAAGTATGACAGTGGTTGAGAGTGGACCCAGGAACCAGGAGGTCATGGTTTGATTCTTTCAGGGCCATGCCCAGATTTCGGACTCAGTCCCCAATAGGGGTAGTGCAGGAGGCAGCTGATCAATAATTCCCTCATCATTGATGTTTCTATCTCTTTCTCCCTCTCCCTTCCTCTCTGAAATCAACAAAAATATATTTAAAGTTAAAAAATGAGGTTAGCTGGAAGGTAAAATGATGGACTCAGTTAGAAATAAGTGAGCATTGAATGTTGCATTTGTCCTCCATTCTAATTTTGTACTTCTCTAAAAGTCCCTGACATAATTATGGTTTTCCCATTGGGCTTATAAAGATTTGGCTTATTGATATTTTTGGTTGACAAACGGGGGAGATACCAATGATTCAGTCTCTTCCCTGAGATCAGGTAATGCAGAGGGAGGCTCTTGGATGATGCAAAGTCTCATTAAAAAAGAAAGTTCTCCAGGGAAATCTAAAACAAGTGGAGTAAGCAATTTAAGAGGCATAGGTTTGCTCATTTAGGATGTTTATTGCCCTCTGTTTTGCTGAAGTAGTTTTCTCTAATCTGAATATTTCTATTGCTATCAAGAAAAATGTCCTGTCTCTTGCAGCAGGAAATATATTTTGCTTTCTCCATATATGTCCAAGGGTAATTATGAAGATTGGAAAAGGTACTATGAGTTTCTCCCTATGCAGATATCTGGGCCTGTGCTTTGAGCATTGATCTGGTTGGTTGATTAATTCTAAACAAAAACACAACTTACTGGTGTGCATACAAATAAGGCCTCAAAATATGGAAATGTGACATAATGGAGAATACTTTTGGGTCTTAGCTAATCTTAGGGAACTAGTGAATAATTTATTCTCTTAATTAGTTTTCTTAAAGTCTGACCAAAGACTGCTTTTACCAGTAATTAGGATCTCTATTTCAGCTTCTTTCAGAGAGAAAAACAGCATGATGAGTTTAAGCTGGTAGTGCAGAATAAAAAGCTTTTCAATAATGTTTTTAAATTTAACAATATACTGCATATTTACTGTAGAAAATAGGAAAAAGTACCAGAATGATTAAAATTACTCTTAATTTTGCCAATTAAAGTAATCAGCATTACATATTTTTTTCAATCTTTCATAACACTGACACATTATATTTTATAGATGAAGTGTGTCTAGGCATAAAAATGTGTATAAATTGGAACCATGCGTTGCACACTGTTGTGCTCAACAACATGCCATGAACATTTTTTCAAATGATTAAGTTTTCTTCTACAACACACTCAAAGACTGCATAGTATACCATTGAATGCATGACCATAATTTCTTTTCTTTTCTTTAAAAAAAAATATTTTATTGACTTTTTACAGAGAGGAAGGAGAGAGGGATAGAGAGTTAGAAACATCGATGAGAGAGAGACATCGATCAGCTGCCTCTTGCACACCTCCTACTAGGGATGTGCCCGAAACCAAGGTACATGCCCTTGACCGGAATCGAACCTGGGACCCTTGAGTCCGCAGGCCAACGCTCTATCCACTGAGCCAAACCAGTTTTGGCAATTTATTTAATTAATCCTTCTTATTCAACATTTCAATTTCTTATTGTTTTGCATTATCTCTCTCTATATATATAAAAGCCAAGCAACCAGAATGGTGGAACAACTATAAAAACCAGAATGACTCGTCACTATGACATTCACTACAGTGGCCAACTGGCCTGATTGGGCCCTGATTGCCCCTCCCCCCAGTTAGCCCCACCCCAATTGGTCCCCCCAACCCTGACCAGGGGCAGGGCCTCCCTGGCCAACTTTCTACGACCCCTTCCCCCCACTGGCCCAGCCCCGATCGGCCAGTCCCAATCCACCCCCATTGGGGTGGGCCATCCGGACACCATCTGTGCATGAATTCATGCACCAGGCCTATTGTAACAAATAATTCTGTGGTGAAGAACCTTGTAACTCTTGATAACCCTGATAATTTCCTAAGGGTAAATACATAGAAATGGGTAAACATTGAATATAAATATTCCTTATTTCTGCTGCCCAAAATTCCTTTCCTTTATCTGATGACAGAACTGACCTCTGATGTCACATATCCATTTCCTTTCAGGAATTACTTCTCCCCCACCTGGTGGAACTTTTTGTCTCATGGCTGGGACTAATCAGGATTAAAGCAGTGACTGGTCCAGGAGGGGGCATGTGATCCACTCAGGGCCAATAAGAGAGAATTTTTAGTACTTGGAATAAAACATCTCTTTACCTCTGAAATACCAGGTGCCAAGGACCATTTAAAATTGAAACTGACAGGACTATCTTTGCCACAGTGGTGCCAACACAGAAGAAAGCAGAGCTGAGAAATTGAGAGGAAGGGGATTTCTGATGACACCATTTGAGTTCCTGGTTTCAGCTATGTCAGAAGCAAGATGTTCCCCTAGCCTAGACTTTTCCAATTACTCGATCTAATAAATTCCCCTGTTTGCTTAAAATAATTTGAGTTAGTTTTCTGTCTCTAGGCAATTGAAACTCTTAACTAACATTGATATATATATATATTTAATATATATATATATATATATATATATATATATATATATATATATAGATTTCAAAGAGGAAAGGAGTCAGAAATATCAATGATGAGAGAGAATCATTGATTGGCTGCCTCCTGCACACACCCTACTGGGGATTGAGCCCACAACCCAGTAGGCTCAATCCCCAGCATGTGCCCAGCATGTGCCCACAACCAAGTGGGTTCAATCCCCAGAATGTCCCCAGCATGTGCCCTTGACCAGAATGGAACTTTGGACTCTTCAGTCTGCAGGCCAACGCTCTATCCACTGAGCCAAACCAGCTAGGGCAACATTGATATTTTTAAGGTTTTGATACATATTTTCAGATTACCTCCCAGGACAAATATATTGCCAAATTTATTTATGAAATTTTAAATTTAATTATAGTTGACATTGTTGTACTTGGTCGGTGTAGAATTGCAGTATGCATCAATCTTACCTTTTCTTTCCATATCCCCTCCCCCTCCTGACTAAAGGTGAGAATCACAGTCAAATCATCCCACTCCGTGTGTGTAAGGGTGAAGGTTGTGATGAATATAGATCAAGCTAGGATTAGAGTATGCCTATATGTCAGGGTGAGTAAAAGCCCTTGCTATCAAGGAAGGGAAAATAGGCCAATGTGCTCTTTAGCCAATTATATTGTGAGTCTCTAAGACAGAGGTCGGCAAACTACAGCTCACGAGTCACATGTGGCTCTTTGACCCCTTGAGTTTTTAGCAAAGGCCAGCTTAGGAGTACCCTAATTAAGTTAATAACAATGTATACTACCTATATAGTTTAAGTTTAAAAAATTTGGCTCTGAAAATAAATTTCAATCATTGTACTGTTGATATTTGGCTCTGTTGACTAATGAGTTTGCCGACCACTGCTTTAAGACTTTTACTTCCTTCCCACTCTCAAAAGTGAAAGTTAAGAGAAGTCTTAAGAGAAGACAGTTCCAAGAAAGGGCTTAAATTATTCAGGAGTAATTTGTCAACTTCAAGTCAGTGAACCAAGAAGAGTATTTTGGAAAGAAACTATGTGACTGGACTAGGAGGAACAAAGTTTTGGAGTCAGAAGAAAGAGGCAGGCCAGTGGGCAGCTGTGGGAGGAGGTGGATGGGGTGGGGTGATTTTAAAAGGATGCTAAAAGAACACTGGCAGAAACAAGTCCACCCTAACATTTCACTGGGATGAATTGGAACGCAGTGTCCTTTAACTGTGGTTTTTCTGTCGACTCCTTATGCAGCTAAGGAAATGAAAATGGGTTCCAATCTCACTGAGGTAGACACCACCCTCAAAAGGAAAGACAAACAATACTCATTATTAGCAGCAGCCCACCTACTTTGTACACTAGAGATCAGCTGAAACTCCTGAGTCAGTGTGTGGCCCTGGCTGGTTTCTTGAGAGTAAATGGTTTGTTTTACTCATCCTTTCGTACACCTCCCAAAATGTTTTCTGGTTCATAAAATTACAAACAAAGCTGAATAGAGAAGAGAGTTTTAGGAAATGGGAACCAGTCATTTAAAAAAAATTTTTTTTAAAGAAGATTTCCTGTCCTTTGCTAGTGGAAGCGAATTGGTAAGTAAATCTGTTTCTTAATACACATTTTATTGATTTAAAAACAATTTTATCCATGTAACAGAAATCCTTATTCATTGTTGATGGGAATGCAAAATGTTACAGCCCATTTGGAAGACATTTTGGCTGTTTCTTATAACACTAGAAGTATTCTTACCATGTCATGCTTCTCTCAAAGTGAAATCTAAAAGCCTAAATAAATGTACATCTATGCAAGGCAATACTACCGTATGCTGTGGTAAAAAAAGGAGTTTTTACCATTTGCAACAGCATGGATGGAATTGGAGAGCATTATGCTAAGTGAAATAAGCCAGTCAGAGCAAAATAAATATCAAATTATCTCATTCCTTTATGGAATATAATGAACAACATAAACTGATGAACAAAAATAGATCCAGAGACAGAGAAACATCAATCAGAACATTAAACCTCAGAGGGAAGGTAGGGGAGGGTGGGGGCAAGGGGGAGAGATCAACCAAAGGACTTGTATGCATGCATATAAGCCTAACCAATGGACACAGACAGTAGGGGGGTGAGGGCATGGGGGGGGGTAGAGGATGTAGTGAGGAAATAAAGACACATATGTAACACTGTAATCAATAAAGAAAAATTTAAAAATTAAAAAGGCATAAGCACATTAAAAAAAACCAACTTATTTTAAATGGCCACATTTCAGATTATATCAACTCCCCAAAGAGATTGTCTATGGGTCAGAAAATTCTCAACTTGAAAAGGGGCAAGTCCTAACACATACCGATGTTCTTTCCACTCAAATGCAGACACTGTTTTTGTGGAAATAGTAGAAGAGTTGAGCCAGCCAGAGGCCCCCGACTGAGGAGACTGAAAGGTCTCCCAATGCAACCACTCCCAAAGGCGGGTCCAATTTCTGTGAGCTGTTTCCTGCCTGAGCAAACAGTCCCTCCCAAGCCTTTGATGCTGAACTGGTTCAGAGACTACCCTTTGGGATCGGGTCCACTAAAGCGGCCAGGGAGCCTTGGACACAAATAAGTGTGAAGAACGTGGTCCCTGAGATTTGACACTATGGCAGCCCCAGAAACAACATGGGTTCCCAGCCTGGCCATAAATACGGAGAGCCTGTGCCAAACTTGGAACTCGTGCCTCGGTCTGTCCTGGCTTATGTCAATGTGACAGACAGGACTGGCCAGGGGGAAACAGGAGCCAAGACTCTTATGGGTGGAAGTTTGGTTCTTGACCAAATTGGGAGGCTGTTTGTCTTGGAGTTCTCCTAGTTAGTTCCCTTTTGAATATCCTCTCACCTCCTCTTTTGAAGCTTTTCACTCTCCTAGCAAATTGGCACCTCTCCTCATCTCAGCTGCCTTCTGTGATGCCTCTGCACTTAGCCAAGGATCAAGGTCGAAAGGATTTGATGAATTCAAACAAATTTGGAGCAAATGCGAATTTCAGATGTCATTCCTCTCAAATGAATTGTTACTTCGTAGGGCTCTCTGAAAGATTACAGTCTTCTATAAAATCTCTAATAATGGAATTTCATATCTACAGGGGACAGAGATTTGGATGAAGAAGCACTTTTCAATGCCTTCATATCATACCATGTTTGATAATACAAGGAAGCACTCATTTAATGCCAGCCAAGAGCAAACACTGTTTTATCTACATTAACCAATGCCAACTCAGTCACTCCTTACAGCCATATGAGGTAGGTGCTTTTATTATCCCCACTTCATAGGGAAGAAGACTGAAGAACAGAGAGGTTACATAACTCTCCCAAAGGTTGTGTAATTACTAAAGGACAGACTTGGGATTCACCTTCACTCAGTCTGCTTCTAGGAGCCATGCTCACAACCACGGGGCTGTTCTGCTCACTCTGTTTAACACTTCCTCCAATCCCATTCTAAAAGTTGAAAGTCCATAAAATTACATGTATTTTTATGTTGAGATAAAAATTTTCAACAGGGAGCCCCATGATGTGCTAGGATCACATTTATTTTCCCGTACCACCTCTTTTCCCTGTGGTTACAGATTGCCTTTCGATTTTTTTCTTTCATTCTTTGCCTCAATCCTTAATATCTTCCATTCCTTCAAACCCATCTTCTAGCACACAAAAATCTTCCTATTACTCCATTGCCCCACTCACTTCCTCTCTGTCAAAACCCTCCAATGACTTATCTTTTCAGTTAACACAAAAGCCCTCGTGATCTGGCCCCTGCATGTTTCTCTGACATCATCTCCTACCACTCTTATTTCACTCCCACTCTTCAAACCCACAAAGCTCATGTCCACCTCTGGGCCCTTGTACTGCTCCTTCTTCTTCCTGAAATACTCTTCCCCCGGAGTTTCATAAGACCCATTTCCTCTTTTCATTAGAGCTTCACCTTGAGGTCACCCCTTGGAGGGTCTTCCTGTCAACCCTGCCTGAACTAACACACCTCTCCTATCCCTGCTATATTTTCCTTCATAGCATTTATCTGTTCCTACAATTAGTCTGTGTACATACTTATTACTTCTTTTCTATCTCACTCATTGGAATGTAACCATTATTATGACTTTCTTATTTATGGCTGAGTCCCTAGCACACACACCAAAAGTATAAATCTTGGAAGATAAAGCAAGGAAATTTGGCAAATCAGAGGATAAAAAGACATCAAGGTAAAAACAGACAAACAGAAAACTAGGAGGGCCCTGCTGGTGTGCCCCAGTTGAATGAGCATCATCCCATGTACTAGGAGATTATTGGTTTGATTTCTAGTCAGAGCATTGGCCCCAGTTGTGGGCTTAATCTCTAATATGGGGTGTGCAAAAGGCAACCAATTGATGTTTCTATCTTATTAGTATTTCTACCTCTCTCTTCCTCTCTCTGAAAGCAATAAAAACATTTTTTTTAAAAACTAGGAAGGAAACTTAAGAAATAAGGAATTGTTCCATAAAGTCCAAACAGGCTAAAAGCATTTGAGAAATAAAGAACAGCAACATGATTGAAAAACTAAATGGAGCCAAAACCGGTTTGGCTCAGTGGATAGAGCGTCGGCCTGCAGACTGAAGGGTCCCAGGTTCGATTCCGGTCAAGGGCATGTACATAGGTTGCGGGCACATCCCCGGTAGGGGGTGTGCAGGAGGCAGCTGGTCGATGTTTCTCTCTCATCAATGTTTCTAGCTCTCTGTCCCTCTCCCTTCCTCTCTTTAAAAAAATTAATAAAAAATATATATATAAAAAAAGAAAAACTAAATGGAGAAACATACTATCTCCATAGTGTCAAAACCACTGATTGCAAAACAGGATGTGTGTGTGTGTGTTGTGTGTGGTGGGGGTGGGAATCCAGGTACATCACTGGGAATGTATAAAGATAAAATCCTAAAATCTTCTAGAAAATTCACATACACAACATATACACAATAGGTGCACAATAAATATTTCCAGAATAAATGAAGGAGTTTCTCTCTTAAACCTGCTAAGTAGATGCCATCTCATACTGCCTTCCTTACTCTCCTTCAATGGGCTTATTGATTTCTATATCTATTTTGCTAGAAACTGTATTCAAGTAACCTCCTAACAAAGAATGCACTGGGAGTAAAATTTCCAAACTCTTACATATCTGAAAATGTCTGTATTTTGCTTTCAACCTAATTGATAATTAGGCTGAACATAGAATTCTAGGTTGAAACTCATTTTCTCTCAGGATTTTTACAACACTACCACTGTGAGAAGTCTGAAGCATACCTGCCTTTCATTCCTTTGTTCATGACCTGTGTGTGTGTATATATATATATATAA
Source organism: Vespertilio murinus (assembly GCA_963924515.1). Lineage (NCBI taxonomy): Eukaryota > Metazoa > Chordata > Mammalia > Chiroptera > Vespertilionidae > Vespertilio > Vespertilio murinus. Next base: position 163,718,473 of record OZ004707.1, on the reverse strand, counting down.
TCATAGCTATTAATGGTTGTTTCATTCATTTTGGTGACCTTTAACCTCATCTTTACATATAAAATATGAATATTTTAAAAATATCTACAGTACTAGTTTATGATGGGATGATTGATATAACTGTAGGAAGCCATTTGTTTACTTTTTGCTTCTATTTTTGCCAAAGTCTGTTTTTCCTCACACCATCTCTGAGAGGTGTATGGATGTGTTTCTTGACATTTTTACATTTCTCCTAGTGAACCTTCCTATTATGAAGTTTCAAGACCCTAGAACTTTAATGACTCTACTTCTCAGTGTTATACATTTTAAGATTGGTCTCACAAAAAGTTAGGAACCACATGTAATTCTGTTTTGTTTTGTTTTGTTTTCTACTATTTACATATTCACATCTTCAAAACGAAGTCAAGTTAAAATATTTGGTGGGGAATGCAAAAGTCTATGTTTGACCCAAGTGTCACTCTTATTACAGAGCAAAGTGAGAACTTAAGTGGACAAGCCCACAGGCCAGTCTACAATTTATTGCCTAACTAGTGGGATCTCTGACTTTAATATTGAGTTTTCATTCATTTACGTTGAAAGAAAAGTTGGAGGGTATACTTAGAATGACCAATTGTTCTGGTTTGCCTACTATTGAGGGAGTTTCCAGGACACAGGATTTTTAGTGCCTAAACTAAGAAAGTCCTGGTCAAACTGGGGTGAGTTTTATGCCTTGAGTGTGTGTGTGTGTGTGTGTGTGTGTGTGTGTGTGTGTGAGTGAAGGGGCATAGGTCTATGTGGTAGACATTATTTTCTATATCCCATATAATAACTTAAATAGATGTAGTATATATGCACATATCTATCCATCTATTATTTTTCTCCTTTTAATTTTAACTTAAGTATACACTGAGTGGCCAGATTATTATGATCTATGAACGCATAATAATCGGGCCACTAATTGTATATCCTATATAATAAAAGACTAATATGCAAATTGTCCCCACAACCAGGAGTTCAACCAGCAGGCAGGCTGCCCAACCATCCATGTCCCCTCCCCCTGGCAAGTCTGGCTGGACCCCACACATGCACGAATTCATGCACCAGGACTCTAATATATATATATATATATACACACACACACTCAGTGGCCAGGTTATTATGCTTTCAGAGATCATATTAAACTGGCCACTCACTATATGTAGTATATATATGTGCATATATATGCATATATATGCATATATCTATCCCTCATTTATCTATATCCTTTTACTTTTTCTTTAGTTGAGTCATCTTTAAAATGAGAAGGATACGGTAGTATGCAGTGTGCTGACGGTAGTGTTCAATTGCTTGATTATTGCCTGTAAATTGTTTTGGGATCCCTTTGATGTAAATGTTTATAATGATATTATTCTTGTTTTATTCAGAGGAACTCAGCAGGATTCAAATACTGCTTGAACATAAAGGGATTACTTTACCATTATTTAGATACTATAATTCCCATGGAGGCTCACTAACTGTATTTACATAATACGAAACTAGTTCCCAACAAATTGTTCTTTATAAACCATCAAAGGAAAGATAAATGATACAGAGCCTTTGGACCTAAAGAACAAAATACACAGTCAGGAAGGAGATGGTTGCACAAGTCTGAAATAAATGAAGCCATTTTGTAATGGCTTTTGTAAAAAATTATATGAAGGGGCTTCTATAAAGGAAAAAAAAAAGGCTCTATTCTCCTTGTATGCATTCTAGGTAAACATATGTCTGTGAGATGTAATTAGTCTTAGTTACTGAAAATGTCGAGTTCTCCATTGACAGATATGGTAGTTTTCCTGGAGCTAATTTGGGAATATTTGAGATAAAAATACTGTATTTGCCGGCATATAAGACGATTTTTTGGCCCTGAAAAATATGTATTTGCCGGCGTATAAGAGACTGGGCGTATAAGACGACCCCCTAACATTTCCACTAAAAAATACAGAGTTTGTTATATACTCACCGTATAAGACTACCCCCCACTTGGAGGCGTATTTTTCAGGGCCAAAAAGTCGTCTTATACGCCGGCAAATACGGTAAGTGGTACTATTCAAATGGAACATTTTATCATTTTATGCTTACATATTCCTATGGGCATCTCTTAGGAACAAGGATATTCTATTACATAACCACAGGATAATGATCAACATTGGAAAATGTACATTAATATTTTCTAATTTACACATCTTAATAATATTTTTGCTAATTATCTTAGTAATGCTTTTTATGGCAAATTATAATTTAAAAATTGTGGTTTATACTCTGGTGTCTCTTCAGATGGCATAAACCTTTTGCCTTTTAAAAATTGTGGTTAAAGATCTAATTGGGGACTAAATGTTTCATTTAGCTGCTTATCTCTTTAATCTTATGAAATCTGAAATAATTTCTCAGTCTGTTTTCATGACATTTACATTTTAAAGAGTATAGACCAGTTTTTTCTTTTCTTTATTTTTGTCGTTGCCATTATTACAGATGTTCCCATTTTTCCCTACCCTTGCCTCCCCACCTCCAACCAATCCTGTCCCCCCTCCCCTCTGGCCATCTCCACACTGTCGTTTGTGTCCATGGGTTATGCGTATATGTTCTTTTCAAAAATGTATTTTTATTGATTTCAGAGAGGAAGGGAGAGGGAGAGAATATGGAAATATCCAATATAATAAAAGCGTAATATGCAAATCGACCAATGGTATAAAGACAGGTCGCTATGATGAACACTGACCACCAGGGGACACTCAACACAGGAGCTGCCCCCTGGTGGTCAGTGCACTCCCACAGGGGGAGCTCTGCTCAGCCAGAAGCCTGGCTGATGGCTGGTGAGCACAGTGGTGTGGCAGGAGCCTTTCCCGCCTCCATGGCAGTTGAACATTCCCTGAAGGCTCCAGGACTGTGAAAGGGCTAGGCTGGGCTGAGGGATTCCCACCCCCTATCCCCTCAACTCCCCCTATCCCCCACTCCCACCCTGAGTGCACGAATGTCGTGCACTGGACCTCTAGTCAATAAGAGAGAATCATTGATCGGGTGCCTCCTGCATACCACACACTGGGGATCAAGCCCATAACCCAGGCATGTGCCTTGACTGGGAATGGAACCACAACCTCCTGATTCATAGATCAACACTCAACCACCAAGCTATGCTGGCCAGGCACATATATGTTCTTTTGGGTAATCCCTTCATCTCCCTTCATTCAATCCCTGCCTCCCCCTTTCCTTATAGGCCAGTTATTTTGTATGATATCCCTCACTTTTTGTTTGTCTGATGTTTCTTCATGATTAGATTGAGGGTAAGAGGAGTAATATGGAAGTGATATGATCTAAATATATCATATCAAGAGGCAGTAGAGAACATTTTTAAAGAGCAGTGTTTAGTGGTACATGAGTATAACAAACCTAGGCTGAGGACAAAGCCTTCAGTGGGCTGGTAGCAGATGCTGTGGGGCACCACCCAAGTCCACAGCTGCTGGGATCACTGGATTCTGACAACCCACAGCTGAGCCCCACTCCAGTTATTCCCTCAGCCTAATGAGCTGTCTCTCCCCCATTCAACAGTTTGTTGAAGTTGGGGTGCAAAGGCCTGGTTTCTTGCCTCAGCTGGGACAACTCTGAAGTGTCCTCCCAACTCCAGAGCTCTCTGCGGGATAGGCTGAGGCCTCTGTTATACCTGCATCTGAGCTCAGCATCTTCCTCTGCCTAATCCTGCTGCCTTTTCTCCCTCATCTGAGTTGTTCCAGAGATCATGCCACAATAAATCTCCTGCTCATTAATCTGAGAGCTTTGAAATCTTTTTCCCAGGAAACCTGAACTACAACTGGTCCATTTTACATATGTGAGTGAGTCTTTTAATAATTATTTCAAGTATTAGAATAGGTCAATTTAAAACATGTTGACATTATTAATTCTCTTATACGAATTTTACCGTAGTACAATTCTACCATAAGAACTGTGTAGACAAAGATCAGCAATACAAAGATGTCAATAAGAGACTGTCTAGATTGCTTAGGATAGTCAGAGCTTGATCTCAGCTTTGCATGTCCAGAAATTTAACTTCGTCGGGGGTGATCAAACTCAGAGAAACTAATACAGAGTAAGGGTAATCTAACTCAGAAAAGAAGATGTAGCCATTTATAGTGAGGAATGTAATTGTCAAACCAAAAATGTTTATTGGCTCATTGGCATACTTTTATTCCTTAAGAAAATCTACATGGGAAGCCAAATCAGAAATTTACTTGATGCATACGATGATTTATACAATTTTAATTTCTCTGATCACCTTTGCAATATTTAGCCCTGCTGAGACATACTTACAAGTAGGTCTATCTTCCAAGGTACTCTAGCCCTAGACAGTTTACAATTCACAAGTTAATATAACACAGCCTCCTGAAGGTCCACTGATGTCCATTCTGATTCTCCACACACCAGTTCTCCACATTATTAGTAGAGGTAGATTATTTTTTAAATGCAAATTTGATGTCACCCCTCTGCCCAAAACCCTTCAATAGCTTCTTATTGCTACTAAGTGAACATAAATCTCCTTCACCTTTTGCACAAGGCCACATGTGGCCTAATCAGAAAAAAAAAAAAAATCAATTCTTTGAAAGCCCTGTGTGGGTTACTTCCTCCAGGAAAGCGAGTCAGCATAAAATGCATTAGGCCACCCCTGTGAAGACAACAACCTGACTCACAGCGGGGTTGGAAAGGGTAGCAGATGAGAGGCAGATCCAGCCATTTCATCCCCACAGTCCTTATCTCTAGATTTATGAAACCATCCGGCAAAAAGAAAATTGCCTTGCTTGTCCCGGGGGCTACTTAAATTCTCTGTGTTCACATAAGCCACAGGTTCTGTGACTTACTTCCCCTCAGAGTCTGGCCCTGAACCTTAGCCCCAAAGCTGAAAGGCAGAAGAGGAACTTAGGTTGTGTGCCTGTGAAGCAGCTGTCACTTTACAGACCTTCTCCAACTTTGTTTTTCCAGCTCTATCAGATGCAGGGAGAGGGTCCTCCTTATCCCGTGTTCATTCCCCGAGTCCCCATTGTTACGAGATTATTCAAGGAGGCAAAAGTCATCAACACATGAATATAATTACTAACCAATTGATCTATTACGAAATGAGTCCCTATACAAACTTCCCTTTCTGCTTAGCGCTGGGGTTTATCTGTAATATTATGCCTAAGGTCTCCGTCTCTATTTGGCAAGATTAAAAACATAAGGCCTAGTCTAAAGGAGCATGTAGGGAAGTGGGAATTTTCTTGCATGGCTTGCTTGTAACTGCAGAGATGAGTGAACCTCTGGATGGTAGTTTGGCAATAGGTTTGGAAATGTAAAATATGCATCCCCTTTGACCCACTTCTAGGAATTTGCCCTAGGGTTGACATTGTCTAGTAGGAAGCAGTAACTGAGAAGGAAGTTCAATTGTTTTTAACTATGTTAACATCGTGAAAACTGTTGTAAACAATGGTTTAACATAGAAAAGGATAATAAACATTGAAGTATTTTAGAAAACATTTTTTTCAAGAGCAACACTCTAGATCAGTGTTTCCCAAAGTGTGGTGCACGTACGTACCCCCAGGGGTACGGGAAGAATTTGGTGGGGGTACACATTGCACCAGAGTTTGGTGGGGATATGCACTGCACTGTGCTTAGCTGTGCCTAATTCTACATTCTCATGAGTCAAGTCAAGACAGTCTTGTGAGGCGTGAGATGGTCCGGCGTGCAAATAAATGTTATTCATAATATAACTTTTATTTATATTTTATTATGAATAATTTTATTTTTTGTTTATTATTTTGTGTATGTACCAAAAAATATATATTTTGATTGTTATTAAAATACACCCCCTTTTTTTTGACAAGGGGTACTCAGCGTTATGAAAATTATAGAAGGGGTACACATATGTCAAAAGTTTGGGAAACACTGCATACGATTGTGACGAGATGTCATACGTAAACTGAGGAATGCAAATCCATATCATCTAAATGTGTCAGAAAAATTAGGCTAAAAAAAAAATCTCTAATGTGATTTAGCCTTTGCCCAGACTAAGTACTTCATGGCAGCAATTGTAACCTAAATATTTTTTTCAGTTTTTAAAAATGATGGTAAAATACAGGTCTCATATATATATATATATTTTTCTACACTTGGTATAAAATACTGACCCTCCTTCAGATATTTTTTTTTTAAATATATTTTATTGATTTTCCACAGAGAGGAAGAGAGAGGGATAGAGAGTTAGAAACATCAATGAGAGAGAATCATCGATCAGCTGCCTCTTGCACCCCCCACCCCCCCAGATATTTTTTTTTTTCTGGTAACAATTATCCTCTGATTATGAGGACTTGCTAAAATTTCCCCATGTGGATGAGTAAATTGAGGTTTAGAGAGTTTAACAAATGTGGCCCAAGACAAAGGATTCAGTCCTTAGTCCAAATGCAGATCTGCTAGTTTCCCCTACGTCTTACTTCCCTTGAAGGAGCATGGTGAGAACATCTAGTAGTACTTGGGGCTGCTGGTATGAGTTAGAGACACTCCTCCCCTGGCCTATTCCTCCAGTCCCAGGAATTTCAGCACTGAAAAATAAAATAAAAATAAAGAAACTGATCATTGAAGGAATAGAACCTGCGCATAGAATCACTGAAGAGGATGGCTATAAGAAAAGGAAAGAAATTCCCACCCACCAAGTTGGAAGGGGTAAAAATAAATCCCCTCTAAACTTTTTTAGTTTATGGAGTTTCTAAAACCTGCAGCCCTCCGTAAAGAGCTAATTCTAACAATTCAAATAGATTCTGAAGTAAAGTCGTAATCGTATAAGGAAATAAACTTTTTTTTTTACATATTCTATATTAAATTAACTAATAAGTTGTAGAGGAAGAACCAAATAAAGTACCGGAACTCTCGTTCAGATTCAAAAACAAAACTACACACACACACACACACACACACACACACACACACACACGCCTTAGAGTTAAAAATAGGAGTGTATCATTAAAATTCCTTTTAAAACTGGAAAGTAATTGTTTTTCAAAGGTATACTAATTTTAAGTGTTAGAATCACAAGGTATGAATAGATACTCTACCACAAAACAGCTATAATAATATCCTACAATGTATCCAAATTATTTTAGCTTTTCTTGGGTTGCCTACACTAAATATCAGAGATATTTTTGTAGTTGAGTTCCACTATTGTGATGAAAATAGTATTTTGGGGTCTGCTTTTGCTTACTGGAGAAAATGAGAAAAAGGCAGTGAGATTTAAGGAAAAAGTACTTTTTAGCTTTCAAAGAGGAAAGCTCTTTTTCAAAACTTGACTGTAATGTTAACAAATTTTTAATGTCAAGGAACATCATTTTGGGGATACTGAAGATGCCAAAAAGACAATTTCTAAGATTTGATATTTAAAAATTTACATCAATGTTATATATCAGCACAATGTTATATATTTAGTGTTTTGCATTTTTCTTTTGTAAAGAGTTTAACTACCAGAAACCAAGATGGCAGCATAGGTAAACACCTGAACTTGCCACCTCGCACAACCACTTCAAAACTACAACTAAAAGACAAAACAGACATCATCCATAACCACAGGAAGGCTGGTTAAGTGGAAATTCTACAACTAGAAGGAAAGAGAAAAAGCACAATGAGACTCAGAGAAGCTGCAGAAGTAAAGTGTGAAGGTACAGAGGCACACATGTGGAGAGGGCTGGCAACTGAGTATGTGGCTGGTTTTTTCAAGCCAGAGGGAGACATTAGCCCCTGACTGCTCTGAACTCCAGTTCCAGGTGAGACTCTAGAGACCTAGACTCATACGGAAAAAACTGAACTGTCTGGCAGTGGGCAAAACTTGAGGGTCGTTTTCTCTCAGAGGTGTTTGCAGTGACTACTAAGGGACACAGACCTGGGGGCCTCTTAGGGCAGGGCTGACAGGAATCCATTGCTGTTTGCTCCGTCCTGAGACTCTGCCCCATCCAAGCTGTATGCAGAGGCTTTTGCATATGAATGGCCTGGTCATTTGAATTCTAAACTTATCTATCAAACTGTAGCAGAGTCAGAAAGACCCAGAACATCCAAAAGAAGGCCCAAGGCCCAGAGCAGGTTGCATTGCTTCACAGCTGGGCTTCAGCTGGGCACCTCCAAAACACTAAGAAGAGGAATCTGCAGATCTCTCCATAGCTCCTACTGGGTGGCCTCAGGCAGAAACTAAATTAGCACCTCCTTGGAGATCCAAGAGCCAGTGTACCCAGGGGCCAAAGTAGGACCATCCAGATTATAACTCCACAGATCCATAAGGGACACACTCAAAGAGACAGACTCAGTGAGCACCAAAGCCCTACTGAAACAAGTCTTGCCTCATAAGGGTGTCTCCAGCACAGAAGGTCTCCCATCATAGACACAGCTGATCCTCACAGCCAATTGGCCTGGAGGTCAATTCCTCTCGGTGATACCAACAACAATCAAGGCTTAACTACAACAAGACTGTGCACACAGCCCACAAAGGGGTGCACCAAGAGTATCCATCTCAAGTAAATGGGGAGGCTGAACCACTGGGCCCTATAGGACACCTAGCACACAAAGCCACTCTATTAACACAGGAAAGCAGCCAAATTCAGAGACAAAGAGAGCACAAATGACATAAATGGAGGAAAGAAAACTACTGGATATAGAATTCAAAACCACAGTTATAAGGTTTTTCAAGAAATTTCTAGGAAAGGCCAATAAATTTAGTGAGACCCTCGAGGATATGAAAAAGGACCAACTAGAAATTAAGCATACACTCACTGAAATAAAGAATAATATACAGAGATCCAACAGCAGACTACAGGATCATAAGAATCAGGTCAAAGATTTTAAATACAAAGAAGCATAAAACACCTAACTAGAAAAGCAAAAAGCAAAAAGAATCCAAAAATATGAAGAGAATCTAAGGAGCCCCTGGGACAACTTTCAAGCATACCAACATCCAAATTATTGGGGTGCCAGAAGAAGAGAGAGAACAAGATACTGAAAACCTATTTGAAGAAATAATGACAGAAAACTTCCCCCATCTGGTGAAAGAAATAGACTTACAAGTCCAGGAAGTGCACAAAACCCCAAACAAAAGGAATCCAAAGAGACCACACCAAGACACATCATAATTAAAATCTCAAGACCAAAAGACAAAGAGAGAATATTAAAAGCAGCAAGAGAAAAACAGTTAGTTACCTGCAAGGGACCACCTGTATGACTGTCAGCTGATTTCTCAAGAGAAACTATGCAGGCCAGATGGAAGTGGCAAGAAATATTCAAAGTGATGAATAGCAAGAACCTACAACCAAGATTACTCTTCCCAGCCAAGCTATCATTCAGAATTGAAGGGCAGATAAAGAGCTTCACAGATAAGAAAAAGCTAAAGGAGTTCATCACCACCAAACCAGTATTATATGAAATTCTGAAAGATACCCTTTAAGAAGAGGAAGAAGAAGAAAAAGCTAAAGATAAAAATTATGAACAACAAATAGATATCTATCAACAAGTGAATCTAAAAGTCAAGTGAATTAAAAATCTGATGAACAGAATACACTGGTGAATATAATAGAATCAGGGGCATAGAATGGGAGTGGATTGATAATTATCAGAGAGAAAGGGATGTGGGGGTTGTAGGAAGAGACTGAACAAAAATCATACACCTATGGATGAGGACAGTGGGGGGGGGAGGGCAGAGGATAGGGTGGGAACCAGGTAGAGGGGAGCTATGGGGGGGGGGAGAGGAACAACTGTAATAATCTGAACAAAATTTTAAAAAGAACTAATATATATATATATATATATATATATATATATATATTCATTAAAACAATTATATATATATATAATAAGGGTCTCTGGAAAATGTACCCCACTGGGAAGACTGAGTGTCAGGAATGCTAGGTAATGCTCTTTTATCCATGGTACCTAAGAAGCTAAAGCAGAATTCTTTGAAATCTTAGTGGACACTTAAATTGGCTCAACTCTACAGAATAATAAAGCAAGATTTAAAACTTAAAAAAAATAGAGTTTAACTACCAATTTTTCTTTAACAGGTGGAGAAATGGAATAGTAATATCTAGCATTTGGACAGTATTCTTCACGTAAACAATATGTAGCTATCATTAGTACTATTACCAAATAGTTCTGGTTTTCTCTCTTTCCTGGGATGTCAGAAAATGGTATTCCCTGCTTCCCTTTCATTTGTATGAGGCCACGCAAACACTTCTGGCAAACGGATTGTGAGCAAAAGTTTCTACCTCAGACCCTTGAGTCTTGTCTTTTCCTCCTGGCATGAAGATTGGCAATGTTCACGATGAGGGCTGCCTGGAACTATGAGTGATTCCAAGAGCAAAGCGTTTGCTGACCTGCAAAGACCATAAAGCACAAGTAAATCCTCACTAATGTAAGCTACTAAAATTCAGTGATTATCTGTTACTGCAGCATCACCTAATCTCATCTTACTTATACACTATATTTCCTATTTCACAGATGGAAATTACACTCTGTCTACTAGTATATCTGTTAGTATCAGCAATTTGTAAAAATGAATAGAGTAGATAAGAATCAAAGCAAGGAAACTCTGACAGGGACTTTTTCTCTCTTCATGAATGTGAATTTCACACACACACACAAAAAGTTCCTTAAATGCAGAGAAGGCATTCAATTTGTAGTAGACAAAAAAAGGGTTGCATTCAGAAACATATTTTTGTTATATTACTAATTACTAGTATTAGTGGTAATAATAATAGCTACCTTGAATTCAGTGTGAATATATTCTGAGTACTCTATTAGGTGCTTATTTTATATTACCTCATTTTATTTTACTTAATATTCACAGTGATCCCAAGAAGTAGCTATTATTTAAACAGTGCTATCTTCAAACCAGCATTCTTCCCATTACTGCAATGGTGTTTTATGATTTGCAAAGTACAAAATCATATTAATCTTTGCAGCAATTATTGGGTTGATAGTCTTCCATTTTACAGAAGAGAAAATAGGTCTTCAGAGAAGTTTTTAAAATCTGTGTAAGGTTATACAGGTGTTAACAGAACCAAGTCCTTGGATAACAAATCTCATGTGGTTCTGTGTTACACTTGGCAGAGTAGTAAACAATGCAAAGAGATAGACATATTTTTCGCCTTTCCTTAATGCTTTTCTTCAGGCTTCTGATTTACATAGGCAATTTTTCACTTTGGGAGAGAAATAGCCTAAATCTTGGAATGCTTTAACTCTAGGTGATAAATAGTTAGCAGTTTGGTCAAGCCAGTTAAAAATTAAAGGCGGGATCAATTAGAAGTCATTGTTTCCAGGTTTATAAATTGCTTTGCAAAGGCAGTCTGGTGAGAGTTCTGAATGGATTGTCATGTGTTTGATTAAGTGGTCTAATGAAAGGCCCCTGAAGCTTGCAGAACAGAGCTTTATTTTCAAACAAATAAACTCAATTGCATTTAGCCTGGTTGGACTAGATCCCATTTGAAAATCATGGCTATGAAGAGAGGAGTCGCCCTTAGTGTCAATCAGAAAAGGCTCATTCAATTGTTTTTGTTTTTGTTTTAATTCCATCAACATTCTATTTTTTCCATGGTGAAAAAAAAAAGGGTGGAATTCTATAGGAGAGTCTCCAAGGAAAACTGAAAATTCATATTCTCTCTCTCTCTCTCTCTCTCTCTCTCTCTCCCTCTCTCTCTTTCTTCTTGTTCTTCAAAATCTATTGCAATAACAATGTACATCATAATCTTTTTGTTTTCATAATCATATTAGAGAAAACTTTTATTTTAGTGTTTTACTGTTCATTCTTCAAATATATATACAAATATGTATGCCATATTATGAATACACACACACACACACACACACACACACACACACACTATTTTCAAGTAATTTTCATACAAAGCATCTTACACCATTGGTAACCTGCTTTAAAAGAACTCCTAAAACAAACAGTATATTCTGAACATCTGCCCATGTCATTAACCATTTATTTACACATTATTTTCAACACATTACATTGTATGGATTCATGATTTATTATATTAATCCCTATGTTTATACATCTAGATTAAAAATACAACTTTTAAAAAGTGTATGTTAATTGATTTCAGAGAGGAAGGGAGAGACAGAAACATCAATGATGAGAAAGAACAATTTATCAGCTGCCTCCAACATGCCCCCTACTGGGGACTGAACCCACAACCCAGGCATGAGCCCTGACCAGGAATTGAACTGTAACCTTCTGGTCACTCAATCACTGAGCCATGACAGTTAGGCAAGTCTCTAATTTTAACCATAATTTTTTAAGTTTTAAAAGTGTCCAAAAGGACACATGGCTCTAAATTTGTTTCAATTCAGGCACCTTCAACAGTCTCCTATGGGAATGTTTAGAATGGCCTCAATTTAGAAACTGGAGGTCAAAGTCTTAGCCTATCTCATGTTATCCTAATCTGATACCCTGGAGTAGTCCATATTACTCTAGCTAAGTATGACACATTTGAAAACAATTTTTTTGTAGAACATTCCATAAAATGTTCTCAATCCTACCCACTGTATTAGTACACACACACACACACACACACACACACACACATGAAGGGAAGTGTACAAGTCTCTGTCAAGCATGTTTGATCACTATTAAGCCTTCTTATGGTTATATAAGAAAATTGTCATTTGAGCCTCCAAATGATCAGATGATATAGGTGGAACTGATTTCCCCAAGAATACAATATAAAAAGCATAAAGTATAGCTACCTAGCTATGTATGAGTGTAAAAAAGAGAGAGAAAGTGATTCTTCACTATGTCTTTTTTTAAAAACATATATCTTATTGACTTTTTACAGAGAGGGAGAAGGATAGATAGAAACATCAATGAGAGAGAAACATTGATTTAGCTGCCTCCTGCACACCTCCTACTGGGGATATGTCCACAACCAAGGTACATGTTCTTGACTGGATCAAACCTGAGACCCTTCAGTCTGCAGGCCAACGCTCTACCCACTGAGCCAAACCAGTTAGAGCTTCACTAAGTCTTTTGCAGGATCTGCTCTTGGTGAAACTAAAGATAATGGTTGGCATCTCTTAATTATATATTTTTGCAAGCACAGTATCAGCTTTTTATATTATCTTAGTAGTCTAAAAGCTAAGGTCTTTTATAAAATCTCCAGTATTCAGATTAAGACAAATGTGTCAACAATAATTGGGAACTATTCTCTTGTTTTTTCCCCCAAGAAGTTTTCTCCTAAAATTCCAATTCCTCATCTTTCCAAAGCCATCACTTCTACACCATACTACAGGGAGGTGATTTTCCTCTAGTTCTCTGATCCTAATTAAAAAAAAACCAAAAAACATAGGTCAACATTGTCAGTTATTTTAGATTTTCCAAGATAACGCAGGCAAATTTTTCATGTTTGCCACCAAATATTTTATGGCTTTTCCAAATCTTGAGCCCCTCTCAGGTCTCTGGAACTGAGCCATGATGAACTAGAAGAGTCAGGGAACCTCGGTGGATCCCATAGCTACGGACTGAAAACGACTTGGCCAGCCAATCCATGTTGGTTGATGATATTTTCCCGACCTGAGAAATGTACGGATTTGTGGAGATGTATCCCTCAGCCCCTATTTCTTCCTTCCTTCCTTTTTCCAGTCCCTATTTCTATCCCTCTTTGCATTGCATTGTGCAAATGCATTGTGAAGTCTTGGGGGGAAAAAAACTCTGACCACGTCCAGGACCTGTGACTGATGTGACCACACACTGATGAGAGGTCCACTCTCAAGAGAGGCCTGAGCCAGCTCTGGGTAGCGACGAGGGAAAAGGAAGTGAGGCTGACGAAGGAAGCAAGGGCTGACTCTCCAGCCGACCCCTCCGGGGCCAGACGGGTGGGGGGCCGGAGGCCTTCGCTGACGACAGAAGGCTACTTCCGGCTGTGGTGCGTGTGACGTCAGGGCCGAGCGGCAACCGCCCCGCCACCACGGTGGACGCCAAGGAGGGAGGGCTCGCGAGAGTTCCGGGAGGCCGCTTCGAGATTTCGGCGCGGCCGCCGGGCCCGCCTCCCGGGGGCGGGGCGAGGGCGGAGCCGGCCGGCGGGAGCGGACGGACGGGCGGGCGCGGGGCCGGCGGAGGTCCGTGCGGAGGCTGAGCCGGCCGCTGGCGCGAGCGACCGCACACAGGTGAGTGCGCGGATGCCGGGGCCGCCGGGGTGGGGTGGGGGGCCGGGCCGCCGCCGCCCCTGCCCTCGGCCCGCGCGCCCAAGGGAGACACCTGGCGCGTCTCAGGGTGTCCAGGGGAAGCCGGGCTCATTGCGGGGCTGGCAATGCCTCCTCCGGTGAAGCGCTAGCGACGGCCTCGGCCCTCTGGATCCCCCGGGGGTGATGCCGGCGCCGTGTGTCCGGAGGGGCAGCCTCCAGCCTGGGGATGGCATCGTTGTCCTTCCCGGCGCCTCTCCCCCTTCCGCTCCTCGGCCCTCCGCGGAGCGCCCGCCCGGCTCCCGCGGTCCTGCCCGGGCTCCGTAAACAATCACACCCGTGGCGGCTCCTGTCCGGCCACCTGCCCCCCGCTGGCCCCGCTGGCCCCGCCGGCCGGCGCCCTCCGGCCGGTGTCCCCGCGCGGAGGGAGGGGGTGCCCGGCGCGGCGCCGACCTCGCGGGGGGCTGCTTGGGTACCATTCCCCCCCAAAACTGATGCGTCAGGTTGCCGAACACGCCTCAGACCCGGCAAAGTCGCCCCGCACCGCTGGCCCCTCGGACCCTCCTTTTCCTCATCATTTTCTCCCCTTTTTTGCACCTTTCCCCGGCGCGGACCGAGGAGGGGTGGCTTGGTATGCGAATCCAAAAAATGAAGGTTGTCCCCGATCGGGGTAGGAGACGTTTCACCTTTAGAAAGTTGTCAGGTGGACAGCCAAAGAGCAAACTTTTGTGTCCCCCTCCCCCGAAACCAGGAGCCTCCCGGTTTTTACTGCTGTAACTTTTGTGGGTGGCTTTTCGGGGTGCAGTTTTAGGGGAGAGAGATACAAAGAAATGGGGCGCTTGGTGTGTGTGTGTGTGTGTGTGTGTGTGTGTGTGTGTGTGTTGAGCTGGTGGTGCTGCTCAAAGTCGTGGCGGCTTGTCCAAACGTGCGATCCTGTTCTTCACGAGGCAAAATGCAGAACCAGCGCTCTTGTCTGTTTCACGCAAACTTTGGATAAGTTGTGGGAGAAGGCCATTCCTTGCCCGGGAAAGTCCTGAGCCTTGGCTGGACGACGGCTGCCATCCGAGGGAGCAACGCGGTTTGAAGGTGTGACTCCTGGCTGCAGGATGGGGATGGGCCAGGGAGACCTTGTCCTCCGGCGGCGGTTGGGGTGGAGCGGAGGAGGCTTCCGCTGGCCAGGTCTTCCCCTAGCTTCAAGGCAGGGTCTCGGATTTAAAGCCTTTTTTATGTAGCCAGTGAAGGTCTTTGAAAGTTCATCGCCCCAATCATATATGTATGAGTACGTAAGACCCTGGAGACCTCTTTGTGTTTGATTTGCTTTTCTTTTTATATACACCTCAGGATACATAAAACAATCAAGTTTATTTTACTCTCTACCCAGTAGCTGAGAGGTATTGTATGTGAATTAGCCAGTCTGGTGACCATTGGAAGGGGAGGGAAGTTAGTTTAAAATGTTACTAAGTGATGATGACATTTGTTATTGTATAGGTTCAGAGTACTTTCGTGTGAAAAGTTCTGATCTGAAAAGGAGCACAATGAATGAAAAGAAAAATGTTTGGTTTGATCTGTCTTAGCTTTGCACTTTCCATTCTTCTTAGTAAGATGGCCGATAATGTTCCCCCTTGGTCGGGATGTGTTTAGAATGAGAAGCAAAGAGGGTGTCCCTTTTGGTACTCCCTTGAAAAGCACTGCCGCTGCGGAATGGAAAAAATTAGGAAAAAACTATGTTAAGTGGGTGCAATTATTCTTTAGCCTTTTGTTTTTGCATTTGTTTTCGAGTTGATTTGCTTTCAACTCAAATTAAGAGAGTCAAGACTAGGAATATTTGTGCAGGTATATGGGTGTCCTCAGCAGTTTTTATGCTGAAAAATTAATTTCCAGAGGAAAAATGGTACTTGGTTGAAATTGGTAACAAAGCCCTGGGTTCAGTTCTGCCATTTGTTTTCAGAAAAGTTCTAAGTAAGCGCAACACATTATTGTGTTACTAAAGTTGGATACTTTAAAAGGTGCTTTCTCAGGTAATCCTAGATAAATTGAAGGTGTGTGTGTGTGTGTGTGTGTGTGTGAATGGCACATTGTTAGGAGGGAAATCAAAGCCAGAAAGATGTACATCTTGATGTCAAGTTTAAATTATTTTATTTTACATAAATAGAGTAGGGTGAACCAAGCAAGCATATTGTCACCCAGCATCCCATGATTACATGCAAATCAGCAGATGGGCAAGTTATGATTAGGTTAGACACGACACATGCAGAAAAGATGCTACTGTATTTTTAAATTAAAAGCATCATGGGCTCTTTGAATGAGATAATGAAAGTAAGGTTTTAAAACATAAGAAAATTTAAAAAATAAATTAGTTTTAAAAGATATTCTTGCCGAAACAGGTTTGGCTCTGTATAGAGCGTCAGCCTGCGGACTGAAAGGTCCCAGGTTCAATTCTGGTCAAGGGCATGTACCTTGGTTGCAGGCACATCGCCAGTAGGGGGTGTGCAGGAGGCAGCTGATTGATGTTTCTAACTCTCTATTCCTCTCCCTTCCTCTCTGTAAAAAAATCAATAAAATATATATTTTTAAAAAGATATTCTTGGCCAGTATAAAAATATTAAGTGAATCCTTCTTGCCTCTTTCCCCCCTCCTCCCAAGTTTTTGTTTAAGTTTTAAGAGAATATTTATCAAAGTATGATTAATATTTAAGTTCACTGGTTACATAAAGCTCCCATCTCCAGGTAAAGGTTTGCTGACTAGCAGGGTATTATTATTCAGAACCTTTAGAGAGAGAAATGAAGGGCAACAATGAGCAATATTTGCTGCCCATTGTACTCAGATGTGGGCTCTGTCTTCAAGGAGACATAATCTAATTGGAGGGAATTTTACCCAAACAACTATGAAACACAATGCATATTGTGGAGAAGTCAAGAAGGAAGGTATTAAATTCCACTAGTCCAGTTAAAGAAGACTCTGAGTAGGGCAAGGCATTTGTGTAGATGATTTGGATGATTGAGTCATATGATAGTCATAATAAGCAAGCACTTTAGGTAATGCTACTTGCTAATAAACCCTTACATGAAGTAATTTACCTGGGTTTAAGCCATACAACAACAAAATGGAGTAGATATTTATTTGTATTATTCCCATTTTGTAGATGGGGTAACGAGGTACTAAGGTCAGATAACTAGAAAATAGTAGAACAAGGATTGCAACCCAGGAATTCCAGCTTATACTGTACTAGAGGCCTGGTGCACGAAATTCGTACTCGGGTAGGATCCCTAAGCCTGGCCAGCGAGCAGGGCTGATCCCCACTTCTTTCCCCCAGCTGCTGGCTGCTGGCTGCCAGCTGCTGGCTGCGGCCTTCCTTTGTTCCGCACCACCCCCTGGTGGTCAACGCACATTATAGCGAGCAGTTGAACTCCCCGGAGTTTGGTCTGTCAAATCCAGAGAGGACAATTTGTTTATTAGCCTTTGATTATATAGGATCCCTGTGCTTATTCACTCTCCTTATTTCCTCTCCCATTCTTGATGATCTTTCTTAGGTCTCTAGTTTCAAATAATTGATTTGGAAAAATATTTTTTTCTGGCACCTAAGTTTAGGGATCAGTTTCTTAGACAGAGTTCCAAAATAATGTAAACCCAGTAAATAACTTGTTTTTGGCATGTTAGATATTTAACAAATTTTTGGAAGTTGCTCTTGGTGCAATTTAATGGTACCACTGAGTGGGACTTGTGATAAATTTGACTTCGTACATAGTAGCATACCTATAAGAATTTAGAAATAAGTTATAATTATATTAACTCCTTTGCCTAATGGAATTTCTGAATCATATAATTTGTCTTGTAATTTTTAAAAATCACTTGGTATTGGGTATTTTTTTTGGATTAAATTGTGAAGTTGGAATTTAATGATGGAATGCCAGTCTAACCCTTTTAGTTTTTACTTCCACAAACAGCTAAATTTATAGTGCCTGAATCAGGATTTTGAATAGAGTGTTTTACATGTATAAAAGGAGAGGCATTCAATCACTGATACTTTATTTTAAGGCAACTTTGAAAGCTTTTTTGGGATTGTGAAACAAAAGGTGCTATAGAAATACACTGTGCCTAGCATAGGCCTTACTCAGTAAATATTGCTTTGTTGAGTGAATAGTCCAATTGATTTTATTTATGAAATTTCAGGAATAGTTCACATTTGTTATTGGTTATCTGAATATTGGCATCCCAATAAACTCAAGTGGATTTAAAGATTAGGAAACAAAATATATCTGGGCAGTGGTAGGGGTGCTGCCTGTTCTTCCCTATCCAGAAGCGGACCCTTCAGCTCCTTCGTCAGTGCCCTGAGTGACTCAGTTTTAAGTAGAACTCCAGAGGCCTAGTCTCTGTGAACAAATACGATAACGGCTCTCTCTTGTCTGAATGGGGTAGTTCTAGTAAACTCCCACAGCAGGGTGATTTATGGTTGATGAGCTCAAAACCTACTGGGAAAAGTAGCAGAGCTAAAGTCAGGATCTAAAGCCCATATACTTATGTTACTGTTATAAGGTAAAAGTGGCAAAATAAAAACTTTAAAAAGATTTTTTATAACTAGTTTAAATTAATAGGCAATAGTATATTATTTTCATTTACCAACCCCCGATTGGCAAAATTATCAGTATCTAAGCTGGTAACTTCATGGAGATGTTTATAAGTCAACTGTAGTTTGTTATAACAAAGTTATGTTCTTGTAAGTACAGGTTTGGTTTTGAACAGTTATTCTTAGTAAAATACCACAAACACACCATACATACTCTCACCTTTTCACTGATAGAAATTTTGGGGGCATCCTTTCTCATAACAGACTAGTTTTGAAAATCCACTGTGGTGAACCTGACCATTCACACTGACTGGTGTTGTGTAAATTCATAAGAGGTTCAAACTTGGCATTTTGTCTGTAGCTTATGATAGTAGCACCGGTATTAAATTCTTTTAAATGCTCAGCTTTTAAATTCTTAAATAAGCTCCTTGCTATCCCCTGAATTAACATTGACCAGTTGACAACCCGAAATGATGTTGATTCTCTGGCCACACATGCAGAAGTTTTCCTGTTTTCCTTCTCTTTTGCTGAATCTTATTGGTCCCACCGGTATGGATTTTTCGTGTTACAGTACATAAGACTCTGATCTCATATGCACAGGCGGTATCCACTGTTTTCTCACCCTTTACAATTATTTGCTCTCTCTACCTCTGATTCAGGAGAGGATTCTATTCTTACTAATTTTGAAACACTTTTACTGCTTTTGCAGTTATTTAATATGAAGGAGTTAATAATGTTTAATACTTCAAAAATCAACCACAAGTACAACTATGTGCCAGAATAAAGGGCAAGATGGCAGAAACTTAAATGGCTATGCATGATAGTTAATACCATCTAATTTTTTTTGCAAGCAAGTTGTTGTGCCTTTGCTGCGGGGCCTCGCTTTCATTCTGTGAAAATTTAGAAAAATTGAAAGTATGGAAACAAAGAAGCTTCTGTATACATCAATAAGCACATTTTAAAGTTTTTATTTTGATTTTTTGGTTCTGTTCTCCTTCCATACAGTCATTGCTATTCTGCTTTTATGACTTGGAGATACTGGCTTCAGCTCTCTAGATTTTTCAGCAATCCTGGAGACATAGTAAGTAATTTGCACATTTATATGAAAATGCGTTGTGTAATCTATGTTTCTCAAACTTTGTCTCCCTTCAGTAATATATATATATATATATATATTTAGATCTCTGTATATCAGCTTCCATTCTGACATGTTCTTAGATCCTTTTTCTTCTTGAATGCCATCAGTTAGGGTATGGGTATAACATTATTATTATTTTTTTAAATATATTTTATTGGTTTTCCACAGAGAGGAAGGGAGAGGGATAGAGAGCTAGAAACGTGGATGAAAGAGAAACGTTGACCAGCTGTCTCCTGCACACCCCCTGCTGGGGATGTGCCCATAACCAATGTACATTCCCCTGAACGGAATCGAACCTGGGACCTCTCAGTCCGCAGACCTACGCTCTATCCACTGAGCCAAACCAGTTTCGGTGGGTATAACATTATTTTAATCAATAACAGTAACCATTTACTTATCACTTACTATTATAGCATGCATAGTGCTAAGTACTTTATATAAATATATTATCTAATTTAATCCCCACTTACAAATGAGGAAATTGGAGTCTAGTGAGGTGATGTGACCAGGGTCACATAGGTAGGTAGTAAGTTGAAGAGTTAGAAATTGATCCCTAAGACCCAGATTTGCTTTCTCTTTTATACCCCCCTCCCCTTTCCCACTTCTTCCTCCCTTTTTTAGGAGTTATTTACAGTTTTGCATGTCAAACATAAGTTCTCTTGGAAAAAATATACATAAATAATTCAGCTCTATTCAAATTTCTTATAGGGAGGACTTGCTCTTAGAGAGAGCTTATTGTAATTAAAATACTAGTAACACCTTATATTTGTATTATGCTAGTTTTATAAAGCATTTTTATATATCTTACTTAATTCTAATAGCAAACTTAAACTCAGGTCTGTAGATTAAAAGTTGCTACAGGCAGCTTGCTAAGGACTCCATAAAATGAGTGTGTGAGACACAGTTTTTGCCCTTAGTAATTTTAATGCTGAAATAAATGATATAATCAGATGTTCTGATTTCATTCAAGCCAATTAGTAGCAAATAAATGTCATTATGACATAGCGTTTTCTTAAAAGGTGTTTTTAATTTTGAGCTTTGAGCTTTGTTTTTGGCCAAAATTTAGAAGTAGAAATTTTAGTGCTACATTTTAAATCATGAAATGTTAGAAAGTCTTTAATTCTTGTGATTCAGTGAATAATAGTTAAGTTGCTATCTACCTCATTCTGCACACAGCTGTTGCATTTAACTAAAACAATTATGGTGAAAGAATGGGGTGGAGGTAGGACAGACATAATTTCAAAAGTGAAATTAAAGAATTGGGGATCCTAATAAGGAGAGGTAGCTTATGGTAGTAGCACTGTTGCAGGAAATTGGGTGTAGACTTTAAAGAATGGATAAAAGCTTTAAGTATTCCCCTCTGGAAAGCTTTGTTATTTGAGAGATTAAAGAGCTTATTTAATGATCCACTTTTGAAGTATTTTCTTGTCTCAATGTCTGATTTTTACTAAGCTTTGGGCATTTTTACTTAGTTAAGCATTTGCCCATTGACTTGCCCCCATTATGGAAACACCACACCATGTTTGCCCTTCATACTTTTTCTGTATTTGTCACCGAGGCTGGCTGCGTGGCTTGTAGAACTAGGGAGTTGCCTTTTGTTGTGTTTTTATAATAGAGGTCCATTTCGTTTGGACACATCTTTCAAATCTGGTTGAGGATATTCCCCATATGTCCACTATTATCTAGCCAAACTGAATAGACTTGTTCTATTTTAGTGGCTAGAATGGAAAAATTTCAGTCTTGAATTATTCTTATTAGTAGCAAATCCTAAAGGAATCACAAACTCATAATGTTTTAGTGAGGTATTAGGTGCACTGTATTAGGTGCCATGGCAAAATAAAGACATGTAAAATATATTGCCCTTCCATTTAGAAAGGTTTCATCCAGTAAGAGACATAATAAATATATTGGTATAAACTCAAATAGAAGTGATAAGGGTACTGTGGGAGCAGAGGAAGGAGAGATTGCTTCTGGCTGTAGATATTAGGAAGGCTTCTTATATAAAATGAAATATGTATTGACCATTTAAAGTAAAGGACATGCCAGGCCAAGGAATTAGCATGAGTTGGATATTTTCTGTAACACCTGATAAATTATTTACTTATTTACTTAATTATTTATTTCTCTCTGTGTCCTATTGGTTTTGAGCCCATTGAGCTTAGAGAACAGGTGTTTTTCAGTTTTTCATTCTCTGCATCATCAACTGCTCAACCTGGTACATTTAATTAAAGTTGTAATTTGGTAAGATTACAGTGGCAGGAATAAATGTGGAATGGATTTCAGGGAAGAGGGACCAGACATTGGAAGACCATTGAAGAAACTGATTTAAATAATCTAGTAGAGTCTGGCCAGTGGCTCAATTGGTTGAAGCATTGTCCTGTACATCAGAGGGTTGTGGGTTCCATCCCCAGTCAGGGCACATACTGGATGGAACCAATCAATGTTTCTCACATTGATGTTTCTCTCTTCCTTCCTCTCTCTAAAATCAATAATTGCATATCCTTAAAAAAAAGAAATTATTAAAAAATAATAATCTAGGAGATAGATAATGAAGTTCTAAATTAGGTTGGATTGGAAGAAAGACTCGGATGGATGTGTGTTGAGACCTACGGGATGACCAATGAGGTATGTCCTGTGTACCAGAGATGCAGTGATAGAAAGACGCGGTGCTCCCACAGAGCTACACTCACAGGTATAGCACACCGCTGCGGTAGTGAAGGAGCAGTGTGCGGAGGGCTTAAGGGAAAGGAGCACGGGTCTGGGAGAATCAGAGAAGCTTTGCCTGGAGGTGGTGGTGTTACAGCTTAGACTTGAAGGCTGAGGTGGAGTTTTTTCAGGCCAACAAGCAGCAGGAGGACATTATAACAGAGATATAAAGACTGTTTAGGCAGCCACGAGAACCTGGCTTATTTTAGGATTGGGACATGTGGCTGGATAGGATAGATGAACTTGCTTTATAAAATAACTTTTTATTTGCCATTTTTAAAATCCTTATTTTATCCAGCTTTAGCCCTCTTGAATTTTTGTATTTCTGTTGTTTCATGCATCCTAGTATAAACACCTGTGCTGTGTTTCCCACCCCCTACAACCCACCCCCGCCCCAGCCTGCAAGTATATTGCCAGTGATAAATTGTCTCTTGCTTTCTTTCTGTGAAATTAAGCAGAGAAGGTAAGAATACCATTAGCCAGAGAGATAAAGAGAGAAAGAAATCCACAAAAGATCTTTTTTTTTGATGGATGTGGAGAGCAACTAGGGTTGTGTAAAGAGAATGTAGCATCAAAGTGTAGCACCAAGAGCACTTGACTGAGGGAGGGGATTGTGGTAAGAACATAATTATGTGCCTTTCCCATAAAGTTTTATGGAACCCTTAAAAATTTCCCAGGACTGTAATATCTCATGCTAAAGTTCTTTAATTTTGAGTCTAGCCTTGATTTCTTTCTGTCTTCTACTTAACCCTTCCTGTATTTTAACAGCTTAGCGTGACTCCAACTTCAAATGGTGTTGACATTGTCTCTAGTTTGCCCCCGTCCCACCTTTTTTTGTCCTTCAGAAACTTGCACCTGCAAATCATGATTCTGAACTTTGTATGTATAATCTGTATTAGTCTGTTGGAGCTGAAAAGCATACTATAGGTTTACTTTCTATAGCCATTTATTTTTTTTTCTGTCTTGTGGATTGGGCCACTGAATCAGAATATGGTTAAGTTTTTTTCTAAGGACAAACAAAAAGTTAATTGTAGACTCCAATTAGAATTAGATCCATTATATTATTTCTAGGCTTGTTGGCAGCTGTGTTAGCTTTAGTGCCATTAGTGGTAATAATAAAAGTTTATGGGCACTACAGGAAGGGAAGTGAAAGAAAAGAACAAGAAAAGAAAAAGAAGGCTTGCAAACTGGCATGAGAGGCATAGGGTGGGGGCAGGAGAAGTGCATGTGGTTAAAAGATGTCAAATTCCTCTAACACCTGTTCCAGGTGCCACCAGTGGGACCAGTGCCATATTTTAAGATTAAATAAAAATGCCAGTTTTCTTTTCTAAAAATACACTGGGTGTATTGTTATGCAAAAATTGACAGGTTGTCTTAATAAAATGTCTTTTGGTTTAATAAAAAAATGTGTATGTATTACCTGTGTTTTCCTGTTCTTAGACTTGAGCAGAAAGGGAAACAGAAACCAATACACTGTAAATATTAGTGAAAATTATAGGTACATTTCTGAAATGTTGTAAAACCTCTAAGACTTAAACCATAAATTTTGGATAGTCCTAATTAGGCAGAAAGTGGCAGAAAGGGAAGGGAAGAATAAGTGGGAACATGTGTTTGGATAAAATTGCATTCTCATACCAACCATATAATGAAATATGTGTTATATATGAACTCTGTTTTAAATGATACTTGGTGTCCATTTCACCCTGTATTTAGGAAAGGTCAGAATATAAAAGATCAGGTATGTAGAAAGCCCTCTGAAGACTCCAAAGAATTTCATAAATATGGGCACTACAACTCGCATACGAAAATATTTCTCATCAGTTGGCAGTTACTGTCACTTAAACAGTAACAGCCCGGCACCTCTTGAGTTAAACTGAGGCTCAGTGAGATTTGGTGACTTATGAATAAGCCGGACTCTCTATTCAGGTCATTTGTTTTATTATGCAGTTCTCTTTGACATTCATTCCAATCAAAGCACTCTTTCAAAAGACCCAGTGTCTATTCTCCTGGAGGTTGGAAGGTGTTTATACTTAGAGAACAGCAAGTATTATTCCCTAGAACTTTGGGAATAATATGGGGCATACCCTGTTGTCATCACTACAGAATTACACCTAAAAGGACTTCCTGAGAATGTGCTTAAGAGTCTCCTCTGATATCCTTTGGGAGGGTGCTTGACCTGCCTAAACCACTCTATGCACGTTAAAGAGAGGCTGGGCCTGAAGTTGATCATTTCTTGCTGGATCAGTTATCCAATATTGAGTTCTGCCTCTTGCTAAATATGGTGGGGGACAGAATAAGGTATGGCTCTTGTCCTCAAGAAGTATGGAATTTATAGATGACTAACTTATATAACAGTAGATCCACTTACACGAGTATGGAAGTAAATGCCTAATTGTGCGATTCGTAATAAGTGCTAGACAACTTCTGATTAGTGAAACAAGTGAGGTTGGGTTAATCAAGAAAAGCTATGTGGAAGAGGAAAAGTCATTAAGTTCTTTAAATATGAATACAGGGGAAAGGCTTTTTGAATTCAGATATTCCAGGCTTGGTAAGATTGATTATGGCATGTCTGTTGGTTGATGAGGGAGGAGACTGGTATATAATGGAAAATCAAGTTAAGTAGTTAGGATGGATCCAAATTATGGGGTTTAATAAAAGCCAGGGATAGAGTGGAGTGGTAGTAAGTGGAAGGCTTTAGTAAGTTTTGAGCAATTGTGTGACATCTTCCAAGTTCTGCATAAGGAGCTGTGACTTAGAGATAGGAGAGCAATTTTTTATATCAGGTTCACAGATTCGTTGTACCTGGAGAAAACTTTAGTAGAAAATTAGAGAATTTCTAATTTTATTAGGAGAAGACTAGCAGAAAAACCTTTTAACTGAAAGATATGATTTGAAACAGATTTTTTTTAAAAAAATATTTTATTGATTTTTTACAGAGAGGAAGAGAGAGGGACAGAGAGTTAGAAACATCGATGAGAGAAAATCATTGATCAGCTGCCTCTTGCACACCCCCCACTGGGGATGTACCCACAACCAAGGTACATACCCTTGACCAGAATCGAACCTGGGACCTTTCAGTCCACAGGCCGACGCTCTATCCACTGAGCCAAACTGGTTCCGGCGAAACAGATTTTTGGGATGGAGTCTTCTTTTGCTCTGCATAAACCAAATAAGACCCTCTGTCTATTAGTCTACCATGATTCTGAAAGCTATAGAAATATTTCTTTATAATCCATCTAGATCCCTGGTTGGCAACGAGTTGATGTCTTGTCTATCTACTTAGCTATTTACCTACCTATATCTCTCCCTTCCTCTCTCTAAGCATGTTTACAGGTGAGAATCATATCTAATAAAGAGGGAATATGCTAGTTTACCATCACACCCTTACAAAGATGGTGGCGCCCACAGCCAATAAGGAGGAAATATGCTAATTGACTGCTACGCCCTCAAAGATGGCGGCGCCCACAGCCACAAGATGGTGGCGCATGATCCCCTCAGCCCCGCCAGGGTGACAGGTGCGTGGCATGGCTGGGACTGCTCCCAGGTGGGTCCAGCCACTCTGCAGGCCTGCTTCCGGAGTCCCCCAGTGCCCTCAGCCCCTGAGCCTCCCAGAGCAGGCCTGAGGCACAGGCAAGCCTCAGATGGCTGCGGCCCAGCCAGCCACCCAGGGCTGCCCGAGGCTCAGGTAACCGAGGCCAGCCGAGGCTTGCACTGCAGGCAGTGGCAGCAGCAAAGGTGTGATGGGGGCTTTGCCTTCCCCTGATTGCCGGGTCGTCTCCCACCCCTGAGTGCTCCCGGACTGTGAGAGGGGGCAGGTTGGGCTGGGGGACCCCTCTCCAGTGTATGAATTTTCTTGCACTAAGCCTCTAGTTAATAATGATAAAAAAGAAATAGAACTTTACCAATGTCCCAGCAGCTCCCTGTGTGCCCTTCCTTTTCCCAGTGGTAATGACTGTTTTTAATTTTATAGTAAGCATTCTTTTGTTTTACTTATACTAGTTTTATCATCTAGGAATATATCCCATTGATTAGATGTTATTTTCTAGGTTTGCTTGTTTTGAACTTTATTTCTTTTTAAAAGTTTTATTTATTTTTATTGAATTTATTGGGGTTACATTGGTCAAAGGGAATCATACAGTTTGTATTATATACTAGGACTTGCTTTTTTTTGGCTTTGTTTCTGAGTTTATCCATATAGTGGTATTTTGTTCTTTTTCACTGCTGTGTAGGTTTTCAGTTATATGAATATACCACAATATATATATTATTCCACTTTTGTTGGTGGTCATTTGTGTGGCTTCCTATTTGTTTGTTTGTTTGTTTTGTCTGTAGGAACAATGCTTCAGTGACTTTGTTAAGCACTGCCCCCTATTCCACATGTGCAGGCATACTCTTATGGTGGATACCTACAGCAGAAATTACTTGGGCATTGAGGATGTGGATGTGCATGTTCAGATTTACTGAGTAGTATCAAACTATTGTCCAAAGCAATTGTACAATTTATACCTTCACCAGCAGTGAGTAAGAGTTATCATTGTTCCTCAACAAAATTAGATATGACAGCTTTTTATGTTTTAACCTATCTAGGTATGTTAAAACATGTCTCATCATGGTTTTAATTTTCATTTCTCTGATTAGAATTATAGTTGAGCATCTTTAATTTTGTTTAAGGGTCATTTGCGCTTTCTTTAAAATTTCTATTTAGAATTTTTGCTTTTTGTTTGTTTTTTTGTATTGATTCATAGAAATTCTTTATGAAGGTAGGACACTTTATGTTGTTTAGAACAGTGCCTGATACACAGTAAGATCCAAATAAACATAGCTGTTAATTCTGTATTACTGGTGTACTGGTATTTAACTCCTTGTTTTTAGGAGTTGCAAATGTGCTATTTTGTGCTTATTTTTTCTTCTATGATTGTAATGTGTTTTTTGCTTTAGTATTTTAATATGTGTAGATTAGGTTTTATACAAAAGCTTGAAAATATAGTAATAACTATGGCATATTCATTTTGCATATGTTACATGTCATAACAAATAACTTTTCGATCTTTATTATTTCTTGTTTTGGCTGCTGCTGTGTTTTGTTTTGTTTTTTTAATCCCAGGAAAAATGAACCCATTTAATCCCCTGTTCAAATTAGTTTTATTTTCTATGTTGTAGCCTAGTTGCAGATGCACCTGTCTCTCCAAATGTATTGTGATTATTTTTAGCTTAATGGTTTCCAGAGTTTAATACTCATAACTTAGGGACTGAAATCTGTAACAGTTGCCCATAAGAGATTCAAACGAATCCTAAACTGCTATTATAGTTGAATCCTTATGATGTTAAATCACATACTTAAGTTCATTACAATGTGTAATTTGGTGACCAAACTATCAAAGTATCATTTTCTTTAACTTAGGAGTAGTGCAGAGATCTAATTAACTTCTGACAGATTTTTCCACATTTTGGAGAAATGCTAGAGGGACAAGCTAACAGTATAATTTTCAAATTAACAACAGTTATATGAATATACTACATGATGATAATAATAATTGTTTCTTAAAATTGACCACTTATTGTGTGTCAGGTACTGTTCTAAATTTTTATTAACTCATAAAAATCCCTTTGATTGATGAGAATATCAAGGCTTAGACAGATTAATTAACTTCTCTAAGATCACACAGTTAGCAAGAGTGGAATGAGGAATTCAAACTTAGGCAGTCCAGTTCAGAGTCTTAGAAGTAGATTCATTATCAACTTGGTATCCAAAAAAGTATACATTCATTTTTAGCTTCAGGCAAAGAGTTCACCTAAAACTCTGTTTTTGTTTGTTTTTAATGTGATGGGGAAAGAATGGGAAACACATTTTCAATGTGGTAGGTGGGATCAAGTACTTTTAAGGTAGGAAAAGCTTAGAGCTGGAGTTACCTAGTGTATCAAGCTAACATTATGAACAGCTTTGAATCTTTGAGAGTGGATCATGGCCTATGAAAGATTTCAGGAAATTCATCACCTTTTATTCAGTATCCCATATGCCATATACAAATATTTGGTTAGTAGTCAGTGGAGATGGTTTTTAAAATACCACAGAGGAGGGTTCCAACTGATTTCAAGCTGGATAGTTACTATTCAGTTGAGATAGACCCTTCCTGAAAGACTGTGGTATACAACTCTTATACAAGTAGCTGATAAATAGCTAAACATATTTGAAAAATGTCCACATATTAACTTTAATTTCAAAGAATTTTCCTCCTAATAATCTTAATTTTGGATTTAGAACATTCTCATTGATACATGAAACAGTTTTCTTTAGGTTGCCTCAGTGCTTTGGCTATTTTCAGGTATAATTTTTGCTCAGCTGTGGTTTCTTTATTCATTTATCTATAGATTAAGTACCTAAGTGAATTAAGGGCAGTGCATTTACTCTAAAAATTATAGCATTAAATGACTAAAGGAAAAGAATGAAACAAGTTATAGCTTCTTAACCACACCGAGTAGAATTAGCACAGAATTAGAACAATCATATATTGGAAAGATAGTTAGTATTGAGGTGATACACTTGTAGAGTATTATGCTGATGACTCAACTAGGGTGTGTATCTTACTGGAAACGTTTGAAAACTTTGCTATGGGATTTAAATGATGTTTTTTCCCCCTGTTGCTTCCCTCTTAAGGAGGGACTAACGAGGTAGCTCTTTTCCCTCCCATGTATGGTCATAATAAAGGATTACAAATTAATTTGCTGCATTCAAGGCATGACAGATTGAATTCCATATTTGTCTTGGAGGGAAGTCCAATCCTCTGTTTGGAGTGATTGAAGCTGGGCTTTGTGAGACTGGGTGCAACTTCCTTGTATTCAAGGGCAGGATCATCTTGTCAGCCGCCAAATGCCTTAGAAGAAATGAGTCCCCCAAATGTGGTTTGTTTTTAATGTTTCTCTCTACCCTCTTTCACTCCTCTCCACTGCCTGGGCACACACACAATGCATCTGAGAAATAATGCACCTGCTTGCTATTTGGCAGTCGAGTCTGTGAGGATTAATTGTAGACATTGTTTTCTCTATGGGTTGGGGACACAAAATTGCTCTTTAACCTTTACCCAAGCCTCAGATAAGTACTGAAAACTTTGGCAGTGAATGTGGACTCTAAAAGAAACACATAAATATTGAGAAAACAAAAGCACACATCAGAAATTTGAAAAGCATTATTTTCTAAATTAGCTCCTTTTATGACTTGAGTTAAAGGTAGCCTTGATGTGTCAAAAAAGAAACTTTATTAGCTCTTTTTTTAGAACCTTATGACCTTTATGCTATGTTGACAAAGCCATTTGGTGTTTGATTTTTTTAAAACAAGGGTGGGTCTTTATACTTTGCTAATTCCTGTGGCGTGGTTATGACTTGTTTCATTGAATAGGTCCAGTATTGGAGGTAGAATGGTAGAGGCCCTGAACTAGGAGCCTGATGCTGGCTCTATTTCTTAGTATGCGATCTTATGCAAGTGTTATCAATTTTCTGAGCCTCGGATTTTAAAGTAGAGATAATAATACCTGCTCACATACCCCATATGGTTTAGGAGAGGCAATACTACATAGGTGTGAGGAGGCCTGGCCTACTGAGTCTGACAGGCTTATTTTGGTTGTATGTCATTGGACAAGGTACACATTTTTCTCTAAGCCCCCCCATCTTTTTGTACTGTAGAATGACAATACTTTATGTACCACTTCTTAGGGTTAATACAAAGATCAAAATCAAGTGAGGTAATATATGTATAAAGTGTTAAGCATATTACCTGGCACATATCAATGTTTTGTTAATTATTATGAACTAGAGGCCTGATGCACAAAATTTGTGTAAGGGTCTTGGCCATGGCTCCTGCTTGCTGATTCTGCTTCACCCCCGCCCTGCTGTGGCTTTGTCTGAAAGGACGGATATCTGGGAGAACGTCTGGTCTAATTAATATATTATGCTTTTGTTATTTTAGATTATATATGGGGTAGGGCAAAAGTAGGTTTACAGTTGTTTGTATGGAGAATAATACAGTCCTATCTAATAAAAGAGAAACATGCAAATTGATCGTACTGCTGCTATGTCCACAAGCCATGTCCACCAACCAATCAGGAGTGAGCATGCAAATTAACCCAACGAAGATGGCGGCCAATTTGCATATCCAGGCGCAGAGTGAAGACTGAAGAAAGTATAGAAGGAAACCAAGCAGGAGTGAAGCCTCGGAGAAGCAAGTGGGGTGGTGGAGAAGGGAGGGAAGTAGGCGGGGCAGTGGAGACGGCTGCAGGAAGCCCTATTCTTGTAGGAATCTTCCTGCAATGGGCCTCTAGTAATTAATAATTCAGGAATACTCTGTTTCATATACTCCCAACTGTAAACCTACTTTTGCCCCACCCTGTATGGCTGTTGTCAATAACATTTGGGGTGGTATTACCATTTTATAAAGTTACTAGGGGTCCAGTGCATGACATTTGTGCACTGGAGCAGGGGTCCCTCAGCTCGGCCTGTGCCCTCTCCCAGCCTGGGACTGCCTCAGAGGAGTCCTTAGTGCTGCCGTGGTGGCGGGAGAGGCTCCCACCACTGCCACTGCACTTGCCAGCCATGAGCCCAGCTTCTAGTTTAGTGGTGCTTCCCCTGTGGGAGCACACTGACCACCAGGAGGCAGCTCCTGTGTTGAGCGTCTGCCCTTGGTATAGATGTTATCATTCCATGCTATTGTTTCTATATTATCTTGGAAAATGAAGGAATATAACAGATTTTATCTTAAAATCTGCATTTCTAAAATCTTTGCTTTATTTGTCTTTGAAGAAGGAACTGGTTATTGTACATTAGTAACCATTTATTCATGTAACTCAGTGTACTTTCCTCTTCCTAATCCAGAACCCAAGGTGCTGCTTTAACAGTATCTCAGGAACCTCCACTAATACTGCCTTGATTCCAGCCCTCATCAGATCCTGCTGGATCATTTTAGATATCTCCTAACTACTAGATAAATCTCGCTTTTCTCCTTTGTTTCCCTCCTCTGTCCTTCAAATACTGCCAGCCACCACCAAATCCAAATTCTTGTTGCAGAAATTCACCTAAAATGTAAATTGGATCTCATCATTTCCAGGCTTAGAGTCTTTAAAATCCCTTCCTTATCACTTTTCAAGATACCATCCAAATTCCTTGGCATCACATTCATAGTCCTCAATCTGATCTCTACTTTCCTATCCAGTCTCATCTCCTGTACTTCCTTTCACTGTCTGCATATGAAAATGGAAGCCTTTTGATATTTTCAACTCCCTTATTTCTGTCATTATCTCTCGCATTGTATTGTTTTCATGTATTTAAACATGTATCTTCCATGATTAGATTGGATCTTGAAGGCAGAATTCTATCATTTAACTTTATATTCTAGCTACATGTAACACTGCATGGCACATAGTAAACATTCTGTAAATGTTTGTCAAATAAATAAATAAGTAAAGGAGTAAATATATTCGCATGTGGTCGTAGTCTGTTATCAGTAATATTTGCAGTTTTTAACTGTATTATGTAATAACTGTGTTTTATAATTATAATAATGTTGTAGTTAAATGGGGACTTAGATATCATCTCATCTAACCATTTCATTTTTTCAGATGCATAGACTCAAAACAAAAGAGACTAAGTTAGAGCAAGGAACATAGTTGATTAGGGGTAGCAGCATGACTAACCCTGGCCTGGCTACCTGATCCTCTTATCATGAATAGCACTAGCAGATTGAAATGAGGCAGGACTGCCAAAACCGGTTTGGCTCAATGGATAGAGCATCGGCTTGTGGACTAAAGGATTCCGGGTTTGATTCTGGTCAAGGGCATGTGCCTCAGTTGTAGGCACATCCCCAGTCGGGGGTGTGCAGAAGGCAGTTGATCGATGACAGAGAATCATCAATCAGCTGCCTCTTGCACACCCCCTACTGGGTATGTGCCCGC
Source organism: Vespertilio murinus (assembly GCA_963924515.1). Classification (NCBI taxonomy): domain Eukaryota; kingdom Metazoa; phylum Chordata; class Mammalia; order Chiroptera; family Vespertilionidae; genus Vespertilio; species Vespertilio murinus. The sequence continues at coordinate 163,685,937 of OZ004707.1, read as the reverse complement.
AACCAAGGTACATGCCCTTGACTGGAATCGAACCTGGGACCTTTCAGTCAGCAGGCTGACACTCTATCCACTGAGCCAAACTGGTTTCGGCGAGGCAGGTCTTTTATTTTTTTATTATTATTTTAAAAATATATATATTTTATTAATTTTTTACAGAAAGGAAGAGAGAGGGATAGAGAGTTAGAAACATCGATGAGAGAGAATCATTGAGCAGTTGCCTCTTGCACACACCCTACTGGGGATGTGCCCGCAACCAAGGTACATGCCCTTGACCAGAATCAAACCCGGGACCTTTCAGTCCGCAGACCAATGCTCTATCCACTGAGCCAAACCGGTTTCGACCGAGGCAGGACTTTTTTTTTTTTACAGAGAGGAAGGGAGAGAAATAGAGAGCTAGAAACGTCGATGAGAGAGAAACATCGACCAGCTGCCTCTTGCACAACCCTTACTGGTGATGTGCCCGCAACCAATGCACATGCCCTTGACCGGAATCGAACCCGGGACCTTTCAGTCCGCAGACCAATGCTCTATCCACTGAGCCAAACCGGTTTTGGCCGAGGCAGGACTTTTAATGTGATGATGGTTGAATCATTTTTTGTAAGTTGGGATTAAAAATAATTTTATTATAGAAAAATTTAAATATACCCAAAATTAAGTAGGATAGTATAAAGTGTTCCAGTGTACCAGCTTAAATAGCTATCAAACCATGACCAGTCTTGTTTCAGGTATATTAATTTGTAGCACATCCTTGGTGTTATATTATTTCATCCAGAAATATTTTAGTATGTGTGGGATATAATTTTGATCTTTTAAAAGTAGTCTCTCTGGCATTTTGTGTTTTTTAAATTTTATTTTAAATATATATTTTATTGATATTTTACAGAGAGGAAGGGAAAGAGATAGAGAGCCAGAAATGTCGATGAGAGAGAAACATCGACCAGCTGCCTCTTGCACACCCCCTTCCGGGGATGTGCCCGCAACCAATGTACATGCCCTTGACCGGAATCGAACCCGGGACCTTTCAGTCCGCAGACCGACGCTCTACCACTGAGCCAAACTAGTTTCGGCTCTCTGGCATTTTGTATAGTCATGATGTTTCAAACAAAATAATGAAGTCTGATAAAAGACCTGGCTGCCTCTTCCACTGGGCACTGGTCTTCTGTCCAGTGCTGTCCCCTCCCCCTGCAAGCTGTTCCCCAAACACCTTCACAGAGCCCCTCTCACTGAGCTTCCTGTGTCCTATGCCCCAGAGGGAGTTGTGCTTTTTTATTTCAGTTCTGTTAAATGGAAGTGTAAGGGGGCCGGGGGGGGGGGGGCAAGCTGGTGATTATATTACTAAGGAAAATAGATAGTAGTTAGTAGAAAGTGAGATACTTTATGTATAAAGTTAAGTAACTTTAACAAAATTATTAAAAAACCTTTAAAAGACAAAGATTCCTCGGATCTTTGTAATTTTATTTTCTTAAGATTATATTATAAAACTTATTGTTGCAGATTTTATTATGATTTATTACAAATATACAGAGAGTTAAAGAGAAAAATACAATGAACATTTATGTGTCTGATACACAAATGTTAATATTTTACAGTACTTGTCTTGGATTTTATTTAAGTCACAAAACATTACAGAGTTTGAGAAGCCTTTCTGGTTCTTCCTTTCCCACCATCCCCAGAAATAACCATTATCCTGGATTTAGGATTTTTTTATGTTTCAGTGAATGTATAACCTTATGTTGAACATTGTGTTGTCTTTTATAAAGCAATTTGACCTTCACAGTTCTTGAAGTGTGTGGGGAACTACATAGAGTTTTTATTTCACTTCTAAAAATGTATAATCCACCAAATTATCCCACCTTCACTTAGTAAAAGCCATCCAGTGTGGAGTACTGTTTAAGATTTATAGTGTATCTCATTACAGATAGAATTCTGAGGCTTGTGTGAAAACTATTCAACCCTGCTGTGCTCTCTGCTTAATTTAAAGTACTAATAGTTACCTTTAAAAGTACAAACAGTGTAATAAAATTGGCAGGATCCTCAAAAGGTTAAATAGTCTTAACTTCCTGATTTTAGTGAAAATGCCTTAAAACCAACTAACAGGTAAGTTTTCTGCTGATTTCTAGAAAAGATACCTTCTCTGAGTAACGCTTCCTGGTGTGACAGATTGGTAAAGAAGTCACTGAAATGTCTTGCTTTGCATTCTCTAATAAAGCTTTAAAAATTAAACAACTGTAGAGTTTGCATATGATTTAAATTTTTAAAAAAGTTTTTACCCTGTTTCCTACCAACCAGTCTTCCCAGCTATGTTTAGCGTTAGATTTTGCTCCTTGGAAGGAGAAACAGTACTCATCCTGTTTATTCAATGATGACCAAAAAAAGTCCCCCGCCCCCCTTTTTTAAAATAAAAAAATAAATCTAGTGCTGTTAAAAATGTCTGACTCAGTTATTTTGGAAAGAACTATCTCTTTCCACAAATAGATGAGCCCACATACTAGGTTTTCTGAGTGGACTGGTACATTTCCATGACGTCAGGAAGCTGGGTGGAGTTTTTGTGGATGCAAGTCCAATGGAATAGGGACTTTTTAGGCCAAGTATAGGGGGAGTCGGACCAGGCTCTAATTTTGAATAGCCCCTCAAGCCACAAAGCATTTAGAGATTTCTCATTGGGGTAATCCAGTGCTGATCACAGTTGATGTACACTGAGTGGTCAGATTATTATGATCTCTGAACATATAAAAATCTGGCCACTCAGTGTGTGTGTGTGTGTGTGTGTGTGTGTGTGTGTGTGTATGTGTGTGTGTACACTAGAGGCCCGGTGCACAAAATTCGTGCACAGGGGTGGAGTTTTGTGGCCCTCAGTCTAGCCTGCACCCTCTTCAATCTCGGACCCCTCAAGTGATGTCCGACTGCCCATTTAGGCCCGATCTTACCTGGCAGTCGGACATCCCTCTCACAATCCAGGACTGCTGGATCCCAACTGTTGCCTGCCTGCCTTCCTGATTGCTCCCCCCCCCCAACTGCCATTCCCTGCAGGCCCGGTCACCCCCAGTTTCCCTCCTCTGCCGGCCTGGTCACCCCTAACTGCCCCCTCCTGCAGGCCTGGTCCCTCCCAACTGACCTGCGCTGCTGGCCATCTTATGTCCACATGGGGGCAGCCAATCTTTGACCACATGGGGGCAGTCATCGTGTGTGTTGGAGTAATGGTCAGTTTGCATATTACTCTTTTATTAGATAGGATATGAGGCCTGATGCATGAATTCGTGTATGGGTGGGGTCCGGCCAGCCTGGTCAGGGGGAGGGGACATCGGCGGTTGACTGGCCTGCCTACTGGTCGAACTCCTGGTCGAGGGGACAATTTGCATATTAGCCCTTTATTATATAGGATATACACTGAGTGGCCAGATTATTATGCATTTAGAGATCATAATAATCTGGCTGCTCAGTGTACATCATCTGTAGTAGCTGCTGCGAGAACAATGAGAGATGCTTGCTTATAGGATCGCTGACCTTTGATTAAAGTGCTGTAAATGTGACTCAGTCTTGATTTATAATCCAAGTTGAAATCATCACTGTTTTTCTTCTTATGGGCTTCTCAATAGCTGTCATTAAATTTTGATGACTGCCAGGCATTCAGTTAAGTTAAAGCTGACCTACTCAATTTATTAGTTTTAATTGAGTACTGCACTGTAATCCACACAGATCTTTCCCTGTTTTGAAGCCCTTCTTATGAAAGAAAGACCCACCCAGGCTTTTTTTTCCCCTTCCCATTGATTCCAAAGAAAGAGAAAGAAAGAGGGGGGAAAGAGAGAAACATTGATTTGTTGCCCCCTGCACTCACCCCAACCAGGGTTTGAACCTTCAACTTGGGTATGTGCCCTGACCAGGAATCGAACTCGAGACCCGGCAGTGGGCAGGACGATGCTCTCACCACTGAGCCACAGCAGCTAGGCCCATTCAGGCTTACCTGTCACATGTACTGATTATTTTTGTATGCTACTTTTTCTTTTATCAAGACTATTATAGCATAGTAGAGTGCTCATGTCATCTCTCTTACTACTTGGGTTTCTTCCTACTAGTATACTGTCCAGTGTACGACAGTATACTAATGATGCCAATTATTTGATCAGCCTTACCTAGAACTAGTGAAATGATTAGCCTCGCTAGTATTTTCCTTCTATTTTTCTATCTTTTGCCAGACTGAAGCCCCAACTGTCTTGCAGGCATCTCTTGATAGTTATTGAATTTCTTACTTAATACAGGCATTATAATTTTGGATGTAGCTTTTTAAAAGGGACTTTTAAAAACCTTAACCTTGAATTTGGATACTTGTTCCCCAGGTGGAAAAGCATAATATGCTAATTAGATCGGATATTCTTCTGAGCGCCCTTCCAGACAACCTTCTGGACAAAGCCGCAGTGGTGGGGGCCAAGACAGAGGCCCCTGCCCACCGCCCAGCACCACACCGTGAGGCAGAGGCAGCCGCCACAGTGGAGGGCCAAGCCCCTTGCATGAATTTCGTGCATCCATCCTCTGGTATTCATATAAAACAATTTGGGGGGGGGGGGGGGAATACAAAGGAAAAAGAGAAATTTGCCCCACCAGATGCCAAAATATATTTTACAGCTCTAAAGATAAAATAGTGTGGCTTAGGTGTGAGAATAGATAGATGATATAGATGGATGATGGATAGATGTATAAATAGGTGGGTAGAAAGAACAGAGGAGTTATTTAGTGCAAAAGTGCTATAGTTGCTAATCATGCTCCTAAATCTTGCACATATTTTTTCATAGTTTAAACATTTTTTTTCTATATTCATAAGTACGACACTCTTTAGTTTTGTAAACCCTCAGGGTTGCTATATTTTCACAAATGTTATAAAGAAGAAAGTAAAATCTATATAAAGCCCTAATATGCAAATATATCGAACAACCGGTTGCTATGACGTGCACTGACCACCAGGGGGTGCGCACGGAACATGGCAGGCGTTGGCAGCAGGCAGCAGTGTGGAACATGGTGGGCATCGGCCAAAGCAGGATGGTGGAGCAGGTGAATGGGGGCATCAGACCAAGGTGAGGCGCCGGTTACTGTCATCTGTGTGAGCCTCTGGTGGTTACTGAAAATTCTTTGCTCCCATGTACCGCAGTACCACCGGGTACTCGCACCTGCTGCTGGCCCCTGCACTACTGGCATCAGCCCCACTCCCACCTGCTGTTAGTGCCAGAGCGTCACTCCCACCCGCTGCCAGTGCCTAGTGCTAGCCCTGATCGCTTGGTGCTGTCAGCAGGTGCAAGCAGTAGTTGCCTGTCCTGATCGCCCCTCAGGGATTCTCCACCTTCCCCTGCCCCGAGGAGTGATCTGGCAGCTGCCATTCGCACCTACTGCCAGCGATGGTCCTGCTCACACCTGTAGCTGGTGCCGGAGCCGCCACTTGCACCTGCTGCTTCTGCCTCGTGCCAGTCCTGATTGCTTGGCGAGTGTGAACAGGACTGGCACTGTCAACAGGTGCGAGCAGTGGCTGCCAGCAGTACCCCTGGGTGCTCGCACCTGCTGAAGGCATGGGCCCTGCTCACACTCGCTGATCGCACTGGCCCCAATTGTTGCACACTGTTAGTGAGTGTGAGTGGCGCTGGTGCCATCAGTGTGTGGGAGTGGTGGTGGTGGGGCTGCCAGCAGATGGGACTGAGGGCCGGGGCAGGAGAGGCCGGGTGGAGGCTCAAAGGATGAGCCGAGATCCTCCTCTGTGCCCACCACAGCCTCGTGGCCCACAGTTCCTTTCAAGATGCACAAATTTTGTGCACTGGGCCCCTACTCTATACCAATAAAGGCGTAATATGCTAATTAGACCAGGAGATCTTCCAGATGTCCTTCTGGACAAAGCAGTGGTGGTGTGACCAAGGCAGAGGTGGTTAGGGGTGATCAGGCCAGGAGGGGAGGGCAGTTGGGTGTGATCAGGTAGGCATGGGGGGGCAGTTAGGGGTGAGGAGGCTGACGGGGGCCAGTAGGGTATGAGAAGGTCAGTAGGCAGAGTGGTTAGGGGCAATCAGACAGGCAGGCAGGTGAGTGATTAGGAGCCAGCAGTCCCAGATTGCGAGAGGAATGTCCCACTGCCGGTTTAGGCCTGATCCTGCAGGGGTCCCAGATTGGAGAGGGTGCAGGCCAGGCTGAGGGACATCTCCTCTCCCCCTGTGCATGAATTTCGTGCACCAGGCCACTAGTCCTATATAATAAAAGCCTAATATGCTAAGTGTCCAGTTGACTGCTTAACCAATCAAAGTGTAATATGCTAATGATATGCTAAGGCCACTCAATTGCTCACTATGATGTGCACTGACCCCCAGGGGGCAGACAGTCAACTAGTCAACCAGTTGCTATGATGTGCACTGAACACCAGGGGGCAGAAGCTCCAACTGGTAGGTTAGCTTGCTGCTGGGATCCAGCCGATCAGGACTGAGACAGATTGAACACGCCCTGGAGCCCTCCTGCAGTCCCTTCCCAGATGGCCAACCTCCTGTGTCCCTCCCCAGCCCTGATTGTGCACTGGTGTGGTCCCTTGGCCTGGCCTGCACCCTCTCCCAATCTGGGACCGCCTGGGGGATATTGAAGAGCCACATCCAACAGGCCACTCCCCTCAGGAGGGTGCCAGATATAGAGCTCATTACTCGGGAGTGCTGCTGAGGTGGTATGAACTTCTCCTGATTGAGACTGATTGGGTGCAAGCCTGTGGTAGGTGCATTGGGGCCAGGATGAGTGGGAAAGGCAGGCAGGAACTGCAGGAGACATTGGATACGGGTTTTGGCCCTATCGCAGGCCAGCCAGAGGGACCCCATCCGCGCATGAATTTGTGCACCAGGCATCTAGTTTATTATAAAGAACCTGTTGCTTTGAGGAACAAAGTCCTCTATGAAGGGAGGCTTGCACACTTAAAAATAAAGGTCCGATGAGAGATGATGTAGCTGAAATGGTTATGAGCTTAGGCTGTGGTATGAAGCAGGCTACTTTGCATTTACTTGTATGTCTTTGGGATGGCAACTAAGCTTCAGTTTCTTTTGTCAGTGTGGGAAACATATTTTATAGAATTGTGAAAATGGAAGCATGTCATGCATGCTAAACATTTAGCACTGTACCTGACACAGAAGAGGTGTTTGATAAGAGTTACCTGTGATATTATTTAGTATATTTTTAAAATCCTCACCTGAGGATATTTTTCCATTGATTTCTAAAGTGAGTAGAAGAGAGAGGGAAAGACAGAGAGAAACATTGATGTGAGAGAAACACATGGATTGGTTGCCTCCTACACGTGCCCCAACCAGGGCCTGGGCCAGGGAGAGTCCTACAACCAAGGTACATGCCCTTGACTGGAAACCTGGGACCCTCTGGTCCACAGTCCGACGCTTTATCCACTGAGAAAACCTGCTAGGGCTGGTTTTATTGTTAATAGACCTTTAAACGCACTGTGAAGGGTTTTTGTTTTTTAAACTCACAATAGTTACAAGTCCTGAAGACTTCAGAAAAGCAACTTTATTTTCAAATCAGTTTCATAGTTTTCTTGGAAGACAAGCAATTCTTCTCTTTGCAGAATGGACTGACTATATATAATTTTTTTCAGTGAAGAGAATTAAAGATTATCAGTACTGATCCCATCTACCTTTTTCTTATTTTCTGTCAGCATTTGAGCATGTTAATTGCTACAGTGAAATTCTTCATTTTTATGGAGAATATGAGAAAAAGTGTGTTCAATTTCAGTGAAAGAGATATAGGTTAGATGTAAGAACTTTCTGATTGTAAGGCTGCCAAGCAGATAAGAGTGACTTCTTTGTGGCCTCCTGAGGTTATTTCAGGACTCCTGAGACTCATCTAGATTCACATTAAACATGGACTTCAAACCTAATGGAGCATCCTTGCCCGAATTGTGGCTGCCACTCGGTGTTGGTTAATTCTCCTGCATATACAGTAAAGCATTCTGATACTTTTGGTCTATTTGCAAATAACAGGACAGCATAGGATAGAAAATACATGTTTTAACTAATCTGAAATAATTGCTAAATTTCTAACAGATTATAAAACTCTTTCAGCAGTTATAGAGCTGTTTTCGGCAAGAGGACAGGTTAAGTGGGAAGAAAGTTAATGCAGCCTTGTTTCTGATAGAAGAATGGGTGAGTTGTCTCTTTAAGAAGTTATACAACAATTTAAGATTTATCAAGAATAAGTAAGATCATTTAAAAAAAGACCAGCAATTTTCTTGATTTGCCTTTAGGAAGGCACAGATTTATTTTTGGCTTTAGCTTTGTTAAAGTAATTGAGTCTGGTCCATAAACAGTAGGCATGATGTTAGAACAATAGTCCTGTACACATAGTTCAGATCCCAGCTCTGCCACTTTCTAGCTGGCTTCTGGCAAATAAATTAACTTTTCTGAGCCTCAGTTTCTCATTTGTAAAATGGGGAAATAGTACCTTCTCATGTGGTTGTTATGATGATTGAGATAATGCACACAGCACTGTCTGGCACAGAGAAAGTGCTTAATAAAGGGAAGCCATGATGATGCCAGAGATGATCATGACAGGAACAAGGACATTGGTTAGTTGCTTTAAAAAAGGAAATTATAGCCTGGCTGGTGTGACTCAGTGGTTGAATGTCAACCTAGGAACCAAGAATTCACCAATTTGATTCCCTATTAGGGCACATGCCCATGTTGTAAGTTCAGTCTTCAGTAGGGAGTGTGCAGGAGGCAGTGGATCAATGTTTCTTTCTCATTGGTATTTTTATCTCTCTATCCCTCTTGTTTATTCTCTAAAAAGCAGTAAAACACATATTTTAAAAAATTATATATGCTAGTCCAAATAGGATCCAAACTATATATGCTAGTCCAAGTAGGCTCTTAATGCCACATCTGAATAACAGAAAATTTTAGTTTTTGGAAACCTATGTTTTTACTTATATTATTAATCTTTGAGTTGGTGACAATTTTTATTTTATCCTGCTGATTTATGGAAAAGTACCCTTCCTCTAATATAATAACTACAGTTCCTGCAAGAACTAAATGATATTCTGACTTTTTTCTTAAGTTGAATGAATTGAAATTATTTAAATATTGGCATATGGTATGATTTCAGCTATTTAAAATACCTCAGAATGGGATGTGATATTGTTTAAATATAGTCTGAATGGCTTAAAGAATTCATTTAAAAAAATATATTTTACAGAGAGGAAGAGAGAGGGATAGAGAGTTAGAAATGTCGATGAGAGAGAAACATCGACCAGCTGCCTCTTGCACATCCCCCACTGGGGATGTGCCCGCAAACAATGTACATGCTCTTGACCGGAATCGAACCCAGGACCCCTTCAGTCCGCAGACCGACTCTCTACCACTGAGCCAAACCGGTTTTGGCTAAAGAATTCATTTTAAAAGTAGGCAAGAGACTTAACTCAGGCAGCTTATAAAAGAAGAAATAGTACTTTAAATATATTTAACTCATTTTAGTCAAAGAAATGCATAAGCAAAAGGAAGACATCACAGGTCCTTTTTAATCAGGCTTTTGAAGATGAACAAGATGGACAATGCCTTGTGTTGGCTCTTAATGACTTGATGGTCAGTTGTGACTGTCTCTCTGGAAAGCAGGCTGGCAGCGTGTATCAGAATTTTAAATGCAAATATTCTCTGACTCAGCAAATGCATGTCTGGAAGTATATAATAAGGAAATAAGAGAAAGAGTGTACAATACATGATCTAATTACCTTCACTGTGGAATTGCTAAATATACCCCCACAGTGGAACCCATTTTAACATCTATTAGTGGGCGTTGTTTAAAATGGCAGCACTGTAGAAGATGGAGTGTGCCATGTTTGCTTAGTTTCAGAGGGACCTAAGTTCAAATCCTGCCTCTACCACATTTAGCTGTATGATTTTAGGCAGGTTACTTAATCCAGTTGAATTTCACTTACCTCCTCTCTAAGTGGGAATAATAATGGCACATGAGTTTTAGGATTGGTATAAGGATTAAGCGAGATGATACCCATAAAGCACTGTGTCTAGCCAAAAACAGTTCATGTTAGGAAATACTATTACTATGTGCTCCTTAAAAAGAATAAAAAGGATCTGTTTGTATTAACATTAAAGGATGTCTGCAAGAGAGTAAGGGCAAAGCAAGATTCAGAACACTTTATATAAGCCCATTTATATTAAAACTGTGTGTGTGCCTTTTTGGCTGGAACTACCATCTTCCAGTAATTCACCAAAATGACTAACACAAAGGAAAAGAGGAGAGGCACCTGCTATATGTTCTCTAGGCCTTTTAGAAAACATGGAGTTGTTCCTTTGGCCACATACATGAGAATCTACGAGAAAGGTGATATTGTGGACGTGAAGGGAATTGGCACTGCTCAAAAAGGAATGCCCCACAAATGTTACTATCGCAAAACTGGGAGATTACATTGTCACCGAGCATGCAGCGGGCATTATTGTGGACAATCAAGTAAAGGACAAGATTCCTGCCAAGAGAATGAATGTACGTAGTGAGCATATTAAGCACTCTTAAGAGCCAAGATAGCTTCCTGAAATGTGTCAAGGAAAATATCAGAAAAAGGAGGCCCAAGAGAAAGGTACCTGGGTTCAACTGAAGTGTCAGCCTGCTCCACCCAGACAGCACACTGTGAGAACCAGTGGGGAGGAGCCTGAGCTGCTGGGACCCATTCCCTACGAATTGATGGCATGATAAGAGGGAAAAATAAATAAGACTTCTGTGCTGATAAAAATGTATCTCTTAATTAGGTAGAAGTGTGGCATCCCTTCCCCCCAAAGAATAATTAAAGAAAACTTTGTATCACCCTAAAACAACAACAAACATACATGTGTGTTTGTGTTTATATATGCACTAAAGTTTTGGAATGACGTAGCAACAGTTAACATTTAATGAGCACTCTACTAAGTCTCAGGTACTGTTTCAAGTGCTTTAATACATATCAATCAGTTTCTTAAAATTAGTTAATATATTTTAAGTGCTTAGAACAATACCTATACTTTATAAAGAGACTTAATAAAACCCTAGTTACTAATCTTCACATGCTGTCATTATCTTTACTTTATAGATAAGGACACCAACACACTACAGCTTGTAAGCGGCAGAGCAAGAATTTAAACGTAGGCAGTCTAACTCCAGTCTATTGCCCAGCAGTTAAAACTGAATTTTATGGCCCTGACCGGTTTGGCTCAGTGGATAGAGCGTCGGCCTGTGGACTGAAGGGTCCCAGGTTCGATTCTGGTCAAGGGTATATACTTTGGTTGCGGGCACATCCCCAGTGGTGAATGTGCAGGAGGAGCTGGTTGATGTTTCTTTCTCTTCGATGTTTCTAGCTCTCTGTCCCTCTCCCTACCTCTCTGTAAAAAATCAATAAAATAAAATAAAATAAGACACTTAATATTATGGGAGGCAGGATTGTGAGATCATTTTTATTTTGAATTTTAATCTACTTCTGGATATTTTCACATTTATACATGAAACACTTTACTTTCATAAATACAAAAAAAAGATATTTCCAGTTTGGAAAGAAAAAAGTGTATTTTTTTATTTTAGAAAATTTATTTTATCTGCTATAAAATACCAATAGCAAATTCCAGGTATTTGAATATACACTTAGGTTTGACCTCATGCTTGGTTGTCATGAACAAGGAGTGCCCGTGACCCCATGCAATGTATAAGATTTTGGGAACCTCACTTTGGGGCACATTTTTTAAAGGAAATAATTATAGACAGAGGTAGGAACCCAAGCTAAATCTACATCACTTAATGGTGTCTAGCTTCTGTAATTAAAATCCTAATAGCTTTCAAGAAGCTTTTAGTCATAGTAATTTGGTTTCTACTAAGTAGAGTTAAATGTCATTCTTCAGCCTTCTGAGAAAAGCAGGTAGAAGCCAGTTATTGATCCAAAAAATCTATAAGCATAAGAGGGAGCAATGCTTTAGTGTCAGACATGGACGTCGTTGCTATACCATATCATCCAGAACTCAGCCGCGGCTGTCAGTGTTCTGAGAGTTTCTCTGCAGGGTCCGTACCGTGTCCTACAGCTGCCACTGCACTGTGCTCTCTCCAGCTAGATTGGGAGCTCCTCGTGAGGGCTGAGTGCTCTAGTCCAAGCATTTCCACCACATAATCCCTGGTCGGGGCACGTACTAGAATCAACCAATGAATGCATAGAAAAATAAATGGAACAGCAAATCGATATTTCTCCCTCCTTCTTTCCCTCCCTTCTTTCTTCCTCCCTCCCCCCCTCCCGCCTTTACCCTCTCTGTAAAAGTCAAGAAGAAAAAGCTGGACATAATTAAACTCATAAGCTGATTTATGGAAGGGCTTGCCAATATACTCACTTGAATTACAGGATATCCTTGATAACAACTAACTGTACAATGTACTTTTTGTTCCATTTTAGGTATTTTTTCTCTCCTATACTTTTTACAAATAAAACCAGAATTGTGTTCTAGAGATCATAAGACAATAAAATGGTATGGCCCTGTTTGATCTGACCTTAGATAACAAGCTGTTCAAGTATTACAAAGATCACTAGTACTAAGATTCTGCCGTTTTGTATTATGGTGTTTTAATGAGGTGGATGCCTCCTGGACTTTCTCACAGTTAACAGTAGTCAAGTAGTGTGTGTGTGTTTAACACAATGTCTGAGTTTGATGAGTCACATGGTATGTCTGCTTTTAGCTGGGAACAGAGTTCTTTGGTCACTTGTGATGCTCAAAAAGTCTCTTGGGAGAGCTGACTCAAAATAACTAAAACTAACTCATAGCTACTTATATCTTAAACTTGATGATACCATGTTCTAATTTTAGTCTAATTTTTGCCCTCAAAAGGACTGCTGCTTCTGGCTTTTAAGTTGTTAAATTAGTGTGATCTCTTTCAGCAAGTTGTTTTTATTTGAAGAGGAACCATAAACAAAATAACACAGTAATTTTCAAATTAAAATTAAGAAATATAAAAGAAATTTGTACAATGGCGGGCTCCACATAGGTCCCTCCTGAAGCTATGATAAAGAAGCTTTGAATATTTTGAATGAATGCGAAATTAAAATAGTTTATATTTTCAATTAAAGTCATGTTTTATAAATTTGCATTTTATATTCTCCTTTAAACTCATCTATTTTCAAGTTTAATTTTGTGTGAATGTCAGTCTGTTTCTCTCTCTCTCTCTCTCTCTCTCTCTCTCTCTCTCTCTCTCTCTCTCATTTCTATTAGAAGCTCACTTTTAAGATGAGCACATTTGTTATAGTTGGACTGCTGAGTGATTTATGTGTTCAGGCTGCTTCCCAACGCTTGCTCCTCCCCTTTCCTTAACCAGCATGTCACACCACCTCTTACCACCCATCATTTTCCTGCCCTGCCCATTTATTGGTTGTTCCCCGTCACACCAGGTCTTCATCTTTTAGCACAAAATAGGCATTCTTGGCTACACTGGTGTTTTGAATCAGGCACTATCTCCTTTAGAACAGACTAAGTAGGAGTAAAGGGAAGGGGGGATATTCTTTAACGCTAGAGCATTTATTTAGTCTCTTCTTATGATTTTGGAGTAGTTTTTTTTTTAACCTTGAATAAGACTTGAAGTTAACTTAAGTAAGATTTATGCTGCCTGCTTTTTTATTTTGACAGGGTCTTTGAGTTACCAGTAGAAAAGCTAATTAGAGAAGAGAGTGATAGTTGGTGAACACAAAAAAAACTCTCCCTGAAAAGAGGTGTAAAAGATGACTGAAAAAAAGTAACAATTCCCATTTGTCTAATGGTTTGTCTTTAGTTTTCATCCATGACTTCAAATTCTTTTTGCTGTTCTTTATAACCCTGCACAAAACCAGAACTAAGAATTTGGCTCATAGGAAAAAATCCAAGTTCAGTGGTTCCTAGAAAAACAACTGGCTGGGTGGCTGTCATCCTGGCTGGGTGGCTCAATTAGTTGAGCATTGTTCCGTGCACCAAATGGTCCCACAATTCCTGGTTAGGACACATACCTGGCTTGTGGATTTTTTCCCTGGTTGGGGTGCATATGGAAGGCAGCCGATGTTTCTCTTACCCTCCTTTTCTCCCTCCCTTCCTCCTTCCTTCTCTCTTTCTCCTTCCCTCTCCCTGTCCTTCTTTCTCATCTTCTCTCTCTCCCTTCCTATTTTTCTGAAGTCAATAAAACAAATCCTAGAGTGAGATTTTAAAACAACACTCTGCTAAAAAGTACAAATTGATTCTCTTACTGTTCCTATGTCTACTCACACACAACTACTCTTAAATACTTTTTTCTTATAAAAACGATTGTTTCCCTTATGGGAAAATTTTTAAAAAATGATTAAGGACAAAATTGAAAGTTTATAATTTACCCTTTTTTCATATAGTAGAGTGCATATTTCACATAAAGATAGAACTTTGTATCTTATTTATATAGCATTATTTCTCAGGCTGTTGAAGTTTTTTGAGGGAATTTTTTTTCACTATTATTTCTATGTCATTTCTTGCTGTCATCATCATTTTATCAATAATTTTACCTAATTTTAAACATTTGTTCTGCTTGTTATTTTAAACAGTGCATTGATTTAAAAAAAAAACAAACTATAAATCTTTATTGCGATTTTGATTACAGTACATTTTAGGATACATTCCTAAAGGTGGAATTATTATGTCAAAAGATAAAGAAATCTTTAAATTTCTTGATAGAAATTGCCATAATCCCTACTAGGAAGAATTATATCTCTGCCAGTTAACATAAGCACAGGGATTGATAGTATTAAGATGGTGACATAGGTTATTCCCAATTTTAATCCCCATTACAGAAGACGAACTAGCAACTATCTGTTGCTAACTAACTAGCAAGATATCACAATCCAGGGTTGAGGGTGACACACCTCCCACCCCAGACCTCCTACAGCCTTGCTTGAATACTGATAAGCAATCTTTTAAGTACTGTCCCTATCCCCCCATAACCAGAGAGCCTGACATGATTCTGAGCAGCTTTGGAGTCTAGTCTATGTTACCACCCAGCTATGGAGCCTACTCTATAGCCCTTCTGTGCAGCAGAACCCAACTTATGGCCTTGACCAATTGTTGAACACAGTCTGCGGTCTCATTCAGGCAGAGAGCCAGCCAGTGACACCACCCATTTGCAGCATCACCTGATGTGAGGGCTTAGACAGCAACCCTAGCCAATCCATGGAGCACAGTCTCTAGACCATTAAATACAGGATACAACTGGAGGCCCTTCCCAACCAAAGAACCTGGGGCTAGTCTAATAGTGGAGCATAGCCAATGGCCTACCTGATCACACAGCCCAGCCTGAGGCCTTGCCCTACTTCACAACCCAGCCTGTGACCCTGTTTGATTGCATTACATAGCCAGAAGCCCCATCTGACCTCAAAGCTCTGCGTGCGACCCTGTCTCAGCATGGAGTCTAGCTAGCAGCACTACCTGGTTAGGAAGCATTGCCAGGGATCCCACCCAACCAGTTATGATTACAGAGATCCAGTCTATAGCCATGTCCAATCATGGAGTCCAAACAGTGGCATCATCCTACTCAGGAACACTGCCAGCTTCCTTACCCAATCAAGGAACCTTCCGAGTGGCCTTATTTGAATGTGGAGCTCAGCCAGCAAGTTCCTCTAACTGCACAGCCCAGTCACAACAATCCTCCTGACTTTAGAACATGGGAAGAGTCCTCACCCAAGTAGAGACCCCATAGAAAGTCCTGCTTGCCCACAGGCACTACCTGTACCCCACGCTGAGCTATCTGGTGAAGGTCTTTCTCTACCAACAAAACCTGTAAAGTTTGGAGGAGGAGACCACTTACCTAAATGTGTAGATACTAACACAGGGAATAAAGAAAAACAAAAAATCAGGTAAACATGATACCATTAAAGGAAATTAATAAAACTTCCGTAACTGACCCCAAAGAAAGGGAGATCTATAAACTATCTGACAAAGAATTCAGAATAATCTTAAAGAAGCCCAGTGAACTTCAAGGAGATAGAGAGCTAAATAAAATAAGGAAAGCAATGTGTAAACAAAATGAAAACTTCAACAAATTGATAAAAAAAAATCAAACAGAAATCTTACACCTGAAGAATACCATGAAACTGAATTCAGTTAAGAGCTTCAACAGCAGACTTGACCAAGTAGAAAAAAGAATCAGTGAACTAGAAGATATGTCATTTTAAATTATCCAGTCAAAAAGAAAAGGAATGAAAAAAAAAAAGTAGAGAAAGCCTATGGACTTATGAGATAGGATTAAGAAATATAAATATGCATTATGGGAATTCCCGAGAAGAGAAAGAGAAAGCAATATTTAAAGCAATAATGTGTGGGTGGTAAATATACAATGCAATATACAAATCATGTATCATAGAAATGTACACTTGAAACCTATAGATCTTATTAACCAATGTCACCCAATAAATTCAACTAAATAAATGCAATAATGACTGAAAACTCCCCAAACTTGGGGAGAGAAATGCATATCCAGATTCAAGAGTCCCAACATTCAAATTGGTTGAGGCTATAAAGGGTAATATTTATGTGTGGAATCTTAAAAACAAACAACAAACTTTAAAGTTCAGAAGAATTTTTAGTAATTATTTGGATCAACATACCCAAGTCGTCTGACATTAATAGTATTACTATGGCCAAATAATGGTTTAGAAACTCAATCATTAAAGTATATTTTGTCTGCAGGAAAAATATATCTCTTTCTAAAACAATACTGAAAATAAGAGATAATGTTAACTTCTGCACCATTGTACCATCACTACCAGGCTTATGACTTCATACTAAAACAAAAAAGAAAGTATCTATGAATTCACTCTTCTGGACTAGTGAATAGGGCATACACCAAATGTAGAGAGTCACATTAACTAATTGAAAACAAAACAAAAGCTTTTGATACTAAACGCAGTCACTAGATTATAAATTGGATGTCTGTTGCCTCATAAGAATTGCAGCATCCTGTGTAAAAAGTGATTAGTTCTTCTCAGGAACACTTTTTTCTACCCTATCTATACCCCCAAATTAATATTAACTTCTGCCGAAATCGGTTTGGCTCAGTGGTAGAGCGTCAGTCTGCAGACTGAAAGGTCCCGGGTTCAATTCTGGTCAAGGGCATGTACATTGGTTACGGGCACATCCCCGGTAGGGGGTTTGCAAGAGGCAGCTGGTCTATGTTTCTCTCTCATCGACGTTTCTAGCTCTCTATCTCTCTCTCTTCCTCTCTGTAAAATATCAATAAAATATATTTTAAAAAATATTAAATTCTAATACAACTTCTACAAATTCCTCTTTTTTTCACTTCAGGTCTTTCAGTTTAAGAAACTGCTATGTACTTTTTGATACATTTCTCTCCTCCTTCCGTTAAAAGCAATCTAATTTGTCAAATCAAGTAGATATAAGACTAGGCGAAATAGGGAATATACACTAGAGACACATTTATAAACTAACTTAGGATAGCAGCCCAAGGCAAGAGGGGTGATCTCAGAAGACTGGGCAGGGAAGGGAAGAAAATTAATCATTTTGCCATTTAATATGAGTCAAGAGATGTTTTAAAATACTTTCTCACATAATTTATTGATTTATCAAAAACCTCACATTTCTCTGTGCCAGGCACTACTTAGTATTTACAAGTATTAACTTGTATAATGATACTAAGTATCACTACTTAGTATTTTATAAGTATTAACTTTCCTAATTCTTAAAAATCTTGTATTAGCATAATCAGCATGTGCATAGTTGACCATTGTTATCTTTATAGTTATCTACAGAAAAGTGAAGCATGGAATTATTAAGTAATTTGCTTAAAGTCACACAGCTAATGAATGTCTGGGCCAAAATTCAGATCCAGGAAATCTGGCCCTGCATCACTATGCTCTGCTGCCATCGAAACATCACATCAAGGCCGTACTGTTGGCATGCATGATCTCCATTGTATTTTATTATCTTTTTAGAAATTGTTGTTGTTGTTAAAATATACTTTTGTTAATTTCAGAGAGGAAAGGAGAGGGAGAAAGAGAGAAACATCAGTAATGAGAATCATTGATCGGCTGCCTCCTGCATGCCCCCACACCGGAGGTCCAGCCCACAACCTGGGCATGTGCCCTTGACTGGAATAGAACCTGGGACCCTTCAGTCTGCAGGTCAATGCTCTATTCACTGAGCCAAACCAGCTAGGGCCATTATTTCCATTTTAGAGATGAGAATCCTGAGTCTAGTTAAATAAGTCAGACAAGATCATCCTTAAACTTACTCTTCCCAACCAGTTTAGCTGTTCTGATACTACTGTGTTTCCCCGAAAATAAAACATCCTCCGAAAATAAGACCTACTTACAAGTTTCCTTCTGAGTGAAATATAAGGCATCCCCTGAAAATAAGGCCCCAGGCTCTGTCTCAGAATGAAAATTAATTTACCATAAACTGGTCGCTAGGGCCACCCCGACTGGCATCTAGCAACCAGTGACATTACTCGGAGTCTGACATCACTGCTGTGTGGAGGCAGAGCAGAGGTCGGAGTGAGCAGTGAGTGTGGGGTAGGAGAGAGGAGGAGACTTTCGCAGATGCGTATAGAACAGGAGGATTAGAGCGGACGGGACTCGGCGAAGGTGGTGAGTGCTGGTCTGTCCCTGGTGACACTACCTGATGCTCGCAGCCGCCTTCATGATGACTGAAGGTTCTCAGTCAGTGGCAGACCCTGCTCCAGCCCAGATCCAGGCCCCAGCAGCCCAGTGACAGTCCCCAGGTAGTCCCCAGGGGCTAAATGTCTGATAAAGGGATAGGGGGGATGTCTGGTGAAGGTGTTCAGTGGCACAGGGGTGCAGGAAGGGGGATCACTTAAAATGACACAGGAGGATCAGATGGGGCAATCAAAATGACACAGGAGGATCAGAGGGGACAATCAAAATGACACATGAGGATCAAAAGGGGTTACTAAAATGATAATCCCCCCCTTCTGATTCTCCTGTGCCATTTTGATTCCCCGCTCTGATCCCCCCTGTGTCATTTTAAGTGATCCCCCTCCCCCCACCTTGATACCCCAATTCCTTTTTTTACCCCTAGAAATGAGCACAAAAAGAAAAAGCTACTCCGTGGAGTACAAGAAAGGAATCATGGAAGACTCTTGGGGCCAAAATCTTACTGCTTTCTGCAAAGAGAAGATGATGAGTATCCAATTGGTTCGAAAATGGAGAGCAGAGTATGGTAACCTCATTGAACAAGTGGACAAGGGAAATGCTAAAAAGCACAAGTGTGGATCAGGTCGGCAACCATTATTTTCTGAGCTGGAAGATTTGATCTGTGAATGGGTTGTTGACAGGAGAGCAAAGGCTTTGGTTGTGAATAGGGCTCAGATTCAAGAATTTGCCCTTGCAATGGCACCACAGTTTGACATAGCCCCCGAAAACTTAAAAGCATCACAACACTGGCTGGATAATTTCCTTCAGTGAAGTGAACTGTCTTGAAGAAGATCTACAACATTGTTTAGGTTGGAAGATACTCAAGTTGTTAAGCGAGAACTTGCATTCAAGTCCTTTATTGATGATGCTGACTTCTCTAAATACAATCTTTCCAACATGATTGCTATGGATGAAACTGCAGTGTTTATGGGCCAATCATCTCAAACAACAATTGAACAGCAGGGTGCCTCCTTAGTGTACATTCCCTCCACTGCTTACGAAAGTGCACATGTTTCCTGTATTTTGGCAATTAGTCTGGATGGCACTAAAATCCCACCTTTAATCATTTCTAAGGGCAAGAAAGAAAAGATTGAACGTGTTTTGGGCATTTTTATTCTTGGAACTGAAAAAGCCTGGGCCACACAAGCAGTTATAAGGAAGTGGGTCGATTTAATGCTGCTGCTTGTTATGTGAGGGAGCCAAAGAGGTCTGCTAGTCTGGGATGCAGCCAGCACTCATCGCACTAAAGACATGAAGACATTTCTTCACGAAAGAAAAATAGATCAGATAATGATTCCTGCAGGAATGATGGCCTATCTCCAGACTCTTGATATTGCAATAAACAAGCCATTCAAAGACAATTTGCGCATGGAAATTAATGACTACATTGAAAATAGAATGGAAAGAAATCAGTGTGGAAACTTTGTGAGACCTAAACTGCAAGAAGTTGTGACTTGGGTGAAGAATTCATGGGAGAAAATCACTGACAGCATTGCAAATGTACTGTGAGCAGGCTACCTTGACAAGAAGTACTCATTTAAAGACAGTGCTATTGCTAAAATGGAGTCACAAGAAATTCACCAGGAAATTCAGGAATTGGATCGTTCTGATGATGTTCCAGAAGATGATGACATGATTATCATTGAATAAATGAGTAAATTCTTGATACTGTAGGATTCACAGTTTGTCTGGTTTGTGTTGATAACTACCGTACTACCGTACCGTATACAGGTAATAAATTTCCTTTATTTTCATTTCACAATAAATGTGTACCATATTCTTCTTCATGGCAAAATAAGACATCCCCTGAAAATAAGACTTAGCCCATCTTTGGGAGCAAAAATTAATATAAGACACTGTCTTATTTTCGGGGAAACAGGGTACCTATCCTTACCAAGAAATGATAGGACCATTTACCTAGTCGTTCAAATCTGAATCCCAGAAATAATTTTTACATTTTACTCTTTCCAGCTAAGACCTTCTTTTAGTCTCTTCTGCTACTATCTTAAAAGGATCACACTCTCAGTGTTTACAGGAAGCAGATAATAAAGCTTACAGATAATATGAGTGAAGAAAGGTAGGCATGAGGGGGTAGAAAGTTAGTGGACTGTGGCTGGAAAGCAGATAATAAAGCTTACAGGTAATATGAGTGAAAAAAGGTGGGCATGAGGGGGTAGAAAGTTAGGAGGCTGATGCTTCTCTGTTCCAGCTATTTCCAGTCAAGTCTGTGGGCTCATATTTGATAGATGTAATTGTTTAAGAGAAACCAGAAATCTAATTTTTAAATGAAATCTTTCCATTTTTAAATCATAATGCAAGCCAAACAAAATATGGCTTCAGGCTGTTGGTTTGTAACCCTTGACTATTTATTATTGAGTCCCCCTAAGAACTGCTGGCAGGGTCATCTAAGACCATAAAAAAACCCAAAACAAACAGATATTTACATTATAATTCAATAACAGTAGCAAAATTATAGTTATGAAGTAGCAACAAAATAATTTTATGGTTGGGGGTCACCACAACATGAGGAACTGTATTAAAGGGTCGAGGCATTAGAGAGGTTGAGAACCACTGCCTAACCTCATTTACATTCCTCTCTAGCCTAATCTCCCTAATTGGCACCTGCTTTATAATAGCAGAATCTATACAAGTGATAATCAGATAGTATTTTAGGGTTGGTTAGGAGGATTAAATGCATTAAAACATATAAAAGAGATCTTGGTACTTGGGTAAGCACTAAATAATGTTTTTATGAAAAGCCTTATCTGACTCCTATTTATGCTCAAGGTAAATTTTTTAACATGGCAAAAATAGGCGGGGAAGGGGGGGAAGGTATTTTATCATGATTTCGTCTCACCTTCATCTTCTGCTGTTTCACTAAATGTACTTAAGCCATTCTCTACACTCAAGTGTACCAGTTTACTTCATGCCCTTACACCTCTCCTCCTCTAGAGTCTCATTTCTTCTTTCTTTGTGTTCCCATAAGATTATGAACCTCCCTAAGAGGAGGTTCATATATATATATATATTACAGTCTTCCTATTCTCAGTACTTTGTGTATATGTACAATAAATGTTGAATGAGAGTCATGCAACTAGTAAAAGTTAGGACTGGGATTGGAATGCTCACTTGGCTGTGAATTTCTTCCTCTTTGCTTTTTAATTTGATTTATTGATTTTAGAGAAAGAAGAAGAAGAAGAAGAAGAGAGAGAGAGAGAGAGAGAAAGAGAGAGAGAGAGAGAGAGAGAGAGAGAGAGAGAGAGAGAGAGAGAGAGACAAACATCAATTTGTTGTTCCACTTATTTATGCATTCATTGGTTGACTCTTAATATATGCCCCGACCAGGGATGCAACCACAACCTTGGTGAATCAGGATGATGCTCTAACCCAGTGGTTGGCAAACTCATTAGTCAACAGAGCAGCAAACTGTGGCTTGTGAGCCGCAATTTGCCGACCACTGCTCTAACCAACCCTAGCTCCCTTACCAGAGCTGTTGCTTCTTTGGGTTGCACCTCAGAGAGGAAAGAAATTGTGGCTGTTCTATCATTAGGGACCACATATACAGTATTTAGCCTAACGACCTAATATAGCCTACGACATAATGGTTACAACTAATGATGAATTTAGGAAATTTTTTAATAATCCAAGGTAGTACAGTAGCATTAAAGATACTCTTTCATCTGAAATGTAATATGTGAAAACTAAGGTGAAACCACCAGTTTAACTGCTTTACCTGACTGGTAAAGTCAGGTAAAGCAGTTCTGTTTTCCCATTTTAGAAGTTTGATGGTAAAGGTTAGAGACACCACCTCTATTTATAGATGGCCTGAGTGCCAGATTTTTTATCGCCTTTCCCCAGGCTTGGTAAACGAAAGAATGTTGGACTTAACTATTATTGGTAGTGTCTCCATTAATGAATAGGGGAGTCTGGAGAAAACACGTGAACAGGAAATTCAAGGGCACCTGGTGTTGTTTTTATCAGTCCAGGAATTCTAGACTTGCAGATTGTATCCTGTTCTTTTTCTGGCTAAAGAAAGGGCTTTAATAAAAGACAAAGAACAGTATTAAATCCACTAGAGGAATAAATTTGCAATATAATAAGTGCCAGTCATCTAGCCCATTCTTTGTAATAATTTGGCCACTTTTGTTTCTTAGTTTTGTTAAATTAGAATTTTTGTAAAGCCTATTTGTGTCTGGTAACAAGAAAATATTTTTCCTTAATTTGAAAGCTCATCTCTAAAAGATGCTATTTATTCAAGAAGAATTTTTGGCCTTTTTTGTAATTGTATCATTCAAGTAGGGTTTATTTCTGAAGTTTAACATAATACTAAATGATTTTCTAATTTATAATCCAAAGGAAATTATTATAAGTGAAACATTATTGAAAATCCATTAAATTTAAGTTCAGTTACTCACCATCACTTATTTATAAAATGCCTACTGTGTCTTCAGTACTTTGCCAGATGCTGTAATACTTTCATTAAGAAAATAAATACACATCGGATTTGCTGTGATTTGGTTTTTAAACAAGCATGTATGTATAGCAAGAACTGAAAAAAACATACTGATATGGTTAAATTATAGACTGCCTGGAAGTTGTTTCATCACTTGATATCCACTTCTGAATTTTGGAGTTGAACTTATTACATCTTCCTATGATGGGAGAAACCTGATCTGTTTCTCCCTCTTTTGTAAAGACCTCAGGTTCCTAAATTTTTATCTAAAATAATTCATATTTATTTCTGTATTATTAATGCAAACAATTCCTAGTTGTTTGGAATTATTTTGAATTTTTGAAATTTTATGTTTCATAAATTTCCCCCCAATTTTTGCTCAGTAATATTTCTGCCTACCTCTAGTTCCCCAATATTGTTTCATCCCATTCAGTAGCAGAGGTTAACATTGGCCATCTCCAGTTACTTTAAAGTGGACAAAATTTCCCGGGCTAGATAGCGAGTAGTCTTTTTAAAAATTTATTTTAAAGATTTTGCTTTATCCTGATGCCATGAAACATTTAAATTGAATAACAGTTCTTTTTTTTCTGATGCATGCTCACCGAGCAATCTTCTACCCTCATTATGGCTTTGCATCCAGCTTGTCTACAAGGACAAAATGCATTTGCCAGAAGATGAAAGGATCTGTTCCTTATTAATCAATTTCTTATTGTGTAAATCAGTCAGTTGACATTGTTTCTTGTATATCAGTGTCTCCTGAACTCTCTTAGGATAAAGTAGCTTCCAGAATTCGATTGCCTGGGACACAGGCATCTGAAGCCAGACCTTGCCCCGTGGCAGACTGAGCAGAGCAGCCTGTTCTAAGAGGCCCCTTGGCTGCCAGTCAACGGCCTTCCAAGACCGCACCCTGAGTTCATTATATAGCTTTCTTTTTGACTTCTGAAATATTTACTTACGGGCTATTTCTTTGTGTGTTTTTCTCAAAAGGCATTATAAAATGTTTTGTTTGCTTTTTTAATCATAAACTTTTTGAAAGGAAATATAGTCCTTGGACAATTAGAGTTGGGTCTTGATCATTTTTCCTCCTCATAACTAGCAAACCAATTTGAAAATTCCTTATCAGCTACAGATCTGGACAAATTAGAAAGCACTATAAAATCCCTAGGCATTGCTCTTTATTATAATTTCTATGCCCCCCCCCATGTTTGTTAAAAAATAAACAGGCACTTTTTTTTTTTTACTAGTGTTTGAAGAGAATTATGTATGAACTCCAAATTTATACACCTAAAGAAGGTTCCCTAGAATACTGTTGCAAATTGTATACCTTACCACCTTTTTGAGGATTTAGGGTGAGTAGTTACATATTAAAGATGCTGGGAAGTCTTGCAATAAGAAACTTGTTTAATTTTGTATAATTGGGATTTTCTCAAATTATTTGAATTCCTCAACTTCTAATCTATCCTCCCCAGCTTCCTCCCCTGCATCCCCAACCCCCAAATCCCAATTAACAAATGGGGTTTAGGATGTCTGCTAAAAACCATCCCTGTTCTGTTTTCCTTTTTTGACTTCTCTGCATCTGATCCTGATGCATAGAACATGAACCCAGTGAGTGATTCTGATATTTCAAAAAATGCGTTGATGGTGTTATCATCATAATCTACAAGTTTAACAATGTTAATAAGGGGGAAAGAGCAAAGAGAGAGTCAGGCATTGTAAGCATGGTCACGTGGGCAGCTTCACCAGGAAGCTACAGCTTCACGTTTTCCAGGGAGCCACCGGTCCATCCCCTGCAGATCACTGGGGAAGGAATGGAACAAAGGGGGTGGTGGGCACATGCATAGTGAAGTCAGGGTACCATAGGGAAGGTGCTTGCTTGTCAGTCTAGATGGGGAACAATGGATTGGCTAGGGGTGGAACACATCAGAAACACTCAAAATTTTTAATAGTTTAAATCCCTAGACAAAAGTTCCCTCTTTCTTGCCCAAGCTTGGTCTCTTGTTCTCTCTTCTCTGTGACCTGTACTCACCCACAGGCTCACTTGTTCTCTCTCCAAAGCCATGTGTCTTTAAGCAACCGCATGGCCCGTGGCTGTGTGAACACCACAGGCAATGGACTACAGCTGGGAACACAAGCTAAGCTGGCCAGATGCTGGATTATACTGTACTTTGATATGGAGCAGATATTCTAGACAGTGACCTTCATTCTGGCCCTGCTGAAGACAAGATTAGACTTCTTCCATGGCAAGACAGACAGAGATGGGATCTTGGAGGGAACCCCATTAATTTTACATCACTAATAAAGCTTTCCATGAAACTCCATCCTCCTGTGGGGGCTTCAGGAAATTCTTTTCCTCGTGGCACCCCAAGAGGCACCAATCCTGAAACATAGAATATGAACCCAGTGATTCTGATATTTCCAAAAATGGTTTGATAGCATTGCCTTAGATAGCATTCCAAGAAGAATAGCTTAGCACTTAAAAAGCGTTTGGCTATGATAATTCTTGGGTTTCATTTATATTTATTATTTATTGTTTTTAAAAATAATACTATTATTTTTAAAGCATTTAGCACGTTTAAAATATTAAACTAAGTGCTTAAAATAATGTCTTACATTTATATAAGCCTTTATAGTTTTTTGTGTATTATCTCAGATGGCATGTGAACTCAGCAGAACAAATACGTAATACCTATCTAGGGAAAAGTGATCAGTTCAGAGCATTCTGGTGATTTGAACAAGAGCATATGATCATTTAGCAGCAGGGCCTGGATTAAATCTCTGAATTTCTGGCTTCTAGGTTCAGTAATTTCTTTTTCCACAGTTGCTTATTATTAATCAGTCTTTATTACTTGTAGCAAATTCAGCTCTTTTCCCTCCCCCATTTGATAGGTTGAGTCATTCATTAATGCCTGATGTGTGTCAGATACAGTGCTGTTGTGTCAGATACAGTATGTTGTGTTCATACTAAAAAAAATGAATCAGGAAAAGTTTTTGCCCAGAGATGCTCCTAGTTTAGTGGGATAGAGAAGTGGAGTGATAAGCAACAGTACCTGAGATACATTTATGCAAATGCTAGAGAACACATCTGAAAAAAAGAGCCCTAATACAAATATTAGGTCTCTTCTGGTAGGGCATGTTAGAGAAGTCTTCACAGTAAGGCTGTGCCTTGAAGAATCAGGGATCCTGTGAAGAGAGTTCAGGATAGGCTCTGGCCAGGTAGAGGGTTGTCCCCCATATGCCAAGATTGCAGGTTCAATCCCCAGTTAAGGCACATACAAGAATCAGCCAATGAATGCATAAGTAAGTGAAGCAACAAATCGTATTTCTCTCTCCTCTTTCTTTCCCTCTGGAAGGACGGAAGGGAAGGAGAGAGGGAGAGAGGGAGGGAAGGAATAATTCAGGACATAACTGATTTAGGGATGGGTCATGTGAGGCCTTGGAAGCATGAAAGAGTCAAGCATGTTGGGAGAAGAGTAGGCAATGAGCAACTGGAACAGCTAAGGCGGAATGGCAAGTTGGAGATAGTATTTGGAGTGGAGTTCTAACTCCATAGCTCACTAGCTATGGGACTTTTCTAAGCTTTAGTTCCTTACTTTACAGGGCTGCTATGAGGATGAAATGTAGACATGCATAAGACCTCAGGAGGAAAAAGGGAAATTCAGTAATAAAGTATCATAAAATTTCTGATATCTACCAGCATTCAATGTATGTGAGTTATCCTTATCATGTTAAGTTAATTTGATTTACTATAGGCAGTGACGAAACTGGAGCAATTTTAAACAAATAATGTGATCAGCTTCTTGTTATAAAAAAAAAACAAACTTAGAGTAGTTAGCAGAGGAACAAATTTATGATGGTAAAATAATTTGATAGTGTATGGATTTGCAGGTCCTGCAGTACTTTGAGGTATAAACTCTGTAAGATGACTATGGAACTGGAGATTGTTTACTTTAAATCTGTATTTGACATTGAAGCACAGGAAAGGCTTTTGGTTCATTCCATTATCCCTGAGTTCTAGTGCAGTTCAGGCCCATATACAGGTTGGTATCTTTGTGTAGTTAAGGAGAGGTGGGTGTTGGGGAGTAGGTGGCAAGTTTGGGGGAGTATGTTTTTGCTAAAAATAAAATGTTGATGCTCACTCTTTGCAATCTGGATCTTCTCTAGGTTGTTCTGTTATGATCCCTGTGCAAATAAGCAAAAATCTCTTTAACATATGGGAATACCCTCATTTTTTTTGTCCAGATGTAGACTGCGGTAGACAAATCTCTTAGAGTCAGTGTCCAGCAAACAGCCGCCAGAGTTCAACAGCCCCCCTATGAAGCAGCCTTTCTATTACATTCCTTATCGTGCCCAATTGTACAGATTATCTTCTTCAAACTAGTACTTTGGCTGTCCCAGTGGTTTTTCAAAGTTGGCACTTGAATGGTGTTAATTAGACATACACAAAACTTCCTCATTGTCACTTGGCTTAATTCACACATTTGTGTTTCCTGCATGGTTCCTACAGGCATTTGAGGGTCTTTTGAAAATGAAACGGACCTCCTAGTTTAGAGAAGTATACTATATCTTTATAGTATTGTCTGAAATGACAGAATTCAGAATGAAATGGGGCAATCGCAACCGTGGCCTCTGTCTAAGGAGCTTCTTTCTAAAAGTATTTTCCCCTGATAAGAATTGCTTTAGACTGATGTTTGTATGCTTATTGATGCAACACTTCATGTTTCATAACATTTATATGAAACTATTTCTTACTATTTAATTAAACTACATTAACTCTTAGGAGACTTACATTTATTGAGAACATAAGTATTATCAAAATCTTGTGGATTTTATTTAGTAACCAATAAAACAACAACAAAATAGATGGACCATTACTTATTATGAATGCTTGTTGAGTACAACGTTTTGTGTGTGTATGTATTTATATTGTGCATGGACTCTCACTGGTGCTTCTTTACTGTTATTCAGCCCTGGATTTGGGAGTGCAAAATTAATTTCTATTGCTTTAGGAATGGAGCATCTTGCTTTCTTTTCTAGCATTATATTAATAATGTGAAAGATTTGGATATATTAATTGTTAGGGTCAAATTTTGCTTAGTAGAAATCAAACCATTTCTAGAGTCTGTTATAAGGGATAAAAACTTTTTTCTACTGAATAATTTGTGTTTATATGTTATTTCAGTTTCTGTTACTATGGCAATGACGGCAGGGAGTACCACCACCTTTCCTATGAGCAACCATACCCGGGAAAGAGTGACTGTGGCCAAGCTCACCTTGGAGAATTTTTACAGCAACCTAATCTTACAGCATGAAGAGAGAGAAACCAGGTATAGTAACAACTAGTCAAAATTTTCTCTTTAAATAAGCTGTTATGCTGTAAGTGGAATGTAAACATGTTGCCCATTAATAATATAAATTATTATTATATTTTGTTGTTCCATCCCTCTATGTTGTTTTTAACTTTCTTATCCTGGCAGTGGACCTAATTATTTGTTTTATTTTTCCAGAATAGTTTCTTGTCCTGTGAACCCACATACTTATTTCAAATAAGATGTTTGAAACAAAACATTTTCAACCATGAAATTATGATATAGCCTTTTACTTTCTTTTAGCGGGATGCATTATGAATAATTGACTTTAATCCAAAAACATTTATAGTGTTGAGTATATATAAGTGGGTATAGAAGAATAAAAAATGCAAGACATGTCGTTTTGCTTTCAGGAAACTTAAGAGTAAGGGAGCTAATGAACATATATACTACATGAAAGAGTGAAAAGTATCACTAAGAAAAGGGCCAAGAAGAGAGAGATTGCTTTTGCCTAAGGCAACTGGGATGGCATCATAAATGGTGATGGTGTTTAAGCAGGGCTCTAAAGAAAGAGCCCTATTTATACACACATAAAAGGGAGAAGAAAGAAATAAAAGAGCAAGAGGAAGGGCATTAGAAATAAAAGAAACCATCTTCAGTGCTAACTCAAGCACCGTTCAGCTAAAGTCAAGCTAGAGGTCAACATTTCCTGGTAGTCTTCAATGCTTTGTTAGTGTAGCTTCTCATGGTGGTAGAGGGCCTCCCTGAGTTTTGAACAGAAGAATCAAATGATTGCAAGTGTTTCTCTGGAAGAGTACTTTAATTGTGATGCATAGAATGGACTGTGGGAGGAGGGATTAGGAACAGGAAAGGCTAGTGATGTAGTCCAGGCAAATAGAAAGGAGGCTTGAATTAGGATTGTGACAGCAACAAAGAGAAGAATTGACGGGTGAGAAAGATGAGAAAACATGGAAACTAGCCAAATATGAAATGTGAGAGAAACAAGTCAATACTGGCTCTGAAATATCATGCCTGGGCCAATGGGTTGGTGCAACTTCAGTAGAAACAGGTCTCAAGAAGAAGAATTAGGATTAGAACTTAATTTTGTCAAGTCTCACTGCAGATGAGATCTAGCTGAGGTGAGAATTGGGACTAGAAGATAAAACAGTTATTCAGAGACAGAGTAAGAAAATATGAGAGGTAAGAAACATAGAGACTAGTGAGAAAAGCTAACATACCTTTAATCTAAGTACTCAAAGGAAGAGGAAAGAGAATGGAGCTGAGGCAAGTTAAACTAAGAGTTCATCATCAGAAAAATTCCAAAAGATTCAATTTAGGCAGAAGGAAAGTGACCACAAACAGAATGTTTAAATGTAAATAAGTGGATAAATCCCAACAAAGCTTGATTGTATAAAAACAATAATAATGACAATGTTTTAGGCATTAAAAAAAATTAAAATGTTTTCTAACAGTGGACTCTCAGGAGGGAAGTGTAATGAAAATATTCTTAGATATATTTGTATTTTTAAGAATAGGAATACAATGTAGACAGGGAAAAGATTAATTTTAGACTTCGACAAATTGACTGTACATGTTATTTCTAGGGTAGCCACTAAAAGACCAAAAATGAAGTTTGTAATTTCCAAACCTGTAGAAGGAATGAGGGGGAAAATCAGTTCAAAAGAAGGCCAACAGAAAACAAAAACCTGAAATACCAAATAGCAGGCATAAATAGAAACCACAGAATAAGTTAGAAATAAATCCACATATAGTAGTTACACTAATTGTAAATGTAATGGAAGCCTCTGGGAATTTTCACATCATCAAGGGAGAGTGAATAAAGTAGAAGAGAACCAAGGAGAGAAAGACCTATATTTTCTCAGGAGGCAGGCATGAGTTATTTGTCAGAATTTTAAAGGTTCATTGTCTTTTCTTGCTGAAATCTTAAAGTAATTCAATTTTCCCCTAAACAAAGGAGAGTAAGAATAAAAGCATCTGCTGTTATTAAAATAACACAAATCAAAACAGTCTCAGCTTGGTGGTGCCATAGAAGTCATATTAAGCAGTGTATACTACACTTTGTAAAATATATGATTGCCCAACCATTATGCTGAACACCTGACACTAATACAAAATAATATTGAATGTAAACTGTAATTGAAAAAAATTATTGCATTATTAAAATAATAAGAAAAATAATAGTAAAAACAGTTTATACTTTAAGAAAACATGTGATGAATTTTTAAGGTTTAACTAATTGGATAAATACATAACCTAAATAAAGTACCAAGCAAAGCACAAAATGCCAGAGCAGAGGAGAAAAGCTATTTTTTTTAAGGTACAAGAGAAGTCATAGGTGTTCCATGTAGGCATGGTGCAAATGAATCAAAATTAGTGCCTCTTGCTCCTGAATGAGATATAATTCCAAGAAGTGTTAGTCTTGGCAAGGAAGGGTGCAGTAGAGGTCTGAGAAGAATAGAGTTGTTTGTATGTGGCTATCCCTCCCAGATTAATGGTCCTCTTACTCTTTGGATTCTTTCAGCAGAGGAGAAAACTCAAAATCATTCAGCACGCAGCTCTGCAGGCCCGAGGTACACGATGGCAGGCACAGAATCCGATGTTAGGCACTTGTTCCACTCTAAGGCTGGGCTTAGGGCAATAATATGTAAGCAAAAGATAAAAATCAGTATGGTAAGCATTAAGGTACCTATTATAACTGCTGAGGAAGTAGGTGAAGAATATGTTATTAGGTCTCATCTTCGTTTGGGTGCTCATTTAAGATATTTTTGCTTGGAATTTTCCTTAACAAAGAAAAGAAGTATAATAAAAGGATAATATGCAAATTGACCCTAATGGCAGAACAGCCAGTCCCTATGATGTACACTGACCACCAGCAGGCAGATACTCAATGCAGGAGCTGCCCCCTCGCGGTCAGTGTGCTCCTACTGGGGAAGCTCTGCTCAGCCACAAGCCCGGCTGACAGCAGTGGCAGTGGCAGGAGCCTCTCCAGCCTCCTCAGCAGCATTAAGGATGTCCAACTGCGGCTTAAGGCCTGCTCCCTGCTCTGTCATCAGTCCGAAATCCCCTAAGGGCTCCCAGGTTGCTGATTAGGCCTGATCCCTCAGGGAGTGGGCCTAAGTCAGCAGGTGGACATCCCCTGAGGGGTCCTAGACTGCGAGAGTGTGCAGGCCGGACTGAGGGTCCTCCCCTGTCCCAAGTGCATGAATTTTCATGCACTGTGCCTCTAGTACTGTTATAAATAACAAATACTAAACAATGTAAATGGTAGTTTCAATCCTCAACCCCTATACCCATGTGGATAAAGCCTGGCTAGTCATCTTCTAGCATACTCAAAACTAACTAGGAAAAGCTCTCTCTCGGGTTTATCTTTAAGAAAAGCCAATAAAATAGAAACATTTGTTACAAAATATTTGTTATATTTTGAGAAAGAAAACTGTACTTAGTGATTATTTTAATTCAACTTGAAAGATTTTTTTAGCATACCATATTGAATGAATAAATGTACATTTAAAAATGGGAGTAGTTAGAAATGTACTTAAAATGTAAATTCTTTTTCTTTTGTTAAGGCAGAAGAAATTAGAAGTGGCTATGGAAGAAGAAGGATTAGCAGATGAAGAGGTAATATTAGCTATGATTGTTGTGACTATAGTTAACAATACTGTATTATGTGCTTGACAGATATTAAATGTTCTCACTCCAAAAAAAGTAGTTATGTGAGGTGATGGATACATTAACCTCATTGTAATCATTTTGCAATATATATATATATATATATATATATATATATATATATATATATATAATCATCACATTATATACCTAAAACTTACACAATGTTATATGCCATTTCTTTTTTTAAAATTTTTATTTTTATTGATTTCAGAGAGGAAGGAAGAGGAGGAGATAGAGAAAAAGAAACATCATGATGACAATCATTGATTCTTTTGCCTCCTACATGTCCCCACTGGGATGGAGCCTGTAACCAGGCATGTGTCCTAACCGGGAATCAAACTGTAACCACCTAGTTCATAGGTCAACGCTCAACCACTGAGCCACACTGGACTCTAAAAATTAAGACTAATATCATGGAATAGATTTTTTAAAAAGTAATGTAACAACATTATAGGTGATATCCCATTTCTATAAGATTATATATTCCATACACTTGGGATTCTCCTTTTTTGCTATTAGCTGTCTCCAATACATAAACACTGTTAACTTGCTGTACTATACAACCTATAAAATATTAATAAACATTATTTCTTTAGCTGCTTCTCCCTTTCCTATCAATTTTGAGCATAATTTATGAAACTGTTTAATAAGGTTATCTTTTTCATTTAGATTACACAAGTTTCTGACGCTAAATCCAACTGCTCTCTGTTTATTCTATAACTCATAATGTTAAAAATATAGAATTTCTTTTGAAAGTCTTATATTTATTCATTTATGTAATTAAAAGCAGCAGTGCCTTTACTGCTTTGAAAGACAGCACTACAGTGCCACCATGTGGCCTTTTTTATTTACTCTTAAAATCTAAAACTGCTTTTTGATCTTTTTGTTTTACTACCCTAGCAATTCAGTTTTTTAAACTGTTATTCAAATGGCATTTTTTATTCAAAAAATAGTCTTCACTGTTTTCACTATTGGTGTGCTGTGTATATAACCTCACTTAGCTGTCTAAAGATATTTACATTGAAGACATCATTCTTTAGAGAGAGAGGGAAGGAGAGGGATATATAGAGAGAAACATCAATGAGAGAGCATCGATTGGCTGCCTCCACCATGCTCCTGGGAATCAAACCAGTGATATCTTGGTTCATGGATTGACACACAACCACAGAGCCACACCAACCATGTTGAAGACATAATTCTTAATTTGATGCTCTTAATTTTGTTAGAATTATCAGAATTCCATTGCATTGATGATACACATTTATATATTTCTAATTAATAGTTTACCTAACTCTCTTGAAGGCATAAACAGAGGGGTAGGGAAAGACTATTTAGTAGTTATACCATGAGCTGCATGTCAGAGCGATGCTTCTGAGCTGTGATGGTCATTTTGACTTGTCTCAGAACTGGATGCTGAATGCTTGATAGGGTTCATTTGAAGATGAACAGGGGTAATTTTTTCATTTCCCACTTTATGTACCTCTACTAGGAGCTATGTCAAAAAACAATTTTGTTTGGTGAGGAGAAAATGAAATATAGAATAATGAAACAAATGCCCATTCCAAATGTAACCTTCAGATAATTCATGTTTCATATTAATGCTAGTTATTTTTGTGATTGATGGAGAATGAAGTATGAAATTCCTGACTTGAATATTTTAATGAATTCTTCATGTAATTATTTTTGTTGCAGTTTAATTTTTTCAGGAATTTGTGTGCCAAGTCTCAAGCAGTTTATTAAAATATTTCCAAGAATAAATTCTACCATAAGTACATCTCTATGGAAACACTCATTTTGTTATTTTGGTGTCATAAGTCTCAGTAGTTGTGACAAGAGCAACCTTGGGATTTAAGGAATTGAAGCAAAGTAGATTTCATGACAGAGTCAAAATCATTATCAGAATACTATTAGCATTGCCTAAAGTTTAACTTTTATTTTTGAATCTTTCATTATAGATGAAAGAATACCATGATATAGTTAAGATGAGATATTTAATGGGGCATGCTTCAATAATAAAGATTTTTCAAATTGTTAAAAAAAATCTTTTAAAGTTTTCTTTAGATTTTATCTGTGTTCCGGTGGGGTCCCATGGATCGGCTGAAACTGGCAGTCCACCATCCGCAGAGGGATGTGGTAGTGCACGAAGCCGCAGGCGGCCTTACAGTGCGCAGCTCCGTTTATCCCGGCCGCTGGCTGCTCTGTAGGCTCGCTGCTGCTCCTCTGCTCGCCAGTCGTGAACTTGGTGTCTGGCGCCCATTGGTCAGCTGTATGGCGCTCCTGCTGTGGAAGCGCACTGACCACCAGGGGAAGCTCCTGCATTGAGCATCTGCCCCCTTGTGGTCAGTGCGTGTCATAGCAACCAGTCTATTGGTCAACTGGTTGAACAATTGACGGTTCGCTTAGGTCAACAAAATTGACCTTTTTTATTGTTGTTAATTCTTACCCAAGGATATTTTTTCCATTGAGAGTTTTTTGTTTGTTTTGTTTTTTGTTTTTTAAGTGGAAAGGAGAGAGAGAAACATCGATGTGAGAGAGACATATCTATTAGTTGCCTCCCGAACGCTCCCTGATTGGGGCTCGGGATCGAACCTGCAACCCAGATCTGTGCCCGTGATAGTAATCAAACCCAAGACCCTTTGATGTGCAGGCCAACACTCTAACCACTTAGCAACACTGGCCAGGGTTTCACCCCCATTTTTATATATCTTGTCTTTTAATACTGTAGGTTTCCTTTGAAACAATCTGATTTTAAAGTCTTCTTTTAAACTTTTTTTTTTAATAGAAAAAGTTACGCCGATCACAGCATGCTCGCAAGGAAACAGAGTTTTTACGGCTCAAGAGGACCAGACTTGGCTTGGATGACTTTGAGTCTCTGAAAGTTATAGGAAGAGGAGCATTTGGAGAGGTGTGGTTCTTTTTAAAAATCACTGTTACTGAATATATATCTTATAGATTTAAAATAGATATGTGTTAAAATAGTTTAATTTGAATAGAATTCCTAAAATACCATGAATGGCAAATTGCAATACTGTTTGTTTGTTTTGTTTTTTTAAAGAAACCTACCATTTATCCTAAATAAATAGTAGTGACTGTTTAACATCTACAGTGTGGTCAATTTTCACATTCTAGGTGCGGCTGGTCCAGAAGAAAGATACAGGCCATATCTATGCAATGAAGATATTGAGAAAAGCTGATATGCTTGAAAAAGAGCAGGTATGTTCTTTAATACATGCAACCAAAGAAACATCTGCTGGCTGATGTTGGAATTTTTAAAAAGAAATCTATGCATCTTACTATATAATCTAGTAATTTTTGATAGCCTGTGCCATTGCCTCTCAATTCTCATAGTTAAAATTTCTTCTGAATTTATAATCTAAGTATGTATTAGTCTGCTCAGGCTGCCATTACAAAATACCACAAAACTTGGTGACTTAAACAACATAAATTTATTTTCTTACAGTTGGAGGGTGGAAGTCTAAAAATCAAGGTTCTGGCAGGCTGTAGTTTCTGGTGAGGGCTCTCTTCCATGCTTGCAGGCAGCTGCCATCCCATTAAGGCCCCACATAGCCTTTCCTCGGTGTGTGCACACAGAGTGTGAGCTATCTGGTGTCTCTTATACAGATACCAATCCCCTCCCACCCCCCCTCCCTCACCACTAATGTCTTCACCTTACCTTAATTACCTCCTTAGAGGCCCTTTTTTCAAATCCAGTTATCCTAGGGCCGTGGTTGGCAAACTGCTGCTCGAGGGCTACATGCAGCTCTTTGGCCCCGTGAGTGTGGCTCTTCCACAAAATACCACAGCCTGGGTGAGTCTATTTTGAAGAAGTGGCATTAGAAGAAGTTTAAGTTTAAAAAATTTGGCTCTCAAAAGAAATTTTAATCATTGTACTATTGATATTGGCTCTGTGGACTAATGAGTTTGCCGACCTCTGTCCTAGGGGGTTGGGCATTATCATGGGAATTTGAGGAAAAACATCCAGTCCGTTACAAAATACCCTCTTTTCTGACTTCAGTGAAAATAAAAGATAGTTCTCAGTACCCTCAATCTCTGTCACATATCACAAAAGCAAGAACAGTCTCCTGAGAATTTGCTTATTTTATGTATTTACAAAATCTGTAACCACTCCAATTTCATACTTCTGGGCTGTCTTCCTGCTTCCTGTGACTTAATGCAGTTTCAGTGGTAGCCATAAATCTGAAAACAGTACTGGTATTATTTTATGTATTCACTTGTGCTTCTAGTCTGGGTAGAAACTCATGTGCTACATATGCCAGTGAAGGCCTCTACAATGGAGTAGAAGGAGAGATGGCACCTCTCTGTTCCTAATGCTTTACTTCAGTCTTTCAGTGCCCACCTGAAGCTTACTTTGTTATTATAGCAATATAATATTAATTTTTCTTTAAATATGAATTTTTACTGCATTCTTCCACTTTATTTCTATTTCATTCATCCAACAAGTATTCACATATTCTAGGTTCTGGGAATACAGTGGTTAACAGGACACACCTGATCCTTGTTTTATAGCAGTGGGGAAAATAGGCAGACCACTATTCCAAACAGTCATGATTGATAAGTCCTATGAAGAAATTAGTTTTATTTTTTATAAATATATCTTTATTGATTTCAGAGAAGAAAGGAGGAGAGAAAGATAGAAACATCAATGATGACAGGAAAATCACTGATAGGCTGCCTCCTGCACGCCCCACACTGGGGATTGAGCCTACAACCCAGGCGTGTGCCCTGACCGGATACTGAACCATGACCTCCTGGTTCATAGGTCAATGCTCAACCACTGAGCCACACCGGCCAGGCAAGGCTTTTTCTTTACCATTTTAGAATGTTTTGTAAAAGACAATAGGTAAGAATTTTGAAACAGATCCAGAGAGATTATAAAGTTCTCTAATGCCAAAAAAAATTTCTTAATTATCAATTTTTATTATTGTGCTTTAATCTCAGAGCAGTTAGCATATTAGATAATAATACAGTAACCTGAAATATTTTTTAAGCAGGTCATATTTTATTATCATATAAAGGTTTATAAAATATATGTTCATGCTTTGGGCCAGAATTCATAGTGATGCACAATGATAATAGCAAAAGCATAAAATCAAATCTTATTCATAGTCTTTCAAGAAAGAATGCAAAAACATCTGAAAATTGATTATATGAACTCCACAAATTACTCAGTTTATAAAATATTCCAGCTTATAAAATGGATCCCTAGTAATTGTGTATCTGACAAAAATCAGTAGCAAAACCCCACAAAATTACATTAATTTGCTATAGATTATGTTTATAGATGTTAGAGAGGTTATATGTTATTACAAAAGAATATAAAGTTATTATAAATGTTTCTGCTTCTTAAAAAAAGCAAACCAAATGCTTAAAGACAAAGTCAAGTTCTTTGACTACTAACGGTTAAAAAATAGTTTGCTAAGGACCCTGACTTAGTCAAACCAATTTATAGAGCATCGCTTACTTCTTTTAACATTTAAAATCAGACTAGGGCCCTAAATTTATAAGACATGCCAGGATCTTTGCCTCGGTGGAGAATCTGGTCAGAAAGGTGTGAGACTAGTCATTTTTCTACCTTGAAGGCCTCAGCTTCCCCTAATATACCTGTGGATCCCACCTTTTTAGGCCTAAGGATATAAGCTAAAATAAACTATTTCCTGAGGTTCTCTGTATTTAATGAGAATATGAACATGCATATATGTTTTAAATCTTTTCTAAAACTCCAGCTTTCCTTCATGACTTCTTAGGAACTGGATGGATAATTATAAGAGGTAAGCTTGAAAATGTGTAATATGTTACAATTATTTTTTCAAAATACATTCATCTAGGTGGCTCATATTCGAGCAGAAAGAGATATTTTGGTAGAAGCAGATGGTGCCTGGGTGGTGAAGATGTTTTACAGTTTTCAAGATAAGAGGAACCTTTATCTAATCATGGAATTTCTCCCTGGAGGTAAAAGCAAATGTAACAGCAATGACAGGCTGAACACAAGCAAATTACTATATGTAATTACAATTTTATTGATTAGGTTTACTTTGGCATTCCTAGCTCTGAGGTTTATATAGTCAGTCATGGTTTTCCAATAGTTCCTCCCATAATAATGTTAATTTTGACAAATCAGATTATTTTGAAGAAAGGAAAACAAATCACTAAAGAAAAACAACCCAATGGGCAAATGATAGCGCACTGAAGAACTCTGGCTAGTCTGTAAAAATAGAGGAAAATGTTCAACTTCACCTGTATTCAGGGGAATGCAAATTGAAACAAAAATGAGATACCATTTCACACTCATCTGATTAGTTAAACCATTAAGTCAAATGAGGCTACGGGGAAACTCGCCTCTCATATATGTAAATTAACCTGTAATCCTAATGGGAGAACAGTTTATACATAGCAATAAAGTGGAAAATGCAGGTGTCCTACAATCCCACATTTCCACAACCCACTGTATTCCCTAGAGATTCTCCCCCACGCCCATGTACGAGAGACCTATAAAAGGATGCTCATTGCAGCATTGCCATAATAGTAAAAACCTGAATGCAAGATAAATGTCCATCCATAGAAAGATGGACAAATAAAATGTGGCATAATTATGAGATGAAATATTTTACAGTAGTTAAAAGTCAGAAGCTATATCTGTTTCACCAGTAATATCTCAGAAGCAGTGGCGTAATAAAGCAAGCTGTGCAATTATATGTACAACTAGTATTATTTGTCTAATGTTTTAGAAATCTGCAAAAGACTATAAATCTATAGATTAACATATAAGTATATGAAAACATATTTTAAAAAGAAGCTAGAATGATACACATCAAACTAAATGCCTGATAATGGTTACTCAGCAAAATGGGAAAGAGGAATAGAATGGGAATGAAGGACAAAGAATACTTCTACTTTATTATTATTATTTTTTTAATCTGAAGCATCATGAAAATATATTTTGTATATTTTTAATGGTAAGTTCATCCGTGTTTGTTCTTTGCCTTCCTTTAAAGAAAAAGAAAAAAA
Organism: Vespertilio murinus; assembly: GCA_963924515.1. Lineage (NCBI taxonomy): Eukaryota > Metazoa > Chordata > Mammalia > Chiroptera > Vespertilionidae > Vespertilio > Vespertilio murinus. Next base: position 163,646,786 of record OZ004707.1, on the reverse strand, counting down.
AATCCCTTGAAAATAAAAGAATGTCTGGCCCTAGCTGGTTTGGCTCAGTGGATAGAACATCGACCTGAGGACCAAAGGGTCCAGGGTTTGATTCTGGTCAAGGGCACGTACTTTGGTTGCAGGCTCCTCCCCGGCCCGGGCCCTGGTTGGGGCATGTGCAGGAGGCAACCAATCTATGTGTTTCTCTCACATCAATGTTTCTCTCTGTTTTTCCCCTTATCCCCCACTCTCCCTAAAAGCAATGGAAAGTATCCTCAGGTGAGGATTAACAAACAAACAAACAAACAAACAAACAAACAAAAAGAATGTCTGGAGGTAAGTCTTTTAGGGGAATGATGTCCTATTTTTGCTAGTCCAAAGAGCTCTGAGTGTTTTTTGAAACTTGAATTTGAAAGAACATCCATTTCCAGGTGTGCTTGCTTATTGATTCATTTTCCAGCTTGGTAGGTTTTTCTCAGCAACTTATTCTGGATGTTGAGTGATGGATATTCATTATTAGCTCTGCTTTGATTTGATTTCATGTACTTTCTATCTTAAACCCATTAAACGTCATAAAACTTTTGCCTATGCAATGACACTTCTTTTTTTATTTGGTCCTAGAAAAAGTTGGGGGTGTACTGGGTGGATCATAAAATTCAAAAATCAGGCATACATTGTGTAGATACAAAGAAAGCATTTACAAGGTATTTCCCTTTTGAGACATTTCAATACATGATACTTTCCTTTATTTTTTCTTTATAGGAGACATGATGACATTGCTAATGAAGAAAGATACCTTGACAGAAGAGGAAACACAGTTCTATATTTCAGAGACTGTTCTAGCAATAGATGCGATCCACCAGTTGGGTTTTATCCATCGGGATATTAAGCCAGACAACCTTTTGTTAGATGCCAAGGTATGTGAATAAACTGGTGAATTATTAGGTTGCTAGTTATTTTATGGAGTAATAGAGCTAATTTTGTGATTGGAAATGGACAACTGCAATTTATATTATTGCTAAGCTACATTATTCTATAGAATGATGCAATCATTATCATGAAACATTTATACTATTACATTTCATTTGTATGGAGTCTAAGCTAAGAATTTTTATAATAGTTGAATTTTTAAAAGTTTATAATAAAAGCTTTTGTTTCAAAGTTAATATAATCCACTGATTTTACTAGGTGTTTTTTTTTGTGTGTGTGTGTTTTGTTTTTTAGGGTCATGTAAAATTATCTGATTTTGGCTTATGCACGGGGTTAAAGAAAGCTCACAGGACTGAATTCTACAGAAACCTTACACACAACCCACCAAGTGACTTCTGTAAGTTTGATGTGTATTAGGTTAAAGTGGTACAGCTGATTTAATTCAGTACTGTTGAGAACTAAAGGGTCTCTTTCTTTGTCTCCTTACGCCTTAAACCAGTGCGTTTCAAATGTGTATGTATGTCTTTGTTTTCGAGTGAGAGCTTTTCTCATGATAACAATTCTGTCTTGTTGAAAATAGCATTTCAAAACATGAACTCAAAGAGGAAAGCAGAAACATGGAAGAAGAATAGGAGACAACTGGTGAGTTAGCCATGTTTTTAAGAACAGTTTGGTGCCCTGGTTCTAAAATCTCCTTTGATTTTTTTTTTGTTTGATTATTTTCTATCTTTCACAATGATTAGTACTTACTTTATAGCAATGATAAAGCTTGTTCTGGGATCACACAATTTTCTTAGTTTCTCTGTAGTATTACCTTTGCCTGGAAAGTGAACTGCTGATTTTTACTTTATGATTTAACTTTAGAGTAGCTTATAAAGCACATCTATAATTAAATAATTGTTTACTAGTGATTAGCACTTTATATAAAACTCACTGTAGTAAGTGTAATTTAGTGACTGCCTGATGATTTCCATTTTTTTTCATTGTCCGTACCTGTCCTGATAAAACAAATATCAATTGGCACGTGTAAGATGGTTGTGCATTTCTAAGAACTTTTTTATTGACAAAATAAACAGGAAGCTTAGTGTGTTAACAGTCTTAAAATGAATAAAATTAGAAAGCAGACTTTGCTATAGATAAATTACTCCTTTAATGTGCAATAAAATAACACTATTTTTAAATATTTTTAATTGATTTTAGAGAGAAAAAGGGAGAGGCAGGAAGAGATAGAAACATCAATGATGAGAGAGAATCATTGATTGGTTGCCTTCTGCATGCCCCTACTGGGAATTAGGCCTGAAACCTTGGGCATGTGCCTTGACTGGGAATCAGTCAACCTTTTGGTGTATGAGTTGATGCTCAACTCCTGAGCCTCACCAGCGGGGCAACCCTGTCTGTTTTTTAACCCTACACTACTTCTCCTCTATTACTTAGCAAATATAAGAATCTTTTTCCCCTTTTACTCTCTTCCTTTATCCTGTAAACTAGGTTTTTGAACATTCTCCAGGTTAAGAATGTACCTTTTGACTTTGTTTTCCTAACTTCTTACATAATAGCTAGCACATACGCACACTCTGTAAATATGTTAACTTCAACAAAGTGATGAAAATGAAATTAATTTCCTCAAGAAGGTAAATAGATTGAAAAATAATAGCCTGATACCCTCCCAAACCAAATAAAATGACCTTGACATTATTGAGCTCATTCTCTCATTAGCCCAAGTAATTGCAAGCTTCCCGAGCTTGTAAAACATTTCATTGTTTTTAAAAGTTTAAAAAATGTATTGAGCTATGCATTAACAAGAAAAACTTTCTTCTACTTTTAAGTGAAGATTTTAGATCAGATTTTACAATGGAGAAAAGATTTGCATTATTTCCTACTTTAAAGGGGAAAAATGAACATTGCTTTAAAATATGGTGGTGATTCTATTTACAGAATATTTGCAGAAGATTACTTTTGTGCATGTTTTACTATTCTTCTGGCCATCATCATAATTTGCATAGTGTTTCCCAAGACAGAAGTAGAGGGGACTCTGTGTACTCTGGACAGGAAATCCTTCAGAACCTGTATCCCCTGCCCACTAAATGCCAATCATGTTCTCCCCCAGGTCATTGAGATGACAAAATCTGCTGTCACACATTTCAAATGGTCCCTAGAGTACTACTACCCTTAGTTGAGAACTACCTCTTTAAATTATTTTTGGTAAGACTTTATATGAATTAAGAATGAAAAACTGCATTGCTTCCTAATGGATGAGCAGTGGCCTGGAATTGGGTTTATAATGAAAATACCTGATGATTATATATATTGTAGGCTGTAGTAGTTTACAAAGTACATTCCTTCTCCTGTTTCCATCCTCATATCAATGGTGCAGGCAGGTATTATTACTTCAGTTTTATGTAAGCAGAGGCTGAGGCTCAGAGAGGGTGATCAGCCTGCCTAAGACACATTACTTGTGAGTGGGAGAGCCAGGCCTACTGACTCAACTTTTTTTTCTTTTTGAAATGGATTTGGGGCTAAATATATAAATAACTCAATTGTGCTTCTTACAGGGTAGAAATCATGTCTTAAATAACATATTATTTGACTTAGTGCCTATCACTTAAGCCTTATACATGATAAACATACAAAACAGGTATTAAAAAATGAAAAAGTGCCAAGACCTGTTTGGCTCAGTGGATAGAGCGTCTTCCTGCGAACTGAAAGGTCCCAGGTTCGATTACCGTCAAGGGCATGTACCTTGGTTGCGGGCACATCCCCAGTAGGGGTTGTGCAAGAGGCAGCTGATTGATGTTTCTCTCTCATCTGTGTTTCTAACTCTCTGTCCCTCTCTCTTCCTCTCTGTATAAAATCAATAAAATATATATTTTTTAAATGAAAAAGTAACTTCTGTATACATTGCTTTTTACAGTAATGAGCCATATCCCTATGTTTCAAAAAATATATTAAGAATGTTGGTATGACAAGCTGTTCCTTTGCAGGCATATTCCACAGTTGGGACGCCAGATTACATTGCGCCAGAGGTATTCATGCAGACTGGTTACAACAAATTGTGTGACTGGTGGTCTTTGGGAGTGATTATGTATGAAATGCTAATAGGTATGTTTTATCACTTATTTATGTACATACCATATACATTTCCTTGAGTTTACTGATTAATCATATGCAGATACCATGGGCTAACATATCAAAACTCTTAAACCAGTTTCTGACACCTGCCCCCCAATGTTAAATACACAGTGATCGATAGCAATGAGCTCTCTAGGGATCTGGTTTCAGGAAGCAGGTATTTAATTGAACTTCCATGTTTCAAAATTGTATCTGCATGGCCTTTCAGGAAAAGGGGGGAGAAGAATGCTTTAAATCCTTTATTTTGTTGACTTCATTAGGAATTTAATTATAAATTGATTTGTTTATTGTTAACTAGAGCACTCGGAACTACTTTGTTTCTTGTGACACTTATGTAATAGGTTTAGCATATTTGATCATAAGGTCTGATAAAACTCTTTTTCTCTGATACATAGGATATCCACCTTTCTGCTCTGAAACACCTCAAGAAACATATAGAAAAGTGATGAACTGGAAAGAAACTCTGATATTTCCTCCAGAGGTGCCTATATCTGAGAAAGCCAAGGATTTAATTCTTAGGTTAGTGGTTAAATCCCTAGAGGGGGTTGTCCTATCTTAAAACTTCACAGGTACCCAAAAGACTAAATTGGCCATTTCACTTTTGTGGGAGGGAAAGGACTACCACTGATAAATATAATCAAGGAGATCAATAAAGAAAAAGTGTTGGTTTTTTTAATTTTTTAATTTTTTTTAAAGCAAACTCTAAAAAGGAAGTATGCAGGAAAACAACAACTAAGAGTTAAGAAGATGGACGAGGTCTTGTATTGTTTCAAAGGTCACTCCTGTTAGAATGCAATGGCCCTATCCCATTAAAGAGGAAGGGAAAAATAAATCGTTAGGAGCAGTTCCTATCACAAAAGTCTATATGAAATCTTATCTAAACAAAGGATTCCATTCTCTTTGACAATTAAGATGAAGTGTTTTGATTCTGTTGTGAATGGCTGGGAGGAATATAAATTGGGACAACCTGTGGGAACAGCCATTGGTAGCATACTGTATATGAATGACCTTTGACCAAGCAATTCTCCTAGGAATTTTGCTTGTGCAGATAATCAGATGTGTGTAAAGATTTAGGTATGCATATGTTTATTGTGATGCTGTTATTAATGAAAAATTGAAAAAATCTAAATGTTCAACAGTAGTGGCTAAATAAATTTGCATATACAAATCTTAGAAAATAAAGTTATAGAAAAATTGTTAATGATTTTGGGGAATTTTCTCAAATCAGTTAAGTGGAAAAAAGTCCTAAAATAGTAACTATTGGATCAACATAATATATTTTTTTAATTACAGAAATGGCTTCAACCTGTTTATAGTAGTTATCTCTGAATGATGCAATTACAGATGATTTATATTTTCTCTCACATTTCCCACAATAAAGAGTTGACATCAATAAGCAAAAAAGTGAAATGTTTGGAATAGAGTACTTTAGATGTAATTTGCATATGATAATTTCTCTGTTTACTTTCTAGATTTTGTATTGATTCTGAAAATAGAATTGGAAATAGTGGAGTAGAAGAAATAAAAAGTCATCCATTTTTTGAAGGTGTAGACTGGGGGCACATCAGGTATGTTCATAGGCTTTGAATGGGAAAGGTCAGAGTAAAAAGTGATTTGGTGATTAATTTGTCTCTAATTCTGCTAGATTGAATACAAGAAGTAACACTGTTATAATGTTTTTTGGATTATATAAGTGAGTGAGACTCTAGTGACTATAGCTAAATGGCTGGTTTTAACCGATGTACATTGTAGGGGACAAATCATATATTGTACCCCTGTTTGGATTTTGTGTCCAGAGTTATATGATGAACAGTTTTAGCACAACCAAGATGTACTTACATTTCACTCTATAACCTTTCCTTTTTTCCCCTATTTTGTCTCCTTTATTAATGTATAAGATATAGTCCCTTTTTAAAACATTGTAGGAGAAATTAAATAATGTGACCTATACTATAAGAATTTGCTTATAGTTGTTAATTGTGAGCATTAGCTTTTACTCAGTTTATGGCCAAACAACCTTCAATAGTTCTCTACTTAGCAACAGTTTAGAAACAAATCTGATCGTGACATTTTCTTCCTTCCCTTTGCACTAAGAATAACATTAAGGATTTTTAACTGCATTTCAGGACTGAGGCTGTTCTCATCACTACAGGTTGCATCTTGTGTGATCTTTCCCACCTCCCTCCCTCACTGCTCTGCCATTCGCTATTCATTCTGACTGAAATGCTCTCCTCCTTGCTCTCGTTCCTGCCCCTGCACCTGCCAACCCAGCTCCCTTTCATCTTTTAAGACAGCTTCTGTGTAACTTTCCTGGGCTTCTCTAATATATAGAACAGCATGAAGAATTCTCAAGTAGAATTATTTTTTTGGAAAATTAAGAGTTCGAGAAAATCATGGTTACTCAATACCTTTTGTAGGGAAAGGCCAGCAGCAATCCCTATAGGAATCAAAAGCATTGATGATACGTCAAATTTTGATGACTTTCCCGAATCGGATATTTTACAACCAGGTAGGACAATCGACAACACAACACTATTAAAATTCTATGAAATGATGACATTTTCACTAATGAAATTCTTTTGATCTTGGTTAATCTTTCTGTCTTTCTAGTGCCAAACACCACAGAACCAGACTACAAATCCAAAGACTGGGTTTTCCTCAATTATACATATAAAAGGTTTGAAGGGTTGACTCAGCGTGGCTCTATCCCCACCTATATGAAAGCTGGGAAATTATGAATGAAGATCACACTCGCCCCAAACCAAGAGAACTCAGGTAGCTGCATCACAGGCTTGCTCTGCGTAGATAACAATACATGGAAATTCTCCCGAAGACGGTGGTGCTGATGACTACAGAGGAAATTCTACAGGATTAGGATTTCTGAGACTACTATAGGAATTGGTTGGCAGTGCCAGCTGGCATTTTTTGGGTTTTTAAAAATATTTTATTATTTTTGTTAACTTTATTATACGAAGGTACTGGAATAAAAGAAACGTACATCCCTTTCTAACTGCACTGCCTACATGCGTATTAAGGTCCATTCTGCCCGTGTGTGCTGTGGCTTCATACTGTAACACCTTTAATCGATTCAGGAGAAACACATATCATGTAAAGCAACATAGGCTAACCAGTAGGTAACACTGCAGTATTGCTGTTTTACTGCAAATCTTATGGGTCTAGATAATCAATAAAAGCCATCTTGCATAGTTGATGTTAGAACACTTGCCGTATTGGTTTGGGCATCTATAGAATAATATGAAGACAATTTCTATAATGCTTTTAAGAAATTTTAAAAATGAAATACACTAGTTATTTAAAAAATAGAACTTATCATCATGTTATGACACAAACTCCACAGTAGGGAGTGACAAATTTATAACAAGGAGGAAGTTTAACACCTTCACTTAAGCGCTCCACTAATATATTCACTTTGCATTCAGAAATACTGATGACCTTTATATACGTAGTCTGTGTACTCACAGGGGAGATGTACTAAATTATATAAAATGTAAAGTTGCTTTTATTGTGACAAGAGGACTTCTTTTTTAACAAGAGGACATGGCATTATTTTAATTTGATTATAGTGAGTTGAATATGAGAAATGACCAAGAAGGCTGCTTGTAGAACTAGTTTATTTTTATTAAACTATTTTTTTAAAATGTCAAACTTCTGATCATGTAAATGGACTTGTGGAGTACAAAGAGTTATTTACTTTGGTTTTCAGAAAGTTGTTACATATCATGGCTGGTTAACTTTTATTTTTTTTAATGAAAAAATTTCCTTTGATAGTACTCGTATTATTGTGCCATTATTTTCTTATTCTCCAGATGTACCAAAGATCCTGAACAGAGTGGATGTTCACAACTAAGTAGAATTTTACTTTCCTGTGTGAATGCTGAATTCAGACATGACAGATCTTTGATAGAAATCAGCTTATTGAAGGGCAATATTGTTCAAGTTTAGCTACATCACTGTGGATACTTACTGTGAATGGAATTAAGGAGGTAAAGGCAGGCCAGAGGGAGGGGTTGTGATTAGAGGCTAAGGGAGTCAGTGTCGGCATCACATTCTTTGAGTATTTCCCTAAGAATCAAGTTATCTTTCTAGCTCGACATTTTACTTCTAAAACAACTCTCTGTGGTTTTGATTTCTTAAGTACTAAAGAATAAGTCTTCATTAAAGAATGGCCTAATGTTCCTCTTAACTGTTGATACAAATTTTTAAAGATATAACAATTATAACCATTATAAATGATATGTGATCAAAATCCAAAATGATGATTTATTTTTAGGAATATTCTTCTGAATTGGGAAGAATTGCATAGGATTATTATTGCAAATCTACAAATGTTTTTATAAATATTGCTACTAGGTAATTCCACAATGTTTCAAAAAGGCCATACTAGGGATTCTCCCCCGCCCCCACCCCCCCAATTCTCTTCCCTCCTTCCTTCCTCCCTTAAATTATTTCATTCTAGTATTTGTTTGATACTTGTTATGGGTTCCTCTAATAGTTCATATCTATTTTCTTATTTGAGTCATGTGACTGAGTAGAAGAGAGAACTATTAAAATTTTGAGGTTATCTCAGTTGTACTAATTCGGTTTTTCTTATTATAACCACCTTTAACTTTTGCTCACATTTATGAAATTTCCCTCACTCTTTCCCTCCTCCTTCCTTGTTCAAGGACTGTTTAGCTGGTGCAGTAGTGAATGGGCAGTATATGAGGAAATTGCAACATTCTCTAGTTCTAATATGGTAACTATTTTAGTACAGAAAAATATCATTAATTCAAGTTGACAGAGAGTGAGATAAAGCAGCAGAATTATCTAAGTTTACTTCTTAATTGACTAAGAATAGAGCTTTTTCATTTCCTCCTTCTTCATTCCTGTTAACTGGCAGAACTTGGAAACAGTTGTGATTTCCTGGTCGTGAAAGCAGTTCTGGGAGTTCACTTTGTTTAGTTTCTTATTTTCCCCTGGAGTCAACAGAGTGATTCACAATCTTTGGGGTTTCCCCCTCGTCAAAAGCATTTAAGTGCCTATCTAAAAGCAATTAAAGACTGTGTCTGCCCTTTGGAAACAAGAATTTGATTCCTGATGCAGGTTAGCTAGATAATTTGTGAAGTATCTTTGAGACTGAATTTTCTCTATTGTACATTTCCCATATTTCATGGTGAACGATTTAATTTAAATGACAAAACCCTATCTACCCAACTGGGCATAATGATATTTTCTTTAAATTAGACTCTATTTTGAATTAAAGAGTTTTATTATAAAGTGTGTGTTTTTGGTTTTTCTAAATATATAGAACGCTTGTATAATTCAGATTTATTGATTTCCTGATTTAATGTAGACCCACTTTTTTATTAAAAAAACATTTGTATTAAAGCAAGTTATGTTATTTTTCTTTTATGCTTTTCTTACCAACATAGCTTTAAATCTTTAAATGTATCGAAGCATAGTTAGTGCTATCTGAATATAAGGAATTTCTTATAAATCAATCTTTTCTGAATTAAATATATAGCTGATTTAATAAGCTATTAGTTGAATGGAAAATAACAAATGTGGAATATTCAAAACTTTCTTTGGTTGCTAAGGCTTAAGAATTGTGTTTCGTTTTTATCTATAAAAGCATACTTTTTCTGTTTTGTAAACAGCTGTATATCTCTGTGTAAATTTGAAAAATTTTAAATATTTAAAGCACATTTATTTTTGGTGTTTAATTGTAGAAAACCCTTAGACAACCAATCGATCAGTATGTACTACCGTGTTTCCCCGAAAATAAGACCTACTTCATGGAAACATAATACATCCCCTGAATATAAGACCTTGTACATCTTTGGGAGCAAAAATTAATATAAGATACTGTCTTATTTTCGGGGAAACAGGGTAGTAGGAGATACAGCTATTCTTCTTTTGATGATCTACAAATGAATGAATTGAATTAAAATTTTAATCAGTAGAGAGTTCCCTGGCTACTAAACACATTTTCTCTTTGAATTGCTAAGATTCGGAACATTCAAAATAACTGTTTTGCTACAACTGTGATGATTTCCTTTTGTCTTTACATTTTATTTTCTCTTTAGAAGTGCACTTATTTCTGAAAAATTTTAATGAAACAAACACTTAGAACAAATGTAAATATAAGACACTTGGGACTACTAGAGATATTTTAGATTTTTATGAAAAATGTGAGGGAATATTGCTACTTTGAAAAGAAATTAAGTAAAATAGATCTTAGTTATTTTTTAAAAAGCAATATAAATTATTTAGCAGTTGTCCAGAAAATTAATCATCAGGCCCTTGAGTTCTGTATTCATTCAGTTTCAAAAAAATGTTTTGGTGGCATGAGGCCTTTTTCAATGAGGGTAAGAAAATAATAAAAACTATGTTTGTAATACTTATGTTGATGAAGTTTTTTGTTGTTGTTGTTGTTTCATTTTTGAGTTTTGAGATAGGTGTTACCCATAACTCAAGAAAGACTAATATGCAAATGTATTCAATTTTTACACTTAAAGATCACATCAAGAATAAAATAAAAATTTGACGTTTCATTTGTGTTATCTTTAAATAATCAAGATAGTTGTACAGGTTTATATACAATAATCCCACTAGGCCAAAACCAATTAGCAAGCAGAATTGGAATTGAAAATATTTCAAAATTAAATTGAAATTGCCTCAAAATAGCATGGAAACTAATAATATAAGTGGCCCAAGTACCACTATATTCTGTCCCATGAGACAATGATAATCACGATACTCTTTCTGCAGAGCTCAGAAGGAGCCAATCAGAAAACCTACTTGTTCCCTGGCTTACATCTCAATATTGTGATGGTGAAGGCAAAACTGTGGAAACACAACGTCAAAATTTGGACATTGGCACAAACTTGGAGACTAAATTCATCTTTTGAAAGCATCTTGTGATAGATAAGCTTACATTTGTATACAAAATGCTTTCACTTACATTATTCATTTTAGTTTTTACTGTTCTGTGAAATAAACATAATTGCCATCATTTTACAGATGATGAACATGAGGCTGAGTATGACTTATCCAAAGTCCAGGGCTCCTGTTTCCCCAAATCATATATCACGCTTTGTTGATAAATTACCTCACATGCTTCTAAACCTCAGAAAAATACGTGGGGAGCTAGTGACAGTTGTCACTGGGTACTTTTGAAGGCAAATGTCAGAAGACAGAAGTAAAAATACGTTCAACGATAAGGAAAATGAGTGTCTTATGTAACATTAAGACAAGATAGAGACCATCCAGGGTAGTCAATTTAGTGTATCAAGAACATCATGGATTTGCTGAAACCGGATTTGCTCAGTGGATAGAGCGTCGGCCTGTAGACTGAAGGGTCCCGGGTTCGATTCTGATCAAGGGCATGTACCTTGGTTGTGAGCATATCCCCAGTGGGGGGTGTGCAGAAGGCAGCTGGTCGATGACTCTCATCAATGTTTCTAACTATCTCTCTCCTTTTCTATCTGTAAAAAAAAAATCAATAAAATATATTTTTAAAAATCATGGATGCAAGTTCTTAACATTTTTCTATTATTCTGTCTATTTTTCTACTTTGTAATCCTTGGTCTTGTTTTCTCAGATGCTAGATGGCTACAGGGACTAAGCACCAAATCCTCATGCAACATTTAGGTCCTTAAAAAGAGAACTATTTCCTGTGTGCCCCCTTTTTAAAGAACAAATAAATCCCTTCCCAGAAGCATTCTAAAGGAAATTAACCTCCAGGTTTTATTGGCCATGATTATGTCATCTGTCCATGCCTACAACAGTACCTGGCCTGGATATGGACTTAAAACTAGTCAGGATTCACATTCCTGGTACTTGAGTGAGGCTGACCCAAATCACATGGCCACCTGATACCAGGATAAAACTGGCTTGTAGCGATGGCTTTTACTCGAAGCCACTGCACCCAGGTTTTGTTGCTAGTTCTGCCATTGTCCATGCAGAACTGAAGGGCTGGTCCACCTAGGTCTTCCGTGGCCCATCTAAAACAGGAGTGCGGCATGCCACTGTGCTAGACCAGGGTCAGCCTCTGGAATCCTGGGCTGCTTGTCCTGAGAAACAGGAGTAGGGTCTGTGGACGACATCATACAGGATGGAAATTGGTCTTCTGCCATCCCTCCCGGCTCCTATTCATCTCTTCATGGGCCCATCTCCCCCCACAGCTGTTACACTGCTGTAAGGGACCCTCATCAACTGACTTCCCATCAAGACCCAGACAGGGTGGGGTGGCCAATTACTACTGACTGACCTGCTTTGTCTAACTGAACAAGATGGACTCTAACTGATAGAAATCGAAAAAGGGTGAGTTTGTGCTAAAACCACAAAGTCATCTCTGAATTTCATTACTGTTCCTATTAAAGGATTAGTTATCAAAATCTAAACAGGATGAATTGTAAGTCTCTTCCACAGGGAGAAACCCATAGAAGGAAAGGGAAACTGTCTTTTGACTTTCTTGTCCTCTTGGGTAACATAATCACACAAAAAAACTAGAAGAACTCCCTGGGCAGAGGGGGATTAAGGGAGTGGGGAAGGGAGACATCTGTAATATTCTCCTGTAGAATGCTAATCAAGTCAGGAAAGACTGAAGAGGACCCAGAACACCATATTTGCTTTAAAAGTGTCCAAAACCTGCAAAAGTAAAAATTAGTTCAGCTTTTGACATAGAAACACACACACACAAACATAATCTCCACAGGAAAAATAACCTTAAGCAATAATTCCATATATGAGATGTCAGCACAACCATTCCCTCATTCATGTCCTAATGTACCGTATTTGCCGGCGTATAAGATGATTTTTTGGCCCTGAAAAATACGTATTTGCCGGCGTATAAGACAACTGGGCATATAAGACGACCCCCTAAAATTTCCACTAAAAATACAGAGTTTGTTATATACTCGCCATATAAGACTACCCCCCACTTGGAGGCATATTTTTCAGGGCCAAAAAGTCGTCTTATACGCCGGCAAATACGGTATATTGTTCCTCCCTGAATTTTTCTCAGATTTTTACTTTATTGCTACTCCTGTTCTCTAGCTAGTAAAAAAAATAAAAATAAAAAAATAAAAAATCTTACACACACATACATGACTTACTCCCTGCAATAACCCAGGCTTAACAAAACTAATTTTTAACAAGTTGAAGCAATATTTCCTAAAGTAGAGCACTCAGAGCAACTGTTTCAAAATCAACGAGGGTGCTTATCCTATAAAATAAAAGGCTAATATGCAAATTGACCAAACTATGGAACAACCGATCGCTATGATGAACACTGGCCACCAGGGGGCAGACGCTTAAAACAGGAACTGCCCCCCTGGTGATTAGTACAATCTGATAAGGGGAACATTGCTCAGCCAGAAAGAAGCCCTGAGCTGGGTTCACAGCTAGCAAGTGCAGTGGTGGTGGTGGGAGCCTCACCCACCTCCCTGGCAGCCCTAAGGATATCCAACTACCAGCTTAATTCTGTAACTCTGAGGGCTCCTGGACTGCGAGAGGGCACAGGCTGGGCTAAAGGACACCGCCACCGCCGCCGCCGCCGCCACCAGTGCAAAAAATTCATGCACCGGGCCTCTAGTTTGAAATAAGGATTTAGCATGTCTCTCCCAGTCCTACTAAATCAGAGTCTCTGGGGCTGGGGCTAAAATTCTGCACATTCTCATGCACATGCGACTTGGGGAACCACTGAACTAAGGAGGGCCGAGGGCACTGCTTGGACTTTTCCGAAACAAAATAGCACTGCCTCATCAATTGTGAGAACATCTGTAAGAAGTAAGGGGTCTACAGTGGGTGAAGTACAAAAGTCAGTGCTCACAGCAGTGCCTGGCACATTGTAGGCGCACCATAAATATTTGTGAACATTTGAATGAGATCATCGCATGTTGTGGATGGCCCTACTTTCCATCTCAGGTCAATCTCAAAATGTTTTCACTTTTAATAAAAACAAAAATAAATTCTAAAGACATTGAAAAGTGTTGTAGCTTTTGCTAAGGCTGCTACTTTCTAGGAAAATAAAGTAAGAGGCATTGCATTATGAAGTTCCCTAAATACCCTTTTTAAAGATCTCTCAGTTCCCACTCCCCCTGGCAGCTGCCACCACAACCTTTCCTCTTTCTTATGAGTATACTCTTCTAACAATTCTCTGCTCCTCCCCTTCCTAGGCCAGGCTCAAGCTGACCCTTCTGAACACATTTGGCCTCCCTGTTTCTCCCAATTGCACTCCCGTTCGTCAACCTGCTTAGCAAATCCAAGAATCCTCCCCAGTATTCACCCTTCATAGAGTGCTTGGGGTGGGTTGGGGGCAGTGGGGAAACTTAATAATTTAGTTACTTTCCTCAGTCACTTAGGAGCTCATCAATGGATAGTGGTTATTGATTTTTATTTGTGTAATTGGAAATACATAGTGTTTTCTTTCCATTTACACTCTGAAGCAGGTGGATTTATTTTATTATTATTATTATTTTTTTTGCCCTGGACCAACTGAAATATCTAAGTGGCCTTAAAGGAACCCCCAAACTAAATAACGACCCCAGCAGGAGATTGACGAGTGTAGGAATGTGTAGTTTGCAAGACAGTGATTTCTACTTCCAGGACTGTTCTTATCTGATCATTTACTTGGCAGTGGAGCAAAATTAATGAACAAACTGAGTTCACTCTAGGACTGGCAATGATTCCTGAAGAGCAAAGCTGTCCCTGGGCTTTTGGCAAGGAAAGCACATTGACCAGAAGCTGTATATGTATATGTGCATTTATATATGTCTGTGTACGTGTACATGTATACGTACATGCATTCTGCTTATGTTTCAAAACACTTTTTTTCTAATGTACAAGGATATGCTTACTGATTTGAGAGGGAGGAAGGGGGTCAGAGTGCGATAGAGAGGAAGAGGGAGAGAAGGAGAGAGGGAGAGGAAGAAAGAAAACATGGATTGGTTGCCTTCTAGACACAACCAAAAACCTTTTAGGATATGGGATAACACTCCAATCAGCTGAGCACACTGTCCATTTGCCCACGGAGAAAATATGAGGAAATTACTATAGTTGCAAACGAGAACTCCACCTGTGAAGATATTGCGTGGCTCTCTCCATTTTATCCTATGCGGTACAACAGAACTATTCTTTTAAAATAAAAATAAAAATCATATAGATTTGAACAGTAAGGGGAACCCTGTGAGAGTGAGTGCTCTGCCAAGCTCGGCTGGTCTCTTCTTGGCCACACTTCCTATTCTCATATTTAAGTTCTGGATTCCTTCTCTCTGGCTTTTAGGCTGTTTGGTGCAAGAGAATCATTTCTTAGAAACAAGGATTGCGATGATTCACGGCAAGCCTATTGGACACCATAGAATGAATAAACTAAGAAGGAGATCCGGTTACCGCCTGGTTTCTACCAGCTACTGACTGATCCTGGCCAGAAATACTCATCACCCCTGAACCTCTGTGTGCCTACTAATCAGACGAGAATGGCAAGTGCTCAAACCCCTCACAAAGGTCATTTGTCAGCAAACAATGTTTACAGTCTGTGCCGTGTGTTTTAACCAGGGTCCCAGCAATTCCGCTTCATCAGGAAGGTACCATGTGACGCTTGCCCAGGTCTAAAAGTACCCTCCCACCCCTCATCCCCCACCCCTCACCCCCCCCCCCCACCTTGGAAAAAGCGTCTCAAAACAGTGTCCTGGTCTGGAAAGCTGGGGTTGAACACGTGCAGGGAACCCTAGGCCAGATTTTAAGAATGCCTGCCAGGCTCTCTGGAATCTTTCCTCCTGCCAGCAGAAGTTGGCATCGGTGGATCCCAGGTAAAGTCCCAAGTCAAAGCTCGGATGGAGATGTCTCAAGAGAGGTTTTGATTAGGAGGTGTCGGTGCGTTTTAGGAAAGGCAGCACCGTTTTTAGCACCCCCACTTCCAGCAGCATATAATCCCGGTCCCCGCTTCCGACTGTGACCGCCCCCCCCCCCGCCCTGCCTACTTCTGGGGGTGGGAGATGGGGGGGGGGGAGAGGGGGAGCAGGCTTCCGGCCCCTTCCCCAGGGCCAGCCCCTAAGGGGCTCTGAGGACACTGCCCTCGCAGCCAGCTAAGACTAGAAGGAAGAGCCCGGTAAGGTAATGAATAGGTTCAGGCTGGCTGGAGCCAAGCTTTAGCGTTTCCTCTGCGGTTCCTTCCCTCCACCGCCTCGGCCGACCAACCGCAACCAAGACGCAGGTGCGGCCGAAACCGGTTTGGCTCAGTGGTAGTGCGTCCGTCTGCCAGTCCCCGGTTCGATTCCGGTCAGGGCCATGTACATTGGTTGCGGGCACATCCCTGGTTGGGGTTGTGCAAGAGGCAGCTGGTCGGTGTTTCTCTCTCATCGACGTTTCTATCTCTCTATCTTCCTCTCTGTAAAATGTCAAATATATATATGTATGTATATATAAAGACGCTGGTGACGGGGGAGCGAGCCGGCGTGTTCGGCGTAGGATGCGGGGACCCTGGAAGGATCCGGCTTCTGGATTTACCCAACCGGTTCAGGATCGGAAACGAACGGCTCCTCACTCATGACACCCCCGTTTCTGCAGCTGAACCTTCCTTCTCCCCGAGGCCGGAAAGCGCGGGGGACCACCTCCCTCCGCCACCCCCTCCCCGCCTCGCCCCCGCCCCGCCGCCCCCTCCTCCTCCCCGAGCGACGGTCTCCGTCCACCCTCGGCCTTTCCCCCCGGAAACCGCTCCAGCCCCCGGAGTACCCAGACCGCGGCCCCTAACGCGGCGGAGAACCCCGGTTTCCAACAGGCGCGTCCCCCCGGCGGCGCCAGGTGCGCCCTCGCCGGCCCCCCGCCGCTCTCCGCCGGCCGCCGCGGGGTGGCGGGCGGGGCCGCCGTGACTCCGCCCCGCGCCGGTCCGCTCCGGCCGAGCCCCGGGCGGCGGCGGCGGCCAGTCCGCATGCTCCGGGGACCGGCGCGCGGCGGGCCCTCGGCGCGGGCGGCGCTCCCGGCGGCGGCGGCGGCACCTGGCGGCGCGCGGGCGCCCGAGGCCCCGAGCCGGGCCGCCTCCTGGGCCGGCGCCGCGCGCGCCCCGGGCTCTCCATGCGGCCGGCCAGCGGCTCCTGCGATGGCGGCGGCGGAGGAGGCTGCGGCGCGAGGTGAGGGCGCGGGCCGGCGGCCCAGGTGGGGTGGACGGTGGACGGTGGACGGTGGACGGTGGACGGTGGAGGGTGGAGGGTGGAGGGTGGAGGGTGGAGGCGAGCAGCCGGCGGGGCACCGCCCGGTGGGCGCACTTCGCTGGCAGCTCACTTCGGCCAGGCATTGATTGCCTCCCGCTGGCCTCGGACCCCGGGCCGCTCCTGGGGGCACCGGTGCGGGGAGTGGCGCCCCGGTCGTCGCCGGCGTTGGGTCTGCCCGCGGCCCGGCCTCGCCGTCCCGGGCCGGCGCTTCGGCGGCGGCGGCGAGCTGGGGAGGGACCGGCCCCGGAGCCGGCGAGCAGCCGCACCCGCCGACCCCGGGCGCCCGCCTCGCCGCCGCCGTCTGCGGGGCTGCGGCCGGCGCTCGCTGGGTTGCCTCGTCCTTTCGTGTGAAGGTGTCCGTGGGCGTGGAAGGAGCGCGGGTTCCGCGAGCCGGTCCGCGCGGACCTGGACTGCTCCCGGCCCTGCCCGCCGCGAACGCTGCCCCGCGCGGGGCGGGCCGGGTTCGCCGCCCTCCCGCCCCGCCCGCCCTCCGCCCCGCGCGGCTTTGGGGGGCCGTCGGTGGGACTAGTTCTGAACTTACTTCTCCCGAGTTTTGTGAACTGAGTTGGAAGCGAGGCGGTGTCTTCCTCCTCCTCCCTCTCTGTACTATTCACTGGCGACATTGTCTGGTCTCTTCGGTGGGACTGTTCTCAGTTATGGGGTGATTTTAAATTATCTGTTATTTAAGACACACACACACACACACACACACACACACACTCTAACTAAAGTTCAGGGAAGCAGTTAATTAAATCTCCACTTCCCTTTTGGAATATGGTTGATGAGTGTAGATTCTCCTCCGAAATACAGCAAGGAGGAGTTTTGGAAAAATCTAATTCAGTCGTGGGAATCTGGATCACGGGGAGATTGCCACAATCCTTTCATTTGAATGCTTGAAGGTTTTCTGGATGATAGAAAGATGTGAGTAAGCACCGTTTTGAAAAGCGCATGCAGTGTGTTCAGTTGGTTCTCTCTCTCTCTCTCTCTCTCTCTCTCTCTCTCTCTCTCTCTCTCTTCTCTTGCCTGTGGCTGTCACCCCGGTTATTTACCCTTTGCCTTCGTCTCCTCATCTGTAAAATGGGGAGAGTTAGAGTTTGTCCTGTGGGGTTGTGAGGTTTAAATGAGATATAAATGCATTTAAATACGTGTAAGTGCTTAGCCCGACGCTTGGAAAATAGTAAGTGCTCCATAAATGTTACCGGTAGCTTAATATAGTTAGATTAATATATAGTTAAGACTCCAATTTGCTTTGTAAAATTAATGTATTTTATCTAGCCTGTTAAGCAAGTGTTGTCCCTCACAAGTTAACATTAGCCAAATTGAAAGAATATTTAGGCTTCACTGAAAAAGAAAAAAGAAAAAGCGTGAAAATATCCTACTAGTTCAAAAAGCAGCTTTCACCAGATGCGTTTTATGGACAAGTAGTTGGTTGCTATTTATCTGAATACTAAATATGAACTCGGGGAGTGATCACAATTTTTTAAAAAATATGACTGTTTGCTATTATTTTTAAATATATATGTTTTATTGATTTTTCACAGAGAGGAAGGTAGAGGGACAGAGAGTTAGAAACATCCATGAGAGAGAAACATCGACCAGCTGCCTCTTGCACACCCCCTATCGGGGATGTGCCCGCAACCAATGTACATGCCCTTGACCGGAATCGAACCCGGGACCTTTCAGTCCGCAGACCGATGCTCTACCACTGAGCCAAACCGGTTTCGGCACAGACTCCTTTTTCCAAGGCAGCTTCACAGGAAGGCCTTCATCAAAATAAAAATCTAAAACTGGCCTTGGGTTAGGACGCCCTTTTAAGATTGGCCACCAAAAATCGGTGGGCGCTAACCTAACTGCCTGCTCACATTTTCTGACAGGCTCACGGCAGACACAGAGTAAGCAGGCTGCCGAGCGAGCATGGGTGTCCTCTGGTCAGTGAGTCTGGGACCCTTGGAGGTCTGGAGAAGGCGGTGTTGGAGGAGCAGCACATTTTCCAGACTGGGGTGGTCCTTGGGGCAGTTTCCTCCCCTCCCCTCCCCTCCCCTCCCCTCCCCTCCCCTCCCCTCCCCTCCCCTCCCCTCCCCTCCCCTCCCCTCCCCTCCCCTCCCCTCCCCTCCCCTCCCCTCCCCTCCCCTCCCCTCCCCTCCCCTCCCCTCCCCTCCCCCAGTTTGATTATTTACTAGCTGTGTGATCTTGGCCAGAGCATTTTGTCTTCTCCGAGCCTCAATTTCCTTATCTATATAATGGGGGTGGGGGTGGGATAATACCTAACTTAGTCTGGCTGGTGTGGCTTAGTGGCCACGGTTCCAGTCAAGGCACACGTCTGGGTTTCAGGCTTGATTTCCAGGAGGGGGAACACAGATGCAAACTGACCAATCATTCTCTCATCAGTGATTTCCATCTCTCCCTCTTCCTTCATCTCTGAAATCAATAAAAAATATATTACAAAATACCTGCCCTAGCTGATTTGGCTCTGGATAGAGTGTCAGCCTTCAGACCGAAGGTTCCCGGGTTTTATTCCAGTCAAGGGTGTGTTGCAGGCTCAGTCCACAGTCTCTCTCACATCAATATTTCTCTCTCTCTCTCTCTCTCTCTCTCTCTCTCTCTCTCTCTTTCTCTCTCTCCCTCTCCCTTCCACTCTCTAAAAATCAATGTGAAAATATCCTTCGGGCAAGAATTAACAAAAACAAAATAAAATAAAAGCCCTACACTTAATTTAGAGGGTTATGTGGGAATTAAATGAGATGAGTATAAACTATTTAGTGAAACCTGATTTTCAACAAATGATTTTTTTTCCTTGTATGAAACCTTTCCAGAACTTTTCCCACCATGGAAATGATTCTCCCCTTCTATTTTCACATATGTATAGGTGTGTGTGTGTGCGCACACAGGCGCACACATGCAAGCATGTGCCTGCCTATTATGCCTACACTTAGGCCAGCTTGCCACAGTTATTTAGGTGGGATTCTTCACGCAAACCTTGGGTTGCAGCTTCTTGGATGAGCACGGTTGGTTCCTACTAACTTGATGACCTCCAGCTCCTGGCACTTATTTTAAATGACCAACAAAGGCTTGTTGATGGGAAATGAATGACGGCTGGTGTGAAGTGTGGGCAGGGCGGGCTCATGAAGTGTGCATGAAAAGCACCCTTACTGCTGCACTAAACACACAGAGATGGAGAAATGGATAAAGCAAGAACAGGGTCCAGGAGTTTATAAAATGTACTACGCTGGGTGAAAAGCAGCCAAAATATTTGTGTTACAAGATAGAACCTATTAAAATCTATAGTTTAGCCGAAACCGGTTTGGCTCAGTGGTAGAGCGTTGGTCTGCGGACTGGAGGGTCCCGGGTTCGGTTCCGGCCAAGGGCATGTGCATTGGTTGCGGGCACGTCCCCGGTGGGGGGTGTGCAAGAGGCAGCTGGTCGATGTTTCTCTCTCATCAACGTTTCTGGCTCTCTATCTCTCTCCCTTCCTCTCTGTAAAATATCAATAAAATATATATTTTAAAAAAATCTAGAGTTTAACTTCTGGGAGTTCACTGCTAGGAGCCTCCCCAGCCAGAGTTGGGAGAGATTATGTCCAGTTCATGGGGGAGGGACTCACAGAAGACTTTCAGAGAAGGTGCCAACTTGAGCGCCCATGGGGAGAGAACCCTTGGGGCTGGCAGTGAAGAGGGAGGGGTCTTCCAGGGCCGAGATGAGGCATGGAGATGGAACACTGTCAGTGATGCACTGGGAAGAGCTGAGACGCTGTTTTGGCTCCGGCTAGGAAAGGTGGAAAAGGAGAATTGATCATTGAAGTTGCACCCTCAGTGCTGGAGGCTTCCCCTCCCACCGTGGGGATGCGGCGCAGTTGACACGGGAGCCTGGATTTCGTTTCCTCTCCAAAAAGACGGATACATGCCTTTTCTTTTTGATCCTTGGTCAGCAACAGAGCTTTTTGCATCACCTTGAAAGGCTAACTGTGGCATATTTCTAATCAGAAACACACACACACACACACACACACACACACACACACACAGAGGTCCTGATTCCTGCCAGGTGATTGGCTCTTAAACCGTAGCTCTCACTCCAAGTCAGTCTGGACCAATTCTTTCTCTCTTTCATCCTCTTTTCTTCCCTGAAAACGTGCTGGTAGCTGCTTCTATCTTTAAATTCGTTCCACACTCTTTCTTCAGATAAGCATCACAAGTACTATTTCATTTGTTCCCATGGCAGTTCGTTGGGAAGCAGGTATCTGGACTTCCAACATCCCATCAACATAATGACCTGTGTGGTTCCTCTGTGCCTGCCGCGGATGGACTCTCTGTGTGGACACCTGCTCCGGGTGTGCTTGCTCTCAGACCCTTCCCCGCAGCTCCGTGGGACAAAGCCGGAAGATACCCTCAGCCTTGACTTCCAGTACAAACCCCAGGGAAGGTGCACAAACCAAAAGGAACCCAGCGTCCAGATGTGAAGCAGCACTCTGGGAGACACCTGTGTGTGATAGCATCGGAAAGTGCCCTTCTTATTTTGATTCTGATATGGAGGATCTCTGGCTTAGAAGTTACTGAAAAGTACCTCTTCATCCCCTCCCCCCCCCTTGGGAGAGGAGAATAGATTATATTATAGTTGAGTCTAGAAAGTGCCAAAGCCATGCATATTTTACAGAAATACAGATTTTAAAGGATGGATCAGTGCTGGAGTAGGTATCAAGAGGTGTTTAAATGAATAAAAGATTGTGAAGATTAAGAATTGTCATCAATCTGGAGAAAAGTTTGATTGAAATATTGGGCACAGTCTCCAGCTCTACTTTTTAAAAAAATGTATTTTATTGATATTTTACAGAGAGGAAGAGAGAAACAGAGAACTAGAAACGTCGATGAGAGAGAAACGTCGACCAGCTGCCTCCTGCACACCCCCTACCGGGGATGTGCCCGCAACCAAGGTACATGCTCTTGACCGGAATCGAACCCGGGACCTTCCAGTCCACAGACTGACGCTCTACCACTAAGCCAAACCGGTTTCAGCTCCAGCTCTACTTTTATTTCTCCTATCAGCGGCTTGGTTGGAGAATTGGGTTTCCTTTCTTTGTTACCTGGTCCCCAGAGGTCCAGTGCTTACACTGCCATGGTGACAAACACTACTGTATTCTAGTTAGGCTATCTGGTCCACAGTGAGTCACCCGGCAACTACCTGACCTAGAAAAGGGAGACCAAACCCAGCTTCCCATGTGTCCTGGTGAGAGTGGCTTCTTGAGGACAATTCTCCTTTTCTTTAGTTTTAACTAGAACTTTGGCTTATCAGATTTTTTTTCCCCGGTAATAAATGTGGCTACTAGTCTGGGGCATGTGGTCACCAGCAAAGCAGCCTGACTCCAGAGCAGTGGTTCTCAGCCTGTCTAACGCCGCGGCCCTTTAATACAGCGCCTCATGTTGTGGTGAGCCCCAACCGTAAAACTATTTTCGTTGCTACTTTATAGCTGTGATTTTGCTACTGCTAATGAATCGTCATGTAAATACCTGTGTTTTCCAATGGTCTCAAGCTCTACAGCAGCGGCTCTCAGCCTGTGGGTCTCGACCACTAGCAGGGTCGCCTAAGACCATCGGAAAACACAGACATTTACATTAGGATTCATTAACAGTAGCAAAATCACAGTTAATGAAGTAGCAACGAAAATAACTTTATGGTTGGGGGTCACCACAGCTCGAGGAACTGCATTTGTCTGGGCATTAGGAAGGTTGAGAACCACTGCGTGAGAGGGATGGTCAATTCACACCTCACGCTTTAGAAGTCCTCTAGGCCACATTACTCATTCGCTTCAAAACACATTTTCATTAGCTACTTGGGACGGGCCTGAAAATAGCTCTAGATCCTGGTCATTAGTGTAATGATGGCATGTTACGCCTGGATGGTATTAAAGTCATAAATGCCACTTTGCGTCTTATGACCTTAAAAACTTAATGTTGTGTTTCAATTTGTAGAACTCTGTAACATTTGCCTTGCAGGGCCAGTCCCCCCTCCCCTTTTATAGGATCTTTTTTTTTAATATATTTTGTTGATTTTTTATAGAGAGGAAGAGAGAGAGATAGAGAGTTAGAAACATCGATGAGAGAGAATCATCGACCAGCTGCCTCCTGCACACCCCCTACCGGGGATGTGCCCGCAACCAATGTACATGCCCTTGACCGGAATCGAACCTGGGACCTTTCAGTCCGCAGACCGACGCTCTACCACTGAGCCAAACCGGTTTTGGCATATGGGATCTTTTCTTCTACTGAGAATAATTGCTGTTCACTGAAAAGATAAGCACATCTTTTTTATGAACACTGATGAGTTTTTTTTCTTCTTCTCCAAGTTAAACAGAAGGTGCCTCATTTTGTTGGCACCTTAGATGTTGGGAACCATTCTGTCTTTTATAGGTCCTGTGTGGACTTTGGCGTATCCACTCATGCCTGATGAGTGCTAATCCCGATACTTGCCCACATCGTGTCTTCTGTTCACTCACAGCTGGCAAGAATCGTACTGCCCCATGTGTAACCTGTGGGTGTGGACCGCCCAAAGCCAAGTGCGTTTTTGTGCTTTTTGGAAAACCTGATGTTGAAAACACTATATATATATCCTGTGTTCTTTTTAAGCACGAGGATCAGTCAGGCCCCGAACAAGTTGGAGACTTTTCTGTTTCGATGTGGGACTGAAATTCTGCTGAGCTGTTGCTTCTTGCTTCCGCCCATCCCTGGATTAGGTTGGAATGCCTATGAAACCTTGGTCTTCTGCGGAATCGTCCTCGCCAAGGAGGCATTCTTTAGTTCTGCTATCACTGTGATTACACTCTGCATTGTCCCTGCTCTCCCGTGACTCTGACTTCCTTACAGTCATCCTGGGTGTTTCCACCACCCCTTCCCCACTTCAAAGCTGAGCCAGATCAGTCTCACCCTTTGGTTCTGCTGCATGGTTAGTAATCCTTCGCCTTTACTGAGGACTTACAATTAGTTGGGTGTCCAAATACTCTACGTGGTGTAACTCATCGAATCCCCAGCAGCTCTCTCAGGTAGAGACTCTTATTATTTCACATCTCAGGTGAGGAAATGGAGTCGCGGAGAATTTAAGTACCTTGCCCAAAGTTGCAGAGTAAGAAGCAGAACCAGGGTTTGAACCCAGGTAGGCTGGCCTCCAGAGCTTTTACGCTTTTAATGGTTCGTTAATGCCTGCTTTTTGGTGTTTGGATGTGGCGACATGTCTGTGGAGTGCTGATGTCTGCACTTGAACTTCTGTGGGGAGGGAGTGTGGAGTACAGGCCTGCCTTTGGCTTTGTGAGGCTCTGAGCTCTTTCACGTAACGATTGTGTGATCTCGGCGTGTCTGTCAGTCAGGGTTCCACCCGGGGAAGCAGAACCTACATGCCAGGCACTGTACCCTTCTCAATACCTTAGTTTATACCGTCCTCACCACCACCCTACGCTGGTGGTTTAGCACATGAGGAAACAGGCTCGGGCGAATATGGTCAGAGATCCATTGAGAGGCCTTGGCGCACGCGGGTGTGGAGATGGGCTGAGCAGTACCGGAGCCGCGGGGCAGGCCGGCGGGAACCCGGGCTGGCACTCAGCGTGGGCGGAAGTGGCTGCCACTGGCGGGGTTTCTTCTTCAGGGAAGCCTCTGCTCTGGGTGTAAGTTCCAGTTGGACTCACTCAGGCCCACCCGTCTCTAGGATATCATCTAGACCAGCCGTCGCCAACTGGTGGTTCGTGGACCACGGGTGGTCTGCGAGGTCCGAAAGGCTTGCAACCGCTGATCTAGATTCTCCCTCGTTAAGGTCGACTGATGATGGACTTTAATCACATCCACCAAATGCCTTCACCGCGACACTTTGGTTAGTGTTTGACTGGGTAACTGAGGGCTGTAGCTGAGCCACAGCCAAAAAGACCACTGAAGTTTTTGTTTTTGTTTTTATTCTCTGAGCCTAGTTCCTCAGGTGCTAAACCACCACCATAGGGTTGTTGTGGCGATCGTATAAAATAAGGCTTGTAAAGGGTAGAGAGCAGCCGTGGGCAAACTACAGCCCTCGGGCCGGATCCGGCCCATTCGGCTGTTCTCTCCGGCCCGCGGAGCCGAAAGAGCGGAGGGTTCTCTTGCTCTCCCCTCCGCTCCTTCACCAGCAGCCCAAGATGAGAGTGCCAGCATGGTCAGGTTGCTTTTGTTCCGGCCCTCCGGTCCAGTTTAAGAACCCATGGTGGCCCTCGAGTCAAAAAGTTTGCCCACCCCTGGTGTAGAGCCTGGCCTGGAAGGATTCAGTAAAAGGTTCTGGAATTGGTGGCGGGGCGTCGGGGCCGGAGGGGTAATGCAGCAGCAGTGGCCGTGGTCTCGCCCACAGTAGTGACTTCAGCCCCGCTGTGGCCACCCTCCTTCCTGGCCGTTCTGGTTTGCTGAGGCGGTTGGCTTCCTAACTGCTGTTCCTGCCTCAAATCTCTTCTCATCCACCTTCAATTTCCCCCCCTCAAGGCTGCAATGGAGGCTTAAGATACCTCACTACTCTCCACTTTGAAAAAACGTCTTACTTAAATTGAGGCACACAGTGTGTATAGCTTTCCTCATTACATCAGAGCAATACTACCACTCCCCCTCCAAATGGTGCCCGCGCCCCCTCGCTTGCCAAATGCTAGTGGGGGGGGCTGCCTTCTCCAGTGGCATTGATAAAACAACAACAACACAGTTATCTTTTTTAGAGTTTTCTCCAGATAGGGATTTTTATCTTCCAGTGCAAAACTAGTTTGTGTTTTCCCAATACAAACAGATATTTAAAAGGCAATACTTAGTTATAATGTAATCAAATAATAAATAAGAAAACAGCCAAGAAAATATTTCCCTTCCCCACGCCATCAGATGAAAAACCATGTGTGCATACGTGAATGAACATAGGAACTGTTCTAATCTATAGGAAAATCCTCTTTGGCATTGACTGTTACACAGGCATGTAAATGGGCCACGTAACCTCGACACTTCAACATCTTGCACTAGATTTTATTCACCGATGTGCGAAATTGATGCCATTTCCCAATACTTGTGTTCTTCCCCGTCCACTTCATTGCACCGCGCGCAGTGCTCAAGCCTTGAGTAAAACCTGGAGATTCACAGGAGGATCTGGTAGATTTTAAGTCTCATGAAGGAGCAGTCTCTTGGTTGCCGTCGTATTCCCAGCCCCTGTGGCAGTGTCTGCTTCGTAGTAACCAGAAGAACACGTGCTGGTGATGTGCAGGGCATTAGGGGACCCACAGCTGACAAGTTTCACTCACCGGGTGACTATCTAAATATGGGAATAGACTGGCTCTTTTCCTACCATCTCCTTTCTCCCTAGTTGTGCTACAAACTGAAGACCTGTCTTTTGAGTTCATTCTGAAGTTTCCAGGTCGTAAACTTCTATTTGTCTGTGTTCAGCTTCTCCCATTGACACCCATACAATTGGTTTGTGTTCCATCCCGAACGCCATGCCCTCAAGAGCAGATAGAGAGAGCCTTTTTAAAAAAATATATATATTTTATTGATTTTTTACAGAGAGGAAGAGAGAGGGATAGATAGTTAGAAACATCGATGAGAGAGAAACATCAGAGTTGCCTCTTGCACACCCCCTACCGGGGATGTGCCCGCAACCAAGGTACATGCCCTTGACCGGAATCGAACCTGGGACCTTTCAGTCCGCAGGCCCATGCTCTATCCACTGAGCCAAACCGGTTTGGCAGGGAGCCTTTTATACAAACAGTACAGGAGAGCCGGGGCACCTGCTCATTGTAAGGCCAGATACCTAGTCTGGTGGGAGTGATATAAGCAAGTCCTTATTGTACCTCACAAATGCTCGGAGATATATGTGGTTTTGTCCTGAGTAAGCCTGGGGAATACCGGCCCCTCCTCACTTAGGGGGAAGCATGTGTCATATGGGTAACCAGATCCCTCTGGCTCACTGTAAGCCACGAGGCCCAGTGGCCATGCGGCGGGGAGCACGGCCTAATCCCCGAGGCGCTCTGACACCCTTGCATTGCCCGCAGCCTCGCCACCTTCTCCGGCCCAAACCAGCTCAGCGTTCCTGTGTGCTGAGCGTTCGAGTCCATTCTCACCACTCCTGTCTCATCCCCGGGGTCAGCCTTTGGCTTTCCTCTGTAACTCTGACTTGGGTTCTCACTTCGCCTCCACATTGTTTTGTCACAGGGAGTAACTTCCCTGCTGTTTCTTTCCTTGGCTTGTTGTTTGTTGTTGTTGTTCAACATGCCAGCGAGACATTTGATTTGAAAACGTACATGTCCTGCTGGTCACTTTTGCAGATGGCATATTTTGAGGAGACGATTTTTCTCCATTGAAGGAAGCAATGTTCGGTTTCCACTGTCATGCATTAGCACAGACCTCTGAAACCATTACTGCTTGTCCTTCTGGAAAGCCAGTTTAGACTGCCAAATCCTACGTCACACGGTGCCCTTTTCCCCAACAGATAATCAGTGAATCTTTTCTTCTATGGGAGAAAAAAACAGAAGTAGTATGTTAGATATAATGCAAATGCAAAAAGATGCTGAGAGGGTGACACAGAAGGAGATTAAAGTTAAAAAAAAAAAGGCAAGCACCTATGTACAAAAAAAGAAAAAGCACATGTATGAAATGATAAAGATGGGGCTTAACACCAGCCCATAGGAAAGACAGATTTGGGTTTAATCGGGAAGAGACTGTATGGGAGTCAAGAGACTGCCCCAGGGGTCCCTCTTCCTGATAAAGGGCAGATGCCCTAATCAGCTGTCTTGGAAAGCGAGGGAGTTATATTAGACCATTTATAATGTCAGTTTCAGTTCTAAAGTTATATAAATGAATGAATCAACAGTGTAAAGGCCCAATGTATAAATTAAAAACTAATGCAGTCTTACAGCCGTACAGACAATGAACGTATAACCAAAACTATCAGTAAAAGTTCTCCTCTCCTCTCTGTGGACTAGACAAGTCTTGGATGCTGTAGTCCGATCACACCACACAGCAAGGATTTTAAGCCAACATATAGCCAAGAGAGAGCAACCAGATAGCGAAAAAGCATTGTATGGGTAAAATTCGAAAGAATCACATGGTTTAGTTTAGGAGAAAGAGTAATTTAGGACAAAAATGTAGGATAATATGGTTGTCAAAGCTCAAAGAGTTATATATTATTTATACATGAGAAGGTAAAACACCCACCAGCCATGCCCACAAGCCATGCCCACTAGCCAATCAAGAGTAAGTATGCAAATTAACCCAACCAAGATGGCTGTGGCCACGGAGAAAGCAGGAGGGAGGCTTGGGTTTTCCTGGTGATGGAGGAAGCCAAGCTTTCTGCATACCCTGGCCAGTTTTGTTAGTTAAAATTCTCTGGCAATTTTTTCATTATTTTCAAATCTTTAGAATAATGTTGTTCATGAGATTTTATTTTCTTTCAAATTTCGAGGTCATCTAAAATTATGACTCTATGCTTATTTCCATTCTTATTTTACATGGAATTCTTTCTTATCCCAAGAGTTAATTATGTATTTCTTAATTTTTTTTATGATGTAAGTTTTTTTCTACTTATTACTGCTATCTGACAATTACACTGTAGTCAGAAAATGTTTTATGTATGATATCAATCTTTCGAAATTGTTGAGATTTACTTTGTTTGGTCCAGTATTTTGTCAATTTTTATAATTGCTTCCTGGGTACTCTTAAACAACACGGGGTTTAGAATGGCCTCTATGTGTTTATTGTATCAAGCTTATTCATTGTGTGGATTAGATCTTTTAGGTCATTATTCCTGAATGCTCAAACTATCAGTTACTGATGAGGATATATTAAAACTCTCCCACTGTTATAGATTGATTACACTCTCCTTGTAAAATATAGCTTATATGTTTTCAACATATAATTCAGGATACAAATGAGTTTAAACTTGTTATATGCATTTTAATATGTGAAGGAGGCTCATATGTGGGCTATAGGTTATTTTTAGTTAGTGATTCTGATGTTTATATTTTATAAAACATGTAAGAAAACACACTTTAGACAAAAATGGTTTTACTGTCATATTTATTAATTCAGGATTTAAAATATTCTTTTCCCTTGACTGTGTCAAGTCATTTCTGGGAAGCTTTTCAAAAGAAATAACCAGTAGATTAAAAGCTTTATGTGCTACAATACATATTTGTGATGGTAAAAAATAAAAAACACACATTCTCACAGCAGCAGAGTAGTTAAGAAGCTATGACACATCTACATGATGATGTATTATGCAGCCATTACAATAATTTTATAAAGAATTTATAACACTGTAAAGTTATCACAATAATAAATAAATAAAACAGTACACATGATGCTTTCAATTACTTTAATGAAAACTATAGGGATATTCTAAAAAGAAATCTCTAAATAGTAACATTGGTTTGTGAAATTTGGTATTCCCTCTTCCTTTCTACTTTCTTTGTGTTTTCCATGTTTTCTTTAATATTCATTTTTTTAGCAATTAGATTGAGAAAATAAATTTGAAAGTCTGGACTAACAAATACATTTCTAATATTTACATGTACACAATTATTCTTTCTATGTTATGTTGTTTAGTTGATATTTTTAAGACAGAAAAAGAACATTTAAAATGTGTGGTATGGATATATGTAAAGTAAAAGGTTAACGTTTAAAATTGGGTATCTTATTGTGCTTTAATTTTATTTTTTATATCTTAGTAGAGGCCCAGTGCACAAAATCTGTGTGTGTGTGGGGAGGTCCCTCAGCCCGGCCTGCACCTTCTCACAGTCTGGGAGCTCTCAGGGGGGGTGTTGGGGGTGCAGGGGGGGATTGGGCATAAGTCCTCATTGGACATCCTTAGTGCTACCGTGGTGGTGGGAGCCTCTCCTGCGCTTGCCAGCCCTGAATCCAGCTTTTGGTTGAGCAGCGCTCCCCCTGTGGGAGCACACTGACCACCAGGGGGCAGCTCCTGCATTGAGCGTCTGCCCCCTGGTGGTCAGTGTTCTTCCTAGCAACCAGCCATTCTGCTGTTCGATCTATTTGCATGTTAGCCTTTTATTATATAGGATTGTGCTTTATCTTTTTACCTCTCATAGGTAATGTATGGATAGAAGACAACCAGTTCATTGCTCCGATGGTTTCCAGTCATATGAGCACATGGGCAAAACCAATAGCTGTTGGATCCTTCAGCGCACACGTGAGAGAGGTCCCAAGAAAACGAAAAGAAAGTGATTTGGATCTATCCCAGTAAGTGAATTTGTTCCTTTAACCCCATTAAATCTTTTGACTCTAGGGACAAAAAGAACAAGATTACTTTTTAAAACATTAATTTTATTTATTAGATGTGGTAGCGTTTGGATAGGGGCAATTGTTTATCCATCCAACTGTTACCTCTGTCATTGATTGAACTGGCACTTTTCAGTCCAGACCTGAAGGTTATTAGATATCCAGGAGGGACAAGTGGGGTCTGGAAGAAAACAACCTAAGGTTAATTTGTTTAATATTTATGATCACAGCCAAATACTTGTCTTCCTAATTTGCCTCTCACCTTACTCATCATTTATATAGCATCCTTCGTAGATTCAGGGCATGAAAACCAGTCAATAGATATGAAATTGATTTCGTTGAGGGAGCCTCAGAGTATCAGATATTTGTAAACAAAGAAGAATGTATAGGAATGTTTATCCTTTCTTCTCTGTTGGCTTTGAATGGAGAATTGGTTCTTTGAAGGGGTTATTGATGAAAATTCCCTGGAATGTAGTCATTAAGCATTTATTGAGTACCTACTATGTGATACCTAGTAGACTAGGAGGAAGAGATACAGATAAGACCCCAGAAACTTGTGTAAATGGAAAATATACCAATAATTATTACACATTATAAGAACCTCTATACTAGAGATCCTAGGTGTTATGGCAACAAAGGAAGTTGGGGATTTAAATAATATTGGGATCAGGAAGGAAAGACAGCTTTCTATTGGTGTTGTGATACTACATTTTAAGTGAATAATGGGAATGAGCGGTTCAGAGCAGAAGTAGAGAAGATGCTTGAAAAGCACACTGCTGATCTGGAAACAAGTGGTTGTCACGTAGAGCGGAGGGTGAGCTATGACTTGAGGGATAAATGTGGACTAGATCCTGAAGGTCATTGAACAAAAGAATCTCAAAATTGTCTCGAATGTGGTTAAGAAAAATGGAAGGATTTTAAACATGAGAACTTTTCTTCCGATTACATTTCTTAAAATTTCTTGCCTTTGTACTTTAAAAACTTTTTTATTGCAGTAACATTTATTGTAGTAAAATATATAACATAAAATTTGTCATTTAATCATTTAGTGTACAATTCAGTGGCATTAGTCCCACTTAATGTTCAACTGTCAGCATTGTCTATTTATAAAAATTTTTTATCATCTCAGCCTGAAACTCTGTACTCATCCTATCTAATAAAAGAGTAATATGCAAATTGACCACACCTCTGCTACGCTCACCAGCCACCCACCAGCCAATCAGGAGTGTGTATGCAAATTGACCCAATCAAGATGGCTGCAGTCACAGAGAGAGCAGGAGGCTTGTGTTGCCCTTGGCAATGGAGGAAGCCAAGCTTTCCGCCTGCCCTGGTGGTCCCAGACCTCTGCTCAAGGCTACAAAGCTTTAATTATAGAAGATAAATAAATCCCAACAAAAATGGAGGCAGCCATGGAGAAAGCAGGAGGCTTGGCTCTGCTCAAGACTACAAAGTTTCAATTATAGAAGATAAATAAATCCCAGATAGCAGGATCTTGGCTTGGGTTATTGGGGTGTGTGGCTGGCCTGCAAACCACCACAGGCCCCTCATCCAGGCCACCCCATACCCCAGGGGAACCCCAACCCTGATCTAGGACACCCTTCAGGGCAAACCAGCTAGCCCCCACCCGTGCACCAGGCCTCTATCCTATCTAATAAAAGGATAGTATGCAAATTGACCATCACTCCAACACACAAGGTGGCCGCCACAAGATGGCCAGCAGAGAGGGCAGTTGGGAGGGACCAGATCTGCAAGAAAGGGCAGTTATGGGCAATCAGGCCAGCAGGGGAAGGCAGTTAGGGGTGACCAGGACAGCAGAGGAGGGAAGTTGGGGGCAACCAGGCCTTTAGGGAAGGGCAGTTGCAGGGGACCTAGGTCTTCAGGGGAGAACAGTTGAGGGGGGGGGGGAACTAGGTCTGCAGGGAGGGCAGTAAGGGATGACCAGGCCTGCAGGGGTGGGCAGTTAGGGGTGACCAGGCCTGCAGGGGAGGGCAGTTAGGGGAAAACAGGCTGGCAGGGGAGGGAAGTTAGGGGCAAACAGGCTGGCAGGGAGTGGTTAGGAGCAATCAGGAAGGCAGGCAAGCAAGTAGATGGGAGTCAGCAGTCCTCGATTGTGAGAGGGATGTCCTACCTGGATCAGGCTTAAACAGTCAGACATCCCTTGAAGGGTCTCAGATTGGAGAGGTGCAGGCTGGGCTGAGGGACACACACTTATGCACAGAAAGCAGGTGTGGTGATTGGCATGGGCACCGCCGCTTGGGGGCTGAGGATACTAGTGTATCTGGTACCCGAGCCTAAATACAGCAAAGAAAGAAGGGGAGTCCTACCCAGAATGTGAGAAGACCTGGCCCTATGGTGGAGTAATGTCTCAGAAACCAAAGGAAGAAAGTTTCAAAAAGAAGAAGGTAGGAAAAGTGGCAAATCTGGAGAATGTTTTGATTATATTTGCCTTCAATTTCATTGTCTATGGTTGGTTCAGGTAGCAGGCCTCCATTTTATTAAAAAAGCAATGGAAGTAGTTTTCAGGGAAACTTGCATTTTAAAAAATAAGTATTTTATTGATTTTTTTTCAGAGAGGAAGGGAGAGAGATAGAGTTAGAAACATCAATGAGAGAGAATCATCAATCAGCTGCCTCCTGCACACCTCCCACTGGGGATGTGCTCGCAACCCAGATACATGCCCTTGACCGGAATCGAACCTGGGACCCTTCAGTCCTCAGGCCAACGCTCTTATCCACTGAGCCAAACTGGTTTTGGCCTTTTTTAAAAAAATGTATTTAAATACATGTTTAAAAAGAGATTGTAAGGAGACCCATTAATATTAACTGTGATTATTTTCAGGTGAGATTATGGGTGCTTTTCCTGAATTTTCAAATGCCCCTTGAGAAAAATAACACACTTGGAAATAATTTGTTAGTGTGGGAAGTATTCTATCACCCTTAGTGTATTTCACTTCGGTAGTGGTCCGGTGACTAAATTTCTAAATTAATACAAACACATGCATGCATAGTTAGATATAAATATTTATACATACATATATGCACATACACTATATTCCCTAGCAGAATATACTAATGTGATAACATTATTGGCAAGTGATCAAAGTTTTCAGTTTTTAATATTTCTTATTCAGATGAATTTTTTAGGCAAAACAAATTCCTTCTGATTAAAGGTCTGAGACTTTCAATGCATGTTCAGGCTATTCTAACGCAGCTACTATAAAATTTTTGGTTAAGCCATCAATTGCTTTAAAAAGAATGACTTTATTTCTATAAAATTATATTCTTAATAATATATTGGCTTGGGATAATTTGTAACTAGGGCACCAGTTATTGTTGTCGGTTAATGTAGTTGCTACCCTGACAGAGAAGATGTGCTTCTTGGCTTTCATAGAACAGCTCATGTAACAGTAGAAATCATTTTGGGTCATTAGGAGCTTATGATAGTATCTGCTACTAAAGACTTAATAGGAAATTAGGTTGATTGGACTTAATCTCCTCTTTATTCCTCAAGAATTACTGAAAATCTGTTTCACGGGGTTTGAAATTTCATCCTGCTTTTTGTAGAATGGAAGACGGTCAACAAGGAAAGATGAAGCCCTTCAGGGGCATTGAACTGTGTAGATGGTCCACCCATGCACACCTTTAGCCAAAGCCGAAGGTGGTGTCAGGAGAATGGATTCATGACTATTAGGGTTTTCTCACCTTACGCTGTAAGAGGGAGTGATTATCAGCTGCCTCTTACCATTCTTTTCTATCTGTTTGAATAACATTTTGGCTTATGTGTCTTTGAATTTTTCTAGAGTAGCTGTTTAGTAAGAACTAATATTTTCTTTCAGCGCTGGAGAAAAGCTGATTCTTGCTGTAAACAAATCGGGATTACAACAAACATCTGATTAGGAATCCATCATCATGAATTTTTTGTCAATTGTTTCAACATCAACAACATTTTTTCTTTCTACATCTGGCAGCATGGCCAGATCTCAGCTTTGCCTTTCCTCCATTGATTCTGTTTTATTGATACAATTCTCCCAAACACTGACATGATTCAGGGTGGCAATAACAGCATACAGGATTAAGAACCAGAGCCCTGATAAATTATTAAGCAGAAACTAGCCTCTGGATACATATGCCTTTCTTTAATAAAATCCCCAACTACCTTACTAAAGTAACGGGCTATTTCGCCTTTCTCTGAGTTTCCTATCTTCCACCATTATCCTTCCTTGCACTCTGCAGTGGCCTTGCTCTCACCTCCCTCAAAACCCTAGCTGAGAGAGAGCATAGCATCCTTCCTTTGCTGTACACTCCTAAAATCAGGCATCTCTCGCTGTTAACTGCTGTCTATTCTGATGGGAAATGCCGGAGGAAAGAAGAGGTGACCATTCTAGCAAGAGGGTAACTATCACATTCTTTTAATCGTAGAATTTTAACTAAAAATTGCTCATGAATAGGCCAAAGTATGAGTAGATAACTACATTTTACGCAAACACACATATAATTCTCATTCCATCCAGTTTACCCAAAAGTACATATTTTGTTCCAGGAGTGGCATTGCCCAAGAGTGAATGGTTGGGGGGAGGTGGGGAAGGTTAGCTCCATCTGTCTCCATCAGTGCTTCTCCCCACTTCCATGTAGGAAAAGTACAGTCCCTTTCATGTATTTTAAAGATCAAGGCAGGTCTCCTCCTTACTTATCTTCTTTCCCATTAGGTTGTTTCCCCTAAACTTTGCATACAAGTCATGGTCTGAGTGTTGGAGGAGAAACAGACAGATGTTTACAGTTAAATATGAAGAGTAAAATAGCCTAATTTGTGAAATCTAGGAAGTACCGTTCCCCCTACCTTGTATAATCTGTGAAAAAGGTCTTATCCTCATTGGCATTTTCCTGTTAAATTGGCAGCATTTCTTTCTCTCCTTGTAATGCATTAAATATTAGTGCATCTCACAATTGATTGTGGCTTGGATTTGATGAGATACAGTAATGACATAAAAAGCACTGAGGTAGCTGAGAGGGAAGTGATAAATTGTATAGTAGTCAAAGAATGCTTCTCAGAAGGCTACCTGAGCTGGGCTTTGAAAAAGGAGTAGCTGCCAAAACCAGTTTGGCTCAGTGGTAGAGCGTCAGTCTGCGGACTGAAGGGTCCCGGGTTCGATTCCAGTCAGGGGCATGTACATTGGTTGCGGGCACATCCCCGGTAGGGGGTATGCAAGAGGCAGCTGGTCGATGTTTCTCTCTCATCGACATTTCTAGCTCTATATCTCTCTCCCTTCCTCTCTGTAAAAAATCAATAAAATCTATTTAAAAAAAAGAAAAAAAACAAAAAGGAGTAGCATTTCCCCAAGGATATAGAAGGGGAAGACTTTCTAAGCCTAGGAAAGAGCAAGACATAGAGAAGACATGAGGTGAGATGGCCGTTGGGCTTTGCTGCTGTGTGACATTTGGGCTGTAGGGGAAAGTCAGGGAGAGGTGTAACGAGATGAAAGGATGAGGCAGAGGATGGAGAAATTTGGGGTGTCATTAGGGAGTTTGGCCATTCTTGGGCAGTGGAGAAATGCATTTTGGCAATTTTATGCAGTGGGATTAGCTGGCTTGGTTTGTTTAGAAGTAATAATTCGGGAAGTAGTGGGCAGGATAGACTAGAAAGGGAAGACACTAGAACAGGGGTGGGCAAACTTTTTGACTCAAGGGTTACAATGGGTTCTTAAATTGGACCGGAGGGCCGGAACAAAAGCAACCTGACCATGCTGGCACTCTCATCTTGGGCTGCTGATGAAGGAGCGGAGGGGAGAGCAAGAGAAACCTCCATTCTTTCGGCTCCGAGGGCCGGATAGAACAGCCAAAAGGGCTGGATCACGGGCCGTAGTTTGCCCACGGCTGCACTAGAAGAAGGAACATGAGTTTCTGGGTTAGTGCCATGAGCTATCATAAGTGTCCATCAGTAGATGAGTGGATTAAAAAAGCTGTGGTACATTTACACCATGGGATATTATGCAGCAGTAAAAAAGGATATTTTACCATTTGAGGCAGCACAGAGGGACCTGGAGAGTATTATGCTAAGCAAAACAAGTCAGAGAAAGTCAAGTATCACATGATCTCGCTCATATGTGGAATCTAAACAAAATAAACTGATGGATCTCAGAGGGAAGGCTGGGGGTGGGTGAATGGTGGGAAGAGATTAACCAAAGCAGGAGGAGGTGGAGGAGCCCTCAGGGGTGATTGGGGCTGGCAGCCATAGCTCGCAGCCGCTGATGGCGCCAAGCGATTGGGACTGGTGCTGGGTGCTGGCTGCGGGTGTGAGCGGAGGCTCTGGGGCCGGCTGCAGGTGCGAGAGGTGCCTGCCGGCCCGATCACCCCTCGGGAGCAGGGGGAGGTAAGAAGCCCTGAGAGGCAACCTGGGCTAGCAGCCACCACTCACACCTGCTGAAGGCGCCGGGCAATTGGGGCTGGCACCGGGCACCAGCAGTGGGTGCAAGCAGCATTTCCAGCGCTTGCAGTGAGTGTCAGTGGGACTAGTGCATGCAGCAGGTGTAAGCGCCAGGTGGGACCGTGGTCTGGTGCCCGTCTCACCTGCTCCACCATTCCGCTATGGCCAACACCCATCATGTTCTGTGTGCGCCCCCTGGTGGTCAGCGCACATCATAGCGACTGGTTGTTCAGTGGTTCTGCCATTTGGTCTATTTGCATATATATATATATACACACACACATACATACACACACACACACACACACACACACACATATATATATATATATATATATATATATATATATATATATATAGTGCATGACATGTGGGGTGAAGGGAGAGGGTAGGCTAGAAGGGGTCAATGAGGGAAAAGGTTGATCTGTCTAACTTTAAACAATTAAGATACATTTTTAAAATATATGTATTTTATTGATATTTTACAGAGAGGAAAGGAGAGGGATAGAGAGCTAGAAATGTCGATGAGAGAGAAACATCAACCAGCTGCCTCTTGCACACCCCCTACCGGGGATGTGCCCGCAACCAATGTACATGCCCTTGACCGGAATCGAACCCGGGACCCTTCAGTCCGCAGACCGATGCTCTACCACTGAGCCAAACCGGTTTCGGCTAAGATACATTTTTTAAAAGCCAGGAACTAGGTAACAAATAAGCATTTAAAAGGAAGCAGCTTATGAGTAGTTATGAGGGAGGGAGATCTCTTAGGGTAAAGCTATAGGGTGAGAAAAGAGTGGTGCCAAGTAGGAAATCTTTGGAGAAACCCGGGTTTTAAGATAGACGAAGAGTGTGGAGTAGAGGTACGAAGGGGAGCAGGGCGGATGGAGGTGCGGGAGAGGCCACGAAGCCAGGCGAAGAGTGACGAATGTCAGCAGTGACGAGTTCAAGGGATCGCCTGAGACAAGGGTGGCCCCAAGGAATCTTCATTTGCTGGAATAGTTTCAGTGGAGCGGGGCTTATGGAGGGCTCACTTCTAACCGCTGGAGAAGTGCCTGGGAGATGAGAGACAGAGTGGAGACTGCGCCCCTTTACGGAGCTGGCTGCGCAGAAGGCAAGGAAACAACCCTGCCACTAGGGGGAGGGTGTGTGCAGAGGGCAGAGGCTGGAGCACAGTGCAGACCCCGAGAAAGAGCTACGGAAGAGAATGAGGTTACGATGCTGGTAACAGCCTGAGCCAGGGGTCGGCAAACTCATTAGTCAACGGAGCCAAATATCAACAGCACAACGGCTGAAATTTATTTTTGAGAGCCGAAAACCGACTTCGGTTCCTGGGACACGAAGTTTCAGTCGCACTGCAGGTCCACGCCCGCTCGTGGTATTTTGTGGAAGAGCCACACTTAAGGGACCAAAGAGCCGCAATGTGGCTCACGAGCCGCAGTTTGCCGACCACTGGCCTGAGCGAGTATCACAGAGGAGTGAGCTCTGAACAGAAGGCAACCCATCTGTCTTCCTTTAAGACTGGGGGGCAGCAAGAACACCAGCCATCCCGGCTCTCAGACAAACGCCTGAGTGCTTGCAGGTGTCAGGATAGAAGTTGGGTAAGGAAGGAGCGAGGGCAGCGGCTGAGGCTGAGAGCGCTTCCCGTTCCCAGCAGCTCCTTCCTCTTCCCCGGCCGGCCGCACCTGCAGGCCCCCCCCCTGGGTGGGAAGAACAGTGAGGACTTGCTGCCTCCACGCAGGCAGGCTCCGGCTCGCGCCCCTGGGTCACCGTGGGGCTGCTGGCTGTGAAATGTAAAGGGGGTTCTCTTCCTTCTTAGAGAAGCTCACAGCCAAACTGAGAAGCGGAGGAGGGATAAAATGAACCACCTGATTGAAGAGCTGTCTGCAGCGATCCCCCAGTGCAAGCCCCTGGCACGGAAGCTGGACAAGCTGACCGTTTTAAGGATGGCCGTCCAGCACCTGAAGTCTCTGAAAGGTGAGTGTGCGCGTGGCCTCCACCCCGGGCTCCGTGACATCCTCCCTGTCACTGAGCCTCTGATGGGCCGGGCTTCTTGCTATTGGCCATTGAGACGCTGTGCAAAGGTGTCTTTCAGCTTCGGAGACATTAATCTGATGCGTGACCATGGTCTGTATGTGGGGAAGACGCTGATTTGGGTGTCGGGAAACTCGGTTCTGCTAAAGGCTTTATCTTTAGCTCTGTGTGACTTTGAAAAGTCTTTACATTTCCTACTTGTTTTCCCATGTGTATAATACAAAGATAGCAATGCCTGCCCTGGGTGCCTCTCAGTATTTTAGAAGTTCTGAAATGTATTGTTATAGTTTTAATAATAAGTTATTATTTAATAAGTTATTAGCAGATTTCCATTCTTGGAAAAGAAGGTCTTCTTAAATCCAGCCAATTTCTCTTAAAACTTCAGATGTATAAGCAGCAGCACCTTAAAATGCATCACACCTTCCTCTCCTAAGGGGCTCTCACTGGTATTAGATATCAGATGAAGGTGGTCCTTAGCTATTGCTCATTTCTGGTCATTTCTGACCCAACCAGCTCCCCAACTTGACCTTGAATTTTAAATTGAAGTGTGTGTGTGTGTGTGTGTATGTATACATGTATCTGGTCAAAATCACATCGAGTCTGAGAGTAACCCCAGGCCAACTTGGGGGAGGAGCAGTATGGTAGAAATAAGTTTTAGATACAGGAATGTTGAGGACACAAACTGATTTTGAGAAGACGTAGCAGAGGAGTGAGCTACCGGCCACAGAGGAGACTCTGGAAAGCTCACATTTGTAAAGACCTAAAAGATTATGGTGACATTTGGCTCTTTTTTTGAGCCAAACAAAACCCCACCTAAAACAAAACACCCCCCCCCCAAAAAAAAAAGTTATAGAAAATGAATAAACAAAGGATGACCAAGGTTCTTAGTTAGATCTTTGTCCTCCTACATCTCATTCCAGGAAAAGGGAAATCTGGTGAGAGGGACGTGGCCAAGGGACTGAGGGGAGAACAGGGTTAACCTGGACTTCCCGTGAAACCGGGAGCCCAGAGAGGACCCTGCTTCAGAATAAACAAAAATCCCTGGCAAATCCATTCCTCATTGACCGAGGTAGGGGAGGGCGAGCATATACAAATTAGGAAGTAAGATTACAGACAGCTATTAATGGCCTGTTTAATAGTAACTTGTGCAAGTTGTAAAAATAGATACTTTAAATCATCTTCCTTACATCTCCACATATGGTAGAAAAATGGCACATGCACACTCCCCCCCAGGACTCTCTGCGGATCTGGAGGGGAGGCAATGGGGACAGGAAGCGCAGCCCTTGCTCTGTCAGTGGCACGCAGGGCAGCTCCAGTGCTGGGTACTGCCTGGCGGGCTTCCTGCCTGGCGGTCTTATTTTCACAAGTCTGCTGTGAAGCGACAGACGTAAGATTCTCTTTTACCTACTACTAGGTCTTGCGTAAGTTGCATGCAATATTTCCCTTAAGTCTTTTAGCAACCAAGGTTTGCAGGCTCAACTGAGGTCATTTTGGTTGCAAACCTAAAATTACCCAATGATTTTCACATTTGCAATGCCCCGAGGGAGGAGGACCTAAGGGAGAAGCCATGAGTCACTTAATTCAACCAGGACCAGCTGATTACTGACAGGGCTCCTGCTCTGTGCTGGGGATGGGAAATTGAGGTAAGATCTTCGTGCTTGGAGGGCTGTTCATGGCTGGTGGAGGGACATGGACCCGTGAAGAGATCAGTAAAATCTGATGGCATAAATGTTACAGCGGAGGAATGAGAGAGAGGAGAGTAGGCAGGAGACGGTGTCTACACCGCGAGAGGATTCTGGAACAGAGCAGAGGTTTCACCAGCGGCCCTTTGGAGCCAAAGTGAGGATGTCTCAGGTGCGCTACAGCAAGAGGACTAAAAGCAGTTGTCTGCATTCCAGCATACTTACCAGAGTGAGTGCACCCCAACTCACCTCGACCAGAGGCACTGGATCATCAGAGGCTGGTGTGGATCATGTTATTTTGGTCTGTACGTAATTACCTTAAAGAAACAAGGTGGTGCCGAAACCTGTTTGGCTCAGTGGATGGAGTGTCGGCTTGCAGACTAAAGGGTCCCCGGGTTCGGTTCCGATCAAGGGCATGTACCTTGGTTGCGGGCACATCCCCACTAGGAGGTGTGCAAGTGGCAGCTGATTGATGATTCTCTCTCATCGAT
Organism: Vespertilio murinus; assembly: GCA_963924515.1. Taxonomy (NCBI): domain Eukaryota; kingdom Metazoa; phylum Chordata; class Mammalia; order Chiroptera; family Vespertilionidae; genus Vespertilio; species Vespertilio murinus. The sequence continues at coordinate 163,605,657 of OZ004707.1, read as the reverse complement.
GTTTCTAGCTCTTTGTCTCTGTAAAAAATCAGTAAAATATATACATATTTTTTTAAAAAAGGAAGGGTGGTGAAATTTTTTTTTTTTTTACTACACTTTACAGCAGTGCTTCTCAAACTACCTGGGTGAAGGCCACGTGTTCCCCACCCCCCTCCCTTGTAAAATATAACACAGCTGGTTATTGGGAAAATGTTCATGGGCTGGGGTGCCATGAACATTATGTCTGTAATGGTGTCTAAATGCTTATTCTTCATTTCTGGACTCGTCTCACCACAGTTGACCGATGCCATTGGTCTCTAGACCACACCTGGAGTAGCCCTGCTTGCAGCCTGTGCTTTTGGAGAACCTGTGGACATTCCGTGTGTGTGGTCTTAATACCTGGGGCGTAGTGCATGCCTGTGGGTGCAAGTCCTGGCCCCCTGACTTCATAGCCATGTGACTTAACTTTCTAGTCCTCAACTTCCATCGCTGTAAAATAGGGATAATGCACTTGTCTCATAGGATTGGTGAGTAAAGAATAATGCAGTGGAAGTGGTGGTAAGAGAAGGAGAAGAAACAGTTGGTATTTTGACCATTATCCTATATAATAAAGAGCTAATATGCTAATTAGACTGAACAGCAGAATGACCATCTGATCGACCTTCTGGACCAAGCCGGGGCTGTGCATCGAGCCTCTAGTTGTCGTTAAGATGATGATTCTCATTCTAATGATCATTATTATTTTAGTCATGTTGACTTTTTTTTTTTTAACCCGATGAACATTGTAACAAGAGTAAGTGATTGTTTCCTCGTTTGTTTTTGCCATCAGAAATCAGTCATATTTGTTACCTGCCCGTCTTCGGCAGGTGTACAGCATGTCACAGCATGAGTTTTATCAACTCGCCTCACCCTGGTTCCAGCTCTGCTCTGACTCCCTCTGTCTCTCCTTAGCTCGTCCTCACTCACTCACTCGTTCACTCACCTAGCCAGGGCTCGCTCCCCCTTCCTGCTGGTTTACACTATCGGGGTTTCCCTAGCACGCGTCTGCCTCAGGCCAGACCTGGAAATGTCTCTGCCTTGCTCAGGTTGATTTATGGCTGAGTCCTAGCATAGCACTCAGTCTGAATCTTTTAGCCCTTTCTCAATGCTCTCCTCTCTGGCTGCTGTGCATTAGTAAATAAATAAATAAATAAATAAGTAAATATCACTTAGTGAATTCTTTGAGGCCTACCTAGAAGGTAGATTCCAGAAGAGAAGGTTTTCTATTGCTTATGCCAGATTCTCAGGGGGTGCTACCAAGTCTGAGAGAACTTTACCGAATCATATTAAGAGGTGTTTTTTATTTTCGGGCTTTGTTTCCCTCCCACCACTTAGGTAATTGGTGAGTTTGGGCTGTAAATCCATTTGAGAGTCAATTTGTGGTTAAAATTTCTCTTGCAAAAGCAACGTTCTTTGTAGTCCTCAGAAGGAGGGGTTTGGGAGTAAGGAAGTTGGGAAGTACAAAGGAGAGAGCATTGATTTACCTCGGAATCACCCTCGCTCAGAGTTACCTCGGGACAGCACACCTTGGCTTGGTGGACTGTCTCCTGCGCCCCCTTGTGGCCATGAAGCGCTTTCCTGTGTCAGGGTTGGTGGACGTCCTCAAGCATTCCTCTTTTGAGCTGATAATTCCTCATTAGCTCTTCAATTGCTTTAGAAAATTTCATTTTAATACAATAAATGAAATCCTCTGTGCTAAGGATGTAAAAGGAATTATTAGCAGAAATTCATATATATATATATATTTATTTACAGTTATATATACATATATAACTGTATAGTAGCAGAACTGGCCATGTGATCTTTAAAGGGTCATATGTAAAATACTACGAATCTATAACATTTTTTAGAATTCCAGAATCGCCCCATTCAAGGTAGTTCATATTAGATGAGTTTTATTAAGCTAATATATAAAAATAACTAGATTTTTTAATATTGTTACCTATTATAATGCTAAAGATGATGTATTAGTTGATTTTTTTTACATGGAGCTCTTACTATCCACACATTTGAATATATAAAGGAATAGTAGTTTCAAGAATTTACATTCTAAATGCAGGAACTTTTAATCTAGTAATAAAGAAAGGAAATAATAACAAACGAGGTCTCCGGATGGATGCGCTGAAAGAGAAAATACCATCACTCTTCTCACCAATGGCAGCCATCGATAATGTCCATTGAGTACCTACTACAGGTCCAACCCAACCCCATTATATTTTTAGTAACTTTTTGACTTGCTTATTTTTAGGTATGACAAATTCTTACGCAGGAGATATTTACCGACCTTCCTTTATTCAGGATAATGAGCTCAGACACCTAGTCCTTAAGGTAAGTCAAGAAATACATTTGCCTAAGTTGTGTTTGCCCTTTCATTTCTATTTGAATGGGGGCAGATTTTCTCTAGTTTTGCTTTCTGTTACGAACATACAAGACTCTACATTACACCAAACTTCCTTTAATATAAAATTTAACTTACACAAGTAACCATGTCTTACTGGTTTGGGCTAGAGAAAGTAGAGAGGGAAGCGAGGCGCTTCCTAAAATATGGAGTGAGGCTTGTCTTTAATGCCAAGCCCCTCACCCTGCTGAGTGCACTCACCTCCCATAGGAGAGGAACTATTCCTCACCGGTACCTCCTGCAGAGCCGACTGTCTTGTATGCTATTCCTTCAGGATCCTTTTCTCTGCCCATTAGCCCGCCACTGCTTACTGACGGAGCTGTTAGGCCGTGCTTTGGCATGGGTTTTCAGACTCACCGGTTTATTCACCGGCTTATGTGACATGAAAACATGATTACATCCTTGGCTCCTCCTGTCCCCAGGACTAAGTGTCGTGGTCTTGTGCTATGACTGCTGCGCTTTAACCTGTAGTTTGATTAAACAAAAAGGTTCATGTCCCTCTTTTTGAACCTCTGAACTTAAATATAATACTTTAATAAAATAAAAAAAAGAAAAACAGATTTTAAGCACTAAAAATAAATAAATAAATAAACAAACAAACTATTCCTGATAGGAATATAATTGATTTTTTACACACAATGAAAGTAGTTTTAAAGAGCGAAATATATAGTATGCTTTGGAAGCTTTCTCACCCCTTTCTGTGTGCCACAACTTAATATAATCCCCGGAACACATCTGCCTAATCCACATCATGTTTGTTTCCAGTTGGTAAACATTAGTTTAAGAAATGTCAGATAGGAGTGCTAGACTCACCCTCTGTCCATACATATCCATTTCCAAGGTTACTTCACAGGGGATTTTCTGGGTATAGCTTATGGAAGTTGCCATCTATTAGAATTTTTAAAACTTGGTTTTGACTGATAGCTTATCATTATTCAAGAAGCATAAAGAATGTACAGTGAAATAGTTCCATGCCTTCCTCGTCCCCAGTCTGCACACCTTTCCACCTCCACACATCCACAGGTTACTGATTGGTATCTCTCAGAGTTTCTGTATGCCGTAGTGTGGAATTTGGGATAGGTAGTTTTACATTATGAAATTTTAAATTAAATATTCCCTGAACTTCTCATGTGAAAAAAACATTAATTTAGGCAGGGGTCCAAGGTGATGTTCTTTATAAATCTATTTGTATACATCTTAAGAAAGTTTCTTAAAATTAATTTTGCTACATTTATGACCACTCTGTTGGTTTTATTGCTGCAGTGGTTTCCTCAGAAAGGGAATGGATGTGTGTGAGAAATACAAATGATATTTTTAAAATTTACTTTTATATTTCTTTATCCCAGGCTGCAGAAGGCTTCCTGTTTGTGGTTGGTTGTGAAAGAGGAAAAATTATCTTCGTTTCTAAGTCAGTCTCCAAAATACTTAATTATGATCAGGTATGCAACAAAAGGATATTTCCCACACTATATTTAGTTGTTTTTTTTTTTGAACAAACAAGATTTCAGAGCTCTTTTTCTGAACTCTTTTTTCCATTGGGCTGTGGATGAGGTTCTGCTGAGTTAGAACGAACTCCAGGAGCGATGCACAGAGGGGGGAGTGAGTATTGATTGTCATTTCTGATAATGGTCACTTCCTGACCTTTAGCAACTTATTTCGTTTTCCTGAGCCTCAGCTTCCTCTTCCATAAAAAGTGGAAATGATGACTATACCTGTTTCTCAGGATGCAAAGGCTGTCATATTTGAGTGTCTGAAAAATGTTAAGTCACCCTTCTCTGCTTCCTCCGAGAACCAAATTATTTGCTACCAATTTGCATACCCGCTTTTGATCTCAGTTCTGGCAATCAACTCTGAAATGCATTTTCTACTTTTAACTAGCTGTGTAACTCCTTTTTGTCCCCATCACTGAAAACCATTTAACTTAAACTAGTTATCCAAAAAGGATAGCACTGAAAATAACCCAACAGAGTGAATAAGCTAGCACCTGTGGTCTCCTTTTAGAAATTACCTAGCCCTGCCGACACCGGTTTGGCTCAGTGGTAGAGCGTCGGTCTACGGACTGAAAGGTCCCGGGTTCGATTCCGGTCAAGGGCATGTACATTGGTTGCGGGCACATCTCCGGTATGGGGTGTGCAGGAGGCAACTGATCGGTGTTTCTCTCTCATCAACGTTTCTAGCTCTCTATCTCTCTCCCTTCCTCTCTGTAAAATATCAATAAAATATATTTAAAAAAAATAAAATATATTTAAAAAAAAAGAAATTACCTAACCCAAAGATTTCATCTTAAATAACTCCCATTAATGTCAGCCTGTCTTCCCCCAAAACTTGGCAATTTGAAGAGATAAGGCATACCTAGAGAATGAGCTCAATAACAAAGATATCCTGAGTCTGCACTCAGGAGGAATGAGGACCAAATGAATCGTGCAGCTGGGTATAGCTGGAAGCACAGAAGCAGGGCAGTACCTGATAATTTTGACTTCTCATTGGAAATGGAGAACATCACACACGCTAAGATAATCCGTAATGCAAGCGGCACTGGAGGTCCAAATCGGGACATAGAGTCCAATCCCACGGGGCACTGACGTTGCATTTCAGAGACTACTCACGAGACCGTGTCCGCTCAGGAGGACTTTGGGATCCCCATAGTGCGGGGCCTAAGTCCATCTTTTCAGATTCAGAAACCTCATTTGCTCTAAAGCAGAGTTCTGGGCACAGACTTCTATTACCCAGTCACACAATAGACTTATGTATAAATCAGATTGCTAGATTTTTAAAATATGAGGTATCTTAACTGTCAAGCAAACCAGGCTGTTTGTATCGCCTGGTCCATTGTGTTCTGTCTTTTATTTATTTATTTATTTATTTACTATTTTTAAATATATATTTTATTGATTTTTTACAGAGAGGAAGAGAGAGGGACAGAGAGTTAGAAACATCGATGAGAGAGAATCATCAATCAGCTGCCTCTTGCACACCCCTGTGGGATGTGCCCGCAACCAAGGTACATGCCCTTGACCAGAATCAAACCCGGGACCTTCCAGTCCACAGGCCGACGCTCTATCCACTGAGCCAAACCGGTTTCGGCGTGTTCTGTCTTTTACAGGAATGTGTGCGTGGGAAGTGAAGGAGGTCAGAGGAGGGGTGGTCTCTCTGGGTCAGGGAGGGTTTCTCATGCAAAGTAGGTCGTCTGCTGTGCTTTAAGATGTGCAGAGAGGCGAGGAAGAGATTTTAGGTTGAGAGAGAGAATCTAGGAAATCGAAGGCAGTTGGCTGATGGGCCAGGGAATGGAGTTTGTCGAGACGGAGTAATGAATTCCAGGTGATGAGACCGTGGGGCAGAGGCCCAGACCTGGGAATGCTCTGCATACTGGGAGCAGTGGAATGGGAAGAGGGAGGTGTCCCGGGTAGGGTTCTGTCTTTTGATAGTATGGCAATTTTTTTTTAACCATGTGGTAAATCTAAGCTACACCATAAATTCACAGTTACTTTGTGACTTCCATATGATACTATAATACGCTTGCTTTACTTTAACCAAGGGTAAAGCTTATAATTTGTTTTTATTGATTTCAGAGAGGAAGGGAGAGGGAGAGAGAGAGATAGAAGAAACATCAATGATGAGAGAGAATGGGCTGCCTCCTGCCCACCCCCTCTGGGGATTGAGCCCGCACAACCCGAGCATGTGCCTTTGACCAGAATCAAACCCAGGACCCTCCATCCGCTGAGCCAAACCAGCTAGGCCGCTAAGGGTAATGCTTAAAATAAATCTTAATATGACTTGTAAGTCACATAGACAAATGTGGGGATGCTACCAAGAGTTCATAAGAGTAAACAATACCAGTGGCGAGGTGTTGGTGTGTATCCAGTTATGGCTGGCTGTGCATGTATTTCTTTTTCCATCTAGAAGTATGACCCTGCTTTTAACACTGTCGCCATCCTACAGGGCAGTAGACGCATCTTTGAGGTTGACTAAAGACAGCTTTAACAAAAGAATTATGTCTAAGAAGAAAGATAGGAAGATTATGGCACTGGTTTTAAATGAATGTCTACTTTATACATAGGCTGGTTTGACGGGACAGAGCTTCTTTGACTTCTTGCATCCAAAGGATGTTGCCAAAGTAAAGGAACAGCTGTCTTCTGACGTTCCACCGAGAGAGAAGTTAATAGATGCCAACAGTAAGTGCTCATCTCAGTGTACTTACCATTTCGTGTAAATATACTTAGTGCTTAAAAGTACAGGTAGACAGTGCTCTTGAAAAGTTAAAATATAATTATATAGACAACTATATAGACAATTCCTGTATTCATATAAAAATAAATACTATGTTCATATGAAGATGCCCTGAGGAAAATGCGGTTGCTTCATGTTCACTCTTTTTGTATGCTAATAAAATCTTTACAAGAAAGTATCTTTTGGGGTAAAAAAAATTGCTGAAGTTTTCACTATTCAGCTATTTAATTTCACTATTCAGAACTGTTTCACTAGTCACCTAGTTTTCACTAGGTCGGCTATTCAGACCTAACCCATAGAATTATCCTCTTATCTGGGTTAGGTCCATTCATTGTGAAACACTATGTATAATATTGCTTGGGAATTGTAAGTATTCTTTATTTTCTCTGAAAATGCATAGTGCCACGTACTCATTTATAGTATAAAATAACAATGCCTTTTGCTATTGATTACTATTATCATTGAGGTTTTCTTTTTCTTTTTAATTTTTATTTCATTTCATTTAAAATGATCTTGATGCTCCACCCCTTGGGGCGGGGTGGGGTAGGTAAAAATAGGTTGAAAGTTTTGTAAGTTATCAAAAATATGATTGCCTGACAAGTATGTCTTTTGGTATGTTTCACTTCCTGGCTTACGGTGATACTGTTTTAAATAACCATTTCTCTTTTCGGGTGATCAGAAAAGTGTTGGGAAGATAAATTTCAAAATTGCTTAAAAATATTCTTTTCTACCTATGCTCTTGCCTCCCCCTCCTCCTCCTGTGCCAGCGGGTTTGCAAGTTCACAGTAATTTCCATAGCAGAAGGACTCGCATGTGCTCGGGCTCCAGACGGTCCTTTTTCTGTCGGATAAAGAGCTGTAAAGTCTCCGTCAAAGAAGAGCAGGACGGCTCGCCCGACGCAGCGAAGAAAGGTACGGTGTGAAGTGTCAGGTGACGTAAGGCGTGGGTGTGACGTTCATGCCCTAATTATTTTGTGTTCAGGAAAAATAAGGTGCAGCTCTGATAGGAATGTTGGTTGATCTTTTCCTGTGCAGTAATAAGTAAGATGAAAGTGAAATCATGAAGACACATTGTTGGAATTTCACTCATTTTTCAATGATATGCGGCTTTGCTGAAAATGATAATAGGTGTTTAAATACTGGAATATTATTTATTCAGTTTTTGTTATTCTTCAATACCCACTTTTAAGCTTAATCCATTGTTGACATTTTGTCACTTGTATAGGTCTAGACCAGGCATGGGCAAACTACGGCCCGAGGGCCAGATGGCTGTTCTAAACTATTGAAATAAAAAAATTAAAAAAAAAAGACCGTACCCTTTTATGTAATGATGTTTACTTTGAACTTATATTAGTTCACACAAACACTCCATCCATGCTTTTGTTCCGGCCCTCCAGGTCCAGTTTAAGAACCCATTGTGGCCCTCGAGTCAAATAGTTTGCCCACCCCTGGTCTAGACTCTAGACAGTCAGGAAAAAAAACAACAATTAAAGTCCTGATTTATAGCTTTACCAATTTCTATGGTGTAAATAGTCACATGTTGGCTAATTTCAAGACACTTATATGAGGTTATTGAACATAGGGTAGAGGAGGAATGGTATCATGTTCAAAAAGAATTACTATAATTTTAAAATATTGTATTTATTAAGCACATACTATGGCCCAAATACTATTCTGTATGCTGGGGCTAGAACAGTGAACAAAACAAAATCCTTGCTGATGGTGATAAGTACTATAAAAAAAAAGAAAGAAAAGAAAATAGAATACTAAGAAGTAAAGTTAGAACCAGACCTTCAAATCACATGGTTTTAAAAAATAATAAAGTATACCATCAACAAAATGAAGACAGCCTGAATGAGAGACAAGATATTTGTAAGTGATATATAGCCGATAAGAGGTTAGTATACAAGGAACTCATATATGTCAATAGCCAAACCGCCCCCCCAAAACAAAACAAAACAAAACAACACACCAAAGAATCAGTTAAACAATGGGTAGAAGACCTAACTAGACATTTCTCCAAAGAGGACATACAGCTGTCCTCTAGACTTATGAAAAGATGCTCATAATCACAACCATCAGGGAAATGCAAATCAAAACCACAATGAGATATCACCTGACACCTATCAGAATAACTATCATCAATAATTCAACAAATGAGCCGAAACCGGTTCGGCTCACTGGGTAGAGTGTCGGCCTTCGGACTGAAAGGTCCTGGGTTCGATTCCGTTCAAGGGCATGTACCTTGGTTGTGGGCACATCTCCGGTGGAGGGTGTGCAGGAGGCAGCTGATCAATGTTTCTCATCAGTGTTTCTAACTCTCTATCCCTCTCTCTTCTTCTCTGCGAAAAATCAATAAAATATATTTAAAAAAATAATTCAACAAATGAGTGTTGGTGAGAATGTGGAGAAAGGGGAATTCTTATGAACTGTTGTAAATTGGTGCAGCCAGTATGAAAATCATGCATTAACACAGGTCAACCATCAACATCGACTGCAAGGCCAAATTGTTTCATAAAGAAGACAATGCTCTTCATTTGGTGGGACCAGGGCTGTGTGGTATTATGAGCTTCTAAAACCAGATGAAATCATTAATACTGATCGATACCAACAACAAAAATCAATTTGAACCACTCTGATTGTGAAACAACCAGATTGGGCCAGAAGACATGGCAAAGTAATTTTGCTTCATGATAACACATCATCACACACTCCAAAACCAGTTGAAGACATGTTAAAAGATCTTGCCTGGGAAGTATTAACCCACCTGCTGTATTCACCAGACCTTGCTCCTTCAGATTACCACTTATTCCGATGGATGGCACATGCACTTTCTGATCAGCACTTCAAAACGTACGAAGAAGTGGAAAATTGGGTCTCTGAATGGTTTGCCTCAAAACAAGAAAAGTTCTATTGGGACGGTATCCACAAATTACCTGAAACATGGGGAAATGTGTAGTTAGCCATGGACATTACTTTGAATAAAGCACTTTTGATGTTTGATGTTTTTCTTGAAATTATTGTGTTTTCTTTGATTACAAAATCTGTCATTATTAACCGGTACTAGCTTGGTGGATTTTTCTTACTTATGGGAGCCCAATTCAGTTGCTGATGATAATCGTGGACATATAATACTTTCCAAGTGTGGTCTTTTAACCCTTTGCAAAGATACAAAAAGGAACGTGACATATCCTTTAGACAGCTACGTGATTCTGTCATAGTATTTTGAAGCAGTCTTGTAAATATTGAATCTTAAGCAAAAACACATGTGTATAGTCATAGGTTAAAAAAAACCTAAACATCATTCCCGAAGAATGTAATAATCAAACTTTGGTTCTTCCATGTGGTTTCTAAAACGATTTTTTAAGAATTTATTATTAGAAGCTTGAGATTTATAGGAGAGACGGGAAAATTCTTTCCTTTGAAATAAATATTGATAATCTTATTGGAAAAAAACAGATATTTTAGGAATATTTGGCAAATGGTCAATAAAAGCTGATTCACAGCTGAATTCTGTGATGAGCTAAAGGAACTGACATATTTTTTAAGTCCCTCCAATGTTCTAGGTTCTCATCTAAGCTCTGCCTCACATCAGCCATGCTGGTGGCCGGGTTTTAGGACAGAGTGGAAAGGGCCTGGGCTCCGAATTCATTAGGGTTTTAATGTCGGGTCTGCTGCTTAAAACGACTGTGCCCCCTGAGGCAGGCCCCTCTCAGTCTGTGGAGATGGCCTGATGGGCTGCACTGCTTCCCCGTAGCCCACATGTTGCAGTGGAAGCCTTAGCTCCCCGTGTGAGGGGACTTGGAGAGAGGGCCTTTGAAGAGGTAATGAAGGGTAAGTGAGGTCCTGAGCCTGTGGACCTGACCCGGTAGGACTGGTGTTTCACCAGAAGAGGGAGTGACGCCTGGAATGCACACCCACAGAGAGGCGGCCACGTGAGGACGCAGTGAGAAGTCTCCTGTCTGCCAGTCAAGCAGAGGCTCCAAGGAGAAACCAAACGGGCGACCACTCGACCTTAGATTTCTAGCCTCCAGAACCGTGAGAAAAGTAAATTCTATCGGTTAACTCACCCAGTCTGGGTATTTGTTATGGCAGTCCTCGCAGACTCATAAGATCGGTATTCTGTAGCTCCTGGGAGCAGGGTTAGGATCGCATGTGGCCAAATGCAATGCTTGGGTCCTAGCACACACTCAGTAAATGAAAGCCATTATTTGTGGCTCAGAAGGAAAATAAAAAAAAAGGAAAGTAAAAGGGCAAGGAGAAAATTAGTATTTGAAATCTGTAAGCATTCTGCATAATTACCTAATTCAATCTGCATAACAGTACAGACCACCCCCATTTTGCAGATGAAGAAACGGAAGCCCTAAAAGGTTATGTATTTTGTCTTAAAATCACACAGAAAGTGGCAGAATCAAACCTAGCGTGAATATCTGTATGCCTTCCACTCTGCCTTGCCACCTGTGAGCAGAGCTTCCTAGATGCCAAAGGCTGTTAGTGGAAGAGAGCCGCCCTTGGTGATCTCTGCAGTGGAGACACATCTAGGAGTTGGCTTCTCTTGCAGGAAAGCACTTCTGCCCACACACGGAGGTTCGGTCCCACACCAAGCTGGGCCACACAGATGCCTGCCCTGGGAGTCACATAGCTTCTCAGAGAAGAACTTTTTAATCTGTTCAAGCACTTGAACCAAATATTCACTTGACACTCCAGCGCTGTGGGCCAAAGGCGTGAGGCCAGTCTGGCCTAAGGAACGGTAAGGGCATGTGTTAACAATCAGTAAGGCCCTTCCTCGCAGTGCCTGGTGTTTGGGAACTGCCTACAGACAGGCATGCAGACAGATGCCTGGACCAGGATGAGGTTGACTGCACAGTGGAGCCCTGGTGTGCCACATGGACGACTTCCCACACATGAGATCATTTTGGATTGTGCTTGCCCAAGGAGAGCGTCAAGTGAAACAAACATTTCTCATATGGTTACTACTAAATCATTCTTTCCAGTAATGATTAGCCAATGTCATTGACTATTTTTTTAAAAAAATAAATCTTTATTGTTCAGATTATTACAAATGTGTTCCTCTTCCCCCTCCTCAATTGCTCCCCTCCACCAGGTTCCCACCCCACCCTCTATCCTTTCCCCACCCCCATTGTCCTCATCCATAGTGCACAGTTTTTGTTCAGTCTCTTCCCGCACCCCCCACTTCCCTTTTCCCCGAGAATCGTCAGTCCACTCCCCTTCCATACCTCTGATTCTATGATATTCAACAGTTAACATTGTTCATCAGGTTTTTTAATTCCCTTGGTTTTTAGTTTCATTTGTTGATAGTTATGTATTTCTTTTTTTAAAAAAATATATATATTTTATTGATATTTTACAGAGAGGAAGGGAGAGAGATAGAGAGCCAGAAACGTCAATGAGAGAGAAACATCGACCAGCCGCCTCCTGCACACCCCCCATCGGGGATGTGTTCGCAACCAATGTACATGCCCTTGACCGGAATCGAACCCGGGACCTTTCAGTCAGCAGACCGATGCTCTACCGCTGAGCCAAACTGGTTTCGGCAGTTATGTATTTCTTGTTCATACTTTTTATCTTTATCTTCTTCCTCTTCCTAAATAACCCCCTTTGGTAATTCATATAATTCTGGTTTGGCGGTGATGAACTCCTTTAGCTTTTTTTTTATTTGTGAAGCTCTTTATCTGTCACTTTTTTTGTGGATTGCCACACTCTTTCGACTGCCTGCCTTTTATGCCTGTGTTGCATTTCATTGTTTTCTTAAGCATTTCCTGATATTTGAGCATAATGGATTATTTTCAGTTTTTTATGTTTTTAGTTGGACTTGTTTGACAAACTTTTCCTGTGAGTTAAGTTTGGGATTCTTTTCTGAAAGTGAAATTTGAGTCAAATTTTATTTTTATAATACTTTTTATTATAAATTTACTGAAGTGGTTTCCATATTTTGTCTATAATCTAGTATAACCATTATAAGTACTAACATAAGAAATTTAAGAATGTATACATAATTATCCTTTAAATTTAGGACTGTAAATTATATCAAAATTTGAATAAGATGAAAACAGTATCTTTGTGGCTAAGGGCAAGAGAGCATGAAGTTTAACTTTTTCTAACAGATATAAATTACAGTATTTTAAAAAAATTGACGTAGACATACATATAGTCTGGTTTAAACCTAAATTAAAGCAGTCTGCTTTCTTTTTGAAATAATACTTATAGTTTAGTTCCTGAGGGAAAACAACCCATTAAGAATAAAGTGGTTAAACACACTAGGTGATTTCAATGAAATGCTTATTTGAATATTTCGTAGCACATTATAACTCATGTTATTGTAAGAAATATAAGAATTCATAATGATTCAAATGCTATCTCTCCCCCCCCCCCAATATAATTGACAAATGCTCTTGTAAGAAAAACTTTTGAATTAGATCATAGGAAATTCTGCACTGTCCACTGCACGGGTTACTTGAGAAGCTGGCCTACAAGCATTATTGGAATGGAAGAAGAAAGGGACAACACGGAAGACAGCAATTTCACCTGTCTCGTCGCCGTTGGGAGATTATATCCATATACTGTCCCACGGAACAGCGGCGAGGTTAAAGTGAAGCCAACTGAATTTATAACCCGTTTTGCAGTGAATGGGAAATTTGTCTATGTGGACCAAAGGTAACCTTGATATGCCTTCATAACTAGAGTTCAATGGGGGTACTTAAGGCTATTAAAATGTGGCTTAGGACTGTTGGGACTTTTTCTTTTTTAAGGCTTTTAAAACAGGAAATAAAGTTTAAATGAAGTAACAATATGGATATTATCAGTAAATTGGTTCAAGCCGAAAAGTAAACTTGGCATATTTCTTAAGCCATGGGTCTCTGGCCACAGTTTCACTGGCAGTGGACTGGCTGGGTGTCCTCTGCGGGAGCCTCCTGCCTGGGTGTCCGTTCTGTTTTGCAGCTCTGGTCTGGGTTAGTGATGTCCCTGAGTTACTCATCCCCAAGTCCGCTTCCCTGCTGTCCTGACCATGTATGGACCTTCAGGGTTCTGGAAGGGAATTTGTTCACCAATTCTAAGTTTCTTTTTTATTTTAAAACCAGGGCAACAGCAATTTTAGGATATCTGCCTCAGGAACTTCTAGGAACCTCTTGTTATGAATATTTTCATCAAGACGACCGTAGTAATTTGACTAACAAGCACAAAGCCGGTATGCATTGAGTGGGGGTAAGGTTTGGGTACTTTTAAATTGCAGCTTCAACTCTTAATTGCTCATTCCTGTGAAATCCAAAACTTGAATTAATCCTCAAAAGTTTGATTTATATAGTGGCAGACTGTTATATACTAATTATGGTCTTTTCTTGTTAAGTTCTACAGAGTAAAGAGAAAATATTTACAGATTCATACAAATTCAGAGCAAAAGATGGCTCTTTTGTAACTCTAAAAAGCCAGTGGTTTAGTTTCACAAATCCTTGGACCAAAGAACTGGAATATATTGTGTCTGTCAACACTTTAGTTTTGTAAGTAATTTTTTAAAATGTTGCTAAGACCTTTTATTAATTTCAAATTAATATCTCTGCTTCCCTCTTCTCATCTTGCTAACTCAATAAAACTGTCTAACCCTCTGGCTTTATATTACTGAGTGTTCAGAGATTACTATAGTTCAGAGATCATAATAATCTGGCTACTCCGTGCATATTGAGTAATTCACTCACTGTCTATTGGCATTGGTTCTCGGGAGAAGCTGAAAGTTTGCCCTTATAAAATACATCCCTTTTTGCATAGTATAAAATATGATAGTGAAGTTCTTTATTCAAACCTCTCCTTCCTACCCTCCATGGCTGTGTCTTATCCCATCACTAAGCGATATGGATGTGACTTTAAACCGTATGTCACTGTAAGAAGTTGTTTGTCCTCCACATCATTGTGCACGAACACCTTCTTTTTTAAAAAAAATATATTTTATTGATATTTTACAGAGAGGAAGGGATAGAATAGAGAGCTAGAAACGTCGATGAGACAGAAACATCAATCAGCTGCCTCTTGCACACCCCCCACTGGGGATGTGCCCGCAACCAATGTACATGCCCTTGACTGGAATCGAACCCGGGACCTTTCAGTCCGCAGACCGACGCTCTATCCACTGAGCCAAACCGGTTTCGGCATGAACACCTTCTAAGCCTGGGGCACCACAGGTGGCTGTGCAGAGCACTTGGTGGAGGGATGGGCAGCCATCCAGCCCAAGCACTGCTTGCCAGCTCCTGGTGTATGCCGTCAGCCTGAAGGAAGAGCCAGCTTTTCCTCATTTGCACAGTATGCTAGCATGGCCCTGTTCTAAATTTATTCTTTTTCAAAAAAAAAAAGTTTATTCTTTTTCTATACTTTTTTTTTTAATTGCTACAATGTTTCATCAAACCCATTTCCTTATTTATAATATTTAGCTTTTTTAAAATCTGCAAAAGTTCTTCCAGCAGTATCCGGTTAGCTGTTCCAATAACCCTTGCCTTCTTATCATTAATATATGAACTGACAGTTTGTAACTATGACAACGTGTCCTTTCTAGGGTAATAGGGCATTTGGTACTTAGCACATTAGTACTTTGATCTCTGATGGTAATATTAACAATATGCATGTATCAAAAAGTTAAATATAGTTACTCTAACAATTTCCTTCAAAATGGTAGAAAAGCACAGTTTTACGGGCAGTGAGTTGGGTGGGTGTCTCAATCTAAAGAAGATGTCACTGCTGGTGTTTCTAAATTCTAGGGGACACAGCGAGACCCGAGGGGCACCGTCACTTCCTTACAGCTCTCAGTGGTTGGAAGGTAAGCTGGGTTTGAGATGGTGGAAACGTGTTACCCGGACTGTTATTGTTGTTACCGTCTTTTTCTCTCTTGGAGAGGTAAAACTTTCAAGGTGAAGTTGAAAAGGCTTCTGTGGGTTCAGTGATCCTCCTCAGAATTCGCACAGTACTTTGCTCACACCTCCGTCACAATCTCAGGTTGCATTGCGGTTCGTTGCTCACGCAGCTGGCTGAGCACAGACCGAGTTCTCTGAGAGCGGGAATGGTGTTTTATCCGTCCTCTCTCCCTGGCAGCTAGCACAGTTCCTCGTTCTTCGTGGCACTCGAAGTACCTGTTGGGCACATTAATAAGAAGCTTGAAGGGGGAGTTTTTGCTTGTATCCGTTTTTTACCACAGGAATTACATATTTCTTGCATAAATAAAAAAAATATTAGGAAATATTAAAAAATAAACTACTGTCGCTCTGCCTTTCGTATCGATAGGAAAGTGGGTGGGAACTATCTGTACTCAAAGGTCAGAGACTCTACACATTTGATTCATACGCACTTTTGAGTAAGCATCTTAAACCATCATGAATGATGTTGGTAATGCCAGCATGAGTGTTTCTGACAGTTTAAGATGCGGCTGGTCTGTTTCTTTTAAAGATAGAAATACTTGAAAGAAATATATCAACCGAAGATATATACTTTTTTAAAGTCCTCAGTTGCATTTCCCTTTTGTCGTTCAGAGTCCTGTGTCGGTGTGCCCGGACTATGCACCGGCACCGTGCTGGGTGCTGGCAGTATCGGCACAGATATTGCAAATGAAGCTCTGGACTTACAAAGGTAATGCTTCAACTTTTGCAGATGTCACAAGTAAAGTTGTTATGCTTATAAAACCAATATTCCAAAATTAATGTTTTCCTCTACGCAAACAGTAACCTGTTCAACAATGTAATAGAAGAGAAGATCACCCTTACGGTAGCAACAAAACAGATGAAAAGGCATTTAGATGTATATTTTACAAGAAGTATCTACTACAACTTTATGGGGGGAAAGTTAAAATGCAGATGACGTAAATAACTTTCCAGATATAAGTTGTTTTTAATGGGAAGACTCAGTATTGTAAGGAGGTCAGTGTTTCCTGAATTAAACTATGAGTTCAATGTGAATCCAGTCAAAACGTTTTTTTTAGAATCCAACAAATAGTAGTAACTATATTAGAATATCTAGCAAAATTCTAAAAAAACAAAACAAAGTTGATTGAGACCGAAATGATCAGATATTATGATCCTATATAATAAAAGCCTCATATGCAAATTGTCCCTTGAACGGGAGTTTGACCACTTGCTATGACATGTCCGGCCACTCGCTATGACATGCATTGACCACCAGGGGGTGGTGTAGAACATGGTTGGCGTCAGCAACGTTGCACTAGCAGTGGGAGGCGCTGCCAGCCCCGATGGGCCCTGATAAGAGCAGGACCGTGGTGGGACGGTGGAGCCAGTGAGTGGGCGGCACCAGGCCATGGAGGGTAAGAGTGAGGTCCAATCACCCTGCTGATCGCCCCGCAGTGGCAGCGGTGGGGGATGGGGTCACTGCCTGGCTCTTAGGTGCTGAGGGGGCCCAATGACTCAGGTGGAGGTGGTGTGTGCAGGGGGCCAGTGGCCCAGGTGCTGCCCAGGGCCCAGAGGTCAGCTGGGACCTGCCCTTCCATGACAGACACTCGTGCTTCGATCACCAGCCAGGCCTAGGGACACACCTGTGCATGAATTTTGTGCACCGGACCTCTAGTATATTATAAAGCTATAGTCACGAAAATATTTTGATTAATAAAAAAACAGATTTCAGGAAATAAATTAATGAAAAAATAGATTTCAGAAAAGATTCAAACACATATAGAAATTTATTATATGGTAAAAGTGGCATTTTAATCAGTAAGGGGATATAGATTAAACTGTAAAGGGCATTATAATAACTCCAAAACCATTTGGGAAAACAAAGAAAGCTAGACCCCATTTTTATTCTTTATGCTAATATGAATTCCAAATAAATCAAAGAGTTTAAAGTAAACCAATCAAAGTATTTTTAAACACAGGTATAAATTTTACAATCTTAGTTTGGATCATGTACATCCAGAATTCATGAAGAAAAAATTTGACAAATTATATAAAAACTCAAAACTTAGACACAACTATAACTATTTTAACAAAGTTAAAAGATAAATTATAAACTGCACATAATGTGTGTATTTCATATGACAAAATGGACTAATCATTTTAATATATGAAGAGTTTATAGTATAAAATTATTAAACTCTACATTTTCTATAACTATTAATAACCTTAATCTGTATTAAATTTATATATAGCATAAAGAATAAAGTTATTAGCTAATTTTCAAAAAATATTTCAATAATAAAAAATGTTGGACAGTGGACATGAGTAGAAAAAAATACAAATGGCCAAGAAACTAAAAATTGCTCAACCCCACTCACAGTTAAAAACATATATGTACAAACTAGAAGAAATGCCTATTTTCATTTAGAAGATTGTCAAAGATTTGAATATTTGATAATCAATATTGGTGAGAGTGTGAGAAAACAGTCGCTCCTAAACTGTCTGTGGGGATATTTTAGTCCAGCTGCTATGGAAGGCAACTGTACCTATCTGAAATGTAAGGATATGTAATCCTAGACTCAGCAGTTCTGCCCCGGGAGCAAATAGCCTTATATAGCCTTGTAAAGATCTATGAACAAGACAGTTCATTGCTGCATTGTTGTTGTTGTTTTTAACTTTTTAAAAAATATATTTTTTATTGATTTTTTACAGAGAGGAAGAGAGAGGGATAGAGAGTTAGAAACATCAATGAGGGAGAATCATCGATCAGCTGCCTCTTGCACACCCCCTACTGGAGATGTGCCCGCAACCAAGGTACATGACCTTAACCAGAACTGAACCCAGGACCTTTCAGTCTGCAAGCCGACGCTCTATCCACTGAGCCAAACCGGTTTCGGCTGTTTTTTTTTTTTTGTTTGTTTGTTTGTTTGTTTTTTTTTACAGTAGTGTTTTAAATCCTATATAATAAAAGGCTAATATGCAAATTGACCAAGCAGCAGAATGACAGATCTGTGACACACATTGACCACCAGGGGGCAGAGGCTCAATGCAGGAGCTGCCCCCTGGTGGTCAGTGCTCTCCCACCACAGGGGGAGCACCGCTCAGCCAGAAGCCGGGCTCACGTCAGTCCTAAGGATGTCCAACTGCCAGCTTAGGCCAGCTCCCCAGGCCTGAGCTGTCCAACATCCCCAGAGGGCTCCTGGACTGTAAGAGGGCGGGTGCAGGCCGGGCTAAGGGGACCTCCCCCCATGCATGAATTTTATGCACTGGGACTTTAGTATTTAAATATTTGTCATAGCCATAACTTGTTATGGCATATTCATACAATGGAGTACTCCACAACTGTTGAAAATTAGGTAGCTATATATACGCTAATATGGAAAGTTGTTTAAAATATGTGGTTAATAGAAAAAAAGAATACAAACAGAACAAAAGGATAATGTTGATAATAACCCATGTATGTATATAAGGCAAAAGAAAGGTGTGCAGATAGGGTCATAATTGCCTATCTAAACCTCTGGAAGCAGTATACGTTTTGAACTCAGAATTTCTTTAGATTTTAGAAAGATAGTGTCTTGGAAATCAGTTTTTAAAGTTACATGTAATACCTCCAGAGAATATCATGGGCAGCACCCCATAATCAACTAAGTCATTATTTCTGCAATGAAATATTTATAAATTAAATGGTCAGGGGGAACAGGGGAAATTAGATATTGGGGTATATACATTAAACAAGATTGGGAAAGAATCATGATTGAAGCTGTTTGGTGGGTATATGAGATTTCATTATATTATCCACTTTTCTATCTGTTTGAAGTTTTGCATAATAAAGCTTAAAAATATATTTATGGAGTGAGGTTTTGTAAATATATGTAGTAATGAAATATTTATAAATTGGGATAAAAAAAGAAAATAGCACACCAGCCAGGTCAGATTTTGCTGAGTTCAGATGAATTCAGATTTTGCTGCTAAATGAATTATGGACAGTCTTTCTGGCTTCCAGGTATTTAAGATTTTGAAATTGTAGAGAAGGAACTTACAACTGGATGATGTACAACGATGCAAGTAATTTGTTCATACAATTCAGAATTTCTTACCTCCCATAATGGGATTAGGTTTTGTGGGATGGGAAAATTAGAAGAGAGAAATGTTTGCTTTTTATTTTCTTTTTGTACAGTTTGTATTTTTAATTTTTAAAATTAAAAGTAGTTTAAATTGAAAATAATTACTGGTAAGACATTTGTCATGTCTTGATGGATACCTGGGTGCTTCCACCTTGTGGCTACTGTGAGTAATAATGCTGTGGATGTCGGTGTACAAATGTGAGTCCTTGCTTTCAGTTCTTTGGGGTATACCTTGAAGCAGAATTGCTAGATCATTTGGTAAATTCTATTTAGCTTTCTGAGGAACTGCTATTATGTTTTCCATAGCAGTTTCACCCTTTTACATTCTCCACCAACTGCACAAGGGTTCCAATTTCTCACCAATGCTTGTTATTTTCTGTTGTGTGTGTGTGTGTGTGTGTTTAATAAAAATCATCCAAATGGGTGTGAAGTGGTATCTCATTGTGGTTTTGTAAGTCCAGAGCTTCATTTGTGATATCTGTCCCTATGATTAGTGATGTTTTGAGTCTTTTCATATGCTTATCTGCCATTTGTATATATTTTTTGGAGAAATGTCAATTTAGGTCCCTTGCCCATTTTTCAATTCTGGTATTTTGTTGTTGCTATTATTGAGTTGTAGGAGTTCTTTATTCTGGATATTAGCCACTTAGCAGATGTGATTTTTAAATATTTTCCTCCAATCTCTGGAGTGCCTTTTCAGTCTCATTGATAGTGTCCTTTGATGCACAGAAGTTTTTAATTTGAAAAATTTCTACTATATCTCTTCTTTTGTTTCGTGTGCTTTTGGTTTATCCAAGAAATTTTTGCCAAATCCAATGTCATGAAGCCTCTTCTCTATGCTGTTTGCTGACAGTTTTATAGTTCTAGGTCTTATCTTTGGGTCTTTGATCCATTTTGAGTTAATTTTGGTATATGGTGTAAAGTAATAGTCCAACTTTCTTCTTCAGTATGTGGATATCCCACCATTTGTTTAAAAGACTGTGTTTTCTCCCATTGAATGGTCTTAGAACCCTTGTTGAAAATCATTTGACCATATATGCTAGAAGGGCTTTAAAAAATTTTTTTTCAGCGAGGGAGGGAGAGGGAAAGAGAGAGGGAAAACGCACAAAAATCATCAATCATGAGAGAGAATCATTGATTGGCTGCTTCCTGCATAACCCCTTCTGGGGATTGAGCCCACAACCAGGGAATGTGCCCTTAACCAGAATCGAACCTGGGACCCTTCAGTCTGCAGGCTGATGCTCTATCCACTGAGCCAAACCAGCTAGGGCTGGATGGGCATTTTAAGAGGAGTGGAAATTAAGCCAAACATTGACAGTTGGGTACCATTAGAATGGCCAGGATGCAGTGGGGAAGGCTTTTATGTATGGGGGCACCTCAGTCCTTGTGTAGAGGTGGGTGGGAGAAAGCATGGTGGTTTCAGGGAACTATTAGGAGACTTCATTGAGAGAGAGAAAGGAATTGGGTTGCTGAGATCAATGGGGAGTTTAAGGTGAAGTCAAACAGGGAGGGACTTCAGTAGCAGATTTCTACCCAGAGGACTAACTTGAAAAAAGCCATGCTTCAAAAGATTAATCTGGTATGGGGGGAGGAGTAGCCAAAGCCAAGTGAGCAGGTGGTGACGGAAAGCCATGAACACAGAATGAGAAGCCAGCTCTTCACATGGACTGTCCTGTGAAAAATCCCCAAGACAGGCCACTGGCCTTCTCTTCTGTTGTTATTGTTGTTGTTGTTTTTAAAAAAAATATTTTATTGATTTTTTTACAGAGAGGAAAGGAGAGGGATAGAGAGCTAGAAACAGCGATGAGAGAGAAACATCGACCAGCTGCCTCCTGCACACCCTTCACTGGGGATGTGCCCGCAACCAATGTACATGCCCTTGACCGGAATCGAACCTGGGACCCTTCAGTCCGCAGACCGACGCTCTATCCACTGAGCCAAACCGGTTTTGGCTTCTCTTCTGTTTTTAGACCGAATTCATTCCATTTCTGCATTAACTTTTCCCTCTGTAATTTCTTGCCAACTGCCATCTTGGGGACACATGAAGTTAGGTTTATGCTATTATGTGTTTTCAGATAATTGAGCATTTAATAGTATATTATATGTTGCTGCTAGTTTTATACATTTAAGTCTCATTGGAGCAATTGTCAACATGTATGATTACATTTTTGTCATGTGTCTGTCATCCCTGAGGATGACCTATTACAGTAAAAATATCACACATTTTCTGCTTAAAGGTTGCCAAATGTTAGGACCTCCTTCTTTACTTTCAATTTTGCTGCTTGGTTATCTTGATAAGGAACTGAGTTTTGATGTGAATGCCTGTTTTAAACTAAGTGTGTTATATTATTCTATTACTTTGTGACATGCTATATTAAGATAAGTAACATGATTTACATATGGGCTTTTACCTCAGCGTTTTATGTTTCTATTTACTATGGAGTGTTTTCAGCTCTCCATAGTCAAAAACAAATCTGGCACCCGAACAAGTTGGTCTGTTGTGAAAACTGTCATGATACTCCATCTCATGCTCCCTCACTGTGTATTTTTATCAGATTGTGATATATCCAGAGGAGGACATTTCCTTCTAAGAATACATAAGTACAGAAAATGTTTTATGTATCACTTTTTAAAGGTTGCAGTCTTCTTCATCCTTTGGTGATTCAAGTCCAACAGATTCAATGAAAGATACTCAAACTATAAACTGCAGGCATGTAAGTACAAACTGTTAAGTGATAATATTCATGAAATAAGTGAACAGTCAAATTTGCTTTTTGTTGATTATTTCTCCTGAGAAAGGAAGCCTTCTTAAAAAAAATAAATGAACCCTTTTCTGGCTGGTCCGTGGTTTCATAGGCCATGGAGAATAGGGGTTAAGAGTGAAGTTGCTGGAACCATATAATCTGGGTCCAAAGTTGTGACTCGGACACTTGACTGCGTAACCCCAGGACGGTTTTTTAAACTTTGTGCCTTGATTTCCTCTCTTGTGAAACTGGGATAACAATGGCACCAATTTCTTGGGATGGTGTATGAATTAAGTGATTAAATATGAAAACAAGCAAAGGCTTAACAGTGTCTGACACGCAGCATGTGCTCAATAGTTGTTATGACTGCTGTTATTCCAATTCAGCAGATTAAGTGGACATCTTTTGGTCTGTAACGAAGTTTAATATAAGCTACAAGGTAAGAATAGCGCACTATTTAATTCAGTTCCATAAATACTAGCTATTTGAAGTGCATTGCTGTATATGCAGAAGTGACTAAACAAAGTGCTAATATCTGGAAAACTCACATAGAGCATAATTCTAATGTAACTCTGGCAATAAAAGGCTCTAAAGGAGGTCTAGAAACAAAGTGGTATACGACTATAATAGAAACGAGAAATTAAATCTGACCGAGGCCAAAAGGGAACTTGCAAATGTATTTTTACATAAAATATTAGAAGTCTTTTGGGCTAGTATTATTTAATTTTATACATTTAAACCAATGTTTATTGAGTACCCATTTTGTGCCAGAAACAGAGGTTAAGTCATTGTAACAAAAATCACCACGTAGTGTACATTATATAGGCATTCTGTAGATATGAAGTACCTCAACTCAAGACAATATAGGTAAACTAGAGGCCCAATGCACGGAAATTCATGCAAGACTAGGTCTTCCTTCCCCCGGCTGCTGGCACCAGCTCCCCCCTGGCACCGGGGACCCAGGCTGCTTCCCTCCTCTGGCCCCAGCTTCGCCAGGAAGGACATCCGGAATGACGTCCAGAAGACATCTGGTCTAATTAGCATATTACCCTTCTATTATTATAGATGACTTTCTATTTTGATAACACTACATCGTACATTAGATTGTTTGGCTTGTAACTCTGTAAGAGTATGATAACTTTCTGGTCAAAACCTCTAGTTTAGTCGTCCATTCTCCACTCCAAAGCACTTTTTCCCCTTTGTGGTATCATATGGGATATAGTTTTTTTAAAAATATATATTTTATTGATATTTTACAGAGAGGGAGGGAGAGAGATAGAGAGCTAGAAACGTCGGTAAGAGAGAAACATCGACCAGCTGCCTCTTGCACACCCCCTACCGGGGATGTGCCCGCAACCAATGCACATGCCCCCGACCGGAATCGAACCCGGGACCTTTCAGTCCGCAGACCGACGCTCTACCACTGAGCCAAACCGGTTCGGCATATGGGATATAGTTTTGTCGTCATTTAAAAAAAACAACACAGATAACTGACTCAGAGCACTGTGGTCAAGAACTTTCCCACCTCAGACTTCTCTTGGAGTATAGACACTCCGTTACGGTTATGAAGAACGTGGGCTTTGGAGTCGGGAAGACGGGCAGAATTACGTGTGGCTCTAACACTCTGGGCATGAATATCAGCCTCCTTGGGTCTCGGATTCCTGGCCTGTAGAACAGCTCCCTCACAGCGTTTTCTAAGTGAAACGGATGGTGCATGTGGGGTGCTGAGGCACAGAGTCCCCAGTCACTGCAGCCTGCCAGGGGCCACGCTGCCCGAGGCCCCTGTCTGATCACTGCCCAGCACTCCAGTCAAGTAGGAACCTTACTACTTCCTGTCCTGTCTTTCCAGATGTCAGACAAGGAGTCGATTCCACTAAATCCATGTGAAATGTGGGAGCTAGGAGCCAGGAGGCAAAACCACAGCACTGTTGCTCCCCCCAGTCACGAGCCACTCCTAGGTGAGTTTTCTTTGGCATCGGCCCACCATTTTGTTTTCCAAAAAAACTCCTCCTTAATCACTATATTTTCAGGCATAGGAGATTTCTAGAGAAGCAAACAAGGTCAAAATTAAGATTTTTTTCCTTTCAAAATCCTAAACGCAGTAACCATACTCTGGATTTTAAAATGTATGTTACTTTCATGGACCTGTCATTGAATATTCAGTTACCAATGGGATCCAGGGTCTTGTTCCTACATACAATGTAAATAAAACTAAGGTATTTCTATCCAGGACAAGGTGTCCACTCTCAGGAATTCAGGAATTTTTAAAGGGTACCTAATGGTAAAAAGTTTAAGATGCAATTATTCGTTCTATGTTTATAACAAAGTTCACATCAAGTAAATTCAGGTGACACTGTTTCATACTCCCCATAACTGACATTAATCTGGAATTTTATGTTAATGAAAATTGAAGAATTTAAACAATCTGGGTATCAACTGTGCACAGACCACTTGTTAATCACCTTAAGTTCTACTGTACTTCTAAAGACATCTAGAAAACTTTGGTTAACCTGTAGCTATGCTTTAACCCTTAATTTCTAGAACCTCGTACTTGTGTCTAACTTAAAGTTCATTTCCATGGTAACTCCTAAGGTCCTTTTTTTTTTCTCAATAAAAAATCTGGTTACTCCCCTTTTATAAGAATACTAGAAGCCCGGTGTACAAAAATTCATGCACTCAGGGGGGCGGGTCCCCAGGGGATCGGGCCTAAACTGGCAGTTAGACATCCCTCTGGCAGCTCGGGAGCCCTCGGGGGATGTCCTACTAACAGCTTAGGCCCGTTTCCCCGAAGTCAGACATCCTTAGTGCTGCCCAGCTTGTGGCTGAGTGGAGTTTCCCTGTGGGAGCGCACTGACCATCAGGGGGCAGCTCCTGTGTTGAGCATCTGCCCCTTGGTGATCAATGCACGTTATAGTGACTGGCTGGTCCCAGTCGTTCTGCCTTTAGGGTCAGCTTGCATATTACCCCTTTATTATATAGGATTAAGGCGTTGCCTCAGCCTTCTCATTTTTGGGGGGTTAAATAAGTTTTTTTCCACAAAGCAGCTTAAAGTTAAATTTCTCTTTTGCACACAAGTTCACGCCCATGCACCGCTGTGCCAGCAGACCTCAGCCTCTAGCTTCCAGGTGTCTGGGAGTCTGTGCCTCTTCGGGCTCTTATTTTTTATTAAAAAACTCACACACTAGCTCACTTACGCGTGTCAAGTGAATTAAATGCAATTGATCTGACATCAAATTGTTATAAAAATAGGTGACCCATTAACAAATTTATGTGGCTTTTGCAATTTAAGACCTATAATCTGCCCTCAAAAAATGCAGTGGATGGCGTTCTAGCCGTGCTTTGCCTTTTTGATACTGATCATTTTTAACCTTCCAATGTACCTACACGGGCCTGTATTTTTATTCTATAGGTGGTGGTGCCCAGCTGGATTTTGATGCCCTGTGTGATAGTGACGACACAGCCATAGCTGCCTTCATGAATTACTTAGAAGTAGAGGGGGGCCTGGGAGACCCCGAAGTCTTCAGCGACATCCACTGGACCCTTTAGCACTTGACTTTTAACTCCAAAAATGAGGAATGTTTTACAGTATTTCCTCTACACAGAACTGTATGTTCCTCTGTACTGTATTGGTACTCTTTTTATCCTTTATTCTTATGAAGGTTCTACCATTTTTTATAGATTTGCACTTACTTTCACAGGGGTCTGGGGAAATGAGATGTTTTTCTTCAAATAGAACTGTTCAGAATTTTCTACAGACCTCTTTAACTCAGCGAACTGGTTTTAAAACTCACTAGCTGCTATTTTTGGCTAAGATATTTCTGACCAAGAGTATCACATACATCTTGCTTTGGTTTTGTTTTTATTTATTTTTTATGCAGGTTTTTTTTTTGAATTTGAGTAATTTAATATGTTGGCAATTTTTTTGGTCTCAAGATTCATTTAATTGACTCATAATAGTAGATTTGTGTAATTTGGAACATTTCCATTTCTTGTATATTTTCTTAATTGAGGACAGGGCGTATGTCTTTTTAAAGAAAATAGTGAGTACTTGAACATTTAAAGGGACAATGCAATTTATAGTCATGATCACAGTGACTACTATGTTCAGTCTTTTAGACTTGGGCAAGCACAGAGCCAGGATATTTATGCCCAGTTGAGCACTTTGAGATGGATGTTAAATGAGACGATTTTTATTTAAAACTCAGAAAAAGAAAAGTTTGCTTACAGAACAGGAAAGTTTCTGGGCCATAGATGTTGGTGATTAATTTTTGTATGTTTAATCTTAATGTAACCACTCAAGATATACAGATAGAACAGGTTTTCTATGTTGAAATGGTATGTGGTAACCGATTATCTTAGAGGAAGAAACAGGCCCAGGCAGGTTAAATGTTTTGGGTAAAGACAATTAAATTCATATATTTTTAACGTGTACTGTGTATCAACCAGTTTCTTTTTACATACTTGGAAAAGGGGCGAGCTCACTGGTAAGATGATTAATTAACTGATCCAAGAACTAGTCTTGGCCTTAAAGATTATTAAGCAGTTAGAATTACTATTGCGTGTAACCAAAGGCAATTATATTCATAGTAACTACCTGAAAAATATGAGGCAATGTGAAAGAATTTAAAAACCAATTTTCTAGCTATAATGAAAAATTTGGAGAGCATTAATCCAAAGGTAGCTCAAATTGAGTGCAAGGATTAAGAATATTTAAAGCACTAACTCTCGGTATATCTACCATTTTGAAGGTCATATTTCTGTAACACCTTACATTTTAAGACTTCTTTCTAGTTTACCAAGTAACTTCCCATGGAGTCTCTCTTGTGCCCCACACATGAAAATAAGGGATTGGGAACCCGGTGGGGAAACCCTAAGGCTCAGGTGTGGGGTTCAAAGCCAGTTCTCTTTCTCTAGATGGTTCTGTACCTTTCCAGCTGACTGCCCTGAGCCTCTCACCACAACAAAGCATCATTTGATGTAGCCCATTTCTTTCCAGTGTTTCCCCAACTTCTCTCATGATGAGAATCACCTGGTGGAGTTGTTAAAATACAGATTCCTGAGTCCCAACTAAGAAGTGCTAAACTAGAATTTTTGGGAACATAGAGGTAAAACTGTATACTTAACTAGTGCTCTAAGCTTAGAATCTTCCCAAAAATTCTAGTTTAGCACTTCTTAGTTGGGATTCAGGAATCTGTATTTTAACAACTGCAACAGGTGATTCTCATCATGAGAGAAGTTTGGGAGACACTGCAGTTTAGGCTGTGAGTACTAGATTGAACTTTCGTCAGGTATGGTAATGGCAAACATACTAACAGGCATTAACCAAAAGCAGATGTTCCCTTCAAGCGTGATGACTGCAGTATCTCTGTGGACAAGGGCGTATTGGTACATTTTCCTCCAGAGCTGACCCAATGTTGCAGACATGTCCGAGGGTTGGCACCACTCCTGGTCTTGAGACAGCCGGGTTTAGAATAAGCCCAAGAAACCCTATGATGTGGGGGGAGATTGGTTTGCAGCAGCCCAAGCATGAACGATCACATCGGTTCTCTTTAAGTCGCGCAGATGGACCTGCCTTATAAACATAACACTTGAGCGGTGTGAGCTATGGCAGGTTAGCCTTGCCTGCAGAGTTGGCCTGAGACAGGGGTTGCAGTAGGCCATTGTGGCTGGATGGCCTCAAAAGCAGATGAGACAAACCATGATGCAGGGAGCTGAGAGGCAGAGTTTCTAGAGACAAACGACTGCAAGAAGACTTACTCCACAGACCAGCTGGCAGATAGCCAGTGGGATGCTTTGATCCTTTAATGACCCACTCTGACGTTTTTCTGTAGATCTTCTTGCCCTGGACCCAGAATCCAACCCACATGTATGACACTATACAGCGCTCTCAAGTTCAGTGGTTTTTTTCCCCCAAAACCCATTGTGTTTGCATTTGATTGCTATTACAATTGGCAGATGTTTATATGTCTTAATATTACTTTGTGTCCTACCAATTCCTTGAATCTTGGATGAAAACCTATACATTGGATGAAAGCAATGTATTTGTGTGTGTGTGTGTGTGTGTGTGTGTGTGTGTGTGTGTACTCACCCCCCTTTCCCCCACCCCCGCCCCAGAATTCCAGTGAAGTAGTGGGGTGGAAGAGTGCCTAGAGTCGGAAGAGCCCACTCAGCCTGAATTTAGCTGTGTGGCTGCAGGTAAGCCACCTAAACTCTCTGTATCTCAGTGTCCTCATTTGTGACAAGAGAATTGATCTCCCAAGTTTACTTCCAGTTCTGATTCTGAGATTCTAATAGATAGGACTCGAGCATTAGGCTCTAGAACCGTGCGGTCCCGTGTGATAGGCACCAGCTGTATGTGGCTACTGAGCACTTTAAATGAAGATTTCAATTGAAATGGGCTGTAAATGTAAATTTCACAGCATACTTCAAACGGTATAAAAAGAAATATGAAATATATTAACAGTTTTATATGGATTCCGTGTTCAAATCTTATTTTGGATATACTGAATTTAATGGGACATTACATTTTTACTGTTGACTTTTCTAATGTGGCTCTTAGAAAATTTTAAATTGCACATGTGCCACACATTATATTTCTATTGGTCAGCTCTGCTCTAGAACATTTTATTAAGTGAATATTACTAAAGTAGACCAAAGGTTATACCATGAATATGATATTTACCTCTAAGTGCTGTGGTTTAAAAGAACAATTGTGTATTTATCCTTGATTTAGTACAAATAACTGAACCTCTATCCATGTATCAAAAGTTTTTAAACATTGGTAAACTTGAAAATTTGATCATATATTTTATTACAGGATGATAGCCTGAAATCAAATAAAACAAAACTTGAGGTATATGTTGACACTGTATGGTAGTAATTAAATTTGGAAATCCATTGCGAAATCAAAAGACAAAACAGTAGAGACCAGAGACTTTTGGTGAACAAATGGGATTAAAGTATTTAATTGCAGTGTTACCACGGGGAAAGGCTGTATTTATGAGTCATGTGCTTTGAGGGATCTCTGTAGAGTCAGGGGCACAGGGAGATGAAACAGCCACTATCTAGCTGTTGGACCATGTTTGGTGGTGCCATTTCAGATCCCGCTCCAAAGTGGCCTGAGCCACTCAAGCAGGTCGTTTTGGGGCTCTAGAACTGGAGATTCAGATTTGCCAAGCAGGGTTTCATGGGCAGAGCAAGGCTGACACAGCTAGGATAACCTGAAGCCATAAAGAAAAACTGCTAAGTGGCCACTAGGTGTCACTTTTCCATTTCTAGAGAGCTTCGTTTTCATCAGGTTAATTTTCCCAAGTACCATGCATGGGGCTTAGGAGAGGCATTTATGTCTTTTGTGTCTAGAATATGCCTCTCTGGTATGAGTTATTTCATGAGAAATGGTTTTTAAGAGGAGATTTTTCCCACATAAGATAAGGACTTTGGTTTAGGGAGCCTTCCAGATGTGGCCCTAGTAAAATGCTGGCCTTAGAAAACTCATCCAACCTAGAATAAGCTTTCTGAACTCATTTGAGAGTGCATGGATGTGTGTTACTGCTCACACATTCTTGAGCGTAGGTTTGTTTTTTATACCGTTTGTAGCTTTTTTCCAGTTCACTCGTGCTTCTCTGTATATTGGTATTTTTACATTTTTGTAGTAAATAAAAGAGTGAAATTAAATTATATTTTATGAAAATTACTAGTTTGGATTTTTTTATTTAATATATTAAAGTTCCTCCAAAATATCGTATCCCTTCACTGCCTTTATAATGTGGAAACAGACTCCAGTGTTCTCAAACCACGGGGCAGAGAGGTACATTGAACTACGTCGCTATATCCAACTGCGGGTGTGTTCACCAGGATAAGCTAACTGCTAAACAACTCTAAAATATCAACGGCTTCCCCAGGAAACTTCCCTTCTGCTCACACCTCAGTCCAGTGGACCAGTGCTGTCTCTCTACCTCCTCCTCCCTGCCTGCCTCTTCCAGTTTCCGTCTCTCAGCTTTGCTTTCACCTAAACTGCTTTTATCCTCCGATGGACCTTCTTCCCCATATTGACATTCACAAGTTCCCAGCACATACTTGCTCTTATGCCTGTCTCAATGCACAGAGCCTTTTCATTTCCTAGTAATTCACGTAAAGATGTGCATTGATTGGACCTCTGGATTAACTAGGGTCACGTGGACTGTCTTGTGTGGCCAGCAGGCTAGAAAGTACAGATTGGCCAGGCTTTGGTCACATGCCCACACCTGGACTTAAAGACGTCCTCGAAAGGGAAATCATGAAAAATAGCCAACTCCCTGACAGCCCTAGAGCCAGAGAAAGGCATGTGATAGAAACGTGCAATTCAACATAGTTCATGATTTCCTAGGTTTGTGGGTTTAGGCATGTGAGTCTCTAGTCTTTGTTTTTGATTGTTTTATATGGAGGTGGAGAGAGTAGCAAGTTATATCACACGTTTTAACTCTGGGCGCCTTTTCTGTGTAATACCTAGCCAGGAGTCACCTTGAAGAACTCTCCATTGCTTGAGGTGAGTATGCGTAAAGACAAATCAGTGAGGAGTTATCTTAAATCTCGTCTAGCTATGTGTTTCTGGCATTTGACTTATAGTTCTCTGGAAAATGTTACTTTATTTTACATCTTGTGGAATTTGGTCTCCATGAATTGTTTACATTTTAATAGAAAACAAGAATATTTTTAAACTCTTACCACATCTTCCAAGTGGGAGTGAAAATGTCAAGAGCGGAGAAAGGAAATTCTACAACACTGTCCTATTTTCTGTGGTTACTGTAAACCAAAGTGATTAAAAATGGATGAATGACTGAACAAGGGATGATGCCATTGCTGATGGATGTCTAATAGTACCTTATACAGATGGGGAACATGGCCACTCAGGCCCCCATCGTAGAGCTTGACTCTTATTTTAACCCTAGATTTTAATGTGCTTATATAGGCACAGTTTTGGTGAGCATTTGTTAAATGGGTCTTTTTCAGCAGATCACAGGAAATAAATCAAGGCATTAAAAATCAAAGCATTGCCGAAACCGGTTTGGCTCAGTGGATAGAGCGTCGGCCTGCGGACTGAAAGGTCCCGGGTTTGATTCCGGTCAAGGGCATGTACTTTGGTTGCGGGCACATCCCTGGTAGGGGGTGTGCAAGAGGCAGCTGATCGATGATTCTCTCTTATCGAGGTTCCTAACTCTCTATCCCTCTCTCTTCCTCTCTGTAAAAAAATCAATAAAATATATATTTTAAAAAATCAAAGCATTAGTTGCTGGGAACATGCAAGGTTGCCAAACAGTGTAAGGCTTGATGTTTTTCCTTCAAAGATGTGTGTTCACAGGAATACCTGTTAGAAGAACTAAATCCAGCTTTTCTCCAACAGAGTAACATACTACTATGTAGTGCTGAAACATACAGAGCAGATTCTTAAATATAACTTAAGCTGGAAACGACTTATCAAAATAAATGTGCAATGCACAATGGCTCTCCATATATGATTCCCAGGAAACATAGCATCACTTACAGGAGCTTGTCAGAAATGCTAATCCTGGGGCCTTGCCCAGGGTCTGTTGATTTAGAAACACTGGGGTGACCAGCAGGCTGAAGCTCACCAAGTCCTCTCGGTGGTTCTGATACACGCGAATGTGTGAGGCTACTGCTCTGGTTCTTGTCTCTAAGAATCTGGCTTCTCTTACCCAAACGTGGTGAAGCTCTCATTCTGTGTCATCTTAGAAACAATGGGAGTTCCCCACGTTTGGGAAGAATACAGACTTGTCTTCTAAATGCAACATCTAAGGGACAATCAGAAATAACCTGCCCTCTGTACAGAATGGTCTATGTCTTTTTAGAACAAAAAGAAAATTTGCTCGCATTTTCAGGAAAACAAAACAATTTTTTTTAAAAAATCCAGTCTCTTTTGTCCCTGGTTTTAGATAATTGGTCTATAAATAACCATTAAAAGGCAAAAATAAATAAATAACAGGATAAGCATTTAGCTAGGAAGTTGACTAATATTTGTGGCTGTGTAAGGAGAAAATAATATAGGCATTCCCTAGCTATGAAAACAATCCAAGTATGTATAAATAGAAGACATTTTAAAGGAACAGAGGCTGCCTCAAAGCCAAACAAGAGGGCATCTTTGCTCTAGGGCTGCAAGAGACCTCCCACACCATGAGGCAGACCCAGGGGCTGGGGCAGCCTCTAGGTGGCTGTCTGTATGCGGGGGTGGCTGGTCCTGGGCCGTGATGGGTGGCTCTAGTCACAACTACCATCTTCCAAGGAACTCTTGAAATCTACCCACCTGCTTATCTACCTTCACATTCACCTTCATAGCAGTGTGAACTGTGCTGAAAACAGTTCAAATGATTAAGTCAGCTGGTGGCTTAATAAACAAAAGGTATTTTCTTACAGTTTGGTGGGCTGGGAAGTCCAAGACAGAGGTACCGGCATGGCCCATTTCAGGTGAGAACTCGTTTCTGGCTGGGGGGGAGAAAGGAGCAGTGAGCTTTCTGGGGTCTCTTCTTATAAGGACACCAAGCCCACCACACCCTCAGGATCTCATCTGAATCTGATTGCCTCCTAACGACCCCATTTTCAAATACCACCACATGGAGGAGTAGGGCTTCCACCCTTGATTTTGGGGGCGACACAGTTCAGCCCACCACACAGAAAATACCTACTTTATAAGTTGGGCCAATCCCTGCCCAAATGTCACTTGCTAATGCTCACTCCCAGAAACCACTCCAAGACTCATCAGCCTCCTAATGGCCCCGCTTTGAGACAATAACACCGTGGACTCTCTGCTTCCTCATTGGTAAAGTACCTCTTCTCACCCCACTTTTCTCCCTCAATGTTCGGTTCTAGCTGCGCCAGGGTCATCTGGGGGGTTTGTTAAAACCCAGAATGCGCCAAAACCGGTTTGGCTCAGTGGATAGAGCTTCGGTCTTCGGACTGAAAGGTCCCAGGTTCGATTCCTGTCAAGGGCATGTACCTTGGTTGCCGGCACATCCCCGGTAGGGGGCGTGCAAGAGGCGGCTGGTTGATGTTTCTCATTGATGTTTCTAGCTCTATATCTCTCCCTTTCTCTCTGTAAAAATATCAATAAAAATATATTTTTTAAAAAAACAGAATGCTGGGCCTTCCTGAGGCAGTAGATCTAGGCGGGGCCTAGAATTTGCATTTCTAACGAGGTCTCAGGTGCTGCTGCTGCTGTTCCAAGGACCACACTTTGAGAACCTCTGCTTTACACATCTCTCAATTGTCTGCAGTGGGGACTAAGCTCGCTAGGTGATTCTAAGCAACAAGGCTGACAACCCTGCTCTAATGCATTTTCCACACTGTAGCCAGTTTGCTTTTTTTTTGGAAAAGCACAAATCCGAGAAAGGAGCTTATCAGCTGAAAACATGTAAGGGCATCTCACTGCCCTCGGGGTTATGCACGGCCCCCTTACCAAGTCTTACAGGGCCTGTGTAATGTGCTCCCAGCTTACTTCTCTCTGCCACCTGCAGCCCCACACCAGACCCGTCACCACTTCATGCCCTGCGCTCCAGGCTTTCGACAGAGATTATCAGAATCTGGACCATAGCCGTTCCCTGAAGTTGGCCTTGTTCTCCTTAAGTCTTGGCACATTCTACATCCTTACCGGGAAAGTTCTCCCAATACACTTTTCACCTGGCTAACCCTTCCTTTCCCTAGAGCAGCCGTGGGCAAACTACTATGCAATAATAATTATTATGCATTCAGAGGTCTGCATAATCTGGCCACTCATTGTATATTTATCTCTTCCTTATATGTCTCTGGAGAACATGACTAATAAAATAGGAATCCACTTACCTAGGGTATGGATTAAAAGACTGACAGAAGGAATAATAAGGCTCTTCTCTCTGATTGGCTTTTCTGGGAGCTTTTATTGCATAGAGAAAATTTGGTTTAGATTCATTGTGCCTTTGATTGAGTTAAATATAATACCAAATGATTTATAAGAATTCATATAATGAATTCGGAAGGGGTAAAGTTAAAACCCTCAATATAAATCCATTGAGTAATCTACTGCTGACATCAATATGGCTCTCTTCTCTCCTTGGGAATTAACTCTGTTAATTCCATTTCTCTGGCTGGGCATTTCCACTTGCCTGCAGAAGAACCACAGGTTCTGACAAAGCCAGCCTTCTCCTCTTGGAGACCCAGGAGGGGGTGGGCCCATTTGTTTTCGATGCCTGGCTGTCTGGGTCTTGGCTGGTCTAGGCTCTCTAGCTAAGCTTCTCCTCCAGGACTTTTCACACCAGAGTGGGCTCCCTGTGTGCTGCCCCTCTTCTCTCTCTCTCTCTCTCTCTCTCTCTCATTTAAAAAAAAATGTATTTTATTGAGTTTTTACAGAGAGGAAGAGAGAGGGATAGAAAGCCAGAAACATCGATGAGAGAGAAACACCCATGAGCTGCCTCTTGCACACCCCCTACTGGGGATGTGCCTGCAACCAAGGTACATGCCCTTGACTGGAATTAAACCCGGGACCTTTCAGTCTGCAGGCCGACGCTCTACCACTGAGCCAAACCGGTTTTAGCCCTCTTCCCTCTCTTCCCTCAGTCTTTCTGTTTACGCAGTTTCAGGTCCTGGCCCTCCACCAGGACGGCCTCTGAAGGCAATCGTGTCAAACGCAGCGAGGAATGATTCTGTGCTCAGCCGGGACTCGCCTCTGATCCTCTCAGGAGAGAGGCCCGTGGAGGTCATTTCCCCGGGCAGCCTCCGCCTGTCCTGTCCCAAGGGTCATGCCTGGTCACCGAATCCTAGTCCCCTGAAGGCTGTTGATTCTCTCTGCTCCCGATTCAGGCCTTCTTGTCCCTTCCTTGGGTATGAGACTGGTACCCTATTCCTTCCGTATCCCCTGCCCACTCCCCCTCCACCCCCACCCCTGCAGACAGGGCTGGGTTGTCTGACAAGCACCACTTGACCTCGCCTCTTGTCTCCTGATGCCGGTTTTCATGGAACCACTTGGTGTCCTCATCTTAAGTGGTTGTTATCAATTAGCTGAGGCTTCTTCTTACTCAGATACGTTTGTTAGCATCTAACACTACTGGGACGACGAGGACAGTTAATTCTGTATAACTTACATGACAGGTGCGTTGTGTCAATTCTTGTTAACCTGTGCCCCCTGGGGGCTCTTGGGCATCCACCCTTCAGGATGGGTAGGTTAGCATACCCGGGACTGATCCACGGTCCTTCTGGAGAGGGCAGCACTTCGAACCTGCACCCAAATTTGAAACAGAGAATTCCCTAGTTACACGATGCTCCTGGGTGAAGGACTGACTGTTCCTATAGTTATTAAAAATGGCATTTCAGGCAACTTCGCCTGTAAAATAAAACTATGAAAATTATAGGCAAGTATTAAGGTAAAATGGGCTAAATCTTTCTAGGTGCAAGTTTCTTGACCTTTTTGCAACATGGGCTTCCCACAGTGAGTACAAGTACATGTCCAGGAACAAGGTTATCCCCGGAGGAAAAGAATCGCTTCCCGAAATGATTCCTTGGGGAGGGTGAAAAGGTTAAAGAGGAATTTTAGAATTTTTACGAAACATTGCTATAAGAAATTCTAGGTTTTGATAAACTTTATAAATGGCCAAGCTGAGGCTTTCTGCACCTTTTCTCATATGAATAATAGGAAGATACAAATACAGTTATTTATTTCATCCCTAACAATAGTTGTTTACCATTTCTTCTCCTTCCAAAATTCAGCTTGCAGTTGATTCCCACTATTTGTAGTAGTTGCTCTGTAGAATTGCTATTGGACACTGACTTGGCAAACACCGAACTGCTGCCCGTTGGGGGACATACTGGGTTAGGCTCCTTTAAGCCTATGGCCACATTTTCGTCAACCGATCAATACATAATTTATGGCTGTGTCTCTATTTAAAGACATACCATTTACTATATTATTGATTCATGAACGTTGAAGGACCAGCCAACAGCACCCTAACTCATGCCTGAATGAAGCTTACCTAATACCTGTGATTTTTTCTGTAAGTTGCCTTTTTGTGCCAAGGAACGCTAGACGGGACTTTAGCCCTATGTTTGGGGACATTATACATAGTGAAATCGTCAGCAAAACCCCACACAAATGCCAACATGTGGTACGTGTAGTCCCCCAAAGATGCTGGTTTACAATATAAGAGCTGAAAGGAGCAGACAGAGCAGCACCTTGTCCAGCCTCAGCTGGGAGCACGTGGTCAGGGGACTCACTTTTCACTGCTCTGTGCGAGGTCACAAATGACTGCAAAGGGCCGAGGGTATTGTTCTGGCCAGTGTGGCTCCATTGGTTGAGCTTCGTCCCATTCACAAGAGGTTACTGGTTCAATTCCTGGTCGGGGCACATGCCCCAGTTGCTGGCTTGATTCCTAGTAGGGGGCTTGCAGGAGGCAGCTGATCCATGTTTCTCTCATTGATGTTTCTCTCCATCTCCCTTCCTCTCTCTCTAAAAGAAATAAAAACATATTTTTAATTTTAAAAAAGTGCCAAGAGTATTTTAGGGTTTACAAAGTTTATTTAGTAAGTCAACTCACAAATATGGAATCTGTGAGTAATGAGGATGATTATATATATTCTTGGTTCTCCATCAGCCTCTCTCTCCAACTCCCTCATTCTTGGCCTTCTCTTCTAGAACTCTTCTGGGCCTGCTTTCCTGAGGCAAGGTCCTTAATGGACCCTTCCCACCCACTCACCCACCCCCTTTTAAAGTCAGTTCACATCTACCACTCTCTGTAGGGAACATACGTGAGCTAGCATGAATGAGATGCAGTCAATTCAATCACATTTAAGAGATCATAGCTGAGCCCAGCTGGTGTACTCAGTGGTTGAGTGTCGACCTATGAACCAGGAGGTCAAAATTCAATTCCCGATCAGGGCATATGCACGGGTTGTGGGCTCGATCTCCAGTGTGGGGTGTGTAGGAGGCAGCCAATCAATGATTCTCTCTCATCATCGATGTTTCTATCTCTCTTCCTCTCTGAAATCAATAAAAATGTATATTAAGAGAGAGAGAGAGAGAGAGAGAGAGAGAGAGAGAGAGAGAGAGAGAGAGAGAGATCATAGCTGATATGATCTATACCTGTTCCAGGGATATTTATAATTTTGTAAAATCTGATCCTTAATAATGTAGGATACAACTTTAATAGCAATATTACCATTCCATTGAGTAGTAAGGTGGATATTAGGGGAAATGAGGTAAGGAAGGCACGTTTCTAACATCACATCATATGAGAGACCACCTGTTCTGGAAACTGGAACTTTCTTCCCAGGCCTGTGGTGGTAACATATGTCCCGTGAAGTCCATGGTGCTGGAATTCTGTTGGATGCCCGCAGTCTCAGAGCCTGAGCACCCCAGCCCACTCCTGCCGGGCTTCCCAGGAGTATTTCAAGCTCCCGGCTCAGTGTCCAAGGAGAGACATATCTGTCCATCGGCCCCAGGTTTTCAACCAGGTGGGATTCTGGGGTTGAGCATCCATGCTATCGTAGGAGATCGCTGGCCTTGGGAGTGCCTCTTCCAGGAGCTGGCTGGACGAGACCATGACAGCTTTTCAAGCGTGGTCAAGATTCTCCAGCGTGGTTTGGGTCTGCTGCCTATTTAAACGTTTATCATTATAAAAAGAGGGCTCTCACCAGAGCCTGCTGAGATAAAAGCTGCTGCCCCATCGCATGCTGGGGCACATGAGTGTTGTTTTAGTGGCTGTGTACACAGTTCTGTAAATCTATACCTTGGATGAAAGCCCAGCTGAGAAACGGAACATTCCCTTGCATGTAGTCTCTGAAACACAGCCACATGTGCTCAGACATGAAAGAACAGCGAGGCTGCCCACGGCAGCTCCCCACGTTGCAGAATTTCAAAAATGCCTGCGGCCTCACCAAAATGAACTGTCTGAACAAAGGGAGGTAGACAAAGTGAGAGGAGCCTGGATGTTGGCTGGCTTCCTGGCCTCTCCTCCCCTTGCACCCCCAGCCTCCCTCCCTACAGATGTTTTCGCTGAGCTTCTGTCAGCCTTCTTGGCTTACTCTTTGGCTCATTCCCCAGGGAGCATGGCAAATGTTGCATAAATCAAGAAGAAAGATTGCCTTTTCCTGGCTAAGCAGTTTTAGTTTTCGCTTATTTTTAAACGATCTTTCCCCCCGCCCCCCTTCTAAATATGAAAGTTGTCAGGCTCATCGCAAGAAGAAAGTTGGAAAATGAAGGTGAGCAACAACGCAAATGGCAGAGATAACTGTAACCCCAACCAGATATAATCATTGTTATTGTTTTTAGCCTTTCTCTAGGAATCAGTATCAGTAGATCGGGTTTTCCGTGGGCTTATATGAGACATACTGTTTTGTATGCTGCCTTTTCTCTCCCACTTGGCAATACATTCTGAACATTTTGGCATGATATCCTCAGAACTTCATTTTAAAAAGTAGGCTACTTTTCAGAGCAGTTTTTAGGTTTAGAGCAAAACTGAGCAGAAGGTGCAGAGATTTACCGTCTACTCTCTGACTCCCCACATGCAGAGCCTCTGCCCTTATCAACACCCTCCCCCAGACCGCCACCGCCATTTCTAATAGCTGCATGGCCTGCAGGTCATAATTCTTTTAACAGTTCCTATTGTTTAACTTTCACATTTCCCCCCTGGAATTGCATCCAATACACATAGAAAGCATTTAACAGCCAGCAGGCATGGACCAGCCAATCAGACCGGAACTGGGTACCAGATACCCCACACTGTGCCTGGCATGAACCTTAGTTTAGTGTTTGAATGGCAGGGAACACTAGGGGAGGATCCAGGAGACAGGCAATGTAGGGGTACACAAAGGAAGGGCTATGGCAGCATCTGTTTATCAATGACACAAAAGTTTTTCATTATTTTATGAACTCATATGGTCCTACTGATGCAAATTTTCTGAATATTGGGATATGCATCCATATTACAAATAGAACAGCTATGAACATGTTTACAGTTTTGAAAAGATCTTTGCTTATTCCTACATGCACCTTTGCTGAATCAAAAGATATGATTCATTCGCGGTGCTTTTAGTATGTAGTTACAAATTGTTTTTAAAAAGTTACCACAATTTATATTTTTACCAATCTTATTTTTTAAAGCATAAACTATTACTTTTTAACTTTATCATTAAAATATGTATGCTGTGGGGTATGTTTTTTTTTTTTTTTAATCTCAGTTCCTCCAAACCCAGCAAATCTACTTACAGGTGTGTTTCTAAGAAAAACACTTTTATATTTACAAAAATACTCTTTTTTCTTTCTTAGAGAGGAAGGGAGAGGGAGATAGAAATATGAGATCGACTGCTTTCTCACATCCCTTACTGGGGATTGAGCTAGCAACCTGGGCATGTGCCCTGACGAGGAATCAAACCCAGGTCCTCTTAGTCCATGGGACGATGCTCAATTCGCTGAGCCACATAAACTGGGCTACAAAAATACTCTTATAAAAAGAGACACATACATAAACATTCACCGGAGTGTTGTTTATAATAAGAATAACCCTCCCCAAATAAAAAACAAATGAAATATTCAGGAATAGAGGAAATTATGATCATCCAGATCATGAAATATTACACAACGATTAGAAAGAACGAAGAAGCATAAGACTGACACGGAAGGTCTAAGACACACTTTGAAGGAAAAGCAAGTGATAGGATGTACAAAATGAGCACAGCAATGGTATGTGAAAAAGTATTTGAACATGTAAATATATGTATGTCTGAGAAGAACACACATCAAAATATGGATACCTCTGGGTAGAGAAGTGGGATTATAAGACAAGTAAGAGTTTTCTTATTGTTACAGTGCTTGAATTCTTATAATGATAAACTGTTCTTACGACGATTTTTAATGATATTCTTTCCAATACAAGCTGTGAAGTCAGTTGTTTTCCTTTTGTCTTTTGTTTTCTCCCACTGTCCCACCCAGGAGAATAATTCCTCCCCTGACCTAAACTTTTAAGTGAAATTCCAATATAATACAACCTAAAACAGTACTGATCTGATTATAAAGCAACTTCAAGGGCCTGAGATCTTCGCAGTCACACCAGGCCCACGCCTGATGCTCTGCGTGGTGCTCTGCTGTCTGAGCCGTGCAGTTCCTAATGGTTTTTGAATAAGGGGTCCCACCTTTTCACCCTGCACCGGGCCTGCCAAGTGATGTAGCCGGCCATGGCGTAGATTGTAGGCTGGACACCCTGCGTTCCAAGAGTCTTTTGTGAGCTTTCAAAGTATCAGAAGCTCTCCCTGGCCAACCAGTCAGCCTCCTGGGAAGCATTCTGAGCAGCCCCCGGCATCCAGGTCCCAAAATCATGGCTTTCCGTGACTGAGGATTTCAGGCAGTTTAGGGGCTCAACTCTTTGCAATCAAAAGCACGTCAATGCCAGGTACGTCTGTAGCACTTGTACCCAGTAAGTGAAAAATCAGCCTACGACATAATAAATAAAACGCTTCAACCAAAACTTTTGGTTAAAAATGAAATGTAATGTGTGAACGAAAAGAGCCACATGCCAACCTGACAGGCTCGGGAAAGGCCTGCGTGGCAGTCTTGCAAATTCAGAGACCTAAAATAACCACAAAGATGGTTTGAAAATTTAATATCTGACTATAAACAGGTTATAGTAGGTAGTCATGTCCCAGGTATTTCAACTGACAAAGATCAATTTGGATCTGCTTTACTGAGCCCATTTGCCTTTTTACTTCTAAGATAACATACCTATGAGATGTCTGGGTAACTTGTAACTTCCCCTTTTTCTGGAGCCCCTGGGGCACAACCTAATGTGGTGGGCGCCAGGACAGATGCCTCAAATTCCTTCGTTATCATGTTAATTGTTCCTGCACTCACCTAAGTGAGCGTCCATCATTTTACTTTTTATCCAATCCCAGGGGTTTCCCATCAGCTTGCTTTCTCCCGCCTCCTCATTCCATCACCAATGAATTTCTCCCACCTCTGTCCCTCCTTTGATTGCAATGTATAAATACAGTAACCAGCCATTCTCCGGAGGAGCATTATCTCAATCCGTTGAGGTTCTGCTTCCCGGCAATTGTCGATAGTTTGGCTCAAATAAACTCACAAAATTTTTTACAGGTTTCAATGGTTTTTTTTTTTTTCCATTAACAAATGTTTTGTCATCTCCCCTTAGAGGAAGCAGGACAGCCGATGTTTCAGGTAGAGGAAGAACATGAAAAAATCTA
This sequence comes from Vespertilio murinus, assembly GCA_963924515.1. Taxonomy (NCBI): domain Eukaryota; kingdom Metazoa; phylum Chordata; class Mammalia; order Chiroptera; family Vespertilionidae; genus Vespertilio; species Vespertilio murinus. Next base: position 163,564,044 of record OZ004707.1, on the reverse strand, counting down.
TTCTACTTCCTCTGTGGAAAAAAGAATTTCTTCTTATGGCTTACTTACTTGGGCTTCCAATGGTTCCATTTTTCTCATTCTATGACCATTGAACTGTTGAATGTTTGAGATTAGATTTCATGTGCAGAGAAGACTAATTGCATCTGTCATGCAAAGGAAAGGAAGTGGATCTCACAGGGCTTGTCTTGGAAAACCCACGCCAGCAGCCCAGAAACCACGGCTTCCTTTTCTAACAGGTTGCTTAGGAACCTTGCATTCCTTTCGAAAACCTTGCCTGACATTACGTTCTTACAGCATGTCGGGGGCCATGGCATGCTCTCACACAGGAATCCTCGCTGACTTCCCGTGGCCAGCAGGCTTTCCCACCTGTCTTCCTTTCTCTCTCCCTTTCTGAAACCTGAACTGTACAGAAAACTCATGAGCATTCCCATCATTCTGAAGTAGTCACTTTTAATCTTTGAGTGAATAGCCTGCAAATCCTATATAATAAAAGACTAATATGCAAATCAACCGAATGGTGGAACGACCAGTTGCTATGATGCGCACTGACCACTAGAGAGCAGATACTCAATGCAGAAGCTGCCCCCCGGTGGTCAGTGCACTCCCACAGGGAGAGCGCCGCTCAGCCAGAACCCCTGAGCCATACTCACGGCTGGTGAGCACAGTGGCAGTGGCGGGAGCAGGCCTAAGCCGTCAGTCAGACATCCCCCAAGGGCTCTCAGACTGTGAGAGGGCACAGGCCAGGCTGAGGGACCCCACCTCAAGCACACAACTTTCATGCACCAGGCCTCTAGATATCTATATAAAGAAAAATATACACAGGGCTATAAATAACTACTCATGTAAATGTCTTTCACCATTTTCTTTTGTTTAATTGTAAAACATCAATTAAATGAAAATTGAATAAAGTACAATGAAATTAGACAGAAAAACTATCTCATCAAATTCGAGTTCATACTCCTTACACTGGTATTGAAGACAGTTCCCATTCCCTGGAAAATTTTCCTATTCTTTGTTTATCCAAATGAGATTCGATTTGAGTCACACTTACTATGGGAAACTCTTTAAAAAGCTGCCCTGTCCTCGCTGTAGGCAGCCTTTCAAGGGTCCCTTTGCTCTGCCATCCTATTGTGCTCACTGTATATGCCAGTCAGCATTTGCCATTCAACATATACTGGCTGTTGTGCTATTTCTCTTTTCTAATCTGAAGGGAGGCTGTCTTGGACATCTTTTATCCTCTGCCTTATTTAGCGCGGTGCCCTAGATTCAATAAGCAGCTGATGAATATTTGATACTGAGGACGAGGATGCTGTTACCACCACATAAGGGGACTTCACCTTGATGTTTTATTCCTAGTATCTGTGAATGTGTAGGCACCATCATCCCTATTCTTTCTCACTGTATGTGCTTTCTATCAATTTCTATAGTTCCAAACCTGTCATGACTCTCTTGTTTCGGGTCTAATGGAAGGGTTTTGGCTTCCAAGATATTTCCTTAATATGATAGCACATGACATGGTTTTCCCCCCTCTTCCTCATACTCCCTCTCCCTCTTACACCCTTTCTCTCTTTCTTCTTTTTTGTTTTTAAATATATTTTATTGATTTTTCACAGAGAGGAAGGGAGAGGGATAGAGAGCTAGAAATATCGACCAGTTGCCTCCTGCATGGCCCCTACCGGGGACGTGCCCACAACCAAGGTACATGCCCTTGACTGGAATCAAACCTGGGACCTTCCAGTTCGCAGACCAACGCTCTATCCATTGAGCTAAACTGGTTTTGGGCTTTCTCTCTTTTTTTTTTTTTAATGCACAATCTTTAAAACAGTGACTTGACCTTTTTTTAAAAGGGCTAAAAACCAGGGGCTTCCCGGATGGAGAATGAGGAACAGTGTCCTTATCCTGGTGGTCAAGGCCTTTACCACGAGATTTACACATTTTCTTCCTTGAGGTGGCCACTTCTCCTTTCAGGGCCTACTGTGTTCCAGGGACTGTACAGGTGCTGTGTACAGCATCACTCCAATGTCTGTTCACAGCAGGCCTGCCGGGTGGGTGCTCCCCTTGTTGCCGGTGAGTAAAGGGAAATACTCAGCGTGATGACAAAACCTAAAATGTTGCCGTAAGAGTCATGGTTACCAGATAGGCATTCATTCAATTCCTTTGCCAAAGATTGTTTTGAGCCCCTACTATACGCCAGCCATTCTTCTAGTGCTGGGGATACGGCCATCAACAAAACACACAAACATCCCCGTCCCCATGGAACGTCTACATTCTAGTGGAAGCTTGACCTCAACTCCTTCCTCACACTATTGCCTTTATCTCCTTGACACACCAACTAGGTAGGTATTTTCAAACCCATTTTTTTTCCAGACAAAGAAACTAAACTCTTCCCCAAACCAAATAGCCAATAAGTGGCAAAGCCAGGTTTCAAACACTGACCTATTGTTAATGTTTATGCTGATAAAAAAAACGGTTCTGTATTTCATTTCTGTGAGGCCAAATAATTTTGGTAGGTGCAGAGGAAAGCCGAAGGATTGAGGGCCTAAGGGCCTATGAGGTCAGACTGTTAGGCCCCTCCCATGGGGGCTGAGCTCCCCGAGAGTGATGGGAGAAGCTGAGGTACAGAAGGCAATGTGACCTTGGCACTGAAGTCCTGAGAGAAGTGAGAGCGGGCTGTGAAGGGTGGTTAAGGGGAAGTGTGGACTTCAAGGCTGAGTAGGTAACAGAGCATAAAGTGGGGGCAGCCCTGGTGGAGAAGCAGTGGGAAAAGTCCTGTCCTCCACCGTGGAAGGTCTGGGATGCTTTCTTTGTTCAGGCAAGGAGGCGAAAGAGGCAGGCATGGCCGACGCAGGGGAGGTTGGAAGAGCATCCAGAGCATCGTGTCAGAGGCTTACACATGGATGGACAGAGGGCTTGGGTGGGAGAAGGAATTAGTTTCCAAAGAATTGGCCAGGCAGCTGGGAGACAGGCTGGAGACCCAAGTTAAAGGAAAAGCAGGAGAGCACTGTCTCCCTGGAACCCCGGGAGTGGGGGTTGAAGGGTTGTATGTGCCCCATTCCAAGTGGAATGTCAGAGAGGGCAAGTCCAACTGCGAACCTACCTGCCTGGGTGTGTACCACTCATCAGGGCATCCTCTCTGCCTCTGGTGCTGGGAGAAGAAGGATTTGGCATCACCAGAACTTCCCAGAGAAACTTGACCTTTGCTAGTCTGCACCACTGACATCAGAGGTTTTGTGATTGTCAAACTGGGAAGAGCAAGAATATTACCAGGTTTACATTATATTTCACAGCTGTACCAACTCATTATAACCTTGCCAGGAGCCTCTGGTGGCATCAAAGCCTTGATTAGTGGAAACGAGCTTTAAAGCTTCCGAGATTTCCAGATTGTCTAGCTAGAAGGTGTGGAAGGGGGCGATCTGGGTGGTCTGGCCTGGAGAAGATGCCTACAAAATATAAGTTAGAGATTTCTTCAGCTGTCTTTTAAAGTAGTTGATCTGTTCTTTTTGATTAATGTTTTCCCCCCAAAATTTGTAATTGTAAAGGTTTTGTTGAAGTGGGGGCAAGGCGGAGGGATTCACTCCAGTTTTACCAAATAGTCCTAGAGGTCAGTGGTGTAAACATATAGGAATGAATAAATGGGTTGTAGGGAGAAGAGGGTTTCCAGTTTATAAGGTCTAGAGCAGTGGTCGGCAAACCGCGGCTCGTGAGCCACATGCAGCTCTTTGGCCCCTTGAGTGTGGCTCTTCCACAAAATGCCATGGCCTGGGCGAGTCTATTTTGAAGAAGTGGCACTAGAAGAAGTTTAAGTTTAAGTTTAAAAAATGTGGCTCTCAAAAGAAATTTCAATCGTACTGTTGATATTTGGCTCTGTTGACTAATGAGTTTGCCGACCATTGGTCTAGAGTGCAATAGCCTACACTTTAGTATGTATACGAATCACCTGGGATTTTGTGAAAACGCAGAGGCTGACTCAGTGAGTTGAGGGTGGAGCCTGTGATTCTGCATGTTTAGCCAGTTCCCAGGTGCTGCTGGTCTGCAGACCAATCCGAAGTTAACTTCAAAAAGACGGCTCGTGTTTGAGGTAAGAAGGCTGTGAACCAATCCATTAAAACATATTGGGCATTAAATGTTATGTATGATAGGATGATTGTAAAATTTGCAGCCAGAATCGCAAGGTTTAACAACTGACCCCACCATTTTTGAGCAATAAAGTTTTAGGCAAGTGGTGGATCCTCTGAGTTTTGGTTTCCTCTTCTAAACCAAATGGAAGTAATAAGATCTGTCTGGGTTGCTTGACCACAGGGTAGATGTGAGGGTTAAATGAAACAACTGAGTGAAAATGCTTTATAAATGGAAAGAGCTGTATATGTATTATTATTATTATTATTATATTACTTAAGCCAGTGGTTGGCAAACTGTGGCTTGCGAGCCACATGCAGCTCTTTGTCCCCTTGAGTGTGGCTCTTCCACAAAAATACCACGGCCTGGGTGAGCCTATTTTGAAGAAGTGGCATTAGAAGAAGTTTAAGTTTAAAAAATTTGGCTCTCAAAAGAAATTTCAATTGTTGTACTGTTGATATTTGGCTCTGTTGACTAATGAGTTTGTCGACCACTGACTTAAGCTAAATAAATCTTAGTGATAGCTCCCATTTCTACTGGTTTTATTTTATTTTTAACATTGCCAAGTGTTTGCATCCGCCTGACACTGTGCTAAGCACAGCGAGGATTGTTTGGTTTACTTTTCACAACTCTAACAACATTAGCAGTACCATGTTAGCCACATTTGACAGATGATGGAAGTAAGACTTGGAGCATTAAAATGATGCTTAGATGCTAAGTGTTGTGATGGGAACTCAACCTGACTCTCCAAAATTCACACTCTTATTCCCCACTTTCAAGATGACTCATTGTCACAAACACCCAGCATCACAGGAGAAGGCGGTGGTTTAGAATAGGAGTTGGCCAACTGTTTCTGCAAATGGGGGAGATTGTAAATAGTTTAGGCTTTGCATACCAAGTGTAGGTCTTTGGCAATAATTCAGCCCTGTCACAAAGACAGCCATTGACGATGCGTAATGTGTTCCAGTAAAATGTTATTTACAGGAGCAGGTGGCCGGATGGATTTGGCCTGTGGGCTGCAGTTTGCTGATTCCTGGTCTAGAAAATTCTGACCTGTCCAGTAGGGTGGCTGTTTAGATTTAAATTAAAAAATTCAGTTCCTCCGTGGCATGAACCACATCTCAAATGCTCAGTAGACACACACGTGGCTAGTGCCTGCAGTATTGAACAATACAGAGAACCTTTCCACCATCACAGGAAGTTTCACTGCAGAGACTGGTCTAAGTCATCGTGGAGGGTGTGGGAGAAATCTCTTGCAAGTAGCTGTAAGGAGATGGAATTTCTGAGTCCTAAATTGGCTCGTTCACCAGCTGTATGACTCTTAGCAAATCACACCACCCACCAGAGCCTCAGTTACTGCACACATGCCTTCCTCACCGTGCTGTGGTGGGAACTCAACAAGGACACATGTGAAAAGCCCCTTGTAATCTCAGGAGCTGCACAAACACAAGTCGTCATTAGGATGCTAAGTGGTGCTTGAAATTTCAGTGAGAAAATGTATGGAGGCAGAATTTGTGTAGGTAGCTGGATTGAAAGAACCGTATCTTCTTTTAAATTGCCCAACAAATGCTACTGGGATGTCAGAGGGTTACCGAAACTGGGAAATGTTATTATTTGCACATTATTCTAATTCTTGAACAGGAAAGATCTCAGCGGCCATTCATCTTTCAGAGCTTGGAATTGCCTTCGTACTGCCCAACACCTTCAGGAAACAGATGCGGCTGTCCAGATAGGAGCGGGGATGAACCTGGGTGGGTCTCAGTGGCCTTCCTGAATGAGACCAAAGGTTTATTCTTCTTTGTCAAACTCCAAGTTAAGGAGAATGGAGCCTTTTCCAGCTGCTTCTCCCTCATGGGGGACCCCTTGGAATTGCAGCCCCTGGGGATTTCCACATGGATCAAGGACAAAGCTCCATTTTGCCACAGGGTGGAAGACCAGCCCTTGGTCACCCACATGGTTCCAACATCCCTTGGGTTCCCGTACCACTTTCCTTCCTCCTCCTGTTCCTAATCCCGGCTATTAATCACCTTTCCAGGGAAATTCCTGCATGATATCACTTCCCTCCCCATCACTCCACAGTCTCCTCTGTCCCTCAGGGTCCTAGGTACCAGGCTACCCTCCCAGTGTAGGCCATGTTACTGTTGTCACTCATTGGAGTACACAAAGGAGAAATTTGCCTCCTGTTTAGTGCTGGGTACAATTCTTCTGATTTCTGTCAATCACTGGGAGTTCCGTTCCATCTTCTTTCTTATAGCTCTTCTTATGAGTGTCTTAGAATTCGTCTCACACCTCTATATCTTCTCTCCCATTTCCTGTCACCTTTGTTTTTCTCGCTCCTTACGTACCCTAAGATTCCCTGTCTGCTCTCCAGCTACCCTTGCCTGTCAGGCTGGAGTGAAAGTTCCTGTTCTCAGACCACCAGCTGTAGATGATGTACATTGGTCGAATCTTTAGAAAAGTAATTTGGGAATATTTTTCTAAGTCTTTAAAAATGTATATATTGTACTCCCAGTATTTCCATTTCCAGGGAATTATCCTAAGTAAATTATAGAGATGCAATGGAAATTACTAAATAGATATTCATTACTGTATTATTTATAATAGTAAAAAAAATAGAAAAAATCTAATGGTCAATAATAGTAAAAGAATTAAAAAACCTATCACATTTAAAAATGGAAATATATATACCAAAATATTAACAGTGCTTTTGTTTGTACACCTCTGGGGTATCTATCTTATCCCTGGAGTACCTGTGGTTTTTATTTTATTTTGCCATTTTGTATTTTTTATAATGTGCATATACAGGGTTTCCCCCAAAAAAGTAATACCTTAATAGCTGATAGCTCAATTTTAAAAATGAAGTGTTTATTTTAGTAAACACTGCCTTTATAATTATTCCAAGTGTAGAGATACAGTGTTGGGGATACTCTATATATAATCAGAAAGAGGTCATACAAATAAAGGTTCCCACCTCCCAGGCCTGGCTGTTTTGTATTGCTCACTAATATTTTCATTCAAGGATTCAAAATATACATTTACAGGCTCAGACAACCCTTCAGTTAATCAGAGAAGTCCTTAGGGACAGCTGTACCTTCCCAGATATAGCTGAGCAGAGAAAGCTTAAAAGCTTACTCCGGGGTCCCTTCCAATTGAGGGACAGTTTTGGAAAGAGAAAGGTTAAGGCCAAATTCCCTGCTATCAGCAGAAACAAGCCTGCTATCAGCAGAGGGAATATAGCTGCCAATTCTGCCATGAAAACCACTCTTGTTGTCATCATTGTCCCTGCAATGCTGAAGAAATGGCTCTCATGCAGCTACATGACAAGACATCTCTGCAGATGAAGAGAATTGGGAAGGAGCAAATAGTTGACTGAGAAAAACATTGGCTTTCTCTAAAATATTGATGCAGCCCTAACTGGTTTGGCTCAGTGGATAGAGCGTTGGCCTGTGGGGTGCTTTCCAAAGTAGAGGAAGCATAAGTATTCATGTATGTACATGAATGCATTTCTTAATACAACAATATTATGACAAAATGTATAACAATCAAAACTGAAGGGTCCCAGGTTTGATTCCGGTCAAGGGCATGTACCTTGGTAGCAGGCACATCCCCAATGGGGAGTCTGCAGGAGGCAGCTGATCGATGTTTCTCTCTCATCAGTGTTTCTAACTCTCTGTCCTGCTCCCTTCTTTTCTGTAAAAAAAAATCAGTAAAATATATTTTAAAAAATAAAATTAAGTGTTGTTGCGGGCGAAGGTTCAATGAAGAAGTAGGTCAGGATTGAGCTGTCAAGAGCAGTTTCTGGGATCCTGTCTGGGGACTTTATTGTGTCAACAGAATGCAAATGATGAGATTTCCAAGTTCAGGGTTGGGATTGACATTCTTCTTTGCAATTCTAATTTTGACCTTATGAGTATTTATTGTGATAGGACCTGTGAGACATTAAAGGGGCCCAGTATCAGTTGTAAAGAAGTCATCAGGACTCTAGTCTCAATTTACAAAAATACTTTGTTTTGTGCTTTCATTATTTTTACTTGTTAAAGATATAGACTATTTTAAAAAATTTATTGTTATTGACTTCAGAGAGGAAGGAAGTGGGAGAGATAAAAATATCCATGATGAGAGGGAATCATTGATTGGCTGCCTCCTGTAGGCCCCACACTGGGGATTGAACTTGCAACCCAGGCATGTGCCCTGACTGGGAATCCAACCATGACCACCTGGTTCATTGGTTGATACTCAACCATTGAGCCACACTGGCTGGGTAAGATATAAATGATTTAAAATGCTTTCCAAAGTAGAGGAAGCATAAGTATTCATGTATGTACATGGATGCATTTCTTAATACAACAATATTATGACAAAATGTATAACAATAATGACAAAAATGTATACTAATAACAACAAACACTTGTCCTGGTAGGGTAGTTCAGTGGGTTGGAGCATTGTTCTGTAAAAAAAAAAGGTTGCAGGATCAATTCTGGTCAGGGCACATACCCCTGAGTTGGGCTTCAATCCATTTTTAAAATGAGGCAGCTTTGAGTGTACTAATATAAAATGGACTCCAAGATAGGCTATTAACAAGAAATAGTGTGTATCATATCACCTCATTTACACTTTAAAAGGCATGTGTATTTTCATATAAATATATCTGCTTATTTATGCACAGATTCTCTGTGGAAGAATAACAAAGAAACTAATAGATGTTGTGAGGAGGACATCTGGGGGCTGGAGATCAAGATGACATCGTAGACCTACTCCCTTCTGTATGGTCTTTTGAACCATAAGACTCTTTTAGACTTTCGTTTTTAAAGTGGACATTTATTTATGATGTGTTTATTTAAAAAATATATTTTATTGATTTTTCACAGAGAGGAAGGGAGAGGGATGGAGAGCTAGAAACGTCAATGAGAGACAAACATCAACCAGCTGCCTCCTGCACACCCCCCACTGGGGATATGCCCATACCCAAGGTACATGCCCTTGACCGGAATCGAACCTGGGGCCCTCCAGTCCACAGGCCGATGCTCTATCCACTGAGCCAAACCGATCAGGGCTATTATTTGCTTATTTTACACACATGTTTGCATGTGAGCACAGACAGAGCTACACAGCTACGCTGGCTTTGGAATTTGGACCCTCACTGTTAAATCATGTATCGAGTCAGTCAAACAATAGTTACCCAGCCTCCCTCATCCCATCGTGTGCAATCCACTGAGCTAGACATCATTCAGGCAGAATGAAATCAGCCCCAGGACAGCAGGTGCTCCTTGGGGCTTGGAAAGAGCCCAGTGTTCTCCCTCTGGAAATATTTAGGGCAAGCCTAAACTGTGGACCGCAGGCATAATCACAGCATCTGTGTTGATTGTGTGCCTTGCAGTTTGCTAAGGAAATTTACCGAAATGGATCACATCCTGGACAGATCAGATGATGAGGACAACGCATTCTCTGAAAATCGTCTCTTCAAGAGGCAGCCACTAAAAGAAATGGGTAAGGGACAGACTTCAGTGTCACGGTGGGGAAGAGAGGGACTTCTCATCTTCAAGAGGAAAGGGAATCTGTGAGGGTTTCCTCCTGGTACCCACATGCAAGACCTCCAGAGCTTGCAACCAGGAGGGAGGCTTTGTCTCCTCTGAGGGCTGCTGTTAGCACGCCAGAGACTCGCTAGCCGTCTGCAGAACCCTGTGCAGCACGTGTCACTTTTGTCCCTGGGACTTGTGACATTTTTCACCCTCGTGCAAATTGCCAACATGTAAAATTGCCCCTAGCTCACGGATTGTCTTCCAACAGAAGAGAAGGCGTCAGAAATATCTAGTTACTCTTAATTCAGTCTGAACCCTGCTTAGTCTTTGAAATTCAGTCACCCAGCTGACAAGGAATTGGGGGGGGGGGGGAATTAAGACAAAGCCTGAGCTTGTCCTGGAAAGAGGTTATGCTTTCACTACCATTTAGGTCAAAGCAAAGGCCGAGACCCCCTTTATTATCGCTGAACAATTTTTCCATAGGTTCCCCAGGCATATTGGCTATAGAGGAAGGTAGTTTCAACCGGTAGGAGCGTTAGGGAAAGATGGAGTGGGGATTGCTGACTCCCACGTTTATGCAGCCCCCGAAGGAAGCTCATCTGTGTAGTTCTACATCATCTGTGTAGTTCTCTTTGGAATCATTTTGGATTTGTGGATGGCTACCTCTGGAAACCCATAGAAGGAAAGATCCCCAAAGAATTTTCCAAGCTGGACTTTACCTTCAAGGACTCTGCTGTAGTTAAACAAACAAACAAACAAACAAACAAACAAAGAAATAACAACAAACAACCCAAAGTAATAAAAAGCATGAAGGCATGGAGTTAGAGGTGTGGAGAGCAGATAGTAATGAGGCAGACAAAAAGTGGCAGGATAGACAGAGCCCTTTTATGGAAAAACAAAAACAAAAAGAATAATAGGAACTGAATTAGAGGGAGAATCTTAGGATGGACTTTTTATTTTATTTATTTATTTTTAAAATATATATTTTATTGATATTTTACAGAGAGGAAGAGAGAGAGATAGAGAGCTAGAAACATCGATGAGAGAGAAACATCGACCAGCTGCCTCTTGCACACCCCCTACCGGGGATGTGCCTACAACCAAGGTACATGCCCTTTGACCGGAATCGAACCCGGGACCTTTCAGTCCGCAGACCGACGCTGTATCCACTGAGCCAAACCGGTTTCGGCAGGATGGACTTTTTAGACAGGCTGTGGGTGGAAAAAGAAAATAGGGAAATTGAGGTGTGTATGGGGGGAGAGGGGTGTCTATGATTTTGGGAAACATGAATTGAAGCTATTGCTTTACCAATAGTTTCATCTGATTCTTTGCAGGCGTCTTGTGCCTGGATTCCAGGAAAGGGCTGCTGCCATTAGACCCGCTTTGCCCCCACATCTCTCCTGCCTTCCCGTGCCCTGCTGAGGGCTGTTGGTCAGCGAACCGGGATGCCATCTCTTGTTGACCCAGGACAGAATAAGTCTAATTAGAGAATAACATTATTCCCTGTGTATGAGTTTATCGACTAGTCCACACTCTCAGACTATTCCTTACAAATTTCAAGTCAGGGCACAAGGTTTAACAAAACATTTTTGAATTGCTATCATTGCATTCTTCCTATTAATTTACCTACATAGAAAAATCTACATAAATCACATGCAGTTACATAATTAACACTTTGTACTCATAAATTAGCCTCTCTGCTGATAATAGGGCCAATCTATGACTACTTGAGAAAGAAATATTTTTCTCTTATTCTCTGAAAGCAAACCGGAAGCTCTATACTTGGCATAAAATGACACACTTTTTTTAAAGGGAAGATTATAAGATTTAAAGGACAGGTTCAGAAAATGAACAGAGTTAATAGAAGTTTAAACACACACACACACACACACACACACACACACAAATTGTTGGTTTAATTAATAAAATCGACTTTAGGCAAACTGCCAAAGCTGCCCTATCTAACCATCAAAGTACACCCTCCCTCTCCCTCCCACCCCAATATTTAGAAATGAATACTATTTTGCTCTGGTTTCACATTCCTGATCCCTCTCACTGTTCTACACAGTGTTGACTTTGGATGCCAGGTGAGTGAACAGATTTTCCTATTTCCTGCTTTTGTCTGCATCTCCCACTAGCAAAATGTATTTGCCTACTTCTGGAATCTGTTTATTCTAAAACGGCTTATTGAGCGCCCATTATGTGCTGGGCGCTGTGAAGTGTGGAGAAACATAGATACAACCTCCTTTCCCCTCAGTGAGCACTCATTCTAGGAAGGACTCAAACAAGGAAAGAACAGCCATTTGTGAGATCCCTGCTAGGAGTCTCGGATGTGCTACAAAGTCATGGCAGGGGCCATACAGGGAGGTGGCCTGGGATATGACAACCGAGTTTTGAAGGATAAACTGGATGGGGAAAACATTTCAGAAAGATGGGGGAGCAGAAAGAAATTGTGTTCTGAGAGAGGAAGGGTGAAAGGAAAGGAATGATGGGCAAGCAGGCAGGCAGGGCACTAGGATGTGGAGATAATGCAGGATGCAGACTGGAAGCCAGGACACCTCTAGGAGTCAAGAACTGATGAGGACTGAAGTAAGGCTCAGCATCCACAGCAGTAAAACAAGGCTTAGAATTAAGACCCTCCAATTCCCAATCTTTCTCTACATCTGTGTGTCCACTGCTTTTGACTATCCAATCAAATGAATTAGTGGGCCTGGCCCAGTGGCTCATTTGGTTGGAGCATCCTCCCACATACCGAAAGGTGGCAGGTTTGATTCCCAGTCAGGGCAAGTACCTAGGTTGTGGGTTCAATCCCAGGAGGCAACCCAATTGATGTTTCTTTCCCTCTCTCTTTCTCTCTCTAAATCAATAAAAATTTACCCTTGGATGAGGATTAAAGAAAAAAAAGATATGATAGGAAGAAATTGAAATTGTAGATGCCTTTTTTTCCATGAAGAGGTAGTTAAATATGGTTGAGTCATGTAATACTTGGGAAATCTAGCCATGGTTTCTTCATCTATAAACGTGATAATCATCGTTGTATCACTGATGTGGTTGGTGCCAGCGGGTTGTGAAAGTGACAGTGATAGGGACTAGATATTTCTTAATCTGAACTCAAGGCCTGGATATGATGAAAAGAGCCATGGTCTTGGAATCAGAAAAACGAATTCAAGTTCTGGTCCATACACTTACTAGCCATATGTACTGTTTTCCCATGTTTGCTGTAACAAATGACCACTATAAGCAATGTATTAAAAAAAAAGTATTCTCTCAGAGTTCCAGAGGCCAGAATTCTGAAACCAAGAGGTCACAGAGCCACGACCCCTCAGAAGGCTCTAGAGGAGAACTCTCCTTGGCTCTCCCGCTGTTGGGTGGCTCCAGGCACACCTTGGCTTGTGAATGCTGTATTCACGTGATCGTCTCCTTTATGTTTGTGTTTTCTCTTCCGTCTCTCACTAGGACACTCATCATTGAATTCAGAGTCCACCCAGGTAATTAAAAAGGATCTCACCCTAAGATCCTTAACTTACATTTGCAAAGACTCTTTTACCAAATAAGGTCACATGACAGGGTCTTAATATCAGGACATAGTAACTTTCTGAGGTGACTGCTTAGCTTACTACACTGTAGGACCTTGGGCAAATCACTAAATGTGAATGGGTGAGGGGATTTCAATACCTTCCTTTATCCACATAAAGTCTGTCATGAGAACTAAAAGAAATCACACGCACGAAAGACATTTGTAAAGAGTTATGTGAATGTTAGTTATTCTACTGACTTGGCCTGTAATTTATACAAAGATTTCAATAAGAGATTGATCTCCACCCCAACCTTTTCTTCTTTCAGTCTAAAAATAGTTTTGCTGAAGCACAAGAATTTCAGACCAATCCTTTTCAAAGGGAAGGAGAAACATTTTACAATGTAGTCACTAAAGATAAGAAGTGTTCAGAGAGAAATCATTGTCAGTTGTGTGCGTGCACAGACTTGAAAGACCAGAAAATGCCTTAGATGTTTTTCTAGAACAAGGCAATGAATAAAGAAACAAAGAAATAAACTTTGTAGGTCAAACTGATAGAGCAGGTTTTTCCCTTTAAACTCTTTATTATAAACAAAAACAAACAAAAAAATCAACTTAGCCCTGGCGAGGCAGCTCAGTTGTTTAGAGTGTGGTCCCCATACACCAAGATTGTGGGTTCGATATCTGGTCAGGGCACCTACAAGAGGCAATCAATGAGGACATAAATAAGTGGGACAACAAATCAATGGTTTTCTCTTTCTCCCTCTTTTCTCCCTATCTCTCTCTCTGTGTGTGTAATTAACCAATCAATCAATAATTTTTAAAACTTAAAACAATATGTATTGATTGCTCATGTTCTCATGCTTATATTTTAAAATTGTTGCCATTTGTCACATTTGCTTTATCTTTATGTATGTAAATAGATGGAATATTCTGAGCCTTTTAAAAGTAGGTCAAAGCATGACACTTCATCTCTGTTTATTTCAGATAGCATCTCTAAAAACACTTTCTTCTATACAAGCAAAATGTCATTATCACATTAGAAAAATTAGCAATAATTCTATATAGTAACCTAATAGTCTCAATTCTCTACATATTCTCATTCTCTAACATCCAAATGTTTTTTTGTGTGGCTGTATTAAAAAAAAAACACACAGCAGTATCCAAACAAGATCTATGCAATGCATTTGGTGGTTATATCTTTTTAGACTCTCTTAATATAGAACAGTCCCACCCCCTTTTTCTTTTCCTTGGGGCTGACTTTTTTTGAAGAGACCAGTCATCTTATTTGAGTGGGGGTGCTAGAGTCGGTGGAAAAATGGAATTCTATTACTCAGCAGCACTGAAAATAGATGTATCTGTGAACACCGAGGTTCTCCATGTCCCTGCCCCAGCCTTCCTCTGTCAACAGAGCAGGAGCGCATGTCTGCTTATCTTCCAGATGCGTCAGAAGGCTCCGGCCTCAGAGAGAGCTATGTGTTTGCCTCCAGAGAGGGGGCATGGGCAGGCTGGAGGGACCACCACCTGTTGTGATAGCCCTTCTGTTCTGCTTTGCTTCTTTCATGATCACTATCAGGATATGTTGGAGCTGGAGGCTGAGCGTGACGCGGACCGGCAGAGTAAACAGGATGAGCAAGAAACACATGATGCTCAGCGTGAGGACCCTCGACTGTCCACATCTTTGCACTTTTCAGAGAACATCCCTAAACTGTAAGCTTTGACGTAAGCAAAAGGAAACATGTAATCATGTTTTGTGGAGGGGAAACATAAACTTAGCAGAGAACTTAGGGAAAGCTTTGGAGATTTAAGATACATACATGAATTAAACCATGAAGCACGCAGGTACACAAGTTAACTACCTACACATTCAGCAAGGATGCAGAATAAAGATATATATAAGGATATAGGTAGAGCCACATCACTCTCAGATAATTTTCTAGATAGGAAAAGTATTCTAGCCGAAGCTGGTTTGGCTCAGTGGATAGAGCGTTGGCCTGTGGACTGAAGGGTCCCAGGTTTGATTCCGGTCAAGAGCATGTACCTTGGTTGCGGGCACATCCCCAGTAGAGGGTGTGTAGGAGGCAGCTGGTTGATGACTCTCTCTCATCGATGTTTCCAGCTCTCTGTCCCTCTCTCTTCCTCTCTGTAAAAAATCAATAAAATATATTTAAAAAAGAAAAGTATTCTAATTATCATTAAAATATATTGTTAGGCCCCTGTAGACTCTTTCCCTATTGTATACTTCCCCCTCCCCCTGAGCTACCACCACTATCCTGAAATCAATACTTAACATTCACTCTATACAGGGAAGTTAAAAATATATCTGTTGTTTTTACTAAATATAAAATAGGCTTTGTTTTCTCTATTCTTGAAAAGATCTGTTATAATGGATATCAAATACATTCCCAAACTTCTTTCTTGAGATCTACCTGCCTCTGGGCCCTATTTCGGTGACAGAAAATGAAAAAGCAAACCAACTCACCCTTTAAAAGAAGAGGGTTTGGACCATGGGAGATGTTTCCCATTGTTTCTACCTTAAAGCTGATCATAATCATTTTTTTTTTTTTTAGGAGCCAGGAGAACATGTTTTTCCAGCTAAACCACTGGAATACACAGATGGGTCTGCAAGTGAAAGAACTCAGAGATGACCACATGGGCTGGATGAAGAAAATTAACAGCATTATACAAAAAGTAACCCTATCAGAAAGCACAGTGAAGAGGTAATTGTAAAGTGCTGAGGTTGGTCCGAACATGATTAACATTTTCATAGCTTCAGAAATTTTAGAAACTTGGGGCTTAAGGTGGTAAAATTCTTAGGAAAGTCTCTAGGACGAGAAGTGTAAAGTCTTATGTTAGAAGTTAATGTCACACCTGTCAGAACGGCTATCATCAATAAATCAGCAAACAACAGAGTTGGGGAGGATTTGGAGAAAAGGGAACCTTCATACAATTGGTGGGAATGCAGACTGGTGCAGCTACTGGGGAAAGCAGTATGGAGTTACCTTAGAAAATTACTGCACTGCCTTATGACCCAGCGATTCCACTGCTGGGAATATATGTAAAGAAACCGGAAACACTAACTCAAAAGAATATATGCACCCTTATGTTAATTGCAGCATTATTTAAAATAGCCAGGATTTGGAAGCAGCCCAAGTGCCCATCAATAGTCGAGTGGATAAAAAAGCTGTGGCATATTTACACAATGGAATATGCCTTAGCTGTAAAAGAGAAATCGCACCTTTTGCCACAGCATGGATGAACCTGGAGAGTATTGTGCTAAGTGAAATAAACCAGTCAAAGGAAGACAAGTACCATTTTTCACTTATATGTGGAATCTAATGAACAAAACATACTGAGGAACAAAATAGAAACAGACTCACAGATACAGAGAACAGACTGACAGCTGTCAGAGGGGAGGCGGCGGACTGGATGAAAAAGGTGAAGGGATTATGAAACACAGAAACAAACAAACAAACAAACAAACAAACAAACAAACAAACAAAAACTTCCTGGCCAGAAAGTTCAGTTGGTTGGATCTGACCCCTGCTGAAGGCATATACAGAAGGCAACTGATTAACGTTTCTCTCTCACATCAATCTCTCTCTCTTTTTTTCTCTTTGTCTCTCCCTTCCTCTCTCTCTCTAAATATATATTGGGTAAGAAATATATATATATATACTAATCCTCCTTGGGTAAGGATTAAAAAATTGCAAAAAAATTCCCCAAACCTCTTAGACACAGACAATAGTATGGTGATTATCTGAGGAAATTGGGGTAGGGAGGTAGAAGAGGGCAAAAAGAGGATAAATGATAATGGAAGGAGACTTGACTTGGGGTAGTGAATGCACAACAAAATATACAGATGATGTGTTATAGAATTGTACACCTGAAACATATAATTTTATTAACCAACTAGAGGCCAAGTGCATGAATTCATGCACAGGTGGGGTCCCTCAGCTTGGCAGCAATCAGGGCTGTCTCACCCAGTCCCAAGAGGGGCTATAGGAACCGGCCTGGGATGGACTATGAGAGGACTCCAAGGCGTGTCTGGCCCTCTCACCCAGTCCTGATCGGCTGGACCCCAGCAGGAAGCTAACTTACCAGTTGGAGCATCTGTCCCCTGATGGTCAGTGCATATCATAGCGACTAGTCGAGTAGTCGACTGAACAGTCAACTGATTGATTGGACCCTTAGCATATTATGCTTTTATTATATAGGATGTCACTCCAATAAATTTAATAAAAAAGAAAACAGTGAACATAAAAAATTAAAATGTATTGCTTTTTCTAAAAAAACATAAGTTAATATCACAAAATCTCAAAGCCTATACCAAAGTTATCTGCATCTTCTCTTAAGGGAATGACTTCCCTTATAGGTTCTTTCAATTGTAGACCTATCAGTGAATTCTGGAAGTCATGCTAATAGGTATCAAAGGGAGGTTTATAGGTCCCCAGTGATCCTTGAGTTTTATCCAGTACTACCTAAAAGAATCTCACCAGTTCAGCATGAAAGAAAAAATTAAATTATATTTGTTTAATGCATATATGAATGTAAGTGCAAAGTTTTAAGATGAAGCAGAAAAAATAAAATTGTTATCTATCTAATCACTGGCATAGAGAGAATGGACTTTGGAGTTAGAAGGACCCAAGTTTGAATCCTGACATTGGCATTTCTTGAATAAGTTAATCAGCCTTTTCTAACTCTTGACTTTTATTGTCTATATAAAAGGGACTGATGACACCCATCTCATTGGTTTCTTGTGGGAATTAAATAAACTACTGTAGGTAAAGAATTTAACACAGTGTCTGATACACAATAAACAATAAGTGCAAGTTATTCTTAGAAATAAATTCCTCTGGCCTTCTAAACCATCCTACCATATTCTAAACTCTTTCCCACTGCAAGGCTACTCTTCCTGTAGACATTGTCTCAACTTTCGTTAAATATCTCCCCAAGGAGCTAAGCATCACCATGCCTTTCAGTGAAACGTCTCTTCCTAGCAGCCTTCTCCTGACCATCCTATCCAAAATAGCTCTTTCTCTTCCGAAACACCAATGTTTGCTTTTTAAAAGAGTTTGTGGTTTTTATTCAAATCCTATACATCAATTTTAATTACTTTAAAATTATATATATTGTTGAATTCACTTGACTAAAGTGAAATTTTTACATAAAGTAAAATTATTTTTTAATATTTTTAAATTTAATTTTATAGAGAGCAAGAGAGAAACACCTCTCTGTTGCCTCCTGCATGCCCCCTACCAGCAATCAAGCCTGAAACCTGGTCATGTGACCTGACCTGGGGGTGGAACTGGTAACCTTTTGGTGCGTGGGACAATGCCCAACCAACTGAGCCACACTGGCCAGAACAAAATTATGTTTTGTAAAGTTTAGTTCTGCAAGTTTTGAAAAATACATACAGTTGTATAGCCACCACATTAGACATTGAACGCTTTCACCACTCACCAAATCTCATGTCCTTTGGGTTAACCACTCTCCCCTGGCTAAGCTGCTGGTGAACATGGATCTGTTCCGAGTCCCTACAGTTTTGCCTTCCCCAGTCTGTCACATAAATGAAATTGTACCGTATGCAACCTTTTGAGTTTATCTTCTTTCACTTAGTCTAATGCATTTGACATTCACCTATGTTTTTGCATGTATCAACAGTTTGTTTCTTTTTGTTGCTGGATAATATTCCGTTATGCAAATATATCACAGTTTATCCATTCACTAATTGAAGCACATCTAGTGTATTTTTGGCAATTAAGACATAGATTTTTGGCTATTTCATTTAAAAAAATATATATATACTTTTGCCTTTCCATGTAGATTTTAGAATCAGTTTGTCAACTCTATTGTGATTTTTATTAAAACTACCATTAATCTATAGATAAATTTTGGAAGAATTAACATTTTATCATATTATTTCCATTAAGGAATAGAGTATATTGTTACATTTATTTAGGTCTTTGACAGTGTTGCATAATGTTCATTATAGAAATATTTTCGATTTCTTTAGGTTTATGCCTATGTATTCATGCCTTTGGTACTACTGTAAATGGTACTTTAAAATTTTCAATTTGTAATAGTTAATTGTTATATAGAGTTGATTTTTGTGCATTAGCCTTGTGACCTTAATAAACTCATTTATTATCTCCAGTAGTTTTTGTAGGTTATTTGGGATTTTCCACATAGATAACCATGTCATGAGCAAATAGAGACAGCTTTCTATCTTTCTTTCCAATCTATATGCCTTTTACTTCTTCTTGTTGCCTAGTTGTAATGGCTAGAACCTCTAGTACAACGTTGAGTGATAGCAGCCAGCAAACATACTTACCTTGTTTTCAATCCAACAGGAAAAGCATAAAATGTGATGTTAGATGCTCTGTTTTAAAGATGCCTTTTTTCAAATTGAGAAAAATTTTTATATTCCTAATTTACTGATATTTTTAATAGCAGAATAATCTGATTTTTTCAATTCTATGAATGATCACTTTGTATTTGTTTATACTAGTAGTCTCTTGACATGGTGAATTATGATTAATTTTTGAATGCTGAACCAGCCTTGAATTTCCAGAATAATTTTCACTTGGTCATAATATGTTATCATTTTTATATATTGTTGGACTCACTTCACTAAAGTGAAATTTATAAAAGTATGTTAATGAGAGATATTGGTCCGTGCTTTTCTTGTAAAAATGTGTAGTGTTAGTAGAAGAAGAATACTTGCCTCATAGGAAAAAAATTGGATGTTTTCCTACCTGTTTGTGTGAAACTGGCATAGTTTATTCCTTATATGTTTAGTTGAATTCACCAGGATTCATATTTCCTGGGTATTTCATTGTGGTTAGATTTTAACTCCTTTGTGCTACTTCTTTATAGCCACAACCATTCATTCTCCCTCACTCATCCCTAATTCCTGCCAACAACAAATCTGTTTTCTATAATTATGTTATTTCATGAACATTACATAAATCAAATCATGCAACATGTATCTCTTTGAGATTAGTTTTTTTTTCCCCCACTTGGCACAATTCCTTTGAGGATCACCCACGTTGTTGCATACATTAATAGTTCCTTACTTTCCATTTATTGAATAAGTGGTCTGTGGTATGGAGAATATATATATATATATATATTTAGTTTGTTTAATCATTCACCCACCAAAAGTCAATTGCACAATTTCTAGTTTGGGGCTATTAGGAAAAAAGCTACTTGAAACATTCATGCACAACTTCCTGCATGAAAATAAATCTTAATTTCTCAATTGTCCCAGAGTGAAATCACTGGGTCATAGGGTAAGTCTGTTTTTAGTTTCATCTTGACAGAAACTGCCAAACTATTTCCCATAGTGTTCGTACCATTTTACATTCCCATCACCAATGGACGAGTGATCCAAATTCTCTACACCCATTTGGTGTTATCACTATTTTCTATCTTGGCTATCTGGTAAGTTACATGTGTAGTGATATCTCACTGTAGTTTTAAATTTGCAAATCTTTCATGCCTACGTGTTAAAAATCCTCTCATGTTTTTTGTGTTTATATTTTCTTGGTGAAATTTCTGTGCATGTCTTTTGTTCATTTTCTAATTTGAGAGTCTTAAAAAATACATATTTTTATTGATTTCAAAGAGGAAAGAAGAGGAAGATAGAAGCATAAATCATAAGAGAGAATTATTGATCAGCTGCCTCCTACACATCCCCTACTCGGAATTGAGCCCAAAACCCAGGCATGTGTCCTGACGGGGAATTGAACCAGGACCTCTTGGTTTAGGTCGATGCTCAAACACTGAGCCACCCTGGCTGGGCTGAGAGTTCGTTTTTTAATGTTGTGTTTTTAGAGGTTTTCACATACCCTAAATATAAAACCTTTTCCAGATGTGAGACATGCAAATCCATTTAACAGTGACTGGCCAAGCAAAAGTTTTAGACTTGTAATGAGGTCCAGTTTATCAATGTTCCCCCTTATGGTAGTGTTATTGGAGTCAAGTCTAAGATCTCTTTGCCTAATCCTAGGTCCCAAAGATTTTTCATTGTTCTTTTCTAGAAATTTAACTAAGCTTCCATTTTAATAATTTTAATTTTCTGCTCCTGTGTCTAGTTAGGTCTTAACCTTTCTTTTTTAAAAAAATATATTTTTTATTGATTTCAGAGAGGAAGGGAGAGAAAGAGATAGAAACATTAGTTGTGAGAGAGAGTCATTGACTTGCTGCCTCCTGCATGCCCCACACGGGGGATCGACCCAAACCCGGGAATCAGCCGTGACCTCTCGGCCTATAGGTTGCCATTCAGCCACTGACTGAGCCACACCAGCTGGCAGGTCTTCCATTTCTTTACTATTATCTAAATTATTTAGAGTGTTGTTGTTTTCACTTTTTTTTTGAATTGCATTTATGTCTCCCAATTCTAACACAAGCACTTATCCAAGAGTTTTCTGTTATAGGAATTGGATTTATTTTTTTAAAGATTAAAATTGATCTTTTTACAAAGATTAAAAATGATTAAGAGATTTTTCTTAATCCACAGACTTAGCCCATCTCTTGGTCTGTTTGCAGCTTATTAAGTGAGGTGATGTCCTTGGAGGGCCAAGTTGAAAAGCTGGAGTCACACCAGGGCCTTGACCCTGACAAGGGGGAAGATATCAAGGTAAGCTGGAGGCTTCCGAAGGACAACGGGGATGTTGTGGGGACTCTGCCCTCCCTTGTATTGTTTAAGAGGTCACAACAAGAATTAAAACTCATCTTCTGTCACGAGAAGGAATGCTATCTGGTGGTCAGTTCTGTGCACCTTTCGCCTGGTTACACTTCTGTTCTCTGATGAATGAAAAGGGCTAGATTTTAAAAATTCTATCTAGAAAACCAGTCAGACAAATAAGAGGGTTATATCTTGATGCCATCTTAAGATAACGATGAGTACCTTATGGGAAAACTCTTCTTTATCTTTTATCCTAGCACCTAACAGTACAGAGAAGACAGGAAATAAATATTTGTGAAGAGCTGCATCCTGCCAAAACCGGTTTGGCTCAGTGGATAGAGCATCGGCCTGGGAACTGAAAGGTCCCAGGTTTGATTCCGGTCAAGGGCATGTACCTTGGTTGCGGGCACATCCCCAGTAGGGAGTGTGCAAGAGGCAGCTGATTGATGATTCTCTCTCATCGATGTTTCTAACTCTCTATCCCTCTCTCTTCCTCTCTGTTAAAAATCAATAAAATATATATATATATATATTTTTAAAAAGAGCTGCATCCTTAGAGTGTAAGGGATATGGTTGCATCTGTCTTTGTTTTCTTCATGAAGAGTTCTGTGTTGGTTTTCACTATCTCTAAGTTTTCCCATTGTTTTTGTCTCCTTATGTTACTTAGAGAAAGGTTTCATTTTCCCCTTTATAATGAGTCATAAAATATTGCAAGGAAGGTAGTGATCGACTCTTGAAAATAGTTAGACTTTAGAGCCCTGACTGATAACTTTTTCTGCTCTACTAAACTTCAGGCCTTTGCAGACAAGTCTCTAAAAAAAATAAAAAGTCTGTGTCTAGCTTCCCCCCTATTTTTTTAATTGAAATTGCCACCCCAGCTTTAGCTTAAGCCAAAGAGTTTAAATTAAGTGGATTTTGGAAGAAGTAAAGGAGAAATAGCTCTTTTATTGCAAGAAGGTAATGTAATTTAAACCCTCACATATGAAAAGCCATCTACAGATTAGCACAGATTTATTACCAAGGAAAAAATTACTTTTAACTGTGACTTGGTCCAACATTTTAAAGTAGCAACCTCATTTTGTGCTAGTTGAAAAGTCAAGCATTTTTCCCCCCACTGTCCTTGGGTTTTGGAAATTGCAAACTATGAAAAGAGGGAAGAGGACAAAGGCCAAGAACTATTCTGTCTTAGAAAATTCCTTCAAAAGTCAGCTGTCCTACAGGAATGTGGATTTCAGCAGGAGTTAGAGCTAGAGAGGGATAAATATCAAAGGAACGAGGAGAAAGATAGACAAGCACAAAAATAAATGAAAGTTAGATTTTAAAAAAGCAAATAAGATCTTGGGATACTTTGAAAGAGAAAGACATCAAAAATATGTATGAAGATTCTGTCTGGAGTTACACAGCTGTGTATGCACTTAAAAATATAGACTCAAACATAAAAATTAAAAACAGCCCAAATATCCTCCAAGTGGCATGTGGATAAATCATAACACATGTTATAAAATGGAATACTACTAAGCAATAAAAAGGAATGGCCTTCTTATTCATCCAACCACATGAATGGATCTCAAGTGCATTATGCCAAGTGAAAAAACCCAGATTTGCATAATCCTGAAAAGGGCAAAAAAGGAACAAAAAAATAGATTAGTGATTGTTGGTATCAAGTGGATAAAGGGAGTAGGAGATTGAAAAAAGGGCACAGGAAATTTTGGGTGTGAGGGACATATTCCAGACCTTGTTGTGGTGGTGATTATGTGACACTGTGCATTAGTCAAAATTAATAGAATTGCACACTTTTTAAAAAGGTGAGTTTTACTGTATATAAATTATAACCTTAGTAAACATGACTTTAAAAAAATTGACACAGGTTCTGTCCTCAATAAGTCTAATGGTTGATGGGAAAGCCTGTATAAAAACAAATGCAGTGGTTTAATGAGTAAGAAACTTTAAATATAATTGTTACAGATACAAAGTCAGTAGGAATGGTTCTAGGTTTAATCTAATGAAGAGAAAAGTGAGCATTGTTAGAAATAGATATGGGAACAGCAAACAAAGTTTGGGAAAATTAAAGGAGAAATAAGTTAATGAAGTTTTAAATATCACATGAATTGGACTCAGCAAGCCATGAACGAGGAGAAGTGAAATTTGGTAAAAGCATTTAAACACACACACACACACACACACACACACACACACACACACACACACCAAATGGAAAAGACCTTTAAACCAAGAATAGTTAAAATCTACCTTTGAGATAGATTTGGGGAGCTGCCTCCCATTGAGCCTCCAGGTGCACACATTTTCTGAAATCTCTATAAGAATACCTAGACTTTCATTCTGAGGCTTACTCCCATCTCAGTTATCTTTGATAGTACTGTATAAATATATTTTCTATGTAAACCAGGGCACCAAGTAAAATATGATGATTATAGCACAGCTATTTCCTAAATAATTAAATGCCACAGGTCAGAGGTAGGTAATGAAAAAACTTGGTAAAGAAAGGTGTAGAATGTATATTCTCTATAGCTGTTTGAGGGCAAATACTCTTTACAGATATCCAATCAGCACAGTGCCTAGCTCAGTAGTATCTTATGTAAGATATGGCCAATAATATCTTGACTTAATTTAATATTGATTTTGGATATCAACACCCAGAATAATAAGGAAAAAAATGGCTTCTATTAAACCTAAAACTTTATATATATAATTTTATTTTATTGATTTTTTACAGAGAGGAAGAGAGAGGGATAGAGAGTTAGAAACATCAATGAGAGAGAATCATTGATCAGCTGTCTCTTGCACATCCCCCCACTGGGGATGTGCCTGCAACCAAGGTACATGCCCTTGACCGGAATCAAACCCGGGACCTTTCAGTCCGCAGGCCGTCGCTCTATCCACTGAGCCAAACCGGTTTGGGCAAACCTAAAACTTTTTATCATGAATTAGCTTTCTTCTGGAAAATCATAATTTGTTTTGTTTTAATTCCATAAATCATTCTTTATAACTTTTGTTTTATACCCTTTGTTTTAAAGGAGAAGATTGTGGAAATTAAAAAGCAACTAGGAGAAATGGATAACAAATTTGTCCAGGTAATAAAAAAATGGCTTTATGGTTGATTTCTTCAAAGAAATCTCAGATTTTTCTAAAAAAATCTCTTTTTTTAGAGAATTTTGGAGATGGAATCTAAAATTTGATGAAAAATAGAATTTTAAACCTAGAAGGGAACTTAGGGTCATATAATCTGCCCTCATTTTCAGAAGAGAAAAGCATTACTCAGAAATATGAAATGATATGTCCATATTTCTAGATGAAAAGAATCAGTCTTGTTCTTGCTCTCCCATAAATGAATATATGTATATATTCATATGTATATATATATATATATAGAATATATGTATATATATAGAATATATGTATATGTATATATTCTGAATATATATATTTTAATATGTACATGTATTTATATATCTAAATATACAAACATATTTAATATATTTAAATGTATATATTTTTTCTCTTAAAAGTAATACATGCTTACTTTAATAAGTAAAACATTATATAATTTTTATATTAAAAATGAAAAATAATCCTACTCACTCAGTAAACATGGTGAACATTATTTTTTTAATTCTCACCCAAGGACATGTTCCATCAATTTGAGAGAGAGAGAGAGAGAGAGAGAGAGAGAGAGAGAGAGAAACATATGTGTCCTGACCAGGGATCACACCTGCACCCCAGGTATGTGCCCTGACCAGGAGTTGAAACCGCAACTTTTTGGTGTACAGGATGACATTCCCAACTAACTGAGCCACATGGCTAGGGCACAGTGAGCATTCCTGTATATTTATATTCTATCAAGTCTTTTTATACATATTGTTATTTTAATGGGATTATATTGCATATATTTTTTTGCAACTTGCTATTTTCACTTTGCATTTTTTGTTATATATATTTATTATTACTATTTTATTTTTTGGTTAATTCTCACCCAAGGATATTTGTCCACTGATTTTTTTAGATAGAGTGGAAGGGAGAGGGAGAGACACAGTGGGAAACATCGATATGAGAGAGACACATTGATTGGATGCCGCCCACACATGCCCCAACCAGGGAAGGGGATGGAGCTTGCAGCAGAGATAGGTGCCCTTGACTGGAATCAAACCTGAGACCCTTTGGTTCTCAGGCCAAAGCTCTATCTACCAAGCCAAACCGGCTAAGGCTCACTTAGTATTTTTTTCTTTAAAAACATTCTATGCCACTAGATGTCATTTTACCTTTCTGCTATTTCTACAACGCAGGATTTGATTTTTAGATATATTACACTTATTTTATTGTATATTTGGGGCTTTATACTCCATGTTTGCCATTACAAACGATGTCTCAGAAACCCATATCTTTGCTTGTCTTGGCAAGGGCTTCTTTAATAATTAATTTCTATTTTTAAATAAGTAAATAAATAAAATTTAAAATTGAATTTATTGGGGTGACATTGGTGTACAATTCTAATATATCATCTGCATATTGTATTGTGTGTTTACCACCCCAAGTCAATACATTTCTAGAAATGGCACCTCTATCTAGAACCCATCTTTCTTGAATCCCAGAGTGCTGTTCTTCCTGCTATAGCTCTGCTCTTCAAGTCATGCTGCAAATCTATTATGGGATGATTATTATTTTTTTTTAAATATATTTTTTAATTGATTTTACACAGAGAGGAATTGAGAGGGATAGAGAGTTAGAAACGTCGATGAGAGAGAAACATTGACCAGCTGCCTCTTGCACAGCCCCCACTGGGGATGTGCCCGCAACCAAGGTACGTGCCCTTGACCGGAATCAAACCCGGGACCTTTCAGTCCGCAGGCCCACGCTCTATCCACTGAGCCAAACCGGTTTCAGCTATTATGGGATGATTATTTAAAACCTTTAAAATGTTTTACTCCTGAAGTATGTTCATTTATGTCTTAGAAGGTGATGGTTTGCTTTCAGCTTGGGTCTTGATCTTACGATAGAAACCAACCAAATCCATCTGTTACTTCTTCCTGGCAATCTCTAGGAGACCTGAGAAGGAAAGAGGAAACACAGCTTTTATGGATGGTTCTTTTGCTAAACCATAAGGCCCAAATATTCAAACTAACATAATGAGTATTGAACATTTATATATTATAAATTTTTAAATACTTAAAAGTTATATAATTTTCTTTTTTTCCTCATAATTACACTATGTTTCTCTAACTAATGGCCTAGTGGATGGTTTTCAAGGAGCAAAGGAAGAGCAATAAGAAGAGAAAAGATGATTTATTTTAAGCAGTTGTTAATAAAAATTTGCACTTCTAAAGCATTGAAAATAATTTTATTAATCTTTTGGTTATTCCTCCTGCAATTTATCATAATTATACTATGAATTTGCTCTGAGGAGCAAGGATTTTACTGAGTAGAAGTAATTTTCCTTAAAGCTACTTTATAATTAAGTGGCATCAAAATGGGTAAGACTTTATTGTATAAACCAGAAAAATATAATTTCTATTTTACCCCAAATTGTGGGTGTCTTTTCAGGTTGATGCTTGTAATGAAGCTCATGAATTAAAGGAGAAACTCGTTTCAAAAATAGAGGTAAGATTTCACTGTCACGTGAGTTCAAATAGTAAGATAAGATGAACTAAATATAAATAGAGAGGCAATCTTTTCCCTAGAAATGGAGAGGGTACCATGTACTGATCTGTTTCTACCCTTATTGCTGTCTTCTTCCCCTCCTGGCCTTCTCCTTTGGGCCAATAGAGCATCTCACACCTCTGGGCTGCTTCCACATCTCCTCCATCCGGAGCTTACCCTCTATGTACTATGCATATTACCCATTCCTCAAGGCTAAGCTCACATGCCATCTCTTTCAGACCTTCCCTTATCTTCCTTACCCAGGAAAATGAAACAGTGAATAAATGAACCACCTGTTCCCTGCTCAGAGGTGCCTGATGATCTCACTTTCTAGAGTAGATGCCCACCACCAAACCTCGGCTACTCTGTCTCATCACCTTGTGTATTTTGTCTTTGGCGAGTATCTTAATCTATAATATCTAATGTGTATAATGTATTTAGCATGTAATTCTTTGTCTAGTTTGCTTCTAGAAGTCTACATGCAATACAATGCACATTCCTTGTCTATTTTGTTAGCCACTGTTAGGAATCACTAAAAAAAAGTGTCCTACATTGATGAACAAATTAGATAGGTAAATTCAGTACAAGGATAATTATCTTTCTATGTGAATAGCTCAGCAAAGACCAACATGTGGGTTTTGTTTCATGCTATACGATGCTGCTGACTTACTCTGTGATAGTGTCTTTTTCTAATAGGTGAGAATATCTGCCAGTGACCTCCTCAAATGATTCACATGTGACTTGCAATGTGGGCCCCTGAGGTGTTCTGGGGGGAAAGCTCTCTGCATCATCTACAATAAGACAAGCAGATACATAGAATCATTTTTTAAATATATGTTTATTGATTCCAGAGAGGAAGGGAGAGGGAAAGAGATATATAAACATCAATGATGAGAGAGAATCATTAATTGGCCCGCACTGGAGCTTGAACTGCAGCCTGGGCACGTGCCCTGACTGGAAACAGTGACTTCCTGGTTCATAGGTTGATGCTCAACCACTGAGCAACACCAGCTGGGCTGGAATCATTTTTTAAAAATGATAGTTGATTGTTCTTCTTTCCAGAACTTCTGCAAGGACATGACTGTGATGAATAAAAGACTGGGGATGTACCCACTGAGAGAAGAGCACGCGGACTCTCGGAGTCCTGAGGAAACGGGAAGGGAAGACATGGAGCAGCTGCTTCTTCAGGCTCCGCGGACCCCTTGGGAGCAGAACTCCCCTCCTCGCAGTACCCTGTGGTGAGTCAGAGGGAGGAGCAGTGGGGGTTGGACAGGGCCTCATGTGTGAACAGTAGTAAGATTAAGCTTCAAGTGTTACTTAAATATTTGTTTCATCTCCTTTTACAAATTATTTCTGTTCTTTAAAAGTCATACTATTTTGACTTTTAGATATAGATCAATTGCATTAGATACACACACACACACACACACACACACACACACACACACACACACACACATTTCTTCCTTATTGCTTTAGATAACTATATGTATAAAATCTTAAAGAGTGGTGTCTGAAGAGTGTGATGCAGCCTCCTCCACCAAAGCAGCATAACTGATAAGCAGATTTGAAAACCCCTGCTTGGTGCACAGGATAACTCTCCCTTGTACAGTATGGAAGACATAC
Source organism: Vespertilio murinus (assembly GCA_963924515.1). Lineage (NCBI taxonomy): Eukaryota > Metazoa > Chordata > Mammalia > Chiroptera > Vespertilionidae > Vespertilio > Vespertilio murinus. The sequence continues at coordinate 163,534,925 of OZ004707.1, read as the reverse complement.
ATAGTGGAAAATGCTGATCTTTGAACTTCTTTCTAGATATACCATACCATCACATATACCCTGAGCATGAGCATATATACTTTAAAAAATATATATGATGAACATCTTTTATATTTCAAGTCCCCAAATGAGCAAGATTTATGCCTTTAGTAGCCTGTGGAGTATTAGGAGACAGATTTAAAATAATTTAATTGCAGTAATATGCAGTGGGCCCTATGTCAGGATTACATGCAAGGTACAGTGCACACAAAAGAGGGAGCTGAAGATTCTCCTGGTTTTGGGGTTGGGGATAAAGAATCAGAAGTAGAGCCCGGCCAGTGTGGTTCAGTGGTTGAGCATCTACCTAAGAACCAGGAGGTCATGGTTCAATTCCTGGTCAGGGCACATGATGGGGTTGCAGGCTCAATCTCCAGTGGGGGGCATGCAGGAGAAAGCTGATCAGTTATTCTCTCTCATCATTGATGTTTCTCTCTCTCTCTCTCTCTCTCTCTCTCTCTCTCTCTCTCTCCCTCCCTCCCTCCCTCCCTCCCTCCCTCCCTTCCTTTCTGAAATCAATAAAAACATATTTTTAAAAATAGATGTTCACCATGTTCACCAAAAATTAGTTAAGTGAGGAATAATGCCAATGAAAATGGTGGAATAAAGACCTCCAAAATTTCCTCCTCTATATAGTCAATAAGAGAGCTGGAAAAATAATCAGAAACAATTTTTTTCCAAAATCCTATAAATTAAGGATCCCAGTATCCAGAATACATTAAGAACTCTTACAATCCAAAAACAAAGACTAACAACCCAATTTCCTAAATGAGCAAAGGAGCTGAATAGACATTTCTTCAAAGAAGATATACAAATGCCAACAAGCACACGAAAAGATGTTCAACATCATTGGTCATTAGGGAAATGCAAATCAAAATCACGAGATACCTCTTGACACCACTAAGTTAAGTATAGTTAAAAAGACAGACAATAACAAGCATGTGGAGAATTTAAAACCAAGCATGTGATATTACTAGTGGGATTGTAAAATAGTGCAGTCACTTTGCAAAACAACTTGGCAGTTCCTAAAAATGTTAATGGAGCTACCATATGACCCATATCTAGATAAGCACTCAAAAGTACTGAATATACCCACAAAACACCGGTACATGAATGTTCACAGCAGCATTTTCATAATAGTTAACAAGTAGAAACAATACAAATATTCAACAATTTGATGAATAGGTAAATAAAATGTGGTATATATATATGTGTGTGTGTGTGTGTGTGTGTGTGTGTGTGTGTGTGTGTGTGTATTTTCAGCCACAAAAAAGAATAAACTATGATATATGCTATAACATAGATGACCCTTGAAAATGTTATGCTAAGTGAAAGAAGCCAGACACAAAAGGGCACACACTACATGATTCTATTCATATGAAATGTTCAGAATAGGAAAATTCATATAAATAGAACATAGATTAGTGGTTGGCAGGCCTAGGGATAATGAGAAATAGAAATCGATTATTCATGGGTACAGGCTTTCTTTTTGGGGTGATGATAACACCCTCAAATTAAATAGTGATGATGGTTGAACAAGCTTATGAATAAACTAAAAGCCATGGCATTGTTCTCTTTAATAAATATGTAAAGTAGAAGCAATTATTTGTAGAACTACCAGGAGCTAGCCAGTGGTGATAATGCCAAGAAACTTGACTCAGATTTACAGAATCTACTGAGTGAGGTCACAAAATAAACCCATAGTTAGCTTGAACTGCATGCTAGAGTTTCTCTTCTGAAATGTATTACAGATGGAGATTACCTTCAGGTAACTGGCTTATCTGTGACATGTCTTTTCTTCTTGGTGTTTTTCTGGATTTTCCAGATCTTCTACCCTACTCATGTATTGCATTTATAATCTATCTATAAAAGCCTAAGTGACCATTATGACCAAACGACTGGAACGACCAGTCAACCAGTCACTATGATGTGCACTGACCACCAGGGGGCAGGCGCTCAATGCAGGAGCTGCCCGCTGGTGGTCAGTGTGCTCCCACAGCCAACCTCCTATGGCCCCTCCCCTTTGCCAGCTGGCCAACCTCCTATGATCCCTTCTCATGAGCCCTGATTGGGGCAGGAGGAGGGGTAGGGAAGGCCAGCAGGCCAACCTCCCATGGTTTCTCCCAACTGGCTAGCCAACATTCCATCGCCCCTTCCACTGGCCAGCCAGCCAGTTTTCTGTGGTCCCTTTCCCCTGCCAGCCAGTCCCCCAATAAGCCTCAATTGCCAGCCAGGCCAAGGGACACTACCAATGCACGAATTCGTGCACCGGGCCTCTAGTTAGAAAATAATAATGCAAGGAATTAAAAGCAAATAAATAAACTACATTACAATTACGGCCCAGGAGGAGGATTCCTCAGACTTGGGAAAGCTTCTATTATTTTGTAAGGGTAATCCTGATGCAAGGACAGAAATGGTAATAGAGAGGGCTGAATTCCATTGTAATTCTGATGCCAGGACAAAAATGGTAATAGCGAGGGCTGAATTCCACATTGTATTTTGTGTCCTGAGGAAAATCTAACTGCCCCGTGCCTTTATTTTCTCCCAAATAGGCATCATATAAACCTCATAAATGAGGTAAAGATGGCAATCATCTGTGAGAAGACCATTTCAGAGGAAAGAGCCCCACAATATGGAGGGTTTCATTGTTTCATGACTATAGAATGTTAGAATTCCAGTATGGGTCCTAAAATGTACTTAAGTGCTCAACTATTTTTCAGATGTCAACTGAGGCCAAGAGAAGTTCAGTTACTTACCTGAAGTTATAGAGCTCCCCGGGTGGAGGAGCCAGGGGTCACGGCAGTGTGGTTTTCTTCAGAATGTTCTTCACACATGTTTTCTTTCCTTATAGGAAACGTGCACTGAGGATTTTCATCATATTTTATGCCTTCACCTTCACTGTACTTTCATGTTACATACTATTTTTTGATGCCACGTTTATCTTCGAAAGGGTGCTCCCTACAATGCTTGGGCGCCACAGAACGTGGGAACTACGGGAGATGATTGTGCCTTTCTTAAATTTGGAAGTGGAAGACTTGTTGCCCTCCTAAAGATACAGAAGTTGCTTTTACACTACTAACTTTTTCCACAATAAAATTCTGGCTGTTCTTGTATTATGGTGGTTAACTTATTTTTTTAAAAAATATACTAGAGGGTGTTTGGCAAAGGACATTATAGTCATGTAGCAATTGGTGGATCACAGACAGAAAAAAATGAAAGCAGTTTATCTCTACCCTTAAACGCACAACGATTCCTCAAATCATTCCACACATTGATTAAAACATTTGCTTCAAACCACTAACCTCTCTCATCCTCCAACAGTGAGGACACGGAGACTAGCCAGGATTAGCCTCCTCTGGAAAACAAATAATTACCTCTACTTCACACATTTATTAAAGAGAACAATTCCATGGTTTTTAGGTATTTCACCCATTTGACCCCTGATGTCTCAGAAAAGAATTCCTCTCCATTGTTTCCAATTTTACTTAAGTTGGGTTGGAGCCATACTTCAGGTGTATGGACATTATTTAGTTTTGCCCCTTAACATTCATTTATGGTTTTGGTAATGGCACCCTAATTTTGCTTTCAAAGAAGTATCTTTCCCCAGTGAACATGATTCTAGTTGGTCCCCTGTTGCCCTATTAAGAAGAGCTGGAAATATGTTGAATTAGACAGTCTCTAAGAAGGAGAATCTTGAGAATCATACAAAGAAGGGAAATGATTGGAACTTGAATTTGGTGAGAAACGATTGGTTCATATCGTTTTCTGCTTAAGCTAGCCAGAGTTGGTTTAGTTGCGTATAATCAAAGGATGTCTAATTGATGCAGTAAGTTTTGAATGTAAGACTGGAGCATTTTTAGCCCCAGCTTTGTAGGTAATGAGGAAAGAGTAATCTTTATTTTCTTTTTCTTTTTTTGTTTTTCTTTCCTTTGGTAGCATTTTTTTTTTTATTGTTTAAAGTATTACATGTAGTAGTATATATATCGCCTCCCCCCCCCCATTGACCTTCCCTCGCCTCCCCTACCCCTTGTCGCATGCCCTCATCCACTCGCCCCCAGTGTCTTGTGTCCATTGGTGTGCTTATATGCATGCATACAAGTCCTTCGGTTAATCTCTTTCCCTCCTCCCCAACACTCCCCAGCCTTCCTGCTGTAATTTGACAGTCTGTTTGGTGCTTTATTGCCTCTGTATCTATCTTTTTGTTCATCAGGTTATAATGTTCTTTATTTTCCATAAATGAGTGAGATCATGAGGTATTTTTCTTTCATTGCCTGGCTTATTTCACTTAACATAATACTCTCCAGGTCCATCTATGCTGCTGCAAATGGTAAAGGTTTCTTCTTTTTTTACAGCAGCATAGTATTCCATTGTGTAGATGTGCCATAGTTTTCTAATCCACTCATCTGCTGATGGACATTTAGGCTGTTTCCAAATCTTAGCTATGGTGAATTGTGCTGTTATGAACACAGGGGTGCATATGTCCTTTCTGATTGCTGTTTCTAGTTTCCTGAGATATATTCCTAGAAGTGGGATTACTGGGTCAAATGGCAGTTCCATTTTTAATCTTTAGAGGAAACTCCATACTATTCTCCACAGTGGCTGCACCAGTCTGCATTGCCACCAGCAGTGCACGAGGATTCCTTTTTCTCTGCATCCTGGCTAGCACTTGTCCTTTGTTGATTTGTTGATGATTGCCATTCTGATAGGTGTGAGATGATACCACATTGTCATTTTAATTTGCATCTCTCAGATAATTAGTGATTTTGAGCATGTTTTCATATGACTCTTGGCTTTCCTTCTGTCTTCTTTTGAAAAGACTTTATTTAGGTCCATTGTTCATTTTTTATTGGATCATTTATCTTCCTTTTATTAAGTTGTATAAAATCCCTGTAGATGTTGGAGATTAAACCTTTATCAGTAATAACACTTGCAAATATGTTCTCCCATACAGTGGGCTTTCTTGTTGTTCTGTTGTTGGTTTCTTTTGCCATGCAAAAGATTTTTATTTTGATGTAGTTCCATTTGTTTATTTTTTCTTTGGTTTCTATTGCCCTAGGAGCGGTATCGGTGAAGAATAACCTTTATTTTCAATATGAAAAAAAAGTTACAATTGCACTGTGCAAGATTAATAGAATCATAAAAATAAATTGTGGTAGGAGGATAGATAGAAATGAAAGATGAGTTAAATGGCCATTCAGTGGTTCAGATGAGCTAAAGAGGTAGAACTAGGGGTGAAAAGGAGATGATGGGTGAAGAATATCTAAGGGTAGATTTTATATTTGGTTGTGTGACGGATGTGAGGTTGGACAAATGGTGACAGGGAAATTATGGAACATGGTTCCAGTTCTCACATTTGAATAGATCTTGAAGGATGGATAATAATTTTATGGCAGAGAGGAGGAAAGGGCATTTCAGAAAAAGGACACATCATGAATAAAACAGAAGCCATGAATATAAGGCAGTCAAGAAAGTTGGTATAGCTGGCATATTGCTCAATATGTCACTTTGTACATCCCTTAAAAACAAAGACTATGCCCCATTCATTTTTATGGTCTCTGGTACAAGTGATTCCCAAATAGTGGACCTTTGACAGCACGCATCAGAATCACTTGGGGGAGCTTTATACATTAGAGATTTCTGATTCCAACCCAAGATATTTAGATTCAATAGTACTAGTATGAATTTTATTTTAAAAAAATCTCCCCATCTGAATCAAATACAAATACAAATTTTTGGAACCTTGTCTTAGTACATTTTAGGACAACACAAGGCACATAACAGGTGCTCAAGAAATACCTGTTGAAGTAAATTAGATTACGTGTTCTTATCTTTGTGAGCTCCCCAGCACCTCATCCATTTGTTCAATAATTTCTATCATAGCCATTTTTCCAGTGCCATCTTCTCCCTGCCTTGAAGTAATCTTCAACTCCTTTACTATCTTTTTGTTTTAACCTTCCAGAAATAATCAGGGGTTCCCAATTCTTCCACAGCAATTTCCCCCAGATCAGCCATTATTCTTTGCATTTATAATCTTTCTATTCTGATAGGCCTTGTCATACAAATGTTTTACTGCTGGGGAAAGCCACTCTATTGTTTCAACATTCCTAGACTTACATATAATAAAAGTATAATATGCAAATCGACAGAAAGGAGGAACGACATGTCACTATGATGCGCATTGACCACCAAAGGGCAGGCGCTCAATACAGGAGCTGCCCCTGGTGGTCAGTGCGTTCCTACAGGGGGAGCGCTGCTCAGTCAGAAGCTGGGCTCTTGGCTGGTGAGTGCAGCAGCGGAGGTGGGAGCCTTTCCTGCCTCCCTTGCAGGTAGGTGGTAAGGAGCTAGGGGTCCCAGACTGCGAGAGGGTACAGGCCAGGCTAAGGATCCCCCCCACTCCCCCAGTGCACAAATCTCATGAACGGGGCCTCTAGTTATATATACAACTGTAGAAAAGAATCAACGCCAATGCCACTGGTAGCCTGAACATCTATAGCCAGGAATCTACACTGAATGGGCATATTATTATGATCTCTGAACGCATAATAATCTGGCCACTCAGTGTAGACTGGTCACAGAGTTGGGATTTTAAAATAAGGTTTTTCCATGTATAAGAACTGCATTGTGGGTAGTTAGAAAGAAGCAGAGGACTTACTAGCCAGAGGCTGGGAGCCACTATTTCCTTCCTGGTCCCTTGACATAACAAGATTTGCAAGCTTTCCCTTATACATAGGTACACTGAGAGGCCAGACTATTATGCATTCAGAGATCATAATAATCTGGCCACTCAGTGTATATCTGTTGTTACCGTGTTTCCCCGAAAATAAGACATCCTCCGAAAAATAAGACCTACTTACAGGTTTCCTTCTGAGTGAAATATAAGGCACCCCCCCCCTGAAAATAAGACCCCCAGGCTCTGTCTCAGAATGAAAATTAATTTACCGTAAACTAGTCGCTAGGGCTGCCCCAACTGGCGTCTAGCAACCAGTGACGTTATCTAGAGTCCTGACGTCACTGCTGTGTGAATGGAGAGAAATCAGCATGAAAACTTTGTGAAACCTAAACTGCAAGAAGTTGTGACTTGGGTGAAGAATTCATGGGAGAAAATCACTGACAGTTGCATTGCAAATGCACTGCGAGCAGGCTACCTTGACAACAAGTACTCATATAAAGACAGTGCTATTGCTAAACATGACAGATTTGGTCCACTGATTCTGAAAGAAATGGAGTCACAAGAAATTCACCAGGAAATTCAGGAATTGGATTGTTATGATGATGTTCCAGAAGATGATGACATGATTGTCATTGAATAAATGAGTAAATTCTTGATACTGTAGGATTCACAGTTTATCTGGTTTGTGTTGACAACTACCATCCTACCGTACCATATACAGGTAATAAATTTCCTTTATTTTCATTTGACAATAAATGTGTACCGTATTCATGGGAAAATAAGACATCCCCTGAAAATAAGACCTAGCACATCTTTGGGAGCAAAAATTAATATAAGACACTGTCTTATTTTCAGGGAAACAGGGTAGAAATGTGAAGTTTCCTTGTGAGTGGTTCTCAGCCAGGATGTTTTAACAGAATTCCACAAAAAGACATTTAATTATAATTATATATTTGCATGTTTCCAGAAATTTAGACTCTTTAGATCAATGAGGAATCTCTAATATATTCTATTTTAATAGTTTCCCCTGACAATGTTTAGGACTCAAAGTTTAAGAACCGCTATGCAATGTAATGTGCAAAAGTACCTGAGATTACAATTTGGCTGAGATCTCATACAAGGCAACCAAGAAGTGACTCACTTTGGAGGGGAGAGAGAGGCTGGGGGATGAGCGAGGGGATTTCCAGGATACACAAAAAAGGAAAAGCCAGAAGCTCGGGCAACAATGAGTAATATATTCAAAAGGTCTAATGGCAGTGAAAGGATATGCTGACAGGCAGGTTTTTAAAAGTCACAGCTAGACTAGTTTACAGGTAAAGGGACCATTCAGGCCAATTTTTAGACAGAGCTTGGTATATTTTTAAAATCATCTCCAGGTATTGCTGGATACAGTACTGGCTGATTTATTTGTAAAACCAAAAAAGAGCTATTGAGTTTAAATAGGTCAAATAAGGCTAAAAGTATTACAATAATCATGTAATACCATGAAGTAAGGTAAGGAACCTGATTCTTTGAAAGAATACATTAATATTTTAGTAAATCTCAAGAAATATTTTATTAGGATTTTAACTAAGAATAATTTTCCCTGGGGAATCAATATCCTTAAAGTGGGAATGATACTATTTCGTATCAATTTCTTTTTAACTAGTCAGTTTCTCCGGCTGGAGGGCTGGATGTCACAATGTCCTGGTCTACTCTGAGAGGGAAACATTTAGTAGAGTACTGTAATATTAAGCTGATATAAATGCCCACATGTGGTAATTCAACTTACTGCTTTGGTTGGTTGGGTCTTATTTCAGATCTTTTAAATGCCATATTCAATTGAGGCAATGGCTATATTCAGCATCACTTACTAAAAATGTCAGAATCACTTTACAAATATCGTCTTGGTTTTGGACTAGGAGTGGTCACAAAAACCTCCATTTGTCATTTTTTTTTTGAGTGAAGACAGCTATGATGTAGTGAAAAGAGCTTTTAACTTGGATTCCAAGGTGAGTTAATCTGCTGCCAACTGTGCACTTAGTGGGGTCACCTAATCTCCCCTCCCAAGGGGGGAGCCACGCTCTCCTTCCCCAGCTGCCAAGAGTGCTGACTGCTGAGAGTTCACAGCTCCATCCTCCCTTGGACCTGCTTTGGTTAAAGAGACATGCTTCACCTAAGGTTCCTCTCCTTTCTCAATGGGAACCTGCATTCAGTGACAGATGCAGGCCAGGGTACCTTTTTAAAGGGCCATCTTAGACTCAGAGCTTCTCACAGGATCAGTGAAAGCCCCTAGTGCACCTGCGTCCCAATTCAGCTTCTCCCTCTGCCAGTCCTGTTCCCAACAGCCCATTCATAGGGGGTGATCGCAAGAGTTTTCCCAATAAACTTACACTCAAGTCTTCGACTCAATGTCCATTTCCTGGGAAACTTGACCTACCATCCCTGTGGCAATAAATGAAAACTAACCAAATGAGAACAAGCAAAGTTTATTTATTCTGAGTTCGCTGTAGCAAAGGAGTCAGCCACCATCACTGATGACTGTACACAGATTCAGGGAAGTGGGAAAGTTTTATAGCAGAAAAGGAGAGAGGCTTCCGGCATGCCCTGATTGGAGGCTGTTGGCATAGGGCAAATATAGGTGGACTAACTAGAAGCAGGAAATTCTATGTAATGTTAGGGAGGCTTATTTGACTTCTTCTGGTTGGTCCTAGCTTGGAAGGGGGACAAAAATTAGGAAAGCTGTCAGTTATTCATCACATTTTTGTTTACATATGTATAAATTGAGGAAAATGTGCCTTAAGAGATAATTGGATTAATAGGTTGGGTATTACTATTACCATTATTATTAATTACCATGGACAATATTTTTGTTTGTTTTTTATTTTTATTGATTTTTTACAGAGAGGAAGAGAGAGGGATAGAAAGTTAGAAATATCGATGAGAGAGAATCATCGATCAGCTGCCTCCTGCACACTCCCTACTGGGGATGTGCCTGCAACTCAGGTACATGCCCTTGACCGGAATTGAACCTGGGACCCTTCAGTTCGCAGGCCGACACTCTATCCACTGAGCCAAACCGGTTTCGGCTATGGACAATATTTTTAACCTCTGAAATCACCTGAGAACTTCGGTTCTCACCTTATAGGAAAGAAATGAATTTGAATATATTTCCTGATATACTATATATTTGAAGTAAAAATCAGTGAACCATAAACTTTTATTCCTGTCTTTCTCATGTTCCATTCTGGTAGAAAACCTGGCTCTACCTTAAAACATATGCTGTATTCAACTACTTCTCACCACTCCCTCATACCAACTGCTCTGCAGCGCACCATTATTACAAGAGTCTACCAATTCTAACTCATTGATTCTCCCTATTCCATCCTTGCCCACGTATAATTCAGCAATCAGAGTGGCATTGCTATATTGTCAAATCACATCACCCTTCTACTCTAAAACCCTTCAATGGTTTCTCATTTCTTGTAGGGTAAAAGCCAAAGTCCTTACAATGGCTTTCAACTCTGTGTTTGGCCCTCACTTCCTTTGATCGTATCACTCTGGTACACTGTCCACCTTCTATTCCTGGAGCACATCAGCCACACTCTTACCTCAAGGGTTTTGCCCTGGCTGGCCCCTCTGCCTGGCAGTCTCTTCCCCTGCATTTCCACATGGCTCACTCCCACAGTGCCTGCAAATCTTAGCTTAAATGTCATCTTCTTGGCTGTAATAAGAAAGACAGATAATAACAAGTGTTGGTGAGGATGTGAAGAAATCAGAACCTTAATATAGTGCTGATGGTAATGTAAAATGATATAGCCATATGACCCCGTAATTCTACTCCTAGGTATATCCCCAAAGGAACTTCAAACATATGTCTGCATAAAAACCTTTACATGAATGTTCATAGTGGCATTTCATAATAGCTAAAAGCAGAAATAATTCAAATATCCACCAAATGATGAATAGATACACAAAATATGCTATATCCATATAATGAAATACTGATGCATCTACAATGTGAATGATCCTTGAAAAATATTATGCTAAATTAAAGAAGCCAGACACAAATGGGCACATATTGTATGAGTCCATTAATATGAAATGTCCAGAATAAACAAATCCATAGAAACAAGATAAAATTTGTATTCTGGAATTTCACAGTGATGATGGTAGCACAACTCTGTGAATATACTAAAAATCACTGAATTGCACACTTTAAAATGACAAATGTGGTATGTGAATTATATATCAACTAGAGGCCTGGTGCATGAAATTTGTGCACGGGGGAGGGGGTTTGTGTTGTCCCTCAGCCCAGCCTGCACCCTCTCCAACCTGGGATCCCTCTCACAAACCAGGACTGCTGGTTCCCAGCCACTAGCCTGCCTGCCTGATTGCCCCTAACTGCTTCTGCCTGTCAGCCTGATAGCCCCCTAACTACTCCCCTGCCAGCCTGATAGATGCCTAACTGCTCCCTTGCCAGCCCAATTGCCCCTAACTGCCCTCCCCTGCAGGCCTGGTCCCCCCACCACTGCCCTCCCCTGCAGGCCTGGTTGCCCCCTGCAACTACCCTCCTCTGCCAGCCTGATCACCCCTAACTGCCCTCTCCTTCAGGCCTGGTCCCTCCCAACTGCCTTCCCCTGCTGGCCTGATAACCCACAACTGCCCTCCCCTTCTGGCCATCTTGTGATGGCCATCTTGTGTCCACATGGGGGAAGCCATCTTGTGTGTTAGAATGATGCTCAATTTGCATATTACCTCTTTATTATATAGGATTTTTAATATCACCATCTTAATGGGAGCCATATTAACATCATATATAAAATTGCAATCCTCCCATTCCCATCCCAACCTTACTAATTGCTCTCTCCATTCTATATTTTGCTATGATTTGTAATATAATATATAATTTACCCATATTTAGTTTATTGTTTAACTGTCTCTTTCCATTAAAATGAAAGCTCCACAAGAGGAAACACTAAAAACTAGGACTATATATATATATATATATATATATATATATATATATCAGAAAATATGTCCATTTTAAAGTGGGAATATTCCCATCATAATTACTAGAAATATTTTCTGAGATTACTTTGCTCTGAATGCTAAAGATTGAAGAGGAAGAAGCTATATCCAGGGTGAAGAAAAGGGGAAGGTAATCACAAGGGAGGAAAGGGAGTGGGTCTGTGAGAGGTTTGTACCTAAAAAAGGATTCAGGGAAGAAGATAAAAATGTGTTCCATGTGTGGCAGGGGGTTTCCAAGTTATGGCCTAAATTCATTTATACAGACTGTATAACAACCCTAGGCTACAGAGGTGAGAACAATGTACAGGACTTACTGGGTCCCAAGGAAGCAAAATTAAATTCACTGGCTGATGGAATGGAGCCTAGGGTTACACAGCTGGGCTTGAGATAAGATGAGACGGTATCTTTAAATTAAGAGACACAGGCCTTTGGCCAATCAGAACCAGGGAAAGGTGGACACTGCCCACAGGACATTTGCAATGGGGGATGGTGTGTGTAAGGGTGGGCAGGTGTGAGGGAGGGTGACCCCTATGTCATTAGAGGGTCTGTTAGTAATGGAGGAGATTAGCTTCATTTTGGCATAATTTAATGAAATGTGAAACAATTTTGATTTTAATTTTAGGCTCTCTTCTTCTATATGGATTTTAGGAGATTCATTCATATTCAACCTCTCAGAATAGTTACTAACCACGTAACACATGGTTTTTGTTTGAACGTGACTGCTTAGGATGATTGCTTTTATTCTATTTCTCCCCAATTTGAAACTGATTTAACTAATATAGACCAATCTTCAAATAATTTCGCTTAACAAATAAGACAAAGTGCATTAAAATGTCGCAGTGCTTATCCAGCCGCCATTCCTCACTTCCCCTTATTACTGTGCAGGTGTCTACACCTGCCCTGTGTGACTCTGAATCAGATCCTAATTGGTCTAAAGTAATTAGAGTGGTTCAGAATCCATTGCCAGTGATTGGTTAAGATGTAAACATGTGATTCAATTCTGACCAATGAGATTTGGAAGTATATCTCCTGGGGTAAGGAAGGTTTCTGAGCAAAAGCTTCCCTTATATTAAAAAGAGACAGTAGGGCCGAAACTGGTTTGGCTCAGTGGATCGAGTGGCTGTCTGTAGACTCAAGGGTCCCAGGTCTGATTCCGGTTCAAGGGCATGTATCTTGGTTGCAGGCACATCCCCAGTAGGGGGTGTGCAGGAGGCAGCTGGTTGATGTCTCTCTCTCATCGATGTTTCTAACTCTCTACCTCTCTCCCTTCCTTTCTGTAAAAAAAAAAAAAATCAATTTTATATACATATATATATATATATATATATATTTTAAGAGACACTAGGGAGTAAAGATCCCTTTTTCTCTTACTTTTGGATGTCACAGATTTGACATTTGCAGTTCCTTAGGTCATCTTGCAACCATGGAGGGACTATACAATCTATCTTGGGCTTGCAACCATTAGGAGAAGGCTGCTAGATACCACGGAGAGATAGAGATAGCCTGGGTGCTCAATGGCATCAGTGAACCACTGAATTAACCCAATCTACACAGTCCTACTGCATACACCTTTCTCAACATGCAAGACTGCCAGATTCAGATCTGAGACGGGAACCTGAGGAGGCCAGGTGAGTGAGATGATTACTTTTCAAAGTTTATTTTTCTTCTAAAAATTATATACATGATATATAAAATTGGGTGATTTTTATTTTCCTTAATTACGTGAATCCAGAGAATGAAAGGGTAACTGCCATCTTGAAAATAAATGGCAGCCAATAAAGGTTTTCCTGGGCCTGTCATCAAGTACATAATTAAGTGTACTTGAGTGAAATTTGAGCCTAGGAGGAGGACGAAGTTTTGTGTGTTTGAATGAAGGGAGTTCTTCTGGTGATTAAACTACTTCTTTACCAAATGCCGGGGTTTGTGTGGTTATTTTGCTTTCCAAAATAATGACAAGCAGTGGTGCCTATTGCGACACTGGCATTTACCTAACCAAGAGCACTTGACTACAAGCAGCCTCATGCCCTGCCAAATGGCCTCCTGATTGTACTTGATGAAGTCCAGGCCTCTGGCCCTTTCAAAACAATACCAAATGTGACATTCTGTCCACAGGTAACGCTCCTCTATGCGAATACCGGCATAATTGGTTTCTCTTTTTCACATTTTCCTCCTCAAGATACGATCAGAGAGGCACAAAGGGGAAAAAGAAGAATCTTTCACAGCTGATAAAGCAATTGATAAGCCCCTGGCTTAGGGGGGAGGGTTGGGGGGGGGGACTTTTTAAATGATACCAATCCCTTTGAAAAGGGAATGATGTTTTCTTTGCAGTTGGAAAGGTACATTCTTACCTCTCAGATTCAGGTTATCTCTCCAGGTAAGAGAGTATGGCTGGTGTGAGGGGAGAATTGTTCTGGAGTTTCTGAGACTTTCACAGCCTCTGACACTCCAGTTCTCATTTGCTTATATGAAAGGTGCCGAGGAACAGAGAGAAATGAATGTTTTCTGACTCCAAGACATTGAACACATCAACCCAACCCAACCTCCTTCAGTGGCTTTGCAGATCAGCTTCAGGGCAGATTATGTTCAGCAAAATTCCATTCTCTTTAGCACAACAGGAGCACACATGTAAATAATAATATTAATAATAACAGTAATAACCATTGTTATCTATAATAATAAAAAGCATAATATGATAATTAGACCGAACTGCCAAATAGCAGAATGACCATCCAGATGACCTTCTGGATGACCTTCCGGACAAAGCCGGGGCTGCCAAGGCCGAGGCAGCCACGGCTGGTGAGAGGGCCAAGCCTCTTGCATGAATTTTGTGCATCGGGTCTCTAGTTCACTAATAATAGATATGTTAAGCACTTCATGTATATGTTATTATTTAATCCTCACAATTACTTTATAAGCCAGTTTTTGTTGTTATTCCATTTTTATACATGTGATTGAGGTACAAAGAGGATAAGTAATTTGTTCATGGGCCCATTGTAAATGATAGAGTCAGGATTTGAATCTAGATCTGTCTGGCTGCGATTGCTGTGTGATACACAGCCTCCACAAGTTGCATTACAAGCTCTGTGAGAGCAAGAAAAATGCCATAGTAAGCCTTGCATATTTAGCATGTAGTGCATCACTTAGAAGATAGCAAGTGATCAATAAATATTTATTAATTAATCAACTAACAAGCATTTGTTAAGTGTCCAGTGCAGCTTTCATCTGTGCTAAAGCTTTCAGATGCCACCTGCCACATGTCCCTCTCTAGAATCATCTCTGCCATTGATCACTGCCCCCAGGAGCCATATGGATGGCATTGATGTATGCTTGATGGTCATTGATGTAGGCTTGGAATGGCCAATGGCCCACTCTTCACCCAGCTTGTATGTGAGGCCCAGGTACCAAGCTACTCCAGGGGTTACAATGTTTTCTGCCTCCTCCACTTTGTCTACTCCCCAGATTGAATCCCCTCTGGAAGCCAAAGCAATTCTAATGTCCAGTTACTTTTTCTAGTACTCAGGGCCTCTGCACCAGACAATGAGGTTGGCTCTCCCTTTCTGACTTTCTGGGCATGAAACCCACATTGCTTGTTCCAATCTGGAAACTTGTGTTCCCTTTAGCTTCTGGCTGGTGAACTG
Source organism: Vespertilio murinus (assembly GCA_963924515.1). Classification (NCBI taxonomy): domain Eukaryota; kingdom Metazoa; phylum Chordata; class Mammalia; order Chiroptera; family Vespertilionidae; genus Vespertilio; species Vespertilio murinus. The sequence goes on along the minus strand of OZ004707.1, from coordinate 163,519,571 downwards.
ACTAACCACATGCTCAAAACCAGATTTGGTCCCATGATCTTTTGTTTTCTTTTGGAAGAGCTTTTATTACATGTGACTGATAAAGGAGCAAAGCAAATAGTTGCATTATTGTGTTTAAAAGTAGAGGTTTAACAATTAGGATACTTTTGTCTATAGCAGTATATCAAAATATATTGGCTTAAAGCAGTGTTTCCCAAACTTCTCTCATGATGAGAATCACCTGGTGAAGTTGTTAAACTACAGATTCCTGAATCCCAACTAAGAAGTGCTAAACTAGAATTTTTTGGGAACATATAGGTAAAATTGTATACTTAACTAGTGCTCTATATGTTCCCAAAAATTCTAGTTTAGCACTTCTTAGTTGGGATTCAGGAATCTGTAGTTTAACAACTTCACCAGGTGATTCTCATCATGAGAGAAGTTTGGGAAACACTGACTTAAAGAATAAGGGCATTTATTACCTCATGCGATGGAATGTTCTGCAGTTCAGGTGGTTCCAGTGTTAGTTAATTACACAGCTCAATGATGTCAGTATTTTGAAACATCTTTTTGTTTTTTAATATATTTCTTTATTGATTTCAGAGAGGAAGGGAGAAAGAGATAGAAACATCAATGATGAGAGAGAATCATCAATTGGCCACCTCCTGCATGCCCCCTATTGGGGATCGAGCCCGAAACCCAGGCTTGTGCCCTTGGCCAGAATCAAACCCAGGACCCTTCAGTCCACAGGCTGACGCTCTATCCACTGAGCCAAGCCGGCCAGGGCAGTATCTTGAAACATCTTAACTTCCATTCTTTTGGCTTTGTTCTTTATGATCCCAAGATGGCTATTTTTGCTCCAAATGTCTTCACATGACACAACTTGATATTTTCTAGAAGGTCCCAGCAGGTTTCCTCTTGAGAATCATTGGCCAGACTAGATTATAGGGTCCAACAAATCAATGACTTGCCGTGATATGCCACCCTTCCCACTACCCAGTCCTTTTGAGCCAAAAGACAACAAACACTCAACTGTCACCAATGAACTCTCCTCTTCAAAAGAAATTGGGTACCAAGCCTACCTAATTTTATTGTGCTTCACTTTATTTTGCTTCACAGGTGTTGTGTTTTTCACAAATTGAAGGAAAGACCCTCCAAAAATAGATTTTGGCTTAATTGTGGTGGTCTAGAACTGAACCCACCCTATCTCTGAGGGGTGCCTGTATACACAAAAGGTGGAAGGATTGCAAGTGTTTTTTTATGCAATGAACATGTATTACTTAAAAAAAAAAAACACCTTTATTTTAAAACAACTTGAAATTATTTAAAAATTATTTCAAATTATTTTATATATATGAGGTACTCTATATATCCTTTACCCCAATTTACAAATATTTAACATTTTGCCACCATTTGTCTTATCAATTTCTCTTCTTTCTAATGATTTGAAAGCCTGCACATATCCTTTCCTTTGCTCCATAATATTTGAATATATATATATCCTAACAATAAGAAAATGTACGTATAGAACAACAGTATGGTTGTAAAATTTAGGAAATTTAACATTGATACATTAATTAAAAATCCATATCCTAATTTTGTCTATTGTACCAATACTATTCTTTATAGGAATATTTTTTTCATATAAGATCTAGCTTAAGATCAAATCTTTTTAAAAAATATATTTTATTGATTTTTTACAGAGAGGAAGAAGAGAGGGATAGAGAGTTAGAAACATCGATGAGAGAGAATCATCGATCAGCTGCCTCTTGCACACCTCTTACTGGGGATGTGCCTGCAACCAAGGTACATGCCCTTGATCAGAATCGATCCTGGGACCTTTCAGTCCACAGGCCAACGCTCTATTCACTGAGCCAAACCAGTTTCAGCTTAAGATCAAATCTTACTTTTTATATTTGTCTCTTTAGAATCCTTTCAAGTGGACAAGTCCCTCAACCCTGCTTTATCTTTCATGTCACTGCCATTTTTTAAGAGTAAGCCATACATTTTACAGAATGTCCTCAATTTTGGCTTATTTACTGTTTCCTTATGATTAGATTCAGACTATGCATTTGGGCTAGAATATTACCTAAGTGGCATTTTGTCCTTCTCAGAGTGTCATATCTGGAGGCAAGCAGAGTTCATCAGTCCTTCGTTGGGGATGTTAATTTTAATCACCTGAGCAAGGTATTGTCTAGTTTCCTTAGTGGTGTATGATTTTTTTTTTTTTAACCACAAAGGAAGTGTATTTTAAAAAGCACATTTGGACAAAAACAAATAGTAAAAGATCTCATTGCAATAACTGGAGAGTGGATGTGATGAAAACTGGTATGTCATACTCTTTCAGTTGTGCAAAGAACACTTATTCCACCCCATCAATGGTACTGAATTTGAAAGATAGAATGCGACTTGAAAGCATCAAGTTGCAGAGAATAAACTAAGGTCTGGCGAGGTAAGGTAACCTGCCCCACGTTAGTATCAGGGCCAGGATGGGGATCAGAGTCCTCTATGCCTGCCCCTCCTCCCTTCCCTGCTCCCCTAGACCTGTCAGCCAAAACACAACAGATGCTTTCCTGCCCCAGCCATCACCAAAGAGCTCTTTTCTTCTAAAGACGAAATCTGGTGCTCCTCGCCCCCCTCCCCCTTGCCAGTTCGTATCATAATACCCCCCCCTCCCACCCCGGGTCTTCAGTCCAGACTCCAGATCTGTTCACATTAAAACACTATCCATGTCCAAACTGGAAAGGGCTTCCTGTTTTATCATGTAAACGAGTTACCTTACTCCCAGCTATCTCCCCTAAACTCACTTCTCACCACTCACCTCTCCCAGCCTGGAGCCAGCCAAAGAATGAGATAAAGGGGCTATACCAAGCGCATGTTGGATGCATTCCACAGAGGTGCCTTTGTAAAACGTGTGAGTAGAAGAGCAATGATTCCCCCGCCTTGGATAGACATAGAGTCAACTGTGCTATTTTGAAAATTACCGAAGACAGACAGCCCAAGAACCTATAATGGTAGAGAGAGCCGGTCTTCTCTGGCAGCAGTGTCTGTGCGTGTAGGTTGTAAAGGGCAGTACGAGTCCAGCGGTAGATTTAGTGCCAGAAGAGCGGAGGTCTGGACCCCGCACTATCAATATAAGAATATATTTCCTGTGTTGCCCTTTTGTGTCACACTAGCAAGCACTGAACCTCGCGTGCCTCCACTTCTCCCACTGGTGACCACGGGGGCTGCCGTTCTGCTCTTGCAGGGGCACCGTGAAATGAAACAGACCTGGGAGCTCTCCCACTTCCTGGCCGATATGGGACTGTATGGCCTGAACTATGTGTCACCCCACCACTAAATTCATATGTTAAAGTCCTACCCCCTGACTTCAGAATGTGACTGAACCTGGAGCTCGGGTCTTTAAGGAGGTAAGTTCAAGTGAGGTCATGAGGGTGGGCCCTAACCCAGAAGACCAAGTGAAGACAGAGAGAAGGCAGCCATCAAGCCAACGAGAGAGACTTCAGGAGGAACCGATCCTGTGACACATGGAATTTGGAAATCTAGTCTCCAGAACTGTGAGAAAATATATTCCTCTTGCCCAAGACACCCAGTATGTGGTACTTGGTTATGGCAGCCTGAGCAAAATAACAGAGAGCTTGGGAAAGTTAGTTAACCCTTCTAGGAAGGATAAACTACATAATTTGTGGGGTTCAATGCAAAATAAAAATGTGGGGCCCTTTGCGAAAAAAGTATTAAGAATTTCAAGATGACAGCAGAGGACTAAGCCACGTGTGGGGCCCCTCGGACCGTGCGCCTGTGCGTCTGCCTGCATCTCCTGCTCAGGAGGCCGGCTTTGCTCCCAGACTTCAGTTTTCTTCTCTGGAAAGTGGTGAGAATCATTGCATTTACCATTAGATTTGTTGGGAAGATTACAGCAGATTCTAGGAGGAGGCTCTCAGAGAGCATGAAAAGAGGGGTGAGAAAGATATTCGATTTTGAACATTAAAAGTCTTGCCCAGGTGGAGCCCCAGGATCACTAGAAAGAACCTTTTCCTTTTTTTTTTTCTTTTTCTCAATTTACATTCAATGAGCCATTGTCGGTGGGCAGGGGGAGTGTGTACGTGGGGGTGGGTGAGAGGGTCAGACACGTCTCAGAGCTGAGCTGCTCTGCTGAGGTGAACGGTGCAGGCTGTTTGGGAACTTGGTGTTTACAGTTTTAGGGTCTCTGCTGCAGGGCATGTGATTTCTTCCCCTCCCCCCCCCCCCGCCCCTCCTGGCTCCTTCCGGGGGAAGTCCGCTGAAAGTGGCATTTGGACCCCAGCTCTTCCATGCTGCTGCTTGACTTTCTGACAAAAGTGTTATTATTTCCACACATATGCCTCTTTTGTTCTATAAATAAACAAATAAAGCTGTGGAAGGCAACTGAACCCACGCCTGAGGTCTAAAATAGGGCAGGACAAATGAAGCTGATCCTTATGAGAGTACTCCTCACTAGGAGGTCAAGTCAGGGGAGTTTGAGTGGCATTTTGGAAGAGGGTGATTATTTTTCTTTGACCTATGCTTTATCTTCTAAGAGAATTTAGAAGCCAGTGGATTAAAAGGATTAGAATAAGATGCCCAACATGAGTAATCTTTCAAACAATAATATCCTATGGACAGGCTTTTTAGAGCAAGAAAAAGTTCTAAACCTTCTACTGGTTTTCAGCAGATTTCAGGGTTATTGGAGTGTTGTTGTTATTGGGTTTTTTTGTTTGTTTGTTTGTTTGATTTTTGTTGTTGTTGTTGTTTGTGTGTGTGTGTGTGTGTGTGTGTGTATGTGTGTGTGTGTGTGTGTGTGTGTGTGTAATTTAACCTCTCCTAAGGCAGGATTGCACCTGGGCTCCAGCTCTTTTCCTTCTTCCCATGGTGATGAAATCACTGATTCACAATACCCATTGACTTCCCTTTCTTAAAGAAGATATGTTTTTTATTGATTTCAGAGAGGAAGGGAGAGGGAGATAGAAACATCCATGATGACAGAGAATCAACGACTGGCTGCCTCCTGCATGCCCGCTACTGGGTCTTGAGCCCGTAACCCGGGCATCAAACCTTGACCTCTGATTCACAGGTCAACGCTCAACCAGTGAACCACGCCGGCCAGGCCTCCATTGACTTCCCTTCTGATAGCAAAGCCCAGACTCTTGCAAAGGAGTCCTGCAAGGAAGCAGCACCTCTCCTCATACCCCTGGTTTCTCTCACGCATGTGCTCAATTAAAGCATAACGAGGAGAGGTTTTTGTTTTTTCCTGAAACAAGAAAATGGTCATAAGATATGCCCTGACTCTGTTCTCATTATAATTAGGATAAAGATAAACTCCGTCAAGAGCCTAAGTGATCTGACTGCCGTGGTGAGAGGTGGTAGGAAGATAAAACAATATTCAAGCTCCCTTTCTTTTGGTCTTTGTTCAGCGCCTCTGTAATCATAGCCTCTTCGTTCTTGCTGCTTAGGGAAGAAATGAGGTAGAACAGGGCCATGTAATTAATGTAATTATATTTAATTAATAAGTAATGATAATTACATGCTGAAAACTAATACTTTCTAGAATTCCCACAGTGTGTGGCATGATATATTGCCAAGGCAGACTGAGGCTGGCCCAAAGAATGTCACCAAGGAACATGATTTAGGGACAAACTCTATCTTGATCGCTAGGCCATATCTTCTGGACGTCCACCTCATTTCAGAATAAAAACACTTCGTATTTCACTTGAAGTCCCAGTGTAAGTGGTAGGCTCTCTCAAGATGCGTTAACGAGTGTTCAGGTTACTTCAGGGGGCGGGGATTTAGTGTGGGACCACCTGGGGAGCGAAGGAAATGCAGGAAACCACTGAACCAGTGAGCCTCAGGAGAACTGGAATATGGCTAAGAATTTAACATCAACTCTGCTGGTCTATCATTCCTGTAATCCAGCTTCTCCCTCTGCACAGGTTCTAGTGCCAGACTGGGTTCAGTTGTGCTAATTCCCAGCGTGTGACCTTGGGCAGGTGACTTGAGCTTTCTGTGGCTTAGTTTTCTAGTCTGTGAAATGGAAACAGACTCACGGGGTTGAATATATTTAAAACCTTTACAATAGTACCAGGCACACAGACATTGGTGTTTCCTATTATTCTTTTCATTTTCATTACTGTTGTTCTATTTTCCATCACTTCTGCAGCTACTCTCCACTCCCCGCATGGTGTCTACTGTCTCATGGTTCCAAACACCACCTTTTCTATGTGTGACTGTCAGCATCTGTCCTTTTTCTGCTTTATATTTCACCCAAGTTAGGGACTTTCTCCTTATTTAATTTTCTATAATCCATGCTTCCATATACTCTTCCTTCTGTTATTTCCTTCATTCTACTCACCTCTTTGCTTCTTTCTTTTCTACTCTATTTTCTGGTTCTCTATGTGTCTTACATTCACTGTCTTGAGAGAGGACTTGATAGGGCCACTCAGTGGCCATTCAGTATGGAGCTCTGCTGAGGAGTTCCATGTTTATTTGCTTCAGGCTGCTGGCTAGTTTATACTTGACTGTACTGTACTTTGATTCAGGTGGGAGTCCATGGTCCAATCAGTACTGTTCAAGATAGCAAGGTCTCAGCATGTTAACTGAGAACCCTGTGTATAGAGAACAATTTGGACCCTGTCAGAAGGAACCTGTTGGGGATACAGTATCTAGGGCTTCATGACTCCGCTCTAGTACACTCTTCCTTTAGCATTGTCACCAGCCCATTTATAGGCGGAGAAACTGAAGCTCAACAATGTCAAGTGACCGTAGGCCTTTATTTAATTTTCCTAAAGAAAAGGTGCCATTTCTTACATTTCCTTTTAACTCGGGAATGGGCGGCCATCTTTTTCAGAAATGGCATCTTGCAATATAAAAGGTAGTTCTGTGGCTACTGCATGATGTCTCCTTCGGAATCCAAGCAATATAGAATCAAATGGAAATGATCTAAGGTGAAAATGGGAGGAAAGATATTTAAAGTATTTAAAAAGACAGGCATGCTAAAGGGATGCTTGTAACTTGCTCTTTGCTCCCTTAATACCCTGGGCAGTTTAACAAACTGCAGTACTAATTATCTGGCAATTCAGATGCTATGCTGTCAGCATGGTTCAGTGGAAAGGCTTTTCTGGAGATAGGATCGGGAGGAGCAAGGGAAAGCAGCAAAGAGCTTTTTTTGTTGTTGTTTGCTTTTTTTTCCTCCAGGATTTGGGAGGTAGGAGGCTCTAGCTTGAAGATTTGTTAATCAGCAACTTGTTTCAACTTGCCAGCAAAGTTCCTTTAATGAAAGTATTTATGTAAACCAGTTGTCCCATGCTTATCTTACATCTGTTTATAGCTAATACTCATTCGTCTTAGGCCACTTAGAAGTTTCTGGATTGAAGTCTTACATGCCATTTTTTAAATGTAAATTCTAGTTAAGTAGAAGAATTCTAGTTAAGGATTAGGAGAGACTGAATAAAGCCACAGTAAATTAATGATTGTCTCGCTGAACAGGTGAGTGGGATAGGAATGAATGAATTAGTTAGAGGCCTGGGCATCAGGCATGACACTGGTCCAGAGAAGGGGGTGCCCCACAATGTCACACTGAGAAAACTGTGATGAATAATAATGAGCCATGATATATTATTTGAGGAATGTACTTTACTTAATATTGTGGCAGGTGAAAATCAAGGTGAGAGTCACTGATTACGTGTAATGCTTTACTGCTGATTGAGCACGCTCCCCCAGGACCTGTAAAGGGGTCTGTCTGTTCACAGTGCGTGTTGGTAGGAAGGAATGGCAGTGACTTGTCAACCCTGAAAAGGCCTGACAGCCCAGGGAGGGCTTGACCGGCTTGGGAAGAATGCTATGCAGACCATCCGCATGGAATGGAAAATAGGAATTGCTGCTATGTATTGAAAAGGCTGATTCTCCTTCTCGTTGGCCTCCTTCAGAGTACAGGAATCAGACACATACTTTTGGTAAACTCAATTTACCATGCTTGTAAATGGGGTTAACTGTTTGAGAGAATTTAATTTGTTTCCTTTATTCACTAATTAAACATTAATCAAGGACCATGAAAAAAGACATACCGTATTTGCCGGTGTATAAGACGATTTTTTGGCCCTGAAAAATATGCCTCCAAGTGGGGGGTAGTCTTATAAGGCAAGTATATAACAAACTCTGTATTTTGAGTGGAAATGTTAGGGGGTCGTCTTATACCCAGTCGTCTTATACACCGGCAAATACGGTATTTTTCAGGGCCAAAAAATCGTCTTATACGCCGGCAAATACGGTAGTTTCTATTTTTAATTAAAATGGCTTTCCATTTAAATTTTTAAAAAAATATATATTTTATTGATATTTTACAGAGAGAAAAGGAGAGAGATAGAGAGCTAGAAACATCGATGAGAGAGAAACATCAACCAGCTGCCTCTTGCACACCCCCTACTGGAGATGTGCCCGCAACCAATGTACATGCCCTTGACCGGAATCGAACCTGGGACCTTTCAGTCCGCAGACCGAGGCTCTACCACTGAGCCAAACCGGTTTCGGCATGGCTTTCCATTTTAAAGAGAATGATAAATTGGGGGAGTTGGCAGACTGGAACTAGGTGTTTGGATTTATCCGGCAGGTTCTAGAGAACAACCAGCACAATCTTGGTTATAAGGAAAGAGTGATTAAAATAAAGCTTTGCGTGGAGGGAGCCACTGGGTAGACTTCTAACCTGTCCCCCTGGGCAGAAAGGGAATAAGGAGGAGGGTTGGATTTGGAATTGGTATCAGTGGTGGTAGCTGAAGAGGGACAGTCTCCAGTAGAAGGACATTAAAATGGTGTCTGGGTTATCAGCAATGCCATACTTAGAGTCAGGCAGAATAAGCAGCAACTTCCTTCAGAAGGAATTTGAAAGCCAAGGTGGCTTCATTTAAATGTGGGTTCATGATGTATATACCTTGTGTTCACCCTCCTCTGTGTTCATCAGTGTGACCGGAATGAGAACAACACAGATCTTTTGTTGTCGGAAAGGGATGGGGCCAGAGTGGGTCTACTGTGGGTCTGCCTTGGGCTGGCTTGTAGTGTGTGGGTTCTTGACTTCGTGCAGGAAAGATTTCACCACACGAGTCCAGGTGGCTTTGAGAAGACATTTATTAAAGCTGGGGACAGCGAAACAAGAAAGGGCCTAGAATAGAAGAAGCAGCAGGAGAGACCTAGACGGTGCGCTGCTGGGCTCTCTAGAAATGTCACAGGAAAGAAGTGAGCCAAGGCGGGGCTGCTGTCAGCTCAGTGGGAAGTCAGAGAAAACAGGACCTTGGAAACAGGTTCAGGGGTTAGCCTGGGACTAGCTGCCACTGCCCATTGCTCCCCTGGTTGCAAGTCTCATGGGCTCCTTACAATTTAAGAGATACAACCTTAATGGGGAGAAGTGTGTGGAGGGAAAGGCATGGGTGTGTTCCGAGGAGGAAGAGTGTGCCCTGGATCCTTCAGCTTGAGTATTTTAAAGGCTGGGAGTCTAGGGGAGGTCTTAGGGAAACATCTCAATAGAACATTCATCAGCCTTTCCAGATGTATCTTTCAGAGTCTGGTCTCCACTGGTTAGTAGCAGTAGGGCAGGGGGTTGTTAGTCACCATAGCTGGTCCTGATGCCGCCCACCTGGTTTTGCTGCTCTTCTGGGCCTAAAGCTGAACTACAACTGAGGCTTAGCTATTATCTCCTAGGGAGGAAAGGTCAGGGGAGGTCTAAACCGCATGACCAGTGATCTGAACGATCTAAACCACATGACCAGCAACATGTCAGGGGAAGAAAGGCCACTTTGGGGTGAGGTCTGGCACCAGTTTTGCCTATTGCTAGGTACCGGGGGCTTTTCTGACTATAAATTGCTCCACCAGTTTGTTCAGCTATCTGTTTCAGTTTTCCCATTCCACCTCTTAAGGAATTTTCCTAGCCTCTTACTATCCCATCCCACTTTAAGACCACTCTGGTCAGGTTCCTCATGAATTTCTAAATAGAAGGTTAGAAGTTTTAAGCAAAAGATGACATTCATTCATTCAGTAATTTTTTTTTAATCCTCATCTGAGAATGTGTTTGTATTGATTTTAGAGAGAAAGGAAGGGGGGAAAGAGGGAGAGAAACTGATGTTGGAGAGGAACTTCAATTGTCTGCCACCCACATCCGCCCAACTGGTGACCCAAGCCACATCTTTTTTGGTGTGTGGGATGACACTCCAACCAACTGAGTCACTCAGCCAGGGCTCATTCGGTAAATTTTTGTTGACTTTTCATGGGACAACACATAGTTCTAAATCCCATAAAGGATATGAAGATGAAAAAAAGATGGCATCCTGCCCTCAAGGACTATAAGAAACTTACAGTCAGTACAGGACATAAGCCATATGTAAAAAAAATACTATAATTGCTTTATCTCATCAGAAAAATAAAAATATGTGTGCTGATGATTTGCGACATGTCAGGCAACACGCTCAGTCATCATGCAAATGACATCTCATCAGATCCTCATGACAATCCTGTGGGATGAATTTTAGAAGAAATGGGCAAAAATGGGGCTGTGGGTCACTCAGAGTCACTCAGTTTGCACAGTCCAAGTGTATGAAGCACAGTGGTAAGCTCAGAGAGGTAGAGGGGAGACATTCTAGAATAATCAAGACTGCACTAAGGAGGCCTGCGGCCGGAAGCCTATGAAGACCAGACAGGCCGATGACATGACCCTGATGAGCGGGGTGAGCTTTTCCTGATTCTGCATCTAAACAAACTAAGCAGGGAAAGTGTCCTCATGCATGCACAGGCTTGGGGCTGGGGTAATAAAAAGAGTTCGTCTTCAATCTGTTGCTCTAGTGGGGAGCACTGAAAGCGAGTAGATCACGGGCAATCAGTGCTTTAGAAGCATATAAAGAAAAATGGCTTGCAGTCAGAGAGACTTTGGTTTCAATCCCAGTTCTGGGTGTTCTGGAGCAAGTTAGTTATGTAACACTAGAGGCCCTACGCACGGAATTTGTGCAAGAGTAGGCCTTCCTTCCCCTGGCTGCCCTCACCAGCTTTCTTCTGGTACCTGGGACCCGGGCTTCCCTCTCAGCCCCTGCTTCATCAGGGCGTCAGAAGGATGTTCGGTCTAATTAGCATATTATACTTTTATTATTATAGATCGCCGAGCCTTTGATTCTTATGTCATAATAGCGCTAATAAGACTCACCTTATAGGATGGTTGTGAGGATTAAACTGAGACACAAGACAGAGATCTTTTGGGGGAATAGTCAGAAAAGTGGGACCTGGCCCACTAGAGCAGTGGTCGGCAAACTGCAGCTCGAGAGCCACATGCTGCTCATGAGCCACGGTTTGCCGCTCTGTTGACTAATGGGTTTGCCGACCACTGCCCTAGGAGAAAGATCTTTAGCGGTGGGCTGCTCTTCTAGCTCAAGTGCTCATTGTTGCCAGATAAATTCAAGTGGGCGCTAGAGGGCCACTTGTCAGGAATGCTATCGAAAGGATTCTTGCCTCCAATAGGTGGTTGCATCGGATGACCTATAGGGTCCATTCCAAGTTCTACTTTTGTTATTTTCTGCATGTTTTCTCTTGCTTTCAAAGTGTTCTCCCCCACACTTCACCCCATAGCCATAGTATATGGCAAAATTCATAGGGACTAAAGGTAAGGCTGATCATCAGAATAATTAGGCAGAAAATAGATATCTGATCTTCACAGCTGATTCGCGTTGAAACCACAGAAGTCATAAGCAGACTTTTCTATTAAGTCAGCTAAGGTTCAGGGGAGTGGGTAAACTCTGGGTCTCGCTGCTCCCTGGCCACCCTCGTTCACTTCTGCCGAGATGTCTTTATTCTTTGGGGCTTCCCGAAGATACACAGAGGCCAGTGGTTTCATTATACGTTTCTTTAAGTGTTAGAGTCTCTCTTAAAAACGAAGCATTATGGGGAAGGCTAAATGTGGAACAGAGAACAGCTGTAACTCTGATTAAGGGGGGGGGGGGGAGGCTGGGAGAAGGAGTCTGAAGTCTGGCCCATTGATTCCTTTCTCACCCACCCTGGAACCCCTGGCTTGAACACTACTGCCTCAGCCCGGGCCAGTTTTCAGTTTCCCTCCCGAGTCTTTTGTTTTCCGGACTCTGGTGGCAGCTGTTATCACTCCAGCTGTGGAGGGGATGGGAGGCAACTTCCTGTTATTCTATCCTGCCATCCCTATGGGGGTGGAACATTCCCTCCCTCATCTTCTGCTGCTGCTGGTTGTAGAATGTGAGCGGGAGCGAAGCCATCCTGTGACCAGGGCTGGAAGAATGACTGGTAGCCACTCAGCCACTGTTGGAAGGCATTTGGGAGGGCAAGGCAGGCAGCGGGCACCGCACACAAGTGCGTCCCTGACTGTGGGAGCGCAGCATGAGTGGCTAAGAGGCAGGTTAAGTGTTTGGTGCATAAAATATCTGACAGGGTGAAGGATGTCCCATGAATGGTGGCAGAGTGGGGAAAGGGAAGGACTGTGGCAAAGGGGTGGGGGTGGGGGTGGGGAGGATGAGAGAGAGGGAGAGAGAGAGAGAGAGAGAGAGAGAGTGTGTGTGATGGTTTTTGGCTTCAAGATTATTTGGAGGTATTTTGGGGTTTGGTTTATTTAAGGAATGGAGGGGGTTTAGAGGTAATAAATTAATGATTTTTTGTCCTGTATTTTTATTGAGTTTTTTTTTTTTTCCTCCTTGAATTGGGTATAAAGAATACAAAGAGATATTAAGCATGGATCTTGCTCTTCAGAGTTTGGGAAGATAGAAAATGTATATAGCTAGACATATATTACCATATGTTTACACATCTGTACAATCTCAATAAAGCTTAGATAACCTTTGACGCATCATCAGCCCCGTTTCATAGAAGAGGTAACTGGTGGGTGTTTTAGTGGCTTGGCCAAGTTACGCAGCAAGTAGGTAGCAGAACTGGGCAGTGGACCCCAAGCCCTTTTTCTGTCCACAGAGTGCACAGCAAAGACAGGACTTTGATTAGTGAAGCTTTGAGAGAAGGAAAGGACTTAACATGCAGAAGAGGGTCAGAAGTACCCGGTTATAAAATAGTTATATAATAGTGATGGGGATGTAATGTGCAGCATGTGACTATAGTTAATAATCCTGTGTTACATATTTGAAAGTTGCTAAAAAAATGGGTCTTAAAACAAAACAACAACCTCCCCCTGATCCCCCATGTCTCCCCCTTTACCACCCCCCCCCACACACACACACACAGAAGAGTGGGGTTTCCAGTTAGGCCAGAAGAAGAGAATCAAGCTGAGATCTGTGAGGAGACCAGTTGTTAGTCTGTACCAGTGTTTCCCAGGGCTGAAGTGGGAGATAAGGTGGGAGAGGTAAGTAGACCAGATTAGGGAGAGTGTTAAATGGCTAGCCAAGAATTGCTGAGAGAGAGAGAGAGAGAGAGAGAGAGAGAGAGAGAGAGAGAGACCAGAATTTAGAGGGGGAAGATCTTGATGGCAAAACCGAACAGTGTTTTAGAAAACTCATCTGGTAGGGGTGCACAGAGCTGGGGAAAATGAAGTCAGAAGTGTAAGGTGGGAGGTTGGATTGTGAAGGTCTAACAATGGCACTAACATAAAGTAGGTCTGGGAGAGCACTGGCCCAGGTCCGCGGATTTTTATTTATTTATTTTTTTAGCATTATAGTGTTCGAATGAGTGTAGATTGTGGGCAGTCAGAGCTTTCAAGTAAAGAAAAAAAAATGGCTTTGGAGTCTAATGGACCTTGGTTTCAGCCCCAGTTCTGAGCGTTCGGGAGAAATTTACGTAGGTAACCTGGCTGGCCTTTGAGTCTTATGTTAACACCGGGCTAATGGCGGCAGGAGGTGGGGGCATCTGTGAGTAGTATCAACAGTAAAAATAAATATATTAAAAATAAATATATGTTAGATTAAAAAAAAACAATGAGGCCAGTGACACCCACTTTACAGGATGGTGGAGCATTGGACTCTGCCTCCCTCTACACGTTTTTGGCAGCATGGTGAAGTGCACAACACTGTCATCCATCAAACACAAGCAATCTGATCCAGCAGAAAGTCGATAGTTAATTCATTTGTCCTTCCAGAAGCTGATGGATAATAAGCTACCTGCATATCTCCTGTACACAGAGCCGCGTCTCACCCTGCAGCTCTGCCTCGGAGCAGACAGGCACACGGAAAGAAGCATCTCGGGAGAATCCTTCTGTTCTGCTAGCCCACAGGGGGATTAGACAGCGTGATATCTGTCGAGGGTAAATGTGAGTTCATTCTTAATTGATAGCCCAGCCTCTGCAACTGGTTCCATTCAGCGGTAATTGTTCTCTGGTGGCTGGCTCAGCTCAGCGGTGAGTTCCCCTCCCTTTCGGTGGTGCATGAAAACAGCAGCGCTACGCTTGGCACCCAGGTACGTACGTAGTAGTAATTCTTCTTATTCCACTTCTCCTGGCCTGGGAGCTCGCGTGGTGTGATTGATTTCCATCGCTCCCAGCAAAGGCAGTCACATGGTCGGGCAGCGCTGCAAGTTAACAATTCACAGCTGGTCGCCCTTTCTAGCACCGGCTCCCAATGTCCCCCCAAAGTGCCTTTGAAGTTCCAGATCTTCCCATTTTAGGGGGACACCCCGCAGCCCCAAGGTAAAAGGGGTGCAGAGTCAGCTGGCGTTTTCCCTTTATTTGCATGATTTTTTTTTTTTTTTTACAACTATAGCCATTTTCTGCTCCACGCACCGCCGGACTCGGACTTGCCCGTGACACAGAGGCAATGGTTTCTTTTTTTTTCCTTAAAAAAAAAAAAAAAAGGAGGGTTTGGATGGGTCAGTTTCATTTCTGATCTGGGATGTAGTGACTACACATCCAGAGGAAAGTGTAAAACCACGGACCGGCGCGAGGTGCTTCCCCATACATCTCCCTTCCTGAGAGATAGCAGGAAAGGCAGCATTTTTTTTTTTTTTTCTTTCCTCCCTCAACACCCACTTCCAGCCCCAGTCTGGCTCGGCGAGGAATGTATAAAATGAGCTGGCTGCTCGGAGTGGCGGCGCCCCGGGCCAATCAGCGGGAGCGGGGGCGCCGCGGGCCCCGCCCCCCGCGGCCGCTCTTTGGCTGATCCCGGCGGGGAGGGAGGGAGGCGGGAGGCGGCGGCGGGAGGGGGAGGTACCTGGGCCGGGAGTGATGTCAGCTCCCCGCTCGGTGTCTGCCCGGATTCCTGACATGGTGTAGGGCCCGGAGGGTGGGGACGGCGGCGGGAGCGGGACGGCGCCGGGTTCGGGTGGGCCAGCCCGTGGCGGGGCCAGAGCGGCGGCGGCGGCTTCGAACTCCGGGCTTGGAACTCCGCGGGAAGGTGAGCCCGAACTTTTGGAACTCGTGCCGGCGGCGCCCACCCCCAGGTAAGGGCGCTGGACTCCGCCCGGAGCCCCGGGAGCCGTGGCACCGTTGTGGGGCTGCAGCTGGGGGCAGCGGCTGCTCCTGCTCCTCCTCCTCGTCCTCCTCCTCCTCCTCCCGGGTCGGTTTCCTTCCCTTACTCCTAAGTCCCAATGCGATCGGGCACTTTTTTGGGGGGTGGGGGGGTTGGTGGTGGGGAAAGGTTCACTCCTCGGGCTCCCGATGAGCTTAGGTGTGACAATACCACCTCCAGGATTGGACGTGTAAGGTCTTGTCTGTATTCTCAGACCACCCCCTTCCCCGTATACCCTGGTCTCCCACAATTAATACTGGGGAGCCCTCATCAGAGCAGTATGAGGGTTGGGATAATTGTGGGGGGGGGGAGGAGGAAGGGGGAGGAGAGAGAAGAAGTATTTTAAAATATCACAAAAAGTTTGTGAAATGGTGACTTTAAAAAATGGGGCTTTTTTTGTGTGTGTGTGTGTGTGCGCGGGAGAACAAAAGTGTTGTTATCTTTTTTAGATCCTGTGTGGCCTGTTCCGTAGTGGGATTTAACTGGCAGCATGTAATGGGCATTCTGATGGGTTGTTCTATGGCAGCATAAGAAACCTTTTTTATGGTAGTCCGGTCAGGATGTGAGAAACTCACTGGGGGTGGATTCGCCAGGAGCAGTAACTGTGGGAAAGCTGGTCTCTTGGGACCACACTTGTGAAGAAGTGCAGCCCTGTGCCCGCTCATTGCCTCTGCCCCGAGGACCCCTGTCACTGCCCGCCCTGTGCCCGGAGGGGCGAGGACGGCTTCGGATCCGTGTTCTGTGCCTGAGAAAAGGGTGAGGGCTGGCGGCTGTGTTTTCAGGGATCTTTTTTTTTTTTTAGAAAAGGGAGTTTTAACAGGGAAATGTGGCAGAAGGTGTGGCATGCAAACTCGTAATTATAGGAGCATGTATTTTTTTTTTTTCCAACATGCGGGACCAAAACAAACCCTCCCTTTCACTGTGGAGTGGAGAGAGCAGTAGAAGGAGGGTCTGATTGAGTGTCCAAGTTTGGCAATTAGGGAAAGCAGTTGCTTACCGGGAAGGGGAGGGAAAGATGGTTTGAGAACTGGAAGTATAGGATTGTGATTTTTTATTTCCTGTTTCATTCAACACCCCCCCCCCCCCCCCCCCCCGGCTTGGAGATTTGTGTGCCCAGGCCACTAACTGGGTGTGTGACTGATTTTCTGGGGCGGGAAACCTCCACAAACTGATTCAGAACACTCACTTCACAGTGTGCTTAAGGCTCTTCCTTTTGGAGCAGGAGGAAAAAAAAAAATCTATGGGCTGAGAGGCTCCTGAGTCAAGCTTCCCTTTTCATTCACCACTGTTGCTCACAGTGAGGATCCTTCTGCTGCCTGGCCCGGGAGGAAGCGGGTGTGGACTTCATTGTGAGTGGGAGGCTGCATCCCGGAGCCTGCACCAGAGGGCATTTCCAGGAGAGGAGGAAGGACCGCCGCCACCACACTCTGTCTCCTGAAACCGAGTCAGGAAGTGTGGCGTTAGGGGACCCCATGGATGGGGCGCCCGCTCTTTCTGGCCAGGTGACAGTGACATTTCGGAGCTAGAAAGAAGTATTTTGCTGGTGGTTTCTATAAGACCACCTGGCTCTAGATTGTTCTCGGTTTCTGAAAAAAAATAAAATAAATTAGCACAGGGTGGAGACAGAGCGGGATTTTTGCAAAGGGAAGGTGTGTGTGCTTTCCTGGAAAGGCCAGAATGTTTTCATTTTGGTGTGTGTTTTAGGCTCAGAAATTTCCTGAGGGCTCTGAGACCCTGGGGGACAGGTCGTTTCTATTTATGTCCTGTAGGAAGCACGGAAAAGGCAGCGTTTTTTCAGTGGGAAAGAGAAGGGGGTGATGGGGAATTCCTGTGGGCTCATGGGAGCTCGCTGGAGCCCTGGCTGAGGGGGTGCTCAGGCTGGGTGGAGTTTGTAACGCCCAGGGACGGAGCTGCAGAGACCAGTCAAGGAAAAAATACCTTTGGGATGTCATCCTGATGTGCCAAACTCAGATTTAGGCTCCCCCCTCTACCCCCCCCCCCCCCGGAAACTAGTCCTGGCTTAGGGACTTGACTATACCAAAGCTTTAAATTTTATTAACAGGTGTTTTTTTTGTTTGTTTGTTTGTTTTAGTAATAGCAGTAATTTTTTTATTTTTATTGATTATGGTATCACATAATTGTCCTCATTCCCCCATTCCCATCCCAAACCCCTCCCCACATGTTCTCCCACCCCCCTGTTGTCCATGGCCACTGGCTAGGGCAGGGGTGGGCAAACTTTTTGACTCGAGGGCCACAATGGGTTCTTAAATTGGACCGGAGGGCCGGAACCAAAGCAACCTGACCATGCTGGCACTCTCCTCTTGGGCTGCTGGTGAAGGAGCGGAGGGGAGAGCAAGAGAACCCTTTGCTCTTTCGGCTCGGAGGGATAGAACAGTCGAACGGGCCGAATCAGGCCCTTGGGCAGTAGTTTGCCCACGCTGGGCAAGGGCCATATGCATGCACACAGGTCCTTTTGTTGATCTCTTCTCCTTACCCCCACCCTCCACTACTTTCCTTCTGAGGTTTGACAGTCGTAATGGCAGTAATTTTTGCATACTTGGTTTTAACCAAGATTTCTCTTTCGTGGTCCTAGTTTATAAGACCGAGGTGACATAGTGAAACACGGTACTTCCAAAGGACAAAACTTGAAAGATGTTTGTTACTGAGAAAGGTAGGCAGGCTCAGGTGTGTGTGTGTGTGTGTGTGTGTGTGTGTGTGTTTAAAAAATATTTTTATTGATTTCAGAGAGGGAGAGGGAGAGAGAAACATCAATGATGAGAGAGAATCATTGGTTGGCTACCTCCTGGGGCTCGAGCCTGCAACCCGGGTATGTACCCTTGACTAGAATAAAACCCGGGACCCTTCAGTCTGTAGGCCTACGGTGTTCTAACCACTGAGCACCCGGCTAGGGCTAGGCTCAGGTTTTTATTTAATTATCTTTGACCAGCAACTGTCAATAGTCCTGGGAATCTGGCCTTTGTGGACAAATGTTGACTTGAAATCTAGGGCGCACTGTGGTTCCAGATCAATAGTGCCTACTTTCAAGGCCACCATAGGCATTTTTTTTTTTTTTTGAAACAAATTCAGTGAAGGAGAGTTCCTTTACTGTTTGCGTAGTCTTTTTGTCACTCTCTGTACCAGCATGAGATATAACAAAACAAGGTCATTCCTCGCCCCCTCCCCCTTGACCCCGCAACCGCGGTCACTCACTTGCTGATTTCTTTTTAAAAAACCTGCTTTTATGTTCCTGAAATAGTTGCATTTTGCAATTAATTTAGATTATGCTGGTAATTTGTTACATTAAAATACCTTTTTTAGCCTTTCACCTCCCACTTTTTTTTAAAAAAATATATTTTTATTGATATTTTACAGAGAGGAAGGGAGAGAGATAGAGAGCTAGAAACGTCGTTGAGAGAGAAACATCAGCCAGCTGCCTCTTGCACACCCCCCACCTGGGATGTGCCCACAACCAATGTACATGCCCTTGACCGGAATCGAACCCAGGACCTTTCAGTCCGCAGACCGACGTTCTACCACTGAGCCAAACCGGTTTCGGCCACCTCCCACTTTTATTTATTTTGTTAAATTTATCTTTATTGTTGAAAGTATTATATATGTTCCCTTCATTTCCTCATTGACTCTCTCCACCCCTCACCCCCATTTTTAAAAGTACCTGTATACCAAATAGCACATCTTCCAAACAACGATCTCATTCATCATTCCATCCTTTCAAAGATATTACCTGTTTCTGACCTGATTTGAATCACCTTTTCAAAACAGTGCGTGACTGAGTGAATTGATGAATGAATATACACATTCACCGTTGGGTCTGCGTCTTGATTCTTTATTAAAGAAATGTTGCTTCATGGTGAAAACATAGGCAAGAGATATTGCACAACGATGGCTTTTTCTTCCCAGAGACTTCCCTAGAAAGCCATATTTAGTTCTGAAATTGAGAGGAGAAAAAATATCACAGCCGAGCAGCCAAATGTGAAATCTTTCAGGGAGCCATGATTATGATTATTAATCTCACCGTGGTGGAACAGATGCATTTAAGTATCAGATTCAAAGCTGTTGAGGTTAGGGATGCTGAGTGTTGTTTGGGGTTGAAGGGAACAAAGTGTCTGCCCTTCAGCCAGCATTTCCTTTCTTCTAAAGAGTGATCATTTCGTAATTAAATCAGTCATCAAATTATCCAAAAGTTGACACTATTGGGGAAAAAAAAACGGTTTTGGGCTGGTGCAGTTCCTTGCATCTGTAGTTTATATGTCATTAGTTTCTCAAATTCATTGCTGTGCATGTCAGACTCTTTTCCCTAGTCCAGTGGTCAGCAAACTCATTAGTCAACAGTGCGGCAAACTGCGGCTCGCAAGCAGCATGTGGCTCGTGAGCCGCAGTTTGCCGACCACTGCCCTGGCTGAAAAGCCTGCAGCTTTTGTCACATAATCACCACCACAAAGATTGATGCTGTATTATTTGGAGCTAATGGATTCAAAAACAAAACTGAACTAAACATGCAAAATACAAACTCATAGTCTTTCTTTTATACTCTTCGTTTTCAGTATAGTCCTTCTTGATGCCTGTCTGACATTAGTTGATAATGTTTCAGAAAGCCAAGTGGTGAGTTTCTTTTACTTCAATTTTTTTTTCCCCAAGTTGAAGGATTCTAGAACAACAAACTGGATTTTAGATGAAAAAATCGGCCCCTTCCGGGAATTTTAGGTTTGCACACGGGCTGGGCAGTTTTGCGGGGAGAGGAAGGTCTGAATGAAATGTGATTCAGTCTGTAGCCATTGAAGAACTATTTCTGAAATGTGGGTTTGGAGTCAGTGGTCCACGTGGGTGTGTTGTCACAGTTTATGACTAAACTTTGGTTTATGACTAAACTTTGGTTATATGTTTCCCTAGAGCTTGGTGTGACTCACACTAAAAAAAAAAATGATTTGAGAGAGAGAGAGAGGAAGGGAGAGAAAGAAAGAGAGAAACATCAATCTGCCGTCTCCAGCACAAGCCCCTACTGGGGATCAATCCATAATCTGGGTGTATGTCCTCGACCTGGAATCGAACCTGCCACCTTCTGGTGCATGGAACCATGCTCCAGCCAACTGAGCCACACCAGCCAGGGCAGCATGACCCACATTTTGACAGGCTCACGTGCACATCCTTGCTTTGGTTGGCAAATGGAATGAGTTCAGAATAGAAAGATCATTTAGTGGTTTGTGTTTAGTGGTGCACCTAAAAAAAACGCTCACGACTTGAAGGAATTGTACAAACACTGATTGCATTGAATTGAAGGAATTGTACAGACACTAATTGCATTGAATTGCAGGCATCCTGGCAAAGGCCCATGTCTGAAACACGGATTGTGGAGGAAGAAGATCAAGTACTATAAAGTTTGGGCCTGGCCTTAGCTTTTTTGGACTTCCTATGAACTCCAGAGTAAGGCTAAGTCTTTTCACTTCTAGTTTAGGGCAATCAAACATTTGCCATAAAAACAGACGCATGTTCAAGGGAGCAGGTATGCTGATTTCTAGTGTGTGTGTGTGCGCCTTGTTTACAAGGGAAAATCTAATTTTACCTGGTGAAGGGGAGGCTAAAGATGCTGTTTTCAGCCCATTCATAAATAAGCGACTAAATTCTTTAGTCAAGCCGGAAGTAGACAGGCCCTTTGGGAAGTACATGAACTCTTGCCTTGCTATGAATGTAATACTATACCACATCCACCACATGTGCCTGTGTTACCTCCTATTTCTGTGCCTAGGATCTAGCTCACAGAAGTCCCTTTTGCTGGCTTTTTTGTCATCCTTCTCTTCATCTGTAATATTTCACGCAGTGCCATCTTGCCACCACAGAGCTGTATGAGGTGTTTCGTGAGGGAAGTTTACTGGACTTGCTTTATTTGGAAGAAAGTGAAAACAAGGCTAAAACGCTGCGGCCTACTTTCTTAATATAACGTGACAGCGTGATTGCCGTTGCATAAGTAACGACCCTGCTGTCATTATCTTTTTCCTAAGGATGTTGCTTCTCATAACAACACATGGTAGAGGATTTTGTTTTGCTTGAAGTGGAATGTGAACAGTCGAACGAGGGTGTAGGTTCTCATCCAAACTAACCGTGGGAAGTGAGTAGCGGGAGGAAGGAAAACCGGGACAACTTGGAGGGAACACTTGGGTCGAGCGCCTCTGAGTCAGCCGGATGATTTGTGTGAAGTCACCTGGGGCGCAGTGTTTTTCCTCAGGATCAGCTGCTTGGATGCTTCTGCAACACTTTCACGTTCTTCCGGCCTCCACTCCCATCGGTGGGTGACTGCACGACCCAGAGGGCTTTTAAACACAGACTGAAGGTTTTTTTATTGCTTTTCTCTTCGCGGGGTACCTTGGTTCTCTACTCTAGGTAGGATGGCTTGCACTCTACATCACTGTGGGGCAGACACAGCTGGGTGCCCAGTCAGTGTCTATGTCACCCACTTCCCGATAGTGGAACCCATTTTGTTTTATTTGGCACCACGGCCACTTAGGAAAAGAAACAAACTTGATTTCCCAGCATCCCTTGCAAGTTGGAGGTTGTCTAGGTCAGTGGTTAGCAAACCGCGGCTCTTTGGCCCCTTGAGTGTGGCTCTTCCACAAAATACCACGGCCTGGGCGAGTCTGTTTTGAAGAAGTGGTGTTAGAAGAAGTTTAAGTTTAAAAAATTTGGCTCTGAAAAGGAATTTCAGTCGTTGTACTGTTGATATTTGGCTCTGTTGACTAATGAGTTTGCCAATCACTGGTCTAGGACATAGCCCTGGCCAATGAGATGAGAGTAACTGGGTGGGACTCCCCAACAAAACTCTTATAATGGGGTGGACATTGTGTGCTCACAGGTTAGGCCTTTTGCTCTTTGTCCTTCTTCTTTCTCCCTGGAACATGGATGCTGTTTTCTAAGTGGAGAACCTTCTTGTGACCGAAGGCAAGAACCTTGAAGAGTAAGCAGGGTGGGAAGCTGATGGCATTCTGGAACTGCTGTACCAGATCTCTTCTGCCGTCTCTTGACTTTTTGTGAGGAAAATAAAATTTGGTTAATCCATCGAAGTTAGATCTGTTAACTTGCAGCCAGATATGATTTTAACCGAGTTTAAATGTTAGTCATAGTTCATCTTTTCTCTAAAAATTAAAAGGCAGCATTCTCTGTGTGACAAAAAAAAAGTGTGGGGGGGAGGAGGGGTTGGACCTGGCTGGTTTGGCTCAGTGGATAGAGTGTCAGCCTGTGGACCGAAGGGTCCCAGGTTCAATTCCTGTCAAGGGCACATGCAAGAGGCAGCCGATCAATGATTCTCATCGTTGATGTTTCTATTTCTCTCTTCCTCTCTGCAATCAATTAAAATATATATATATATATATATATATATATATATATATATAATTTTATTTTATTTTTATTTTATTTTTTTTAAAAGGGGTTGGATTTTACTTTACAGACTCTCTATACTTGAATCCTGCTTTGCTATTTATTACAGTCTAATATTCAAGTAGTCCAACTTCTTTGGGTCTCAGTTTTCCCATCTGTGAAATGGTGGTATTGATATTTATCTCATAGAATTTTTGTCAGTATTAAGAATAAATAGAATTTTTAAAATAATTATAATGGCACATTTGTCACGTAGATTTTCAACACCTGGTGTCAGTTGTTGCTGAAGGAGAGTGCAGTGGGGAGCCTGAAGAAGGGGAAGCAAGTAATTCAACTTCTAGTAGGTTCCCGGTAACAGACTGAGTGGCTGAATGGTAGATTAGCTTTAGAGCTGCGGTGACTCAGCTCGCCCCCACCTACTTGCCATTTATTTCAATGCCCATCTCTTACTCTCTGCCCTACATGCCTAGACCAGAATAGTTGGAGCTCTTCTGTTCTCCAACTTTGGTTGAAAAAACAAAGGATGTCCTTATGAAAAATGTATTAGCTGTAGCATAGGCGGGAAGGGAGAGGACTCCCTTCTACACTTGCCGAGTCAGGCAAGTGTAGAGTCCCTAGTCCTTACTAGCTGTGTGACTCGTCTTCTGTGAAATGGGAGTAACTGGGTGGTTATTAATAAATGTGCTAGTATGTATGAATCTCTTAACAGCTGATTTCTTGGCAACGAATGAGCACTGGATTGATGGCAGATGTTATTTTATTAAACACTTGTTAAGCAATTCTTGGCCTTGGTATGAGGTCCTCTTGGGTATGTAAGGACAAGTAAAATACGCTCTTTATCTTTAGGAATATTCATATGCAGGACATGGGCATAGCAAGGGGATGACCCTCTTTATATACATTGAGTGGCCAGATTATTATGATCTCTGGATGCATAATAATCTGGCCACTCAGTATATATCCTATATAATGAAAGGCTAATATGCAAATTGTCCCCTCCACAAGGAGTTCGACCAGTAGGCAGGCTGGCCAATCGCCCATGTCCCCTCCCCCTGGCCAGCCAGACCCCACCCATGCATGAATTCATGCACCGGGCCTCTAACACACACACACACACACACACACACACACACACACACACACACAGAGTGGCCAGACATTATGCATTCAGAGATCATAATAATCTGGCCACTCAGTGTATGATTGATTGTAATATAAAACAGGTTTAAAATACTGTTTAGCTGTTAAAAAGTTGAGGAAATATACTGATTTATACAGATGCCTGTGATATATATTTTAAGAAAAAGAGGCCCTGGGTGGGTGTATGAGGGAGGCAACCAACTGATGTGTCTCTCTCACATTAATGTTTCTCTGTCTCTATCTCTCCTCTTCCCTTCCACTCTCTCTAAAGGCCAATGGGAAAATATCCTCCAGTGAGCATTAACAACAACAACAACAGCAATACAGATGAGGAATCTAAGGCACAGACAGGCTTGCTGAGCTCCCCACAGTGTGTGTTGGACTCAGGATTTAAGTTCAAGTCCAGCCTTTAGGGTCAGTGTCCTCAGCCTCTGTATAGTTCTGCCTCTGGCTTCGTTTTGTACTTGATGTGTTAAAAGCTATTACGAACTGCTGGTTGATCTAACCCACGGGAAGACATTCAGCAGGGATTTAGACATTTAGGTCTGGAGTTTAGGCCAGACCCTAGATTGATGGATCATATCCACAGGGCTGTTATATAAAGAGTGAGAGTACATGAACTTGCCGAAGAAGGGGATGCAGAGTAAAAAGAGAAGGAAAGTCTAGCAGGCCTCCAAATAACGTTGTTTCGTTATAATTTTGGTGAGGAAAAACAAATGGTTTCTGGCGGGGACCACTGTCTTGTGTGGCGTTTGCCTGTTCTCCCCATGACCGTGTGGGTTTTCTCCAGTCCTCTGGTGTCCTCCCTCATCCCAAGCACGTCCCATTCTCAGCGAGTGTGGGTGTGGGGGTGAGGGTGCACCCTGCGATGGGAGGCCGTGCTGTCCAGGGTGGGTGCCCACCTGGTGCCCTGAGCGGCCGGGGTAGGCTCCAACCACCGGGGACCCTGAACTGGAATAAGTGGAATCGTCGTCTTAATCTTCATTAATCTTTTAAAAACACATGCCTAGCTCACGTATTTCAACATTTAGTATTAGAATTTGTTTTGGGTCTTATTTAGTTTTTTGTGTGTGACCAGAAATAAGCCTTAGGAACTTAACTCTGTTTATATCAATTAGTCTACGATAAAACTGGCTTCCTTATATCTCATATTGCCTAAAGTTGCAGTGTCCAAGTACGCGCTGAAGATGGTAAAGGAAGAATCTGTACATGGCCCCTAGGGAACTCTTGGCATTTAGCCATGGTCAGGCCGAAGAGAAGTTGGATAGAGCGGGCACGCCAGAGAAGCAGAGGACGGTGGTGGCAGAGGGAGCACACCCAGCCGAAGCGGATGTTCCGTGCCATCCACTGCTGACCCATTTCGAGGCCGGCTCCGAGAAACTGCCCCAGTCCAGCTGCCAGGCCATTTGTGAACTTGGAGAGCAGTTTCCACTAGCAGAATAGAAATGAAATCCAGAGTGCATAAAAATTTTTAAAAATATACTTTTATTTATTTCAGAGAGGAAGGGAGAGGGAGAGAGAGAAACATCAACGAATGAGAGAGAATCATTGATTGGCTGCCTCCTGCACTCCCCACACTGGGGTTCAAGACTGCAACCTGGGCATGTGCCCTTAACCATAATCCAATCTGGGGCCCGTCAGTCCACAGGCCTATGCACTATCCACTGAGCCAAACAGGCTAGGGCCAAAGTGCAAAAATCTGAGAAATACATGGGAGGTGTGGAGTTGCAGGTGGCCCCATTAGCTCAGCCTTTCAAGGAATTGGACAAGGAGAGGCAGGCTGTGATAGCCTCGGGCTGAGGAAGGTCCAGGGAGACAGGGGGATATCAAAGAAGCGAAAGAGAGGTGAGAATGGGTCCAACAGGAGAGGTTCAAAATCAAGTGTAGAATGGCAGATTCCCCTCGAAATCCATAAGATGGGATAGAGAAGAAAGGATAGGGGAAAGTAGGGAAAAAAAAATGTGATCGGAAGAGATAAGTTGAGAAAGTTCACCCCAGGCAACCTCCCCCCTTTTTTCCCAGCCTAACGGGAGGCAGTGAAATGAAGTTTATAGACGCGGAAGGCAGGCTCCTGAGAGGCTGGCCCTCAGGGCTATTGGTCGGGAGGAACAATTTGAAAGGATGACAGAGTGTCTCATCAGAACAACACAAACCGACACATTTTGCCAGGATGTGTCCCCCGGCGGGAAGTTAATGTGTTCCAGTGGAAAGTAGTGGCACAGAAAAGGCGAGGAGGATGAAATGAGACAAAGGAAAACTTGACTGTATTTAAAGGTTGGATTTTCAGCCAACCAGACTTAATGGCCCGCGGAGCCACCGCCCCGGGAGAACCTGAGCGCTCCGAGTGCCGGGAAGCGGCCCTGTTCTGGAACCACAGCCTGGGTTTGGTTAACACCGAACCACCAAAGCACCAGGGGTATTTTAAGGCAGGGAGCTGTCAGTGGAGAGGACTGAGCATTCGGTGCTGCTCCTTGGGCCTTCAGTTTAACTCATTATTTCAAGAGAGATCACTGGCTGCCGTGTTTCAGCAGATTTGCTGTTGTAATGACATTAGGGGGATGTGTGTGTGTGGGGGTGGTGGGAAGGACGGAAGCGACTCAGCACAGGACTGAAAATCAGCTCCTCTCCCATCAGTCCATTGGCGCGTCCCTTGAGGATTGCTTTGAAAGACTTCAGTGAAAACTAAGTGTGTGTAGCGTATTTAGATTGGCACCGTATTTATTCTTGAGTCAAATGATTCTCCGTGGGGCCATCATCAGAATTGTGGAGCCCAGTATAAAATGAAAATGTATGGCATCTTGTTCAAAAAGCTTTGGCTGGGTGCTCTGTTGGTTGGAGCATTGTCCCAATGTACCAAGGCTGTGGGTTTGATCCCCGGTCAGGGCACATGCAAGAGGCAACCAACCAATGCATAAATGGGTGGAGGTTTCTCTCTCTCTCTCTCTCTCTCTCTCTCTCTCTCTCTCTCTCTCTCATCAATAAATACATTTTTAAAAAGTGCTGTTAAAGGTACTCACATAAAAAGCGTTTCCTTCTTGTCTACAGTCTCCCTCTTGACTCATCCTGGCGTTTACTTGCTACTTAATGTCATTGTAAGGGAAGAAAAATTAAAATTACTAGCATGAATTTGACTGTTCATCTTTATATTGTGCAGTGCCAGTTATAAATTCAAAATAAGAGCTTTTAATGTGTATGCAGAATTACTGAAATCACACACTTTCTATTTTGTTGCATATATATATTGTTCTTACCCAAACAGTAGAAACACCGAATGAAACTCACTACATTTATTTTACTTCTTGATTTGTGCTTTCTCAGCCTTTGCCTTATAGAAAGAAGGGCTGGAGTAAGAAAGGTCTGAAAGGAAAAAGGACTATGGTTTTTCTATCTTTCAGTTTCCTTCTTATGCCATCGTTTCCAGCATAGGTGGGTGGGTGCTAATGCAGGGAGGTGATGGGAGTGAGAGAGGATGAGCTAGGAATCCTTGGTGTGTTTCTTAGGAAGGCATTGCTTTAAATGGAAAGCATGGCTTCTTGGAGCTGTCAGCACCCACCCGTCTGCTCACTCGATGTTTGTGACACCCTTTGGACTAGTCTTGCTGAACTCCTGTGCATCCGGAATCTACAGGAATCCCGTGCTGGGCTTGGTTAAAACCGAACCACCGAAGCACCGGGGAAGTTTTAAGGAAGGGAGCTGTCAGCCTTGGTGTGTATCATTCCATACTGCCAACACTGTATGCATGGAATGATGTGGCCACACACATCGAACGGGTTCTCCTCTGTTCACACGCTTGCTCCCTCGGTCCCTCAGACCTCATTCACCAACACAAGTTCAACGTTACAGTTATTGAGAATCTCAAGACGTTGGCAGCAGAGCATTAAACCAACTGTGGAGCCTTTCTGAACATAGGGTTCTGCGTGACCTCAATGGTCACAAGTCCACGAAGGGTGACTCGTTCTCAGAAGTCAAGGAGGTCCCTTTAAGCCTGAGTTTCCCTCTGGTCTTACAGACTTAGCTTCAGTATCAAATTTGCGATGGGCAGGTTTCTGTCTGGTCTTCTAGGGGTCCTTGGCCATCAGCCCTGTCATGTTTGCCTTTCAGATATATTACTAATAACTCTCCATCGCCTCTACCATTCTCTGGCTCACATCCCCGTCATCTCTGATACACACCCCGTAGCTGTCTTCTACCTGGAGCCCTGCAGACTTGTTTCTATACCGCACAGCCAGACGGATCTTTCCAATAAACCTTTGGTATGGGTTTTGATCTCCTATAGGCCATAGCTTACAGCAGACTTCTCATGTTGATGGTCCTGGTGTAGAGACTGCACGGACACCGCTTTGGTTTGACCTACGCAATACCCAGTGTGCATTTCAAGACCTTAAAGCCAATACTTAATGTTTGGGAGATTTCACCTATTGAAATTCAGATTTTTACAAAGAGAAGACCTGGCTACTCTGGGCTCTTGTGTTGCTGGGCTGGTGGCCTAGAGAACCTGTGGATATGGGGAGGAAGATGACTTGGATTTGCTTTCAGGGCAGACTTTGTTCTGGCAACATCATCACTTTCGCTTATGTAAATGCAAAGCAGGTTTCTGAGGGAGTGCCGGGAGGCAACTGGGAATGCTGATCGTTTATCTGAGAAGTGAAGTTCTCCACCTTCATCGTGTGAGTTGATGTATGTGTTGTAGCAGCCTTTGGTTGCTTTTTAAAAATATATATATTTTATTGATTTTTTACAGAGAGGAAGGGATAGAATAGAGAGCTAGAAACTTCGATGAGAAACATCGACCAGCTGCCTCTTGCACACCCCCTACCGGGGATGTGCCCGCAACCAATGTACATGCCCTTGACCGGAATCAAACCCGGGACCTTTCAGTCTGCAGGCTCTACCACTGAGCCAAACCGGTTTCGGCCTTTGGTTGCTTTTTTAGGAGAAATCGTTCTAGCCGGTGTCACCATTGGTCACCTTGAGGTCACTATTTGACCTCTTCTGATCTTGACCTCTTTCCCCAAGCTTGTCTTGCCCTGTCCCTCACGCTTAGACCAGGCGCTGCACCCCTGGAGTGCTTTTGGCCCTCCCAACCTTCCTGCCTTTCCTATAGCTCTTCTCTTGGCTCAAACCCTCCTCTCTCCAGGCCCACTGACAGCGGCCCAGGAAACCTTTGCTAAGAGCCTCCCCCAGAGCCCTGCCCAGGAACTCTGCTGGAAGTAGGTGAGGAAAAAAAAATTTTTAAGGTACCATTTCCAGGCATAATTACATATTTTATTTATTTTTTATTTTTTAAAATATATCTTATTGATTTTTCACAGAGAGGAAGAGAGAGGGATAGAGAGTTAGAAACATCGCTGAGAGAGAATAATCGATCAACTGCCTCTTGCACACCCCCCACTGGGGATGTGCCCGCAACCAAGGTACATGCCCTTGACCAGAATCGAACCTGGGACCTTTCAGTCCGCAGGCCGACGCTCTATCCACTGAGCCAAACTGGTTTCGGCAGGTGAGGAAATTTTAAAGTTTTTTTTTTTTTAATACTCAAGGACCAGGCTGTGTTCTAAGGTTCCTTCCAGCCCAGCGATTCTGAGCTGCTGTGGTTCTTCCAATGCCTGTGCCTACTTATTGCCACACCTTTGGTATTTAGTTGGCTTTTGAAGTTGTACTTTGGAAAGGAGCTTTGCTTGCGCTGTCCCGGTTAATGATGAGGGCAGCGCTAGCGTTATCTCCACTTTACAGATGAGGACGTGGAGTTTCCTCCAAAACTGACACTCCCAATGGATTATCTGTGGCTGTGTCTTATTTCTCCAAATAGATCCTATCCTTGTTGAAAGCCATGAATTGTGCCTCTGTTGCTAGGCCCCGTCACCCAGCCGGGACTCAGTAAAATTTACGTGATGAGAAGAGTGGTTCACTCGACCAGTATGTATCGAGGCCTAGACGTGGCTCTGTGGGGATGCAAGTTGAGAAGATGGGTGTGTGCCAGTTATATGAAAAGATGTGCTTCCTGCCTGTGCACAATAACAATAAAGAGTTCTGGATCTTGCCGGTTTGGAGTTAGGCGGGCCTACAGCTAGCTATGCCTCAGTTTCTTCTTTTGTAAAGTGGGGCCAATAATGGTACATGTTTTGTATCATGTTTTTAACCAGGGTGATTTTACCCTGGAGGAGGCATTTGGCAAAGTCAGGAAATTGTGTGTGTGTCATAACTAGGGTGGAGGGAGTACTGACCTTTACTAGTAGGGATGCTGCTACTAGTAAATACCTTATTTAAAAAAAAAATTTATTAAGGTATTATATGTGTACATAGCTTACCATTGCCCCCCCCCCATACATGTACTAGTAAATATCTTATAACGCAAGGACAGACCCTAAGTTACCCAGCCCCATGCTGAGGCCGGTTTGGCTCAGTGGTAGAGTGTCGGCCTGCAGACTGAAGGGTCCCGGGTTCGATTCCGGTCAGGGGCATATATACCTTGGTTGCGGGCACATCCCCAGTGGGGGGGGGCGTGCAGGAGGCAGCTGATCGATGACTCTCTCTCATCGATGTTTCTAACTATCTCTCTCCCTTCCTCTCTGTAAAAAAGTCAATAAAATATATTAAAAAAAAAAAAAAAAGAGTTACCCAGCCCCAAATGTCAATTGTGCCAAAGTTGAGAAGCCCTGCCTGGTAGGGTTGAGGGGATGAAGCAAGAACCTGGAGGCAGTGAGTCTGGCCTAGTTCACTGTTACTCTAAGAAAACCATCTCAAAAGATTGCAAAATCGGCTTTCAAGATGGGGGACGCCAGAAAGCTCAATTTCAGCCGCACGTGTGATACTTGCCAGGGAAAAGCCCCGTGCTCGGGGTTCCGTGCTCTCCTGTGTAGAGGTGGTGACAGACTCACGGAAGATTGTCAACGAGGGTTACACTGTGTACTAACGTGAGCTGGCAAGGGTTTATCAGGGCTGCAAAAACAATCATTAATTTTTAGGGTGTTTCTGGTAAACTTCCTGCTTGCTTAACTAGTTTGTTCGGCGGAGACAATTTTGGTGCGCGCCTGTAAATCCTCTGCTGATGGAGGATGTTTTAGGGAGCGGATTTCCAAGTTATATTTTGGCGAGTGGGGCATGAAAAGGGTGTTTTCACGTCAAGAAGCCTAATGTGTTCCCAGGCCTGTGTTGAAGACAAAGGCACCTCTCCCCTTGTTTACCGCCACGCCTGCCTATTGCACAGTGCTTTGGTGTTTGTAGGAGTGGTGTGGGGAGCTGCTGGATTTCCATCTATTGTTTATTGTAGATTTGCCGTTGAGATTGTTACATAAATTTTTTTTTGTAATTATAAAAGTAATATATGCACCACTTGGAAGGTCTGAGTAGTAGAGAAAAAAAACATAAAGACAGAGTTTTAAAAAATCATCAGTAACACTACCACGCAAAGGTACAACTACTGTTGGTGTGCTTCCTTTCATTCAGATATTTTTTCCCCCATATTTTAAAAATATTTTAATAGATTTTTTAGAGACAAAGGAAGGGAGGGAGAGGACATGGATCAGCTGTCTGCTGCACACTCCCTACTGGGATAAAGCCCAAAACCCAGGCATCTAACTAGCTCTGGCCAGGAATCCAACCAGCAAATGCCTCGGTGCATGGGACCAACGGAGCCATACCCACCAGGGCATTCCTCCCCCTTCCCCCCCATTTGGAATATTCTGAGCATATGATTTTTGTGTTCTACTTTGTCAGTTAACATATTTTATTTGCCTTTCCCCACACTATGAAAAGGTCTTTACATATGATTTCCAAGAACTGCAATATTCCATGTATGTTGGTTTCATGATTTATTCAGTCCCGTTGCTGCCAGAAAGGGAACCTGGAACAGGTTTACCGGGGCTGGCCTGTGGTGTGTGGGTTCTGGGACTTGGTGCCCGAAAAGATGTCGCAACGTGAGTCCAGGTGATTTTGAGAGGGCGTTGCTTAAAGCTGAGGACACTGAAACAAGGAAGGGCCTGGGGTAGAAGCAGCCGCAGGAGAGAGCCCAGGCGGGGCTGCTTTAGCTCAGGGAGGGGCAGAGGAAGGGGGCCTTGGAGACAGGTCCAGGGGCTTAGCCCGAGAGGAGCTGCTACTTCCTGTTCATCTCCAGGTCGTAAGTCTCATGGGGGCGCTTAGAGTTTAGGAGATGCATGTGTGGGGGCTAGGAGGTGGAGGGTATACTCCCGAGGGTGCTGGGTCCTTTATTTTGAAGGTTTTTTAAAAAAAGCTTTGCGTTTAGGGGAGGTTTCAGCAGACATGAGTCATGGGAGCTGGCCCCGACATCTCTTCTTCTCCCACCTACGTGGCTTTGCTGGTTTCCTGGGTCTGGAGCTGAAATACCACTGAGGCCTAGATGGTATCTCTAAGGAGGGGAAGGTCAAGGGGTCTAAACCGCATGACCAGCGAAATGCCAGGGGGGGAAAGGCCACCCCAGGGGTGAGGCCCAGCGCCAGTTTTGCTCACTGCTAGGCACCGGGGCTGGCCGCCCTGGTGACCTTCAGTACGTGGCTGTCAATTGCTCAGCCAGTTTGTTCAGCTATGGGTCTCATTTTCTCCATTCCACTCGCCAAGGAATTTCTCTAGCTTATTCTAGATGGTGCCTCACCATTGTAGAGCACACGGCCCCTTCGGAATACTTGATGAGTATCTTTATGCAGCCAGTGTTTTCTGTATTTCAGATTGTTCTGATCTTTACGGTGGGCGATCAGAAGTAGGACCAAAGGATGCGGACATGTATGGACATCTCAGTCGACATTGCTGTCAGTTGCCAAAAGTGTCCATTAACTTTGGCTGCCTTTAGCAGAGTGATATTTTCATTTGAATAACATTTGCTAATTTTCTAGGAGTAGTTTGTTTTTCTTTTCTTTTTTATTTCATATTAATGAGATCAAAAATGTTTATATGACGACTGGCTATAGTTCCTGTTCTTAACAAACTGTTCATGTACTTTGATCATTTTATCTATTGGATCTTAGTTGTCATAAACTCTAGTTTATTATATTTCAACTCATTAACCTGTTTAGTTACCGCACACATTTTCACCCAGGTTTTTTCTTCTTCTAATTTTTTTATTTGTTTGTCTTTTATTTTTGTTTTTAGTCATATAGACATTTAAACATTTTAGCTAGTCAAATCTATTGGTTTTCTTTTCTACCTGGGGTCTTCAGCTTTGGCTAGACTGAAATGAACCCTTTCTGCTCTGGAAGTCACTATACTGTGCCATCTGTGTTTGAAACTCAGTCCCCAAATGACCCCTTCTAGAGTTTCCTAATGAGGATAAATGGACCTCAAATGTTTATTCTAATATGGCCATCCATTATATACCATGGAAAACCGTGTGTGTGTGTGTGTGTGTGTGTGTGTGTGTGTGTGAGAGAGAGAGAGAGAGAGAGAGAGAGAGAGAGAAATTGATGTGGGCCAAGGCTCCCTTTGGTTTGGTTTTGCTCAGGGTGGAAATGTGTTTCCTGGAGGCAGGGGCCTTCCATAGATTCTGTGGCTGTGGCTATGCCTGGCCCAGCATTGACCCACACCAGTTTTTTGGTTTAGTGCATGAGAAGGTAGACTGGACCGAGACTGTGGTGGCAGAGTCCCGTCCACGCCTCGTGCCCCAAGTGTTGTTCTCTTGGGCTCCAGGCTCTGCCTTGCTCAGTCTCCTCAGGGCAACTCCCTGTCCCGTGGGCAGACTCGCAGCAGCCCAGAGCCTGCCACCGTCCCCCAGCCACATCAGCCAAGAACAGGGAGGTAGCAATAACAACTAGTGTTGATCTGTTTTTGCAAAGCCCTGTTCATTGGGGCCTTTTTATATGCTTCTCAGCTCAGCCTTAGGAGATTAAATTCTACTAGTATTTTCATCTCCATTCATTTGGAGCAAACTACCACCCAGCAGAAACATAATTAACACGGAGAGCGTCTGACTCAAGACCTGGTCCTCTCTACTTGTGAAACAGTTCTATCATTGTAATGTCCTGATGCTGCTGCTGGGGCAGAGGGTAGGAGCAACTATTTTAAGTTTTGGAGTCAGATATATCTTGGGTGGATTCCAAGCACAGTCATGTCTTAACATTGCGACTTCATTGCTCACCCGGCCTGAGCCTCAGTTTTCTCACCTGTAAGATGGGAATAAGGTCTACCTGGTAGGAATACTACAAAGATTAAATTAAGAAAATACAGTCAAGCCTGACCGACGCAGTGGTTGAGCATAGACCTTTGAACCAGGAGATCATGGTTAGATTCTCAGTCAGGGCACGTGACCTGGTTGTGGGCTTGATCCCCAGTGCAGGGCATGCAAGAGGCAGCCAGTCAGTGATTCTCTTTCATCATTGATGTTTCTATTTCTCTCTCTCTTCCTCTCTCAAATCAAAATAAATATATTAAATAATAATAATAATCCATTCAAGATGCCAAGCACAGTAACTGCTCTTTCAGTGTAGGAGCTCAGTGACGACTGTTTCCCATCTCAAAGCTAAAAATGCTGCTGTTCTCTTTTGTTTAAAAATTTAGGATAACGGGTAAACCCGTTCAGTCTGGTAAAGTTTTAGTAAATATTATGGGTATTTAAGTGCAAGAACCTTTTTTTTTTTTTTTTTAATCTGACCTCTTTATTTTTCTGTTTAGTAGCTGTGTTTTTTGTTTGTTTGGTGTGTGTGTGTGTTTTTCCTGTTAAGGATGTCACCTGATTTTCTGAAATCCTTCTGCTTGGAAAATTTCACGATGATTCCCCAGCTTAGGACTCTTCCCACAGCCCAAATAAAACAGGAATTGCCCACGTGTTTGTGTAAAAAGCAGAGACAGCGTTTTGGAATGGCAGCTACTCCGTCATTCCTTTACGCCAGGGGCAGGAA
This sequence comes from Vespertilio murinus, assembly GCA_963924515.1. Lineage (NCBI taxonomy): Eukaryota > Metazoa > Chordata > Mammalia > Chiroptera > Vespertilionidae > Vespertilio > Vespertilio murinus. The sequence goes on along the minus strand of OZ004707.1, from coordinate 163,484,782 downwards.
CCTTTCTTCTGCCAAGAGCCATTTGGGTATTTATAACTTCATTGATGGTCCGTACCCAATTACCAGAGGGAAAGTCAGCCTGCTCTATTTGCTCAGACACTTGATTAACTCACCCCCAATGCCTTGGCAGGGCCAGACCAAATGGCTTCTCACGCCTCATACAGCCCGCAGGCCGGACGGTCCCCGCCCTTTTGGCATCATTCATAGAGTTGTTACTTGCCCATGTGTAATAAGAATTCAGGCAAAAGAGCAGCCTTTAAAAGAAAAGAAAAAAAAAAAAGGAAAAAAAAGGCTGTAGAAAATCATGGGGAAAAACAAGTGTTAAAAACCCCAGGAGAAGAGTTGTTGAGTAAATCTTCATTTTTTTTTTAATGCCACATATAAATTGGGTTAGATTTTATTGGCTTTATGCTAGATCTCGTTAACCACATAAAAATAACTGTATGTTTGCGTGGACTTTTTCATTTTCATAAATTGAGCCAAGTAATTGTAAAATGTTGTTTTCTTTGAATTATAATGTAACCCAAATGCAGTCTTTTTTTTCTATGGAGTTTAAGATAACACCCTTTAAAAAAAATAAGGCTGTAGAAAATCATGAGGAAAGACAAGTGTTAAAAAACCCAGGAGAAGAGTTGTTGAGTAAATCTTCATTTTTTTTAATGCCACATATAAATTGGGTTAGATTTTTATTGGCTTAATGCTAGATCTCGTTAACCACATAAAAATAACTGTATGGTTGCGTGGACTTTTTCATTTTAATAAATTGAGCCAAGTAATTGTAAAATGTTGTTTTCTTTGAATTATAATGTAACCCAAATGCAGTCTTTTTTTTTCTAGGGAGTTAAAGATAACACCCTTGGAGAATCTTCTTTGAAATATGTCTTAGAACTTATTTATTTTTTTTTGTCCCTGAAGCCAAGGTTGCATTTTCAACTGTACATCATCTGATATTGGAATATGGGAAAGGTTAATGTGCAGGGTTAATAACTAAACTTCTAGCTCCTATTCTGGGAAGTTTAGATCTGTCATCCTATGGTTTTTTCATCCTCCACACCCATCCCATCCCCTTGGTAGGAATAGGGATGTAAGAATGGGAAAGCCTTTTAAAATATAATTTATATAAATTCATGAATTAGTTGCATTTTTATATAATGCACGCCATACGTGTATATGCTTTGCATAAAACATGGATACAGTTAAGTATCAGTGATTGAATGAAATTTGCATGGTTTTTAAGTTACCTCTTAGGTCCAGAGCTCAAGGATCAAAGTGAGTGAACTGTTGGCCAACTCTTGTGACTATTGCACATTGAGTGTAGGTCATTATAAAATGCCACACCCAGTTTTAATGGTCAGTGGACACTCGTTCTCCTAAAATTCCGTGCCTATCCCTTAATTTCTTAATTTGCAGCCAAAGTCTCCACTAAGGGCAGAGGTGGTGGTGGTGATAATGGCAAAGAAAGTGTGGAAGAATCAAGTTGGTGCTGACTTGACTGTTGATTTACAGGATACAAAGGACTAAAGAGTATGCCTTGTGATCCCGAGATAGCAGCCCAGTGGAGCAGCCTGTGCTGATCACTTCAGCCAAATCATTTTGGCAACAGCCTTTGAAACAAAGCCTAGGAACCCAGCAAGTCTTTCTGGGCATTTCTTGTTGCTGGCTGGTTGGCTAATGGAGTAAATAGAGTAATTAGCTCTCATTAGCACTCCCACAAGCTGTAATGCATCCACCTGAGGCAGAGATGCTTGCTTCTGTTACTGAGACCATGAAAACCCTCCTCTGATCTCTTCAGTCCGGGGTTTTCGAGTTGCAGAAACAGAATGCCAACTTGGCAAGAGCGAAATCCAACAAGTGCTTCCAATAGCAGGACTTACTGACCGGGTGGAAAGGCTTTCCTGAGAACAATGACTGTGTCTAAGAAACCGGTGAGCTGTGGGAAGCTTTTTCTTCTTCTTCTTCTTTTTTTTTTTCTTCTCCTTCTTGAATATACGACTTACATGAACCAGGTTGGTCACAGACATTGAATACTGGTGGTCATATAACTCGATCCCCTTAGCTTGTCAGTTGTACTTCAGAAGCTGTGGTCTGCATCAACAGGGTCTGGACTGTTTTCAGTCACTGAGAGACAGACACAGAGAGAGAGAGAGGCCTTTGATGGTGGTTTATGGCCCTTTTTAGGAGAACTGGCTATCAGTAGTCCTTGTTCTCATGAAATACAGAAAAGGAGGAGGGAGACAATGTTTTGAGACTTTGCACACAGCCTGGAGAAATATATAGACATTTTTTAACGTGGCATAATTTCTATTTTATTATATTTCACTTAAGTATTATTATTTTTTTTAATCCTCACTGAGAACATGCTGAGATAGATAGAGAGAAACATTGATGTGTGAAATAAATACTGATCAATTGCCTTTTATATGTGCCTGAACCTGGTGGTATTGAACCTGCAACCCAGGTATGTGCCCTGACTGGGAATCGATCTGGCAACCTTTTGGTGCATGGGACAACACTCCAACCAACTTGAGCCACTCAGGCACATTGGTATAATTTTATAGGAAAGAACCCTGAACTGAGAATCTAAGTAATCTTATCCCAACATTGACCAGTTGTGTGATCCCGGGCACGTCTCTTAATCAGTCATGCAGTTGAGATAATTATATCAGCCTGGTCCGCACAGGGAGAGCTCTGAGGGTCAAATGAGACAGATGTGCAAAAAGCTGTAAAGTGTTAAGCAGTAGTATGATTTCAGGGTGAGATTTTCACATGAAGTACGTCATCTACATTTTCAACATCCTGCATGGAAACCTCTGACAATAAGGTACAGACACTAGGCAAGTACCTGCGTTTCCTTTGACGTGTACTCCTGTGACACCCCCAGCTCCGTCCCTACACCCTCAGTTGGACCAGAGCCCGAGTGACTGACTACCAGGAAGCTCCTTGACATTTTCCGGGAGATGGCACTGCCTCCTGGGCAACTTGGGAGCAGCCGCTCTGGATTCCTGCTCTGACCTGTCTGCCATCTGCTTTCTCGGGGCTGCAGTCAGCACTGCAGAGTCACCAATAACCTATCAGCTCCAGGAATGGTTCTCTGTGATCAAGAGATTGAAATGTTGGGAATAAAGTATTCAGAATGCATTTTCATACTTCTGTGTAGAGCTGTTCTTTTCTATCGTGTTAGCATGAAGATTTGCTAGGAGTTGAGGTTATAAAGCATGTATGTCTTGGGGCTGGGGGAAGGGCATACTCTAATGGCTAAGGCTGAGAACTCCAGAGCTAGCCTCCTGTCCTCTGGTGTCAGTGTGGAATGCCACAGGATGTTGCGATGTGCAAATTTCTAGCCTGGTGATGTCTCACCTCCCTTGCTTGTGAGCCTGTGAAACTCCTGTGCCTGTTGACTCTGTTGGGTTGGTGGTCAGAAAGTGATCTGAACTGATTTTCAAAAATTTGTAATTTGTTTAATATGCTTTTATTGATTTTTAGAGAGAGGGGAAAGGAGAGGGTTAGAGAGATGTAAACACTGATGAGAGAGAAACATTGATCGGTTGCCTCCTTCACACCCCCCAAAGAGGGTTGAACCGGAAACCCGGGCATGTGCCCTGACCTGGAATCAAACCGGTGACCTCTTGGCTCATGGGTCGACACTCAACCACTGAACCACCCTGGCTGGGCCAAAAAATTGTTGTTTTTAAACCGAATCACAAATATTTTTTTCAAAGACTGTTTCCGCCTTCATAGTACTCCTGATAGAACATATTTCTCTGGGACCTGTAACTTTGTCTGAACAAGTGAAAAAAAAATAGCTTGATATTTAGAAAACTGCTGGTCTTTGACTGGGTTCGATAGGAGCACACTGACACCGGGAGTTGGGTGCAGAAGGATTTTATGGGCAAGGAGAGGAAGGTGGCAGGATCCAGCAAAGGAGAAGCTGAGCAGCAATGCAGCTGCAGCTGAGGTCCCAGCTGCCCTGAAGGGAGCTCCAGCCGGGATGGCTTTCTGAGTTGTCCCCAATTGAGGCAAGGGGCTGGACCCCTGTCTCCCTGAGTCAGCCAGTTGTTGGCAGCTTAGGAACACCTTCTGAGGCATCACTTTGGGTGAAGCAGTGTCCTGCAGCTGGCTGGGACATTCCCTGTGAGCAGCCAGGGATGGGTGTGCTGGTCCTAAAAATGGCGTCTGTGTGGAGTACACCAGTATTTACTATCCTATAAAAACAAACAAACAACCTAACCCCTTAAAAAAGAACCAAACAGCAGTAGGCAGCACCGACATCCCAGTCAGGCCCTGCATCTGCAGAGTTAGAGAGTTGGATCCCTCAGCAAAGCTGAAGGAAGAGATCATACCCCTTTATTAATGATAAATCAGATCTCTAGCCTCTCAAAGCTTCCTGGGATACGTGGACGCCAGTTCCACCTGCTTATGGTGGAGCAGGGCCAGCTTCTCCCTCTATTTGTGAAGCGGTTGACCCAAAATTTCCCAAGCGTGAATTACTCCTGCGTGTTTAGAATATTCATCGCATGCATCCCGAAAAGCAGTTGTTTCTGAGATAATGTAATTCATGTTGAGTTTATGGAATTGGTGGTTTGTCACCTCAGAAGGCCCACGGACCTTCAAACCCAGACGTCTCCAGGGAACCCCAGGGAGGGAGGGCAAAGAGGGGAGAGCATAGCTTGTGTGGAAGTGCCAGCCGTCTGATGCGGTGTGTTAGCCGGGGCTAAGGATCATGGTTGAGGAGCTCTGCTGCCAGAGGATACGTCAATGTGCCGTGAAGAATTGAATCAGTGTTCTGGCATGTCCAAAAGCCAGTGTGTTCAGCAAATGTCTGAAACCGTCTGGCAGGGTTTGAGGGATGAGTAAACAAGCCCGAGAGCCATACCTAATGTCTTTGCCAACTGCACATTCAGTCCTATCTCCGGTTCTCTTTCGTTTTCTGTCTCCTCGTCGTCGGGGAAGGAGGGGACGAGCCCCGCTGACCCACCATCTCAGCAGTTTGAGGGGGCGGCGGCGGGGACGGGGAGTGCGGAGCCCGATGGTGACAGCGTGTGTGTGTGTGTGTGTGTGTGAGTGTGTGTGTGTGTTCGTGTGTGTGTGTGTGTGTGTGTGTGCTGACCAGTGGGCTTCCCTTCCCAGGAAGTCCCCCTTTACCTCCTATAGAGCCCCGCGGCCTTTGCCTCGACCTGGGTCACTACCCAGGAGCTCAGCGCTGTAGTGCCAAGTCATAGGCCATGCTACCAACCCGTTTCCATTGCGGGGGTCACGGTTCCTTAGGCAGAAACTAAAGAACTCCAGAGGCCATGGTGAGAGGTCCCGTGATAAAAACACACGTCTCTGAACCTCCCGGAGAGATGTGACGGCGGGGGGTTGCATGCGAAGCAGACCATCTGCCAGCTGGTTCGTGGAATTGCCTGCAAATGGAGGAGGCGTACAGTCAAAGCTCCTCAGAGGAGAGGGAAGGGAGCGAGCACAGCGGCTGCTGCCGAGGAAGGGCCGAGGGCGAGGCTGCCCAGCGGGCGCCCTTTGCTGCCTCGAACTCTCCCCCTTTTTCTCTGAGTGACCCTGAGGTCTCAGGGGATCCCTCAGTGCCAGGAACAGACAGACAGCCTATTTGGGGGCAGGGCGAGTCCTAACCTTGAGCACGTCTTTCCCTGGCCGCTCGTCTCTGACTTTCTGACATGCCTGCACATGCGCGTTTATCATTGGTGTTCTGGAAATTTCAGAGGAGGGCTCTTGAGCTATGCCTTTTCATTGTGGCTCACGTCTGCCAAGGGTGAATAAAGGAGAGTTTCCAGGAAGTGCAGTGCTGTGTCAAGAGAAATGACTTACTAGGAGGGAAAATTTTGAAGACATTGAATTTTTATTTATTTTACTCATATATTTTTATTGATTTCAGAGAGGGAGAGGGAGAGGGAGAGAGAGAGAGAAACATCAATGATGAGAGAATCATGGATCGGCTTGAGCCTGTAACATGGGCATGTGCCCTGACCGGCAATCGAACTGTGACCTCTAAGTTCATAGGTTGACGCTCGACCACTAAGCCACACAGACAAGCAAAGAGGAACCAGAATTAAAAAAAAAATAAATTAAAAATAAAAATATGGCTGAAACCGGTGTGGCTCAGTGGTAGAGCGTTGGTCTGTGGACTGGAAGGTCCCGGGTTCGATTCCGGTCAAGGGCATGTACATTGGTTGCCGGCACATCCCCGGTAGGTGGTGTGCAAGAGGCAGCTGGTCGATGTTTCTGTCTCATCGACGTTTCTAGCTCTCTATCTCTCTCCCTTCCTCTCTGTAAAATATCAATAAAATGTGTATATATAAAAAAATTCTTAATTAAAAAAATAAAAATAAAAATATGGAGGAAAGCCCATCACGAAAAGGGAGAACCGGAAGTAAATCTGCAGGGCGGTGCCTGGAGCTGTCGGAAATAAACCGAGAGCAAGGGAAATGGAGAAGGGTCGAAAGCATTGCCTGCTAGGGCTGGCCGGAGGCTGAGGACACAGCCCCCACTAGGCTTGGAAACCCCTCTGACACTCAGTCCTCACACACCCGCCCTATCCACATGCCCCCGCCCCCCCCCCCCCCCCCCCCGCGCCCTTCCTCTGCTTTGGCCTCCATGCACCTGGGGCAGGAGGGTCTGACACACTTCTGGGGAGGATGCCGTCGGCGGTTTCCAAGGGGAGACCTGGAAGTGTGGGAAGGCTCCGCTCCTGCGGCTGGTGTTGCATAGCCTCCCTGAGGAAGGACACCGTGGTGACGGCACAGCTTGGGAAGCAGGCGGACCTCCGCTACTTAATCAGGCTCTGGCTTCAGTGCGGGGCCTCAGGAAGCAGGGTGCTGCGTGAGGCTGGCTCTGTTTCGTAGGGTTATTGTGAGGGGTGTAGTGGGGTTTAACGAAGTGCTCTACACTAACTGCTAACCCGCCAAGAGCTATAACTGGGTTTGTAAAAAACACAAAACCTCCACTACTGGCCCCACCGTATAAACTTGGAGTTGAGTGCCGTCTCAGGAGGCTGTTAGATTCTATAAATGACCCCAGGTGGGGGCTGGACACTGACCCCAGGCTCTGGGGTGGGTGGCTTACAGCAGCTGCAGGCCCTTGTAAAGGGCCCGAGTGTCTGTACATTGTCCCCCCTGGACATTCCTGGACTTCACGTCCCTCACCTTTCCCCTCGGCTGCTCCGGCAGGGACATCATCCACGTCAGCTCGCAGTGCACCCAGGCGCTCTTTACATTTCCGAGGACAATGGTTTGCTCCGTTAAAATCATATAAATGTTTACGCACCTCCGCAGCATCCCTTACACACGAGACACTGGCCACGTAAGGGTGCAGAATGCAATAGGATATCGGTGCTGCGTTAGGGGTTTACACAAGGCTATGTTACTTATAACACCTCTGGGAGAGGAAGGCACTGTCACCAGTTTTACACAGATTCTGTAACTTGCTCAGGTTCAGAGAGAATACCCAAATGGAATGTAAGATGCCATTAATTATAAGACCCATTCCATTTCAGCAATATTAAAGTGTGAAAAGTATATATTTTTACTTAATGAAATGTAGTAAATAACAGAGCCTGTAGGCTACCCCGTTTCTGTCTGTTTTCACAGCGGGTGTTTTTCTGTTTTTGTTTTTAATCCGAAACACACACAAGGGCTTATCTGTCTAGCCGGTGAAGATAAAACGGGCACAGATAAAGAGAACTAGGAATGTGTGAGGACTTGAAAGAGCAGTAATACGGATGCTGGTTCATAAGAGTGTTTCAGTCTGAGGTGGATACTGTTATGTTCTCTTTTTTTTATAAATAAGGAAACTTATAGGTAGGTACTCTCCCATTTTCAAATGAGAAAACTGACACACAGAAAAGTTCTCAAGGTCACATAGCTGCTACTAAAGGTAAATTCCATACCATGTATGTAAGAGTTCCAATCCTATATAATAAAAGTGTAGTATGCAAATTGTCCCCTCGCCTGGGAGTTATCCGAGAGTTCGATCAGGGGGGCACAAAGGGAGGCCCCTGGGGTGGCAGGCAGCCGGGGAAAGGAAGGGAGTACCTGGCTGGCAGCTGGCAGCTGCTAGGAACCCTACCAGTGCACACATTTTGTGCACTGGGCCTCTAGTTTTATTATAATCACTAGAGGCCCAGTGGGGTGGGGAGGGGGTTGTCCCTCAGCCCAGCCTGCACCATCTCTAATCTGGGATCTCTCTCACAATCCAGGACTGCTGGCTCCCCACTGCTCGTCTGCCTTCCTTCCTGATTGCCCCTAACCGTTTCTGCCTGCCAACCTGATCACCCCTAACCACTCCTCTGCCAGCCTGTTTGCCCCCAACCTCCCTCCTCTGCTGGCCTGATCATCCCTAACTCCCCTCCCCTGCAGGATTGATTGCCTCCAACTGCCCTTACAGGTCTGGTCCCTCTCAACTGCCCTCCCTTGCAGGCCTGGTGCCTCCCAACTGCCTTCTGCTGGCCATCTTGTGGTGGCCATTTTGTGTACACATGGGGGCAGGATCTTTGACCACATGGGGGCAGCCATCTTGTGTGTTGGAGTGATGGTCAATCTGCATATTACTCATTTATTAGATAGGATAGAGGCCTGGTACACAGGTGGGAGCCTGCTGGTTTGCCCTGAAGGGTGTCCAGGATCAGGGTGGGGGGTTCCCTTGGGGCATGAGGCAGCCTGAGTGAGGGGCCTGTGGTGGTTTGCAGGCCAGCCATGCCCCCTGGTGACCCAAGTGGAGGCCCTGGTACCTGGAATTTATTTACCTTCTACAATTGAAACTCTGTAGCCTGGAGAGGAGCCAAGCCTCCTTCTCGATCCTTGGCCAGCAGCCATTTCTGTTGGAATTTATATATCTTCTACAATTAAAACTTTGTAGCCTTGAGTGGAGGCTTAGGCCAGCAAGGGCAGGTGGTAAGCTTGGCTTCTTCCATTGCTTGGGAAACCCAAGCCTCCCTCTTGCTCTCTGTGGCTGTAGTCATCTTGGTTGGGTTTATTTGCATACTTGCTCTGATTGGCTGGTGGGTGTGGCTTGTGGATATAGCGTGGTAATGGTTAATTTGCATATTACTCTTTTATTAGGTAGGATGACCTGGTTAAGTTTTCAGAAGAGTGTGATCTCATGGAGGGATGCTCATTGTCTTGTAGGAGCACCCTAACTCAGGCCTGGGGCCAGGAAGGATTCTCAGAGGGGCTGGCACCTAAACAAAGAGGGGAATGTCCATCTCCCCAACCCCAGCCTCTAAAAATAATTGTGGTTACCCTAGGCTACAGGCCTCTGCTGGTACCATCTTTCTAACCTGGTGCTAGCTAGAAGAGATGGGCTTTATTCATAATCTACATCCTCCCATTTCCAAAGAGCAATTGACATGGTTGAAAAGGATTATTGTAAAGTAGACAGTGGTTTCAGAATTAGGAGTGTGGTTGCATGGAAGGTCTTGGAAATAAAATAAAAAATGGGGGAAACCTTCCAAGCACCTATTTGATGTGGTTGTGAGCTTTAAGCCAGACGAGCAGCCGGGCAGCTTTGGTGTTATGTCCGGCCTGCCTAGGCCCTGGGAGGGCCCCATCTGTGCTTATACGCTGGCTGGCCAGTCTCTGACAGCTCAACGACGAGGCTTTTCATTTTTCTACTTTTATGGAATTAATGATTCTTATTTCAAGTATATGTGTTGCTAAGGGATGTGAAGATTGCGTGTCAAGCTGCCATCTAGAAATAAAGCAGAATATTTTTAAATGGATTTTTTTTTTGTTTTGTTACTTAAAAATATATGTTAGAGACTCTGAGGAAAGGAGGAGTGGGTGGGAGAGATTAATAAAAAAACTTAAATGCATATATTCATACCCCATGGACACAGACAATGTGAAGGCCTGGGAGTGGGGGTGGGGCGAGTGGTAGTGGAGGGAGCCAATGGGGGGAAACGGGCGACATCTGTAATATTTTTAACAATAAAGATAAATTTTAAAAAGCATATTAGCTTGAAAGATTAAAACATGCATCTTTATAGACTCTGGTTCATAAGGCAGAGATAGTAGAAGACTTTGACCCAGCGATTCCACTTTTGGGAATGTAGCTGAAGAAATCCTAAGTGTTGATTCAAAAGAATATGTGCAACCCTATGTTCATTGCAGCATTATTTACAACTAGAGGCCCAGTGCACAAAATTTGTGCATGGGTGGGGGATCCCTTCAACCCAGCCTGCATCCTCTCCAATCTGGGACATCACTCTCACAATCCTGGACCCCTGGCTCCTAATGGCTCACCTGCCTGCCTGCCCCTACGCCCTTGCCAGCCTGATTACCCCTCATGGCCCCCCTGCCAGCCTGGTCACCCCACACAGCCTGCTTGTTCAGTCATTTGGTCGTCCCTCGCTAACCCCCTGCCGGCCTGGTCATAGGCAGCCATCTTGTGAGGGTGTGAGGGTCAATTTGCATATTATCTCTTTATTACATCGGACAGCCAACATTTGGAAGCAGTCCAGGTGCCCATCAATAGATGAGTGGATAAAAGATACACTTGCACAATGGAATACTACCCAGCCATAAAAAAGAAGGAAATCTTACCTTTCCTGAGTGTATGGATGGATCTGGACAGTATTATGCTAAGTGGGATAACCCAGTGAGAGAAAGACAAATATAATGTGATTTCACTTATATGTGGAATCTAATGAACAAAATAAACAACATAGAAACAAAACAGATACAGAGAACAGAGTGACAGCCTTCAGAGGGGAGCCGGGGTGAAATAAGTGAAGAGATGAAGCAAACCGTCCACACACACACACACACACACACACACACACACACACCCCGCCCAAACTACCACACACACAAACTCATGGACCCAGGAAAAAAGATTACCAGAGGAAAGGGGATAGAGGACGTGGAAGAGGCTAAACGGGGGTGGAAGGGCAGGGGGGTAAATGGTGACGGAAGGCGACTAGACTTTGGATGGTGAGTGCGCAGCGCAGTGTGCAGATAATCTAGAATTATACACATCAAACCTACATAAATTCATTGACCAATGCCACCTCAATAAATTTGGTTTAAAAGTATAAGGCTTTGAAAGAAGCTTGCAGCATTGCCGAGTCTCAAACTGCGTCCCAGGCATCTGTGAACCCCACCAGAAACCTCCGACCCTCCGTTCCTTTATCTGTAAAACGAGGGCAGGGTACATATTGCAGACTTCTCAGGCTTCAAAACTGCTTTTGACTCAAACATTTCTTCTGACTCAAAAATTCTAGCACACCTTTTGTTCTAATTCACCAGAGGTCTGCCTCATCCCAGGTGGTGTGTGTGTGTGTGTGTGTGTGTGTGTTTCTGAATTCTCTTGTCAGTGAATTGAAATAGATACTACATTTTATATTTTGATCACCTGCAGATTGCATTTCAAAGGGAGAGTATTTTGGACACCCCCCTCCCCCCCAATACACACACACAGAGAATAGAGAGCCTTATTGTTAACACAGAGAATTGAGCTGCGGTAGGTTTTGAGTTTTGAGGGGAGGGTCACAATTCCCTTTGGCTGCAGTAATCCCTGACTGTCAGCCCCACAGCCAGCGTCCAGCTGAGCTGTCCTGGACTGCGGTGAGGAGCACTGGCACTGTGTATAGGTTTATTGACGGGATGTCTGGAGCAGAGAGCAGTTGTTTGGGTTGCTTGAGAGAGGCCCAGCTGTGCAATAGAACATCACGGTTTGGACTGAGGGTCAGACAGAGCTGGGGGTGGGGTGGGGGAAGAAATGCATTCCTATTCAGCTCTCTGTGCCCCAGGTGGGACTGTCAAGGGGTGATTCCAAGTCCACGTTTCACAGGGGGAAAAGGCTCTCCTTTCCCTTGCTTCAAGGCTCTTTGGTAACAGCGAACTTACTACATTGTGCATGTCCCTGGTTGCTGCCTGGGGTGGGGGGGAGGGCAGATAGAGGATAATGGAAAACAAAGATGAACTCAGGTCTGCATTGGTATGAAAGAGTGAAATTTCTTTAACTTGGTGACTGATAAGTCTGATCTCTCCCTCGGGCCTTCAACAATGCAGCCTCTGTCATCACACAGGCCAGCTGGGCTGGGGATTGTGCTCCTCGGGGCTGCAAGTGAATGCTGTTTTGTGCCCCGCTATGCTGCGTTCTCCTGCGGCCCTTTCTGGCTCACAGATGGGTTGCCCCCACCGCTCTCTTAGCTGTCTGGAGGCTGAAGAGCTTTGGCTGCCCCGCGGATAGCCTGTTGACCCTCGTGTGAGCTGACTTCACGAGTGACCCTGCAGAAGCTGAGGGCCCAGCAAAGCTTTCTGGAAGAGTGCCCAGTGCATTATGGGACTGATGTGCTGCATGTTGGCAAAGCCCCTGGTACTTGATCAGTTCTCAATAAGCGGTTTTCACGTTCTGTGGCTAACTCTCTAGGGGAAACCGATTTTCCTCGAATTGGTGATTTATGAGTTGAATAGAAAACAATTCTTCACAAGGTTTATCTGGGACGATAAGGAAAGGGTCCCTAAGAAATTCACTGATCCTTAGAAAAAAAAATTTTTTTTTGTTATTTCAGATAGGAAGAGAAAAATAGAAACATTGATAAGAGAGAATCATGATCAGCTGCCTCCTATATACCCCCTTCTGAGGATAGAGCCTGCAACCAGGCATGTGCCCTGACTGGGAATTCAACCATGACCCTGTGGTTCATAGGCGGATGCTCAACCATTGAGCCACACCAGCTGGGTTTCACTGATCACTTTGAGTCTTATACTTAGGGACTCAGCATGCACAGCTCTAGGGCATTCCATTCACATCATTTATATCGCTAGCCTGCATTTGATTTCCTTAGTGATCTCCATACCTGTGAGAACATTTTCTGGGGTCCTCTACTGGAAGAGGGTGATGGAAGTGGCTGCTTTTCTTCCCTCCTCCATATCTTCCAAATTGATGAACTAGAATACATTCTGAATTATATGTGTTACTTAAATAATTGATTAAAGAGGCAATTTATAAGCAACTCTGAACATTTTTTTATTAAACTTGTTTGGGTTACATTGGTTAATACAATTATATGGGTTTCACCAAGCCAGTGTTGCTCAGTGGTTGAGTTTCAACCTGAAATCAATAAAAAAATATTAAAAAAATTATGTGGGTTTCAGGTTTACAATTCTATAATATATCATATTATCATATATATTGAATTGTGTGTTTAGCACCCAAAGTCAAGTCTTCCATTACCATATATTTGACTCCCTTTACCTTCTTCTACTTCTCCCTACCCCCTACCTCTGGTAACTGCCATACTGTTGTCTGGGTTTTTTTGGTTTGTCTTGTGTATTTGTTGCTTTCAGTTTTATATCCACATATGAGTGAAATCATGGTTCTTTACTTTTCCTGGCTGACTTCCTTTGCTTAGCACATTCTCGAGATCCTTCCGTGTTATCGCAAATGGTGGTATTTCATCTTATCTTTTGCTGAATAGTATTCCATTGTATATGTGCGCTCCATGACAAGCCACAACATTGAGCAGTGTCATTTGGGAATGGCAGCCCTTCAACAAAATGTAATTTGATACCAGGGGCTGCTTAACCATACCCATCTGGTTAACATGGAGTGGCTAAGTGTATGTTATGGCAAATGAATTAAAACTGGTCACCTGTGGACGTTAGCTGGCATTCCCATTAAGATTCCCTTTAAGTCTTAGAGATAATGTACATATCCGGGTGTAATTAAGATAGGAGCAGACACCAATGCTGGTAGAGATAGCTATTACACTCATCCCAACAGAACTGTTTTTTGTTTGTTTGTTTGTTTGTTTGTTTTTTAATATAGAAACATCAAAGAAGGGAGAGAATCACTGATTGGCTGAACGTCCCTTACCTGGGCATGTGCCCTTGCCCGGAATCCAACACAGGACCCTTTAGTCTCTATCCACTGAGCGAAACCAGCCAGGGCCTGACAGAACTGTTTTTCGCTCACTATTCCTTCCTTATATGTTGCCGTTCACCAGATTTCTTAGCCTAGGGAAGCTGTTCATCCTACTTAAAATGATTGCTTTACGAAAATTTGTATTTTCTTGGGTTAATAAAAAAGGTATGCACCAGGAGGAAAGGATTTGGGATTTAGAAGCACTTGCCACTGGGTTCTAATTCAGCATTTTTATCTGTGGCTGGGGGGGTGGTGGTTGAGACAAAGCTGTGGGCGACACCTGATGACAGTCTTATCTTCAGGAACAAATCCGTGCAAGATGACATGGTGAGGTGAAGCTGGTAATATATTAACTAACAGGGCTCTTTGTCAGGTTGTGAATTTACATTTTTAAAGGTCAACTAAAAATGGAGATGACTTGGTTTGACCAAAGCTTCCCGGATGTGATGCTCTCTCTGATCGTGGAAAGTTCACCTAAGCCATGTTGAGCAGGTTTAATGCCTGTTAGTATCCCATTTCCTGGAGATAACAGCCCCTTTGTGCTCTGTGTGGGAGAGTCTTATACTGAACTCCATACACTGCGGTGGATGCTGCCAATCTGGAAGGTTTCCAGCGTGGGGTGTGGAAGTAGTGTGACCAGGGGTCAGGGAATTGTGTCCTGTTAGGAGCGGCCTGAAGAACTGGAGCTTGGTGTCCCATGAAGTTAAGGGAGACAGGACTGCTATGAGAAAACCCTTGTCCGGGTTCCAAGCGGAAGAGGGAATAGGCTTGTATTGTTTGGTCCCCGAGGGCAGCCCTCAACTGGAGCTGAGACGGCGGTGGGACAGGCCCTGCCAGGAGCCAAGTGCGTCTACCAGCCATGGGCAAACTACGGCCCACGGGCTGGATCTGGCCCGTTCAGCTGTTCTATCCAGCCTGCGGAGCCAAAAGAGTGGAGGGTTCTCTTGCTCTCCCCTCCGCTCCTTCACCAGCAGCCCAAGATGAGAGTGCCAGCATGGTCAGGTTGCTTTTGTTCCGGCCCTCTGGTCCAGTTTAAGAACCCATTGTGGCCCTCGAATCAAAAAGTTTGCCTATCCCTGATCTAGCCCGTTAGCGGAGGTGGCAGAATTCCTCGCAATGCGTCAGAAAACATCCAGGCTCTGGGAGAGCGCTTGAGTCTTGGGTTGGTGTAGGTCCTTTCAACAGTAAAGTTCTATGATTTCCTAAAAGAGCCAGCTCCTCTTGTTCTTTGCAAAATTTTTGTTATTCAGAGAGACAGCATGGTGGAAGAAAGGCACCTCTCTCCTGGGGGGGACAGACAGGTCATCGGAATACAATCACTGCTTGTTTCTGATGCGAGCTGGAAAAGCTCTGGAAAGTTCTCTAACCAGAGACTTCTCTTGTTTCTTCTTGACTGCAGAGGCTGTCAGGACCATAGATTCCGTAATTCCTTTCTTTGGTTTTGTGTTTTTACTTGAGTGGGCTGAATAATAGTCATTATTATATGCAAAAGGGATTGCTAGTATTTTTTCCCCTGATGTGAAAGCTAAGCCTTGTTTTCCTCTTCTTGGCAGAAATTGTGCTTTTCTTTGGAGGAAATAATAAATCGGGATTGAAGGGAAAAAGATATTTTAACCCAACCCTTCCCCCTTTCTCTGCGGAGCAACAATCACTTGGCAACACGGTAGCAGGCTTGTATTTTCGTTAACTCAGAGCCTTTCTAGAAATTGTATTGTTGGAGGAAAAGGTCCCTGTTTTATGTTAATGGTCCCAATCCTATTGGCAAGTATATTTATCCTTTTAAGCAAGTTGGGCACCATTTTACATAAAATTCTGAATAGCTTCAAAAATCATATAGCCTATGGTTTAAAGGTGGTGGTGGTGGTGGTGGTGATGGTCGTGGAGAGAACCAGTCTCAATGTTTAGAACTTAAGTGGTGAAATTTAAATTGAATTATGAGTGATAAATACAGAATATTTTGAAATTAGCCATTAGCCCACTGAATAAAACTGTTTCCTGAATACATCTGTTGCTTTTGGAGTCAAGTGTTTTCTGGCATAATAACAGATTGGTTTTGAGTCATTTTGTTGTAGTTGATAAGCCAGTTCCAAGATCTGCTGGAGAAATCAAGAGGTCCAGCGTAGGCTTCTGATTTCCGGCATGCCTAATAAGGTTTCTGACGTATATACATGGCTAATATGGCCATTTCCATCGCCACCTGGGAGTAACCAAGAGCATTACTTCACTTCTGTATTTTAATGAAACACATAAATGTAGAAAGACATAAAAAATTCTATGACACTTAATCTTGTTTTCATTTTGTTTGGTTAATCCTCACTTGAAGATATTTTTTCCCCCCTTGATTGTTAGAGGGAGTGGAAAGGAAAGAGGGGGAGAGAGAGAGAAACATCAATGACAGAAACACATGGATCGGTTGTCTCCTGACAAGGGCCTGGGATGGAACCTGTAACCCAGGTATGTGCCCTTGACCAGGAATCGAACCTGTGACCCTTCTGTGTGCAGACTGATGTTCTAACCACTGGCCAGGGTGAGACTTAATCTTTAGCAGTGTTTCCATTCTTTGCCACTGATAACATTTGTTGTCATAAAGTAAAAAACTTGGGGATGTCGCCAAAGAAAATTGATAAAAGACTAGCTGTTGTGGGCTTAGCTTGTATTGCTAGTAAGTTATACAGATTTTGTGAAAGATTTGATGGGTTACCTTTCCAGTAGTTAGGAACTAAAACTGAAGTCTCGTGTTTATTGTTTCTTTCTCCCAAGAATTGAATGCCATCTACATTAAGGTTGTTGTCCTTTACTGAAGGGACAGGAAACTTCCATTGTGCTTTGATGTCGGGTGTCTGGATTTGTCTTGTTTTAGAGTTTTCCTCTTGTAGGCTACTTTGGGCAAACACAGCCGAGTATCCAGCACTGACCAGGAGAGAGCACGTTGGAAGCATGACTCGCAGAATTCCGAATAAATCATCTAACCTCTCTGCTTCAGATCTCAAACAGGTTACTTCTTGAAATTGTTGGGTAGTTGTAGGCTAATCAATTAACCTTTGTAGGCTTGCTATTTCTTTTTAAAATATATATATTTTATTGGTATTTTACAGAGAGGAAGGGAGAGAGATAGCTAGAAATGTCGATGAGAGAGTAACATCAACCAGCTGCCTCTTGCACACCCCCTACCGGGGATGTGCCCAAAACCAAGGTACATGCCCTTGACCGGAATCGAACCTGGGACCTTTCAGTCCGCAGACCGACGCTCTACCACTGAGCCAAACCGGTTTCGGCAGGCTTGCTATTTCTAAGAAGAGTGATTGTTATACATTTGTATATGTATTTGGAGGGAGGAGGAAAAGGGATTAAGTGTCTTAATATATCAATAAAGACATCTTTGAGGTCTCCCCTCCACCTCATAAAAACAACTTTGAGACATGGCTTATTGAGTTGTTTAGATGGCTTGACTTCTGTTGGTTGAATTAAAAATCTGGCATTGCATTAGGTCCTCTTATTTGATAACCCTCCATGACTGGCTTCGTTTGCGTTTTTGGAAAACGAAGAGGGAGTCTGCTTTAGAAATCTCTTACAGCTTGAGTTATTTTTAAATTAATGAAGAGAAAAATTTTCTTTCCTGCTAAGCTGTTTTGTATTAAATTGAAAAGTTTTTAGGAGTAACATCATGGTAACAACGCTTTTACACAAGGAAAAATAAAAATCTGAAAAATTCAAAATGTGAAGGTATTTGCCAAGTACCCAGAATACTTAGCGGAGATGTTTACATGGAGAGATTTACTGCTTACAAGAGCCCTGCCTTTTGAATATCACTTTCTTCATTGGTGTTATTTTTACTTAGTTCAGATTGTAAGTTATTTTTACTGTTAGTTCAGATTGTAAGTTTCCATCTCTGTAGACCTATTACATTTTGTCCCCTTAGAGGTTTTATATGAGAAGTGAGTGATGCCGCTTTTATTGGGGACAAACCTGGAATTACCGGGTGTGAACTGCCTCCCTCCATTTCCAAGTCCTCAAAAAAGTTCTCGTTCCCTTATAGATCCCAATATATTCTCTAATATAGTTTGTTTTCTGATAATCCTGGGAGCTGGGAACTACTCAGTTGTTGAAGGGATATGATTTAAATATATATATATTTTATTTCACAGAATAAGGGAGAGGGAGAGAGAGATAGAAACACCAATGATGAGAAAGAATCATTGCTTGGATGCCTCCTGCCCGCCTCCCCACTCCCCACCCCCCCACTGGGAATTGAGCCTAAAACGGGCATGTGCCCTGATTAGGAATTGAACCTTGACCTCCTAGTTCATAGGTTGATGCTCCACCACTGACCCACACTGGCAGCGCAAGGGAATTCATTTTTATTTGAAGCTCTATTCTTTTATTTCCTGGCGTCCTTTTTTAAAACATGGGCTTACCTTACACCATCGCATTTTAGTAATGCGGGGGGATATGTTTGAGTGGAATGGCTTTTTAAATATTTTGGGATAAAATTATTAGGCATTTTATATTTATAAATAGTTTATTAGTGTGTTCCTATATTCTCTTTCTTATGCCTTTGCCTTTTTCCTAAAAAAAACCTTCCAGGGTTTGTAAGATTGTTTGGTGTTCAGAACCTGTAGCTGTGATTTTAAATGAACAGGGCTGCTTCCAGGGATTAGGTCATCCTGGACAACCAAGAAAGGAGAGTGCTTATTTTCACTTCATCTCCCTCCTTCCCAGAACGGGAATATGTAATTATATAGGATATTACATATCACGCATCACACACACTATCCTACGCAGGTCAAGAAATGTCTTCCTCCTTTTTTTGAGGGTGGTTGGGGAAATGAGGTTCGGGGTAGGCATACTCCTCCCCTGCCTGCCACCCCCTCACACACACAACGTACACACACACACACACACACACACACACACACACAGACTTGCTGCTTGGTGAGACCTTTACCTTGTATGTGTGTTCTACCGTCTGCAAAATAGAAGTTCCAAGGAGCATGTGTAAAGTGCCTTGTATGGCCTTCATTAGGAAGTTGTGTTATTATAAAGTCTTATTGGCATCACCAGAGGTAATAAGATTAAACCTAATTAACCTAAACTTGCCAGTGACCTATTTTGCTGGACATGACTCATAGTCCTAACAATAATTTTAAGCATCGAGTATGTATGAAATTCTCATCAGTGCTGAATACCAACATCAGTTTCTATTAGCTTAGTTTCTTTATATTTAAAAAAATCTTTTTTAATGATAAGATTTCCTCATGCTTCCTGAGGTTTGAGGAATGTGATGGTTCAAGGGAGGGAAAGAATCCAACCCAATAACACAGCACCAGAACTCTGTTATTTTACAATTGGATCACTGGGGTACCTATGATACTTGAAAAGCTAATTATAGTTATACCTCAGGGAATAATTATAAGCTCCTCTTCTTCCAGACACAAAATTAAATGGTGAGATTTCTGTGCACATACACAGCACCGATGTGGAACAAGCCCTACTATTTTCCTACATGAAAAGTAAATGCAATTGGGCCAAGTTGACATTCTGGAGAGAACACACAGACTGGGAGATGCTAAAGTTGTTCCTTCCTCCCCCTCAGAAAACAAAACACTGTAATTGTCCTTTAAGCTAGAATGTGGCTGAGGCTTTCGTTAGTGACAAATAAAGTCCAAGCAGAGTTCTTCATCTGTGGAGAGAGTTTGTGTTGACTGGTGAATATTACACATGGAAAACTTGACACGTTTGAATGTTTTCAAAATTTGCACAAGGAAATTTGTCCTTGTGTGAAATATATCATTGCTTTCTGAATCTTTGAATATCTCAGGTTTTCCCTTTGTTCTAAAACAGCAGTCAATAATCCGGTATTTTGAACTCAAATCATTGGCTTGGTTTAGACTTTGGAAAATTTGAAAGGGATAAAGGATTACCACTTGCCTGAGGAGAGATGAGTTCACAAAGCCACAGGAATGAATTAAATGTTACATAAATCTACTTGTTTTCTTGGTTTGGATTTGGTGTCCTTTGCTGCAAAACTCCTGGGTCCCCTCAGTTTGGGTTATGGTAATTAAGTAGATTGGCCTTATCTTTGAGAGAGACTTGCCGAGGGTCCACGAAGGGAGGAGTCCAGGTCAGCACTTGGTCTGAATCCAATACAAGCTACAAATTCCGAGGGTCTTCTAACTGTTCCTGAAAGCTTGGGGGTGATCCTGACAGATAGCACTTTTGGGGCTCTTATTTGAGCCTAGTACTGTGTGAAAGCTTTACTTTCATCAAAACCGCCAGATGAGGTGGGTATTGCTACCTCCACTTCAAGCTAAGCCAACTGAGGTTGACAGGCATTGGGCAACTTGAATGGGCACAAAACCAGCAGCCAAGGCCAGCCTTCTAGATCCAGAGCCCACGAACCTAACCATTCTGTCTCCCTAGAACCACCGCCAGGGTCACTGCTGTGCACTTGGAAACTAACTTGAGAGCCTGTGTACCAAACCCTTTAAGTAATAAAGAAGTACAACTGGGAAACAGAAGTTCCTAAATAATCTCCTCACGAAGTAATGATTACTAGATATGGTATTTTGAACCTTAGTTCTTTACTTGTGGATAAACGATGCCATTTCTTTCTTTCTTATTGAATATATTTGACTTAGAACACAGTGCAAATTTAAGTTGTACAATGTGTTAATTTGATACACATATATTGTAATACAATTGCCATTGTAGTGATATTTAGCACCTCTATCACATTACATAATTATCCTTTTTTTTTTTTTTTTTTTTTTTTTTTTTAGTGGTTGAGAGCATTGAGTTTTAATCTCTTGGCAAGTCTGACGATTGTAGTATAGTACAGTCTGTCTTCATTATACTGGGCATCAGGTCTCTGTGGCTTATTTACTGTTCGTTGCAGTTTGTGCCCTTATTATCGATCATACCCCAGCCCCTTCCATGCCACTTTTCCTGTACACAGAATCTTCCAACGGCTTCCTGTTTTCCTCAGAAGGAAATCGAGTCCAAAGTCTTTAAGGTGACACGAAAGTCCTGCGTCATCTCCCATCCCCAGCCTCTCCGATCTTTCCTCCTGCTCCTCCCCACCTTCTTTACTTCTGGTTCCTCCCGATCTCCAAGCACACTCCCGCCTCAGGACATTTGCACTTGCTGTTCCTGCTGCTGGGAATGCTTTCCCCAGACCCTGAGGGGCAGTCACTCGTTTCCTTCAGCACCGCGTTCTGATGTCACCACGTCAGGGCAGCCTTCCCTGACAGCTTGTCTACAACAGTGTTTCCCAACCTTTTGACATGTGTGTACCCCTTCTATAATTTTCGTAACGCTGAGTACCCCTCGTCAAAAAAAAGAATGTATTTTAATAACAATCAAAATATATTTATTTTTTATTTTTTTGGTACATACACAACATAATAAACGGAAAAAAAAGATTCATAATAAAATATAAATAAAAGTTATATTATAAATAACATTTAGTTGCACACTGGACCATCTCACGCCTCACAAGACTATCTTGACTTGACTCATGAGAACGTAGAATTAGGCGCAGCTAAGCACGGGGCAGTGCATATCCCCACCAAACTCCGGTGCAACGCGTACCCCCACCAAACTCTTCCCGTACCCCTGGGGGTACGCGTACCACACTTTGGGAAACACTGATCTAAAAGAACAGTCCTCCTCTTACTCTGAGCGGTCTCCTTACTCTGCTTTATTCTCTCCTTGGTCTTGTCACTACCTCTTATGTTTTCACTTGTTTGTTTATTTTGTTGTTGTTGGCAGACAGGGACTTTATTTTGTTTATTGGCATACCCTCAGCAACTAGACAAGTGTCTGGAACCTAAGAGAAGCCCCATAAACATTTGTTTAATGAACAAAATAAACGAAAATGTGCATGTGCAGCTGCACATATGCATGTGCACGTACAGCATGCACTTGTCTTATATGATGGAGAGATAGAAACATTGATGAGAGAGACATTAATTGCCTGCTTAGCATTAGGACTGGTCTTCCATACTATGATAGGGCTATTTTTTCATTAAATTATTTAGGTTTCATTGGACCTACATGATTTGTTACCCTCCGATTATCCTTCACTTGGTAGTTGGCTTTGATTTTATTATTCTTTCACCTTTAATTTACAGAACTAATTAGTTGCTAACTCCTGTTGGGCTTTCTCTCCCTCCGCTTTAAACATCAATATTCCTTATTCTCATTAGTACTAAGCCATTCCTTTCCTGAAGTCATAATTGTGTCATGTTTTCAGATATATTAAAGGAAATGGGCTTTTTATACTGCTGGATCTGGGTTTAATACCGATTCTCTCACTTCTTGTGTTCTCAGGCAAGTTAATTTCTGAGCCATAGGTTTTTTGTTGATTATAAAGATAGTGTGATAATGTTGACTTAGCAGAGTCATTTGCAGGTTTAATCAGAATAACTCATGTGAGAGAGCAATGCCACTTTGTTATTTATACTCTGAAAAATTTTGGCAGATGGGAATCCTTCAGTTAATTTTTTTTCCAACTCAGAATATAAATGAATGTGGTGGGCATAATTCTAAAGAGCCCCCTCTCCCCATTTCCATCCCTGAGGATT
This sequence comes from Vespertilio murinus, assembly GCA_963924515.1. NCBI lineage: Eukaryota > Metazoa > Chordata > Mammalia > Chiroptera > Vespertilionidae > Vespertilio > Vespertilio murinus. Next base: position 163,462,319 of record OZ004707.1, on the reverse strand, counting down.
CCTGTCTTCTGGTTGTTCAAACAAACACTAGTCTGGGTTCTGCTGTGATGAAACATTGCAGATGGAATTAAGGTTAGTTGTTAGCTGATCTTAAGATAGGGAGAGTAACCTCGATTATTGAGAGGAATCCAATGTAAGTAATTACATAAGCCATGAGAAGTTATGACTCAATCAGAGAGACGGCGCAGAAGAGGGAGGCGGCTGAGAGATGAGGCAGAGCGGGAAGTCAGGCAGAAGAGGCAGAGGGACTTGACCCGACATTGCTGATTAAATTTAAAAAAAATGTTTTTGTTGACTTAAGAGAGAGAGGAAGGAAGAACAACAGAGAGATAGAAACATTGATGAGAGAGATATTAACCCGCTGCTTCCTGCTCGCCCCCTACTGGTTATCCAGCCCACAACCTGGGCATATTCCCTGACCAGGAATCAAGCCCGTAGCTTCTTGGTTCATGTGTTGACCCTCAACCCCTGAGCCACACCGGCTGATGGCTGATAGTGAAGGATCCTACAAGCCAAGTGGTCTCTATACATTCAGAGCAATGCCCGTTCACAGCCACAAGGGAATGGGAACCTCCATCTTACAGTTGCTTGGAATTATAATTTTGCCAACGATCTGAAGGAGCTCATCCCCAAAGACTCCAGAACGGATCACAGTCCTGCCTCCCCCATGATTTCTGCCCGTGAAACCTGGAGCAGTCAACAGCCATGCTGTGCCCAGACTTCTGGTCCACAAAAACTGTGAGATAACAAAAGAGGAGCTGTGTTAGGCTGCTCCATCTGTGGTTGTTGGTTGTGGTAGCAATAGAAAACTAATAAGTGAGGTCGAGTTTGAGAAATAAGACCAACATGGGCAGGATGTTTGGGCGTAGCTGTTGTACAAGACATTTGCTGGTCTTCAGCCATCACATTTCTGAATGAACGTTGCCTCATGGAGCATTTAGAAAGTGGACCTTAGGAATATTCCTGGAGAGCTTCTGGAATTCCTATATTCAGGAATATCTTTATTGGATCTCCTTTCCATGTCCATCAGGTGCCGAAATCGGTTTGACTCAGTGGATAGATCATCAACCTGCGGACTGAAAGGTCCCAGGTTTGATTCTGGTCAAGGGCATGTACCTTGGTTGTGGGCACATCCCCAGTAGGAGGTATGCAGGAGGCAGCTGATCGATGTTTCTCTCTCATCGATGTTTCTAGCTCTCTATCGCTCTCCCTTCCTCTTTGTAAAAAAACAATAAAATATATTTTAAAAAATATTAGCTAGTAAGAACATGTAATAAATAACTTCAAAATGCAGTGAGTATTTAATTTTAAAGTGTGCCTTTAACATTTATGTAAAATGTGTTTTTTTTCTTGTTCAATAGAAACTTCCCTGGCCACTGGGTAAAGCTAGCAATAGAACTACTGGTCCACAGGGTGTTAAGTTACCAAAGCACTATGTGCTTACTGGAAATTTCAAACAGTATAGGATTAAATATGGAAATCTCCGCTTCCTCTTTTCCCCCACTTCTTTCCTATTTCTGATCCTCTGTAATTCACAGAAATGAAAAATTGTTGGATTATCATCCCAGGCATATACAATGTTAATGCACATGTGCATATTCAGAAATTTTTGTTTGTTTTCTGCCATACTATTATATTGTCTAACAGCTTTCTTTCTTTTTTTTTCTTTCCTAATGCGTCACGAAACATCTTTTTGTATCTGTGTATACAGCTCTCCATGTCTTATGACTACCTAGTGTTTCATTGGGTGGATGTACTATATTTATTTACATTTAGATAGTTTCCAATTATTCATTAACTCTAAAGTGTTGTCATGAGCATCTGGGTCCATAGTTGTTTTTTTGTTGAGTCTTATAAGTGGAGTTGCCCGGTAACAAGGTCTGCGTATTGGAAATGGTGACAGGTGCTGCTAACCTGTCATTCAATAAAGTGAACCCGTTTACAGTCCCTCCTATACTTGAGTAGACTTCTTGAAGGACACCTAAGAAACTCTCAGGAGTAGCTGATTCCAAGAAGAACTGTGTATCAGGCAGAGGAGAGGGAAGGACTCTTACTTTTTAGAACAGGGCCTTTTGTACATTTTAAATTCTGTGCCATGAAACACAGCGCCACCAGCCACACTCTGTTAGATTCCTGTTTTCCCACAACCTCACAAATAGTATGTCTACCTGGTCTTCTAGTACACGAAACCGCGGGTGTCACTTTGATTTACATTTCTGTGATCACTTGAAAGATTGCTTTAGCTTCATTTTATTACCATTTAATTTGTTGTTTAAAAATTTATAAATAGATTCTCATTGTAAAAACAAATAGCTCAGGTACCGAAGACAAAGCCGACGTTCCCCAGCTCTGCTTCCTCGTGGCTCTACCACCCATTGTTTTGTTCCCCCGAGAGCTGCCTGTCTGGATGTAACTTGTAGGATTATTCTTGGCATTTAATATGTTGTTTTGGTGTGTGTGTGTGTGTGTGTGTGTGTGTGTGTGTGTGTGTTTCTCTTAAACATAAAAGGACTTAGGAAATATGCAGACCCCAAAGGTTCAGGCACTGGACTAGCTGGTCATGAACAGTGGGTTTCTTTCCTGTTTATATGCATTTGTGGTGTGAAATATTGAAGACTTACTAAGCATTGAACTTTTGATCTCCTTCCTACTTTAAAACTTTAGACAAGGTATACAACCCTCTGCATATAAGAACAAAGAGTGAGTGTACATTTTTTTATCTCTACAATCGTATTTAAGGATATTGGAAAGGAATTCAAGTGTGTAGTTTAAAAATAATCTTCTTTTACATTTACTTGGCTCATTTCACAAAAATACAATTCTCTGAACTATTTCATTATGATTTGCCAAGTCTGGTCATGTTGTCACTTGGTGTGTTTTTTTGAAAAAGAAAATCTGTTCTAAGGTTTTTTTTCCCCCCTGGAGCTGAAGAGCAGGGAGATGAAGATACACTAATGGTAAATTAAAAAAAAACACCCCACTATATTTTTTTTATTGATTTCAGAGAGAAAGGAGAGAGAGAAACATCAATAATGAGACAGAATCATTGATCGGTTGCCTTTTGCGTGCCCCCTAATGGGGATCAAGCATGCTCAAAGTTTCATCTTACCCATTTTCTCCCTCTTTTTTTTTTTAAATAGCCCCCCAAAACTACCCTTCACTGTAAATTATTTTTCCCTTAGGAATTTTTTTCTATCATTTCATTTGCCCCTCTCATAATCTATTATGTTACATTATGGCTCATTAGCATACTTCTCTTCTAATGGACTGTAAACTTTTTTTTTTCAGAGACTGTGCCTTATTATTAAATTTTTACCCCCTATAGTACGTAACCCAGTGGTAGGTCCTGAATACATATTTTAAATGAGAACTTTTGGGTTATTAATCATTAAAATATAAGACCATAGAATTCCTCTCCAACCCCAGCAAACTAGAATCCATGATGTTTCTAGTGTTAAGTGCTATTCTTGGCTCATGGCAGGCTCTTAGTCAAGGGAGAAAAAAAATTCTCTGTTCCTCACTTGAATACTTCTTAAGCAGCCAAGATTAGCTTCATGAGTGTTCGAGGACAACTGATTCTGCCTGCTGTTTGCAAAATTTGGAAGATGTATTATCACATAGCAGGAGTAGTTTTTGTTCAGAAGTACAATTATAGACAGACATTGGCAAGAACTCAAGGCAAAAGCCTTTAGGGTGAAACTCAGTTGAGTCAGGGGAAGAGGTGGCACCCCAATGTTTTATGGAGAAGATTTTTAGTAGGGATAATAATGATTTAAAAAGGATAATAATAAACAACCTTCCTTTGAGAACTTACTATGTGCCAAGCTCTTTTTCTGAATTATCTCACTAAACTCTCACACCATAGGTGTGCCGTGTATTGTCTTCATTTTATGGATAAGGACCCGGAAGCACGGAGAAGTTAAGATTATTGCAGGCCACACAGCTGGGGAGGGGGAGCTGGGATTCAACCCAAACTGCTTGCTCCAGAGCAGTGCTTCTCAACCTTTCTGATGCCGCGGCCCTCTAATACAGTTCCTCGTGTTGTGGTGAGCCCCAACCATAAAGTTATTTTCGTTGCTACTTCATAACTGTAATTTTGCTACTGTTATGAATCGTAATGTAAATATCTGTGTTTTCCGATGGTCTTCGGCTCTACAGCAGCGGTTCTCAACCCGTGGGTCGCCTAAGCCCATCGGGAAACACAGATATTTACATTATGATTCATAACAGTAGCAAAATTACAGTTATGAGGTAGCAATGAAAATAATGTTATGGTTGGGGCTCACCACAACATGAGGAACTGTATTAAAGGGTCGAGGCATTATAAAGGTTGAGAACCGCTGCTCTAGAGTCTTCCCTACCCTGTCTGTAATGTCGGAAGGAGCTGGGAAGGGGAGGAAAGGATCATTCTGCAACGTTTGTTTCCTGTTCTCATTCCTTTTACTTAAGTATGGGGGTGGGGGTGGGGAGACAAAAGTAGATTTACAGTTGTTTGTATAGAAAATAATACAATAATTAATAAGTAATAATACAAGAGTAAGCTCTGTGTTTTGGGTACTCACAATTATAAACTTACTTTTACCCCACCTTGTACTATTTTATAAGCCCAGGGTTCAAACTTCTGTTCTTGCCTAAAAGATAGTTTTATAGGATCCTTAAAAATGGTCCCTATTTCCTTTCCTTATTGCTCAGTGTCAGCAGAATAGGAAAGCACATGGTTTTTGTTCAGTAGTCCATGAGCTATCTACATCTACATATCTACCTAGCCACAAGGGACAGGAAAAAAATTAACCAACCTGAATTTTGATGGTGAGCTGATGCATGTTAAATTGCACTTAGGAACATAAGCAGTTATGGGATATTCTACAGGACAAACAAGCCAATTTCTTCAATAAGTAACTTGCCAAGAGAAAGAAAAGAGATGTAGGGTGGAATCTACAGATTAAAAAATTCTTTACAGACCTATCAGTTTACCACAATTGTGGACTCTAATGAGAACAAACAAATGGTTTTTGAAAATATGGCCTTTATAAGGCAATTGGAAATTGTGCTCATTGACTGGAAATGTGATGTTTTTGAAATAGAAATACCTCTTCCTAACAATAAGGATTATTACTAATTTTGAGGTGTCTGCTAATACTCTTACAGTTAAATGATCTTTCAGAGAGAGATACTGAAATACTCGTGGAAGAAATGACATACTTTCTGGGACTTGCGGGTTTTCTCTCCCTTCCAGTCTCAAACGAGAAAGTATATAAATAAAATCATAAGGAACTTTCATTCATAATGTTAACCAGAAATGTATATTAAGCAGCCCTGAGTTACCATTTCAAATACCAAACAACAACAAAAAAACGAACAAACAAACAACAACAACAACAAAAAAACCCTAACACAGTTTCAGTCTGGTAGTGAATTGCTAGTGGCACTGTATTTAATGCTTTTGCACTTTAAGAAAACATTAATGCTCTATTGCAGTCAGAGGAACTCCATTCCAATGCATTTATCTTAGGAAATAATTTGCCTAAAAAATCAGTACGCACAAAGGTTGCATAGAAGGTAATATCGATGGATGTTTCTCTCTCTCTCCCCCTCCTTCCATCCCTCCCTTTCTCTTCCCACTCCTTTCTCTCTCTAAAATCAATAAACATATCTTCAGGTGAAGTTTTTTTTTTTTTTTAAAAAAACACACAACAAAAATCTTTCATGATGGAAGTGAGCTGCATTATGTCTCCTGTATTTTTTTCTTCTTCTTATCAGTGGTGATGGGTTATGTGGGTAGCAAAGCATTAAATAGCCCGTCCTATAGAATTGCAGTGGGTTCTCTCTTGAGACTGAGAGGATTTATACGTCAGTAGGTCTTTCTGAATGTGGAAGCTGAAAATCGAACAGTCAGATATTTTGCCTGCAGTGTTTCTATCCTATTCCAGTTTAAATATGTCTATAGAACTCCAGGGTCTCAGGTTGCTTGACAGGATTTCTAATACACGGTTGCTGGGTAAGACCTATTTTAGGCAGAAAATCTTCTTTTTAAAACACACATATTGCAGAGATCATGGCCTAGTCTGGCAATGGGAAGGCATCTATTTCATGTGGGAAGTTGAAGGGGAAGGGTATTTGCTGTTCCTGCTGGGTCAGCGATGATCGCGTTCATAATGGGCCAACCCCTCTCACAGCCAGCCGACCTCACTGAGGTCTGTTGGTTCTCGCAGTTCTCCTGGCGTGACAGTGTTATAGGCCAGTGTATTGATAGTGTTATAGGTCAGTGTATTGATAGTGTTATAGGCCAGTGTATTGACAGTGTTATAGGCCAGTGTATTGATAGTGTTATGTGCCAGTGGGTTGAAGTCACTGTTTTATTAAAACAATCACTGTTACAAATTTCACATTAGTTCAGAATGCTCTTTCAGGATGCTAGTGGGGTTGCAGTGGCCTGTCTTCATATTTTTTGAATGATATTTGGAATAGCTTATTAGTTAATGACAAAGGAATTGAACCTATGGAATTTCTTGGCTATCACAGCTGGAATTTTAAAGGCAGGGCACTTGTTTCTCCTCCACTTTCAAAGGGGATAGGACATATTTCAGAACATTTGTACAAGTCTCTCCGAGGACTTGACTGAGGACATCAGCAACCTCTGTTTTCTACCAAACTGCCCGTAGGCTTCGAGATATGTACAACTAATGGGAACATCTATTCTAAAGTTCTTGCCCAAAATGTAATTGAAACCGTTGTATAAACATAGTGTTAGGAAAATTTTATATTACAGTCCATAATATTTTTATATAAACATTTTTATTCATTGTTATATAATACTTTCACTATAGGTCATGATATTTGTCATAAAAAATAAAGTTTAGTGTTTGCCACAAAGAAAAAAGGGTGTGCTAGGAAGCTGAGCCATGTGGATTCCCTCACACCCAGCCCCAGAATACTGCCCCACACCACATGTAGCCAGGCATATGTTTATTTTTACTACTATATATAACTTCATGGCAGGCTTTAATAATTCCATTCAATTCACTCAACACTTTCAAATCGTAACTTTTGAATCCCAAAATTGCTGAGCATCCTTGAATTATAATTTCCTTGGAGGGAAATAAAATAGTTTGCCGGTATTGGCAAAGAAAGCTGTGCATGAAAACTGTAGCATTAAAGATAAAGGTAGCCATTACTAAACACTGCAAATATGATTGTGAAGCAGCATGTTAACTTAAAAATAGGTTGGCTTTGTTTGATGTAATACCCATGTTTCCCCGAAAATAAGACATCCTCTGAAAATAAGACCTACTTCATGGAAACATAATACATCCCCTGAAAATAAGACCTAGCGCATCTTTGGGAGCAAAAATTAATATAAGACACTGTCTTATTTTCGGGGAAACAGGGTATATCAGTAAACATTGCAAATGCTACAATCCTGAAGTCTTGAGGGAAATTTGACTATAATGCATTTGATAGTGGCATGAAAAATAGGTTCACTAAGAACTATGGGACATCAGAGATCATCACATTATTCATTTAGTTAGTATTTATAGCACAGTGCTTGGTATTGTGGGAACACACACAAAAAAACTATACACTAACCCTTTTTAAAACATAAGGGATAAAGTCAAGCTCTTTGTTCATCCTCCGATTTGCAGATATACTGTAATGTGTAATTTATTAAAGACTTTAATGTCTATTTTTTTTTTTTTTTTTGGCTAAGAGCCACCACTTTCTTGTGCTGCTTAACTTGATCTTTCCCTCCATCACTAACCCTAGTTGTTAACTTTTTTTTCCTGACCATTGCACAAAGAAAGACATTTTAGGTCAGTTCATATGAGTTAATGGATAGGCAGAAAGCAAAGCCATGTTGGAATACAGATGTTTATGGTCGGCTGGGCATTGTGTTACTAGCCAAACAGCCCGACCTCATCATTTAAATTTGCTTCTCAGCTAAACTTGCATTATTTGTCAAGGACCTTGGACCTAAAAATTCGACAATGCCAAGGGTCTATTTGAAAGAAGCTATTCTTTGATAACAAAAGTCTTATTGAGGAGGGAAAACAACGTTCTAGAATATTTAAGCAGTGAAAGTCCATATGTGATTAAATGCCCCCATGAATGAATGGGTTGAAATATTCAATGCTGTTGGCAGTGAGAGAAGGGGAAGATTATGTAGAGATGTAATTAAAAGACTTTGTTATTTGACCGAGACATGAAACTGGCCACAAATCTGGTTTTCAGCATGGTTAGTTACACCAACCTGATTTATTTGATCATAACTCTGACAGTCCCTATTCCTAGTCAAAGGGAGCCAGGATTTTGGACCCACGTCTGTTGGGTTCTGAACTTTCTGATAATAAATTTTCATCCTATCTGGTTACCCCACAACTTTATAAACTCAAGTACATTTTGTTTCCCCTTCTCTCTAGTCTTTTTGGATCCCCTACTCAGAGCCCATCAGCACTCTGAACCTTGAACATGCAGCCTCAGTGTAGTTCTCTGAGTACCTGTTTTTCTGCTGGACGGCGAGAATCCAGTCCTCCCAGGACATGCAGATTGTATCCCACAATATTTAGCACAGAGATGTGGCCGCTTCACTGGATGCGACGTTGGTAGTGAAAGAGAAAATAGGGGAGTACAGGATATGTATGTTTTCAGAAGAAAAAAGCAGGCCATCCTGGTTACATGAAAGACCAAAAACAGAAGGAAGGAAGACTGGAAACATAGGTAGGGGGTAAGCTGAAATGTCAAACTCAAGAATTTGACTTGACTCTGCAGACACGGACAGCCAGTTAAAGACTGGCTAGAAAAGGTGGTTGAGACCACTTCTCTCTAAATGTGAACTTGGTGATGACCAATCTAGCAGTATATTTTCCCCTTATTTTATTTGGATCATGTAAACCTGTCTTTTAGTACAAAAGAGCACGGGTTCACATGTAGGTGACGCATTTGCTCCAACATCCTGGGGCACGCCGGGAAGTGGGGGCAGTTCAGTGCGGGAACATCTTCATGTGACAGTTACTATCTGGATAGAGCTCTTCTTGCCAAGCTACTGAAATTTTTTCCATAACTTCTGTTTGCTCAGCCTTTTCCCAGATGGAAGCAGGCAGAGGATAAGACTAGATGGGAACAAATGTGGGAGATTTAAGGTCCCTCCTATAAGATTATGTTCCAAAGCCTTCAATTCCCAGTCAGGGCACATACCCAGAGAGGCCTCACTCACCAAGAGGAAGACAGACATTACTCAGTTAGTTTGATTTTTATTTATTTTATTACTTGTGGTAAAAATAAAAAAAGGATATTGTGGGCGTTTATATTCCCAGTATCCCAAGGTTAGCCCTAATCTTAGAAATCAGAAGGGTCTTACAAGTCTATGGAAGTCCATTTATAGTCTTAGTTAGGTATCTTATCCCAAACTGTGCAGAGATGTACTTGACTGTTTTTAACTAACATTGCTCACTAGTAGACCTTTTAAGATTTCCTTTTATTATCTGTAACTTTTATAAAATTAAAATGACTACCCATCTAGCAGAGAGCTGAATACCACCAGCTCTGGACCCGGATTGCCTGGGTTCTGACCCTGACTTTTCCATTTAACAGTAACGTGGCTTTGGACAAGTTATTCAACCCCCTCTGCCTCAGTCTTGATTACTCTCCTCACAGGGTTGTAGTCAGAATTAAATGAGTGAATTCATTGTTAATTTACTAAAAGTAAAGCCCTTAGAATAGTGCCTCATACATAAATTCCCAATAAGTATTGTCTATTATTGTATTGTGAATGAGAACATTAATGTAGCTAAAGGCTAAATGATTTGGGTAGTATCCAGCAAAGTGACTAAACCAGGATTAGTGTTTCTTATTTCAAGATTCAGTGCACCAGGTAGCTGTTTCCTAGATCAGAAGTCAGCAAGCTTTTTCTTAGAAGATCAAATCAGTTAATAAATATTTTATACTTTGCAAGTCTTACCAGATGTACCTGTTAATAATGCGGATTTTGTAATAAAAGAAAACACGATAATTTCAAGAGAAACATCAAAAGTGCTTTATTTAAAGTAATGTCTATCACTAGCTAGACATTTTCCCCATCTTTCGGGTAATTTGTGGATACCGTCCCAATAGAACTTTTCTTGTTTTGAGGCAAACCATTCAGAGACCCCATTTTCCAGTTCTTCATATGTTTTGAAGTGCTGCTCAGAAAGTGCATGTGCCATCCATCGAAACAGGTGGTAATTGAAGGAGCATGGTAGATATGGTAATCTGGTGGATATGGCAGGTGGGTTAATACTTCCCAGGCAAGATCTTTTAACTTGTCTTTAACTAGTTTTGAAGTGTGTGATGGTGCGTCATCATGAAGCAAAATTACTTTGCTGTGTCTTCTGGAACATTCTGGTCATTTCATGATCAAAGCGTGGTTCAAATTGATTATTTGTTGTTGGTAGCAATCAGTATTAATGGTTTCTCTGGTTTTAGAAGCTCATAATACACCACAACTTCCTGATGCCATCAAATGCAGAGCACTGTCTTCTTTCCTAAGTGATTTGGCCTTGCAGTCAATGTTGATGGTTGACCTGGATCAACCCATGATTTTGTGCATTTGGGATTCTCAAAATAAATCCACTTTTCATCGCCAGTCACAGTTCGATGCAAAAAGACTTTCTTTTGTGCCGTTGAAGCAACATTTCACTGATGACTTTTCGGTTTTCCATTTGTCTTTCATTCAGTTGATGTGGCACCCATTTTTCTTTACTTTAAAATCTTTCCCATTGTTTGTAAATGACTGGAAATTGTTTGCAGAGAAATGTTTAATCTTTCTGCAAGTTGTTTTTGAGTTTGACATGCATCTCCATCCAATAATGTAATTATTGGTCTTCAAACTTTTTTGGTTGACCTAGATATTCTTTGTTTTTGACATCAAAAGCACTTTTAAAGCACTTAAACAAGCATTCACAAGTATCATGAGATGGAGCATATTCACCATAAGTTTCCCGAAGTATACAATAACTTTCAGCAGCACCTTTCTTCAAAATAAAGTAATGAATTAAAACTTCCCGCAAATGCTCTTTTTTTTGGCACGAAATTCGACATTTTTAAGCGTAAAAATATCTATGATATTAACACCTTCAGAAAATTTGACATATGAAGTTTTGAAGCTTGTTGTCAATACAACAAAATAGCATACATATCAAATAGCATATACATCAACATATGTGTAACTCCTTCTATTGAAAAAAATCCGCCTTATCGACCGGTACACCTGGTACAGGCTCTGGTGCAACTACTTCACTCTGTCATTGCAGAAGCAGCTCTAGCCCTGGCCAGTTGGCTCAGTTGGTTGGAGTGTCTTCCCATACACCAAAGCCTGTGGGTTCAATTCCCCATCAGGGCACATACCCAGTTTGCAAGTTCAATCCTCTGTCCGAGGCAACCAATTAAAGTTTCTCTCTCTCTAAAACAAACAAACAAACAAATAAAAATAACAATTATTATTATTAAAAAGCAGTTATAGACAATATGTAAGTAAATGAGCATGTCTATGTTTCAATAAGATTTTATTTACAAAAATAGATGGCAGGCCATATTTTCCCTGGGTTCAGACGCCTGCTTTAGATACTTATGTCATACCTGAATAGAGACTTTGGATTTTGGTTTAGTTTTAAATTAAGAAATATGACATTGTTATAATGAATTGTAACTTCACTTCCTAATGATTATGTCTTAACATGTTACTCTCAGTTATAAAGGCCATGCATTAGATTAGAATATCAAAGGAATTTCGAAAATAAGCAATAGTAGTGTTTTCTATCACAAAGGGATATACAAGAAGTCATTTATTTAATGGTTTGGAGGATTTTCTTGGAATGTACGTTCTGAGATTTGGGCAGGATATCAATGGTTTGCTTTATTAAGTGAACACAAATACAGACTTTTGTTTTTTGAAAATCCTGTATAGGAAAAGTTTGGGACTCAAATAAAAAGCTATTTGTAATTATCTTTGTCATTACACTGAGTTTTTCTGCTAAGAATGTTGTTTGCCTGGGTTTGGATCTTTTTTTTTAATGGCTTGTTTTTTTAGTTTAATAATGTGCTCTTGTTATTAAATTAAACTTGTCAGTGAACCTTTTCTGTGTGTGTGTGTGTGTGTGTGTGTGTGTGTGAGTGACTGGTTGTGTTGGTTTGTTCGTATTTATAGCTCACGTCTGTTTCTGAGGAAATGACTAAAGTCTCTTGCATTTGGTCAAAACTGTATAACAAAGGGCATCTTTGACGGACTTACACAAGGTTCATGATGGAAACTCAAAAAATCCAGTGGTTTATGTTTATAAATGTTTTTATGTATTCAGTCCTGGTTGAGTCAAATAATCGGAGCTCTGTGCTGAGGGAGGGATGAATATAATCAGTGCCTCTTAGTTCAGAGAATTCCTCTGGAGCAAGTTCAGGCAATGCTTTCTTAGAATCTTCTTTTAAAAAAATTGTGTTCTAATTTTATGTGTTGTTTTGAATTTGGCCTTACAGAACATAGGTATACCTTTTTCTCCTCTTTAAACAGTTCCACTGACTTTCTCTTCCTCATTCCTAAAAGGCATGGACATATGTGAAGTTTGTAAGCTTCGCACATATAATTTCTAGCAAGGAGGCCGGTGATGTTTGGGGCAGGGTCTGGGTTAGTGCTTGACTCACAGAAACCCATTGTGTCTTACTCCCTGCTGGAGGGAGCCCCCGTCTCCCCTACTCTGGAATATCCACAGGCCCTCTCCACCCTCTTCTCACCTCCTTCCTGTTGGTTCAGTCCTCGTGGAAGTATAGGGGTTTGTTCAGGGCAGAGGACAAAGGCACTGAGTAACAGGAAGAGAAGGCCTGTCTCCTGCCTGCTTGGACTTGTGTTCTGGGACCCAACTTAGAATTCACATTTTTCCCCCAAAAAGGCTCCGTTAGGGAGGGTGGTTGGATTTTGGTATGATTACTGTGCTAGGTCAGCTGTGTTATGCTATGAACTCACTGGGATTTTTTTTTTTGCATTAGCTTTAAACATCATTTAGCTTCAACCCTTTTATAAGCAGCTCAGGGAACCTCTTCTTCGAGTAAGTTTTGGATCAAATTATAAGATAAACAATAATGTGCTCAGCCCACTACTCCACACCCACCCGCTCTCCTGCCTCCATTCTCAGAGGCACCCATGGGAGAGAGTTCCTAAACATGCACTTTGAAAACTGCTGGTCAATATAACTTTGCTTTTGGAGCGCACACTAATCTTGAAGTCGGGCTTGTCTATGTATGCATCATTAAGTGCTTAAAATTTACCTAGATTGTGAGAATGTGAAACAGTGCTTGTATTATTTCTTTGTATTACAACTGCAAACCTTCTTTTGCCTGCCCCTGTATAGGGGTCATACATGACACCAGCTGTAGGGGAAGCTGAATGGACAGATGTGAACTTGAGTCGATAAATTCCCTCAAGACAATCCATATCCCCCACTGGTGCTTGAAATTCCGTTGTCAGTAATGCATTTTATTTTAGTGTCAATCACCTGCCTTCTGAAGATATATATTTTTTTTTTATGAAAATGCACCCCCCCCCCATAAAAAAAGAAAAGAAAAGAAAAAGAAAATGTCCCTAGGAAGGATATCCATCAAGTTGTTGGAACTTTGGAGTTGATCCTATTTTCCTACTTAATGAAACATCTGTAGTCACTGACCCTTCAAAGGCTCAGATAAAAGAAGGAAGCTGTTCCACTCCTATCTCGCAGTCTTGTCTGGGACTGGCCCCGACTACACTACATTTGAGATCGCATGTGAGGTCGTGTTTCTAGTATTTAACTTGGAGCTACTTTGCTTTCTCATGTACATGGAGGGAATCCTGAGGTGTCTGAAGAGTGAGCACCTCAAAAGGAACTAACATCTCCTAAACATTCCTTTGTTACCTTTACTATATTTTATAACTATAATTGGTATGAATCTACATGTCCATAGAAATACTTACTAATGGTAATTTTTTTCTACGTAGATATTATTTAAAAGGGAATCAATCAGAAACACAAGTCTACAACACCTTGTGTATGTTCCTACAATATTGTCCACCTATTATTCTTGTTGGACAAGAAAATAATAAATCTCTTCATTTTTAACATCGTAAAGAGATATTGGAAAACTGTGGCTTCTTTATTTATTCAACAAACATTCATAAGAGGACCTAACATGTGTCAGGCACTTTGGACTGGAAAAGTAAATGCTGATGGTTTCAGCAGAAACTCAGGCTTCAAGGAATATTTGAGGTTGTCCAGTAACAGGAAGTAAGGAAGAAAAGAGGGAGGCGGTGCTGGACGGGGAGAAGGAAGGAAGAGGAGGGCATGGGGAGGAGGAAATGGTCGAAGGAAGAAGGGAAGGATAATCAGTTAAATCTCTTGGTCCTTAACACATTTTTTTTTTTTTAACACATGTGTTATCTTCTTTGCTTAGCAACAACTTTCGCATCTATGAAATTTTTTTTCTGGTATGCAATAATTTGAAATTAATGTTAATTTATCTTTTCCCTATCTTTTCAGTATTAAAGAACTTTATGGATCAGATTGCCAATTAGTAAAGCAAGATTTGAAGAGCTGAAGAAGAAATCAGTGCTAAGCCTTCCTTTTTAATGTAAGTAAACTCGCTCATCATCATTGTTTGTTTCTCACATCTCTGAAGCCTATAATTACTTTTCTGGACACTCGGTGTGTAAATTTTTTCCCACTAGTAAAGTTACTGGACTATGTCAGTCTACTCATGATGCTTATGATAATTTATGACCTACCCCATTTAAAATGTTTTAATTCTAAAAGTAATATGCCTTACATAGATGGCTGTAGAATTTAGGCTTGTTATTGAGAAGGAAAAGACAGACCTGGTAGCACTTAAAAAGCACCGCCTTCTCTTCCAATCCTTTACTGTTCTTTATCTCAGACCATTATAGTGCCCCATCCATCTAAGTCAGTGAGAGTCGGTCAACCCATTAAGGACCCTACAGGGTTAGAAAAATGAAGTGTTTTCATGTAGGCTTACTTACTCCTTCCCTCCCTGTTTCTCTTGCTTAGTAATAACAATGGCAATGCTTTACTGACGTTGTACTAAGTGACAAGCACTGGACCAATTCAGCTCAATTTTCATTCAATGCCTACTTTTTTTCTGAGTGCTTGCCACATCCCAGGTCCTGCTGGGACACTATTGCCTTGTATCATCCTCCTGCCAACCTTACAAAGTAGGAGTTAATATTTTAGTGATCTAGATGAGGAAATTGAGATTCAGAGGGTGGTAAGGAGGGTGCAGATGGTCACACAGCTAGTAAGTGGCAGAGCCTGGGGCGTGAGCACAGCACTGTCCGACTTTCTGATTCGCCACATCCCAAATAGTGTTTAAAGCTTTTTACGGCGCATCTGTCGGTAGGAGACTGGAAAGGTCTGGGTTGGGGTCTTACTACGAATGTGATCCGAATCCTTCTAAACCGTGGCTGTAGTCACAACAAGGACTGAGTTGGAGACACATCCTTCCGCCTTTGAGAGGCAGCTTTGGTACCTAGGTGGGGAGTTAAGAGACCTAATGTTCAGTCCCAGCCTTTCCTTGGCTTCCCTGTGTCCTTGAGACATTCAATTGCCATGGGAAACAATTACTCTTAAGCCAACCAAGGAGAGCGGACCAGATGTTCCCCAGGTGCTTTTTCCATCGGCTTTTTATCGACGTGTTTTATATGTAGAGGAAAGAGCACAGACCGTAAGTGGATGGCTACCTGGGATAATCATGACACAGTGGACATACCTGGGGAACAGCACCCCAGCCCCTCTTTCCTAATGCTCCCAGGAATTATCTACTTCCTGATTTCGAATGCCGTTCGTTGATTAGTTTGCCTGGTTTTTAAAGTTTATGTAAATAGCATCATACAGAATGTCTTCCTTTGTGTCTGGCTTAATTCCCTTATTATGTTCGTGGAATTCGTCTATGATATTACATACAGTTTACATTTTTCGTTTTCCTTGCTATTTATGGTACTCAGTTATCCATCTCTTTTACAGTTGGTGGATATGTAGGCAGTTTTCCAATTTGGATGTATTACAAATAGTGCTCCATTGAATATTTTTGCGCATATATTCTGATGATGCTTGTGTTTTGTGTGTTCAGGGACCGCTCAGTCGTTTAGATTCTGCTTATTTTCTGAACAAACTTACTAAGTTTAACTTTTGTTTCAAGGGAGCTTTGAAAAATCAATACCGAAAGTATAGATCCTGAAGCCAAAAATGAACATAATCAATGAAATCACTAAATTAGGGGGGAATGTATTTAAAAAAAATACAGGATGTGAGCTTGTGGGTTTTGCCGTGAGATTGTTTTGCGTTGTTCAGATCACCACTCCACCGCCACCTTCGCCCATGATCCCTCTCCGTCAGCCTCCTCATCTGTACAATGAGGATTTAATATGCCCACCTCATAGGTTTGCTGTGACAATTTACTGCAGTGGTGTTAGGGCACATTGCCCTAGCACTGGAAATAGCCATTGTTCTTAACATTTTTTTTGCTCTGCGTCTGATCCTTTTCAGGAGTTTTCAGATCACTTCTTAAAAATAGGAGGTAAGCTTCGTTTCTTTTTTTAAATACGGTGAACGCTAACAGAAATATTTTCCTGCGTGCCTCACCTTAAGCTGAAACTCAGCGCAAAGATAAAGGACACAGGTGTCCATGTTCCCCGCCACGCCCCTCCCCAGCGTGAGTGAGGGAAGACACGCTTGGTTTTGGGAACTGCTCTGCTTGGTTAGTTGAAGAAGAGACGAGTGAAGATGCGGTTTCTGGGAAAATCAGGTCATTTTGCACAGAAGAAAAGGAGACTCTTGCCAGGCATTTTGCAAACAAGTGTCCTTATTTTCCAACCAAGGGCCTTTGGGGAGAGGCTATGTGGGTGATCCACTGTAGACCACAGCCACCATAGGGTGTCTGTTCCAACTGCCTGTGGTCAGGGACACCTTTCCACCTGTTAGCAAGGTCTAAATTAGCTCGAGGGGCGTAGGGTGTAGCTCAAGCTTGATTCTGCTCTCGATGGGATTACAGTCTATCAAGTGAATAATCTTGTGTTCTGAAAAGGAAACGGTGAGAGTGACGTGAGTCAAGAAGAGCATTTGACCCAAGACTCTGAAATTCTAGTTCTGACTTCTCCATTAACTAGCTGTGGAGCTTCAGGTATAGCACTCACCCCAGACTCCAGTTTCCTCACATGTAAAACTGGGAAGCTAGTTCAGATTGGGACTCTGAGGCAGAGGAGGATTCTGGGAACCCTCTAAATGGAATACATGCTAAGTTTTGCATGTGTTTGCGTTTTTCTAAATGCTAGATTCTTTCTCAGGTTTTTGTCTCAAGTCAAAGCTTCTTGTGACAGCAGATTTTGGTATTTATGATAATGGGGGAAGGAATGGTTGTTTATTTATTTAAATATTTTTATTGATTTTCAGAGAGGGAGCAACATTGATGAAAGAAGCATCTATTGGCTGCCTTCTGCAGGCCCCCTATTGGGGATCCAGCCAGAAACCCAGGCGTGTGCCCTGACGGGCATGGAACGACACTCAACCAACTGAGCCACACCTGCCAGGGCTCAAATATTCTTTATCCTAGGCAATTCAGACTAAAAATTCTGAAAAAAATTGAGGGAAACAATCTTACTTGGACTTGTGTGTCACTGAGGTGGTTTCATTGGTTCATTATAACTTGAGACAATGCGTAAGTGGATTTCTTTTCATCATGAAACTTCCATGTTTTCCCCTCTAGGAATCTCTCCCTCTCCAACCAAATATCTAAGATCATCTTTACTGTTGAATGGAGATGTAGTTTTGCTTTTAGAACCATCCCTTCAAGCATACATTTCTTTTGTGCATGAGGGTGTGGATGGGGTTTGAGAGCTGCTGAAGCTAGAAGTCTTTTCTTTTAAAAAAAATTTTTTTATTTGCTTCAAACTTTTAAAAGATTGATATTGGAGAGAGAGAGAGACAGACAGATAGACAGACAGATATCCATGTGAAAGAGAAACATAATCAGCTGCTTTCCTCATGAACCCCAACCTGAGATTGAACCTGAAACCCAGGTATGCGAGCCGACTGGGAATGGAACCCGCCACCTTTCGGTGTACGGGCGACGCTCCAGCCAACGAAACCCCCCACCCAGGGTGAAGCTGGCTGTCTGTGTTCTCCGTTGCTTTGGTCTCTCCTCACCTCTTTGGAAATTGGCAGTCGGGGAGTTTGATTTTTTTTCTTTTCTTCTGAATACAGACATGCAAGCATATCGCTGCAGACAGAAAGGCAATGTTTGCACGTTTAGCAGAACGAGTGGGGAGGTGTTTGTGTGTGGGTGTGAGCACACACCAGCTCTGTAATTGAATCAGTGGAGTGTTTTCCTTTCAAAATGCATTCATACATTTAATTAGGAGGCCTTCACACCTCTGATGGCACTTAGTTATTTGTCTCAGCAGTTTTTTTCCGGAAGGAGGGAGAAGGTTCAAGGGAATGTTGACTCTCGGTGGATCCGTGCTTTAATATTATGGTATTCTTGGGAAACCAGGGTTCTGGCACCAGAATATCAATTAGCCAAGGCTCTCCATTACTTGAGGAATGAAGAAGTGGAGGAAGGGATTTCAATAGTTCTTAAATCTTCATTTAGCAGCAGCTCGAGGCTTTTGAATCAGGGTTTCCCAGGATGTGTTTCTTGCATATCATAATGCTGTCCTCTCCTCAGACCACAGCCCAGAGCTGGTTTAACCAAGAGGAGACTTCAATTAAGGGTGTGGTGCTTTACAGCCATTGTAGCAGAATTCATTTAGTCTTCAGGGGAAAAAATTATATATTTTTAATATAATTTAAAGGTATATATATATATATATATATATATATATATATATATATATATATATATATATAATCTCTTTAGGAAATGTGGTAGCTTTCAGAGCTTGAAATAGCCTTGACAGTTTCCTGTGACTATTACCTTGACCTGAGGGGTCTTCCCTCACCAATGGCTGACTCCTAAGCACAGTCCAATAATTGTATTTGTCTTCCGTGTTTCAATTTGTATTTCAAAGCACAAGTTGTCATCGTGTGATCAGCTTTTCTTATTTGTATGTTCGTTTTTCCTTTACTCCTCTACCCTCATGGTAGTAATTATGCGCTTGGCTTTAGCTGCACGGGGCATTTGACACTGTGATATTAAGAGATTTTGGAAGAAAAGGTCATCAGCTGTCATTCTGGGCTATTCTGGGCATTTTGTACTGGATTTATTTTGGATCCAGCTTTTCTTGCCTTTGATGAGCTGTTCCTGCTCCTTGCCTTGGCCTCTGCTCGTGCCTGGAAGGTTTTCAATAGTAATCGGATGCCTGCTTTGTGCAACAAATAAACAGCCTCAGCTTGGGAGGGAGTCGCGAAGACGGATGGAGCGCTCCATGACTGCTTCTGGTTCCGGTGCCTGGAATTCCTGGAGCAGGAAGCCGGCTTCCAGCACACTGCCGTCCGTCCGAAGGTGTTTCCTGCTGGAGGAGGTCACTTTCCCACAGGGCAGCGAGCTTCCGGAGGCATTCTCAGAAGCCTTGGGTGATTGGTGGGATCAAATGGTCTTGCTTAGACATTTTTAGAAATTAAAGAATGGGTTATTTGCTGAGGAAAGTTGACTTTTTGGCGTCACAGTCTAAGTTGGTCTTGCCTGAGGTCTGTACCCCGCTTGGGCTTCGTGTGTTGTTGGGGGAGATAAAAACCAAATATCGAGCAGGAGACAAGTGGCCCCCAAGAAGTAGCAGAACTGCCCTGGCCAGTGTGGCTCAGTTGGTGGGGCAGCATCCCAGGCACAGAAAGGTTGCTGGTTTGATTCCCAGTCAGGGCACATGCCCAGGTTGCGGCCTCAATCCTCATTAAGGGGTCGTGCAGGAGGCAGCCAATCAGTGATTCTCTCTCATCTGTGATGTTTCTCTTTATCTTCCTCAACCTCTCCTTCTCGCTAAAAAATCAATAAAATCAATCCATCAATCAGTCAATAAAAGAAGTAGCAGAACTTCGAGTATAAGACCTCTCTCAGGAGAAAACAGCAACACATTTACATTGAATCACAGCACCTTCTGGCCTGTTGGCTTCTCATTCTTCCTCTAGTTAACCAGCAGAGCAGCAAGCACTTCTTGTGAAGCTGTGTGAGTGGCTATAGAGGGACAGAAAATGCTAATTCTACAGGCGTGTTGCAGGATCCAGAAAGTGACTTCTGTTTCCGGTGAAGCTGAAAAAAGTCAGCGTGTTACGGCTGATTCTTTGCGCTCTTTACCTGATACCCAAAATAAAAATAGTCGATTCTTGCTATCATTTTTATACTGAGCCATTGCTGGTAGGGGATGTACAGGCTTAGGTTCCTGTGAGCTGCTGCCATGACATTTTCTCAACTGGTCAATATGTAACCTTGTTTCTGTTTAAAGAGACCTTACTTAATATTATTCATTCATTCACGCTGAGCTCATTATACTGTAATTCATGCTTAGCAAGGCTTATCTAACACCTGCATTTTCTCCGCAAGGTGCATCCAAGCTGTCTTGCACTTAGGAACACTAGGCAGCACTTCAGCCGTATGCCTGGGGCCATTTTAAACTTGGAAATCACCAACAAAAAATTCAAAGAAAACAAGGACACTTGTTTGTAGTATGAAAACTGAGCTGCAACAAGAAGGTAGAGCATCACCTCAGCTGGGACTGTGCTCATGGGCAACTCAAATGCTGGCTGCTCTGCGATGTCCACGAATGACCACGAAAATACCACTAGCATTGATTCCAAGGTTATGAATAGATTTAATCAGTGGGCATGTCACCTATGTCTACTGTATAAAATGAAACAGTTCCAATTATTGTGGCAGGAGCCCCCTCAACTACCTGGTGCCAGCTCCACCATTTATGTAGCAAACTAATCATTTAAGGTACAAATGAGTTATAAGCTGGTATGGTGACTGATATCCAGACACAGTTTTAAACAGTCTCTTGCAAGGTGAAGACTGTCAAGGACAACTTGCCCAATTATTAGATCCTGTTGTTGAACACGTGACAGTAGGGGTGGGGGGGCATGCAGGAGGCAGCCAATCAATTATTCTCTCTCATCTGTGATGTTCCTCTTTATCTTCCCCTACCTCTCCTTCTCGCTAAAAAATTAGCCTGACTCTGCCAGGCTTTGAGCATCTAGAGAATAGGAACAATGTCTTGCGCATCTCCATGTCCTTGGCATGAAGGGTAATACTGGCCAGCACATAGTGGGACCTCAGCGAGTGAATGAACACTAAATGAATGAATGAGTGGACGGGTGAACGAATGAAAGAGCAAAGAGAAACCGGCTTGTGATGCCTTACCGTCCGCTTCAGGGCACCTTAGGAGGCCGGTGCCTCTTTTCAGCTTAGAGAATTTCCCACCCACTTTTCAAGTCAGCGGTTACTAATTGTCAGAAACAGTAGTGCCTGAGAGCTGCTGTAGCGTGAAGTGTATCGTAGCTGGGCCTGAGAGAGGAGCAGGAGTACCACCAGCCATACTGAGAAAACTACTTAAGGGCTAGAACAAGAATCTGACTCTTTCTCCCATCGTGTCATGGAGCCTGGTTTGAATATTTTTCCTCTGGTGTTTCTGCTACCAGCCTCTCCCCACTTGAGTCCCCCACTCCTACACTGCTGTGACTAGAAGCCTCAGTCCAGAATACGGACTTCATCATCTCCATCTCTTGCTTCAAAAACTGCCCTCGTCCCATCGGATACGATCAAAACACCGCAGTGATCCGGTTCCATCCCTACACCTCAGACTGAGGTATCTTACCACTGCACTGACGTACACTCTCTGCTCAAGCTGACCTGGACTTTCCACTGTCTCCCGAGCATGCCTCCCAGGACTCTGGCCTTCCTGCAGGCTGTTCCCTGGGCCTGCGCTGTCTGCTCCTTCTCCCGGGTCATTCTCAGCTCCAGTTCAGGTTACAGCTTCTGGGCTGTCTCTGGTCAGATGCCCATCTTGCCCACAGGTGTGCGCTGCTCAAGAGTGGCTCTGTTATTCCCATCTTTGTGCACAGCCTTTGGCATGCTAATATTCCGTAAATGTATTTAAAACATATTTTATTGATTTTTTTTACAGAGAGGAAAAGAGAGGGATAGAGAGTTAGAAACATCGATGAGAGAGAATCATCGACCAGCTGCCTCTTGCACACCCCCCCACCGGGGATGTGCCCGCAACCAAGGTACATGCCCTTGACCGGAATCGAACCCAGGACACTTCAGTCTGCAGGCCGACGCTCTATCCACTGAGCCAAACCGGTTTCGGCTCCGTCAATGTATTTAAACAAGTGAATGAATCTACACATTGCCTGGAAGATTTGGAAATGTGAAGACATTAATTTAAAAAAAAACAAACACTTTTAAATAAAAAAAGAGGCCAGAATACCAGTTTCTTTGTTCAGACAAGTAGAAAGATGTGGCCGTCCTTGTGTTCGTTAGCTTTGCCTGTTGTACAGAACCGAGCTTTTCCACTCAGGAAACACCTATGCTACGCCATGCTCCCTGGCCCCTGATAGCAACATCCAGGGACTAGATTTAATTAAAGGAGAAGCTAGTTAAGTTTTATGTGAGAGGAAATGACATTCAGTTTCAGATATTATCTGTTTAATTATTTCCTGCAGATTAACCATTTGTTTCACCAAGTGTTTATCGTGGGGTTTCTGTGTTCAGGGACCTGGGCCAAAGGCTCTGGAGCGTGCAACGATAAGCGGAACACAGGGGCTTTTGTCGAATGAGGGAGAAAGATATGGAAGCGCGTTTCCTTAAAACAGGATAGAGTATGCACTTACTACAGGCAGTGCCGTGGCAGCATGCTCAGTTCCATAGAAGAGCTTGAATGTGTCCTGTGCTTGAAGGGTCATTTGGGGGTAGTGTAGTAGGTAAGCAGGGCAAAAGGAAGGAGTAACATGAGGGCAGTTCCAAGGGGAGGGAACAAACAAAGGTATGGAGGCAGGAAGAAAGTACAGGGAGCAACAATAGGAGACAAGTACTGCCAGGAGTGTCAGAGTCGAGAGGGAGCATCTATATATATAAAAACCTAATATGCAAATAGACCGAACAGTGGAACAACCGAACAGTCGAACAACTGGTCGCTATGATGTGCGCTGACCACCAGGGGGCGTGAGCAGAACATGGCGGGCATTGGCCACAGTGGGATGGGGAGCAGGTGAGCGGAGGCGCTAGACCAAAGCAGGGCACTAGTCATTGTCATCTGGGCGAGCCTCTGGTGGTCACTGAAAATTCTTTACTCCTGTGCTCTGCGGTCCCACTGCTTGCACCCACGCCTGCTGCCGGTGCCAGAGCCACTGCCAGAGCCACTGCTCAATTTGCTGCAGGTGCCCAGCGACAGCCCCGATCGCTCAGCACTGTCAGCGGGTGTGTGTGGCAGCTGCTGGCCCTGATTGCCCCTGAAGGCTTCTCCATCTCCCCCTACTCCTGAGGGGCAATCGGGGCAGCAGCCATGGCTCACACTCACTGACGGCACTGGCCCTGCTCGCACCCACTGCTGATGCCATCAGTGGGTGTGAGCTGGGCAGGCGCCGTCAGCACATGGGAGCAGGAGGTGGTGGGACCAGGGGCCGTGGTGGGAGGGGCCGGGTAAGGGAGTGGAGGATGGGCTGAAATTCACCCCTGTGCCCACTGCAGCCCACAGTTCAAGGTGCATGAATTTGTGCACTGGGCCCCTTGTTGTTAAAATAAGACTGGAAAAGTATGTCAGGATCCTATTATAGAGATTTAATGGCAATTTACTTGGACTGTATTATGTAGTTATTAGGGGTCATGACAGATTTCTTTTTAGAAGTTTTTTTTTGTTTTGTTTTAGAGAGAGAGACAGAGAGGAGGGGGGAGGAAAGAGAGAGAAAATACCATCAATATGTGAGAGAAATATTGACTGGCTGCCTTTTGCATGTGCTATACTGGGGATCAAACTTGCAACCCAGGCCTGTGCCCTGACAGGAATCGAACCTGCGACCTTTCGGTGCATGGGATGACATGCAGCCAACTGAGCCACATCAGCCAGAGCCGTGGCAGGCTTTTCAAACAAAGGAAGTACATGACAGCAGCTAGCATCAGCTAAAATTTGTAAGCATTTACAACATGCCAAGCACTTTTACTAAATCCTCACAACACTTTAAGGCTATCCGTATAACATTTTATAGATATAATGGAACGTCCTGAGAGGTTGAGTAACTTGCCAAGAATCCACAGCAAATCAGTGAGGACCTGGGATTTGAAGCCAGGAAGTCTTCTATAAGAATTTGGGTTTTGAACCTAGGATTGATTAGAGGATCCAGGAAGACTCTGGACTTTCGGAATTGTTTGCAAAGTGTTTAGTATATATGAATGTGTGCACTTGTTTAAGAAAAAAAAAAATCTATGGCTTTAGTCACATAAGCGGCATGCAACAAAAAGGTTAGTAAAGATTATAGCATCACTCTCTTTTGCTCTCAAGAATCCTCTCCAGTATATTCAGTGCGTATTATGCTTATGCTGCTTCTCAGGTTGGAAGAAGCAGAACAATCTGACACTGCTCAAAATAAAAGGAAGTGTCAAAATAATTTGCAGGAATTGGTATTATAAGTGGCACGCTGTTCCTGATTGTGAGAATCAGAGAAAATGCCCAAGAAGTTCTTTTGAAGGTAAATACGAGCTATCCACGTCTTGAAACTTGTGATTATTTGAGGACAGAGAGCCTAGCCTCCCACTGGGCAAAAATTATTCTTTTACATTTCAACAAAAGCTAAATAAACTCCTGACATCTGAAATGTTTTTGAAAAATGCCCACTCACCTGCTTTCAATGGGACCAAGTTGTCTTTTTATGGTCAGAGGGACTTACGGGATGAATATGTTTTAGTCCTTGAGACTGAAAATTCATTGCAGCCAGTGGTGAATCCAAAGGCAGGTGCCAGAATAAGTGAATGAATGTAGACTAAAGAATTGTTCAGCCAAAACTGGTTTGGCTCAGTGGATAGAGCGTCGGCCTGCGGACTGAAGGGTCCCAGGTTCGATTCTGGTCAAGGGCATGTACCTTATATATTTCTGCCACACAAGCATAGCAAATGTAATTCTTTAATATTAGGGATCTGGATTTCCTACTTAATGGAGTTTTTCTTAATATGTTTCTCATGTTTTGCTTTCTCACTTTTGCTCTTTTTTAAAAATATATATTTTATTGATTTTTTACAGAGAGGAAGGGAGAGGGATAGAGAGTTAGAAACATTGATGAGAGAGAAACACCGATCAGCTGCCTCCTACACATTCTCCACTGGGGATGTGCCCGAAACCAAGGTACATGCCCTTGACTGAAATCGAACCTAGGACCCTTCAGTCCGCAGGCCAAAGCTCTATCCACTGAGCCAAACCAGTTAGGGCTCTCTCTATTTTATATTTTTTAATGGACCATTTGAAAGTGTCTCATATACAATCCATATTCAGATATTTCCAACTACAAAATACATTTTATCATAGTTTTGTAGATTTGGTCAAGGATTCAATGAAGGATTATTTATAGCCATTGATTGTCATGTCTCTTTCATCTCCTTTTTGAACAGTCTTATCTCCCTGCCCTTTTTTGTTCTTTTCTTATTTGGTATTTCATGACATTAACATGTTTGAAAGGTCTGAGACAGTTGTCTGGATGCGTGCCTTTCACCCTGGGTTCATCTGACTTGGTTTCCTAATGATTACATTCTGGTTAAACATTGCTAGCAAGAACACACTGCTTCTCCTCAGAAGGTACATGATATGAGGTTAGGCAGGCTAATTTTATTTATTTGTTTTTTAGTCTTAAAAAATTCTTTTTATTGTTTATTGTTTAAAAATTCTTTTTATTGTTTAATATATCTCCTCCCCACCCCCCAATTGACCCTTCCCCGGCCACTCCCACCCCCAGCACATGCCCTCACCCCCCTGTGTCTGCATCTGTGTCCATTGATTATGCTAATATGCACACATACAAGTCCTTTGGTTAATCTGCCACCCGCCCCTTGCCTTCTCTCTGAGGTTTTATGGTCTGTTCAATGCTTTTTTATTTTAGGCAGGATAATTTCAATTATTTGGTGAAGTTGGTGTTGACTGGACCTCTCCATTGTAAAGTTACCTAATCTCCTTGATAACGAATGGACAAACTGTGGGGTAATTCTTGGAGACATAGGCATAGCTTGTTCCCTGACAGTCAGTCATTCGCCCAGTGGCTTTAGCACTCACTTTTGATCCTTATGTGAATCAGTTATGTTGGTGGATGCAACATGGTATTCATTAAATTTTTGAAGTCACTTTACTGGGGGGAAAGTCTCCTTTTCATTCCCATCTCAGTGTGGGAGAAAAAAATCTAGGCCCCAAACAGGTGGCAGAGAAGTTGATAAAAATGAAACCTGAATGCAACTATGCAAACATATGTTAAATTTAAAATGTGCAAAATGTCTTCTCTTTGTGTACAGGAAATTTCTGAAAAAGAGAGAGAGAGGGAGAGGGAGAGGGAGAGAGCGAGAGCGAGAGAGAGAGAGAGAGAGAGAGAGAGAAAGGGTGGGGACATGAATGCTTAGTTAGTTTGGGGATTTGCACTTAAAATAATAAATCTTTATTGATGCAGATGAGGAAAAACAAACTGCCATTCTTATTTCCTTCTACACTAAGGTAGTTCACTAAGAATGAAATGAATTTTCATTCAGCAGTTATAATCTGAAAAGCTATTTGATGTTTGCCCTCTCATTTGAAAATGCCTCAAAAGTAGTTCTTTATGAGGTTTATTAGATTGAAATCAAGTACGTATCAAAACCATGGGATTCTTTTGAAAGATGGGATAGTAAACAGAATTTTTTTAATGGGGGGATTTCTTGAGGTAGGCTTATAATCCTCTTGGGAATTTATCCTCAGGTTTTCATATCTACCCTGCTGCTGACTGGCTCACTCAGTGACTCAGTGTTATCTGATGAGGCTGTTATTTCACTTTTGAAAGCAGTGCTGTTCTCTTTGTTGCAGTATTAGGAAAAGATTGACTTCAGGCAATGCGATATAAGTTCCATCCATCTCAAAATTAGAGAGTACCTTGCATGCAATATAAGTTCTCTGACTTGCAATTCATAAAGAAAAGATGTTTACTTAACTATCCATCCTTCTTAAGCAAAACTGTTGTTTAAATTTTGGGGTAAGAACCTTACAAGGGCCTCTCCATGAATTAATTTACAATTTGCTTCATTTTTCTCTTCAGTGTTTTGTAAGAGGTCATTGGACACTATTTTTAAAAAAACATATTTTTTATTGATTTTAGAGAAGAAGGGAAAGGGAGATAGAATCAATGATGAGAGAGTCATTGATTGGCACTGCCCCCTCCCACCCCCCCCCCCACCCCCCGGGATCAAGCCAGAAACCTGGGTATGTGCCCTGACAGGGAATCAAACCGTGAACTCCTAGTTCATAGGTCAATGCTCAACCACTTACCACACTGGCCAGGTGTGACACTAGTTTTTAAAAAAATATGTTTTTATTGATTTTTTTAGAGGAAGGGAAAGGAGGAGAGACATAGAAACTTTGATGAGTGAGAACATTGATTGGTTGCCTCCTGCACGCCCCTGACCAGGGATTGAGCCTGTAACCTGGAATGGAACTGGTAATCTCTTGGTGCATGGGTTGATGCTCTCAACCACTGAGCCACACCAGCTGGACTGGGCACTGTTTTTGTGATAGGTAGACCTGGACCTGTGCATCCTCTTGAGCTATGAATTTTCATAGTGTATCCTTTAGGTCTGGAAAAGTGGTTTGCTTCTGTTTTGCTGGTATGGTAGGATCACACACATTTTTTTGTGTGTGTGTCAGTGGGATCCTGCTGACTAAGAAATTGGCGTGGTATGGGATGGCCTATAAAATTTACATTAGCTTGTTCCAATTCTGTGTTTGGTGAGAGCCGAATACTCCCTATCTTTACTTGTCAAGTTCTCACACTGTGTTTCGGGTTTATCTAATGGTTTTGTTATAGATTCTAGAATAGGGATATTTAAGGCAGTGTCTTGCTAATTCAAGCAGTTGAACTTTATGGGTTGCAAGGTTGAGCAGTTCACTTAAAGGAATGATTTTAGCTTTGAGGCTGGAGACAATGAGCCCCACACTTAATGGTTAATTACCAGATTAGCATGTGCCTGCAAGTACAATAGTTCTACAGGCAGCTTGATGTTACACCAAAGATAGTGTCTTTCTGTGACTACTTCCCAGGCTCCTGATGTGTAGAGGGGCCTCCTCCAGCCCCAGCTCCAACCCCAGCCCCATGTATGTGACACAAAACAGTGAACCATTGGTCACAGCTGGCATGCAGCTTATAGCTTCATAGCATATTTGACACCATAATGACTGAGGAGGTACCGAAATATTTCCTGTTTTTAAACACTTTGACTTGCTTTCTGAGAGGTAGCATGCCAACTCGAAAGAATATTTAGAACTCTGATTCTTTGCAAAGAATATTTAGTGTAAGGACTTGCAGAGTACATTGCTTGAATCACAGAGGTACCGTCCTACTTGTCAAGCAGGTTTATGGAACACTGAAAAATGAACAGGGATTACTTATTTAGTGTGGGCAACCTTTTAAAACAGGTTCATTTTAATTGAGTTTTTCTTAGAGCTTTACTTAAAATGATAACAAAACTCTGGTTACATGTACGGTGATGGTAGATGTCATCCATCTTTAGGCATATTGTGGTCTCTAAAGAAACATTAAGGCTCCATGTATATTTGTTGAATTAAATTTTCAAGTTAGTTGCTAAATTCCTCTAGTCTTAGGTTTCTTAGTCTGTAGTTCCCACCTCACTTGAGCTTTCACAGGCTGTCATTTTCTCTTCTTCCTGCCACCGCCTTTCCCCCACCACAGCCTGGTCCCTGCTTTTAACACGGCTGGTCATATACTAGTAGAGGCAGAAAGACCTCTCTGTGCCAGATACTGTGTTAGGATCTTGTAGTAAAAAACAAACTAAGACCTGGTGCTCAAGAGGTCAGAATCTAGACTAGGGGGAATTAATCATGTAGAGAAGTCTGAAAAGTACAAGTCATGGTGTGGGGGTGGCAGAGTGGGGACTGGGGGACATTTTAAGGAAAGGCATGGTCAACTTTATCTAGAAGGATCAGTCTTGGCTTCATAGTAACCCTAGAGTAGAGTCTTTAAGAACATGTTCCCCTGGCATGGGGGACTTGGGAAGGCATTAGGGGAAATTCTCCAGGGAATGGAGAAATTAGTCCCTATATTTTGTGCATTGGCCCTTATGAGAAGCAAGAGTATCCCTGTTGGGGGATTTGGGAATGTAGATTAATTTCATATTTGGGAATGTAGAATATATATTTGGGAATGTAGAATATATATATATATATATATATATATATATATATATATATATATATAATTTCATATATATATGAAAAGAAGAGACCAAGGCATTCTGAATGCTGCTAGATGTGGTATATATGCTGCAGTTTGGGAAGGAGGCGCATAGATTGGACCTGGAAAAAAGTGAATGAACATCTTGGAACAGGTATGGTAAAGGGACTCAAAGTCTTGGTGAAGTCAAAAAGCAAGTGAAGGTGGTGAAGCTAGTCAAATAGAAAAATGCTCTCAGAGGGGTGGATAAAATGAGGAGTCTGGCTTTGAAGAGACTCAGGGTGTGACCCTGAGCATATATTGCTATGGAGGCCCTATTCTTTAATCTCTTACCTCTCATGGGACTGTCCTTCCTTGGGGAATATTATCTCCACTGTCTCTCACATATAACCTGCCCAGGTCACATTCCTTACTTCCACACCATTTTATCCAGTGGCTTAAACTGACCATATTTGTAACTCAAGGAAGCTCTGATATATAAAACCTTTTAAATCAACCTTCCCATGTTGAATTGATTATTCTTTAGTACCCAGTGTGTACCTCATAAGACTATTTGTCATCTATACCTCTTTATAGTCATGTGTTTATATGGCTTTAGCTCTTATGTGATAAGCTACTTGAACCCACAGTTAGAGTTTGTTTTTGTTTTGTTTTGGGTAAGCCAGAAAAGTATCTGTCACTCCTGTGTGCTAAATATTTGTGGAATGGAGGAAGGAAATTGAAACTGAGAGTCAGAAGGAATTTGGGACTAAAGAATTATACGCTTTACTACGTGAACTCTGAAGATTTTGTAGGAAGTAGCGAAAGCTGAAGGAGGAGAGTTTTGAGTAGCTGTGGGTGGATGAGGAGGATGGTAGTGGCATTAGGGAGGCGAGTTAAGAATAATAATGGAGAGAAGTCAGTGCAAGGAGGGGGAATATGGACAGACTTATTCAAAGAAGGTGACCTTTAGAGGAAAGTTTAAAGACATATGAAGGAATTGTCAGAGGGCACAGTGGGGAATGGTCTGGGAGAGGACTTGATTGAGTCAAGATCTGCCCAAACCCAAAACTTTGAGTAAATACTGCTTCTGTGTGGGAAATAAAGTCTTCCTCTTGGATGTCTCTTGGATGAAGACATCCGGGGAGAATGAATAATAGCAACAACAACAACAATAAAAATACTTATGAAGTGCTTATATTATCTCATTTATTCTCACAACAACCCTATGAGATGTGTATTATCATCTTTTCCATTTCATGGATGAGGAAAGTGTGGTTTAGAGCGGTTAAGGAGCATTCCCCAGCCTCACATTCCTCCTAAGTGGACCATTTATTATTATAGCCAAGGTGACGCATGCTAGAACCAGTGAGGTCCCCTGGAGCATCAGAAGGACTGTCTGAACTCCTGACACAGGGTCAGTTGAAGCCCTTCCTGAGTGATCAAGTACCCACTGCCACTTGCTTGAGCCCCAAAAGTTCAACCAAAACCATAGTGCCATGCTGGGAATCTGATGGGACATACTGCTACCTTCTGAAAACAGAGATCTGGGTTCATGATAAAATAGGGTAAAACTACAATAAGAAGGAGGGGGGAAAAAGGACACCTTCATGTTAGAAGAACCATACTGCTTAAAATTCCCAGAGAATATATTTCAGTCTTCTGGATAGGATATATACTGTTAGCCTGGGTCAAGTCAAGATGGTGAGCTGGAAGAGGAAGGCATGGATTATAAGAATGAATATGTGTTTTGTTTATTGGTGGCGGGGAGAGATGATTCATGGGGATTGTAGAAGGGGGGCAATTAAAAAGTTTTAAAACTTGGTGATATAGGGTATTCTCCTTCAGTGGGTTCTAGAGGTTGGATTTTCGTGCTTCTGTGACAGAATCTTTTCCTTCGTGTCGGCTTATGGGGGCTCTTGGGATCCTTCTTGGGATGCTCTCTTCCCCAAAATGAGGAGAGGACTCGCTGTCTGAGCCAGCGGAAGACCCACCTGAAGTTGAGGAAGGAGAGGGGTTGTGTACTAGAGGGAGTGTCCTCCTTCTTCGGCTTATCTGACGAGATTGAGCAGGTCTCTATAGTGCTTGTTCTTTGTCTGCCAGCTGCCTGTCTTATTGTCTACCAAGGAAATGAATGATGAGTGAGAGATGTGCAACCTGGACAACATGGGGTCCATAATTACCCATTCATGGGACTCAGGTCCTTTTCCCAGAAATAACCCGATTGTAAGTGCAAAGTTTCCGTACTCATTAACATAGGCACTCACACTCTTTGAGGATTCTGATTTTAGGCTTTTCTTTGCTTTCCTATCCTCTTCTCTCCCTCGGTGATCCTTGGTATTTTCCCTTTAACTCCACCCTCACCCTTTTCCTGGATGTTATCCTTCTCTCACTCCCAGCCATGTCAGACACCCAGAGGCTTCGCCCTGCTTCATAGCAGGTAGCAATATCCCCTGCATTCCACCCAGGCCCCTCTGCCAGGCCTGCTCCCCCCCCCTCCCACCCCCCTGCTTGCCTCTGAGGCATCACTGGGCTCACCTCAGCAAGTTCGTGTTCCTGACTCTTTGGAGGAATCTGTGGACACTGGGTGGCATCGTTTTCTGGTGGGTTGAACGTGGGCAAACCTTGAAGACAAGTATCATGTACTTGATGACTGACCTGAGCCACATCTGGAGGGGTGCTGCTGGACAGCTGGAAATATTCCTTTTGACCAAATTCGGGGAATATGAACTCATCGTCTTCTTCATCTTTCTGATTTTCTAAAAATTGCTCAAGCCTGTGCGCCAGCCCATCCAGTTTTCTGCGAGTCAGTTTTGTCTTCTCTTCAGGATATTTGTCTACCCACTGGTTGTCTCCATATGGATCCCAATCAACGATTGAGCTTGAATAGTTACCGCCGTCCCAGGCCAGGGGGATGCCGAGTTTGCCAAACTGCTCTGTGCAGTCCTGAGTTTGGTCTTGTCTCTCCAGGAGTCTCCCTATACTTTCAGTAGATCCGAAAGGGACTGAGGGATTGTTGGAGGATGTGGCTCTACAGGAGGTTGTATTCTCATTGGAGAAGGTGTCCTCATTGGGGTAGTAGCCCACAGAGAGGCTCAGGTTGGATTCCGAGTCCTCAGTGTCAGCGTAGTTGCTGCAGGAGAATGAGTCTGCCATGGAGTTCAAGGGCTCAACTATTAGGTCTCCCTCATCTCAGGAATCTTCAAAATAAAAGAAAAAAATAGGTGAGATTGATAAGCAGTAACACGATATTATTCCTTTTTCTATTTGGAACTATTCCTCTCAGGTTCATCCTATTTTGCAATCTCCATTGAAAGGCAAAAGAGGCAGCTCTCTCCCTTTAAAAATCTCTTCCATTGCATAACAATTCCTTCTACTGAGCATCTTCACTTGTTGCCCCACAGCATCTTACTACAGTTGAAAGAACTTATAAAAGAAACGTTACCATTGTACAAAGTTTGAAAAATATAAAATATATACATGAGATGAAGATAAATATGCCTATGATCCCTTGATCCAGATATAGTGATGGCCATTATAAAAACATTTTGGTGGATTTCCTTGTAATCTTTTTCTTTCCATATGTGTACATATTTATACATATACATACCCCCATCCACATACATATGTGGGCATGATGTCACATCAGTTGAAACTGAAATTATTTTATGGCATAAAATCATTTATGTTTTCTTTCTATTCTGTAACTTTTAACCACTTTCTCGTTAATGACCATTAGCTAGTGGTCATTGTTTTAATAAAAAAATTGTATTAAACCCTATTGTCAGTAAATTTTTATCTCTCTTTATATTCCTATATGTGGGTTTAATGGACCAAAGATCACAAACATATTAAAGGCATCTGATAGTTGATACTAAATTGCTTTCCAGAAAAGTTATAGCCATTTAGACACCCATCTTCCCACCATCTGATGGCACTTTTTTGTCCAGCTTTTTCTATGATGTCCCAATAAGTAAGTGGGGGGAGGACACACAGCACACACACACACACACACACACACTGCAGACTCCGCCATTTTTTGCTGTGGTGGTTGCCCATGTGAAAGAGGTGCTACCAACTTAGCCCTAAACTGAGGATGTTCAAAATCCTTCAGATCCTGAGTCTCAGTGGCCGGAAGTTCAACTGCCAGGAGTCTGTGTTCTGGGACTGTTTGGTTACCATGGCAACACAAGGGCCCAAGTCAGAGAAGTGACAAGAACCCAGGAGCGAGCCCTTGCTTCTAAAATATTCTGTAGCCATGCCATCCCGGGCTAAAGAGGACCCCTCTTGAGGGCAGAAGGAGGGTTACTTCTGCGATGGCGGTTTGCTTCCCTCTTGTCATGTGCATGCCTAAGATGTTTCCTACTTTAAGGCAATTCAGAGCCTATTGGTGAGATGGACATTAACACCCCATTATCGCACGAAGAGGTGAGTGCAGCAACAGAACTTAAAAATAACGGTGTGCAAGAGATCAACCGAAGGACTTGTATGCATAACCAATGGGCGAAAAACTCCGTGGTGGGAGGTCATGTTTGGGAGTGAGGGTGGGGGTGGGGGTGGGGATTGGTAAAGTATGTACACATATAATACCTTAATTTTTAAAAAATGAGAAAAAAGTAACGGTGTGGAAGAACAAAAGGAGGCGCCTCATGCAGCCGTGGTTGAGATTGAGGGGTCAGGAGAAGCCCAGTGGAGGACATGGCTTCTCATGTATGTCGTAGGGAAGAAGTTAGTGCGGTGTAAAGCAGGGGTGCGGGAGAGGGCCTTTCAGGCAGAGGGGAGGGCACGAGCAGGGACACCGAGGTGAGAAACAGCCCGTGGTGTGGAGAGAGCAAGCAGAGTTCGGTGAGGTCATGGAAGGCCCCCTCCCTCCCCTTAGGGAACCTGGGTTTTATCCTGAAGCCTATGCTTGGATGGTAGTGTTCATTTATCAGGCCCTCTTCCAGGCAATTCAAAGCACATTGACATACTTGACATGGTCAAAACAAGCAAAACTTCCAGTGGACTTGGCAGCATGAATGTTATTGCTTGGCTTTAATGAGAAGGGAATCAATACGTTTGCACTGGGTTGAGGGGAATGAGGGGAATGGGAGGAGAGGAAGTAGGAACAGTGTGTGTAGACTATACTTAAGGGGTGTCTGAATGAGAAAGTGAGGAGGGTGCAGAGTCGAGGTTCGGTTCCGCACCCGCCCTCCAAATAAAAAAGAGGTAAGAATAATTCAATACGGGGAAGAGTTCAGAATAGGAAACTTGGCTGCTTTGTTTGGAGAAACTAAGGGTGGGATCCATGGCAGGGCCTGACGGGTTGGTTGTAATAAAAGGAATGTGTTGTTCCATAATATTAGAAGGGATAAATGAAGATGAATATGGAAAAATTTGGAGGAATGCATTGTTAAGTACCACTTTTTATTTGGGTTCTTCAGCTAGTCTTCTGCCTTATTCCTGAGGTTAAATCTGCTTCTTCTCCTTTTTTTGTAAAAAAAAAAACAAAAAAAAAAAACAATTCTGTTAATTGGATCTCTGTTCTTATTCTCATTGTTCCCAACATTATCTTGAAAGCCTCTTCAGGAACATGAAGTGTCTTGGTTCTTCTAGAATTGCTTTTCCTTGTCTTCTTCTTGCTCTGGGCGTCCCTGCTGCTCACCACGCCCTCCCACCTCCCAGGCTGCCCTTCCCTTCCAATGGCATCGTGACACTATCTGGGGATTGGTCAGATCATGGCTCCTCAGTGATCCAGGCTGCTCACTTTGCCTTCACTGCTGTGGTGTTCTCAGTACCCACTTCATGGCGGAGAGAGTAAATCTTTCATTCTCTGCTTCCAAAT
Source organism: Vespertilio murinus (assembly GCA_963924515.1). NCBI lineage: Eukaryota > Metazoa > Chordata > Mammalia > Chiroptera > Vespertilionidae > Vespertilio > Vespertilio murinus. The sequence continues at coordinate 163,427,126 of OZ004707.1, read as the reverse complement.
ATGTGATTCTGAAGACAAATTCGAGTTTTTCTGTAGGACTGAAGGCTTTCAGTTGCATAGAGTAAGCCAAAGAACCTTTTCTATGAGCAGTGACCATGGCCAGTGTTGTTATAGCAACCTCCAGTCTAGTCTAAACTGTGAGGTTATGGGAGATTGTTTCTAGGTCAATTCCGTTATTTTCAGGAAGGGAGTAGGGCATCGACTCAGAGTTTCCTAGGGACAGAGTGCATATGTACTTCGAAACAGCATATTCTTAACATTGCTTAGACTTGCTTTTGGTTGTTTTTTTTTTAATTTTCAAGTTTCGAATAGCATTAAAAGAAACCATAGGGTTTTATATTTATCAAAAAGAGGCTTGGCTTTAAACACACACACACACACACACACACACACACACGCACACACACGCACACACACAAAAACACGGATCTGACTTAAAAGAACCTCAATTTGTTGGAATCTACCGGCTGCTTAAGATCTTTTCCAAATATTTTTCTCTGTCTCCATTTCCATTAAACAAGAACTTTGGTATGGCTCTCAGGTTTGCCACCGTTGTACGGATTTGACTTTGTAGACTGTGTTAACTAAGAGTATTTTAGATGACTCTGTTTCAGGAGTGATGATGGCATGATGTAAGAAATAGAGTTGGCGCTGGGGAGAAATCATCTCTACTACCCACGTAGCCAGACTGCTCTCCCCCTTCGTGAGTGGTTGGGGACCTAGACCCATCCCCGGGGGTGTCAGTCAGGAGCAACATATTCCCTGGCATTTGTGGTGCACTTACTACATGCCAGGTCCTGTCCTAAGCACTTTGCGTGTGTTTGTTTATGTTTTACAGCAACCCAGCCAATTATCCTTATTTGCTCTGTTTTAATGAAGAAGGAAGCAAAGTATAACCTGCCCACCATCCCAGATCATAAGCTGTAGAGCCTGGATTCAAATGTAGGCAGTCGGTCTCCAGAGACCCTATTCTTATCCTCTATACATTCCTGTTTTTCTGGAGTCTATGACTGCTCACAAGCCCAAATCATGAAACCTTCAACAAAGTAACTGTCAAGTGTCAATCAAGGTCATAAGAGACAAGGAAAGACTGAGAGTGTCACAGACCGAAAGAGGCTAAGGAGAAACAGCCACCTAATGCACTGGGGATTCTAGGTGGGATCATAGAGTAGATAAAGGACATTGGTGTAAAACCTGGGGATATTGCAATATGTTTATTGTAGTTAATAGTATCATACTAACGTTAATTTCCTGGGTCTGGTTATGTTTGTGTTAAGTTGCTAACTTTAAGGTGAGGGATTGCGTTTGCAACTTCTCTGTATGTCTAAAATTAGATCAAAATTTTAAAAAAATTAAATATGTAAGTAGAGTAAATGATGCAGCAAAAACCTGTATACTTATAGCTCATTTTGGCCAAGTTTGCCACAGGTGATTCATTACTTCTTGGGAAAGAAATGCACCGTTCTACATAATGATTTATGCCCCCTTGTGTTCCTTCCCTGATTCCCTTCTTTCCCCACTTCTGCCATGAGCACTCCTCTGAACGTGCCATTTATCTCCTGCAGGCTTCAATAGCATTTTGGTTTATTACTAGTGAAGGCAAATGGGATGATGCCCTAGCATCAAGATTTACAAATAAATATATTGCCCTACCTTTGAAGACAAAAACCAATGTAAAGATGAATTTACTTCATACCACTGCACTGGACACTTAAAATGGTTAAGATGGTAACTTTTGTTATGTTTATTTTACCACATTAAAAAAAAAATGGGGGGGGGATGTAAGGGGGAGAACAATGTAAACAGACTATAAGGGATACTCTTTAGAAAAGAGGAAGTCCCTTATTCTCATCGCTTGTTTTGTTTCCTAAGAATTATTGTGACAGAGTCATCCTTTTCCCCACCCAGATTCCTAGCTGAAGTATTTACGGTGTTTATTTTTTTTGGGGGTAGGGAGAGGATGGGTGCAGTTTCCTATGCTCTATTTATACGTCCGTTCCCAGACAGACAAGATGTATGGAAGCTCATGGGTTTCATTAGAGGAGGAGGATGGTGAAGCAGTGTTGTGGCGTGTGCAAAGTTCCATGTTATCGGGCCTCTGCTAGGTGAATTTCACACGGTGGATCATTCAGTGTTCATGACAAGCCTCTGAACGGTGTGTTTTCACCCCAGGCTTATTGTGCAGGTCAGGTCTGCCTCCGGAGCCAGAGGCCCGAGCTGCTGCCAAGAACTGGCCTCAGCGGGTTATACCTCAAGGGTTGGTATGGCCGAAACCGGTTTGGCTCAGTGGATAGAGCGTCGGCCTGCGGACTGGAAGGTCCAGGTTTCGATTCCGGTCAAGGGCATGTACCTTGGTTGCGAGCACATCCCCAGTGGGGGGTGTGCAGGAGGCAGCTGATCGATGTCCCTCTCTCATTGGTGTTTCTAACTCTCTGTCCCTCTCCCTTCCTCTCTGTAAAAAAATCAATAAAATATATATATTTTTAAAAAGGGGATTGGTATGATTAGCCAACAATGATAGTAGATGGGAACTATAGGTCTCCTTTACACATCTTCACCTCCCACTATGGCCATGAAAGCAATCCACAGGGCAAATCCTGCCGCACATACAAGCATTTAATGGCAAGCAGGCCTAAAAACATCCAACAGCCTTGTTTTGTAAGCTCCAGAGCTGTGCTGTCCTGCAGGGTAGCCACTAGCCGCACGTAGCAGCTATATTTTAAAATGAAATTAGAAGTTTATTTTTTCCGTCACTCTAGCCCCATTTCTAATGCTTAGCGACCAGCTGTAACTAGTGGCTACCTTATTGCATGAGGCAAACAAAACGTTTTCACCGTCGCAGAAGGTTCTGTTGGACAGAGTTGCCCTGGGGTTCTCTATGCTCTATCCTTTTGTGAGGTAGCCTACAGTGTTTTTCTTGTATTCTAGAAAATCAGAAAGATGATATCTGAAGTACAGATGAGGAAAGAGTGTGAATAAGAGCAGGAAGTGTGAGTGCCTATTATAAATAATAATTCAATTTAATTAGAAGGGAGCTAGAAGAAAAGCAGAATGGGAATAGGTGAGTGTAGGGTGGGTGTTTTTCTGCATCTCTCTGGCCATTTATCCTTGGCCATTACAGAGTTCCCCCCAGTAGACACTATCTGTGAACCAAAACCTCCCCCCGCCCCTACACCCCTCCCACTTTTAAATTATTTACCAATTCAGTGCTTTTACATTTCTCTCCAACCTTTCCTTAGCAAGCACAGATAAAGCTCTCTCTCCACAGGCCTGAGGCTAAATAAAATTAAGCTACAGGAAGTTCCCCACCTCTGGCTCAGATCTCCCCCTGCATCTGTGAATAGATGCTCTTGTGTGCCTGCACAATGGTCTCTATTCAATTATGAACCACTTGTGCACGTCGTCTGTTGGAAGATAGTCTGTTACCCAGAATGCATTTGTGGTGGCCTCCTAATTTAGGAACTGGTGAATGAAATGAGGTTGGTTAATGAAAACCATAGGAGATGATCACAACTTTTTCAGGTATTTTGAAGATAAAAATAACTTTATTTAAATTACAAACACACACACACACACCAATAATAGTTATTATGGAAAATTAGAAGATGCAAGATAAAAAGAAGAAATATTTTAAACAAAGACAAAACTTAAGGTGTAGAAGTCAGGTGACTGGCTGCCAGGAGCTAGCGGTGGGGACGCGGTCTCTGCTGCAGAGGTACCCGGGGGACAGCCGTAAGCTCTGCCAGCACTGTCCATGTTCATTGAGCCAAATGCAAGCCAGTGCCTTTTCTAAATTTGGTGGTGGCCACCCGACTGTGTACATTTACCAGATCTCATTGACTTGTACTTCTAAAAAGGGTGATTTTTACCATGTTAAGTATACTCATTTTAACCAACCAAACAAACAAACGAACGAACGAACACACACAGATTTCTGCTAGCCAGAATGAGCTAAAATAGGTTCTTCCCATGAACATTCATTAAAATTATCCCCTAAAATGAATCTCAGAATAGAATTTGGCAATTTAAAAAAGTTAAAAGTAAGAGCTAATAATTTTTATAGATGTTTGTTGTGTGTGTGTGTGTGTGTGTGTGTTTTCCCACATACCGTATTTGCCGGCGTATAAGACGACTTTTTGGCCCTGAAAAATATGCCTCCAAGTGGGGGGTAGTCTTATACGGCGAGTATATAACAAACTCTGTATTTTTAGTGGAAATTTTAGTGGGTCGTCTTATACGCCCAGTCGTCTTATACGCCAGCAAATACGTATTTTTCAGGGCCAAAAAATCATCTTATACGCCGGCAAATACGGTAGTTTAGAAAGGACTGGTAAAAATTTAATTAGTGCAGTTTTTAAAAAAGGTTTTGATGTGCTTGACAAGATAAAGATGAGCACATATTTTTTTCATTGTTTTTTTTTTTTATTGATTAGGGTATGGTTTTGAGGAAGGACCCATCCCAATCAATGCTAATTCTAGGAAAAAGCTTATTTCGGTTTCACAACTACTTCTCTTGCAAAAGCATTAAAAGTCACTTGTCTCGGACTTCCTTCTGCTTCTGTTACACAGCATGCTTTGTAGTAACTATTTTGACAGTAGATCTGACTAGCTGTAGGCATTTTTGGGGTGTGTATGGAGGGATGGAGCGCATACCTTCTTGATAGGAGGAGGTTTTAGAGCAGTTGGTTGGGGGAGAGTAAGTTTAACTTTCAGAACTAAAGCCAGGAGGTATTTTTGGTTGGGGAACAATGTGTCACGGGTTATAAATAATGCCACTTGCCACTTGGCAGCTATTTTGGTGTTTTCTTTTTACACCTAAAAAAAATCCATGTTTACATTTAGTCAACATTGACCATACAAATGAATAAGTCTAGGAGACATATGTGGAAAAAATAACTTCTAAATAGTCTTAACGCCCAAATTCCTGGACTGAATATTAAAAGATAAAATTCATTAGGGTCGGAAAACCAATCCCATAGGTGTAAGGCTGGGAAGACACACTGACAGGAGATTATTCCACATCATTCGAGAGGACCAAGGGTGGTGTCCTGGTTTTGATCCCGACAAGCTGCAGAATACATGAAAGAAGTCGGCCCCAGGTTAAGAAGAAGGTAAGTTCTTCTTTTGTTTCTTCTTAGCTCAGGGCTTAGTTCAGTATCCTGTGCTCAAGAAGCAGTTGATCTAAGTCTGCCCCTTTCAAGATGAATTTCGTCTACCTCAGAGGTGATCAGATTTCAATGTGCATTGAAAATGTAGGTCCCTGTCCCCAGAACTTTCTAGTTTCATAGATAGAAATAGGGTCTAGAACCTGCCCTTGCTGGTAGACTCCTCCTTGGGAAACACCGATTTAGAACCACCAGTTAGACTTTTATTAGGTTTTCTCTATTATCAGACACTGTGATGAATTCCGATAAAAGCCAGGGTTCCTGTTTGAACCTGCTCACACAGATTACCGCACAAGGCAGGCTTCTTAGCGGGACGGTTGGTATGAAGTGAAGGAGCTCAGAGCCCGAGGGCCATGCCACCGACCAGTGACACAGGGTGTGGGTTGGATTCATTTTAGTGGAGACAAAACCGGGCGTCTGGGCACTTGGAGGGGGGAGGTAGCGTGAGATCCAAGAGGGAGGATGGCATCAGCTGGGGGAGGAGCTTTATTTTGATATCGGCTGCTGTTTTGAACACCAAGGAACTTATATATACATATATATATACATATATATATATATATATATATATATATATATATATAATTGATTTTTTTTACAGAGAGGAAGGGAGAGGAAGCAAGGAACACTGATGAGAGAGAAACATCGACCAGCTGCCTCCTGCACACCCCCTACCTAGGTTGTGCCCGCAACCAATGTACATGCCCTTGACCGGAATCGAACCTGGGACCCTTCAGTCCACAGACCAACGCTCTATCCACTGAGCCAAACTGGTTTTGGCATCAAGGAACTTTTAACAGTCAAAAAGAAATGTGGAAATTAGCAAGTAGACGTGAAGGAAATCTCATTGTCAGTGGCTCTTGGACTTGAGCGTGCCCTAGAATCACCTGGAGGACTTGTTCAAGCACAGACTGCCGAGTCCCACCCTCAGAACTTCCCATTCAGTAGGTCTGGGATGGGGCCCGAGCATTTCCGTGTCTGACAAGTTCTCAGGTTCTGCTGCTGCTGCTTGGTCTGGGGACCACACTGTGAGGCTAATGGTGCTTAGTGAATGTGTAAACCATCTGTAAGTGAGGATGGGAACAGATTGTGGGAGCAAGGTGGAGAAGGGGATGGTCATCTAGGTGTTATGTGACCTACAACTCCCATCACGTGGACTTATCCTTTTCCCCTCTTCTTCTGAGATTTACTTACTTTTAGGGCAACTGGTCCAACCCAGAATGTTCTGGGGACAGGAATGTGGTCATGGAGAATAATTTGAGAACCGCAAGTCTTGTATTTAGCATGTAGCCACAGTGCTTTTAGAACTCTGTTCATAATTGTATTTCCCAGATTTTATAAGGGAAAATGTAAGAAAGGTATTTCCATATTTTAGAACTGACTTTTACCCTAAAGCATATTAACCCACCGCTCTGTGGAAGTCTCAACTCTGAAAGTGAACTCATGCCCTTAACTCCTCAGACTTGCTCCTCCTCCAGTGTTCTTCATAAACAGCATCGTCATTGGCCCAATTTTTTGTGGTGCATGGTGGGCGTCTTCCTGGACATCATTCCTTCTCTCTCACACTTTCCCCGAGCACCCGGTCATTCACAAAACCCGGCCAGTTCCATCTTCTAATACATCCTGTGCCCTCATCGTTTTGTCTGCCCACCAATTCTCACCTGGACCTTCCCCCATCTTCTCTGGATTCCTTCTGATTCCTCACCTATGTAGGAGCCAGAATGATTTTTTTTTTTTTAAGAAACACAAACCCCGTATCAGGTCACTCCTGTGCTTAAGACCCTTCAGTGACAGCCCTGAATAATCTTTAGATGCTCAAAATGGCCCTCATGGTTTTGTCAGGTCCAAAAGCAGGGGCCTGCATGGCATGGTCCCTGCCAACATCTCCCTGTCTGCTCTTTAAACACCTGTCCCAGTCACTGTTTCACTGCCTGAACTCAGCCCAGGTAAAACCATGCTCTTTGCTGAGGTGATGCTAGACCTCTGTTCCACGGAGAAGCAAGGGAGAATGGTGTGGTCCTTAGGGAGCGTTTGTGTGACTAGAAGGCAGCTATGGCCCTTGCGCTGGGACAGGCTGGATCTCCGCCTCCACTTGCCAGGGCAGGGCACCCTGTGTGGGACGCAACCTGCTCAGCCAGAATGGTGACCCTCACTCGAGGTGTCCCTTGGTTTGCCTCCAAATGAAAATAGGTCTGCTTGTCCTATTCAGAAGCAGAGTCCTGGACAATGTTTTGAAATCCCCGGTAGCCTGCTGATGTAGTAATCATTGCAAATATAACAAGGCTTCTACCATGAAGCTGTACAAATGGGTTTTTGCGTGACTAGGATATCCTGGATGTGTCTTTACAAGCCAGCGTGTTGCTTGAAAACACATCTGTGCTGCTCTTACACTAGCCCTTCTCACAGCTGAAGATCAGGAGTAATGTACAGCCGAAACCGGTTTGGCTCAGTGGTAGAGCATCGGTCTGCGAACTGAAAGATCCCAGGTTCGATTCCGGTCAAGGGCATGTACCTTGGCTGCAGGCACATCCCCGGTAGGGGGTGTGCAAGAGGCAGCTGGCCAGTGTTTCTCTCTTATCGACATTTCTAGCTCTCTATCCTCTCCCTTCCTCTCTGTAAAATATCAATAAAAAATATTTAAAAAAAAATATATATATATATACAACCTAGAATGGTGTTTAAATGCTAGCACGTAAGTTTGAACTGAATACTTAAAGCCAACAAACAGACTGCCGTGGTTTTAGGATGTGGAGGAGGAGTGGCATGACATTCTTTCATCTGACATGTTCGCTCTTGTGAAAAAGGACTTGAAGTATGTGAGACCTGGCAGGGGAAGAAATGGGAGGAGATCTAATTCTTGGTAGGCATGAGTCATCTTATAGAAATTTAAATCGAGCATTTTATTAAGCACTTTCATTGTCGGTACAAAACTATTCATCAGTCCTAGATCGCTTTGATGTACATGTTCTATACCCACATACCCTCTGCCAGGATCCTAGCATAAATCTCTCCCTGAGCAAACACTGAATAAATGCCATTATGATCATTTTGCCTTTGATTTGGGGGCGGCTTGATTTCTTGTTTTTCAGCTCAGCGTTGAATATTGTTTGTATCTTTTTAAATATTTTTTTTATCTTCATGGATGTGCCAACACATTATTTGTGGCAGGGGTAGTATAAGAAAGTATGAACGGCAACCAAGCATATGCAATACTTTGTGATTTCAAAACTAAGGGACAATCTCTGGAGGTCATTTTTTGGGTCTCTCAGTAGGAATAGGATTTGAATCTGGGAGCAGGTAACCGCTCTGTAAATGTTTGTTTTGAAATGGAAATCGCTGAATGTGTTACTTCTAATAGGATTAGTGTGTTATGCTCATTGCCAGGTTATAAAAGGCAGCTGTTGAGTGTTGCCACTGAAAAGACTATAACATGTCCAGAAGATGGTTGCCTATGGAACACATTCTTCTATATAGAGCAGTGGCTGTGTTTCTCAGGCCAGTTGCGCTCTGAACTCTGCCTCATGGGACGCCCTGTACCTTTGTAGTCATGCCCGACTCAGCATCTCGCCACTTGTACTAGTTTGCTAGGGCTGCCATCACAAAGCACCACAAACCGGGTGTCTTTCCGAGAGCAATGTCTTCCATTTCTGGAGACTGGACGTCCATAATCAGGGTGCTGGCAGGATCGGGACCTTCTGAGGACTTCAAGGGATGGACCTGTCCTGGGCTCCTCTCCTTGGCTTACAGATGGCTGTCTTATTTTCAGATCATTTTCCTTCTGTGCACATTTCTGGGTCCAGTTTTCCCCTTTTTTTGCAAGGACACTGGTCAAATTGAAATAGGGCTCACCCTAGTGATCCCATTTTAACTTTATTATCTCTGAAAAGACCCTATCCCCAAATAAGGTCACTTTCTGGGGTACTGGGCCAGATTGGGACGTCAATATATGAATTTTGGGGGGAGACACAGTTTGGCCCAGAAGAACACCTATAGTTGAGCTCCGATACAAATTAACCACAGAAATCTAGCAATATTCATTTTGGAATATTCTATAAGTAAAAAAAAAATCTGTAAATAACCTGAATTTTCACCTCTTTTCCTGACCCAGCAGAGCACCTCATGTTGGTGGTGTTGGTTCTGTAGATAGTGGGGCTCTCTACCTCATTCATTTCATGAGTCACGAGGCCAAAAAAGTGTTAAGTAAATGAAAACAAAGATGAGAGCAGCACCTTTAATAAGGGAACTTCAGCCACTCCCTTTCTATCCAAGTCCATGACCTGTAAAATGTCTAACCCATTCCAAGTTTCAAGGATTTAAAATATAATAACACGGTGACCCGTAATGTGTTTTTACTTGACACATGTTTTAGTCACACTGTTCTTGCATATCCTTCGTTTTCCACATAAGCCTTGTGTAGTTGAGCGGTTTTGACACCCACAGTTCCAATGCTTTCGGCTGACGGTTTATGCCAAGTGCTTGCAGCTTATGATGCTGTTCAGTGACCCCTTTAGAAGTGTAGATCCTTGAGCTGAAGGATGTCTTCCTTTTCTCCTCTGGGCCTTTCCAAGTTCCTGAGAGATCAGGCATCTTCCAAACCTCTTCCTCTGCGGACCACAGGGTCCTCTCATACTTGGCTGACCCTCTCTGTTTTTCAAGCTGACCTCACGCCCTGTTCCCCAGTGTGCCATGTGTTAATGTGACGGGTATGCATCTTCTAAGGCTTCTGGGTGTTGAAGCACGACTCTAATTTTGTTTCTCTTAGCCCCAGAGATAGGGATGAATGGGATCTTCTCTCCTGTCTCTACTAAAGTCAACTTTTGTCTCCCATCAAGTATATCCTACAGTATCAACAATCTGTTAACAAAACCACCATCACTATGGAAACAGAATTTAGGTCTGGTTAGATACCACATGGCAGCCTCATCATGCCTCTGTGGACCTGTACCATTATGGAAGGAGATGAGGTCGGGGTCCTTTCTGACTCTGTTACTGTTGAGATGAAGTAGGTTATATATACACTGAGTGGCCAGATTATTATGATCACCTGATGTTTGTAGGCAAATTAGCTGTACATGCATCGTATGGGATATAGAAGCCGAAAGCCTGTTCGAACACCTTTACTGTCTGCAGTTACCAAGATAAAACTTCTCCAATTCACACAGGAACACAAGGATTGGGCAGTGGAACATTGGAAAAAAGTCATGTGGTCCGATGAATCATGTTTCCAGTTGCATCATGCAGATGGCAGAGTGAGAATTTTACGGAAACAGCATGAAAGCATGCACCCCACATGCATGAGTACAACCCTTCAAGCTAGTGGGAGCAGTGTTATGGGTTGGGGCATGTTTTCCTGGCATGATTTGGGCCCTTTAATTCATGTGGAACAATGTCTGAATAGTACAATATACCTAAGTATCATTGCTGATCAAGTTCATCCTATCATTTTGATGGTGTATCCCAATGGAGATGGCTTCTTCCAGCAAGACAATGAGCCATCCCACGGTGCTTGTATTGTGCAGGAGTGGTTTCAAGAACATGAGGGAGACTTTACCTTGCTTAGGTGGCCCCCACAATCACCAGATCTCCATCCAATTGAGCATTTGTGGGATGAAGTTAAAAGAGCCATCAGGCAGCTGGTTCCACAACCATCCAATCTCACAGAACTGGACAGTGCTATTCATCAGGCATGGTGTCAGATTCCTCACATCACCTTTCAACATCTGGTGGAGTCAATGCCAAGAAGAATCACCGTAGTATAGAAGGCAAAAGGTGGTCCAACGAAGTACTGATGAGGTGGTCTGAGGTGGTCATAATAATCTGGCCACTCAGTGTGTAGTAGAGGCCTGGTGCATGACATTCTTGCACTGGTTGGGGGCAGGGAGTGGAGTCCCCTCAGCCTGCCTGTGCCCTCTTGCAGTCTGGGACCCCTCAGGGGATGTCAGCCTGCAAGCTTAGCAGGCCCAAACTGGCAATTGGATATCCCCCGAGGGGTCCTTAATGCTGCCACAGAGGTGGTAGAGGCTCCCACCACCTTTGCTGCGCTTGCCAGCTGTGAGCCTATCTTCTGGCTGAGCAGTGCTCCCCCTATGGGAGCACACTGACTACCAAGGGGCAGCTCCTATGTTGAGTGTCTGCCCCTTGGTGGTCAGTGCATATCATAACGACCAGTCATTCAATCTCTTTGCATATTAGGGTTTTATTCTATAGGATTTCCCTAAGACAAAATACCAGTTCTCTCTTTCTTCATTAAAAAGCCAACTCTCCTTTCTGTCCTCCCCCCAGTCTGAGTACCTTGTTGGGTAGCTCAGTTGGTTGGAGTGTCATTCCATACACCAAAAGGTTGCAGGTTCAATTCCAAGTCAGGGAACATACCTAAGTTGTAGATTCCATCCCTGGTCCAGGAGCATAAGGGAGGCAACCATTCCATGTTTCTCTCCTTTCCTCCTTCCCTCTCCCTCTCTCTGCCTCCTTCTATTTCTAAAATCAATAAACATATCCTTGGGTGAGTATTAAAAAAAAAGGGTTCTGCATAGCTTTGGAGAGCTTGTCTCTTTTTACTGTCACAGACCTAGGGCACCAATGTCCCAGCTCTCTCAGTGGGGTGAGCACGTAATAAATGTTATTTGCTTTTCTCACTTTTTTTATTCCATTTTTCCGCCTCCTTCCTCCTTTTTTTCTTTCTTTCCCTTTTATATCCTTATCTTCATTGTTATTGTTTTTAGCATAATTTGTGGGATAGGAGAGGATTTTTTTTCTTTTTTTCTTTTTGGTCTGTCATGAGAATGTATTTATGGAACCAATAAAGGGTGCTGAGCTCTGGGCTTCAGTAGAGCGGAAGGTAAGAGTAATAGGCCCACACACAATGTTCTCAGCTGGTATCTGGCAGAGTCAGAAAACGTAGTTGCATGGAGCTGATATTTATGGAGCCCTTAAAATGGACCAGGCATATGCAAGGCACCTCACACACATTTTCTCAAATCATTTTCTGAACTCTGCAGACTCAAAAGAGCTGCTACCTTACATTGAAACGACTGTAGCTCTAAAATAAATCATGGGGCTGTAATATATAGCATAGGAATATAGTTAATAATATTGTAATACAACTGTGTACAGTGAAAGTTTCTAGACTTATCGCGGAATCACTTGTGACATTGTGGCCCTCGAGTCAAAAAGTTTGCCCACCCCTGGTTTAGAACTTAAATGGTGAAATTTAAATTGAATTATGAGTAATAAATATAGACTATTTTGAAATTAGCCATTAGCCCACTGAATAAAACTGTTTCCTGAATACATCTGTTGCTTTTGGATTCAAGTATTTTCTGGCATAATAACACTTGCCCTCATCATTGCTCCACCACCACCACCACCTCTGGCAACCGCCAGTCTGTTCTCTATATCTATGATCCTGTTTTCATTTGATTATTTTGTTTGTTTAGATTCCACGTATAAGTGAGAACATATGATATTTGTCTTTGTCTTATTTCACTTAGCATAGTGCCTTCAGTGCCCACTGATGTTGTTATAAATGGCAAAATTTAATTCTGTTTATGGCAAAATAATATTCCATTGCAGGTTGTTTTCACTTGTTAGCTATTGTAAATAGTGCTGCGATGAACACAGGGGTGCATATATCTTTGGAGTTGGTGTTCTGGTTGTTTTCAGATAAATATCCAGAAGTGGAATTCCTAGATCATATGTGATTCTAATTTTTAATTTTTTGAGGAACCTCTATTCTGTTTTTCATGGTGGCTGTATCATTCACATTCCCACCCACCGGGCACACGGGTCCCCTTCTCTCTGTTACCTCACCAGCATGTTACATTTTGTCTTTTGATAAGTCCTTTTCACAGGTATGGATGATGGCGCATTGTGGCTTTCATTTGCATTTCCCTGTTGACTAGTGATGTTGGGCATCCTTTCTGGTATGAGTTGTCACCCACATGTCTTCTTTAAAAAAAATGCCTATTTAGATCCTCTGCCCATTTTTTGAACAAGTTGTTTATTTGCTGTTGAGGTGTATGAGAATTTTTAAAATGTATTTTGAATACTAACCCTTTATCAGATATATAATTTGCATATATTTTATCCCATTCCATCGTTTGCTTTTTCATTTTTTTGATGGTTTCTCTTGTTTTGCAAAACCTTATTTTTTTAAATTTTTTTATTTTTTTTGTTAGTGTAGTCCCACTTGTTTTGTTGCCTAGAGGAATTTTCACAGGTATGAGATGATAGCTGTGGAATTGTTTCAATGCAATTTTGGGGCCTTATTTACAAAATAATATGGATCCAATTCCACACGTATTGAAAACCCCATTGATGCACATTTAGGGTTATGTCATAGTTCTGTTTTTGTTTGAATCTCTTCCCTGCCACTTTGCAGCCATGCGACCTCTTCACGTGATGATGATCTTTGATGGCACTTTTTTGGTGATAGGATATCCCAAATTGCAGTGGGGATCAGGAGGAATAGTATGTGAGGGTCACTCGTTTTAAGGTGTAATTGTGAAGAGTCAGAGCTAGATCTATAACTTACAAAGGGTAAAGAGAAGGATTTGGGGGTTGTTTTTTGTTTTTGGCTGGGAATTTTAGGGTCAAAGGATTTTCAACATATTCTTCATGTAAGAGAAGGAAACTGAGGATTAATTTGTGATTGAAGATATAAAAGAACGAGGGAGTCATTGTTTAAAAGGTTGGGATGAGAGCAAGAATAAGGATGAAAGTTTTCCCTTGACAGAAGACTGTGATCCTGGAATAGGCAAGTAAGTGTACATAGAATTTTTTAAAAATATATTTTTATTTATTTCAAAGAAGAAGGGAGAGGGAGAGAGATAGAAACATCAATGAAGAGAGAGAATCATTGATCAGCTGCCTCCTGCATGTCCCCTACTGGGGATTGAGCCCATAACCTGGGTATGTGTCCTTAACAGGAATCGAACCTGAGATCCTTCAGTTCGCAGGCAGACGCTCTATCCATTGAGCTAAACCAGCTAGGGCTGTACATAGAACTTTTAGTAGGTAGAGGAGAGTTCTCAGGATTCTCTGTATGGTAGGCTAAGAAATAATCTACTGAGATTAAGGGTCTGCACAAATAGGAATACATTAGGGGAGAGTTTTATAGGAATTTTTAGACAGCCATTATAAGGAATGTGATAGGGAGGAAACTAATGATGAATAAAAAGGATTGTTGAGTAACATTAAGTGCTCAGTCAAGGTTGAAGTTAGATATCAGGCATTTGAAGTGGAGCCAACCCCACTTTCTCCAGCAGTGCTTGGTACAGCTGAATCAAGACATAGCAAGATGTTTCATAAGGAAAAATACACTTTTTATACTAAATTACTTTTTAACAAAAGGTGGGACTTGAGGCATCCTGAGATTAAGATAACTCACAGACATTCAATGCATATGGTGTAAGCAGCAAAAATGTAAAAGCCAAGTACATGATTCCCTCGTCTGTTTTTAAACTCAAGCAAGCACCATGTTAAGTGGAATTTGTGCCCCCCTCACTTAGAGTATCCAACTTTGGGGGTGCCTCTTGAAAACAAGACAGATGCTAGCTATCCTTGGCTAGGAAAGCTATGTCTCCTGCAGGTGGTCTCACGTAATCAGGTCCATGAAATGGACTTTATTGGAGAACAAATACAGAAACTGGCAGACGGTCACTGGAATGAAAACTCCTCAGCGCCGGGAATAGTTTCTGGCAGATATTGGATATATGCATAGGAACAAATGTATCCATGTCATTTTGAAGCACTAGTCCTACCAGATGTTGTGGAATATGGGAAGTCCTAGTTACATTGGCTGTTTGGTAGTCCTGCCCCAGTCATTCAGCATATCGGTAGAATAATGCAAACTTTCACATTCACGCCAAAACTATGCAACATATTTACTGGCTCTGCTTTTCTTCTGTTCCGTGCCCCCCCCCCCCCCCCCCGCCTTATTCCTTCTCCTAAAAGCTGTGGGATACCGGGACTTTTGTTCAAGTGAAAACAAAATCTAGGTTGATGATCTAAGACCTAAAAGAACCAACAAGCCCATTAATGCACCGTTGCTTCATAAGCAGTGCCACCTAGCATGTTTGCTGGTTAATTTTGTTGGTGGTTATTTTTTATTTTTTTTTTTAAATATATATTTTATTGATATTTCACAGAGAGGAAGGGAGAAAGATAGCTAGAAACATCGATGAGAGAGAAACATCGATCAGCTGCCTCTTGCACACCCCCTACCGGGGATGTGCCTGCAACCAAGGTACATGCCCTTGACCGGAATCGAACCTGGGACCTTTCAGTCTGCAGATCGACGCTCTACCACTGAGCCAAACTGGTTTTGGCTGTTGGTGGTTATTAATTTATTCATCAAACCTTTGCTGAGCACCATGTCCTGAGCTAAGCTTGGCCTAGAAGTGATTAAAAGTGGGACCTTCATTCTTTAAAAGCCCAGTGTGATAGAGACAGCGTCCCATGGACCCCAGTTAAGCGAGCCCATTTTCCAGAGACACGCCTTTTCCCTCCCCAGGGACAGTAATCTGGTGGAGGTAAGCAGTGGCTCCACGTGGAACCTGATAATCGAGTTTCGTTTTGTTTGTAAGGTGCTACGAGAGTTCGTAATGGTGTTTGTGATAATGGGTCTGGCTTGGGTATTCTGCCACGACCTACAGCCTTCACGGACAAGACCCAGCCATTTCATTATGTTTTACTGTGCAGGATGGCAGGGGATGACTCTCCGTGGGTGATAATTTTATAGTTCTTCTTGCTTCCTTTCTTTGATGGATGGAGGAAGTACTTGTTATGCCTGGGGCTGGGGCTGGGTAGTTAGTTGCCTCACTAAATGGCCACTCCGTTCTTCTGTGGAGTAAGCCACAGCCCTTGAGTGATTTCTTGTTCCCTAACACTATATCAAATTCTGTTAGCTTTTCCACCCAAATATACACAAGGTGATACGAATGTTGATATGTGTTACATAGGTGTGTGCATTCATCAGAACTCATCACATTGTACAGTTAAGACGGGTGCATTTCACTCTATGTAAATTCTCCCCTTCCCCTCCCTTCCTCTCTCCTTTCCTCCCTCCCTCCCTCCCTCCCTTTCTCCCTCTCTCCCTTGCTCCCTCCCTTCCTCCCTTGCTCCCCCCCTTCCGCATTACCAAGTACATAAAGCCCTCCCTCCCTCGGGCC
Organism: Vespertilio murinus; assembly: GCA_963924515.1. Lineage (NCBI taxonomy): Eukaryota > Metazoa > Chordata > Mammalia > Chiroptera > Vespertilionidae > Vespertilio > Vespertilio murinus. The sequence continues at coordinate 163,410,790 of OZ004707.1, read as the reverse complement.
TTTGTATGTATGTGCTGTTGTTTCTACCTGGAAGCTCTTCCTATATATCCACGTGACTTTCTCCCTCACCTCTTCGAGGGCTTTGCTCCGCGTCACTTTATCAGTGGGGCCTTCCCTGGCTATCACATGAACATTGTAACCCCTGCCGTCTTCTTTCTGCACAAAGAGCCAGCACAGCGTCAAGTTAAGATCACGGGCTGTGGAGTCCGCCTGTCGGGCTTCAAATCCATTTTCCAGCTGTGCGTCTTGGGTGCCCCTTCTGTGCCTCTGATTTATCACCCATGAAATAGGTGTAAATATTGTGTCACTGGGGTTACTGTGAGGATTCAATGAATCAATACACGAGAAGCACTAAAAGCAGCGCCTGGTACACAGTAAGCTAATGTTTATCCTCCGTCCTTGCTTTGTTTGCCCACATTCTGTGTCACCAGCTCACCTACTTATATTTACTTATTTACGGTTTCTTGACTTTTCGAGCAGCAACTTTTAATTTTCTTTTTCTTCTTTTTCTTTCCTGTTATATCCTTAGAATAGTGCCTGGCGTATAATAGATACTCGAGAAATGTTTAGTCGGGGTGAGTAAGCAAACAGGAGAGGGGTCTGTGTACAAGGAGAGGCTGTGGCTGGGTTGGGACAGGGGTTGGCAAACTTTTTTCTGCCAAGGGCCAGGTAGTAAATGTTTTGGGCTTTGAGGGTTATAACTACTCAGTTCTGCAAGCAGCGTGAAAGCAGCCACCGGTGATAATAGCGAATGGCTGTGACTCTCTTCGAATGAAATTTTATTTCCCAAAACAGGCAGTGAGCCAGGCTTGGCCTGTGGGCTGCAGGGTGCCACTGCCTGGGTCAGGAAATAATTTTTTGGCCTTGTGTTCCCGGTTCTCATCGTCCTTCCCTTGAGCACACCTCCCGCAGCCAGTGCCACCGTCAGAACGGAAATGTAAATGACCTGAGAAGCATTGTTACCCATGATTACCTGGGTCTGTACTCAGTAACTGTACAGAATTTCCATGACTTTTAAGACTTTAATAGTGCCGAAACCAGTTTGACTCAGTGGTAGAGCGTTGGTCTGCGGACTGAAGGGTCCCGGGTTCGATTCCGGTCAAGGGCATGTACATTGGTTGCGGGCACATCCCCAGTAGGGGGTGTGCAAGAGGCAGCTGGTCGATGTTTCTCTCTCATTGACGTTTCTAGCTCTCTCTCTCTCTCTCTCTCTCTCTCTCTCTCTCTCTCCCTTCCTCTCTGTAAAATATCAATAAAATATATATTTTTTAAAAAAGACTTTAATAGTGAATGACAGACAGTGTTAAGGATGTATTTTGTACCTTCAACTGGATAATTTCAGGGCTCTGGCTTTTATTTTATCCCGCCTCCTCCCCTGCAACAGCTGAAGACATATCTCTACTGCTGATGGTGGCCAGAAATACATATGCTATAAAAGCAAAAAAAAAAACATTGGCATTCCACTTACTGCACAGCCACGAGTGTAACTAACACCCAGTGGAAAGAGAAAGCAACAGAAATTACCCACTAGACAGACAGTTTCATTTTTGAAATCATTATCAAGTCTTATTCCTCCCCAAAATCGTCCCCTCGCCCACAGTTTTTCTCACTCTTCCCAGACAGTTTGGTATGCTGGCAAGATTTCTTCCACTCAGATATCGCACACTTTGGGCTATGTTGCATGAATAACAACTGATGAAAATTTAGCACAAAATATGTAGCCTTTCTTGCTGTAATTAAAATAAAGTGATCAGAAATTGTACTGTGTGGGTGCTGTGCTGCATTGTAATTAGACATATAAGTAGTTCAAATACACTGAGTGGCGAGATTATTATTTTTTAAACCCTTTATTTTATTTTATATTTTATTGATATTTTACAGAGAGGAAGGGAGAGACAGAGAGAGCTAGAAATGTCGATGAGAGAGAAACATCAACCAGCTGCCTCCTGCATACCCCCTACCGGGGATGTGCCCACAACCAGTGTACATGCCCTTGACTGGAATCGAACCCGGACCTTTCAGTCCGCAGACCGACGCTCTATCCACTGAGCCAAACCGGTTTCCGCATTGGCGAGATTATTATGATCTCTGAATGCATAATAATCTGACCACTCGGGTGTGTGTGTCTGTGTGTGTGTGTGTGTGTGTGTGTGTGTGTGTGTATTAGAGGCCCGTGCATGAATTTGTGCATGGGTGGGGTCCGGCCAGCCTGGCCAGGAGGAGGGGACATGGGCCAGCCTGCCTGCTGGTCAAACTTCTGCTCAAGGGGACAATTTGCATATTAGCCTTTTATTATATAGGATATAACACTGAGTGGCCAGATTATTAAGCTCTCAGAGATCATAATAATCTGGCCACTCAGTGTATATGACTGCCATTGCTGTTAATTTTATACAACCAAAAAATCTTTGTTTCACTTCTTCTGAATTTAACGGAATGTCATCCGTATCAGCGCTAACAGTTTTCTCCTTGCCATTTCATTATTTTTATCACTTGGCAGAGAGAACAAATCTGAACCACACTCCCTCGTTCTTGGGGGTTCTAGCTCCCTCTGTTGCCCCTTCTCTCTCTATCCAGGGTCTGTGGCTGCAGTGTCCAATCCAGTGCCTGTGCACACACTTACTTCCAACACACACACACGCAGGGGTTACCGAGCAGTGCTTCTCCAGCCATCTCTGCTGAGGGGCCAGTTTTTTGTTTTGTTTTTCTTTTGTCTTTTCTTTATTTTTTATTGATTTCAGAGAGGAAGGGGGAGAGGGAGGGAAAGAAGGAAGGAGAGAAGGAAGGAGGGAGGCAGGGTAGGAGGGATGGATAGATACTTGATGAGAGAGAATCATGGATCAGCTGCCTCCTGCACATCCCACTCTGGGGATTGGGACCACACTGGGGATTTAGCCCACAACCCAGGCATGTGCCCTGACTAGGAATCAAACCATGACCTCCTGGATCATAGGTCCACACTCAACCACTGCGCCACCTTAGCCAGGCTTGTTTTGTTTTTCAGTCTATCATGGAGTGATTCTTTCTGTAAAATCCAGTTTTTAAAAAATGGCTAGGTCAGAAAAATTGGATATCACAGGAAGGTCAGGTTGCTATAAAATATTCTTCTAAATACTTACAGTTTCTGGACTTATCACGCAGTGGACCAGTACCCGTGGGTGGACGAACACTAGCTCACAGACCACACTTTAAATAGCATGACTTCAGAGCAGCCTTTCTCAAATGCTTTTGACCCAGTGTAAGAGATACTTTCTTGGATGCTGCTGCAATACATATCCACCCATGTCCACATGTACACACACATTCTGAAATCACTGGGATGTCAGCTACCTAAAGGCAGAAACGGTTTTCTTTTTCTGCTTGTTGTCTTCGCTCTTCTGTCTCTAGTGCCTGGCACGGGGTAGGCCTTCCATGCTTACCGCATGCAGATGTGTCTACATAATTGAATCCAAAGTTTTGCAGAACAGTACTTAACCTTTTTTTTTCCCCTGCAAGACACTCTGATGTTGTCTATTTTGCTAAGTAGTAAATGTATTTTGCACTCTATTACAAAATTTCCTTCATTTCCTTCTAATCTTAGGGTCATGACCCATGACTTACAAAACACTCCTGAAGAGGCTGCTTATCTAGGCACTTTGTCCTTCCCCTCCTTTCCAGAGCCTGGAGCAGCTGTTCTGTACCCCTGACTGCAGTCTGGGTCCCACATCCCAGAACTGTTTACCTCTTAGCCAGCGGAGCCTGGATTGGTAGACTTGGGTAGGATACTAGGAACCAGATGGAGTCTATAGATTTTTTTAAGAACAAAGAAGAGATGGGGGTGGGGGAGGGTAGGGTTACAGGGGTTTGAAAAATCAGAAGTTGCAACCTGCTCAGGCCTCCTGATAATACTCCTCGACCATATTGGGAGCTAAGTTCGCAAACCCTTCGGAATCACATCGCTCCGAAGTAGCACAGTGAACTTGGTTCACCAAAGTCTTGAACAGTGTAAACGTTCGTCCTATGAGATTATAGACAGAAAGGGTAAGAGCAATAGACAAATGTATCTACATTTATGTTAAAAGTGAAGATGGGGAGATAGGTGTCTGGCTTATGCAGTTAAAAGGGAGATCACACTGTGGGCCAAAACAGGGACTGTGAGGGCTGGAACAGTTAGGACATAAAAGTGTGTGTGTGTGTGTGTGTGTGTGTGTGTGTGTGTGTGTGTGTGTGTAGCCCTTGGAGCAGAGCACCACGCTGCGAGCCTTTGATGTCCTCCACATGAGGCCCAGGGATCAGAGATCACAAACAGCCTCTGTTTTCACGGAGCTCACAGCTTAATCAAGGAGACAGATACTGTTAAATGAAGGCTCTTGTGGGAGGTTGGTCATCCTAGTCAGGGCAAACGAGCTGTGTGATTAATACCCACTGACTTCAGTGAGAAGCAACCTTGGGAACAAGAAGAGTTTTGGTCCCATGTCTTACTTCCTGAGTTCCCTTAGACAGATTTAGAACTTGGTGCAGTCAGAGTACCAACAACACTAGATGGGGAGGCAGGGGGCATGCTTTCGATTTAGCACAGTGTCTTCAGACTTACTGATATTTAACACATATCGGTTTTTCAAATAGCAGCAACATCCTCTTATCCAAAAAGTAAAGGATCTTGGCTTATTGTATGAACCTTTGCATCCACTCCTTTCTGGTCGTCATCCCTAAGTATTAATAGCATGCCGATGAGAAGCTCATTTCCTTTTATCTTCCCTCGCTGCTTCATTCATTTCAGTACTTCCCAGCTTTGCCCCAGCATGCTTGTTGCTCTTTATGTTAGCGAGCAAGAGAAGTAACTTTTACTAACACACAGTCATTTATACTCCCCCTTTTTTTATGGTCTGCCTTACAATTCTCTGTGAGAGGCTCTTCTGTTTCCTGAGTGTGCTTGTCTTTATGCAGGTGGTTAATATAACAAATATTTTCTTATTTGGTTTGTAAATATTTGCTGAACCTTTGGTATGCTTGAAGTTATGATAGAAAAAAATGAAAATATTTAAGACAACATATCATGATGAAGGGTGTTTGAAAATCCTGTTGTCTAAAGATATGAATAGAAAAATGTAATATTTTATTATAGAAAATCTCAAATATATGGAAATGTAGGTAGAAGAGGATAATGTTGCCCCATATACTTATCACTCAACAATGATCAAATCAGGGCTAATCTTATTTCATCTATATCTTCACCCTATTCCCCTCTTTATTATTTTAAAGCAAATTCCACATATTATATTATTTCATTCATCAATATTTTACTAATCATCTCTAAAGTAAGAGCTTTTACAAAAAGAACTACTAAAACTTTAAAATTAAAATAATTCCTTACTATCACCAAATACAGTCAGTTGTTCAAATTGCCAGTCATATCATCAACTAGATGCTTGGTGCACGAATTCATCCACTGGTGCGTGTCCAACTGGCCCACCCCGATAGGGTCGATTGGGGTAAAGGCCACAGGCTTTTGGCTAACTGGTCCCGCCCCCCTGGTCAAACTCCCGGTCCAACTCCTGGTCCAACTCCCAGTCGTGGGAACAATTTGCATATTAGCCTTTTATTATATAGGGTATTTTACTTATTTTACAGTTTGGCAAATTTTTTAATGTGCTGTAATATCAGATATCACCCCAGCTGCTAACATCCCCATCCTTTTCGTTTTCAGCACTTGGCCTGAAGTCCCTTGATCCCCCCTTCTTACCATGTTTTCTTTTTCACGTGACTCTGAATTGATTTTCCTGGGATGTTAGAGCAGATGGAAGGTGAAAGGATTTGGACTAACACAGTGGGGAGGAGAAAGTATGTGATGACAGATACAAAGCAGACAACCAGGAAGCAAGGAGGATTGCTTAAGAATCTTAACATGTTGCAGACATAAGGACTTAGCGGCAGTTTAAAGGGAGGGTTTTTCAGGTTAAAACATAATTGCTTCTTCAGAGCTGTGATTCTTGGATCAAAGTAAGCAGTGGGGGCTGCGGGGAGGAGCTCTGCCCTTGTTTACCTTGGTAGCCAGTTCTAACCTCATCCGGGTGGGGCGTGTGTCCCAGGAGGAAAGACGCCCTCTTTGGTGCTGTGACGGAGTGTGCTCTAGAATCACATGGACAGCTCGTAAAACCCAGGCTGGTGGGGCCCAAGGATATACATTCTAACTAATTCCCAGGTGGTGCTGCTGCAGGCCCGGGAACCACAGCTTGATAACCACTGATAGTCCTTCCTACTACCTGTTGGTCTTTTTTTCTTTTTTTTTTTTTTAAATATATATATTTTTATTGATTTTTTTACAGAGAGGAAGAGAGAGGAGTAGAAAGTTAGAAACATCGATGAGAGAGAGTCATCGATCAGCTGCCTCTTGCACACCCTGCACTGGGGATGTGCTCGCAACCAAGGTACATGCCCCTGACTGGAATAGAACCCGGGACCCTTCAGTCTGCAGGCCGACGCTTTATCCACTGAGCCAAGCAGGTTTCGGCACCTGTTGGTCTTTCCGTTTTTAAGACCTTTTTTATCTTTCCTAAGATTGTATTGCTGCATACATTGGAACCCATTGTGTAGTTGATGTAACATCCCTAATGAGCATCTTTGGGAAAAAATTGGTGAGAAACCTGTGGGTGATTTATATGAAAATATATTGTTTTTATAATGACCATATGATTTTGGCACTTCACCAGCCTAGTGGAATGGGTATAAACCCATTCTTTCATTTTACTTTTTTTCAAAATGCCATCAGCTAGTTAAGGATTACTTTAGTTTGTTTTTTTTATTGTTGACCATATTACAGGTGCCCCCTACTCCCCCCCAATCCCCCACTGCATGGAACATTCTTTCTGTCAATGAAGGATTTTTTTCTCTTAAGTGTCTTAATCTCAGTGAATTGTATCCATCTCACGGCACAAAATTAGAAGTTCTCTTTCAAACCTAAACATTCTACCTAAGGAAAGCTGAGAAGAAAGCTAGGACAAATGTCATTCTCACCAGAGTTTAAAACAAACTTTGTAATTTTCTCACAGCCTGACTTTCTTTCTTTACAGAGACTGGGCAGCTAGCCCGACCTAAAACATCAGTTAGTCAGCAACTCTGCAAAAATTTGTGTTTTTTCTGCCAAACCTTTAGCCACCACACCCATTGCTGGAACTTTCCCTGGTATTTTACCCCATTCAAGTCTGCTCTAAACCGTTCCTAACCAAGCTTGAAATATACCCCAAACTTGCTTCTGTTGGGTCTCTTTTTATCCCTTACTCTAATATATGAATATTATTTCCAGGTTCTTGCATTTCTAAGATTGTTCTATTCTAAACTTACTTTAAATTAAGCCATGCGAATAGGAAAGCACTAGAATGAGGACTCCTACAAACAGAGCTCATCTTCTCTGTTCACATCACACAAGTAAGGGTTTTCTCAGGTTTGAACTCTGACCTTTAACTCAAACCAAATTCCTTTGTTGTGGTGGTTGCATTTTCTGGTGCCTTTTCCTTCAGCAAGTCATTCAAAGAAGTATATGTATATTAGTTATTTAGAATCCAGAAATCATTTTGCTATTCTCTGAGAATCATTGGATGTTGAAGTTTTAATTTTCTAAATGGTTTTGTCCACTCAAAAGACCAAATTATAATCAGCAGGTCTCTGGGTAAACAAAGAATTAGAACAAAGGGACCTGTTTATTCTGTCTTTTATTTTTGGACCTCAAATCTGTACTTGGATTATTCATTAGCTTTTGATTTGTGATGCATTGTCACTCTAAGTCCATGCATTTCCTCTATTATATCAATTCATTTACTTATTTAGTTGATTTAAAAAAATACAATTTCATTTTTAATTTCTAACAATCATCTTCATTCCTCATTTTTAAAATTTGAGATGAAATTTTCATATATTGAAATGCACGCATCTTAAATGCATAGTTTGATGAATTTGACAAATTTAAACTTGTGTACCCAACACCTCAATCGACTTATTAAACAGGAAGTTCCCCAGTACCTCCTTTAATCATTTGCCACCTCCTACAGATAACTGTTGTTCTACTTTCTGTCACCATAGATTGCCTGTTCTTGAATTTCATAGAAAAGGAATCATACAGTACATAGTCATTTATGTCTGGCTTCTTTTGCTCAACATACTGTTGCATGTATCAACAGTTCAGTCTTTTTCATTGTGTAGTAATATTTCATTGTATTGGAATAACATTGCATTGCATTAAGTATGTGAGAACACCCAGGGGAATCCTCTCAGATGTGTTTTTGAGGGCACAGGACAATCTTTTTTAAGCGTGTAGTATTTTCTGAAGTCTTTTTATTTAGCCTTTCTATTTGTGACAATACTTTGACCCATTCATGGCAATTGGCATAGCTTTATCAACACAGATGCTCACTCAGTTAGGCTGACTCTAAAATTCCTCAGGCCATTGGCAAGTCTGAGTTTTAATATATATGGAAATTCTGGTCTTAGTGCTTCACCACTTCAGGCTTCTGTTCTCATTCTCCTCCGTAATCCTTTAAAGCCCACTTGGAATTTATTGAGACTTATTTTGTGGCCTTGCATACATGGCCCATTGTGGTGAATATAACTTGGACTTGAAATGTATATTCTGCATTTAAGTGTTTTGTTCTATAAATTGAATTGGGTCAAGATGGTTACATTTTCACCACCCTTAAAAGTAATCCTGCGGTAACAGGTTTGACTCAGTGGATATGGACTGAAGAGGCCCGGGTTCGATTTTGGTCAAAGACACATACCTTGGTTGCAGGCTAGATCCCCGTCGGGGCATATGCAGGAGGCAACCAATGACTGTGTCTCTCTCACATCAATGTTTCTCTCTCTCTCTCTCTCTCTCTCTCTCTCTTTTTTTTTCTCTCTCTCTCCTCACTCTCTCTAAAAATCAATGGAAAATATCCTCGAGTGAGGATTAACAACAACAACAAAAGTAAACCTGTACACTTTAGCTATCACCCACTTTTTCTATATTGCATGCATATTTATTACGTTTTCTGTCTATCCTCTCCTTACTGTTACAAGTAGCGTATTATGTGATATAGAGATCAAGAATAAATATTTATAAGTTTTTTTTTAACAGTGAAATATTGTCATCATAGTTTTATGTTATTAAACAAAGGATTGGTCTCTAAAGAATTGGGAATTTTTTAAAATTGGTTCTTTACTGCTTTGAAAATTATGGCCTTGATTCATACACTTCCATGTCATAGTATTTGAAAGGTTCTGGACAGAACAGAGAAGTAGATAATTACCTGTCATAATTGGAAGTGTTTCGTGCCCTACACAAATCATAGTTGCTAGCAAAGAAAATCAAGCCTTGTTTTTATAAATTGGTGGGGGCAAGTGAAAGTTTTTCATTGTGAGCATTACTTTGTTTTATTAGCATTTCCCATGTTCATTGCTGAGCTGACGTGTGTTCCTTTCTATATATCTCATGTTATCTAGATCACTTTGAAGCGCTTTTAAAATGAAGGTAACGCAAGCCACTTAATTATATGAAGGCTGTTTGGCTTAATCCTTTATATTCTCAGTTTTCACATTTTAAGTTTTCCAGCCTGAAGTGTGATTATTAAATCTGTGCCCCACCTCCCTGGATTAGCTGAATGTGCAAGCAGGTTTTTGAGAACTACCTAGGCTCACAACCTGGCTTGTTAACCACCTGAATTCTGGTAACTGTAATGCACGCCCTGGGTATTTTCGTGCTGTAGTATTTCTACATAACATGGTAGAGATATTTTATACCTTCTGAGGTAAGTAAAGTTCTGGGAAACACTTAGATGAAATCTATAAAAACAAAGTAATATTTCACCATGATTAGATGGCTTATTATTAAAATGAATGTACATAGAACCGATCCAACAAGTTTTTTTTTTTTATCAGAACTGTAAATGTGTTTATAAAAATAAAGTGGTAAGTGAGATCTGGCTGCTTGGAAACAAAGGGCAAAGGTTTCTATTAAACAGCATACCCTTCATGTCCCGTCTGCGAAGTCACGGAAGCCTTATTTAGCCTCTTGGGAAAATTTGTCTGGTACCTGAAATGCATTAATTAATATTGAAAAACATATAATTTGACTTCTTCCTGCTTTGACCAAATTTCTTGCAAGGCTATAAGTTCGGCCAGTTTTTTGAATAGGTAAAAGAGGGAGTAGCCTGTGACAATTTCAGCACAAACCTATCTTTCAGCTAGAGAATCAGATAAGCAAATATAACATTGTTGGAAATCACACCTAGGCTACACACTGGTCTCTGCTCTATTTACTTGGCAGGTTTCCTTGCAAAAATCAACACACATCTTTGATTTCATTTGTAAAATGAAGATGAATGTATCCATTTTAGAGGGTTGCTGTTATGATTAAGGATTGTGGATAATTTATGTAAATGTATAGGGACCACTGTAGACACTTGATGCATGGTAGCTACTATTACATTAAACAATAGCAGTCGATGTGTGTGTGTGTGTGTGTGTGTGTGTGTGTGTGTGTGTGTGTGTATTATACACGCACACAATGAGAACCATTTTCTTAGACATGCCTTACGGTAATTCTCATACAGAAAAAAAGGGGGCAAAATTAAAAGAGTAGAGATTGGTTTGGGCTGGAACAGGGAGGAAGTTCTGGTCTACCCAGCATTCCTCAGGGCCCCGAGCAAGGCTCCACAGCCAGGCCTGACACCCCTCATGGAGTCCTAGAGCTCTACAGGGTGCAGCATGGAAAGCATTCTGCACTTTAAACACCTTGAGTGCAAGAACTGAATCTTGCTTCGTTAACTGATACAGGTACAGCATGTGGTCTCCCAGGGTAGGAAGCGACGGTTGGTTGGCCGCAGCTCGTTAAATGTTTCAATTAATTCAGGTCTACTACTTCAGAAATTCTCTCTCTTTGCCTGCCAGGGGGAATTATCATTTGAAGTTGAATGATCAAACCTGCCAGGAAGCATGAGTCATTTAAGGGATGTAATGATAACATCATTATTTTTTCAGATCCAGGCTGGAATTTGCCCTTCACAAATAACAAAATGATGAGTGATGCAAGTGACATGTTGGCTGCGGCGCTGGAGCAGATGGATGGCATTATAGCAGGTAATGCGCATCCTCTAACGTATGGAATCGTGCCATCTATTCCGCTCTCTTGGCTTTTTCATTATGGCTGTTTCATTACCTTTCCACTCTCTTATTTTCACTTACTGGCTCTCTCCACTGCCTTTGGGGTCCCCATGGTTCATCCTTGACCCGCTTTGCTATTTTCTTCCAGAATTTTAATTTTTTTCCCCAAAAATGTTCAATTAGAGTTGACATTCAATATTATTTCATATTAGTTTCGGGTGTATAGCACAGTGGTCAGATGATTATGTAATTTATGAAGTGATCTGTCGATAATTCTAGTAGTCATCTGGCACCATACCTAGTTATTATTGACTCTATTCCCCATGCTATAATTTACATCTCCATGACTGTTTAGTAACTACAAATCTGTACTTAATCTCTTCATCTTTTTCACCCAATCTCCTAATCCCCTCTCCTCTGGCAACCAGCAGTCTGTTTTCTGTAACTATGAGTCTGTTTCTGTTTTGTTTGTTGATTTATTATGTTTATAGAGTCCACATATAAGTAAATAAGTAAAGTCATTTGGTATTGTTTTTCTCTTACTATTTTATTGAACCTAATACCGTCTAGGTCAGTGGTCGGCAAACTCATTGGTCAACAGAGCCAAGTATCAGCAGTACAGTGACTGAATTTTCTTTTGAGAGCCAAATTTTTAAACCTTAAACTTCTTCTAAGGCCACTTCTTCAAAATAGACTCACCCAGACCGTGGTATTTTGTGGAAGAGCCACACTCAAGGGACCAAAGAGCCTCATGTGGCTCATGAGCTGCAGTTTGCCGAACACAGGTCTAGGTCAATCCATGTTGTCACAAATGATAAAACTTCATTCTTTTTTTAATGGCTGAGTAACATTCTATTGTATGGATGCATCATATCTTCTTTATCCAATATCTATTGATGAGCACTAAGATTGCTTTCATATCTTGGCTTAGTAAATACTACTGCAATGAACATAGGGGTATTAGTGTTGAATTTAATTAGTGTTTTGGGTTTTTTCAGATATATATATCAAATAAGTGTAATTGATGGGTCATAGGTAATTTATAAGGAACCTCCATACTGTTTTCCATAGTGGCTGCACCAATTTGCAATCCCACCAACAGAGTAGGAGGGTTCCCTTTCCTTCACATCCTCACCAACATTTGCTCATTGTTGATTTATAGATGATAGCAGTTCTGACATGTGTGAGGTGATAGTTCATCGTGGCTTGAATTTAATTTATTTTAATTTAATTTAATTTCTCTGGTTAGTGACATTGAGCATTGTTTCATATGTCTATTGGTCATCTTTGTGTCCTCTTTGGAGAAATGTCTATCATATCCCCTGCCCATTTTTTAAACTGGATAGTCTGGTTTTTTGGTGTTAAGGTGTGTGTATGAATTTTTTAAAAATTTTGGATATAAACCCCTCATCGGATGAATTATTGGCAAATATATTTTTCCATTCAGTAGATTTTATTTTCATTTTGTTATTTGTTTTGCTTCTTTTGCTGTGAGTTCCATTTGTTTATTATTTTTTCTTTTGTTTCCCATGGAGATATATCAGAGAAAAATATTACTAAGAACAGTGTCAGAGAGTTCACTGCTTAAGTTTTCTGGTTTTATTTATTTGGGTCCTCTCTGTTTTCTTAATGAGTATTGTTAAAGGTTTTCAAAGAACCCAGCTCTTGGTTTCATTAATCTTTTGTATTTTTTTAAGACTCTATTTTGTTTATTTCCACCCTGATTTTTATTGTTTCCTTCCTTCTATTCACTTTGGGTTTGTGTTTGTTACTGTTTTTCTAGTTCCTTTAGGTGTAAGGTTAGGTTGTTTATATGTGATTTGTCTTGTTTCTTTATTTTTTTATATTTCCATCTCAGAAAAACAACAAATAATTTGATAGTATATTTGTTCCCAATATTGTATAAGATTATTTAATACTATGAAAGTATTCATTTTTTAAATTTTAAACCATTTTTTTTATTTATCAATTACAAGTGACATAGATTTTAATATTAATTTCAGGTGTACACCCCAGGGATTAAATATTACATAACTTACTAAGTGATCATCCCGATAACTCTTGCACCCATCTGACACCTTACATAGTTGTTAGGATATTATTGACTATAATACCTATGCTGTGGTTTACATCCCCATGACTATTCTGTAACAACCAATTTGTACTTCTTAATCCCTTCACTTTTTTCACCCATTTCCCAACCCCCTCCCATCTGTCAGCCATCAAAATGTTCTTTATATCTGTGGATAAAGATATATTTTGTTTTAATAGAGTCGATTGTTGATAGATATATATTTTTGCTATTTTATTGTTCATATTTTTTATCTTTTTTTTTCTAAAGAAAGACCTTTAACATTTCATATAATACTGTTTTGGTGTTGATTAATTCTGTTAGCTTTTTCTTGTCTGGGAATCTTTTTATCTTCCTTTCAATATTAAATGATAGTCTTTCTGTGTAGAGTAGTCTGGTTGTAGGTTCTTTTCACCACTTTGAATATTTTGAGCCAATTCTTCCTAGCATGCCATGTTTTTGTTGAGAAATGGTCTGACAGTCAATTTCTGGGAGTTCCCTTGTAGGTAACTTTCTTTCTTTTGCCTTTAATATTTGACATTTTAATTATGATGTGTCTTGGTATGTGCCTCTTTGCATTTCATCTTGTTTGGTACTCTCTACTTCCTCAACCTGTATGTCTATTTTCTTCATTAGGTTAGGGAAGTTTTTAGTCAATTTTTTCAATTAGGGTCTCAATTCTTTGCTCTTTTTCTCTGCCTTCTGGAACCCTTATGATGCAAATGATTTTATGCTTGACATTGTCCCAGAAGTACTTTAAATAACTTTGTTTGGGTGGGTGTTTTTTTGCTACCTTGACTTCCAAATCACTGATTTGATCTTTTGCTCCATCTAATCTGCTGTTGATTCCTTCTAGTGAATTCTTCATTTATGACTGGTTCTTTCTCATGGTTTCTATGTTCTTTTAAAAAAATATATATTTTATTGATTTTTTTTTTTTTTTTACAGAGAGGAAGGGAGAGGGACAGAGAGCCAGAAACATCGATGAGAGAGAAACATCGACCAGCTGCCTCCTGCACACCCCCCACCATCGCTGGGGCTAGCCACCATCTGCCTGAGGCCTGTGGACCTTTGTGGGTGGTGGGGGGTGAAGGGGTGGCTCTCAAGGAGTCGTCAGGGTGGAGTTGGTGGAGTTCACCAGGCTAATACAGGTTCAGATTTGGCCACGTGAGGGCAGGGCTCAACACAGGGACAATGGTAGCTGCCCTTCAGCCCTTTCCCTAAAACCACACAACTCCCTTTCTCTCTGTGTGTCTCTGGCTGCACCCCTGCAGTGTGATAATAATTCCTCGAGAGTTTTTAAAGAAAGACTGCCATGTGGACTCAGGGTGGCTGCTGTTGAAAGAGCCTTCGGGCTTGTGCAAGTTGGGCCGGGCAAGGTCTCAGGGAGTGGTCAGGTGGAACGAGTGGGCCTCACCAGGTTAATGCAGACACAGATTTGGCCTTATGGGAGGAGGACTCAACACAGGGGCCGTGGCAGCGGTGCCACACAATTCAGTTTCTCCCTGTCTGTCTCTGGAGCCCCCCCCAAGCTGCTGTCTCTCCACCAGAGCCCAAGATGAGTGCCTGCCAGCAAGAATTTTTTTTTGCATGGGTGGGCCCTTTAAGAAGACACCTGTGTTTCTAACACTCACCCAGTTGTTAAGTAGGCTCCTCTTCCCAACACTGGTGTTTCATGCTGGGAAGCCTGGTGTGGAGCTGAGACCCCTCACCCCTCAGGGAGTACCTCTGCAGCTGAAATGTCCCTCCAGATTTTCAGCTGCCACCTGTGGGTGTCCAGCCAGCCTGTTCCACATCTCCGCCCCTCCTATCAGTCTCAATGCGGTTGCTTCTCTATATCCTTTAGTGACAGGGCTTCTCTTCAGCCAGTTTGCAGGTGGCTGTCCAGGTTGGTTGTCCTATAATTTAGTTGTAATTTTATGTGGTCATGGGAGGGGGTGAGTGCACTGTCTACCTACCTACCACCGTGTTGATTGGAACTCCTCCTGGTTTAGTATTATGTTTAGGTTAGGATTTGGTTTAGGGTTTGGGTTAGCTATGAAGTTGGGTTTAGAAGAGTTAGGTTTAAGATAAGGGTTAGTTTTAGTGTTTGTGGTGAGTTCAGTATTAGGTTTAGGGTTAGCTTTACATTTTGGGCCATGGGTTGGTGTTAGGATTAGGGTTAGGCTTAGGTTTAAAGGTAGGGTTAGGATTACAGCTGAGTTTAGAATTAGCATTAGGGTTAGGGTGAGATGTTTGTGTTTATTTCAGTATTATGGTTAGGGGGAGATTTTATGTTAGGTGGGGGGGAACCTCAGCAGCTGAGATATCCCTCAGATTCTTAATTGCCAAATGTGAGGAGGTAAGTTCAGCAGACACTTACTCTGCCATCTTGACTGGAAGTATTCTTAAATCCAGAAGTAGTCTTAAATTTTACTTTAAGATGTCAAAAGTTCTGATAGCATCTCGGGCTTCTGATCAAGGTTCCTGGCAGTCTGTGGACCACACTTTGAAGGCTACCGCTTTTCCCAGTATCCAGAGTGTTCCGATCTGTTTCCTTCAATTTAACATTCACTGTAGCACCAGTGACTCACATCTGCTTACTTCCCCGATTCTTTTATTATCCTTCATATCTCTGTCTCTTACTGCCAGTAAGGGATTTCCCCTGAAATATCCCATAGACACATCAATGTCAGTATTTTAAAGAATATCGAACTCATTATATTTCCTCAGGAACCTCTCTAGCAGGCTTCGGCTAATTCCACAGCTCTTCGTCTCAGCTTCACAGGGTTCCTGTGGAGGTTGATAGAGGGGGTTATGTGAAGCTTTTGGCACTGCGCTTAGCATATCGATGGCAACCATTGTTGTAGTTTGGCAGATGTGAGTCCAGATCATCTGTCCAGTATTAGGAGGCTCAGTGGAATGGACTAGTAGAGAGAGACTCTCCCCCGTTGTTAGAATTGATCAAGCCAGACAGCCAACCGGAGAGGCAGCTAACATGTTGGTTCTCAAGTATCATCCATTTGTAACATTTTCAGATTTATGATGTGATAGCCTAAATATTGTAATTATTGCTATTTAAGTGTGAAGTTTGCATTTATATTTGACAGTATGTACAATTAACAGACTAGAACATAAAAACCAAAGAGATGAAGAGGTCTAGACGAGTGCTTTCAGAATGGGCTGGGGGTCAGTTGTGTGGGTTTAAATAGCAGAATGTTTTCTCTTATAACTAATCGAAAACAACAACGGCTGTAAAATTATTTTTTAAAGCTAATTTTAGCAAGAGCATTTGGTGTGAGGCTGCAAGCAAAATCATGGCGGAAATGTGGATACACACTTGCACACACATCCACCTACAGATATATACATGTAATTCATACACTTCTTCAGAGATTAAGTTCTGGCAAGTACCTGGGAGCTGGCCCTCTGGCCTTTGAAATTATGCTATGCGATTTCCACCTCAGGGTGTAGCTTATTTTTAGGGAATGAAACCCTTATGGTCCCTAAAATCCATTCATGTTTTTTGTAATACGTGGCTCCATGCGAACTGATCTGCTACCTTCTTAACCCCATGTCTGTGAGGTTGGCAAACAGTAGTTGGCAAACTCATTAGTCAACAGAGCCAAATATCAACAGTACAACAATTGAAATTTCTTTTGAAAGCCTAATTTTTTAAACTTAAACTTCTTCTAGTGCCACTTCTTCAAAATAGACTCGCCCAGGCCATGGTATTTGTGGAAGAGCCACACTCAAGAGGCCAAAGAGCCACATGTGTCTCCCAAGCCACAGTTTGCCGGCCACGGGGTTAGCACATCTTACACCGAAGCCCACCATATTCTTACTGTACCACACAGTTGGTGGCCCACCTGTTAGATATTTTACCATTGATATTTACCATCAGTTATATGTTTTGTTTTTTTATTTTGGCAACAAATAACTGCTATGCCTTAGAGAGATTTACGTGATCCAATTATCTCTTCCTTCTTTTCTTTTCCCTTTTTACTGAGTTTATTGGGATGACACAGTTATCAGATAGAATTATCAGATTTCAGGTGCACAGTTCTACAACACATTATCTGTACACCGTGCTGTGTGTTCACCACCCCACGTCAAGTTTCTGTCCATTGCCACTTATCACCCCAATACCCACTCCATCTCTCACCTTTCCCTGGCAATCACCACACTGTTGGCTGTAGCCATGAGTTTTTTGCTCAGTCCCTCCGTACTTCCCCCCTCCCCCAGTGACTGGACCGCTGGATTTGCTTGCCTCCTTCAGCTTTGGTGTCTTATCTAATATAAATCCCGTGGCTTTCTTTGATTTTATTTTTTTAAACCTAGGTTCTAAGGCCCTGGAATATTCCAATGGGATTTTTGATTGCCAGTCCCCCACCTCCCCGTTCATGGGAAGCCTACGCGCCCTGCACCTCGTGGAAGACCTGCGCGGGCTGTTGGAGATGATGGAAGCAGACGAGAAGGAAGGCCTGCGATGTCAGATCCCGGATTCCACCGCAGAAACGCTCATCGAATGGCTTCAGAGTCAAATGGTAGGGTTCTTCATGTTGCAACTCCCATGCTGCTGCTTATTCTGAAATTTAGAACACAGAACAGCCAATTAGGGCAAGAAGAAAAAAATACATAGGGCAACCCAAGTTTTCCCTAAAGAGCTCCCAATTCCCCCCCCTTTAAAAAAAAAAATTTATTGATATTTTACAAAGAGGAAGGGAGAGAGATAGAGAGCTAGAAACATTGATGAGAGAGAAACATCGACCAGCTGCCTCTTGCACACCCCCTACCGGGGATGTGCCTGCAACCAAGGTGCATGCCCTTGACTGAAATCGAACCTGGGACCTGTCAGTCCATAGACCGACGCTCTACCACTGAGCCAAACCGGTTTCGGCCCAGTTCCCTTTTGACTCGAAGGATTATTTTTACAAAGGGCTATTGATGTACATTTCTTGAGGGCCCGGAAGTCACCTGATGATTCTCATAAAAGTGGACTAGCCTTTGGATTGTGACCAAACGACCTACTGTGGCTTTGGACAAATACTAGTCCTATAAGGGAAGGAACCTTGTACATAATAGACGCTTAGCAGCATTATTGGGCGGTTCACTGTTAAAGGACCCAGTGGCAATTCTAAATAGGCAGACTCTCAAAGAGCAAGAGGTTTGTAGCAGTCGTTGATGTGAAGTGCCATCTAGTGGCTGGAGGTGGTCATTTCAATCCCAGTGTACAAGTTCAGCTGTGTCATTGGGCTTTTACATGATACTCATATTCACTGAACAGTGAGGACTTTTCCTTCGCAAAAATTGGTGACATGACCCATCTGCTCTTTCCCGGAACACAAGGGTGGATGCCATGGTTTTAATATGCGTCAAACACTTAAAATCTAAAGGACATCACAAACACAGATTCAAGGGAAAAGATAGGAAGGGTGTTATTTTGTAAGTATTTAAGAATACTCAGTTCTCAGGAATTTACATTAATACGCTTACGGGTTAATTGTGTTAGTATAAAAGCTAATGGTCATTGTATGAAAGAACTGAGATATATTTTTGGATCTGTTTGCTGTTACCTCAATACTACATCCTGCAGCTAAAACATGTTCACATGATGGGACACGAATACTTGTGTCCCCAGCCAGTCCCAGGCTGAGTGTTCTCATGTTCCCAGCCAACATGCCTCCCACTTCTGACAGTTTTTTAGTGGTGGTGCCTCTACACAAACTTGACAGTTGGATATATATATATAGTATTACGTGAAGTTTCTTCTCTATACCTTAAACAATAAAACAAAATAAATTATTATACTTTTTCTCTTTTTGGTTAATCCTCACCCGAGGATATTTTTCCCATTGATCTTTTCTAGAGAGAGTGTAAGACATAGAGAGACATTGATGTGAGAGAAACACATCGATTATTTGCCTCCTGCATGCATCCAGACCAGGGTCCAGGCCGGGGAGGAGCCTGCAGCCAGCATATGTGCCCTTGACCAGACTCAAACCTGGGACCCTTCAGTCCTCAGGCTGAAAGTCTATCCACTGAACCAGACCAGCTAGGGCCTTCTTATTATATTTTATATAATGTGTTCTGCAAGTTTCTTCTCTCTACCTTAAACAATAAAAATAAAACTGGAAAAAAAAAACCAAGTTTCTTCTCTATAGATTGAAGTATCCAGGTTTTCTGATTTCGTTGGGGAATTGCTTCACGCTCTAAAATTAGATGTTTTCTAGCTATTCCCTAGGGCCTAGGCTATTTCTACTTCCTGTCTCACCCGCTTTTTGCTCCACATTTTTCTGATAATTCATCACCCACTGGGAAAGGAATTTACTATTGGCAGAGCACCTCTTCCTGGCTCACACCCAGAGGCTGCCAGTGGCGGCCATAGCTTAAGGTTGAATTTTTAACTCGTGTCCAAAAACAAGTGTTGTCTAAAACAAAATTGTATGCCCCAAAACATTTCCATTCGCATGTGCTCCATCTGTTCTGTGAAAGTCTTTCTGGAAAAGAGTTGAAATGATCATGATGCTATCTGAGTAGAAATCAGATTGTGTCCTTCACTCCTTTTTCAGAAATGCCCCAGCGGTAGTCACATCGCACTCAGAGGAAAAGCCAGATGCTTTTAATGTTAAATTCGGGATAAGCTCTGGATTGCAAGGCCTTCTAGGCATTGCTCCTCGTTATTCTGTGACCGGATGTCTCACTCTGCCTCTCCTCGTCCCCTTCCCTCTAGGCTCACTGGCTCCTGCACTGAGTCCCACACAGTCTCACCGGTTCTGAGACGTGCTGGGCAGACTGGCCTCAGGGCCTGTGCACGGCTGTTCACTCTGCCGGGAAAGCTCTCTTCCCAGATATGTGTGTGGCTAGTTTTCTCAAAGTCTCTGATACTTGAAAGTTGTGGGTCACTATCGGGGAGTCACAACAAGATGGCGGCAGAGGTAAAAGCCTAACTGCAGCCGCACTCAACAATTTCAAAAAATACAACTAAAATATAGAGTGGACACTATCCAGAACTACAGGAAAGTTGACTGACTGGGAATTCTACAACTAGAAGGAAAGAGAAAACCAGAAGGAAAACCAGAGGAGCTGTAAAAGCCTAAGGTACGGAGGCCCGGTGCGGTGCTGGGAGAGGACGGAGCCGGAGAGGAGGGGCGGCTGAGTGCCTGGCTGGCGTTCCCCAGCGGGAAGGACATAAAAGCTCCGGACTGTGCTGAACCCCAACTCCGACTGCACTGAACCCCAGTTCTGGGCGAGACCCCAGGGGTCCCAGGCTCATACAGAGGGAATCTGGGCTGAAAGGCGGAAGCTCAGTGGAGCAGTGAGAAAGGCAGAGCTCTGGAGTCGCGCACATTGCGCGCAGAGGAGGGACTGTTCGCTGAGCTGCTGAATTGCCCCAGCAGGAAGGACTCAAAAGCTCAGGACTGTGCTGAGCCCCAGTTCTGACTGCTCTGAACCCCAGTCCTGGGCAAGACCCTCGGGCCCCAGCCTCATACAGAGGGAATCTGGGCTGTAAGACAGAAGCTCAGGGGAACGGCGAAAAGCAGAGCCCCTGAGTCGCGCACATTGCGCGCACAGAGGACAGACTGTTGTTTGGGCTGCGAGATCGCCCTGGCGGGAAGGAGACATAAGCTCCGGACTGTTCTTAACCCCACTTCCAACTGCTCTGAACCCCAGTTGTGGGCTTGTTGGGGGAGAGACTACACTGTCTGGTAGCGGGCGAAGCTCTAGGGCGCCTTTCTCTCAGAGGTGCTTGCAGTGAGTACCAAAGGACACTGAGGTACACTGAGACTCAGGAACCTCCGAGGGCGGGGCTAACCGGAAGCCAAGGCTGTAGGCTCCACCCTGAGACTCCGCCCCATCCAAGCTGAACTCAGAGAGGCTTTTGCAGGTTTCCAAGTCTAGTGGAATAAGGTTGTCTCCTGGCATAGACACAGCTGATCCTCCCAACCTACCAACTCAGGGAAGCAGCGAAAATGCCGAAACGAGGAAACAGATCACAAACGAAAGAAATGGAGGACAAAAAGCGACTGGATATAGAGTTCAAAGCCACGCTTATAAGGTTGTTCAACAATCTCTTAGAAAAGGCCGATAAAATAAATGAGACCTATGAGGATATGATAAGGGATCAACAAGAAATAATGAAGGGTCAACTAGAAATAAAGAATACAATCTCTGAAATAAATAATATTATACAGAGTCCTAAAAACAGATTGGAAGATTGCAAGAATCAAGTCCAAGATTTGGAACACAAAGAGCCAGAGGACACTCCTCCACAGAAGCAAGAAGACAAGAGAATCCAGAAAGTTGAAGATAATGTAAGAAACCTCTGGGACAACTTCAAGCGAACCAACATCAGAATTATGGGCATCCCAGAAGATGACAGAGAGCAAGATACCGAAAACATATTGAAAGAAATAGTGACAGAAAACTTCCCCCACCTGGGGAAAGAAATAGACTTACACGTCCAGGAAGCACACAGAACCCCAAACAAAAGGAATCCAAAAAGAACCACACCAAGACACATCATAATTAAAATTCCAAGAGCTAAAGACAAAGAGAGAATATTAAAAGCAGCAAGACAAAAGCAGGTAGTTACCTATAAAGGGGCACCCATACGACTGTCAGCTGATTTCTCAACAGAAACCATGCAGGCCAGACGGGAATGGCAAGAAATATTCAAGGTGATGAATAACAAGAACCTACAGCCAAAAATACTCTACCCAGCAAAGCTATCACTCAGAATCGAAGGCCAGATAAAGAGCTTCACAAAGAAATTTAAGCTAAAGGAATTCATCACTGCCAAGCCAGAATTATATGAATTGCTAAAAGGGGTTCTTTAGGAAGAGGAAGAAAATAAAGATAAAAACTATGAACAAACACGTAACTATCAACAAGTGAGTCTAAAAACCAAGGGAAGTAAAAATCATGATGAACAATATTAACTGGTGAATATAATAGAATCAGAGGTATGGAAGGGGAGTGGACTGATGATTCTTGGGGAAATTGGGAGTGGGGCGGGGCGGGAAGAGACTGAACATAAACTGCACCTATGAATGAGGACAATGGGGATGGGGAAAGGGCAGAGAATTGAATGGAAACTTGGTGGAGGGGGGCAATGGGGGGGGGATGAGGAACATTTGTAATAAATGAACAATAAAGATTTATTTAAAAAAAAATAAAAAAAAAAGAAAGAAAAAAAAAGAAAAAGAAAGTTGTGTTCCCCGTGAGGCCTTCCCTGGACAGCCTATCTAAAATTTCACACATCCGTTCCTGTTATTACATCTCTCTGCTTTTTTTCCCTTAGCGCTTACCACTTTCTTACATACTATAGATTTGCCATGTTTATTTCACTTATTTTCTGTCTGTCCAACTGGAATGTAAATATCAAGAATCTGAGAATTTTGCTTTGGAGTTGGGTTACAAATTACTCATACATAGTTCACTCTTTAAAATATATATACATTTTTATTGATTTCAAAGAGGAAGGGAGAGAGAGAGAGAGAGAGAAAGAGAGAGAGACATCAATGATAACAGAGAATCATTGATTGGCTTCCTCCTGCACACCCCCCACTGGGGATCCAGCCGTGACCTCCTAGGTCATAGGTCAATGCTCAACCACTGAGGTACGCTGTCTGGGCCATAGCTCCCTTTTTTGATAAAAGAATACAGGCAATTGTCAGACTGTGAAGAAGTTTCCATAATAATTTAGAAAAAAATTATTAACACTAGTTACACAATTAAGATTTAATGAGGACCAACTTGACTGTCCATTACCTAAGGCTGATACTAATGTTCTCATTAGTGCGACTGGGTATTTACAGTTCTTTTTATTTTGCCTGGGTCAGGGAGATCCCCTGGTTCCCTGTGGGATGCAGGCCCATTTAATAGTTTTATAGGATCAGAAACTGGATAAGAAAAAAGAAAATAGTAACACTAGCTGCCTGTTATAGTGAAGGGATAGTAAATCTACAAGAATGAATTTGTATTAATAGGGTGCCTATAACTTTAGCCTTTAGGAATGAATAGATATTTTTTTAGATTTAAAAGTTTAACACAAACATTTAACAATGCTTTAGCAAACTCCAACTCTAAGAGGGCAAATAGGAAAACATGTCTGTTTGAGCCAAGCAAGTGTTTTTTGCTTGCCTGAGGTCTAACTTGATGAGCTGCCCTGGTGCCTTTTTTCAATAAATGAAGCTGAGAGTTTCCTGACCTGGATCAGGTCAAGAAATCCCCCAGTGTCTGGTTATTTGGCATTTTTAGTTATGAGGCAATCTCAAAATCAGCAGAAATTACAAAAATACAGTTTTCCACAGAGAGGGTGAAAATGCTGATGGTAAGAACTTCAGACCAGGTGTCATAACCGATGAGATATGTAGAGTGTGATAAATGGGGAAATGAAGAGTCCTTCTTGCCCTGCCATCTTATTTCCTTTTCTGACCTGCATGGGAAATGCAGGAGGGAAAAATAAGGGACTGTATGCAGGGCTGACCCAGTCAGAGGCGCTGGAGGACACAGGGACCCTCGCATGTGGAAGGGATGCTCCACTGGCCCCGCTGCTGCCCCAACACAATTATTTACAGCAGCAGGGTAGGGCCTCACCGCCCTGCTTCCCTCACGTCCGGGAGAGGACAGAGGCCTCTGCCTGGGGCTTGATTTCCACCTGCTGGTGTCCTGTTCTCTGACCCTGGACAGTAGAGCTCGAGACGCTTTATTGGGTTGGTCACACGTGAAAGGTGACGGCCATATTCATGGTCGAAGGATTCAAATCTTATCTCAGTCTCCCCTCCTCGTGGAGTGGTTAGTGGAGAGCAGGCGATAAACGATTGCATGCAGTGGTGGAGATCTAATACTGATTAGGACACGAGAGACCCTGGTGTTAGATACTCCTCCTCTGGGTAGAAATGTTTAAAGGAGCTTTAGTGGACGGAGCCTTCCTTTTCCTCTCTCCATACTGAATTTTAAAAACTAGAATCATGAAATCAAGAGTGTATTGGTATAAAGTATATGATTTTTTAACCAGTATGCTGCTGTACATCTGCAATTAATACAGAATAATACTGAATGTAACCTGTAATTGAACAATTAAAAAAAGAAAAAAAGAAAAACTTCAAAGGATAGCAATAAGTAGCAAATGGAATGAAATAATATATTCATAATAAAACTACACAGTGTTGATGTAGAAACTGGATTATAAAACCTCTGTCTTGCAGTACTGCATAGTTCAGAGTGAGGGATTTGGAGTCAGACCACTACCTTGTGAAATGTGTGTACCTAATAGGGTTAGGAGGATGAGAGGAGATAATCTGTGTAAGCCATTTAGAACATTGGCCTGGGTTATTAAACTCTTAAGCACTTTAAAAAAAAATGTGTGCTGGCAGAGAGACACGCATGTAGCCAGCTCTAACCTAGTCCATTCAGTGTGACGCCTGCATCCAGACACCGTAACTGGCACGGGAGTGAGCACGTAATATGAGGAAGACCACACAGCACAGAGGTGGGCCGCAAGGGCTGAAGAAAGAGGGAGAAAGTGTGGGGAATACGGTTCATGCAGAAGGAGGGCAGTCAGTGTTTTGGGGACATTCTGTGTTCAGGGAGGTTTTGAGTGGTCTGATAGGTAGAGCACAGGAGTCGGGAAAAGAATAGAGGAGGCAGGGTATTTGCCTGTTGGAATTTACCTCTCTAACATTTTTAAGGCAAAGGTAACAAAATGGGTAGAAGTATAAATAAGGGTGTGAAAAGGAGAGACCTTGACCTACTCGAGTAAGTCAACACAGTGTTTTAAAAGTATATAACTAGTCCAGTGGTAGTTCTTAATGTTGGCTTAATGCTCCTATAGTGACTTTCCGTGTGTTAGTGGTTTGTTTGTTTTTTTAATATATTTTTATTGATTTCAGAGAGGAAGGGAGATGGAAAGAGAGAGAGAGAAACATCAAAGATGAAAGAGAATCATTGGTGGGCTGATCGGCTGCCTCCTGCATGCTCCCTACCAGGAGTCTGCAACTGGGATGCAGTCTGCAACTGGGATATGGGTTCTTGACCAACTGGGAATTGAATCCTGACCTCCTGGTTCATAGGTCCAACCCCCAACCACTGAGCCACACCAGTGAGGCTAACTTTTCATGTTTTTTTTTTTTTTTAAAAAGCTAATATCCTCCTGGGCATTATAAGCTCTTATATATTAATACAGTATTGAGAAACGTGAGCTTTCTCATTGTGAGCCAATTTTTATTTTTATTTATTTATTTATTTATTAAATATATTTTATTGATATTTTACAGAGAGAAAGGGAGAGAGATAGAGAGCTAGAAACGTCGATGAGAGAGAAACATTGACCAGCCGCCTCTTGCACACCCCCTACCGGGGATGTGCCCGCAACCAATGTACATGCCCTTGACCGGAATCGAACCCAGGACCTTTTAGTCCGCAGACCGATGCTCTACCACTGAGCCAAACCGGTTTCGGCTGTGAGCCAATTTTTAGCATTTATTTTTCTCTTAGGATAATTCTGTAGAACTGGTTTTGGAGCATTTCCTATTTCCGTATCATATGCAGTAGCTTCATAAAACACTTCTAGAACTTGCTATAGAAATACTTGTAATCGTGCTGTGATTTTCTTCGGGCAGAGGAAAGATGACTTCTGCTTTGTACCCTCCCTGAGCAGAAAGTTTTTTTTCCTACTTAATTAAATGTGTGTGTTAATAAAACGCTGCCCGTGTGGGGATTGAAAAGCAGGTGCCTGCTAATATCCTTAATTAAGATGAGGGATTAACGCTGTGGCGGGCCCGTCTTGGCACTTGCGTAGATCGAGAACATGCATTGTGCATCCTGGCTTTTCCCCAAAAAGCTGTCCTCAAGAAGCTTCATAAATTTCACTTCATGGTAGTCCCCGGGGATGGAAGCCGTCCGGCCCCTCCACCAGCTCCTGGTAATACTTGTCATTCCATTCTGGGCACTTCGGTTTACAGCGTGAACAGAATTATGCTGGTGGTGCAGGTATGTGGTCAAGCAGCTGGTGCTAAATTCAACATGTTATCCCTTCTAAATATACATCGCACACTTTCTGAATTCGTTTTCAGATTTTTTGTGTGTGTGGCCTCGTGGGAAGTATATCCATTGTGCATAGATTTTAGAAGAAATCTCCTAAAACATTCTTATTTTGTTAAAACTCCTTTTTGTGTTGTGTGTGTGTGTGTGTGTGTTGTGTGTGTGCGTGTGTGTTTTCCCCAACATATAACTTGGGTTATTCTCAGAATTTATACTGGAAACTGCCAATTAATTCTGGAAAAATAATGGATGTCACATCAGATGTGAGCTGGGTGGTAAGGAAGTACAGTTTATATTTACTCTGATCCTAACTCGGAAGTTGTTCTTTGCTGTTTTGATTGGACTCTAGATGGCTTCGTCTAACCATTTTGGACTCCACTGGCTTTTATTTCTGTTGTCTTTGAAAGAGGAGTCAGGACATTCTATTGGGATTGCATATTATATGGCTGTGAACTCTGTACACGAGATAACAAGGGACACAGCACCCACACGACTATGTTTCAAAATGACATTTTTATGTTGTCTGCTCTCTGTCAGCCTTTTCATGTGTCTCGGCAAAGCCTTGCATCTGTAAGATGACTGAGGGAAAAAAAAATCTCACTTGCTTTCCCAATCTATACTTTAGCATTTAGCCCATACAGGAATATGCCCAAGTCTGATAAAGGGTGGCAGGGAGGGTCCTAGCCTGTTTGGCTCAGTGGATAGAGTGTCAGTCTAAGGACTGAAGGGTCCCAGGTTCAATTCCGGCCAAGGGCACATGCCCGGGTTGTGGGCTCAGTGCCCAGTGTGGGGCATGCGGGAGGCAGCCGATCAGTGATTCACATCATTGATGTTTCTGTCTCTCTCTTCCTCTCCCTTCCTCTCTGAAATCAATAAAAAATATATATATTTAAAAAGGTGTCAGGGAGGGATTTGCAGGGAGAAAAAAAGAGTGAGCATTGGGTCTAAGCAGAGCCCTGGGCCAGCTGCTATGGAGGTGTCAACGTGATGCCTGTATAGGTTCTGCCCTGGAGCTTGCATAGCGTTATATGAACAAGCAAGCTCAGGAGAAGTTAGGAATTCAAGAAGGAAAGTGATAAATCTCCAATGAGCTCTGCTGGTCAGGGCTGCCAGAGGGGGGCGGGTCCTTGCATCCTGAGAGTGTAAGTTTTGGGGGAGAGAGAGAGGCTTCAAAGAGGAAGCAGGGGTTTGCCCTGTGGTTTGGAGACTTGAGTGGCGGGAAGAAGCCTGTAAGTTACCCTGTTGTCTCCCATTTAACCGGCGGGCGGCGTTTGCAGGCCTGCATTTGGGACTTGGTGGGGAGAAGGGAGGAACGAGAGGGCATCCCAGGTCAGTCCCACTATCTCCTCTCAGGATTAGTGGCATTGAGCATTCGGGGGAAACAGGGTTTTTATTCCCGACCACACCCTCGCAAAGCTTCGTGTGCCCCGGTTGTGCCTCCACTTGACACTGAGCGTTCCTTTTAGCCGCTGTTCCTTTTAGCTCATTGTGTTCTGCTTGAGGAGAAGTTGTGTGGTTTGGTAAAACATGCCTTAACGTGCCTGTCGTACCTATTTTGAGGCAAATGAACCAAGTTTTATTCCTGTATTTCCTGTTCATGGCCGTCAATCACAGCTGTGCTAAATTCAGTGCAGATTCCTTGAATTAAAATCAGATGCAAATTTTTATTTACCTACGGTGGTTCAAACGGAAAGAGGACCAGGCTCACCCTAATCGCTTTCTTTTCAGACGAATGGACACCTACCTGGGAACGGAGATGTGTATCAAGAAAGGCTAGCGCGGTTAGAAAATGATAAAGAATCCCTAGTCCTTCAGGTAAGTGATTTTTTAAATATGGCATGTTCATGCCTCATGACATATTTTTTTGTTGATTATGGTATCACATAATTGTCCTCATCCCCCCATTCCCATCCCAAACCCCTCCCCACATATGTCCCCACCCCACTGTTGTCCATGGCCACTGGCTAGGCCCATGTGCATGCACACAAGTCCTTTGGTTGATCTCTTCCCCTTACCCCCACCCTCCCCTACTTTCCCTCTGAGGTTTGAGAGTCTGATCGCTGCTTCTCTTTCTCTGGGTCTGTTTTTGTTCATCAGTTTATGTTGTTCATTATTCCCTCTAGATGTGCGAGATCATGTGATCTAAGAAATACCCTTGTAAGAACCTAAACTGAGACAAGCCCTAATGGTTATGCTGAGAAGCAAATGAATCAGTCTGTAGTGAGTTCCTTTCTGGGCCAACAGTCCTTTTGAGTCCCAATTTCAATGTCAAATAGTTCCTTATGTGTACATGTCAGCCATGCTATTTCAGATCTGGTTGGTGGACAAATGGTGGTGATGCAGGTCCGACCGTCTCTGGTTTGGTCCTGAGCATCCTTCAGCGACACGCAGCTGCTGTCTGCTGGTATGGCGAGGCGTCGTCAGCACTCATGACATATTTCCAAAGACATTTAAAACTGGGATGGGAAATTCAGTGCTTACAGGAGCGAGATTGCTAATAGAGCTAAGTGCGGCGGGCCATTGAATAGGAGTCCTCAGATCAACAAGCACCACATACGGAGGAGTGTGAAGGGCTGCTGTCTCAGTAATTCTCAGATCCCCGCCCCACCCCCCTTACATCCAAATGAGTGGTGACAGTTTTTGATCTATTTAGAGAAATAAAGTTTGCAGTGGGACCAAATTCCTCCCAATCCATTGAGATGGTTTGCTCTAAATACAGGTCAGTGTGTTGACAGACCAGGTGGAGGCGCAGGGAGAGAAGATTCGAGATCTGGAGTTTTGTCTTGAAGAGCACAGAGAGAAGTTGAATGCCACCGAGGAGATGCTGCAGCAGGTCTGTACGGAGCTGGCCCCCCGTGGGACTTTCCTGCTGAGCTGTTTGAGATGTTCCATGGTTGCATTTGCTCTGATGGAGCAGTGCATTTCGTAGTTCGCTTACACTGGCATATTTTAAGGAAAAACCTAGGGTAGCAGGCCCTCAAAACACATACACACAATGGAAATGTGCTCATGTAATTAGAATCTGAGATAACATATTCCCAGGATTACAGGTCATTTTAATTATCCTCTTTCTGCTTTCATATGGTTTCCTAACTCCCAACCATGAGCACATTTATCTGATTAAGAAACAAGATAAATACTACATGTGACCTTTATTAGGAAAACCTTGTACACACACACACACACACACACACACACACACGGTGCTCACATCTGAGAGGACCTATAATATAATGGACAGAGTATACACTGGAGCAGGACTGCTTAGTCTTAAGTCCCTGCTCTGCCATTTTCATGCTTTGTGGCTTTGGGCAAATTGTTAAGCCCTCTGCTTCTCAGCTTCCTCACCTGTTGAGTTCCTCATCATGCATTATCCGTCTGAGTTTCTACCTCATAAGGTTGTTTTGAGGCTAGAACCACGAATTACATGTCAGAATAGTACCTGGCACATGGCACACATAACACTGTCATCATCATCAGTGTTATCGGGCTTCACACTATATAAAAGGTTTACATATGTATGTATCTACGTAATGTATCTCCCCAATAAGTAGATATGTGTTTAGTGCTGCTCAATGAGGGTTAACTAAATTGTGTCATTAATTAATGTAGTTAATGTAGTAGTTAATCATCAAATCCTCTATTTGATAGTTACTGCTTTGCCGTCATAAGTGAGACACATCCATACCTGGCTGTTTATAATAAAACAACTTTTGAATGTATCTCTTAAATTCTAATAGGAGCTTCTGAGCAGGACATCCTTAGAAACTCAGAAGCTGGATCTGATGGCTGAGATATCTAACCTGAAGTTAAAACTGACGGCTGTCGAGAAGGACAGGTTGGACTATGAAGACAGGTTCAGAGACACAGAGGTAAGCAGCCCCCTCTCTCTCCTTACGCACATACACATACATATGTGTGTATATGTATAAGTCACACACATACATTCCTAGAGCAAGTTGAAATTCCTTGGAGGTGTGAGGGAGAGGCAGTTAATGACATGTGCCCTCATTCATCTATGCTTCTTTTTCTAAAATCTTAATATTGTTGAAAGTATTATATATGGTCCCCCGCCCCCCCACCATTGCCCTCTCCCACCCTCTCCCCCCACTCCCCACCCCTCAAGCCTTCACCACCCACACTGCCTGTGTGTCCTTGGGTTATGCATATACACATGTGAGTTCATTGGTGGGTCCATCTATGCTTCTTTTTAAAAATAATCTTTAATTAAGTCTACTTTTTATCATTAAATGCTAATGGCAGTTTTTACTTTCAGACTTTTAAAAAAGCACATTGTTATTGATTTCAGAGAGGGAGGGACAGGAAAAGAGAGAGAGAGAGAAACATCAATGATGAGAGAGAATCATCGATCTGCTGTCTCCTGCACGCCTCACACTGGAGATCTAGCCTGCAACCCAGGCGTGTGCCCTGACTGGGAATGGAACCATGACCTCCCGGTTCATAGGCCACTGAACCACACCACCCGGGCTGTTTTCAGACTTTTGATATGAATCAGTAATTCTTTCATTGCCTTGAGAAGTACTTTTGACTTTAGGCTTTTGGAGCTTGTATCTTTCTGTTTGTCTGACCATTCTCTGTCTATTTGTACTGGTTTTCTTCATTGTGGATATAATGGGTTTAAGTGCATGATTTTACTATTTATTTAGCTACTAGTGGCCTGGTGCATGAAATTCGTGCATGGGGGCGGGGTGGGGTGGTGTTTGTCCCTCAGCCTGGCCTGCGCCCTCTCCGATCTGGGACCCCTTGCAGGATGTTCAACTGCCGGTTTAGGCCCAATCCCCTGTGGACATCCAACTGTGTAAACTGGCAGTTGGACATCCCTCTTGCAATCCAGGACCGCTGGCTCCTAACCTGCCTGCCTGCCTGATTACCCTAACTACTTTGCCTGCTGGCCTGCTTGTCCCCAACTACCTGCCCCCTACCAGCCCGATCACCCCCAACTGCCCCTGCCCTGCTGGCCTGATCACCCCCAATTGTTCCCCCTTGCCTGTCTGTTCGCCCCAACTGCCCTCCCCTCCTGGCCTGATTGCCCCTGACTGCCTCTGCCTTGGCCCTGCCACCATGGCTTTGTCTGGAAGGACGTCCAGAAGGTCACCTGGTCTAATTAGCATATTACCCTTTTATTAGTATAGGTTACTTAGGCACACTGATTATTTATTATAAAATAATATTTTTAAGTATATATAGAAAACATGCTTTCGTTATATAATCATAAAGATCAAAGCTCTTTAGAGGTCATTTAATCTGGCCTTCTACTTTTGGTCTATTCCACTCATCAGTCATTCCAATTAAATAAAGCTCACTGTTTGTGAAATTCAGGGTAGATTTTACAACTTAAAGTACCCATTTTTGTGGCCAAGCAAACTCATTTGTTCCATTTTATTGTTAATCCAGGTCTTCTAATTTATTTATTTGCTTATTCTTTGGTGGGAAGGGAGGCATATTCATTTGAAATTTATTAACTTGAAAAGAAATATTAAAGGCTGCAGAAATTCCTTCTCTGCTAGGACCATCTCTTCTTTTGTCTCTATTTTGTTTCCTTGGTTGGGGTGTGGAGAGACGTCATACTGGATTGTTAAATGGGTACCAAGGAGGAGAGAGGAGTAGAAATCATTTACTTTCTCCCCTTCCTACTTCATTTTAAACATTTATTTCATACCAACTACATGCCATCATAAGAGGCACATACACTGTATATATTAATCACTGTCTAAAAGCCCTTCATAGATTTGAATTGAGTGAGTTTCGCTCCATTTCCTTTTCAAAATTAAAATGTCTGTCAAAGGTCTAACTCTGATGGAAAGTCTTGTCACATGTATTACTTCCTCAGGAACAAAAGGAAATCCCTAACTTGGTGCATGTATTGACAGTAGAGCTTTTTGTCAATCACCTGTATGAGCATGTTTTTCTTTTTATATTTTATATGTATTTTTGTATTTATATCAGAGAGGAAGGGAGAAGAAGAGAGAGAGAGAGAGAGAGAGAGAGAGAGAGAAACATCAATGACGAGAGAGAATCATTGATCTGCTCTCTCCTGCACACCCACTACTGGGGATTGAGCCTGCAACCAGACATGTGCCCTTAACCAGAATCGAACCTGGGATCCTTCAGTCTGCAGGCCAATGCCCTATCCACTGAGCAAACCAGCTAGGGCAGCATGTTTTTCATTTGATTGAGACTGGGGCTCTTAGAACTTAGGAAGTTACCCAATTTTTTTTAATGTTGCTCTTGTGCTTTTTTAAAAACAAAAACAGTTTTCCTTCTGTCATTCATAACGCAATAGTAGAATTTATTCCACAGGTAGCATGGCATGGAGCTCACCGTGCTGCAGGGAAAGAAGTTACACTGTTTGGGGATCGGGAGATGGCCCTCTATGTTGCACACACAACGTTTAGGGGATGGCTTAACCTGTGTGACTGTGGGTAATTTGGATATGAAATGTTAATGAAACATCAGGACTAAATTGAAGTAGATGTTGTATGACTTTTTGGTAAGACCCCAGAGCAGTATTCACATCTCTTGAGTGTGTCTGCATTTTTATAAAACTCCTTTTCCCCGGTGCTGCATTCTCAACCAAGTAATCCTGTCATCAACTTCCAGTAAACTCGATCCCTGAAAAATTTCAATAAATATTTAACACTATTGATAAAATGGAGGGTGAGCATTCCCAGAGATTATGAGATGTCTGATAAACTTTGTTATATAGAAACATAATTAAAATAGTCTTCAAAATTAAAACTAAATTGAATATGCTTGTTTCCCTATGACCGTTCCCTTGATAAAAATAAGATGTTTCCCAGGCTGTTTCAGAAATCCAAAACTCTTTAACTTTGTCTTAAAAGTTTGGGTTACTTGGAGATTAAGTTTGAAGAATATATTGGAGTGGGAAAGAAGTATAGGTACTTCCGCAGACTAGGAGTAAAAGTCTTAAACCTTGAGGATTGAGGATGTGCCTGCCCCAGGAATTGCTGACAGATGGTTAACATTGTTCCACAGTGCCCCCTTCTGGTCACAGCGCAGATGACAGAAACTGAATTTTTGTGGAAGTCCAAAAGAGTTCTCTAAGAAGGGAAAAGGGGATGGTAACAAGGATTTTCTTTTTAAAAAGGACTGAACTTCTGGTGAGATATTAGCTGGAAATCATTTGTATGCCACTTTCTAAAGTTTCATATTAAGGAGCTAATTATCCAGCCTGAGTTATCATGGGAAGATATATGGCCAGTGTTGCCACAAAAGATAATTGGGTAGTTTTATGTTTGTTTGTTTGCTTGCTAGTTTGTTTTAAATAGAAAAATGGTCTCAATTTATAATTCTATTTTCTTCCATTGTTTCTTCTTCTTTGCAAATTGCTGATATTTCTAAATGAAGTGGTAAATGCATACAAGTACCTAACAGGAATTCAAAGCTGTTTCTTAGCAATGAGAAAGTGGGTATCTATCTATCTATCTATCTATATATGGTTTTATATATATATATATATGGTATATATAATATATATTATATATTATATATATATATACATATATATATATATATTAAAAAGACCAGATTGATGAGGGAATATCATGCAAGGATTATTGATAAATGGGAGATAATAAGTGGGAGAAACTGACTTTTTCCTGAACTTGAATTCTGAGTTTATAGATTAGGAATCACAAACTAAAATGTTATTACATGATGTCAAATAGTTCTTGACCTCATACACAAAAGGAGAAAATAGACACGCTCTTATCGAAACATTGCATTAATACTGTTAATAAGTAGTTATTATTTGATAATGCTGGATAATACTTGTCCCCATTTTACAAGAAATGCTTTAAAACAAGAACACTTTAAAAGCCTGTGAGTTTTCTGGAAAGTGTATTTGATTGTAACATCCCTTTTCCTAGCCTTTGTGAGATTATACTTAGAAGTTTAGAGTAATTCCTTGTTAATTAAGTTTTCCTTCTTATAACATTGTTCTATTTTTTTTTAAATTTGTTTTTGTTGATTTCAGAGAGAGGAAGGAGAGGGAGAGATAGAAACGTCTATGAGAGAGAAACACCAATCAGCGGCCTCTTGCACACATACCCCTCCCTCCACTGGGCATCAACCTGGGCCTGTGCCCTGACCGGGAATCAAACCTGTGGTGCATGGGATGATGCTCAACCAACTGCCACAAAGGCTGGGCTATTTTTTTTTTTATGGCATTCTTGTATAATTCTGTTGTGTCATCCATGAATTTGCGGCTCAGGAATAAATGTCTTGTAAAAGAGAGGAACAAAAAATACATTAACCATGGGTGGGGCCTTCGTGGCTTGTAGTAAGAAAATAATCTTCACAGAGTATTGTAGCCCTTTTTTTGCTCTGGGTGGGGAGGTAGGGGAGAGAAAGAGTTGCTATTCAGTATTCTCATTTAATTGTCCTACTCTCTGGGCTCTGAACAAAAAAGTATATCACTATTTCTCACAATATTTATCCGAATTTGACAAGCATATAAGTTTTTTATAAAGGTGGCAGTGGAAAAGGTATCTGATTATACTGTATTTGTATGATGAAGACATTAGGATTGTTATCTTTTTCATTTTCCAAATATAAAAATCCATTATGACACTGAATATCTTTTTAAATGGCAGGGCCCTCATGCATCCTCAGGCTGAGAATCTTTGGTTTAAAGGATTTAAATTTCACTGCATACTCCCATATTGGGTTGATGGATGGTCTGTACTTTATAGACAAATGAAGAAATGATAAAAAAAAAGATATTTTTTATAAACATCTACTATATCACCAAAAGTACCCTGAAAAAATAATTGGTTTTACTACAGAAAATATCTCTGGTTTATTTTAAAAATGAAAGTTTACGTAGTGAATTTTAGTCTAGAAATAGCTGGTCAACAATAGTAAGTTATTAGCTGCCTGTTAATAAAAATGAGTTCCCTTTATTTTCATGATCTCCACTGTATGACAGAGGAATTAGGAATTTAAAACGGTGTTTTAAGTGGGAAGATAGTTCTCCGGGAAGAACACTGCTTGTATTTGTCTGATCTGAGGGACTGTGGATTTAGGATTTCCAGGTTGCCATGTCGGTATGTGGACGTGTACTACCGCTTTCCTAGCGTATTTCCCTGTTTCTTTCCCGGCAGGGGCTGATGCAGGAGATCAATGACTTGAGGTTAAGAATCAGTGAAATGGACGGGGAAAGGCTTCAGTATGAAAAAAAACTGAAGTCAACCAAAGTAAGTTTTCTCAGTGACAACGGTTTTTTTAAACAAATGGCTCCACTGCTTATCTGTGATGACTAATACATAGATGCAATGCATTTCCCGCTCAGTACATGATAAAGAAGGTATTTTACAAGTGAACTTTTCCTCTGAGCTGGAGATCTTCTTGATTGGAGCACTATTCTGAATAAAAACCAGGGCTTACCTAATCCGATAGAACATATTACCTGTCATTTCTCTTAATTACCTAACTTCCTGTGGAAACTTGATACTGTTCTCTTGGTTTACTTAGCTTTTCTTTTTCTATCTATAGTTTTCTTTTACTCCTCTGTCTCTCTACCAGTCCTTAATGGCCAAACTTTCTAGCATGAAAATCAAGGTGGGTCAGATGCAGTATGAGAAGCAGCGGATGGAACAGAAATGGGAGGCCCTGAAGGTGCGGTGGACATTGGGGAACGTGGGTCCGTGGCTTGCTGCTTTCTGGCTTGTGTTGTTTTGCCGTGATGGTGTTTTTAGTGGTGTGTGCATTTATTTTGTCCGTGTGCCACCTATTAAAAAAAAAACAAAAACGTTTAAAGCTAATTAAAGGGACAGTATGATCCTTAATTTGTTTTTAGAAACCTATGAAATAATTAGTAAAAAAATAAAATCTTACCCTGTTAGGCTCTCTGAGACCCAGGCTGTCAAAATAATTAGAACAAGTTCACCTGTGAAAGAATTCTGTTGTGTACCAATAGTAGACATTGCTTTTTTTCCTTTGGGATTTTCTTGACGGTAAATGTATTCAGCAGTTAACTATCATGGCAGCAAATGGAAATGACTGCTGACAATTAGCTCAGTAAGAACAGGGTCTCACTCCTGGCCAGTTGCTCTGGAAATTTCTTAAGCTTGATATTCACTCCTTCCATACGTAAAAACTTCTTAGCTTCCTTGGAGAGTTACACCTTCTCAAAGTACTAACTGTAACCTGTATCTTTGGAAAAGACTGAAAAGAAAATGTTTGAAAAGAAAATTATTTTATGAATATAAATTAAATTTAAAATAAAGGTGCATTTATAAGCTTCACCTAGGATTGTTTTTGGTGTTACATATAGCCAGCAAAGCCGAATTTTCTAAAGCTCTTTACCAGAATAAAACTGAAAGTTAAAACATTAGTAAATAGGTAGAACATTGAATATGGGATCCTTAAGAGTCATGTCATTTCACAAAAGAATTAAAATCCGTTTTCTAATTTTTTTTTTCTTTGTAGTAGGAGATTCTATTCTGTTATCTTAGTAATGAGGATAAATCTTCAATCCCAAGATATGGCTAAAGTAGTGCATCACCTGCTATTTTACCCACTAATTTAACTCTACTTTGTCCGGGGAAGCTAAGTGCCATCTTGAAATGCTGAATAAATGTCAAGCCAGTCTTGATATTTATTTTCAAATTTGCATTTTGTTTTGCTTTTAAGATATTATAAACATCTAATTTTTTTTATTAGCGTGGTCAGATTTTTTATTTAACATAACATATATACCTTTGAGTGCTACATTAGTCCTACAGACAATTTAAAAGATTTCTTTTTTAATTTGTTCACAAAGAAACTTGAAATAATTATACCATAATTTATTATAAATTGGATTTAATAATTGCCTTGCTTTTTGTTTATCATTTACCACTGTCTGATTTCTGGAGTTGGCATCTTTGCATCTAAATAACTAATGATCGACTTAAGAACACACTCTCTGAATATTCTCTTTTATTCATAAGCTACTCTTTTGAAATGAATTATCACTTGTAGGATGAACTGGCGTCTTTAAAAGAACAACTGGAGGAGAAAGAATCTGAAGTGAAAAGGCTACAAGAAAAGTTGTTTTGCAAGATGAAAGGAGAAGGGATAGAAATCTTTGACCGAGGTAGGAATGTGTATTTAATCTTGGTTATCTTATTTTGTTAAAATCCTCTAAGATCTGGGGAAAAAACTCTGATGTTATTTGATGTGTAATTTTAGGAACAGAACAAGAATAGCAGGCGCCATCTGGCCTAGGACCACAGGGAGTCCTCCGAGGCTCTGAGGCTCTTTCCTGTGCTCGGGGACCCTGACCGTCCTTGTCCGCAGCTGGAGGAGGGCAACTCTGCACCCTACTGGGTGTTTCCTTCAGATGACTAACTTGTAAATTGTCACCAGGAGTGAGTTTTTGTCCAAATTGCAAAATAAGCAAGTGTCAGAAAGAATGAAAAGGAACCGTGATGATCTCCTAAGACTATTTCCCTGAACTTGAGACAACAGGAAGACATTTAGAAACCTTGTCTGCCCTGTTGAGAGGAGAGAAGAGAAGACCCTGTCTTTGGAAAACTCAATGGAAATTTCTTATCATGCATTGAGCTCTTAACCTTCTAGGAAGCAAAAAAATAAAAAAAATAAAATAAATAAATAGGCTAATTTCTTTTTAGAAAAGGGCATGAATTTATCCATAAGTTGTTTTCATAGTTGAGGAGGCTTGTCCTAGATACTACGTGGACTGTAATTTTTAATAATGTAGCTTCTACTTGATAGAAAATACTGTGAGTGCAATGTGTTTTTTCTGAATTATATTTGGAAATATGGATGCAGGCAACAGCTGACAACACTAGATCAAATCTAACCTCTCTTTGTTATTACAAATAATGACTAGGGCAAAAGCAACCTCTGATTCAGCGGGAACAGAACAAATTTCATGTAGTATAGCTTTGGCACATTCTTACCTGTTATATGAACACTGGTATTGTTATTGTCTATTCAGTGAGGAGCTTGAATTAGCTGACCTGTAAAGTCTTCTCGGCTCTGGAATATCCTGGCTTTATATACACGCAGGTATCACAGTTTCCTGTCCACGGGAAACTTAATTCATCAAACAAACCGAAAAATGGATCCCCCCCCCCCCCCCCCCCCGTCATTTGACATATGTGGAATTGTATGTTCGGGAAGGACACCCACAAACAGGTCACACTTTTAGGATTTTAAGATTAAAAATGGGATCCTAGGACTTGTAGGCTAGAGGGCATGTTAGAATAGTGCTCCCCAAGTGCCAGTCCCAGGACTGGTGCCAGTCTGTGAACGGCTTGCTTCCGGTGCACCACCAAGGAAACAGAGGGACTGAGAGCGAGGTGACACGCCATCTAACTGCGTGATCAGTGGACTCGCGTGGAGCAGGAGCTACGCCACGTCAGTGTTACTGAACTTGAGTGGTGCATTTAAAGTGACAGAAGCCATGTACTGGTCATGTCCAGGAGGTCCAATATCGGGCTGTAATGGAAATGTGAAAAAAATAAATAAATAACCAAGGCAGCATTAACCGGCTGTTCACCAACAGACTGTGTGAGGAGCTGTACTCCACAGGCCTAGTCTCAGAGTGAGAAAGCCGAGGTTCAGAAAGTTGAAGTAACAGAGGCAGTAACTCAAAGTTGGGTCTTCTGGATTAGTTACTACGTTAGATTCTCTTTTTAACTAACTGCACACAGAGCATTACATAGGATAATACCAGTCCCGAGGTCACAAAACAGTGCTTACTGGTCCATC
The DNA here is from genome assembly GCA_963924515.1 of Vespertilio murinus. Lineage (NCBI taxonomy): Eukaryota > Metazoa > Chordata > Mammalia > Chiroptera > Vespertilionidae > Vespertilio > Vespertilio murinus. Next base: position 163,371,816 of record OZ004707.1, on the reverse strand, counting down.
TTTGTGAGTGTAGAGTCTCCTTACTGTAGGTAAAAGGAGACAACAATAGTGCTCTTAAAATATTATTTACTGTTGCAATGTATGCTAACTTCCAATTCAATGGGTTTTCCTGCACAGATGAAAATTTTAAAAAGAAGCTCAAAGACAAAAGTAAGGTTTTTGGTGTATTTCCGTCAGCCTTTACACCCACCGAAAGTAATACTTGGACTGTTCTTTGCATGTGTTTTTAAAACATTTCTCTCACCAAAGAATGTGAAGTTGCTTCATCGATAAGCTCTCCATTTCCTTGGAGCGTACAGCATAGAGGGTAAACAAACCATAAAAATGAGGAGTAGAAGGTTCCTTAGCGGGTTGTATCCGACCCAGCCCTGTGGCTCCTTGGACACAGCAGGGCACCCGGAGTGGTGGAGGGGAGAAAGCACTTTCTCCGGGGTCCAGGAGATGCCTGCAGAGAATGAAATCATGTTTACCCTCCTATGAGAACCTACTGTTTTTGAGGTTTGCCATAGTTTAAAGATCCTTTTGAACTTTGCTTTCCAATGTTTTGTAGCCCACTTTTTCACTGAGATCTACTTTAGGAGATTTTTTAATTTTTTTTAAAAAATATGTATTTTTTTATTGATATTTCACAGAGAGAAAGGGAGAGAGATAGAGAGCTAGAAACATCGATGAGAGAGAAACATTGACCAGCTACAACCAATGTACATGCCCTTGACCAGAACCGAACCCAGGACCTTTCAGTCCACAGACCTACGTTCTACCACTGAGCCAAACTGGTTTTGGCAGGAGGTTTTTTTAAATATACCCTCTTGGTATTTTGAAAGAGAATGTCATTATTTAATTGCATTAGGTAACCAGGATGTTTCGTGGAGCCTGGATTATTTAAGGCAGCATAAAGATACATCTTAAAGGGCTCTTGCCTCCAGACATTGAACTCTTAAGCAAGGGAATTTGTCTTTTTACAAAAAGCAAAGCCAAGAAAGGCAATTCCTATAAAATATACCTTAATCGAAAATAGTTATATCAGTACTGAATGGCCTATCACTGTTTTTAAAATTACCTTCGGTCGTTTTTGGTTTTTGTCTGTCTCAAAAGGTGGAAATTGTAGCTGATTTTTTTCTTCTCTGTTTCAAATTCTTTAATTTGTGATTTCATTCTAGGTTGACATTTGATCTTTAGAGTATTTGCTTTGTAGTATTAAAGTAACATGCTTTTGTATTTGAGCATCAAATGTTAAGTGACATGACAGTCATCTCACTCTGGCCTTTATGTTTTCAATTAGCATTTGGAAATGAAGTTTATAGATGAAGCAAAAGTACTTAATACCCTCCTGTATGGAACCCACAGCTTAGCATGACTACTCATGTAAATACCACATTCCACCAGGCTCTTATCATCTGTGTCTCCATCCTGGTTATAACCGAGCATCATTTTGTCTGCTTTTGTCATGCGCACTTTGTTCATTGCTCTTGCCCACCGCTTTTTTGAAAAGTCTGTGTTTTTATTGTTAGCACCGACATTCCATTGTTCTCTTGAAGATTTTTTTGTTGCTTTGAGAGAGGGTAGTCAGCTCTCACTTACCCTGTGACTAGTCAGGCGAGATAGAAGGTGTTCACTTTTCAGATTTTCCCTTAAAAACATGTATGGCAAATGTGCTCTTTTAAAAATATATATATCAGTAACATCTTGACCTGAAAACATCTCAATCTGAAGAGTCAGTAGCTTCTCATTACTGTCGCACACGTTAACCAAACTGACCTCTGATTTGATGTTGTGATATTTTCAGATATTGAAGTACAAAAGATGAAAAAGGCTGTGGAGTCTTTGATGGCAGCAAATGAAGAAAAGGTATCTAGATGGAATTCGAATGTTTACTTGGGTGTGTAATAGCACCGTTTTGACCGTTCTGTGTATTTTCTTGAGATATCGCCGTTTGAAAGAACACACCCTGTGCACTAACTGACATTGAGGGGAGCCTTCTGCCTTCCTGCTCGAGTGTGCCCACTGGCAGGAAGGCTTCTAGAGCATCCATGAATGTGTCCACTTGTTGCTGGGACCGAGGATAGGAATAGAGACCAGCAGCCCTGGCTCCACCGAGAATTCTCTCTCTCCTCCCTGCATGAATTCAGGAAATGCTTGAGCTATCAAATCTGGGCTACTGTATGAACTCCGAACAACTTTAGCTCCATGGTCATGTCCATTTTTTTCTCCTTCGTACCGCTGACCTCTTTCACATTGGGGATTTTCTCTGTTCTCCGAGTAGTGAGATACCAGAAAAGAGAGACCCAGGCACCATGAAGTCAGTTTGGCCCCATGCTCTGTGTTAGCTGTGGTGGCCCAGTGCCATGTCTCCAGAAGTTTGTTTCTTCTGGTTGTCCCTCCTTACTTCTTCCTGCTAAGAGCAGGGATGCAGTTACTCTACTGAAGAAATGTGTTTCTCCTCGGCTTTCCTGACCCTCCGGCCAGCAGGCAGCAGCAGTTGGGTCCAGTTCCTGTCAGCAGAATTCCTCTCCTCTCATGTCCCTAAGTGAATGGAACAAGAAGGCATTTTCCCAAGAAGAGAGTAATTTCAAGGAAGTGAAAATCAGGCCCTGCCAAAAAAACTTTCTCTTGGTCTTTTTCTAATTGATAATAAGTTTCTTTTTCTAATTCTTGCCTACTCTGCTTTACTTGTTGATTTATTTTTGTCTTTTATTCTCTTCATTTGTTCTTTACTCCTTGGTAATAAATTCATTGTCTTACCCACCCAACCAGATATATTTACTTGTTTTTGGCTAGTCTTTCTTACTATTGAATAAAAATAAAAGCCCTTAGCAAGCTGCCGACAGAGCTTTTTTTTTTTTTTTTTAAGAAAATTAACTGAAATTCATTTTGTTTTAATTTTTCTCCCTCAAAATGCAACAATAATAAAACTCCCAACGTTGAAGGAGGGCTCACTAGATGCTCAAACTGCTGTAGGTGCACCAAGAGTGACACAACTTCTTGGTAGTTTCAGAAAGCTTCAAAGAGGACATATTTGAGTAAATTCTGACAAATAGCAAGAGTTGCTCATCAGGAAAATGAAGGCTTCTAGAGCATCCATGAGTGAAAACATGTTTCAAAATCAAGGCTTGAGACAGCCTAGTGCATTCTGGGAAAGTTCTGGAACATGAGAGGGTGTATAAGACTAACAAAGGAGCTACAGTGAATAATAGGCTAATGATCTGGGACCTTAGGTTGTAGGTGTTGGGCAGTGACATAATTAAAATTGCCATTTGGAAGCTAACTCTGGTATCAGAACAGTGGCAGGAATAAGGGAGGGAGAGTAAAGATCGGCCAATTAAGAAGCTAGATGGGAAATGAAGACAGGTTGAAGTAAGGCAATGACAGGGATGTGTTAAGGAGGGGAAGGTATTTTGGAAAAAATTTGAAGGTTGACAAAATTTTAATATCTCGGGACTTTCGAGTTTCTGGTTTGATCAGTGGAGTAAATGATGGTGCCCTCCAAGAGTTAAGGGCATCCAAGCGAAGCTGAAGTGCTAGGGGCAAATAATGAGGCTCATCTTATATACGTTCTATTTGGTGTGTCCATGGGACATCTAAAAGGAGGTTTCTCATAGAAAGTTGAAAATAAATCTAAACTTTAGGATTAGTATAGGATTATAGATTGGTAGGGAGTGAATCACTTCAGCTATAGGAGAAATGTATAATTAGTTGTGGATTGGTGGAAACTGATGTATCAGTTAACTTTGGCCCCATAACAAGTCACATTCATTATTTTTCCCATGCTTCTGTGGGTTAGCCAGGTGGCTCTTCTGGTCTGGGCTGACTTAGCTGATCTCAGTGGTTAGCCAGTGGCTGGGATAGGGCTGAACGGTATAGGATGATGTGACTCACCTGTTTGTTCATTGACCAGTCTTGGTATAGGTTGGCCCAGTTAAGATATCTCTTCTCTAAGTGGTCTCTCATCACCCAGGAGACTAGCTAACCTATGCTCCTTCACATAGTGGCCTCAGAGTAGCAGGAAAGGGCAAACCCCAAAGGTCAACCACTTTTCAAGCCTTTGCTTAAATCACATTATTTATTGATATCTTATTTGCCAAAGTGGACCACATGGTCAAGCACACACTCAGAGTGGGTGGAGCTAGAGAGCTCACTTTTAGATCCACCACAGTTAGGGCACGAGGTAAAGAGAAGAGGGTAAAGGACAAAACTGTAGGGTCAGTATTTTATTGTCTGGGTTGGGTAATAGTGGGGTTATATAGAAGTAGAATACCTCGCCAACGGATTAAGGAATCAAACCAGAAGAAAAGAAAGAGTGGGAAGAAAAGTAAAAGAGGAAGGAAAGAGTAGAGTCAATCAAGTGCCAAATAGAGGTCACATTAGAGAAAACATAAGAGTGTCCATTGTTTTTAGTCAATAGGCCTCTGGTGACGAATTGAAAGGAGTGTTTGGCGAAGGGAAGAGTCAGATGGCCATGACTGAGAGCTGACAAAGACAGCAGGTGTAGATCTGTTGTTCAAAGCTTGGTGTGTAAGTTAGAGAGGAAAGTAATTAAAGTTGACTTTTTTTTCTCGTTTTTTATTTTTATTTATTTTTATTTTTGTATCTTACTACCTTGTTTTGTTTTTGTTTTTTAAAGATGGCAGCTGAGTGATAGGATCTCTAAACTTAGAGGTACTTTTTCTATATCTCTTATGTAGGAAAGATGTTCTAGATGTTACTAGAAGTACTCTTTAAACAATGTAAATAATTCATGTCTACTTATCTTTGTGTTGCAATTACTTTTTACCATTTTAAAATCATAGCGCTAGAGATGATAATTTATTTCATTAATAGGATCGGAAAATAGAAGATCTTCGACAGTGCCTGAACAGGTACAAGAAAATGCAAGATACGGTGTTACTGGCCCAAGGTAAAAAAGGTAGTGTAGTTCTAAATGTTTTCAACGTAACTTGATTTTAAGTGGCTGTAATCTTTTATATTTGGCCTGGGTTTCTTTTTGAAACATACCTAATTAGATAGCTCACTTATCCATGCAATGTTCTCTGCCTGAAAACATGTAGGCTAAAGAGCATACTGTAGACTGGTTGGCCAGGGACAACCTCTCTAAGGAGTCCATTAGGTAGCATTCCAGAAAGAAAGTACAATAGCACGTGCAAGAACTTTCTTGGGAGGTGGCGGTTAGGGAGGAGGTGATATGTTTAAGAAGTAAAGGACCATTGTGACTGGAAGGTAGTGACCAGGAGGAAGAGTGAGATGGGATTTTAGAGGTGAGTACCAACCAGGTCATACAGGTGGGAAGTTTTCACTCTTACTTGGCCCCCAGAAGTCGATTGAAGGGTCTTAACAAGTCAATGATAAGGTCTTTGTAACAAATAAACCAGCCGTGGGCAAACTACGGCCCTCAGGCCGGATCCGGCCCGTTTGGCTGTTCTATCCGGCCTGTGAAGCTGAAAGAGCGGAGGGTTCTCTTGCTCTCCCCTCCGCTCCTTCACCAGCAGCCCAAGATGAGAGTGCCAGCATGGTCAGGTTGCTTTTGTTCCGGCCCTCCAGTCCAGTTTAAGAACCCATTGTGGCCCTCGAGTCAAAAAGTTTGCCCACCCCTGAAATAGACCCTAGTGGGAGGGAACAGTGTTGAAAGGAAGGAAAGCTATTTAAGAGACCGTGGCAGTATTCCAAGTGGAAAGATCTGATGGTACTGACTGGAAATATATTTTGGTGTTAGAATCAAAATAATGATGTGTGGAACAAGTGGAGGAGTGTGAAGAAGAGAGAGAATTAAGGAAGATCTTTGATTAAAGCAACTAGCTGGATGATAGTTCCATTTTCCAAGACAGAAAAACCTAGAAAAAGAACATTGGCGTGGTTGAAGGGCATCATGTTCAGTTTTGAAAATGTTAAATTAAAAGAAAACATACACACACACAAGAACCCCGTAAGACATCTAAGAAAAGATAGTTACGCGGTTTTTTTGTATTTATTATTATTTTATCAGTTGTCCTTTTGGAGTGATTGAAAACAAACAAAAATGTTAAGGACTTTAAAAGTTCTCTTGTTTATTATCAATGCATAGATGGGGTTATTTGCTCTAAAAATAAGCACTGGAGATTAAAAAGTCTTTTGGGAGATGCTCGTGGTTGCTTTTTCTCATTATGCTCCTCTTTCTGCTTTAAAATGAGTGGAATAAAAGGATCCTTTGGGGGGATCAAAAGGGCGTTATCTCTTTTTCTTCCCTGTGTGTGTGTGTGTGTGTGTGTGTATGTGTGTAGGAACTCAGTAGTGATGAACGTGGAGTTATTAAAATGGTGACTCTTTTTGTACCACTGGTATTCTTCAGCTTGGTAATTTCGGAACTGAAGTTTGTGTAAAGCCTCCAAATTTTATAACAAAATTACAGGAGAGTTGTTGAGCTGAATGCGCTTTTTGTAAAAATATTTTTTTATTGATTTCAGGAAGGAAGTGAGAGGGAGAGAGGGAGAAAAACATCAATGAGGAGAGAGAATCATTGATTAGCTGCCTCTTGCACACCCCACATTGGGAATCAAGTCTGCAACACAGGCATGTGTCCTGACCGGGAGTCGAACTATGACCTCCTGGCTCATAGGTAGACTCTCAACCATTGAGCCACGCCAGCCAGGCTGAATTCACTTTTTAATTTTAATCTTGTGATTCTCTCATTGTCCCTGTTAACACCACTGTCAGTTAAGACTTCTATTTTAATACCACTGCTAGGTACTCACTGTGGCCCAAAGCCCCGGGGTTTCAGATGTTACTAGTTGAAGGTGTTGTTTCCTAAGTCCCGTGTTTTTTCAAGTGATTCCAAAAGCTGACTCTTTTATTTATTTATTTGAGGATCTGAAAAAATTTAACATTTAATATATTTGGGATTCTTCTTCCAAAAGTGAACTATAAATGAAAACTTGCTGTTGGTCCTCTGTTTTCTTCGTTTTTATCCTAGGCCAAGAGGGTGACTATGACGACCTGCCCACTTCCAGTTCTATCTCCACTTTGCTGGAAGCTCCGGGTTTTGGGGAACTGGAGAAAGGTCTGTCATCCACGCCAGTGATGGGGTCTCCCAGCCGTGACCCACTGAACACAAGTGTTCCAGAGGAGGTATGTGTAGACTCCCAGTAGCCTCTCCCTGCTGGAGAGAGGGTGTCAGTGAAAGTTCAAGTGCTGTGGACAACACGAAAGACGTGGGATTTTTTTTTCCTGTTTGGTTACCGATCAATTCCAGTTTGTCCTGGAAGTTTTTGTGTCCTGTAGGTTTTTATTTGAAATGTGTGTATGTTTTGTTTTCTTTTCTCTCTTCTCTTTAACAAATAAATGCCCCGGGCAGTGTCAAAATTGCTTAAGTAATTCAGGAAAAAATGTAAGGATCCCTTGGGGATAGATGTCCTCTTAAATACATATTAAATAATAACTAGGGAATAAGTAAAGGGAAATTATATAGAGAAACTGATTTGAATCGCCTGTGATGGAGACTCTGTAAGACAAGCATGTCAAACTCGTGGCCTGTCTCCCCGAGAGTTTGACATGCTTGCTGTAAGATGATGGATTGAACCTTCCCTCTGATTTCTTTAGATTTGGAAGAAGCAACTGGAGGGGAATAGTCTTAAACTCATCTACTTTACTTTCACATCCAATTGCCACCGATACCTTTCTCCATTATCTATTGCACCCCACCCCACACCTTTGTGTCTTGAATGACAGCATTTGCTTTGCTGACGAATCTGCCCTTTGGACAGGCTCAGCAGGAACATCTGGTCTCTGCTCCAGTGGCTGCAGTGGGAGTGGCGCAAGGGCTGTGGGCTTTAGTTACCTCCAGGCCACACATTCATCGGTCTGGTGGTTGACGCTGGCTGTTGTCTGGGACTTCAGCTGAGGCCCCCCGCTGGAACCACTGCCTGTGACTCCTTGGCCTCCTCTTACTGTAGTGGCTGGGTCCCGAAAATGAGCATCCCAAGAAGAGGACTAGGCAAATCCGTATCACCTTTTGTGACGTGTCTCAGAAGTCATGTAGCATCTCTGCTCCTTAGTCATAGGCCCACCCAGATTCACAGAGGAGTACCAGTTACCTCTGGATGGACACGTGGCACTATCACATTGTAAGAACATGTGAGATGGGATATATTGGTGCAGTCATATTTGGGAAATAAATCTGCAAGCCAGGACTGCGTGGTTGACCTAGGCCTTTCTTTCCTAGGAGAGCTGAGCATAGACATTTCCTTCAGTTCAGGTTTGCTGCTGTGGGGCTTAGCATGACCCACGCCGTCTAAGGCCCAATCTGGTTACTTGAACAGATTTCACATTTTATAACCTTTGATAGTGTTCAAGGATGAGACCACCGCTCAGTAACTGAAACAAAATTCACAGAGCTGGACTTATTGCTTATTTAAGCGAGCGGACTTTGTTGGTCAAGGACACTCTCTCCAAGCTGATCCTAGAGAGGGTTTTAGGATGCTTGGAGCTTGGGGATTGGTGGACCTTCAGAGGAAGCAGGAGTGAGTTGACAGCAGCCGGATGTGGTTATGAAGGTGAGGCTGTTGTTGGCTGGGTGGCCTTTAGGGGTGTGTTTGCTGGTGTCAGTCCCTACCTGGCTGGCCGACCTCCAGAGGTGAGTCATGGTTGGTTGACTTGCAGAAGTGAGTCAACTCCGAGGCAGGTTTTGTACTTTTTTTTTTTTACTAGAATATCTGCTAAAGTGTTTTATTAATTTGTTCCTGATGTGTCCAGCCATCTAACTGCTCTCTGGTTGTCAACAATTATTGAAAACCAGAGTACATAATTTTTTTTCAGAGTCCATCGTTGGACTACATAAGGCATTTATGTGGGGAAGTGTAGTGTGTATTTTTTGTTGTTGTAATATTATTACTATTAAGCAGAGTGTTTTAAATAGTATAATCACCAAGTACATTATAAGTTGTTTTAATTATATTTTTCACCAATGCTGTTAATTGAAATTAGCTTCTTCACACACAGAATAATAATTAACTGGAGTGACCAACATTCTGTTTTAGACTAGCAGCAGAGACTGAAGTGAAAGTAGTGCTCATTTTACAGAGAAGATTGATGCCCCCAGTGAAGTGACTTGCCTTAGGCAAGTGTTAGGATGTTACTATTAACTTAACTAATGGTATTTATTGTGCCTTACAATATTTAGTATCTTATTCAGAACCAGGTTCAAAAAATCACCTTCCTCCAGGATGTTTTCTCTGATTAGCATTTCTAGGTGTCTCTGTCCTGATTCTGGTTGCTCTCTGGCTTGTGTTTTGTTTGATGTGACTCACTTTTGACTTTTTTTTTTATTATTATATTACAGTTCCACACCAGCGTCTTGCAGGTTTCAACCCCTTTGTTATTACCAGCATCCAAAGGCTTGGAAACTCCCGAGAAAGCAAAATTGCCTCCTAAGTCCGAGACTTCATTTGAGGAAAAGTATGTCATTAGTGTCCTAATGTTGCAAATATAAATGTTTGGAAAAGTAAGTCAACCAAAAGCAAGGGTGCTTTGCATTTTTTGACAGACGCGAATTCTTACCCAGAGAAGCAGGAAGCAGCAAGACATGTGCCAGGAAACCATGTCGATTTTGTGTTATTTCCAGCCAGAAGTGACTGGAGATGAGGCTGAGGATGTGCTGTGGTCAGGTTAGAGAGGGAGTGTGTGTCCTAGGTCCTGGGCGGACCTCAGAGGGCTGCCAGCAGAATAGCGGCAGTTCTGCACCTGGGCTCTTTGGACCATGGCTATGAAGGAGATAGGACAGGGATACAATCGTTTCTGCATAGGCAGATAGAAGCTGGGGGGAACATATTCCCAAATGGAATTGCCTACTTTTACAATTTAGACAAAATGAAATAAAACAGTACCAAAGAAGATAAATAACTTTCCTTGCACAATTGTTTGTTGTTGTTTAAAAAAAAAAAATATATATATATATATATATATGTTATTGCTTTTTTACAGAGAGGAAGAGAGAGGAATAGAGAGTTAGAAACATCGATGAGAGAGAATCATCGATCAGCTGCCTCTTGCACACCCCCTACTGGGGATGTGCCCGCAACCAAGGTACAAGCCCTTGACCGGAATCAAACCCAGGACTCTTCAGTCCTCAGGCCGATGCTCTATCCACTGAGCCAAACCAGTTTCAGCACAATTGTTTGTTTTTGACAGTTCTGTTCACTTTGAATATCTATGGTCTTTTCTTAAGTTCACAAATACTTTCTTGTTTTTTAAATTTCAGTGATGGAAAAAGAGCCCTTGGCGCTGCTGTTGAAACCCAAATGGCTGATAGTCTCTTGTAAGTTGTAACTGGTTGAATGTGAAAAACGTGGTCGGTACCTGGGGGAGAGGCAGCTTCCCTTACACTGACAATAACCAACACTGAAAGTGAGTGACTTTGAGGCCTGAATTAATAACTGAAACTGTAATGATAAGGTGGGGGTGAGGTGAGGGTGGCGGGTGTAAGTTGACAAAGAAATACTTGCTGGCTTACCATTGTCTCATGCCGCGTTTCTGAAGGTCTCTCGTGTCCTTGATCAGTTTCCCCCTGAAGTTCAGTGCTTGCCATTTCCTTTTTGTGCTGACATTTTAAGTCTTGCAGAAAAGACTCACAGGGTAGTGTGGTGTCTGGAAAGCGTGCCCTGGATTTCTGCACTTTCAAATTGATCCAAACTGATCTAATATCTATGTGTATCCATGTTCAAGTCTGGATTAAATCAGGAAAATGTATTCCTCAAAAAGCACTCAAAGATAAGATCTTTTTCACCATTATATTTTACTTTATCTGGTGGTAGGCACTTCTAGCAACGTATTTACACATAAATACATGACAAATGCCTTTTAAACATGTGTTTGGATATTTCTATTACTCTGTTTCTTTGAGCAAAAGTATTAACCTTTTTTCTCTCTCTTTTGAAACTGGTCACATATTCCTGCCTTCAGCTTTAAATAAGACCAGCTCTAAAAAACTGAATGCTAATCATGTGAAAGAGTCTCCGAATGTTTACAGTGTCACTTTGCCATCATGAGGATAGCACATAAATTATATGGACAGTAATAGGGATTCCTCTCCTATGCTTTGATCAAAATTAATATTGAAGTGCTCTGTCAGACTCAGAAAACCGATTTCTTTGTGAATTGTAAAGTAAAAATTTCATCCTTTATTTATTTTTTTAAAAGATATTTTAATTGATTTTTAGAGAGAGAGAGGAAAGGAGCGGGAGAGAGAAACATCGACTGATGTGAGAGCAAAACATCGATTGGCTGCCTCCTGCACTCCCCCTACTGGAGATCTAGTCCATAACCTGGACATGTGCCCTGACTGGGAATGGAACCAGTAACCTTTCGGCGCACAGGATGACACCCAACCAACTGAGCCACCCTGGCCAGGGCTTCATCCTTTATTTTAATTAGAGGATTATATGTAAATAGTACATGTGTACCTAAAAAAATATTCCCAGTGTAAATGTATACATGAAAAGGATCTAGCACTAGGCCTCGGAAAACTGGCTTACATTTTCGAATATTGACATCACGAGGACAGTCCTAAGTGTTTTTCCAGCTACTCAAACGTGTGCGGGACATTTACAGTTACTGGCAGGACCGTTAACCACCCCTGCTCTTAAAAGAACGAAATGTTATAATTTCCTTAAGCGCATAAGTGACTGCCGGGATCCAGATGTTCTTTTATTACCAGGATTCAACCCACACGCAATTCTCGTTTCTTTCCAAGATAGCCTACTTAGAAACAGTGGCACCAGAGCCACTTATCATTAATCCTAATTAGTATTATTGTTATTTTTAGAACTTCAAGTCTGCAGAAGTCTAGCAGCCTGGGCAATCTGAAGAAGGAGTCATCAGATGGGGTTGGTTCTGTGTTGTTGTCTTTCCTGTCTGTTACCCTGAGAAGAAAATATTTGGGGATCTTCATCTTTTCCCCATGTTGCAAGTAAAACTCTTTAAGAAGAGCTTGTGGTTTCTCTGACGGAAAATTATTAGATAACAGAAAATTATGAAGTTAAGGATAAATATCAAGAAGTATGCTAGGAAGGATTGAAAGTAGTGCTTAAAACCAAAAATAGAGACTTTACTAATAAAACATTGTTGGAAATAAATGAAACTGAGATTTTTGTAGCTGGGATATATATATATATATATATATATATATATATATATATATATGTAAATTTATTTTGATTTATGGAATTGTTTGTATAAGGGATTCCTATAACAACCTTAACTGTTGTTGTTTTGAACAGGAAAAGGAGTCTGTTCAGAAGCCTCCAGAGGTAATTTTCATGTCCCGGTTGCAATGTAAAAACGCTTTAGACTTCTAATGCATAAGATTGCTTAAGTGCCTCTAGTAGACAGAACTCTCAGCAACACGCTAAAGGAAGGAAGCCAGACACAAAAGATCACAGATTGTGTTATTCCGTTTATGTGAAATATCCAGACTAGATGAATTCATGGAGACAGCACGGAGGCGGGTGGTGGCCAGGGGCGAGGAGAGTGGAATGGGGAGAAGCCCTGAATGGTAAGGGCTTTTCCTTTAGGCCTTTTGGAACTAGATAGAGGTGGTTGTTTGCAACACATTGTGGATGTACTAAATGCCACTGCCTTATTTACTTTAGAATAATCTTATGTTACATGAATCTCACCTCTGTAGGTTAATGGAAAAGCAAAAAGAAAATGCCAAACTCTCCATCTCACAGTTTAACGTTCTTAGCGATTGTCGCTGGGCTTCCTTTGACCTCACAGAAAGAGCTTCTAAGATCCCCAGAGGTTTATCTTATGCAACCACTGTCCACCTACAGCAAACATTTTGCTGTTTAAGAGGCATCATTAAGATGTGCTCTAGTTGTTCTTTCCTCTGGTTTTTGACCATTAACCTTGTAGAGGTTACCGTCTGGTACACAGGCTACTTCCAGATGTAATTTCTTGACTATTGGCTCTCAGCGCCTTGAGTCATGGGGTAGGTAGAACTGAGGAAGCACAGACAGTGGGCACAGCTGTGATTAAAGTCGTCCGCTGTTCTTTTCGCCCTGCCAGCTCAATAGCGGAGTGCTTTTGACGTCAGTGTTAAAACAGGAATATTAGTGCCACTAAGCTGAGGCATCTGTAAACGTTTAGTTACTACAAGCCGTCGATATGTAGAGTAAAAGAACCAACCCCCTTAAAAGCCTATATCCATCCCCTGGCCCTTTTCTCCACTTCAGAAGAAACATAGGGCAGGAGACGTTAGAGAAATGAGAGCATCCAAGCAAAAGCATTGTTCATAGTACTGAAAGCAAATAAAAAACCATGTCACTATAATTGCCGGTTCAAACATTGAAAGCATAATTTAGTCACAACTGAATTTCTGAAATATTATAGAAATTATAGAAAGCTTCTGAATTAACCAAGAAAAATTTAATTATAGTGAATTTCGTTTTAGGTAAGTATCTGAATATATCACAGTTTTTGAAAATTGTTGATCCAAATTTACCAACTTCCAAGCAGGATATGAATATATCCCAGAATCTCATTTCAAAAATATTTTAAACAGTTATTGATTCTGCCTTCATTTTTACTAATTCTTTGAAGAAAATATTTTAAATAATTGGAATACAATCTCCTTACACTGCCTGTGTCGAAGCTTGAGAATAATGCCTACTTCCTGGAGTAATTATAGTATGCTGTATTGGGCTTCTATAGATGCAGTTATATTATAAAGAATGTGAACTGTCTCATATCCAGATCTGAGTCATAATTCTTGGAAAAGAAGTCAGTATGTTGCTATTCTGTTTTTTTATCTCTGTTCTTTGGGAGGGTGAGGCAAAGAACACTTGAGAATTTCTGTATCTATCCTAATATTTAAAGTCCCTAATATTTAAATAATAGAAGCCTGGTGCACAAAATTCATGCACAGGTGTGGGGGGAGATCCCCTCAGCCCAGCCTCACCCTATCCAATATGGAACCCCTCAGGAGATCAGGCCTAAACCAGCAGTCGGACATTCCTCTCACAATCCTGGACCACTGACTCCTAATTGCTCACCTGACTGCCTGCCTGCCTGATCACCCCTAACTGCTCACCCCCCCGCCATCCCGGTTGCCCTTTAACTGCCCCCCACTGCCAGCTAGGTCACCCCCAACTGCCTTCTCCTTGCAGCCTGGTCACTCCTATTGGAATTTCCCTCCCACCACTGCCCTCCCCCCCTCCCCCCCCCCCCCCCCCCGCCGGCCTGGTCCTGGTCGCCCCTCATGGGTTCCTGCTTGCCTGGTCGCCCCACACAGCCTGCTGTTCAGTCGTTTGGTCATCCCTCACTAACCCCTCTGCTGGCCTGGTCCTAGGCAGCCATCTTGTGAGGGTGTGAGGGTTAATTTGCATATCATCTCTTTATTATATAGGCTATGGATTATAAGTTAGTGACAAGCATGGTTTTGTTGTTGTTTCTTAAGTAGCTTTCAGAATTGACTTTTTAAACTTCTAATGTGGCACTCGATATTCATAATCAATTTATTTAGCTATTCCTCTAAGTATAATCACATATGTAACATATGTAGTATTGTGCCTGGCAGGTGCTCATAATTATGTGCATTGATGTTGCTTCATTTGCTTTTACTTCTCTCTCAGGATAAAGCTCCGGTAGAAAGCAGCCCATTTAGGACCCTCCCACCCAAACCTCCAGGGCACGATGCCTGCATGGACGAGAACCCCTTTGGCACCCGAAAAGGCAGATCTTCCTTTGGTCGTGGCTTCTTTAAAATAAAAAGTAATAAGAGGACAGCAAGTGCGCCGAACTTGGGTACGTCTGGCCAAAACGCCTTTATCCGAATTTCATCAGAACAAGGACGTGAAGAGTCTCTGCCCTTCCCCGACTCATCTATTTATGCATTTCTCTTAGAAATGAAGGTGAACGGCGTAGGGAGGAAATTAGCAAAAAAATATTCTCCCGTGGATTTAATTCGGTTGTCTACCTGATGGTAGCTCTGTGTAGACTCTCTTGCTCTCTCTTTTGCGGTGTACACAGAAGGAAGACCTGAAACCATGATTCCCTCTGACTTCATTGTAACCAGCTTCCCATCTGTCTTTCACATGGACAAATTAACCCCATGTTGACCCTGCTCACGGAGTCGCGGGGAACCCGCCGTCCCTCCACCGTGTGTGTTTTGGGAGTGGGAGTCTGATCTGTGTTTCATTTTGTCATTCCCCTGTGTTCTCTCCATTGGGCTGCGTGTGATTGTGTGCGTTGTTGGGATATCGGAAGATCGTAAACGAAGTGCCAGTGCACCCACCTTAGGTATCGTACCCCTGCATGCCGGCCTCGGCTCGTGCTGTGCTCCCAACCGGGCTAATCCCTGCTCTTGGCACCTGTGATCTCTAGAAAGCGCAACTGGCAGCAACCAGAAAATGTAGTTCTCTGCTCCAGAGGGTTCTTTCCACCTCCTGCTAAAAAGGACTCTCTGTAGAACCTTTGCTTTCAAGCAGAAATGCTGTTGTAATCAATGCTGATGACACCTTGCGAGCAGCACTGGGGGGATCCAGCGCGCACAGCATCCCTCTGAGTGCGGGGCAAGTGTGTCCTGGCATTTAAACAGCTTCCACCCTTGAAGCACAGTTCCTCTCTCACGCTAACTCCCAGGGCCTCGCAGTTCCTTCTCCTTGTTTCCATTTCCCCCAGCCTCCAAAAACAAGTATTTTTAGCCAAATAGAGAGATCTGTGGAAGAGTCTGAAAATGGCTTTTTAGACTTAATTATCTCAGGGGAACGTTCTTCTGACATTTTATTGCTTTGAAGGTAGAGGTAATGTCTCGTGATGACACAGGTAACTAACTCAATGTGTTCTTTGAGGAGTTGCCCCGAAAGGGATTTTACGAGGAGGAATTCAGTCTTCCTCTTTAAAGGGCAGGCTTCCTGGAGGGGAGGTGGGCGGGGGGGAGAGTCCAAATATAAAAATGAGATGCTTTTGAAATGAGGATAGGGTAGGCAACTTTTCAGGAGCATCAATAACCGTCATGGCTATAAGGACTTGAATGGGAAGGTTCCTTTGGGTTTTGCCAACAGGCTCTGTTACCTTGTATAGATATCCACATTCACGTGGGTCATCAAAGGTGCCTCTTCTCTCTTTGTAGCCATAAATGTCTAAAACGAACACTGGATGAATAAAATGAACTGATTCATCCAGATAACTATTTCCAAATGTTTTTGTTACCTTTCTGAGAAGAAAGGTATTGTCAATGCTAAGAGGCAAATGCTGCTTACTATAACCTATAACCACAGCTCTGCTTCATAGAAAAGTCAACTTCTGCAACCTTTACCACTCTCTCAGACACTGCTCCTGTGATTTTTGTACTTCTTTTACTTTCCTCCATAAAAGCGTGAAATCTCACATCGAAGAAATGGTAGCCCTTGAGTTTGCTAGAGTGGGATCAGTTTCTTCTCCAGGTTTCCATTAAGGAACAGCTAAAAGAACTAAAATAGTTAATGCTTGGAGATCCAAGAGTAGCAAATTTGGATGTTATTTTTATAAGGCAGAATCAATAGACATGAATTTTATATCAAACGAAAAAATTACTCATATTAAGTTCATTCTTCTCTCAGTACCTAGGATGCAATAGGTTATAAACAAAAATACATTTCTTGAATAAAGAATTGCCAGAAGTTGGTAACAGATTTGAAATAAATGCCAAAGGTAAAGAAGGAATGAAAAGAAAAGGACAAATAGTTTGAACTAAAGTGCAAGGAACACATTAATTATTATTAATGAAATATTAACTACATAAAGAGAAGACTCAGGAAAATATTGTATGGGAATTTTGCTGAGTCCGAGATATCCCTAGCACACTGAATTGGGAATATACACAACAGATACTGAAGCTGGAGAGAAAGATGAGGCCCATAGATATTGATGCCAACTGCGTATCAATAAGTGAATCCATCATTTAGTACTGAGCATAGTGGAGGTGAGCTTGTCAGGAGATCCTGAAGAGAGAACTTAGAAAAGAATCTTACAGTAGCATGGAGGAGGAAAAGAAAACAGGATGCTATAGGGAAGAAGGAACTATCAGATAGCAGAACTAGGAGAGAGTCATGCCAAGAAGCTAAGGGAGATGATTACTCTGAAGGATGGAGGAGATAGTCAACAGTACCAAATGGTATAGCAGCATTGAGAATAATTTCATTATGCATTAAATTACTTAAGGAAAGAATATGGCAATCCTATCACACCTTTGAATCTCAAAGGTGCTGTATTTCTTAATTGACTTTATATGCAACTGATGTAGAGTAGAACAGGGTGCTTTTTGGTGTATAGGCCAACAGAAGAATTCTTATCAGTTGTTAAAGCCCAGCACCAAACATCTAATCATGCTCATTTTCTGTATTAAAATTCACTGAGTTTGTTTACTCCTCTTGGAATAGCTGAAACAGAAAAGGAGACAGCCGAGCACCTAGACCTGGCCGGTGTGTCCTCTCGGCCAAAAGATTCACAGGGGAGCAGCCCCTTCCAGATGTCCCCATCATCTCCAGACTCCAAAAAGAAATCCCGAGGCATCATGAAACTCTTTGGAAAGTAAGAAAACAGAGTGAACAAGTGGGATGGACTTTGTCTTATATGTTGTTCAATCATAGGAAGAAATGGGAAATTGGCTGAAAATGGATAATGAAATTGTAATGCTTCCATGTTCCTCTTCTGGAAGGAAGATTGTGATTTGGGTTTCATTAACTCATTGGGTCTCAAACTTTAAATCCAAATGTGTATTCTAATGACGTGCAAAGAGGAGTAGCTCAAAGGTGTACACCAGTTTACTCTTAGGCCTCCTCAGGTCAAACACAAGGCAATGTGTGTTGTATCTTTCCTTCAGACTTAGGAGAAGTCAGTCAACTACATTCAACCCAGATGACATGTCTGAAACGGAATTCAAACGAGGAGGGACGAGGGCAACTGCTGGGCCCCGATTGGGTTGGTCTCGAGATTTGGGACAATCTAATAGGTAAGAACCACCAAACTAATGGACTTCTGTTTCTCTACCCGAGCATCAGGGGGGTCTCATGAGCACCAACAAAGCTAGTATTGTCCCTGGGTTGCACAGTCAGATCCATTGCTTACTGCCATGCCTAGTGGAAGGGTCCACCATCTTTAGAGCAGTGTGAGATTTGGCAATGGTTGGTGAACAACTGTGCAGCAGATGTGGTCTGTCTGAGCTAGGTGAGGAGCTACAGCTGAAGTGCCTGCAACATCTGTATTAGAATGACTATGAGACTTAAATTTTCAAAGAAAACAATTATAAATACTTATAAACAATTATAAACAATTATAAATATACTATAAACAATTATAAATAAAGAAAACAATTATAAATACTATCCTATCTTGCAAAGATAGGATAGTATAGTATTTATGAGTAGGTTCTAGAGACAGGTTGCTTGGGTCTGATTTCTGGTCTTACCACTTCCTATAAGCTGGATAACATTGAACAGCTACTTTCATGCTTTATGTCTCTGTTTCCTGTATTATGTATTTCTACTTTGCCCAAAAAATGGTTTTGAAATTTAAATTAATTTACATGTGCTAAGTATCTGACAGATCACTGTTTAATAAACAATGGAACTTGTGAAAGCATCTAAAGATATAGATTCTATGAGAAACCTTAAGTTTATTAGGACCATGTAATGTTTTAGTTATTACGAGTCTTAAGAACTTTTCCTACACCTTTCCCACAGTTCAGGGCTGGTTTGGAACTGCCTGTACTATACTGACCTCCCGAGCATAAAAAGGGTGGGGCTGGCAAACATACAGCACCAATCATTGATACTAAATCTTTTAACTCTGTTTAGCCTTCTTCACATACTGAGCAGTCTCATTTGCCATATGTTCTCTTTGTACACAATAGAGGACCTCCTTGTGCTGATAAAAAAAAAAAAAAGTCCTATCACAAAATTATGACAGGAATACTATTTGTGTGTCAAAATTTGCTTTGATTATACTTTCTTATAATCAGTGATGACATATTGCCCTCTGCTCATTGATTACTGCCTGGAAAGAAACCATTATTCTGCTAAAATGAATTCAAGTCTGACTTGAGTTTCTTTTCATCTGACCTAGTGTTTTCCGTTTGTGAATTCGGTCTTCAAACAGCATTGGTACAATGACTTGACTCGGTTCAACTCAGTCTTCTGCAGAACGTGTTTTTGCTAACCACATTGCATCTTTTGTGGTTTCACTGGAAAGGAAGATTTGGTCTCACAGGGTCACTTTCAACTCCAGTGCCACTTCCTCTTCCAAATGTGTACCGATATTAAGCTTTTCACAGTCCAATGTGTATCACCAGGAAATACCCATATCTACTGAACATACAGTTGTTCAACCTTAATGATAAGCCATAGGATTGGCTTTGAGTTGGTTTTCATACAATTGTTCGTTTTCCTGTAGTGACTTGGACATGCCATTTGCCAAGTGGACCAAGGAGCAGGTCTGCAATTGGCTTGTGGAACAGGGCTTGGGGTCCTACCTGAATTCTGGCAAGCACTGGATTGCATCTGGCCAAACACTTTTGCAGGCTTCTCAACAAGATCTAGAGAAGGTGACTGCTTCTTTGTTTTGTTTGCATAATGAATTCTGAGAGAGGTAGAGAATATGAATGTAGGATTGTTTTCTACGCCTTAAAAGGGAATGGGGGGGGGGGGGAGCCAGTAAGCGCTCTTGGAAAAGTCTGGGTTTCCTGCTTCCTGCTTATTTTATTTCATGGACTGAAAACAAAGGATCTGGTTGTAATGATTCCTTATGGAACACTTAAGCCACTGGGCATTTTAATGAAAAATAATTGTATGGCCATAATAATAAACCTGAAGCTCATATTTCTCAAAATCATTCTGTGGCTTTATCATCATTAACCCGTCTCCCCAATGTAATATATGCAATTCAACTTCGCTTTGCGAAAGGCAACAACAACAAAGAAAGAGCCCTGCATTTTATGTTCCATTATTGAACATTTCCCAATTATTGAATAAGAGTAGGATTCCTGTTCTGCATCCTACACTTCCAGTCTTGCCCAGGAAGGAGCCTACTGGTGAATGTCTCACACCCCGACTAAACTAACTCCAGTGGTCTTGGCCTTTTAGGGGCCTTTTGTTCAGCAACGTTTTACTAGCCAGAGTCAGCATTCCGATTTAATGTCATTGTTGGCTCTTGGATGTTCGCTTCATTTTGGAGGAATTTGCCTCCGTTGCCAGTGGCACCCAGCCCGTATTGACAGGATTATAAAGCCAGTGTTTCTGTTTATGATTTCAGGAACTTGGAATCAAGCATTCACTTCATCGAAAGAAACTCCAGCTGGCATTGCAAGCTCTGGGATCTGAAGAGGAAACCAATCACGGAAAGCTGGATTTCAACTGGGTCACTAGTAAGAGGTTTTAAATTCTTAAACTCATAAATAAGGAAGCAAGCAAATAAATAAACAATGCCGCTCTGCCTTTTTGATCCCAAGGACAGGTGTTCTGTGGCATGTTCACAACACGGACTTCTCTCCTTTAGGATGGTTGGATGACATTGGCCTCCCCCAGTACAAGACCCAGTTTGACGAAGGCCGGGTAGATGGTCGAATGCTGCACTACATGACCATCGTAAGTGATTTCCTTCTGGGGCGTGGGGGTTTTCTCCAGGATTCACCTGAGTTTGAACATGTTGCTTTTGACTTGAAGATTGGGGCAGGGATATTTCCCATTAGGTTTTAATGGTAGGATGTGGTGGTTGCAACAGCGTTGGAGGATTTGAAACCTAATTTAAGTCCAACTTTCCAGAAAATTGATTTCATGTATAATCAATATTGTAGGCATTGAAGTGCACCCTTTGAATGAGTGAATTATATGGTGAGTGAATGATATCTTTAAAAAAAATAGAATGTAGGATTTGCCCTGCAGAGGGAGGCCCGGGCTACTGGCTGGCAGGGCAAGTCAATCAGGAGGGTTTTACCCAATCACCCCAAAGAGGGAGACCCAGGTCTGTGGCAGGTGGGTGGGACCTCCCTCTGTGAGGAAAGCCCAGGTCCTGGGTACCTGGGGAAGGAAAGCCTACTCTTGCACGAATTTCATGCATCGGGCCTCTAATAAATAAATAAATTACCTTATAAAATTGGATCCTGGAAGTTCTAAATCGTAAAAAATCTGTTTTTAATGTGGTATCTTGGATTGGATCCTGGGGCAGAAAAAGGACCTTCATGGAAAAAAAAACTGTTGAAATATGAATGAAGTCTGTAGTTTGGTTAATTTTATTATTGTCTATGTTAATTTTTTAGTTTTAATTAATATGCTATAGTTATATGTTAACACTAGGGGAAGCTGGGTGCAGGGTATATGGAATTCTCTGTACTATCTTTGGAGACTCTTCCGTAAATCTAAAAGTACTTAAAAATAAAAGATTTTTAAATCTTTTGATTAAAAAAGGAAACGGTCCCTACTTTTAAAATCCCTTAAGCTATTAACATTTTATTGACATTATGAATATTATACATTTATGGTTGAAAATAGCCCACATGCAAATGTCTCAAGTGGGTGCCTCAATCTTAGATTGTCAAATGTCCTTTCTAATTTACAAGGTACCACCTTTAAGAAATTAACCCAGAAAAAATTTGGAAAGCATCTTTGCTCACTTAGTAGCCTTGAAGGGTTTAAACTGATTGCCTCGCATTTAAAAACTATTTTTTAATAGATTAATATTTTTTTCCTGATAAGGAATGTTATCAGTAAGATGTGTCTCACGTGGATGTTTTCCTTGTTTACTTTCTGGGTGTATTTGGATGTAGACCTGCGCTTATGTTGACACTGCCACCCAAATCACCTTCTACAATCATTTGTTTTGGTGTGCTTGGCATGTTTGAAATGTGCCCAGTCACCACAGACCGGCCAAAGTTATTCCTTGAAAGAAACAATTGGCGATATGTGTGGATACTTACAGCTTCTTAATTTCTTTACACTCAACTCTGAACAAGACCTTTGCTTTGGTTGACATCGATTTTCTAAAAATTTCCATAGTGTCTGCTGGATAACACGAACAAATCTAGCGCCAGATTTGTGGTTCAATGGTTCAAGTTTGTTTCAAGTTTGGTTGAACCAAACTCAAATATGGTTCAAGTTTGGTTATTTAAAATATTTCTTGAGGCTGGGGGGAAGACTGTGTGACCACTCATGGTTTTTCCCCAAAACGGATGTGTCTGAGCTCAGTCAATGAACATCACTTGCTCTTAGCTCTCTGCTTTATCAAAGCAGGTCACCTTAGGTCATGGCCCAGCGAGTGCTTTCCAAACTGTGTGTTTCAGAGCGAAGGGGTCCCCACAAGCCTGTCCCAGAATGTTTGGGACAGAAATAGATGGAAGTCAGTGTCAGTCGGAACAACATTCATTTTGGTTTTCTGATACATTGGGGTCCTGGAGAAGATTTTTGACTGGAACAAGAAAAAGCGCCTTGCTGTTAAATAAAGGCTTGGAACACAACGACAAGCCCCCGGGGTCTATTAGGACAGGGGCTGGTCCACTCCTCTGTGCGTTTTCTGAGACTCCCACGAGGAGGTCGGCCTGCTCAGCGAGCCCCGCGTTCTGCTCTTCTCTGCAGGATGACTTGCTGTCGTTGAAGGTCGTGAGTGTGCTGCATCATCTCAGCATCAAAAGGGCCATCCAGGTCCTGAGGATCAACAACTTCGAGCCCAACTGTCTACGGAGGCGGCCGTCTGATGAGGTAGCGTTTGCGTTGAGGGTTACTCAACGCGCACCTTCCCCACGCACGACTGTCCTGTGTGCAAAAGTGAAACCCATTTCTTCTTGGGAGGGCTGCTGGGTTGTCAGAGCCTCACTCCCAGCCTCATTTACGCCTCAGGCTTTGTTTTCCTACATTCCTTCCCTTCCTCCCGTGGAAGCCACGGGCTGTGTTTTAGTTTCCCTTCCTCCTTTTCTTGTGTGTGTTTCATTTTCCTCCCTTCTTAAACCTGAGGCTTAAATATCACTCTAAAGACTTCCTTTCCTAAAGCACTGTTCTAATGGTGTGTATTAAAAAAAAAAAAGGTTGAGCCGAAACCGGTTTGGCTGTTGGCCTGGGGACTCAAGGGTCCCAGATTCGATTCCGGTCAAGGGCATGTACCTTGGTTGCGGGCATGTCCCCAGTAAGGGGGTGTGCAGGAGGCGGCTGGTTGATTGTTCTCTCTCATCGATGTTTCTAGCTCTCTATCCCTCTCTCTTCCTCTCTGTAAAAAAATCAATAATATATATATATATATTTTTTTTTAAAAGCTTGAAACATTGTGACCATTTTCCCTCAAAGAGAACTCAAATTAGCAATCACTTTTTTACCCTCTCCGTAATCATTTAATGGGAGGTCGAGAATCAGCGTTCTGTGGGGCAGACTTTCGGACGGAACGTGCAGGTGGAATATGAGGAATCCCATAGTCAGGGATTGACGCTCTGGTGTCCTCTGTTCCCATAGAACAGCATCACCCCATCGGAGGTGCAGCAGTGGACCAACCACCGGGTGATGGAGTGGCTGCGTTCCGTGGACCTGGCCGAGTACGCCCCCAATCTCCGAGGCAGTGGTGTCCATGGTGGGCTCATGGTAAAAACCTGCTTTAATTTGAAATTGGCTTCATATCATTTTGTCTCCTTTAATCTGATGAGTGAGAACATATCAGTCTATTTATTATAACCCTAAAGATGTCTAACCCAACCCTACTGCACAATTCCTAGTGAATTTGTACGTTCAGCGTGTTTTTTCCCTTATTTTTTAACTATTGCATAACTCTAGATCAGATTTAAACCCATCTCTTCCGTTGTCCTCTTTTCTGCTAGATAACATCTGACTGCTGGCTCTCATATCTTCATGTTCTAAAACCTCTGCAAAGATACAGATTGTATTTCTGCCCACAGATGTTGCAAAGAAGTTGGCTGCCAAAAGCATCCCAAACGTTGCTCTGGTTGGAAGGCTCAGTTGGTTAGAGCATCGTCCCAATACGCCAAGGGCGCGGGTTTGATTCCTGGCCAGGGCACATTTAAGAATCAACCAATGAATGCATAAATAAGTGGAACAATATTTCTCTCGCTTCATCTCTCTCTCAAATCAATTTAAAAAAATAAAAAACAAAACACCTGTGTTCAATGACATCCCAAATGCAGTACCTCAGAGGGGTAGAAGCCTTGACTCAGTCATGCCTGGATGTCAGGACCAGCTCTCCTCTCACTAGCCTGGGCAGAATAAAGAAAAGAAATCTAAATTAAAGATGAAAGTCCATACTCAGTGTATCTCACTGCGTAGGTCATTGGAGATAACTAAATGAAAGAGCTTTGCAGATTACAAAGCCCCGTGCAGGCATGTGTGATATGCCGTACCTTACACAATCTTTGTTTTCTCATAGGTTCTAGAACCCCGTTTTAATGTAGAAACAATGGCTCAGCTGTTGAACATCCCGCCGAGTAAGACCCTGTTGAGAAGACATTTGGCCACTCATTTCAACCTCCTGATTGGTGCGGAGGCCCAACACCAGAAGCGGGATGCCATGGAGTTACCAGATTATGTACTTTTAACAGCCACTGCCAAAGTGAAGGTTGGTTCAAGCTCGCATCATGTAATAATTGGTTATACCAAAAAAAAACGAGAGCAAAGGTTCAATTCTGTCATCCAGCTGTCCCATTTTCTGGGATTTACTAAGTTTTGTGGATGGGTTAAAGGTATATACATCTTTAACAATAATCAATAAAATACAATTTTGAAGGTTTTCTTCTGGGGGAATTTTTGCTAAAAATCATTTATTTTATTAGGGTTAACAATAATAAAAGAACATGATGTTGGTTTCTATAATGGATACATTGCCAAGGCAGAGAGCCCATGACTTGGACCCAAATATTGATTGCACTTGTCCTGTTTTTGCTGTGGATAAATTAAGTATACGAGTTGCCTTTCTTCTCATACAGATTCTGCTTGTCTGGCCTATAATTGACCAACCTTGCAAGTTAGAAAAAGGCATAGTAGCAGAGAATGAATATTCCTAATTTGCCTAGATTCATAGATCATATGAATTTCAGACTCCTTTTTCTTCTTTTAAATGATACCTGTGCTAACTCTTGTGCGTGTTATTTCAACCAGCTTAATGTAGATGTAGGGTTTATTGACTCCTTCACAAATATGGTTCAAGTTTGTTTTTTTAAAATATATTTTTATTGATTTCACAGAGGAAGGAAGAGGGAGAAACATCAGTGATTAGAGAGAATTATTGATTGGCTGCCTCCTGCATGCCCCCTTCTGGGGATCAAGCAGAAACCCAGGCATGTGCCCTTGATAGGAATCGAACTAGGAATTCTTCTGTCCTCAGGCCAGTGCTCTCTCCACTAAGGCAAACCAGCTAGAGCCCAAGTTCTTTTTTGTTAACCCCTTCTACCCACTTGACACTTTCTCTTCCCCTTCCTTTCTCCTTTAGAAGATTCTTTCCTTTCTCCTTTCTTCCTTTCTCCTTTGAAACCTCTGAGAGATTCTGTTCTACATAAATTCTCTGCATCAGCCAATCACCATCTACTTAACAGTTTCCATAACGATCCAGTGACTAAGATGTAGTTTCTCTTCTAAGGATCACTGGGAGTTTTTTCTCCCAAAGAAGCAAGGATTCTCTTAGTAGTCACCACCCTGTTATAGAAGCTTAAATAAGATAATCACAGCCCCACCCAAAAAGAAAATACAGTAAGGGCCATTTTCTCTTGCTGACCTTAGCCTGGAAAACCTTGTAAAACTGTAATAAGCCCCAAGGAATCTCATTTGCATTAAGTCCTGTTTAAGCAAAAATAAGGCTCTTTGCATATTTTGCTCTTATCGCTGTGACAACCCAGCTAGTTGGAGTGATTAAGGAGAACAAATGTAATCTTCCGAGATTATTAACAGGGATCACTGATCCTATTTGGATGCATCAGTCACAGGCCTAGGATGCCTTCCTTTGTTATACAAATTCAATCATTTAGTTTCTTTTCTCGGTGTGACGAAATGAAACTATACATGTTATTAGTCCTTTTTTATGTGAATTTTACCAAATCCCTGGATGTTATCGTTTTCTTTCTTTTAAAGCCAAGGAAACTCACCTTTGGCAATTTTGGGAATCTGAGAAAGAAGAAACAGGAAGATGGGGAAGAATATGTTTGTCCCATGGAGTTGGGACAGGCATCGGGAAGTGTATCTAAGAAAGGACCCAAAGCTGGCCTGGACATGCGCCTGTATGACGAGGATGACTTGGACCGGTTAGAGCAGGTAAGGGCAACGTCAGGTACCTATTTTCAGGTTCTCCCTGCACTGAAACACTCAGTGGAAACTTCTTGTATTGTGTCCACGAAGCAAGGAAGTTTTCTTCCAACACTTAAGAATAAAGATAATAATAAAATGACAGTGAACACTTGCAGACTGCTTACTATATCCCAGGCACTTTCCTAAGCCCTTAACATATATTAATGTTCACAGTAACCCTAAAGCATGGGGTGTATTCTCATCTTAATTTTAGAGAGAAGGACACGGGCGCTCAGAGAAATTAACTTACCTCAGGTATAAGAGCTGAGATTCCAATTTGCCAGGCTGGCTCTCAACCTTGCACCTTACCTACGTTACCCCAGCTCTGCTTTAAGGAAATCTGAGTATGAAAGCGAGTCAGGAACGGACAGCTCATGTTACTTAGCCTTTTCAGTACGAAGTCATGGGGCCAAAAATTGCCCTTTAATCGGTAATCCCTTGGAGCCATGGTCAGCATCGGAGCATTTAGTCTGGAAGTGCCGTTAACGTGTTCCTTCTGAATTCCCACATCTGCTCACAGCAGCGCAAGGAGGTTACCCTCAGCCGTATCCCATTGCTCCTGTCCCGTTAGCACAACTCGTGTTTATTCCTTCTTAGCTCTTTGTTCACCTTGCCCCCCTTTCCTCGAAACTGTGCAGATGAGCTTGTCACGCTGTGGTGTGCTCTTTGCAGATGGAAGACTCGGAAGGGACGGTGAGACAGATAGGTGCGTTCTCCGAAGGCATCAACAACCTCACGGTAAGTTGGCGCAATGGGTTTCGAGTCTCACTTTAAAAAATGCATCCGCAAGTCCACCCCGGGGGTCTGCACGGTGTGGGTGACGCCCATCTCCTTGTTTCCCAGCACATGCTAAAGGAAGACGACATGTTTAAAGATTTCGCCGCCGGGTCCCCCAGCACCAGCATTACCGACGAGGACTCGAACGTGTGACCGCGGCGCCCGGACGAGCACGAGGAGCCCTGGGTCTCCTTCCACTTTATTTCTGCACGCACCGCACACCCAGCGAGTGGCGGGTGGTGTGTGGTCTATCAGCCCACGTCTGCTCATTTAGAAGTGGAGACGGAGGGCAGGGCGTCTGTGCCTAATTTAAAGCTGCCACAGAAAGTGAGACACTGGTGAATGAGAGTATAATTGTTTTTTCCTCTATTTAATGTAAAAACCTGTGATATATTCTATTTAAAGCATTGCATCTACCACGAGAGGGCTTGACCGTAGTGTTTCTGGTCGCGTTCACAGTCCGAAGGGCTTGGGGGGACAGGGACCTCTCCGGTGGCTGATCCCGTCACGTCGGGGTGGCCACTGCAGCCGAGCACGTGCTTTGATAATTGGTATGTGGGATCTCTCTGAGGTCCAGCGTGCCCACGAAATGCCAGCCATGCCTCCACTTGCCTCCTCGTGTCCTGTTTTTATATATTTTCTAAATATATGTATATATTTAGTACACAGAACATAGAACTTTTATTTTGTGACATACCTAAGGAAGATGGTTAAAAAAAAAAAAAAGATCACGCTGAAAAAAAAATTACAGTGATCCAATTTTTTCATATGCCAGCTGGTTCTTGGCTGGGTAGGATAATCTTTCTTTCTCCACAACCGAATTTTAATGATGTTGATCACTCATAGACTAAATTAGTGTCTATGAAACAACTCTTCCTCTATGACCCCTCACAAAATGGTTGTTGTGGTGGTTTTTTTTTAAAGAATTTCAACCTTAATCTTGGATTCCTTTAAACTCATAAGGAAGAACCTGAGGGACATTCACGTTCTATTAACTTGAACGCAATTCAGAAGCTGCCCCAACATTTGTAGAAATGATTTCTGAAGAAACCAAAATAAAACCCTCTACAGTATTAAGCTTCCTATTTTCCTCTTTGCTAGAGAGACCATTGTCTCAAAACACCAGCAGCCTGACTAGTGTACATTGCTCAGACTACCCATGAATGGGAAGGAATCCTTTTTTTCAAAAAAAAAAAAAAAAAAAAAAAAAAAGCTGGATATCTGTCTGAACATTCTGTCTCAGTCCGAGTTTAATAACTGAGGCTGGAAAAGAATGCCTGTCTTGTGATGATAAAATGCAATTCCTGTTTTTCCATAGCACAGGGCCCAAGTAGTCTTTGTAAAGAAACTACAAAGCTGCAGCACAAACTGTCACTGTTTATTATTCTCTTTAGGGGTATCAGAAATAACGTTCTATTTTTTTATTCAGCACTACGTCATTACCACGATAGCCAATTGTGGCCAAGACTGGTTTTCACAAATTGTCGTCGGGGCGGGCAGTTCAGTTCAGTTCCAGTGGGCTCACTTACAAACCGTAATTGAATGTCGTGATACGATCTTTCAAGTTATCAGCAAGTTACCAAGCTTTTTGTCAAGGAGCCTATAATACTTATTGCATTGCTATTTATTCATGACTAAAATGATTTGATGCTAACAATAACCTTTTGCTCCCTACCGTTCATTATTTGGTAACCGTATTGGAACTCTTAATGTACTTGTGCTTTATTTTAATGTGGATATGTGTCACCATTTATGAAAAACAAATTGGATATTCCGGCCTGGTTAAAAATACCAGGAGACTGTTACAGAGGCCAAATCTTCTTTATTTGAGGACATTGTAGCATAGCTGGTGTTGTGTGATAAGGTTAAAATTTTTTTGATGATATATATTTTATTTACAAAGTATTATACATCGCTGATATCACCATATGAAAAGAAATAAAGTCAGCTGATAATTGCCTCATATTTTTATTGTCTTGTTACTTTATTTCCCTTTGTTCAGTATGACCAGCAGGCTCTGTTTCTGATATAGAGAATAATAACAAACTCCTGACAGTAAACACTTTGTGTGGGATTCACAGCATGTGCCAACAGGTAGAAACATGAGACGTTTGTTTGAGAAACGCTTGTGTGGAAGGAAGCACAGGCCTTTGAGCTGGGATGTGAGGAGTCATGGCAGAGAGGATCCTGGAAAAGCAAAATGAAATGGCTCGCCTGCAGATTTGAAGAAATTGGTTGTAGAACCCAGCCAGCATGGCTCAGTGGTTGAGCATCAACCTATGAACCAAGTGGTCATGGTTAGATTCCCAGTCAGGGTACTTGCCCGGGTTGCAGGCTCAATCCCCAGTGTGGGGGCGTGCAGGAGGCAGCTGATCAATGGTTCTCTCTCATCACTGATGTTTCTATCTCTCCCTCTCTTTTCCTCTCTGAAACCTATAAAAAAAAATTTTTTTAAAGAACATTTAAAAAGAAGTTAGTTGTAGAACGTAGATAGTTCTTTAAGGAATTAAGTATTTTTAATTGAACTGAAATTTGAAAAGATGCAGCATGTCTTGGAAAAGATGAGCAAATAGGAAAAGCAGGGTGACTATAACCTTTTTGTGAAAGTTAGTATCTCTCACTTAGTAAACCAGCAGGAATCTGCATGAATAAAACACGCCCAGTTGGCAAACAGGAAGAGCTATTTGTTTTAATTGTATGCATATATGCTTAGCTACACCAAGTAAGCTGCGGAGTTAGAAAACTGGGACCACATTCACAGGCGCGTCTCCACTGCAAGACGTTCACTCCGAGAAAGAAGTCATTCTGAACAAAGGCCACATGTTTGATCTCTGGAAGTGGTATTGATTGCGTGCAGAGGAAATGGGGCAGAAACCGTCCCAACAGCCAGCTCCCACGGACAGCCCAGAGGTTCTCAGCGTCTGTGAGGTGTTCAGTGGAGCGATCGCGCATGCCGCTCAGAAATTGGAGGAGTTCCTTGGATTTGAAGACCCTCTGAGCAATCTGAGCCCCGCTCCCAACACGCTGAATGAGATCTTCTTAATCCACTTCGTCACTTTCTGCCAAGAAAAGGGCGTTGACGAGTGGCTCACCACCACCAAGATGACCAAGCACCAAGCCTTCCTGTTTGGGGCCGACTGGATTTGGACCTTCTGGGGATCTGACAAGCAGATAAGGCTCCAGCTGGCCGTACAGACTCTGCCTAGGTCATCTCTTCCTCCGGTCGCGTCTAAGCCTTGTGAGTTCTCCAATCCAGAATCCAGGGCAGAGCCTTCCCGGAAGAGTAGGTTTGAAAAGCTGGACGAGTTCTGTAGCTTGATAGGAGAGGATTGTCTGGGCCTGTTTCTCATCTTTGGGGTGCCGGGAAAGCCTAAAGACATCAGGGGGGTTGTCCTGGACAGCGTCAAAAGGGAGATGGCCAGGGGCCGTCTGTCAGGAGGGAAGGCTGTGGCACAATTTGTCCTGCAAACCAAAGACTGTGTCTCCGTTAGAGAGCTGCTTGGAAACTGTCTGTGTAAGAAAGACGGGCTGCGAGAGGTGGGCAAGGTGTATATTAGCGTCCTCTGAACTGGGTTGGTGTGATGAGACTGGCCTGGGAGATGAAAAAGATCTTTTCTCCTAGTAAGCAAGCTCTTCCCCTTGCGTCATCCCAGCATGGAATTCCCCCTCCCTCTCCCACATTGAATGAAAATGATCACCTGGACAAAACATATTATTAGTGTCATGATTATGGAGATTTCCATGTTGTCGGGAAAACTGGCAATTGAGCTTACTCTTTCATTTATTTCCTCAATAATAAAAATGGGAGGAGAGAACAATAACGTCACCCTGAAAGTTCGATTTGCAAAAAAAAAAAAAAGTCTTTGTTTGATATTACAAGTGTAGCTCTTGAAAGCATAAAATGTGACTTTACTGCTGTGGGTGAGAGATGGGTGGGGGAGGTGGTGCTTAAGACTATAGAACAGGTTTAATGACATTTACAACACCCGTCTCAATTCAGGACTACCAAGTGAAATCTCAAATTGCTTTCTTCCTCTGACCCCTGCCCTTACTCCCACATCACCTCAGACTGCTTTTTCTGTGTAGTTTTTTCCCCCCATCAGAATATGTTTTATGCATTTTCTAAAACACACACACACACACACACACACACACACACACACACATCTAAAGCAAAAGCTTTTCCGGATTCATCTGAGGCTCAGGTCTGACTCCATACTGGAGTATCTCATCGACTTCACATCAATGGAATACAGTGGAGGTGTATTCCGCGTGGTCTGGTGATGTCCTCCTGCGGTGATCAAAAAGGGGACATGTTGGCATAGACAGCGAAGTCGCCCTCTTTCCAGAGGGCCAGGTTGATCTCGTTGGGATATATGGCATCTGCATGGCAGGAAAGCCCCAAAGATTTGTGGAGAAGGTTGGTCTGGTGGCTCAGTTGTTTCTTAAAAAATCGCACCTCCATTTCTTCAGGGCCTTGGATGAGGGCCACTATTCCATTGAAGCCAGAAACAGCAGTGGCTGCTGTGCCAACGCTGCCAAGTTCCTCAGGTGTTGGCCTCAGGGTGCCGATGTCCTGTCCTTCCGGCAGGGCAATGGTGTGGGGATATCCAGGGAGGCGCGTTGCTGGCTCTGGAATCTGAACCCCTTGTGGGATTCACTTTGGGATCTGCTTGAGTATTTCCTTTTCTTGTGACTTAAACACAATAACTCATATAACAATCACTTGTACAAATGCTAAACATTTATTTGGCCTTTGCAGTAAAGATAATGTATACATATATAAAAGCCATCTTTGCTTCAAATCCTGGATGGGAGGAAAAATAGTTTCCCCCCTTTTCCTCTAGATGGTAGAAGCAAGGAGAGCTTAGAAGTGTAAATGGAGGATAGATTCATTCACACTTGATTGATAAATGCCTGTGTTAGGCCGTGTTCTCTGTCCTGACAACCAGCAGTAAAAACAACTACCGGTATGTCCTAGTTGGGGGTAGTTTCCCTCTTAATGGTGGAAGACAGAAAGTAAAAATAGATGCATATGTTTAAAATGTATATTGAAGAAATTTTATAGGTGCTGTAAAGAAAAATCAAGCATGGGTAAGAGGATAGTGTGAAGGAAGTGCCATTTTATATGGGGTAGTTAAGCCTCAATGAAAAGGGTCTAGTAGAAATCTGGATTGAGTTAAGAGAGCGCATCAGTGCAAATATATGGAAAAGTGTTCTAGGCACAGGGAACTGCAAAAGGCCTAAAAGGGGCGTGTATTTGATATGTTTGAGGCATAGCAGAGGAGGCTGGTGCGGATGGGGCAGAGTGAGCCAGGGGAAGAGTAATAGGAGATGAGGTCGGGGAGGTAGCCAGCAAACACATCAAGCAGATCAGACTGGTAAGACTGGATTTTATTCTGAGTGATAGGGGGAGACAAATGCCTTGCTCTGACTCTTGAAATGCCTCACTTGATTGCTGGGTAGAGACAAGACTGCTGCGAGGAAAGAGTGAAAGCAGTGCCCAGGAGGACAGGTAGGAAGCTATGAAAGGAAACAAGTTGATAGAGAAAAGGGTGGCCTGGACCAAAATGATAGAGGAGGAGGGATGAAGAAGTCAGATTTAGAACTAGTTGAAAGTTAAAAAACATACAGCTGAT
Organism: Vespertilio murinus; assembly: GCA_963924515.1. Taxonomy (NCBI): domain Eukaryota; kingdom Metazoa; phylum Chordata; class Mammalia; order Chiroptera; family Vespertilionidae; genus Vespertilio; species Vespertilio murinus. Next base: position 163,339,142 of record OZ004707.1, on the reverse strand, counting down.
GATTGGATGAGGAGTATGAAATATATCACAATTAGAATGTATTTCCAAACGTCTTAAATATTATGAATATATGCAAAGGTGAAACTATATTTGCCTTTTTATATTTCTTCATTCCAGGAAACCCAAAGATCAAGGAAAGCATTTAAGCCTTCTCTGCCTTTAGTAAGAGGAGACATCTCTTGAAGCTGTTAAACAATTATTCCTACTTTGTTCCTAGAAGGTTATAATACCCAGTTAATGTTTCCTTAGTATATAGTGACCCCTGTCTGCAGCAATGTTGTGTAGAATAAGCTATCAAGACGTTGGTGTAGCATAGAAAAAAAGAGTATTCCACTTGGAATCAGATATGGGTTTGAGTCTCAGTTCTCTTAAAAGCCAAGTCTACCTGCTTAACTATTTGAGTTTTTTTCCCTGTAAAATGGGAATGACTTCAACTAATTCAAAGAAGACAATGCTTGTGACATTCTCTATACTAAAGTATAAGTTTACCAAGATTGTGAAGTCTAGGACAAATTGTAAGTCTTCATGTTATAATCAGCTGGGTGATGATATAAACCAAAGACTCACCATGTTTTTTAAATTAAAAATGTAAAGATTTTGCTGATTTAAAAAAAGTAGAGCTTTTTTTTTTTTTTTTTTTTTTTGGTGTGTGTGTGTGTGTGTGTGTGTGTGTGTGTGTGTGTGAAACTTGGGAGATCTGGCCGGGCCGAGGACATTGGATCTCATTGTCCTCCCAGCGCGTCAACCCTCCCCTGATGACCCTCAATAAAATATATTGATCCTGAAAAAATAAAAATATAAATATAAATAAATAAATAATACTGTATTTTCTTATTTAAAAATCTGCATTCTTGTATAAAAATTAAAGTACAGAAGTACTTTAAAGTTAAGTCTTCAGGAGTCTCACCCCCCCCCATAGCCACTCCCTCTAGTTTGCTCTCTACCCATCCAGAACCTGTACTATATATTAAAAGTATTTTATACAAATGGAAGCATTTGATCCATAAATGCCTTTTAACGTTAAAAACTTAGGTATTGTAGACCATTTTCCACGCTAATAGATTTATAACCACCTGGTTCTTTTTAAAGCTGACATCAATGCCTCTCAGGCCTGTCTGCATATTAGAGTTACTTGGGGAACTTAATAACAAAACAATAAAACGCCAATGCTTGAAACACACCTAGACCAATTGATCAGCATCTGAACCCCCCCCCCTTTTTTTTTAGAATCTTCTGAAGTAATTCTAACGTTCAAACAGGATTAAGACCCATATGTCTAAATAGTATTCTATATTGTATAAACCATAATATATTGAACCAATACTGATTTCAGAGAGAGGAAAGGTGATGGAGAGAGAGCTAGAAGGAAACATTGATCAACCATTGAGCCACACTGGCTGGGCTAACCAATACCGTTTTGATGGATATTTAGGTCTCAAAGTATATCCACATACCTGGATATTTGCATATTATCTATTTACTATGCTTGTGAACAGATATACTTAGTTCACTTACTTTTTATAAAGAAATTAGTTTTGATTAATAGCTCAGGCAAAAAGTCATTGGATTAAGCCAGGTTTTAAGTATAATAAAAGCCCATTATTAAAAACACTTTAATATTTAAAATTGTTCTACCCAAGAACTGGTTATATAATTTGTAATGCCTATGCAAAATGAAAATATGGGGTCCTTGTTCAAAAATTATTAAAAATTTCAAGATGGACAGCAGAGCATTTACCAAGCATAGGGCTCTTCTAAGTGCAAGTCACATGCCTATGAAACCAGTTTTATTTCTATAATACATTGGGATATTTGCTCATGAAGGCTGAAGGAAAGATTTTTATCATAGTAAATGGTTGCACATTAACTTCTTTTCCAATGAAAAAATTATGTAATTCTTAGTAAATCCTTTGTACACAATAGTACATGCTTTACTCTTTAGAAAAAATAATTGTATTGATTTTTAGAGAGAAAAGAGAGAGAGAGAGAGAGAAACATCGATGTGATATGAGAGAAACATTGATCAGCTGCCTCCTGCATGCTCCTTGCCAGGGATCAAGCCCACAATGGGGGCATGTGCCACAACCAAGAATAGAACTGGCAACTTTTTGGTATACGAGACAATGGCCAACCAACTGAGCCACACTGGCCAGAGTATGCTTTACTCTTCAGACTGCATGAACCAGTTATTATTATGCCTGTTGATGGCATTGCAAATGATTTTTTAACATTAATATAGAATGAACTTTATTGTATTTGACGCCTGGGAAAACAATAAGTGTTTCTCTGGCTCCACCAACCCTAATCATATCTATCTACTTTATCCTTAGAGAAAGAGTAAACAAAGGACAGCATAGGAAGGTAAACTGAGGACCTAAGTCTCTTTCTTACTCAGAAATTGAGAATTCTCTGAATGCAAACTTTATAATGATTCATATATATTTTTTTGTTCCTAAATTTCTATGGTATAGGCCTTGTACTTTATTATAATAAAATATACAAACTCAAGAGAGAAAAAGTGGTCCCTCTATTGACTCCGAGCTTATTTTCTATGGCCACCATTTAGATTACACCTTCTGAAATATAACTCAATCACAGTGGTCCTGAGGAAGATATTATTGTTTCTATTTTCCTTGAAATTGAAGCTCATACTTCTGCTCCACCGGTTGTATGCTTACCAAGAGTCAGTTGTGTTTGTTCAATGTTGTTCTTATTATAATTTTGTACTTTGATTAAATATTATACATACCAGCTGAAAAATATAGGGAATTTTTATTTTTTTTAGTATATTTCTTTATTGCTTTCAGAGAGGAAGGAAGGAGAGAGAATCATTGATTGGTTGCCTCCTGCACACCCCCTACTGGGATGTTAGGTGAACTTGCCCAAGATCACACACAAATAAGCAGAGCCTGGGTTCAAACTCCACATTCATCTGATTAAAACGCCATACTTCTCATCTTAAACATCAGAGGAGGAGATAGAACGCCATGTGAAGATAGAGGCAGAGATTGGAGTGATGTGTCTACAAGCCAAGCAATGCCATGGATTGCCAACAACCATCAGAAGCTAAGAGAGGGGCATAGACAGATTCTCCCTCTGAGCTTCCAGAAGGAACCACCAACCCTGCCTACACCTGGATTTGAAAGTTCTAGCCTCTAGAACTGTGAGAGTATAAATCTCTGTTGTTTTAAGTCACCCAGTTTGTGGTATTTGTTACAGGGGTTCTAGAAAACGATTACATCTAATACTTCTGCTTTGGAACAATAAAGAGATGAAAATGGTGATTATTACAAACACTTCTCCCTGCCCTAGCTAATTTGGCTCACTGGGTAGAGCATTGGCCAGAGGACTGAAGAGTCCCGGTTGGATTCAGGTCAAGGGCACATACCTCAGTTGCATCCTACTCGGGTGAGGATTAACAACACACACACACACACACACACACACACACGCGCGCGCGCGCGCGCCAACACATACTAGTTCCTATCATGCTATTCCCCCCTACTCCCACCTCAACCCCACTCCCATCACATACTGATTGATGCCCAGGCGCACTGAATGCACTGAATGCTCATAGGTAGAATACCCTGGGACACCTGCATACTTCTGTTCCACCGGTTGTATGCTTACCAAGAGTCAGTTATGTTTGTTCAATGTTGTTCTTATTATAATTTTGTACTTTGATTAAATATTATACATACCAGCTGAAAAATATAGGGAGTTTTTATTTTTTTAGTATATTTCTTTATTGCTTTCAGAGAGGAAGGAAGGAGAGAATCATTGATTGGTTGCCTCCTGCACACCCCCTACTGGGATCAAACTGGCAACCCAGGCATGTGCCCTTGGCCAGAATTGAAACTGGGTCCCTTCAGTCCACAGGCTAATTCTCTTTTCACTGAGCCAAGCTGGCCAGGGTAAAATAGGGAAAATTTTTATTAAGGATTGTATGTCAATTCATACTGGGGGTGGGGGGGGCTCGTGAAAGAGAATGACCATTATATTCTAAGTCCTGATAGTGACTCTTTGTAATCCTAAACTGATCTACAAACGAGCTAACCAAATCATTAAAGACAGTTACATCCCATGCGGACATAATACTCATTGTACGCCAATATTGTACCCAGATGTTTGTCTCTATTAACTATAATAACTATATTAGGCTCACACAGCCTAGAAATGGTGAAACCAAGTTTTAAAGTCAAGTATCCTTATTTTAAAAATCTTTATTGTTCAGATTATTACAAATGTTCCTCCCCCCCCCCCCCCAAAAAAAAAAATAGCTCCTCTCCACCCGGTTCCCACCTCATCCCACTGTCCTTACCCCCCTTCCCACTGTTCTAGTCCAGAATCCTTTTAACTGTCAGATACTGCCTCTCCCCTTGGAATGTGTCACTTGCACTAGCTGAACACATTCTTTAATGCAAGAACCTGTAGCAAAGCAGCGATTGCAAAAGAGCAGGGCTCTAGGATAGACCCCGGGCCATATGAGGTCCCACCCAGACCACACACCTGCTCTCTGTGAGCAACCTTTCTCCCATCCCTTAGGGTCATTATTTGCAATTGCCTTTGAACTGACTGCTTCGATATATTTTTTTAAGCGTTTTGCTTCCTTTTCAAGACTTCCCCCCCCCCCCTTTTCTGTGGTGCACTTCTGACCCTGGCCGTGATTTCCCAGGCCCACGTGCATCCTGTTTCTGCAGCCCCGGGGCGGGGCAAAGCGGGCGAGCATGCGCGGTAGCGGCCTCAATCCTGCCCTCTGACCAATGGGAGCGCGCTTGTCCTGCGCGAGCATGCGCAGTCAGTAGCAGCCTCGGGCCTGCCCCCACGAGCGGGGTCGCGCTTGTCCCTCCCGGCTTGCCGTCTTCGCAGCCATGGCGGCCGCGTCGCTCCCCGCGTGGCTGTGCCTGCAGCCGGGGGCCCGGGCCCTGCGCGCCTTCTCCACCGCCGTGTCTCCGACCGCTCTCCCCGGGAGTGCAGGCCCGCGTGAGTGTCTGCCGCGTCGCCTCCGGGCCCTGGGGGAGGTGAGAGGGCGGAATATGCGACCCGTGAAGGCCGCCGAGGAGGAACCTGCACCGCCCAGGGGAGGCCGGGGTCGCCATGTCCCTGCCCCCTGGCCGTGGCTCGCCTGGTGGGAAAGCCGTGCCTGTGGGCGAGCCCGCTGCCCGGGTGTCGCCCCCGTCCTAGCCGCGGGGTTCTGCGCCGGGGCCGCGGGGCGCCGCCAGCCTGCCCGCCCTTCCCTCCCTCCCTCCCGGGACCCGCGCGCCCGGGCGCCCGCCCCACGGCCGCCGGCCCGGGTCTCCAGTGACTGTGCCCGGCACCGTTTCCAGGGCGGGTTGAACCTCGATTTGCTCGAGTGTTAAGGGAAACACACAGCTGCCCCGGGACACACTGCCGCTCTGAGGGCCAGGCCTCGCCGCCAAGTGGGATGACCTTCATTCAGACCGACCCAGAGGTGACCTTCACTCAGAGCTGGCAGGGATGCCCGCGCCGTTCTCGCCCCGGAGGGATCGGGGGGGAAAGGAGGACATTTGGTCTCGCAGACGGTTCAGTGCGAGGTGCCTAGAAAGAAGCGAGGATGGGCTGTGTGGAGCATCGGGGAGGAGCCCGCCCGCCCGCGGCGCGGGAGGGAAGCCCTGTCCAGCTCCACCTGGTGCTGGCCGGGCTGCCTCCTCGGAGATCTCTCCTCTTCCTGCTGCTCCCAGCCCGCTCGAGGCCGCTGGCTCTCACTTGTACAACTACATTACTTCCCTTTACTGTTTCCGCAGTGGCTCCCTACACTGGATTCTCACAAAGGTCCCAGTGGTGTTCAAATAGCAATTCTTATCTTGCCACTCCCTTATTCAAAAACCCACAGGCAGTTCTCATTGCTTTAAGATAAATGATAAGTTCCTCTGTGTATCCTATTGGTCCTTAATAATAGTCTTGTCTTTTTTTAAAAAAATATATATTTTATTGATTTTTCACAGAGAGGAAGAGAGAGCGATAGAGAGTTAGAAACATCGATGAGAGAGAAAGATGGATCAGCTGCTTCTTGCACACTCCCCACTGGGGATGTGCCCACAACCCAGGTACATGCCCTTGACCTGAATCGAACCTGGGACCTTTCAGTCCACAGGTTGATGCTCTATCCACTGAGCCAAACCGGTTTCGGCAATAGTCTTGTCTTTTTAAAAAATATATTTTATTGACTCTTTTACAGAGATGATGGGAAAGGAATAGAGCGTTAGAAACATAGATGAGAGAGAAACATGGATCAGCTGCCCTTGTTTGGAATTGAACCTGGGACCCTTCAGTCCACAGGCTGATGCTCTATCCACTGGGCTAAACCGGTTGGGGCTTAACACGTCTTTTTAATTTTTCATTCTATAAATACTTGATTCCCACTGTGTGCTAGGCGATATTCTAGATACCGGATAGAGCAAAAGTCCTTTACCTCTTGAAGTTTACATGCTTTGAGCGTAGTCAGACTATAAATAGATAATATTTTAAAAGGTGTATATTGTACGTAAGTAATCTTCTATAGTTATGTGATTTATTAGGAATGGCTGTGATTTTTGTTATTATAGCATTGGCAGTTCAAATATATAATAGAAAAGGACAAATTTAATGATTTTCTTTTTTGTTATTGTTGGTAGGAAAACCAGAATAATTCCACATATGAACAGGTATACTTAAAATTAAAACCTTTTAAACCATTTATCTTTACAGACACAAAATACTTATTTCTAACTAGATATTTTAACTCGGGAAGTGAGTTTATTTGACTATGAACTTTAGAATTAATTGAAAGTTTTTCTTCATATGATGATTTCATATTATATTATAATAACTAGAATATTCTTAACTATTTCTGACATTTCATTTTCATTAAGATGATTTTAGTCTCTGAGCTAACAGAAAATGGATTATTGTTTCTTTGTTTCAGAATACTTTAAATTGTATTCAGATCATGTCGGTTGAATAAATCTATGTTATAAAATTATCTGTAACTATTGTGTTGTCTTTTAGGAACAACAGAAAGAACATCCAGGTCGGAAAGGCCATCAAGAAGAAAGGTGAACAATTAACATACTCTAATATATACTATTTTAATGGTTTCTGAAGTTCTAAAGTGAGGAAGACATACACGATGAGGCAGGAGGGTACATCCCAAGAAAGGTTCATAAGGGGATGTTCACTTGGTGACTACCACAGTCTTGACTCTAGTCTTAGTCAGGTCTTTGTCAGTATCCTGAGAATGGATCATCTTTGAGAGATGGACTCTCCCACATATTCCCAGGAAATAGGTACCTAAACAAGAATATAGAATTATTTTTGACGATGCTTTTAACAGTCATGTAGCCTGGGATATATGCATGAATTTTACTAGTTCTCACTCTGTGGGCATCTCTGTGGAGGAATCTAAATTATAAAGTTATCTGGCATGGAGTCAATACAAAGGCATATTAGTTGGACATTAAATGGCATCAAATTATAGTTGTCTAATGTAGTCATTTTCATAGGAATATTACTAGCTTCAGGACATGCTACACTAGTATTGCTTAGGTGGGTATTGCCAAAATTTGCCTCTTTAAACCATGTGCTGGTCATCCCCTTAAATTGAGTATATTATATACTAGAGGCCCAGTGCATGAAGTAGGATCCCTAGCGCCTGCCTGCTGGGGCCTCTCTTCATTTCCACACCACCCCCTGGTGGTCAGCACACGTCATAGCGTGCACGAGAAAGAGAGAGATTGATTGTGATTGACTAAGCTATCATGTAGTTATTCCCTGGGCCTAGAAGGTATAGAATTTCTTATTATGTGTTTATTAATTTAGTTTAACCTTAATTTACTTATTTCCAAGTTCTCAATATCACCTCATACTGACTTCCATCAAAGGAGTTTTAAAAATTGTTTCAAAATATATTGTTATTCACCTCCTTCATAAATAAAATGTAAAAACTTTGCTATAAGTCTTTGTAAATAAATAAGATAGATATACTTTTAATGATGGAAGTCTTATTAAAGGGGATAGCTCTATTGCCCCCAGAGAGTTTGAGAAAACAGTACAGAAATATTTAGGTAGATTTGGTATTTTTCATTTGAACAGCAGCAACTTTGTGGGAGGTCAGATTTTACCTATGTTGCAATTCTGCTAGTGTTTCTCTTAATTGCATGTTTTCTTTCGCTTTAAAATTAAAATACGTGTTTATATTTAAAATATTAAACTGTTTTATGTTTCTTAGGCACTACCTCCTAGGACAGAGAAAATGGCTGTTGACCAGGACTGGCCTAGTGTCTACCCTGTGGCAGCACCATTTAAGCCCTCTGCAGTACCTCTTCCTGTTCGAATGGGTTACCCAGTAAAAATGGGGGTGCCCATGGCAAAGGAGGGAAATCTAGAACTTTTAAAGGTAAGATAAGTTACTGATTCATTGGCTGAGACCTGTGTTCAAATAAATAGTGATCCTCCTCCCACTGCCCTTACACCTCTTATACTTCCAAGGCTCGGTGTATAGCAGCTTCTTGTATTTTTGTTTGTTTGTTTTTTAAATATGTTTTTATTGATTTGAGAGAGAGGAGGGAGAGGGAGAGATAGAAGCATTGATGAGAGAGGAACTTCAGCCTTCCACTGGGGATCAAGCCCACAACCTGGGCATGTGCCCTGATTAAGAATCAAACCAGTGACCTCTTGGTGCATGGTTCAACTCTCAACCACTAAGCCATACCAGCTGGACTTGTGTTTGATTTAAAAAATTTTTTTCAGGTAATAATGAATGCTATATTTTGATTATCTGTGGTAAGAAAAAAACCAAAACCTCAAAAAAATCCTAGGCATTTAAAAATGTAACTACCCTAGCTGGTTTGGCTCTGTGGATAGAGTGTCAGCCCACAGACTGAAGGATCCTGGGTTCCATTCCGGTCAAGGGTGTGTACCTCAGTTGCTGGCTGCAGGCTAGATCCTTGGCCCCAGGTTGGGATGGGTACGGGAGGCAACCAATAGATGTATCTCTTTCACATCAATGTTTTTCTCTCTGTGTCTCTCCCCTTCCTTCCATTCCCTCTAAAAAGCAATGGAAAAATATCCTCCAGTGAGGATTTAAAAAAAAAAAAGAATGCCATTAATTGGTCCTATGGTTTCCCTTTGGCTTTTTCTTTTCTTCTAGGGCCCAGTGCACAAAACTCCTGCATGGAGGAGAGGTCCCTCGCCCAGCCTGCACCCTCTCCAATCCAGGACCCCTTGGGGGATGTCCGACTGCCAGTTTAGGCCCGATCCCATGGGCCTAAACTGGCAGTTGGACATCCCTCTCACAATCCGGGACCATTGGCTCCTAACCACTCGCCTGCCTGCCTCTGCTCACCTGACCTCTCCTAACTGCTCTCCCCTGCCAACCTGATCACCCCTAATTGCCTCTACCTTAGCGTCTGTCACCATGGCTTTGACCAGAAGATGTCTGGTCTAATTAGCATATTATCCTTTTTATAGTATAGATTGTATCTTTTCTGTATTGTACCTTTCAAATGGAACTAAGAAAAGTGAAATAATGTAATTTGAGATTGAAATGGGAGGGGTGAAGGTTTCACTTTTTAAAAAAATATATATATTTTATTGATATTTTATAGAGAGGAAGGGAGAGAGAGAGCTAGAAACGTCGATGAGAGAGAAACATCGACCAGCTGCCTCTTGCACACCCCCTACCGGGGATGTGCCCGCAACCAAGGTACATGCTCTTGACCGGAATCGAACCTGGGATCTTTCAGTCCACAGGCCGACGCTCTACCACTGAGCCAAACCAGTTTCAGCAAGGTTTCACTTTTAATAGAGAGATTTTTAAACTTTCTGTTCAAAAAGGTAGACTATTATTGTTACTGTCCTTAAACTTTATTGCTTGAAGCAAAATAGGTCATATTAAATGCCTCCACAGTGTTTATAAACAAAGTTTTTAAAGAAAATATAAGTATGCTTACTCTGGGAATGCATATCTTACATAGTTTCCTTTTACATGCCATGGAATTATCATCAACAAACTTTACCACTAAATGAGAGTCTTTTTGAAAAACAACAAAAAATGTGATGAAAGATGATGGTGAAAACTGAAATGGTAATATGGAAAAGGGGTTATCTGCTGCTGAAGGCAGGGGTAAATGAAATTTGGAAATAGGAATGTTTTAAGCAAACAAATATTGCAGAAACAAATGTTTCCTTCTAGTGAAGGAGAAGGGAACTTAGTTTAAAGAAAAGTCTTTAGAAAATAATCATTGCTGAGAGATGATTATTACAATGACTATTGTAATAATTCTACTGATTGTGAATGGCATTTTAATGAACATAGGAATCCGAACAGTTAATGTATGCCATCCCTTTTAAGAATCACCTGTAGCTCTAACTGGTTTGGCTCAGTGGATAGAGCGTTGGCTTGTGGGCTGAAGGATCCCAGATTCAATTCTGGTCAAGGGCATGTACCTTAGTTGTGGGCACATCCCCAATAGGGGGTAAGCAGGAGGTAGTTGATCGATGTTTCTCTCTCATTGATGTTTCTAACTCTCTATCCTCTCCCTTACTCTCTGTAAAAATCAATAAAATATATTAAAGGAAAAAAGAAGAATCACCTGTAACTTCTTCCAGTGAAGTGGTTCATTTCTACTCAGTGCCATTAGATAAGTTTATTTACTGAGCTATTATATGCAAAGTGCATAGAACAGTTCATATATAAATGTTATATAAGCATCAGCTGTTATTTTTTCCTTTTATGATTTTAAGATTCTATTTTTTTGCTTCAAAAATATAAGTATAGAAAAATGAAGCCACCTACTCCATGTTCCCAATTTTCATTGACTATTTTCTCTTGGTTAAAATAAACATTTTCTGTTCAATACTTAAGATTCTGTACAAAATGTTTAGAATAACTTTCTGCTTCTTCAAATCTTTTTTTCCAAATGAGTCTATTTAACTAAAATTTCTCTTAAATTGCTTAACATTATTCAAGAAATATTTAGTAAATGTAATTATTTATTTGAAGGAATTAAATATCTGACTTTTCCTGAACTTCTAATTGGCCCTGTGAATGATTAGGTGGTCTCTTATAGATCATCATATAGTATATATTTCCAACTTCATTAAATTGTTTGGTTAAGGTTTGCTAGCTTCATTTATTCAGTTCTAAAATGTCTATTAAGTACAAATTGGAAAATGTATCACAGTGCTATGTAATCCTGAGGAATTAGGATGATTAAATAATGATCCGTGTCCTTTCAGTTCTATAAGGGAAATATGTACACCTGTAGATTAATGGCAGGAAGAATACTATATAAATGATATTAATTTTTTCCACTGTTGTCATTTTAAAATACTTGATACCGAATCTATATTTCAAGGAATTTCCTTTTTGTTATTGCTGGTTAATCTTCACCTGAGGATATTTTTTCCATTGATTTTTAGAGAATGGAAGGGAGAGAGAGAGATAGAGAGAATCATTGTGAGACACATCCATTGGTTCTCTTGCACGTGCCCTGACCTGGGCCAGGGATTGAACCTGCAGTGGAGGTACGTGCCCTTGACTAGAATTGAACCCGAGATCCTTCAGTCCACAGGGCAACATTCTAACCACTGAGCACAACTGGCTAAGGCAGGAATTTATTTCTTGAATTCTCAATACCTGTCTGTGACAATTAATATTGTAAGAAACTACCTCATTTTATTTATGATAAGACTTGTTGAACTTATAATTTAATTGTATGAGCATATTGTCTTTTTTCATGTTTTTAAGACAGTTGGTTAATTTGTCCTTTAATTTCTCTATTTAGATCCCCAATTTTTTGCATTTAACTCCGGTAGCAATTAAAAAGCATTGTGAAGCTCTTAAAGGTAAGTGGTTATTTTGTAACATAATTGACTTTGAACACAAAATTAAGAATCTCATTTCTAATGATAAAGGGGTTGATTCATCAAGAGTATACAATGTTTGTAAATATTTATGCACCCAAAATTGGAGCACCTAAATATATAAGTCAATATTAATGGAACTAAGGGGAGAAATAAACAGCAGTACAGTAATAGTAGGGGATTTCACTACCCTGCTTTAAACAATAGATAGGTCAGCCAGACAGAAGAAAATAAGGAAATGTTGGACTTAAAAAAACTACACATTAGATCAGGTGGACATATCATTTATGGAACACACCATTCAACACCAGCTGATTATACTTTCTCCTCAAATGCACATGAAAATTCTCCAGATTAGATCATTTTAGGCCACAAAACAAGTCTTAATAACTTAACACTGAAATCATATCAAGCAATTTCTCTGACCATTGTGGTATGAAACTAGAAATCAATTACAAGAAGAAAACTGGAAAATTCAGAACTACATGGAGATTAAACAACATGCCCTGAACAAACAGTGGGTCAAAGAAGAAATCAAAAGAGAAATGAAAAAATATCTTGAGATAAATGAAAATGGAAACACAGCATACCAATCCTTATGAGATTTAGCAAAAGCAGTCCTAGAGGGAAGTTTATAGCAATAAATGCCTAGATTAGGAAAAAAGAAAGATCTCAAATTTCCTAATTTTACACCTTAAGGAACTAGAAAAAGAAAGACAACTAAGCCCAAAGTTAGTAGAATAAAGGAAATAACAAAGATCAGTGTGGAAAGAAGTGAAATAGAGACTAAAAATGACAATAGAAAAGATAAATGAAACTAAAGCTGGTTTTTTGAAAGGACAAACAAAATTTGCAAGTCATAAGCTAGAGACTCACCAAGAACAAAAGAGAAAGGACTCAAACTTTTAAATGAAAGTGGAAACATTTTAACTGATAACATAGAACTACAAAGGATCATAAAAGACTACTGTGAATAATTAATTATACACCAACAAATTGGAAAATGTAGAAGAAATGAATAAATTCCTAGAAATGTTTAAACTATCGTGAGTGAACCATGATGAATTAGAAAGTCCTAACAGACTGATTACTAGTAGGAAGACTGAATCAAATCAAAACCCTTTTAGCAAAGAAAAGTCCAGAACTCGATAGCTTTATTGGTGAATTCTAAACATTTAAACAAGAATTAATACCAATTCTTCTCAAACTCTTCCAAAATACAGAAAATGTGGGAACACTTTCAAATCCATTTTACAAGGCCAGCATTACCTGAATCCGAAGCCAGACAATAACTCTGCAAGAAAGAAAATTACAAACCATTATCTCTGATGAATATAGATGAAAAAGTCCTTAACAAAAGAGTAGCACACTGAATTCAACAGTACATTAAAAGGATAATACACCGTAATTTAGTCAGATTTATTCCAGGGATGGAAAGATGGTTCAGCATCTGCAAATCAGTGTGCTAACACCACATTAACAGAATAAAGGATAAAAATTATATAATTATTTCAATAGATGTAAGAAAAACATTTGATTAAATTCAACATCCTTTAATGAGAAAGATGCTCAACAAACTACCTCAACATAATGAAGGCACAAGTATTATCACACCCTGAGTAAAATCTAAAAACATTTCTTCTAAGGTCACGACAATACAAGGACAAGTCACTTTTATTCAACATAGAAATTTTAGCCAGAACATATAGATAAGAAAAAGAAAGACTTCCGAATCATAAAGTTGTCTCTAATTGTAGATTACATGATATTGTATATAGAAAACCCAAAAAGACTTCACCCAAAAACTTTAGAACTAATAAATTCAGTAAGCCACAGGATACAAAATCAATTGTGTTTCTATATACTAACAATGAGCTCTCAGAAAGATAAATTAAGAAAATCTCATTTACATAAAAAAGAATAAAATACGAATAAGTTTAATCAAGGAAGTGAAAGATCTGTGCACCAAGATGAAAGAAACTGATGAAGATACAAATAAATGGGAAGGTAGTCTGTGCTCATGCATTGGAAGAATTAATATTGTTAAAATGCCCATACTGCCTCTATAGATTCAGTGTAGTTCCTATAAAAATTCCAATGGCAATTTTCATAGAAATAAACAATACTAAAATTTGTGTGGAACCATAAAAGAACCTGAACAACCAAAGCAACCTTAAAAACAATGATTTCAAATTGTATTACAAAGTGGTCATAATAGCAGAAACTGGTTTGGCTCAGTGGTAGAGCGTCGGTCTGCGGACTGAAAGGTCCCGGGTTCGATTCCGGTCAAGGGCATGTACATTGGTTGCGGGCATGTCCCCAGTGGGGGGTGTGCAAGAGGCTGCTGGTCGATGTTTCTCATCGACGTTTCTAGCTCTCTGTCTCTCTCTCTTCCTCTCTGTGAAATATCAATAAAATATATTTAATTTTTAAAAAAGCCGAAACCGGTGGAGCGTCGGTCTGCGGACTGAGGGGTCCCAGGTTCGATTCCGGTCAAGGGCATGTACCTTGGTTGCGGGCACATCCCCGGTGGGGGGTGTGCAAGAGGCAGCTGGTCGATGTTTCTTTCTCATCGACATTTCTAGCTCTCTATCTCTCTCCCTTTCTCTCTGTAAAATATCAATTAAAAATATTTAAAAAAAAGACACACAAAAAAAAACAAAGTGGTCATAATAAAAACAATATGTTACTGATATAAAAAAAAACAGATCATTGGAACAGAATGAAGAGCCCAGAAATAAACCCACTAATATATGGTCAATTAATTTTTATGACAAAGGGACCAAGGATATACACTGGGAAAAGGATAGTCTCTTCAATAAATTATGTTAAGAAAACTGGGTAGCTACATGCAAAGGAATAAAACGACCCTATCTAACACCTAAAAGGAAAATCAACTCAAAATGAATTGAAGACTTGAATATAACACCTGAAACTGTATCTTCCACATGCATGGAGCTAAGGACAAAACTTTTTTATTTCTCATGGTTTTATGTATGCTCTCATAATAAGTACATATTCCAATTTAATTTCTGATCTCATTTTCATTGGACTATATCTAGAATAAGCAAATTTGAATTGTTTTAGGTTTGCGACTATTAGTGATTGAATGTGTAGTTTAATTTAAGAGTTAGTACCTTTGTGCCCTAGCTGGTTTGGCTCAGTGGATAGAACATCAGCCTAAGGATTGAAGGGCTCCTGGTTCAATTCCAGTGAAGAGCACAGGCCTGGGTTGCAGGCTGGATCCGCAGTAGGAGGTGTGCAGGAGGCAGCCGATAAAGGATTCTCTCTCATTGTAGATGTTGCTCTCTTTCTCCCTCTCACTTCCTCTCTAAAATCATTAAAAATGTATTAGGAAGAAGAGATAAAGAGGTCTTGAAAAGAAAGAAAAATCTCTTCTATCTCCTCTCATTTATATAGTGTTCTGTTTTGGGACATTAGGATTTTCAATCCCTTTAGGATACATGTTTTTGTATCTTAGTGTCTGGTATTTGCGGGAGCCTGATGCGGCGGGGCCAAACATGGCGAGGATCTCCCTTTTCCACATCCAGCATGGAAAGAGATGAATGAACCGGTTCTAAGTGGAGGTGGCCAGGGATTGAGAAATAATAGAAATAAAGAGAGAAGACACAGAGATAGATTTAAAGCTGGGAGCTGGGTGGGCCGCCATCCTCTCTGCTGGAAAGGCAGGAAGTCAACTACAACCCCTCCCACCACACTTATTTTATACCCCCAATACCAGGAAGTAGCACCAAAACTTAGGATCAAAGGAACTTATTTGCATTCTTAAGTAGGCCCTCTCATTCCTGTTGCTTGTCTGAATTTACATATTTAGACCTGCCCCTGCTGACACCTGGGCTTGATTTGAAGGCCTGGCTGATTACACTTTCCGCCATCTTGGGGAAATGTGTACAGAGCCTTGGCTCTGCCAGTTGTCTCGGACTCAGCTGACAATTTAAAGGAAAATGCCATGTGCCTTCCCAGGCGGCCCTCTACAGGTATTAGACTGACACAGATTTGTGCTCATTGAAACAAATCATATATCACTTTTAATCCTTTGTAAGTCTAGGTGACAAATGCATTACACTGATAAATTGCATTTTTAAAAACATTATTTTTAAGTATGCATTTATAATTTGGAGACTGATCCTTGTAACGAGATAGTTCTAAAGTGCTTTATAGTTTTTAAATGTAAGGCTTTAGTACAGCACATTTGGAAGAGTAGCATTATATTTTACAGTGCTTTTGAATGTTTTAATCTTTCCTTAATTTTGCCTTTATACTTCTGCCAGTTTCTGGATGTAGATTATATCTTCCAAATAACTCAAAGGCTTTTCAAATATTTCTTCTCAGTTTTCTTTCAAAGTAGGTCAGTTTAGATTTTATATCTAACTTGCAGATGGAAAATCTGAAGTACAGGAAAGTTAGGTAATTTACCAAAATTTTAATAATCAGTGGCAGAAGTTAAGTAAAAAACCAAGGTTTTCTGAAGTCTAGTCATTACTCTACCTATCAGATGAATAAAGGCTAATAGAGGCCTATTAGGTACTTTCCAGTTGGCTGCATTCTTTTAAACATGTAATCAGGCCATTTAACATAAAGGCTGTAATTATCATCTGGTGATTGAAATGACTTATTCAGAGTTTTAAAAAAAGATTCAGTACAAACTCAGAAACTCATAAAATTCCCCAAACTAGTACTTGCTAGGCAGTGTTGTATCTTATAGTGTAGGATGTTGGAATTAGTCCATGATAGGAATGAAATTATCTCAGTATTCTTATTCCTTTTATTTAAATGTCACATTGTTCTTTATTTTTTTTAAATCCTCACCCGAGGGTATTTTTTCATTGATTTTTAGATAGAGTGGAAGGGAGGGTGAGAGATGGAGAGAAACACCAATGATAAAGAGACATCTATTGGTTGCCTCCAGCATGCCCCCAACTAGGACCAGAAACCTGCAACAGAGGTACGTACATGCCCTTGACTGGAATCAAACCCGGGCCCTTCAGTCTGCAGGCTGACACTCCACTGAGCCAAACCGGCTAGGGCTCAAGTTGTTCTTAATTACGAAGATATTCTCTTTCCCTTCCAGGTGTCTGAGTATTGATCTTTCTTAAACGGTGTCTAGAGAATGGTATGAGCTGTACATACTTATTTGTTAACATATAGTTAGTCCCAGATCTTGGAAAGTCTCTAACCCAAAATGACATTTTGCTGACTCTGATATTAAAGCTTAAAAGGGAGCTAAATAAAATACCTACTATAAGAAAACTGTGAGCTTGGGGAAAGTGTTGTTGGCAAAGTACCTTTCACTGTCCTTAGACCATCATCTAGAAGAGCTCCCATGTCTGCCTATGATTGTTACCAGTTTCTCTTGCAGCCCTGCTTTTTTGGAGAAAGCAGGGATCTCTGAGGTCTAATAGGTTTGAACTATGGAACCAACTACTTTTAGCTATTCTTAGATTGAGGCTGGTTAAGGAATGAGATTGCCAATGAGGGGAACCTGGTAGGACCTGGAGTTTTCATCCCAAGCTTGAGCCCTCCCTCTATCACCTAACTCCATGGTCAGCAAACTGTGGCTCTCGAGCCACATGAGGCGCTTTGGCCCCTTGAGTGTGGCTCTTCCACAAAATACCATGGCCTGGGAGAGTCTATTTTGAAGAAGTGGCGTTAGAAGAAGTTTAAGTTTAAAAAATTTGGCTCCCAAAAGAAATTTCAATCGTTGTCCTGTTGATATTTGGCTCTGTTGACTAATGAGTTTGCTGACCACTGACCTAACTTAATAGGAATAGGGCAAAATGAAATCCACTACCTACCTGTGGAATCCCTCATTCCTGAAAACTGTGAGAAGCTGGGAGCTATTTCCTTTCCTTCTAAGGTTGTTTTGTTTTTTTCTTCCTCGGTTGAGGCCTGAGTTTATGCCTCTGTATTGTGGAGATAGATAGTGGGTCATGTTTCCACTGTTTAGAATTTCTTACTGTGACCCAGGTCTCAGACCGATCCCACCTCCTCTCTACACTAGCTGTCTTGCCTGAAAATGAGGACAAGTCTGTACCTCTTAACATTTAGTCACAGTGGCTCAGAAATCACATAGAAGAAACGAATAACAATTAAGCACCCATTTAAGGATGACCTAGGCTTTTGGACCTGTTTTATCTTGAGGCCCTATTCAACTCAATATCTGAAAGACTGTTGATCATATCTCAGTTTTTTTCTTAGAGCTTTCTCAGAGCTTCTTTTAATTCCCTTCAGCTATCTTTAGAAATCTTCATTTGGAATTGAATAATAATATGTATTACCTTTTCAAAAACAGTATTGCTCTGGGCCCTCTGAACTGTATGGTGTTAGTTGGTGAGGATGAATTAAAACAGGTACTATGTTCAAAGCTGTAATAAGCTTCCATCAAGTCACAGTTCCCTTTTAACTGAACAAACTGCTCCCCACCAAACCTGAACTATTCAATTGTTCTCTTAATTAAATTCCCTAATACGATTTACCTAAGAAGAAAAGGGATGAGAGTTGATGATACATCTATGAAGTCCAAAGTAGAATCTGTCCTTCCATTTCCTGTAAACTGAGAGTGATCTCGCTCAGTAATTTGGTTTGTCTGGTAGCATGCATTACAATGAGAATTTACTTGCACAATTATAATTTAAATACTTTTTTTAATCCTCAGATTTCTGCACTGAGTGGCCAGCTGCACTAGACAGTGATGAAAAATGTGAGAAGCATTTTCCAATTGAAATTGACACAGCTGATTATGTTTCAGTGGGACCATCTATTCGAAACCCCAAAGCACGAGTAGTGACCTTAAGGGTAAGAGATGGTTAAAATTGAAGCATATTTATTATAGAAAATTTAAACAATACAATAGTGTTTTGAAATATAAAATAAAATTACCTGTAATTCCACTACTTATAAATAACCACTATTGACTGTGAGAGCTCAATTTAGTGTATGTGCAATCTACCTTTTGTATATTAATGGGATGATACGTATTTTTCATTTAGTAATCTGAATTCAAAATTTCCCAAAGATACTAAAATTTATTTTATATTATATTTAACTAGAGGCCTGGTGCATGAAAATTCATGCACTCGGGGGTCCCTCAGCCCGTTCTGCATCCTCTTGCAGTCTGGGAGTCCCGCTCCAGGAGCAGCCCTAAGTTGCAGCCTGTCCTTCCTCTGCAGGAGGCGACTTATGTCACTGTGCCCACTGGCTGCTGGGGCTCAGTGTGGTATCCTCCATGGTATCATAGAGTTCAAGGCATGACTTAAACAACTTTGTGAAGGTAATCAAATACTATAAAATATTATTTAGAGATACTCAAATTTTTAAATTCAGAGAAAGATGGTACATATTTCTTTCTTTTTTTTTTTTTTTAAATATACTTTATTGGTATTTTACAGAGAGGAAGGGAGAGGGATAGAGAGCCAGAAACGTCGATGAGAGAGAAACATCGACCAGCTGCCTCTTGCACACTCCCTACCGGCGATGTGCCCGCAACCAATGTACATGCCCTTGGCCGGAATTGAACCCGGGACCTTTCAGTCCGCAGACCGATGCTCTACCACTGAGCCAGACCGACCTTGGCTATGGTACATATTTCTTGATATTTTAAAAGTAGTTCAGAATGAAAACTAACAATATTGGTATAGGATTTTTCTTAAAAAGTGCTTTATTTGCCCTAGTTGGTTTTGCTCAGTGAATAGTGTGTTGGGAAAATGTGGGCTCGATCCCCAGTAGAGGGCGTGCAGGAGGCAGATAATCAATGATTCTCTCTCATAATTGATGCATCTATCTCTCCCTCTCTCTTCCTCTCTGAAATCAATAAAAATATATTCTTTAAAAAAGTACTTTCTTTTATTTAATCTGACTTATTCCTAACAAAAATTCTGGATCCTTTCTGTTTAATAAATGAAGAAACAGGAAAATCAGATGAATTGTTTAAAATTAGTTAGCCAATAAGTAGCAAATCTAAAAATCAAACACCAGTTCTTGTCTTTTGTGTAATACCAGAGCTCTTTAACTAACTGCACTATTCTTATAAATAGAAAAACTATTTTGCACACTTAAGCATTGTCAATTAATATAGCTCTTTTAAATATGAGCATTTGAAGAAACATACATATGTAATAACCACAGCCTCCTATATTAAAGGTCAACATTATTTTGGTTATAATGTTAATAGTACAATATTGATTCTTTAAAGTATAGCAACTTGAAAAAAGAAAGGCCTAAATATTCTTTTGAATTTTGGAAAAAAGAATAATGACAGATGCCACTCAACTTCAAAATCAGAGCATTATGCAGGTTAGACTCCAGTTTTGCAGTGCCTTTGAGTGCTAGCAGGTGGCGTAAGTGCACCACAAGCTGTGCTGAAATGTTCATGCGTTTCTAGCATAAACTCTATAATTTTTTAACATTAAAATGTTAATGTAAACAAGTTTTAAAGCAGTTGTTACAATAATGATCAACATTGCTGCCATTTTTTGACTACTCATATGAAAAGCTTAAATTTTATAAATGCTACATTTTAAAATTTATTATTAAACATTTCATTGAAGGGAGTTTTAAAAGGGAAAAAAAATCTCACTATCCTAATGTAAAAACCATTCATTTCTTTCTACAGTATCTATACATATGTGCATATATTTTCATAAGTATGATCATAATGTAGGTCCATTCTATGGTTTTCTTATAAACCTCCATATTTTTAATAATCAGCATAAAATTGCTTATTTTACCAATCAAGCTGATAACCTAGTTGTTGATACATATTCTTCCCAGGGGATTATGGAAATTCACATTGCCATCAACATATAACCATTTTATTGGGTTGATATTTAATAATCAGTATTCTTTTAAGACTGCATTTGCATTTATTTGTTTTCTGTTTTCTCTAGTTCAAGTAAACATTCACAGTGCTTAAAAAAACAGTATACTCTCTCCAGTTTTCACTTATGAATTCATTCAGCAAATATGTGTTGCATGCTTTTTAAGTGGTAAGCCATTGCCAAGAACAAGACAGACATCATTCTTACCCTCAAGAGTTTGCAGTCTAGTGGGGAAAATGGAAAAATAAATACACTCTTTTGCTGTGGTGTCCTGAGGGAAGTGTAGGGTTATGGAAGTTAGAGAAAAGAAATAGATGGAATTTCAAAATCTTATTTATTATTTAGCCTTTTCTCTTTTTCATGTAGTTATGACTCTTTCTTATTCTTAGTGTTCTCCATGAAAAAATAATCTGTAGTTTACCCTATTTAACTGTATTCTAGTGTCTAACTTATTCTCCTTGATCAAGCCAGTTCATCTCTAGATAATACCTTCAGCCATGCCGTAATTCTGAAAATTAATGAGTGTATTCATTTAATTTGTCATTTCCCAAAATGTGTTTTAAGGAAGACTAATTCCATGAACTGTCCCTTAAAAAGTAGTATCTGAGGTCAAATAAATGTGGGAATCTACCTAATAAAAGTATGCTAATTGACTGTATTCAATACCCACCAGCCAATCAGGAGTGAGTATGTAAATTAAACCAAAGATGGTGGATTAATTTGCATATGCAGGAGTGAGTGGCTGGGGACAGGGCAGGATGCCATGGTAACAGCTCAGGCCTTCCACACCACCCCAGACCTCTGGGCAGTGTGGGAAGGCAGAAAGGTGGCTCCAGGCCAGAACAGGAAGGTGGTTCTGGCAGCCAGGGGAAGGAAGGCCCATTCTTGCACGAATCTTTGTGCATCAGGTCTCTAGTCATTACATAACAACCCTGCATCTTGAAATTTCAGAATGTTTATTAGCATATTACCTCCTCTAAGAAATCCTGCTGTAGGGAATCCAGTCTAACTCAACATTTCCTGAATGTATTCAATAGACAGTCTTTTTATAGAAATAATTCTTAGAAGCCTGTGGGTTAGTATTGTTATTTTGAGAAATGAGCTATGTCATTTCAAATGTTTTGATCCTTTGCTCCCTTCATGAGAGATCTACAATTTTTAAAATAAATGCTCCTAAACTAGTTGGAATAATAGAGGGTCTCATAATTGAATGATAGAAATTCCTTATGTTTTATCAATTTATTCCTATATTTCAACTTTACTAATGCTAATTGAGTTGAATTCTATTAGTTAATGCTACTCATAAGCAACCTAATTTTATTTATTTAAGAGACATGCCATTGATTCTTTCAAGAAAGGTACTAATGCCCAGAACTTTCAAAGATCACCAAACAGTTTGCTCCCCCTTTTTCTTCCATGAGTAAGATCAGGCTGCATAATGCATGCTGTTGCTAACTCATGTAGAAAGGAGTTTGAAAAGGATTTCTTGTGCTCATTTTAATGTTAATTTAAATAATTTTAATACTGCTTTTTCATTAAACTAAGTGTATGAAATAATCTTTTTCAAATCAATTTTTTCTTTTATTTTTAAGGTTAAACTTTCCAGTTTGAATTTAGATGATCATGCAAAGAAGAAACTCATTAAACTTGTAGGAGAGCGATACTGCAAGACCACAGATGTGCTTACCATCAAAACAGATAGGTAAAAGAAAGAAAAATTCAGCCCATCAGCCATGTGTTGCTTTATTGCTCTTCCATATCCTGGCAGTTCTTCTTAAAGAAGTTACATTGAAAATAAGGATAGTCTTTTATATTAATTTATATTAGCTTTGTTAGGTCAAGAGAAGTTGTCTAGTCTATATTTTGAATGTCCTCACACTAGACTACTATTACTATACTATCTTGCCTGGAGAGGCTTGCCTGATGAGTTAAATTATTTGTTGTTGTGATTTTTAACCTTGATGTTAATACATCCATATATATAAAACTCAGAGAAGAGGTTAAAAGAAAACAAAAGTATAATTTGTTAGCGGTTAATGCTTAAACAGGTTTTTACAAAGTCAGAGTATATAAAAATCTCAAAGTTCACAATTAAAATTATTAAATAACTAGAAATTTAATTTATCAATGTACTTGTATAAATAAGCAGAATTTCAGTGCTAGCATAGAATTCATTAAAAGTAGCATTAAATTTATCTTATATAAATGTATAAATTAAATCACTTGAAGTAAAGAAAGATAATTGTTACGATTTTACTAAATGGCTACTTTAATTCTAGAATTATACTTTGGCTGTTTATAAATTATGTCAAAATATAAAAGACCTGCTTTTAGAGAAATCAATTGGGTAGCTATCTTCTCCCCGCTTCCTGTCAGCTTCAGAGCATTTGGAAGTGTCATTATCACTTAGGTCTTTAACCTGCTTGGGGGTGGGAAGGAGCCTGACACATATTGAGAGGGCAGCAGTGTGGAGGTGGAAGTAGTGAATTACATAGGTTATTCTTATTCTAAGAACAAGTTTTATAAAGCAGGCAAGGAATATCTGAATGTAAGTTATTCTTTTATATTTAGTATTTATTTATTTTGCAAATAATTCTGTGTACTGAATTTTAAGATTTTTCACTTCCTCCCTCTCTCTCTTTTGAAGGTGCCCTTTAAAGAAGCAGAATTATGATTATGCAATGTATCTGCTAACAGTTTTATACCATGAGTCTTGGGTAAGTGATTATGTGAATGTTTAATCATTTTGTCTGCAAATTAGGTGATGTTTTTACCTTTCAAAACAGTCTGTGTGGCAACTACTCAATTGTGTGTGTGTGTGTTTTTTAAAAAATATATATATTTTTTTTATTGAGTTCAGAGAGAAAGGAAGAGGGAGAAGATAGAAACGTTAGTGATAAGAGAAAATCATTGATTGGCTGCCTCCTCCACGCCCCCTACTGGAGATTGAGCCTGCAATCTGGGCTTGTACCCTTGACTGGAATCAAACCCGGGACCCTTTAGTCCACAGGCATGAAGGAAGCTTTTTAAAACTACAGATGCCCCTATAAAATCAAAATCTCAGCAGTGAGGCTTGGACTTGTATCATTTTATTTTTTTATTTTTAAAAAATATATATTTTATTGATTTTTCACAGAGAGGACAGGAGAGGGATAGGCTTGTATCATTTCAGACTCCACAGGTGATCCTGATGCTGAGCTCTAATTGAAAATAAGTTCCTAGTTTCTGAGTATTGCTAATAAAGCAACTGATTAGAAGGATGGTATATCTCTTTTAAGATGGTTTTTTTAAACACGTATCTAGTATTAGAGTTGAGGGTGTGGATGGAAATATAAATGAGAAGTCTAGAAAATGGAGACAGACATGTGACAGAAAATATATTTTTTACTTGAAGTGGTAGACTATGGCAGCTGTTCTAGATTCCTGAATTGGAAAAACAATACAGTGAGGGCGACACTTCCCATGTCTCTTTGCCTTCAGGCAAGATTTCCTTGCACTTCTCAAGTTCAAGAGCCTACCACAAACTCAAAGGCTTTTTAGGAAAGTTTGTGTTCTTTCCCACCCCGGGGCTGAAGCCATGAACTTGAGCATTATTATTCTCTTTTCTTCCCTTATCTTCTCCCTGATGTCTAGTCACTAGGTCTTCTCAGTGTTAGCATTTAAATATCTGTTAAACTATTTTCTCCTCTTCATCCACACTGCTACTACCCAGGTATGGATCTTCATCTTTTACCTCAAAACTGCAATAGCCTTATTGATTTTCCTGCCTCATCCATCTTCCATGTTGCTGTTAAAGTGATTGTTCTAAAAAAAAAAAGTCTCTTGTGTCATATTTCTTTATAACGTCCTTCAGTGATTCCCCTTTTCCTAGGATTAAATGTAAACTCCTCAACCTGTCTGTTCACAGTCATTGCTACCTCATTATCAGCTACTCAGGAAACGTGGGTTATATATCTTATACCTCAGCCATACAAGCATAATGTGTTCTTTCATAACTTTGCATATGCTGTTCTTCTTTGCTTATAATCTTCTATTTTTTTTTCAAAATATCAGCCTTATAAATTCATATGAATCCTTTAATACATCTCAGATGTTACCTCTCATATGTTTCCTGTCTATCCTTTTCCTCTCCTCCCTCCTTCAGTTACTTTTATGGTTGTTGTCTGTGCATGTCTGCCTAACTCCATCAGACTCCCAACATCACTGAGGACAGGCACTGTACATTTTATTCATCTTCCTATTTCTAGCATCTAGTACTGTCTGGCATAGCAACAATCAGTAAAATTTAAAAAAAAAAAAACTGATTTCAATTGAATTGAACTTCTTGACATATTAAATAAAAATTTAGCTGTGGTAACTGAAAGAATTGGCAATAACTTTTTATTCATTATGCATATTTATCTATTTTTAAAATTATTTTCAAATAATTTAGGGAATTTTTAATGGTCAAACTGTTTTCCCTCATATAGCACAATGTCTTTCTTGTAATCATGAGAAGTGGAATATTACTGTGATTCATGTCCTAGGCAAAGGGAATTGTAAATAAGATGTTAGAAGGTGACAAATGTGTGTTTTTAGTGAAACAGATATTTCTTTGCTTTCTGTTAGAATACACTGACCAGGGCATGAATTAGCTATTATTATATGTTGTTCTTTGTATTGAATTTATGCTTGCAAGGGAAAGAGAGAAATAGGTTCAAATTAAAGTATTCTTTTGTTCTTTTTATATCCCCTTTGCCATGTCTCTGTGTTCCCTGGAACACGTTGTTCTGCCACCAACAAGCAGTGTGATTTGGGGCACATTGTTGAGTTGCCCCGGCTTCAGCTTCCTGCTCTGTGAAACAGATGGGGTAACACTATTACCTCATAGGAATCCTGGGAAAGTTCAAGGAGTTAATATATGAAATGTGCTTAGAATAGCAAGTACTTCAATGGTTCTTCACATTCACCCCATGCCACTCTCCTTCTCAGGCCTGCTTTCAGTTCCCTGAATGTACTGAGCTCTTCCATAGGCCTTTATCGGCTTTTTCCTCCACGGGGATCACAGTCTTCATCTAACTGCCTCCACTCAGCTCCATGTCTCCTCCTAGACTGGCAGTTCCAGGCCAGCACCATGCCCGGCGCAGTAGTTGTACAATCAGTATTTACCGAGTGAATTAAAGTGAAAGAATTGGGCCAGCTGTGGAAAAGAGAACAGGATCTGCGGAATGCAAGGTGCTTCCTCTAGACCAGTGGTCGGCAAACTCATTCGTCAACAGAGCCAAATATCAATAGTACAATGATTGAAATTTCTTTTGAGAGCCAAATTTTTTAAACATAAACTGGATAGGTAGGTACATTGTTATTAACTTAATTAGGATAGGTGGTATTTTGAGGAAGAGCCACGCTCAAGGGGCCAAAGAGCTGCATGTGGCTCGCAAGCCGAGGTTGGCTGACCACGGGTCTGGGGTGACTGTAGTCAGAGCAGGCTCTCTCACTGTAGGAGGGAAGAAAAGAGAGACTATACACAATATGGGTATGTATGTATGTATGTGTATAATATCCACCCTTACAAATTAAATGGTGCAGTTATAAATATTCAGTGGTTGAAGTATTAAAATAGGTATCAAATTCTTTGCCTGAATGATCAGCTAGAGCAGTGGTTCTCAACCTTTCTAATGCCGCAACCCTTTAATACAGTTCCTCACGTGTGGTGACCTCCAACCATAAAATTATTTTTGTTGCTACTTCATAACTGTAATTTTGCTACTGTTAATGAATTGTAATGTAAATATCTGTGTTTTCCAGATGGTCTTATGTGACCCACAGGTTGAGAACCGCTGCTGTGGAGCCTAAGACCATTGGAAAAAACATTTATATTACTATTCATTAACAGTAGCAAAATTACAGCTATGAAGTAGCAACGAAAATAATTTTATGGTTGGGAATCACCACAACATGAGGAACAGCATTAAAGAGTCGAGGCATGCCGAAACCGGTTTGGCTCAGTGGTAGAGCGTCCGTCTGCAGATTGAAAAGTCCCAGGTTCGATACCGGTCAAGGGCATGTACATTGGTTGCGGGCACATCCCCGGTAGGGGGTGTGCAGGAGGCAGCTGGTCGATGATTCTCTCTCATCGATATTTCTAGCTCTCTATCTCTCTCCCTTCCTCTCTGTAAAATACCAATAAAATATATTAAAAAAAAAAAAGTTGCGGCATTAGGAAGGTTGAGAACCACTGGGATAGAACAAGCAGTGGTATTTTTATTGTCCACCCAGTATTTGACTATGCTATTGTTTATGCTTTAAAATTAATACACTTACCAAAAAATCCTAAAAAAACAAACACACACACTCTCTCTCTCTCTCTCTCTCTCTCTATATATATATATATATATATATATATATATATTATTGATATTTCACAGAGAGGAAGGGCGAGAGAGAGAGTTAGAAACGTCGATAAGAGAGAAACATCGACCAGCTGCCTCTTGCACACCCCCTACCGTAGATGTGCCCGCAACCAATGTACATGCCCTTGACCGGAATCGAACCCGGGGCCTTTCAGTCCGCAGACCGACGCTCTACCACTGAGCCAAACCGGTTTCAGCCAAAAAACAAACTCTTAAACAACTGCCCACTTTGCATCTTGGGATTATTTTAGAAGCTAAAATTTTGACTGAATTATAAGTTATACATCATAAATAAAATTTAATCATAGCAGTATTTTTACAATGGAGTTAGAAGGACATGCACGATGTGTCACCAGTACTGATTGGTTAGCTTGAGGTGGTAGAATTATAGGTTATTTCTTTCTGTTACTTTTCAGTAATTTTCATCTTTTTGTGGAAGCTGTATATGGAACTGCAACCTGCTGATTGTATATCTGAAATCAGTTCTGGATAATTATCCCTTTAGCATTAACCCCTGTTTTTAGAGACCCTTACTGTAACAATTAATTTTTGCTTAAAGACATTGACATTAAAGAAAAACGTCTGTGTTTTTTTAAAGGAAACTTCCAGAAAGGCCATTTAAAGTCACATAAATGTAAAAATTTCAAAATTATTAAGTATGACATTTTGGAGATATCACTTATTTAGAACTAAAATTGAGCCATTTTAACTTTAACATTTTTAACTGAATGTGTCATGTTTCTAGAAATGTCTTCTCTCTCTCTCTTTCTTGTTAATCCTCACCCAAGGATATTTTTTCCCCATTGATTTTATTTTATTAATTTTTTTACTTGGTTGAATTTTTTATTTTATTAATTTATTTACTTGGTTGAATTTTTTATTTTATTACTTTTTTTACTTGGTTGAATTTTGTATTTTAACAGTATCCAGCGAAATTACCCTTTAAAAGTAAAAGTAGAACTGAAACCGGTTTGGCTCAGTGGTAGAGCGTTGGTCTGCGGACTGAAAGGTCCCAGGTTCGATTCCAGTCAAGGGCATGTACATTGGTTGCGGGCACATCCCCGGTAGGGGGTGTGCAGGAGGCGGCTGGTTTCTCTCTCATCGACGTTTCTAGCTCTCTATCTCTCTCCCTTCCTCTCTGTAAAATATCAATAAAATATATTATATAAAAAAAAAAAAAGTAAAAGGAGAGCCCTAGCCAGTTTGTCTCAGTAGATAGAGCATCAACCCTCTAACTGAAGGGTCCCAGGCTAGATTCTGATCAAGGGTACATCCTTTAGTTGCAGGCCCAATCCCTGTGCGATCTGTCTCTCTCACATCTCTTTCTCTCTTGGTTTTTCCATTGAGTGGATGGAAGGGAAAGGGGAGCGAGGTAGAAAGAAACATCGATGTGAGGGAGACGCATTGATTAGTTGCCTCCCACACTCTCCCTGACCAGGATTGGGAATCAAACCTGCAACAAAGGTAAGTGTGCTTAACCAGGAATCAAATCCGAGACCTTTCCATGTAGAAGCTGGTGCTCTAACCATTGAGCCATGTTGGTCAGGGCTGTCTGCTATGTTTTAGTCTAAACCAGTTACATCTCATTGTTTCCCATGTTTTGTCCTTTTCCTCTTTTTCCCAGTCTGTACCTTCTCCCAGGTGATGCACTCTATCTTAAATACACTGTCAAGTTCAAACTCTTATCATCAGGCCTCTCTCCTGAACACCGTGTTAGTTGAGACCCCCTGTTGCGAGCCATGGAAACTCACTCAAGCTGGCTTAAGCAGAAAAGTTACAATTGCAAGGATCCCACAAAGTCTCAGAAATGGGCCTGAACAGAAAAAAGACTATGCGAGGGCTATTTTTATTCTGCCGGCTCTGGCTCTACAGGCAGCTGCCTCTCTCTTTTTTTGGGAGGGGCGGGGGGTGTCTGAAGACTGATTTCCTCTCCTCCTCCAGTTTATATTGTCAGAAAGGGTGAGCTTCACTATTTCACAAACTTATAGGACTAGTCATCCCGGGGAGAGAGAAGGCCGCGGTGAGGAAGAGGGGAGCAAAGGAACAAAACTAAGCTAAATGTAATTCTCTCTTTGGATTCAAACCCCAAGGGAGGGGCTCTGCTTCAGTCAGTCATTGTCCAGTAAGTGGCCAGATGGGCAAGATGATACCAAGGCAAAGCTGTCAGCAAATAATCTGCATGTAGGAAGTGCTAATTGATAGAATGAATGAATGAATGTGCTCACCTAAGTTAGGCTTGTGAGTCAAAATACCACAATGACGTTTTTGTGGTTATGATTTTTTAAATAGTCCCTTTTTTAAAAAGAAAAATACTCTATTATGGATAAAATGACAAAATCTGAAACTTCCATCAAAAATCAGTGAAAGCATGATAAGGAAACTGCTTTTCTATATGCTTTTATAGAGAGAAGCATCTAAAACTCTGAGTTGGCTATGAGTTGATTGTTGAAACTGGATGATAGGTGCATGAGGTTCACAGTGCTGTTGTCTTTACTTTTGTATTTGTTTGACATTTTCTATAATAGAGTTTTTAATCACAAAAACAGAATTGTATTTAGTAGAGTTAAAGAGCCTCATAAATGATTAGCTTATACATTAAATTAATTTTGTTCCAGTGTCTGCATTATCACATTTGAATAATACGGTTTTTGTTTTAGCCAGCTCTGTTCTTTATTTCATCTGAAGGGTGATTTCAGCAGATGCCCAATATGAACAAGCCAGTAAATGTGCCTTTTACCTAAAACGTTTGGATATGAATTAGTTCTTAGCTAGGGTGCCTAGAGACGCCGAGCTTCTCCTAGTACTGCCGGGTGTATAGTAGGCTCTCAGTAAATGTTTTTTGAAAGGGTGGCTCTTAGCAATCACAAAACAAAAAGGAGCTTTGTCTATTGAGCTGCTTTGTTAACATTTATTTAAGAAATCTTGTTTCACCGAAACCGGTTTGGCTCAGTGGTAGAGCGTCGGTCTGCGGACTGAAAGGTCCCGGGTTTGATTCCGGTCAAAGGCATGTACATTGGTTGCCGGCACATCCCCAGTGGGGAGGGTGTACAGGAGGCAACTGGTCGATGTTTCTCTCTCATCGACGTTTCTGGCTCTCTATCTCTCTCCCTTCCTCTCTGTAAAATATCAATAAAATATATATTTTTTTAAAAAGAAATCTTGTTTCTTTGTTTTTCCTATGTACTTTTCCATCATTTGAATTTTGTTGATTGTATCACCGTAGTATAATTTTTGAGATAAATGAAGAAGGAGGGTGCTTGTGATTGTTCCAGGCTCATCTAGCCACCGAGGTCTAAGGGAATCAATATTATGGCACATCACATCTCTAACACACGTTGGCAAATCAATGTAGAAACATATACCAAATGTCAGGAGAATATAAATAAAATATTGGAAATTATTATTACTTTGGTTATCCCCTGTTTAAGCACTTGTTTAAATTTATTAAGAAAGTCTTGATAAATCTAGGTGAAACATTTTTTAAAACATAAGTAGTCTTTTTTAACTTATTAATTTATTAATCTCCCTTTGTCAACTTATTAATTACTTGATTAAAAATCTCTGAACAACTTCTAGCAGTCAAGCATGAGATAGAGAAACTATTTTACTGAATGTTTTCTAAGATATATTTGACTTCTTAAATATGCTTCTCTTGTAAATTACAATTATGAAGAAACCATGACATTGTCTTGAAATGTTTAAAGCATTTCTAAGGGTAGATAAGACCTTTTAGAGCATTTTTTAAAAGTGGCTGACATTTCTTCCTCAAATATTACAGTTAAATTTAGGTGGGGTAGGGTAATTTTTTCAGTTTATTTTATTTTATTTTTTTAATGCACAAAATGAAAATTTGCTGTTAGAAATTATTTGCCATAGTATTGTGTGGGCAGGGCACACCAAGAAAAATTTTACATTATTTTTGTTCCCCTCAGGCAAACCTAAAGCCTCATTACCAGATAAGAAGGTGGCATAGAGTTGATTCTCAACCAGATATTTCTGTAACATAAGTTGAGACATCGTCCTCAGCCATAGATTCAGTGCAGAGAGGTGGGCAGACAGTATAGGGAGCTGTGAGTACAGATGCGCTATATTGGCTAAGGAATTTGGTGATCAGAGGAGACACTCTCCATCCTATTGGTTTCTCTTGGAGGAAAGAGGGTACTCAGTTTGAAGTATGAGTGGAAGATTTCTTCTTGGGGGTTTCTGTGGTCGGAACCTCTCTCCTGGGGTTCAGTGGGGTTTGCTGGGTCATTGGCATCCCCAGTGGCCTGTTTGCGCTTAGTAGGGTTCTTCTTTTACCCTCTGAGGGACAGATCTCCAGTACGTTTCTCTCTTTCGAGGGGGGTGAGGATGGGCGGAAGGCATGGTGAAACTGTTTACCTCATTCTTGCTGCTTGGAGGATGAGGTAAACAGTTTAACATTGTAAGAGACCTGTCTGCTTGGGTGGGGGTCTCTCTTAAGAGGAGTTTTCAGAAATAAACCTACCTCTCTTTTAATACTTTAAAATGATATAACTTTGGGGATTAACACCTTAAAGTTGTAAGGGTAATAGATGATTTTATAGTAGCCTATAACTTGGAATCTTACCTGTTAATTTGTAAAGAACTGGGTTGGTGTTCAGCACTTCTTTGAAGCAGAGCATATTACTTATTAGCTGCATTGCTTGCTTTTCCACAGAATGTTACATCTTCATTTAAACCATAAGCTGAATTGTATTACCATGAAACCTACCAGTGTTCCCTCAATAGCATGGTAATAATTTTTGTAAGAAAATAAACAGTGGTAACAAAAATTATTTCCATTATAGGAACAGAAAAGAAAGATAATACCAAAACAAAATTCCAGAATATATGAAGTCATTATGATTGAAAATCGTGTATTATACATGTACTTTATATTTTTAATTTTATTATAATAATTGGTCTTTCCTGTCATGCCCACAGGCATGTTACAAAGATAAATACAGTCTCCACTCTCATTATTTTTAACCACAGAAATGTAAACTGTTGATGTGTTAGTGTTTAGAGACCAGAAAACTGCAAAAAAAAAGGGGGGAGGGGGTTCTCTGTATCTTTTGGAAAACAGTATTGCGTTATAAGTAGAATTAGAACTAGTGAGTTCTATGTGGAAACGGAGTGTCCACAGAGCAGTGTGCAGACCTGAAGCTGTTGGTGCTGGATAAAGGGGGAAATCAGGGTGTACATACAGAGTATTCCCATTTTTGCCAACTTCTACTCCACTATAAAACCCAATCTTTTCTTTGGATAATATTTCTCAGAATTCAGAACTCATTTTTTTCTTTCAGAAAACTGAGGACTGGGAGAAAAATATCACCGAAGCAGACATGGAAGAGTATATATGGACAAATAGCTCCTCAGAAAAAAATATCCTGGAGACACTTCTCCAAATTAAAGCCGCAGAGAAAAACCTGGAAGTAACTAAAGAAGAGCTCCTTGGCACTAAAGAGATTGAAGATTACAAAAAGTGCGTTGTGAGTCTTAAGAACGAAGGGGACAGTGAACATACTCTTTCTCAGTACAAAGACTCAGTGAAGAGACTCTTAAATTTGACATGAATTATGTAGAAAAATATGCTTGGTTTATTTTATGATTGATATATAATTATCTAATTTGATATAAAGTTGAAAATGTTAAAAAAATATTGTTTTACTTCTGAGTTTAAATTATTTCTTTCATGCTAATGCACAAAGGCAATGAATATTCACAAATTTTCTTATACTCTGGGGCAATCAGACTCATTAGATCTAGCTTTCTTCTGGTTCTAATGTGTTTTGATTTTACTTCTATTATAACAACTTTAGAATTTAAATACATATAAGAGAACTATTTTGTCACCTGCTACATTGTTTCCCTACACAGTAGCACTTACTGGATGCTTCTGAATTGTAACTGTGGTTATTTCAGAGTGAGGTCCCGGACCGGCCCGCTGCACCTCAGTGTTTTGCTTACATAACTGCTGTCCACAGTGCATTTCTGCAGATGTCAGTTCTGATTAGAAGCAGGTCATTGGGAATATTTTCTAACCTAACAAGTTGGTTCCATCCCTCTATTTTGGGGGTCACTTTATATTGATTAATTTCTGTTTAGCATCTTACTTTCTATTTCCTGGGCCTCATTTCTCCAAATCCAACTTGCAAATGGAGATTAACTGGTATTCATTGCTTGATTCCCCAGGGAGAGCTTCCACAGCTCAGGAAAGAGATGAGGCATAAGGGGTATAAATGGAGTAAACGACAGAGCGAGCACTGCCCTAAGCATTCTATTCCATTTAGCTGTCACCTCAGGATTTTTAAGTATAGCTGGAGGTCATTTCTTAGCACCTCCAAAGTTGTCCACACGTGATTAATTTAAAATCAAAATAAAGGCATTATTGAGTTTCTTTACCTATGACTTGTTTTAGAGCTCAGAATTAAAGGACATAAATGAAAACCAAAAGGAATTTCAAAAACAGTTGCCCTAAAGATGTGTATAAAATGAAGGTATGATTGGAATTAGCACGTCCAAGAGTTGGTAGGTTAGAAAGGTCAGCAATATGGCTTTGAGTACGAAAAGAAAAGAGGTATGTTGTATTTTATTGGATGAAAATACTGAATGAAAAGCAAAGTAGATAAAACTGAATTTTTAAATCAGGTTTGAAGCATACATGAGTGTATTGAAATGTTATATTTTTAGAGACTCAGAGTTAGGAAAACTTAGCTGCAAAAACAGGATTGAAGAAGGAACATTTGGAAGGAACATGTGAAGAAGTGGTGGATTAGGATCATCAGCCCTGTAGTAATAGCACAGTGCAGGTGTCAGCAGGGGCAGTAATTTTACCTAATAATAGGCAAACATGTAAATTGACCTTACCTCCATCACGCCCACAGCAATCAGAGTGAGCATGCAAATTAACCCAACAAAGATGGGAGTTAATTTGCATGTGTACCTGGGTCCTGGGAACATCTTTGGCACCCAGGTCACTGCGAGCAAGCCATCGGAGGGGCAGGGGCCGAGCCTGCGATGGGAGGGAAGGGGGAAAAAAATCAATGGAAACATATCCTCAGGTAAGGATTAAAAAGAAAGAAATGTCATATCCTATGAAAGACACGTCTTGAAAATTCCTAAAGAAAGTTTTCATTTTTTCATGGTGAAGGGATTAGAGTCCATGTTGATAAAAATAACTTGGTGACTGGCAGTGGCTGCAGCAGCGAAGTGATGGGGCTGGCTCCTTTCCCTGATCAGCCTGGTCGCCCCCCATGGGGAGCAGGCCTCAGCCATCAGTAGGACATCTCCTGAGGGCTCCCAGTATGTGAGAGGGAGCTGAAGGACCCCTCTCCAGTACACGAATTTCATGCACCGGGCCCCTAGTGATCTATAATAATAAAAGCATAATATACTAATTGGACCGGACATCCTTCAAGCCACTTCAAGGGAAGCCTGGGTTCTGGTTGCCTGTAGGCAGCCAGAGGGAAGCAAGCCCGGGTCCCAGGTGCCAGAGGGGAGCTGGTGCCGGCAGCCTGCGGAAGGAAGGCCCACTCTTGCAAGAATTTTGTGCATTGGGCTTCTAGTGTATAATAAAGAGTTTGACCTTTCCCGAAGGCCTGGCCTCTCCCTGTAGCTTCTGGGATGTAGTCTATGCCATACCTCCTAGAAGTGTCTTTGTTTAAGGCTAAGCTGCTCACAATGAATTTTAGGGTGGGGCTGGCCACACCTGATAGTCTTAGGCAAGTCAGAAAAACCAACCCTGTTATTTTGGGTGGGGGCTTTGAGTCATCTGGTAAATCAGTGCACCTGGCACCTGAGATCTATCACAGGTATCAGTCAATCATACCAATGTAATGGAGCCTCAATAAAAACTAAACACGAGGCTCGGGCAAGCTTTCCTGGTTGGCAGTACTCGGGGCATGTTAGATTCTGGAACGGGGAGAGGAATCCATCCTGCCTCCAGGGGTAGAAGACACTAGAAGCTGTGAGGTTTTTGTTTGTCAATTTGTTTTTGTTTTTAAATTCTTTATTGTTTAAAGTATTACATGAGTCTCCTTTTCCACCCCCCACTGACCTCTCCCCTGCCGCCTCCTCCCCCAAGCACAAGCTCTCCCCCTCTACTGCCTGTCCATTGGTTCTGCTCATATGCATGCATATGAGTCCTTTGGTTGATCTCTCACCCCCGTCCTTCCCTCATAGATTGTACAGTCTGTTCAAAGCTTCTGTGTCTCTGGTTTTATTTTTGTTCCTCAGTTTATGTTGTTCATTATATTCCACAAATGAGTGAGATCATGTGATATTTATCTTTCTCTGACTGGCTTATTTCGCTTAGCATAATGCTCTCCATCTCTATCCATATTGTTGCAAATGGTTTAAGAGCTCCTCCTTTTTTACCGAAGAATAGAATTCCATTGTGTAGATGTACCACTGTTTTCTAATCCACTCCTCTGCTGATGGGCACTTAGGGTTTTTCCAAATCTTAGCTATGGTGAATAGTGCTGCTATGAACATAGGGGTGCATATATCCTTTCTGGTTGGTGTTTCTGTTTTCTTGGGATACATTCCTAGAAGTGGCATTACTGGGTCAACTGGGAGTTACATTTTTAATTTTTTGAGGAAATGCCATACTGTTCTCCACAGTGGCTGCACCAGTCTGCATTCCCACCAGCAGTGCAAGAGGGTTCCTTTTTCTCCGCATCCTCTCCAGCACTTGTTGTTTGTTGTTTTGTTGAAGATAGCCATCCTGACAGATGTGAGATGGTACCTCATTGTTGTTTGATTGGCATCTTTTGGGTGATTAGTGACTGAACATGTTTTCATGTCTCCCGCTTTCTGAACGTCCTCTTTTAAAAAGTGTCTATTTAGGTCCTTTGTACATTTTTTGATTGGATTGTTTATCTTCCTTTTGTTGTATGAGTTCCCTGCAAATTTTGGAGATTAAAGCCTTATCAGAGATAACTTTGGCAAATAAGTTGTTTTGTTGATGGTTTCTTTAGCTGTGCCGAAGCTTTTTATTTTGATGTAGCCCCATTTGTTTATTTTCTCTTTAGTTTCCATTGCCCTAGGAGCAGTATCAGTAAAGATATTGCTATGACCTGTGTCTGCTATTTTGCTGCCTATGGAATCTTCTAAGATTTTTATGATTTCCCATCTTACTTTAAGTCCTTTATCCATTTTGAATTTATTTTTGTGTATGGTGTAAGTTGGTGTTCTAGTTTCATTTTTTTTTGCAAGTATCTGTCCAATTTTCCCAACACCATTTATTGAAGAAACTGTCTTGACTCCATTGTATGTTCTTGCCTCTTTTGCCAAATATTAATTGAGCATAATGACTTTGGTTGATCTCTGGGGAAGCTGTGAGTTTTGAACCTTCCTGGACTTCATCCTATGAGTTTCTCCCTTGGCTGATTTTAATCTGTATACTTGCTCTGTAATAAACCACAACTGAGTATGACAGCTCTCATTGAGTTCTGTGAATTCTACTGAGTTATTAAACCTGAGGGTGGTTTGGGAACCCCTTCCCTATCCGGAATTTAGAGTTGGTGTCAGAAGTGAGGGCGGTCTTGTACAGGACTGTGACCTTTAACCTTTGCAGTTTGGCTAACTGACCTGAAGGCTCTCGGACTGAGGCTTTGACCCTAAGTTGGCAAACTCTTAGAGTTGTAAAATTAATACAAAACTACCTCCAAAGGTATCAGCTGCCATCATTGTAATTTTAGCCATAATTAAACAGCACTGTTTGTCAATTAGATCCTTGTCCTTTAAACTATTAAGTGACCCAATATATATATAGTGAACATTACCATGTTCATCCTTATAATGAGGAAGGATTCTAGGAGGCACTGCTGTTGTTGATCTGCAATAATTTCTGACTTCAAACTTATATATATATTGATTTCAGAGAGAAAGGGAGAGGGACCGAGAGATAGAAACATCAGTGATGTGAGAGAGTCATTGATCAGCTGCCTCCTGCATACCTCCTACTGGGGATTGAGCCCACAACCCAAGCATGTGCCCTTGACCGGAATCGAACGTGGGACCCTTCAGTTTGCAGGCTGACACTGTCCACTCAGCCAAACCGGCTAGGGCCTGACTTAAAACCCTTAACTTACACAGAAGTTACTTAAACATGTAGGCTAAAAAATAAAACCTGTCTTCTTAATGATAGGGTGCTTTATTTCTTTCTTGGCATATATTCTTTCCAATATTGGTTAGTATTTCATAATAATGGATAATTACAGACAAACCCACAACAAAACTGACTACCTACAATGTTGGAGAGATATCAATATTGTGGTGATGGGTGTGACAACCTTCACCTTAGTTGTTGACTGGGCCCTGACATCTTTGTTTCTTAATGGTTTAAGTTCTAGTCAGGTGCGCTCTTTGGTCTCTTTGACTCCCATTAAGATGTGGCTCCCAGGCCTGGCTGTGTTTGATGCTTCTTGGCTGCCTCTGGCCTGGTTGCTTCTCCAGTCTAAGATTACTCTGTCTATCTGATGGTCAAAGGTAGGGGCTGAAGAAGAGGAGTATGAGTTTGTTTCCTTACAAAGGTAAATATATTTTCCCAAAATTGTGGTTATTTCTCTAAAACTATCAATTTTTAAGGAATGAATAAAACTCAGAAACTCTAAGGAAGAAAAAAACTTTATTTTCTAGCAGCCCTACTTTGTTGGGAAGCTTAAATATTTTTTATACATTTGAAAGAAAAGCAATCTTCAAAGAATGTATGTAGAAATAATTTTTAAAGACAGCTTTCTGAATTATGTATTTCAATATAAATTTAGGATAATTTAAATCTCAATAATCCCTTAAATAGCAGGGCCTTTCCCCCCCCAATGTAGTAAGAAGGAAATTGAACAAATTTATGATCCTATATAATAAAGAGCTAATATGCTAATTAGACCAAACAGCAGAACAACCATCCGGACGACCTTCTGGACAAAGCCAGAGCTGCAAGGGCCGAGCTGCTTGCACAGATTTCATGAACCGGGCCTCTAGTATTATTATAAATAACAAGTTAAGGCAAACTGATTAAATTTTTAAATTTCGACCTATTTGTGATTAATATTATGAGGGAAGAGTATTATTTTATTAATCTTACTAGGGGCCAAGTGCACTAATTCGTGCACCTTGAAAGGAACTGTGGGCCACAAGGCTGCAGTGGGCACAGGGGCAGGTCTCACTCAACCCATCCTCTACACCTCCGCCTGGCTCCTGCCGCGGCCCTGGTCCCGTGACCCTCCTCCTGCTGGTAGCCCCACTCTCGCCCCCGCAGCTCCAGCTCCCGCAGCTCCAGCTCCCACTCCCACATGCTGATGGTGCAGAGCAATTGGGGCCAGCACCAGCAGCGGGTGCCAGTGGGGCCGGTGCCGACAGTGGGTGCAAACAGTGGCTGCTGCCCTGATGGCCCCTCAGGAGCACAGGGAGGTGGAGAAGCCCTCAGGGGCAGTCAGGCCAGCAGCTGCTGTTCACACCCTCTGACAGTGCTGAGGGTGGTGATGGCGCTGCGTGCCAGCAGTGTGTGTGAGCAGGGCCAGCACTGGCAGCAGGTGTGAGTGCCCGGCGGGACTGCAGTGTGCAAGGAGCAAATAATTTCAGTAAGCACCAGAGGCTCGCCCTGATGACAGTACCCAGTTCCCCTTGGTCTGGTACCCCCACTCACCTGCTCCACCATCCCACCATGTTCTACACATGCCCCCTGGTAGTGCATGTCCTAGTGACCAGTTGTTTGGTTGTTCCCCCATTTGGTCTATTTACATAATAGGATTTTATATACCATATTTGCCGGCGTATAAGACGATTTTTTGGCCCTGAAAAATACCGTATTTGCCGGCGTATAAGAGACTGGGGGTATAAGACGACCCCCTAACATTTCCCCTCAAAATACAGAGTTTGTTATATACTCGCCGTATAAGACTACCCCCCACTTGGAGGCATATTTTTCAGGGCCAAAAAATCGTCTTATACGCCGGCAAATACGGTATATATGAGAAAATCATTAAATCTTCTATAGTCTTTGTGGTTATGGCTGTCAATATCGGTTCTCACGTTAAAAACAGTTTCAGGGGTGAGATTAAGGGCCTGTAGTTTAAGATCATTAGAGACTTAAGTTACAACTTTCTACATTTATTAAGAGTTAAGGGGTAAATCTGGTGTAAGAAGTGTACAGAGCTGGAATACCTAGTGTTACGCTTTGCATCTGAGTAAACTAAACCAGTAAGGGATGTAAACTAGAATTCCCAAGCTTTATTCAACAGAAGTTAACATAAAACTCAACAGATCTCCATGCCATAATTATTGAAAGGCGTGCTATCTTTAGAAAATGAAGATGGGTTAGGATTGAGAAGAAAGGAACATAGAAAACTATGTAAAAATCAGGAAGCATTTGCTCAAACCACTATAAGATTTTATTAATGAGTAACAATAATTTGACCTTGATGGTAGACAAATAAGATATAACAGTATTTTTTTCTCCCTGTATCCCATGCTTCTTAGGAAAATGGAGGCTTTTAGTCTAACAGTGATTTCAAGCGCAGACTTTTTGGGAACAGATTTTCTGTTAAGTCCTGGCTTCACTGTTTACCAGCTGTGCGACTCAAGGCAAGATACTTAGTCTCTTTTCTCCTCAGTTCCCTCATCTGTGTAATGGGATAATAGTAGTATAATGGTTAATAATGGAATACCCAACCTAGAATTATAAGGATTCAGGGAGTTAATACATGTATAGCTTTTAGAGCCAGATCTCTGACACGAAGCTAAATAACTGCAGATGTCAGAATTTTAGAAAATTGACAAAGAATACACTATTCAAAAAAAAAGTAAATCATAAAAAAGCAGTTCTGTTAAGTAAGCATTAGCATTTTTTTTTAGACATTGGTGGTGGTGGGCACATCCTATGCAATTATTTTTGAAACAAACTGCCCTTGTCTTACGGAAAACTAAAAATGATACTCTTGAAATCTTATAGTCTCTTACAACTTTTACTATTAAATTCTCCCTCAGAATGTTACGTTTTTCCCCCTTTGCCTGGATCCTGACTTTCTCTGTCCTGGTTTATACTGGCTCTGCTTCTTTCGACAGCATCCTGACGCCAGGAGGACTGTACAGCAGCAAAGAAAGAGGACAGAGGTACAAAGGGCCACAGGAACCAGCCATGTCTTTGAAATCACAGATGTCCCATCCGGTGTTCTAGCTTCGCTCTCAGATGTGTGGTTTCTGCTGCTGTGCCCTTTGGTTTTGTTCGGGAACTGCTTGCTGCTGTTGAGTCGGGATGGAATGGGCATATGAGAAAGTTTTGTGTCTAGGGGCACAAAGAAAGGAGAGATA
The DNA here is from genome assembly GCA_963924515.1 of Vespertilio murinus. Taxonomy (NCBI): domain Eukaryota; kingdom Metazoa; phylum Chordata; class Mammalia; order Chiroptera; family Vespertilionidae; genus Vespertilio; species Vespertilio murinus. The sequence continues at coordinate 163,298,734 of OZ004707.1, read as the reverse complement.
GTCTTGTTATCTGGGTTGTCGATGAAATCAGCACTGGGGGACACCTTATTTATTTTTGTGGCAATGGAACCGTTCGGGGAAATGAATCTTGCCCAAGAATCTGTGGTGAATTCCTCGGAATACCTGGCACTGGTGGCGTTAGCCAACTCCTGATGTGTGGTTAATGATGGAGCCTCCATTGATGGGAGCATTCGGTTTACCATGGTGGTTTGTTGTTTATCTAAGTTGGTAGCTTTTAGATTTCTTAGTCTGTCCCATCTCTCAGATGAAGAACGGGTATTGAGATATGTGGGAGGCGATTGTCCAAAAACCAGCAAATCGGGATCTATACCTGAAAGAGAAATAAGGTGTCATTCATTTTATTTTTATTTTAAAAGGAAGGACCATATTCCTGGCTGGTGTGGCTCAGTGGTTGGGCTTCAACCCAGGAAGCAAGAGGTGACCAGTTTGATTCCCTGTGAGGGCACATGCCCGGTTGCTGGCTCGATCACAGCAGGGGTGTGTGCTGGAGGCAGCTGATTGATGACATTCCTCTTGCATGGATGTTTCTATCTCTCTCCCTCTCCCTCCTCTTTCTGTAAAAATCAATAATTTTTTTTTTGTTTTTGTTTTTAAAGAAAGGACCATCAAATACAGTTTGGAGAAGTCTCAGGTTTTACTGGTATGAATTATTGAACTAAGATAATTGCTTATTTCTGAAAGGCTTAGAAGCATACTAGCCATATTTGAATTTATCTTAACTTTCCAGGACATTTCCTGTTATGAACAGATATGGCTATATCACGGAGAGTACTTCCTGTCTGCCAGTGCTTTGGGGCAACAGTGCTGAGTGTTGGTGCAAGAGCTACAAAAACAGTAACCATTTGAGAGATGTGGCACTTTTAAGTAAAGAAACAAAGTAGGTCCTGACAACGACATGCTCAGTGGTTGAGTATTGATCCACGAACCAGGAGGTCACGGTTCAATTCCCAGTCAGGTCACATGCCCATTTGGGAGCTCCATCCCCAATAGGGGGCGTGCAGGAGGCAGCCCATCAACGATTCTCTCTTATCATTGACATTTCTAACTCTCGCTCTCTCTGAAATCAATAAAAAACATTTTTTTAAAAAATAGGCCCTCAGCAATGTAACTATATTCAAATCATAAGCAAAACCCTACATTTCATCCCTTTCCAGTGCCTGTGGGTCCTGATTTTGTCTTCTGTATTTTCTCTTATTTTGTAAACTAACTCCTTTTCTTCTGACTTCAGACCAGTGTAAATATTGCTTTGACTTTAAAAGGGAAAAAAAAAACTGAGCAGCTTTCCAATAGTCCCCGATAGCAATCTCCCTCCCTGTACCCCTCTTCTCTCTCCTTTCCTCCCTCTCCCTTCCCTTCCCCAAACATTCCTATGTCCATTTCCTTCATTTCGGACTTTAGTTTTTGCCACCTTGCTTCTATCCTAATTATTCTGGCAAAACTATGCTTCTGGGGTTATTAGTAGTTTCTCGGGTCCTGATCACCTGTGTCTCATTGCTTTGGCTTCTCTCCTGTCCTTGATATTGCTGGCCACTCTTTTTTAAAAAATCCTTCCATCACTCTCGGGAGAGTGCCTTTCATCCCCCCCCCCCCCCCTTTCTTTTGCTGGTTCTTTTCTTGGCCCCAACTGGTGGTACAATTTTCACAACCTTTAGTTCTTGGTCTTCCGCTATATTTTCTCTTCGTCTCGTACCCACTCCAGCGAGACTCTTCTCATCAACTGTCACCACTGCAATGAGAGCACGGAACCCGCATGCCCGTTTTCCCCTCTCTCCTGAGTTCTCATCTCATTTCTCCTGTGTCTGCTGGAGGCAGACATGTCCCGTCATCACTGCACGTTCCCAAAGCCAGCGTCATTTGGTCTGCCTCTGTCTGACACAGTAGCATCGCTATTCTAGCATCATTCCTGGTGGAATCTGTCAGCCATGATTCCTCTCTTCCTATATGGAAAAAGTAACGGATGCTCTCCAGTTCCTTCCCGACATGCTGGTCACCATCCCTCCTCGTCATCGCACCTCCCACGACCTTGTCTGGATCCACAGCCTCCCTGACTGCATTGTCTAACCTGCATCCCGCACAGAGTTTTCTAGGCTCAGAGCACCAGACACCTCACCTCTTTAATGACGGCATTTTTTCACTAAGTACCTTTTCTGACCCTACTCTGCCCACAGCCCTTCCGTTCCCTGGCCTACCCCACTTCCCCCTTATTGTCCATGCAGCCCCAAACGTGCCCTGTGGTCGCCCGGCCAGTGTTCTTACTTCCCCATGATGTGATGGTGCGGAACTCCTTGCCCTGGCTCTTCCTTGGAGCCTCTGAATTACCTCGCTCGCTCTAGTCTCCCCTTCTTTTGAGCCTTTGTACTTATAAGACTTGTTGCACCAATTAGATTTTTAGACGTTAAATTTAATGGGGTGACATTTGTCAGCCTGATCATATCCAAAATAGATTTTTAAGGAGCTTGAAGGCAGATCTATGCTGCCGTCTTCTGCAATGTTGAGCACGGCCTGCACATTGATAAATTACCTTTTCTTGTTTATTAATTTGCAACTGAGATGATTATATACATGGACAAAGGACACTTAACATTTTTTTTTCTAAAATAAAATATACGTTGGGGCCAATGATATGCACTTGTTGCCCCTGACATCCACCTTGGTAGAGTCCGTGTATGCAGCATCAACGGCCCCCAGAACTGCCCTTTAGCTTTCTTTCATTTCGTGGTGGTACCCTCAGCCAGGCGGTGGAAATGCCTGCCTACGTTGGTTCCTGATGAGGGCTGTGTGATCTGTGAAATACGATGTTAACCTCTTGTTCAGTCACTTGATTTGTTATCACCTGGGATAAACTCATCATGGCTGAACTTGTCAAACTAAAGGAAATTAATTTCCTTTTAGTTTTCTATCCGGGATGCTAAAACCTGTCTGAGTGTCCAGAGTTCACTGAAAAATAATGACTTAGGGATTTCTTTGTGGCTGTTGCCAGCCAGTTTCTACGTTGCGTGCCTCTAGTAGGATATTACCAATACTCCTCAAAATACACACAGAATATAGATCGTTACCGTCCGTCACGTTATATAAAATGGCACTGGTTCCAGGCTCCAATATGCAGCTTTCCAGCGTCGGGCAGTGGATATGGAGGCAGTTGACATTGTCGTGCATAGGATCGTGGTAGAAGACAGCCAGGTTACAGGCAACTGGAAGGGAACAGGCAAAGTACCTCTGCAATGGTCCTGCCTTCTGCCCCTTTGATGAGCTCTGAGAACATACTTCTTTCAAGAACACTGGATTCACATGTGAACTATAATAACCATCCTTTTAAAAGAAAACACCTACTGATTTCTTCTAAGGCATCTTTCATATATTCCCTCCCACACGGCATCACCTAGAATCCTTTCCCAATCCCATGAAAAATTCGATTGGCTGCAGAAACCTCTGAGTGTGTATATATATATATATATATATATATATATATATATATTTAAAGAAGCGAAGTGGCATATGAGGAGATACCTGTATTTAAATATATACATATATATATATATATATATATATTTTTTTTTTTTTTTCCCCAGATTTTTAGGTGCGGTAGCCCTCTCAGAATGCTAAAGCACTGGAGTTCACCAGAGAAAGAAATAAGGAGTGCATTATTTGCTCATCTTCCTTTTTCTAAGTAAGATTAGTCCTTAAAATACATGATATTTTTGCTGGAAAACCTAAAGTCATATTTGTTGAATGCAGATCTTCAGTCTGTCCTCCCTAACGTGCAACACGTGTTTTCCCTGCTGCCGTGGATTGGACACATTTGATGGGGAATGTCCATTGGCCAAAAGGTATCACCTTCTCTAATAAAGTAAGATTACAGAGCCACGGTGTGCTACTACCAGGCCTCAGCGATGCCGAAAGCTGCTGCGGAATTGCTGTTGCTGAACCTGTACCCCTGCTTAAGGTTACCTGTGGGAGGTGCCTGTCCCCCATTACTCCTGGGACACCCATGTTTCTGCACTCTGCACTTTTCCAGAAGGAGAAAGAATGGGATGAAAGTCAGTACTACAGCTCTAGCTAGTTTGGCTCTATGACTAGAGCGTCAACCTGTAGACTGAAGGATCCCGGGTTCGATTCCGGTTAAGGGCACATGCCCGGGGTTGTGGGCACATCCCCAGTAGGGAACATGCAGGAGGCAACCGATTAATGATTCTCTCTCATCGTTGATGTTTCTGTCTGTCCTCCCTTCCTCTCTGAAGTCAATAAAAATATATTTTAAAATAAGTCATTAATACATTGCTAATACATTATAGATTACAAACGCATTCCCTAAGGTTGTGCTGTAAAGTCTAAAGGAAAGGAATAAAAAAATATCCAATTTTAGGCGTTAAATTTCTGATGAGAAAATTGATACTGTGAGGAACAGTTTGTTCATCTTCGTGTACATTTGGGAGTCCCCTCTGAGCAGGTTCGCTATTGCAGGATTGTAGCGTTTTTAAGTTCTAGCTTCCAGCTGGAAACTGGGAGATGTGTGTGTGCCCTTTCTTCTGGAGAAAGAGTCACAACCTGGAAGCCACAGCACACTTCCTGGAACTGGACTGGATGCTTGTAGTGTCCTGGAGGTCCAGAGGCCGGGCTGCCCTCGTGTTCAGAGGTAAATTGATGCCAGGAGAAAATGCAGAGAAGGTACGCCCTCTCCCACAGCCTGTCAGAGAAGGTGTCGGGAGTTTGAAGAACCTCTAAGGTGAAAATCTGGGCCCTAGCCGGTTTGGCTCAGTGGATAGAGCATTGGCCTGTGGACATAAAGGTCCTGGGTTTGATTCAGCTAATGGGCACAAGCCCGGGTTGTGGGCTTGATCCCTAGTAAGGGGCCTTCAAGAGGCAGGAGGTGCCAATCAGTTACTCTCTTTCATCATTGATGCTTCTATCTCTCCTTCTCCCTTCCTCTCTGAAATAAGTAAAAATATAATTAAAAAAAAAAAGAAGTGAAGTGGTACATGAGGGGATACCTGTATTAAAAAAAATGGATTGGCTATCATTTCAAAGATTTCCCTTTAATAAATTAATTGCTCTCTTCTGTGCCTGATTAACTTCTGGGGACTTAGCTTGTGACAGCATCACATACTGCGGTTTTTTGACAGTTTTTTAATTTTTTGATAGTTAGTTTAGATTCTCCAAGTAACTCTAATTTGCATCCCAAAAATCTTACATGTATGATTGGATAGAAGGCATTGGCAATTAATAAGTCAGAATCAAACCACGGAGAGAAAGTGTGGAACAGCCAAGAGAAATAATTTAAAATGGTGTGTTGCTTTGTTGCTTCTTTCTAAGTAGCTTTAACATCTTGGAAGAATGAAAAAGAAATGAAAGAAGCCTTTAGAAAATTGTAACTTAAAATTCTATAACAATGAAATATTTTCCTAAGTGCAGGCTTTGGGCATGTTCTATGGATGATGTTAAACCCTAATTCTGGATTGCAGACAAAACATATCTGTTAGGATATTTTGAAAATTATTCTCTCTCTCCTTTCTTCCTTTTCTTTTTTGTTTTTCTATTTGACACATACCTCCCTATTTGTTTCAAAATATGAATCCAATCTAAATTCCTGCTTAATGCATCCCACAGTTGGTCAACACAAGCAAACACATTTAAAATTTTTGAACTGATACCAATATCACCAAAAGAATGTTGAAAAAGAAATTATTATAAATATTTGTGACATTAAATATAGGAATATTGTTAGTTGACACTTGGAGAAATATTTGCATTTAGCACTTTAGTGAAGGAAGAGGATTCTCTGTCACCCGTAAACGCCATAGCATGCGGGGTCATGGCTAGATTTGTAAAGCAAGCCCACACTGTCCCTTACGGCAAACTCAGTCTCCATGTCTCTCCGTCCCCCCTCCTCTCCCTCATCTCAGGGCATCTTACCTAGCCGTCCCCAACTGCTCACTGGACCCTCTGCCCAGGACTCCTTACTTAGTCCTTCATTTTGGAAGTTTCCTCTTAGTTTTGCCCAGGCATCTCATTGACACTTACCGTCCCTCCTCAGACAGCAGCTCCTGCTGCATTTCTGGCCAGTGCTTTCAGAATAATACCTCAAGAACTGAGCGCCCATCTTCTGAGATTCCTCCAGGTCGACCAGAAGGCCCGGGAAGCGACGGATCCAGCAGTCCCTGTAAAAAACAGTGGGCGAGCAGAGGGCATCTGACGTCCACCCCATGCTCAGGAGCAAGATCACGTCCGCTGCCACCACCGCCACATGCATCTCCCTGGTGAGGCGATTCGGCAGGAAGTCTGATGTCCCGGCAGACGCTGGAGCTGAGCATTAGGGTTTAGGGCGGTTTCTGGACTTCAGGGCTGTTGCTAAGGCACAGCTTCCTTGGAACTCTTCTGGAGGGTCACGTTCCAGAAAAACGAGGTTGTTCTTTGACGGCATATTGATTTTTCTTCTGTTTCTTCCCAGGTGAACCCCAGGTGAACAGTTGCTGTGCTGGTGTTAAGTTCTGAACACTTTTCAGGCCATTTCAATACTTTGTCCTTTAGCCTCTTAAAGACGTGGGTTCTCTCCTCTCTTTTCCTTCTTTCTCTGAAAGTGAATCACCACAAACACCTTTTACGAAGTAAATATAAAGGCAAGTGGAAAGCCTAGCCAAGTGTCTTTCTGAGGACAACAATAGTTTAGTCATCTGACGTCAGATAAAGGAGGGATCCATTTCACCAGAAACAAGACATCGTTTTGTAAGGAGCTTGTGTGACTACGCGGACTGCCACCCCTCCCCAAAATCTCTTTTTTCCCCAGTATAAAATTTTTGTTTTCACTTAAAATACACAGAAGGAGAGAAAAAGAAAGAAACCTTAAAAGTACATGAAAGCTGAAAATAAAATTAAAGTTTTTAATTTTGCTGTGATTTTGAAAGCATTGAATGTGGATCCTGGTCACTTCTCAGGGCTAGGGCATTTTTTTTTTAAATTTATTTTTTTGCCAAGGTCAGAGAAAAGCTTTCTTAAAAGAAGACTACAGCTGAAACCGGTTTGGCTCAGTGGATAGAGCATCGGCCTGCGGATTCAAGGGTCCCAGGTTCGATTCCGGTCAAGGGCATGTACCTTGATTGCAGACACATCCCCAATGGGGGGTGTGCAGGAGGCAGCTGATCAATGTTTCTCTCTCATCCATGTTTCTGGCACGCTGTCCCTCTCCCTTCCTCTCTGTAAAAAATCAATAAAATATATATTTTTTAAAAACTACAAAGATTCTGCAAAATGAACAGCCTCATACTGTAGATAGAATACAACAACCATTGAGGTGTATGTTGTCCAATCAAAAATGAAAGTTATAATTCACAATGAAGATGGTGAAGACGTTCAAGTTGGGGGTTGTCCGTTCTGCTTTCTGATATTCATGTTTGGAAGTTATATAAAGTAGCCTTCTTGGTGAAGCCCATTCATAAAGACACAGTGTCTCCGATTGAAGCAGAGAGGTTGCAAAGAATGTGCATTAGGGAAATGGTAAAGTGTTTTTAAATTTATAAATATTAGTAAGATTACTTCCATGGCAATGCTAAACATTGAAAATATATTAAAGGTAGTGAAAATAGCCTCTGACTTTCATAAAGACTGTCCGTTTTATGGCCCATGATATTCAAGATGACATTAGTTCAAAGCATAAAACTGTTGCTTTTTTGTGTATCCATTTTACACAGAGCATCAGTGGTAATCAGCTTTGAGCATAAAGAACTACTCCTTTTTTATTCAAGTGAACTTTTCCTATCCTGGGATCTATATTTCTTCCCTACTTTTTTTGCACAATGACTCATTCACCGACTTGACACAAAAATGTTAACGTTCTTTGAACTTTCACCTCACCACCTGTTTCCTAATCATAGCCTATCACATCTTTAGAGTTTTAGAAACGTAAATATTAATAATTATTCAAAAGACTGAATAACTTCAAAAACAAAACATTGGCCCTACCTGGTTTGGCTTAGTGGCTAGAGCATCGGCCTGCAGACAGAAGGGTCCCAGGTTCGATTCTGGTCAAGGGCACATTCCTCAGTTGCATGCTTGGTCCCCAGCCCTGGCTGGGGCTCATGTGGGAGGTAACCAATCGATGTGTCTTTTTCACATCGATGTTTCTTTCTGTCTCTCCTCCTCCCTTTCACTTTTTCTAAAAAACCAATAGAAAAATATCCTTGGGTGAGGATGAGCAACAACAACAACAACAAAAAATAAAAAATAAAAATTTACTTTCTTCCAAGCAATGATTACATTATGTATTAACTCCTAACCTTGCATAAGCCACATAAAATACACTAAAAATGATATATATTTTATTCTAATAAACTCATAGAAACCAAGTTTCAGTTGCTTACCTATAAGCAATCTGACTGTTGCATCTGTTCCGCGGGGAGAGAGGAGACAAGCTCCCTATTGGCAAGGTAAGGAGCCTGTGAACAAAAAATCACCCCTGTTTTTTTTAATGAGCGTGCATAATTCTGATTAGTTCATGCTATTCTAATTAGTTCATGCCCTGGGAACATGAACCAGAAAGACTACTTTCTAACCTCGTAACCTCCACATCTTTCATCACATCAAACGAGGCTTCTTTTGTGTGATATAATTCCTTAACGTTCTCATGTTTCCTGCAGGAATAATGGAACAATCCACAATTGTTCCATCCCTCTTGCTATCGAATGATGTTCAAGCGAAGGTCAAAGTTGCATTTTTGGAGGAGGACAGGGAGGGTGGGGTGGGAAGAGGACACATGTAATATCTTCAACAATAAAGATATAATTTAATTTTTAAAAATCTACAAAATTCCAACGTAAAAGCGTGCTTCACAATTTTGTAAACATTCTTTCGGTGACTACATAGATAGTGAGTCTTGGAATGACTTCTTAAAGCCAAGCATCTTGAGAAGGGGAGCTGGGGCACGGACTGCAGGGCACAGGGGGAGGTTCCACAAGGACCCAGAGGTGTGGCCCCACCACGTCTAGTCTGAAACGTGCCCGTGTGAGATGAGACTGCAGAAACCAGAAAGCAAATACAGCAGCTCTGAATAAAACATTGCTAAAGCGCTTTGAAATACCCAGGGTCTTTACACCATTGCCACGTGGTGATATATTGTACTTGTTTCCAACTGGGTACTCTTGAGAGAGGTTCAAAAATTAGACTTCTGCCAAAACCAGTTTGGCTCAGTGGATAGAGCGTCAGTCTGTGGACTGAAGGGTCCCAGGTTCGATTCCGGTCAAAGGCATGTACACTGGTTGCAGGCACATTCCCAGTTGGGGGTGTGCAGGAGGCAGCTGGTCCATATCTCTCATCGATGTTTCTAGCTCTCTATCCTCTCCCTTGCTCTCTGTGAAAAATCAATAAAATATATATTTTTTAAAAATAGACTTCTGCCTTAAAAGCCACTCATCTTTCCCAAGTGCCTGGTTCAATAGCTCTGGTGTGGGAAGCAGAATTCTTATTTTTATAAGTACGTGCCCCAGGGGATTTCCTGAAATGTTTGAAAAGCACACTGGTATAGGTGATTGAAATAAATGGAAGTTTTGTCTCTGTGTAGATGTTCAACCCAGTTTATAGAGAGCCATATGCTTTAAGAAAGGAAAAGTTGACTTTGCTTGTTAAAAACAGATTAAAAAGTTGTCCTAGCTCTTTCTCTGCCATCGAGGTGCATGTGTTGGCCTCCCCTTCACCATGTCTTCCCACAAGACTTTCAGGATCAAGAGGTTCCTGGCCAAGAAACAAAGTCAGAATCGGCCCATTCCCCAATGGATTCGGATGAAAACTGGTAATAAAATCAGGTACAACTCGAAGAGGAGACATTGGAGAAGAACCAAACTGGGCCTATGAGAACTCACTCATGAGAGATGACTCAGACATTTATGCTGTATCCAGGTTGCCTACACCTTTAAATGATTGAAAAGGTGCTACTGTCTGGACAGCTGGAGCATTTTAATTGGAGAATTAATGGACTTGTGATTTTGCTCTGTTGACCCCCTCTCCCCCCGCAATAGTACAGGATGGTTCAGTAATAAATGTGTAGATCTTAAAAAAAGTTGTCCTCGCCCTAGCTGGTTTGGCTTAGTAGATATAACATCGTCCTGCAGACCCAAGAGTCCTGGGTTCAATTCCTATAAAGGGCATATACTTCAGTTGCAGTTTCCTCCCTGGCCAGGGCCCTGGTTGGAACAAGTGCAGGAGGCAACCAATTGATGTGTTTCTGTCACATCGATATTCTTCTGTCTTTCCCTCTCTCTTCCACTCTCTCTTAAATATAATGCAGAAATATTCTCAAGTTAGGATTAAAAAAAAAGTGTTCTAGGAATATTGAAGGGACAGAACTATAAAGATACTTTTTAAGCGGTAGTGAAGTAATAGCATAGATTTACTAAATTCAAAAGACGTTTGAAAAACAGTCAATATTTTATTCTTATTTTAAAGATGCTAATTGTGTATTTACTAAACATTTTCACTTCATCACTTGATAAAATTGATACAAATTATTTTAAAGAAATAGGGTCTGAGAAATATAAATGCCATTAACTTTCTTAAAGTGTTTTGCTTTTATTAAGTTGCTATATATTCACTTAAAAGAACCAAACCATATAGAAAAATATAAAAAGAAATAAAAACTATTCAAGATCTTATAATCTTAACATTTTGGAAAATCCTTCTAGACATCTCTAAAAACCAGATGCATGTACACCATTTTGCGTGAATGGATTCATACTGGTTTAGAACCTGAGTTTTGTGTGTGTTTTTTTAATCCCCACATGGGATATGTTTTTACTGATCTTTAAAGAGGGCGAGAGAGAAACATTGATGTGAGAAAGAAGCATTCATTGGTTGCCTCCTGTATGTGCCCAACCCGGGACTGAACCCACAACCTAGATATTTTCCCTGACTGGGATTCGAACCTACAACCTTTTGGTATATGGCCAACTGAGCTGCCGGGCCAGTGCTAGAACTTGTGTGTTTGCTTTTTGAATCTAGTATCAATTTACATTTTTCAGTGTCTCTAAAGGAAGATGTCTCCATCAAAAGTTGTAATAGCTCTATGATATTTCATTCTCTGTATGTGTGAAAATTTGCTCCGCACCTCAGCTCCCTCAGCTCTGAAAGAGTATAAAAATAGTATTGTAGTCTATGTAAAGCCCAACCGTGCCTGGCACTATTATATATAACTAGAGGCCCAGCTCACAAAATCACTGCTGCCCCCCCACCCCCCATGATGCTTGCTGGACACTCATTGCTACTCGCTGCCCGCCACTGCTCAGCAGTCCGCAGTCCCACCCCACCGCCACCCTCTCCCATTCGCCGCCATTCCCCATTTGAACAATGCTGTGCTTGGGGAGGGACCAAGAGGTGGTCAATGCACCTCATGGCAACTGGTCGAGCGGTCATTCATGTCATTACGCTTATGGTCCTGGGCTTTTATTATATAGGATAACACTCAGTAAATGTTAGCAGCAATTATTATACATTGTTTTCCAATTTTTTTATTGCTAAAGAAAAATTAAGATAAACATCTTGTACTTACATTTTTCCCCCCTTCTAGGTTAAAAGGTTTATTTTCCATAAATTCTTAAAGAACTAGCCTAACTCTGTTTGATCAATATTTTAGTCTCCTGTAGAAAAGATGGCGATTCAATAAAGTGCTCGAAGTGAATTATGGTTGTCACAAAGGCCAGTCTTTGTTATTCAATGACCGGTCAATAACAGATCTATACAATTATGCCTTCAGGTGTATATATAAGCAATATTTTCATGAAGCTTAGAAATAATATTTTACAACCTTTGTAAATAAGAGAACGTATATTGGCCTTCTAGTTTAACAGAAAGCGTACTGTGCTCTTTTAAAAAGACTCAATCTTTTAAGATGCTTCCAGTTCTGAACGATGTTATCCTGTCGGGGCCAAGAAGCTTACGGGATCAGTGCCCAGTGTTGTCAAACTAACACCCCAGATTCCCTGTCAGAGCTGATCTCGCTCTGATAATATTACCAGGGCACGATTTGCCTTTCTAAAGCACATCATTCTTTGAGCATGACTTTTTTTTTTCTTTCCAGCCTGTTTTTCAAAGGCAAGAAAATACCAGTCCGAGGCATATCTATGACAGCTGGGAAACAAAAGTGCCATTGGTGAAAGATTCTAAAGGGGCCGAGGAGAGACTAAGAGCCTGTTCTGAGCTGGTCACTGAACCTGGCCTTGTCTCGGACGGAGGTACAAACACATCCCAGCTCCAAGCTCCTCTGATGCAGGAGGCACCTCCCCGCACAAGGTCCCCAGCTACAGGCCTGGTTCTGGGCATGGCACCGAATCTTCCCAAAGCAGTTGCTAAATTCATGAACCTTAGAATGTTTCAGTTGTACCCTCATTGAGGAGAAGCAGGAAAGGTCCACGTGAGGATGACGTCTTATTAGGGATGATAAAGGCCAGGGGAAACAGGTAGAAAGCTAGACGTTTTTTCATGGAATCTCAGAGGCAAGTCATAAATCCATCTTTATTTCCTTCGCCTTTTCAAAGGAGGCCAGAATCTAACTCGATATTTTTTTTCTATGCCTTTAAAATGTTAGTTGCTTATTCATGGTGGATTTTAAAGAAAATAATGGGTGACACCACCTTACTGCGAAGCAGCTAAGTCACATAGAGAGAGGCACCAACGGAGTCAGACAACATGTTGAGAGAATTTCTTGTTTCACAGATAGGACTTCCTTCTCTGGTTTTGAACTCCCCCCATCCTAAGTGGAAGTGTTAATCAGCATTGGAGGTATCTTCTGTTCGAAACAGGGGAATTGCACTTATAAAGAAGGCGTTATTTAATGACGTGTCATGCAAGAAGAATGCTGAAGCGTGTAATAATAAAAACGATGTCCAAACACATAAAAAAAAAAGAAAGAAAAGCAAAACACATATTCTCTCCAGGTTGCGGACTATTATGGTTGGTTCTCAAATCTTGGGGTGGGAGAGTTTTCAGGGGTGTTTTATAAGATAAAGAGTGACCCGCCCCTCCTCCCTCCCAATCCCATCCCTCCCCAGGATTAATTCATATCTCATGGCAACGCGAGGTCCTTCGTATTATTCGGGGGTGAGCTTTCTATTTGCAATGTGGGGGAGATGAGGAAGAAGTGGTCCTACCTTAAGTAGTTAGTCCTGTGGGGGTAAGGGTGTGGGGGAGGGGAAGGAAGGATGACCGGGTGGCAAGAAAAGCCTCCTCTTTAGGCCAACAGGAGCAAAAGCGGCCGGGCTTTCTGCCCAAGGAGAACATCTCCTAATGGCTAGTCCAACAAGCCGAAATAGGGAAAGCAACGGCTTTCCTGTATGTTAGAAAGTATTTTTAAAAGAAGGCACGAGATCTAACGTTGGTTGAGCCGTACTTCTTTCTTTTAACAGCATAAGTCGGATAACGGGCCGCCGCAGCAGCAGCAGCAGCAAATGCAAGCTCTCCTGCTTCCCAGGCCTTTATATGTCGGGTGCACCCCATGCTCCGAGCCCCGCAGAACCTGCTGCCAAACTGGCCGGACTTTCTGCAAGATGGCTCCTACACAATGACAAGTCCGAGGCTCAGCTGTCCGAGCCACTGGAGGCGGCCAGTGAGCCTCAGCCCTCCCCCCCCCCCCCCCCCGGACACGAAGCGGGGCTGGGCCCGAGGGGCGATCCCAGAGGTGATGTTCGGCTGACTCCCCGGACCCCAGACTTCCTTCACCCCTTTCCTCCCAGGCAGGCCAGTCCCTTTGGCTTTCCGTCTCGCCCCCTCGTAAAGCGGCGGCCTGGAAGAGAAAGCCGCCTGGCCGCGTCTCCTCCCCGGTCCCCGGGCGGGCGCCGCTGCAGACCCCGCAGCGGCAGAGCCGCGCCTCCCGCCGCCCGCGCCGCCGGGTCCCGGGCCCGCACCCGCCCGCGCTCCCGGGCAGCGGAGCCGGAGCCGGAGCCGGAGCCGGAGCCGGAGCCGGAGCCGGAGCGGCCGGCGGGCCTGCGGGCCGCGGGGGTCCTGCGGGCGGAAGTGCGGCGCGCGGCGTGGGAGGCGGGAGGCGCGGCCGGGGCCGGGGCCGGGCCCCCTCGCGGCTGACGCGGCCCGGGACGGACGGCCGCCTCCCCACGCCCGGCGCGCGCCCGCCGGCCCGCCTTCGGCGCCGAGCGCGCCCGGAGGACGGGGTCGCCGCTCGGGGGCCGCGCGTCTGAGCCCGGCGCCGGGGCCCGGGAGGAGGAGGAGGGGCTGCCGTGGCGGTGCCGCCGCCGCCGCGCAGATCGGCCGGGCGAGCGCGGGCGGGAGCAGCGGCCCTCGGCCGGCCTCCTCCTCCTCCTCCACCTTCTCCTCCTCCATCTCCTCCTCCTCCTCCTCCCCCCGTCCCTCCTCCGGCGCCAGCCCCCGGCGCGCCCAGCCGGAACCCGGCGGGCGCGGGGCGGAGAGGCGAGCGCGCCGAGCTGGCGGGCCCCGCCGCGGCCCCCGCGGGCCCCGCCGCGGCCATGTCGGCCGAGGAGGTGGTGCAGATCCGCCTGGAGGACCGCTGCTACCCGGTGAGCAAGAGGAAGCTCATCGAGCAGAGCGACTACTTCCGCGCGCTCTACCGCTCCGGCATGCGCGAGGCCCTGCGCGCCGAGGAGGCGGCGGGCGGCCCCGAGGTGCAGCAGCTGCGCGGCCTGAGCGCGCCGGGCCTGCGCCTGGTGCTGGACTTCATCAACGCCGGCGGCGCCCGCGAGGGCTGGCTCCCGGGCGCGCGGGCCGACCGGGCCGACCGGGCCGACCAGGGCGCCGGCGGCGGCGGGGCGGCCGACGAGGAGGACGCGGACGAGGCGAGCCTGCTGTCCGAGCTGGTGGAGGCGGCCTCCTTCCTGCAGGTCACGTCCCTGCTGCAGCTGCTGCTGTCGCAGGTGCGGCTCACCAACTGCCTGGAGCTGTACCGCCTGGCGCAGGTGTACGGGCTGCCCGACCTGCAGGAGGCCTGCCTGCGCTTCATGGTCGTCCACTTCCACGAGGTGCTGTGCAAGCCCCAGTTCCACCTCCTGGGCGCGCCCGCGCCCGCCCCGGGGGACGCCAGCCTGAAGCAGAGGCTGCGGGAGGCCCGGATGACGGGCACGCCCGTCCTGGTGGCCCTGGGGGATTTCCTGGGGGGGCCCTTGGCCCCACACCCCTACCAGGGCGAGCCCCCGTCCATGCTCAGGTACGAGGAGATGACCGAGCGTTGGTTCCCGCTGGCCAACAACCTGCCCCCCGACCTGGTGAACGTCCGGGGTTACGGCTCTGCCATCCTGGACAACTACCTCTTCATCGTGGGCGGCTACAGGATCACCAGCCAGGAGATCTCCGCCGCGCATTCCTACAACCCCAGCACCAACGAGTGGCTGCAGGTGGCCTCCATGAACCAGAAGAGGTAAGCTCCCAGCGGGGCGCCGCTGCCTTCTCCCCCATTTCCCGAATATCTGTTGGGCGGGCACAGGAGGCTGTGCCGAGGTGGGAAGGGCACTTCCCAGGGCTGCTGTTGGCCTGGATTCTGGCAAAGCTCCCAATGAACCGAGGCCTTTAAAGGAAGAACAGGCCCCAAGGAAGTCTGCAGGCCGAGCGGTTTCCTTGCAGGTATTGTGCCTGTAAGGCCAGCTGCGTTCTTGGCCTCCATCCCAGTGGAGGGAAAAGCATGCTGTGGCTTCCTAAGATGCTTACAATGGTCTTTTAATTTTGCTTTCATTTTTACCTTTTTTATTTTATTTTATTATTTTTTAGGCTCTGATACTGGTGACACGTTGGGCAGGAACCCGTAACACTGACTTTGGGGGATTGCTTGTTGATGTTGTCCATTGACTTTTGAGCCTCCCGCACTGGAGCGCCAATCTGTGATCAGGAGATGATATTTGGGGTTGTATTAATGTTACCTGTATAGGACTTTCTTATTTCGTGTCCTCTCTTTTGCATCTCACCTCCTCCCCAGATTGCCATCATTGTTGACCCAAAGCTGGAGTCTGGAAGTGGTCGCCTACCCTATTCGATTATTTCCACCCACCCCAACCTTCCCCCTTCCCATCCTGCAAAACCCTCCCAATATGAACTTGGGTGACTTGAACAAAGGAAGAGAAAAGGGGTGGGGGGGTGGTAGAGAAAGGAATAGGAAAACAGGAGCAAAGCGATACAGGAAGAGGTGGTAGGAAATAAAGATGGCAGGGCCCAAGATGACCCAGAGCCATTCAGAAGTGGGAGAAGAATCAATGGAACCCAAGAAAGGACAAGAATACCCTTTCTTCTGGTCCACCTGTATCCATCTCTGGCGCCCCGTGCTTCCTGCCCTGATGTGTGAAGCAAGGAGTCGGGACTCCCCACTTGTCAGAGAAAGTCTGAACAGGGTGGGGAAGCCATTGCACGTGTTCACTTCACTTGAGGGCCAGGCCAGGCCAGGGGGAACACGAGCTTTATTTCTGCTCTCTAGGGTAAAGTTTGTTTTGGTAAGTGTTCCTTTTTCTAACGATTAAAAATAATGCATAGTTATTCTAGAAAGTTGGAGAAAGGAAAAGAATAAAGACGCAGAAAGGCTATCACTGCTACTCCCTCCTTCCTCGAGGCAACCGCCATCTACAGGTTAGCGTAGTTTCTTCCGGCCCCTTTTTAGTGCGTTATTTATACCGCTAAGATGACTTCATTTTTAAAATTTGATGTCAGGGATATTATTACTATTCTTTAAAATATATTTTTGCCGAAACCAGTTTGGCTCAATGGATAGAGTGTCGGCCTATGGACTGAAAGGTCCCAGGTTCGATTCCAGTCAAGGGCATGTAACCTTGGTTGCGGGCACAGCCCCAGTTGGGGGTTTGCGAGAAGCAGCTGATCAATGTTTCTCTCTCATCGATGTTTCTAACTATCTCTCTCTCTTCCTCTCTGTGAAAAATCAATAAAATATATTTAAAAAAATATATTTTTATTGGTTTCAGAGAAGAAGAGAGAGATAGAAACATCAACGATGAGGGAGAATCATTGATTGGCTATCTCCTACATGCTCCCCATTGGGTATAGAGTCAGGAACCTGGGCATGTGCTCTGACCAGGAATCAAACCGTGACCTCCTGGTTCATATAGGTCAGCGCTCAACCACTGAGCCACTCCAGTTGGACAAGAATGTTATTTTTAAACAAATTCTAGGAGCTTTACTTAAAGCAACAAAGAAACGTTCAGTGGTTATGAGTGATGCTCAGATTAGGGGTGAAGGCCCAGCAGGTTATCTGTCACCTCTACACACGTGTCTTCTGCTGTATCAACTGGTGCTCAGCTCGCCTCCATAGCTCCACAACTCTCTCACTAAACCTCATAGCATTCTTTTCTTTCTTGAAAGATCTTTGGTAGTCTTCCATACCTCTCCCTTCCTCCCCCTGCCCCAAGGAAATCCTTTCTGTTCTCTTTGAAAAAAAAAATTAAAGTATTTGAGTAATGCCTGAATTCATGCTTAGAAAAATTGCAAATGACATTAAAAATTATAGAGTAAAACATATCTATCTATCTATCTATCTATCTATCTATCTATATAAATACACATTAATACTTATAAATTACAAATATACTAGAGGCCCAGTGCACAAAGATTCGTACAAGAATGGCCCTTCCTTCCCCTGGCTGCCGGCACTGCCTTTGCTCAGGCTGGAGCCGTCTTTCTGCCTTTGCTCCAGCCTGGAGCTGCCTTTCCGCCTTCCCACACTGCCCAGACGCCCAGAGCAGCTGGGGCGGTGCAGAACGCCTATGTCGTTGCCATGTTGCCATGTTGACGACACAAGCGTCCCACCTCCAGCCACTCAGCGTCTGTGAATGCAAATTAATCTGCCATCTTTGTTGGGTTATTTGTATACTCCTGATTGGCTCCTGAGCGTCGCGAAGCTATGGTCAATTTGCATCTTTCTCTTTTATTAGTGTAGATATTCTTATAAATATATTGATAGTGGTTAATAGGGGAAAATGATATACATGGGGGGTGTACATATATCATACATGTATACTTTTACTCAAATTGATTGTTATGCTGATTATTATAGCACTTGATGTTTCCACTTAACATTACTGTGGCTGACAGTTTTTTCTATATCAACAAACAGATCCAACTCAGCCATGTTAATGGCCATAAAGTATGTCAGCCCATGGATGTACCATAATGTAATTAATCTCTCTCTTATTCATGAGCATTTAGATCATTTGCCATTATAAACAATGCTGTGTTGAACATCTAGGCATATGTGAGTTTCTATATGGCAAATTCCTGAAAACCTGGTGTGAATGTCTCTGATTGGGAGATTATTCTTTTCATATGATTATCAGCCATTTGTATACTTTTGTAAGTGGCCTTTGCTAATTTTTTTAAGTTGGCTTATTTATCTTTTTCATATTTATTTTGTTATATTTATATATGTAGATATTAGTCTCTTGTCTTTTATCATAAGGTTCACAAATGCCTCAAGTGACCATGGATGTAAAGTCAGTGAGTAGAGGTGGGAGTTATGATAAACCGGAGAGCTACTGCCCCACCACAAGAGGGCTCCACCTCTCAGCCACAGCTGGCTGCAGTATTGCCAAATGGAAGTGGGAAATGGTGTTACCAGATGTGTAGATAATCCTAACTTTTTAAAATGTTGGCAGCTTACTCCATTTAAAAAACAAATAAGTCAACAATAACAAGAAAAACTTTGCAGACCCAGCAAAGTGCAGGCTCTAGTTTTGGGACTTAAAGTTTTTTGTATATTCTTTTCTTTTTAAAAAATACATTTTTATTAATTTCAGAGGGGAAAGGAGGAGAGAGAGATAGAAACATCAGTGATGAGAGAAACCATTGATTGGCTGCCTCCTGCATATCCCCTCCTGGGGATCAAGCCCAAAACTCGGGCATGTGCCCTTGACTGGAATTGAACCTGGGACCCTTCAGTCCACAGGCCGACGCTGTATCCACTCAGCCAAACCAGCCAGGGCTATAGTATATTCTTATACAAAGATATTTAAAATGTTTTGCAGTAAAATTTGCTATATGTCCTTTGAGCTTTCTATCTTACATAGGAAAGGATTCTACAAACTAAAAATACATAAATATTCATCTATCTCATGATCTATTTTTTTATTTTGCCTTTTTACACTTAGCTCTGAATCTGTTTGGGATTTATTTTTATTTAAGGTATAGTGTGGCGTTATAATAAGTTTTCTAAATATCCCAAAGGCCTTAGTCCTTCACACTGTGATTTGCAAAACCAGTTATCATATGCTAATGTTCTTGTTTTTAAATTGGCAGATTTGCTATTCCTGCATCAATAACACATTTTTAAAATTATGGTAGTTTGGTAATCTATGGTGTGGGCAAAAAATAGGTTTATAGTTGTGAGTGACATTCTTTTGTGCTAAGAAAGCTATTATAATAATCATAGCAGCATGTCTTTTACCATACAAATAACTGTAAACCTTTTGTCCACCCTCTCATCTTTTTTTTTTTTTTGTCTAGTATGACAAAACCTCCTTTGTTCTGTTTTGCTTTATTTTAATTCTCTTTGATGCTTTTTGCATATCTTCTTCAGATAAGCTTTGGAGTCAGCTTGTCAAGTCCTGTTGGGATTTTGATTAGGATTATGTAGCATTAGATTAATTTGGAGGAGGATTCACAGCTTTATAATATTTTTTCAGCTTGAAAAATGGTTTCTTTGTCCAGGAATTATTTAGGTCTTTTGGTCCTTCATGAAAAGTTTCTGTTATTATACTGTAGCATCTGTATTTTTCCTACAGAGATATTTTTTTTTACGTTTATTTCCTAGTTGGTTATGGATGCCATATTGGAATGTCTACCCTTCTTTCTCTCCCTCAGCCTTGACTCAGATCTGACATACTATCAACCAGGAGTCCCTTCCTGAATCCTCAATTGGGTTCAAACTCTGGGTTCTTCCAGCACAATCCCATTTTGCATTGAAATTTTTTTGTTTATGTTTGTCTCTCTCTCTTCCAAAGGGGTCTAATTACTTATTCAACGCTTATGTATTCCTACTGTTAAGATGGTGTCTAAAAAACAATAGATGTGTGCAACTCATGGTTTGTTGAATTGTGGCATAGGTTTTTATGTTACTGTAATAAAAGCCAATGTATAAGTTGATAGTCATTTAAAATGTAACATTTTAGTGAACAGTTTAATCTTATAACAGTCACTATAGTTATTTAGAATAGCTGAACAAATATGTAACACTTAATTGAGCATTTAGTCTGTGCTAGTTACTGTTCCTCCTACTTTGCATGTATTATCTCACTTATTCTTCACAAGGGCTATATTAGGCAGGTTCCCATTTTGTAGAAGCAGAAACTAAGGCACCGGAAGTTAAGTAGATTGCTCAAAGTGTCTACTAGGAATAGTAATAAAAATGGAAGTACCTATTGAATATGTACTATTTAGGTAGCTTTTTAGTTAATTTAGTACTATTTAAATAACTATTTAGCCAAAACCGGTTTGGCTCAGTGGATAGAGCTTCGGGCTGCGGACTGAAAAGTCCCAGGTTCGATTCCGGTCAAGGGCATGTTGCAGGCATATCCCCAGCAGGGGGTGTACAAGAGGCAGCTGATCAATGATTCTCTCTCATCGATGTTTCTAACTCTCTATCCCTCTCCTTTCCTCTCTGTAAAAAAAGAAAAAAAAATCAATAAAAAAAATATATAAAAATAACTATTTAGATAGCTTACAAGTTTCGGCTTATAGATTGGCAGCGATCATCTTCATTCAGATTTTAAAATTTTCCTTTTAAAAAGTATTTTCTTCCACGAAATGGAGCACAGGTATTTTATGGTGCTGTGGTGCTTCTCAGAATTTTATCCCGTGTGCTTCAGATTCACCACAGCCTTTACATCCAGCATTTTTCTTGTCATCATTGGATAAACAACAAGGAGGACATAGTTCCTGGCTGCGGGAATTTATAATGGATGAGACAAGTATAAACGAAGCCCACTTGTTTCTGGCTAAAGCATCCAACACAAGTTTCAGAAACACTGCAGGGAACTCAGAACCTTGAGTAAAAATGGCAGGTTTTACACAGCATTTCCATTCGCTTTTTGCCTCACGGCTTGTGGGACGGATCTGTACCGTTTTACTTTGACCAAAGGGTCAAATGCAGAGCAGCCTGCTTTCCCCAGGCACTGAACAGGGCCACAGTCCCAGATTCTTAATGAAGGACAGCCAGGAACCCTAGGCTTAGGAGATTTTATAAAGTCCTTCGTACCCTGGAGAGCATCGTGCTGTATGACCAGCAGCAGATAGATAAATGGTTAGGGCTGTGCCCACACGCTTGAAAATGGCAGTGAGTCCCCATCACTCTTTGAGAGGATGCTCTGAAGTCCCGGTGAGCAGTACTGCCCCATGGTCTGAGTGTGGATTTGATCTTGGGCGTGGTTGGGACACAGCTCTTAACACGTAAAAGCTTGTATGCTCACAAAATTGCTTGCTTCTCCTCCCCACTTTAATTACCGATAACTTGCAGAAGCTGGCCATTGTGGCCACTGTCAGTTCATTCATTTCTCTATTTCCAAAGTTGCCTCTAGTCCAGCTGTGGGTAAACTGCAGCCCTCGGGCCGGATCTGGCCCGTTCGGCTGTTCTATCCGGCCCACGGAGCCGAAAGAGCGGAGGGTTCTCTTGCTCTCCCCTCCGCTCCTTCACCAGCAGCCCAAGATGAGAGTGCCAGCATGGTCAGGTTGCTTTTGTTCCGGCCTCCGGTCCAGTTTAAGAACCCATTGTGGCCCTCGAGTCAAAAAGTTTGCCCACCCCTGATCTAGTCCCTTCCGTTGCCCTGCCCTTTTGCTGTGAAATTGGAGTTGGGTGTGTCCTCCTGGTCTGCGTGTGACCACAGCAAGGCTGGGAGAGAGACTGAACGGGCTCTCCTGGCAGAGGTGGCGTCAGAGTTGTCAGCCTTAGCTGTCCCCCGCCTTCTGAGCCAAAGTTTAATAGTTTAGAGCATTTCTAGAGTCCTGGAGCCATCAGGAGATTTTGTACTCTGGTTAATGTTCAGTGGAGCCTGAGAGTAGTGGGAAAGCAAGCAAGCTACGTATCTATTCACCAACCCCCCCCCCCAATATAATTTTGGCCATTAGTTTATTTATTTTTCATCACACCATTGTTTTATTTTTATTTTTTATTGATTATAGTATCACATAATTGTCCTCATCCCCCCATTCCCATCCCAAACCCCTCCCCACACCTGCCCCCACCCCCCTGTTGTCCATGGCCACTGGTTAGGCTTATATGCGTGCACGCAAGTCCTTTGGTTGATCTCTCCCCCTTATCCCCTCCCTCCCCTACCTTCCCTCTGAGGTCTGACAGTCTGACAGCAGCTTCTCTGTCTCTAGGTCTGTTTTTGTTCATCAGTTTATGTTGTTCATCATTTCCCCTAGATGAGTGAGATCATGTGATCCAAGCCAATAGTAAGTCGCTTTGTGCACTGAAGTTTCTCAGAAATGGTAGTAGGTAGGAACCATGACTGATTCTGTTTCCTAACCTCTCCCCTCTCTTCTTCCTGGTCCCCGGGGGAGGGTAATACATAAAGAAGTGGCAGAAAGTCGGCAGCAGAAGGGGAGGGAGGAGGCAGAAGGATCTGGAGGGTCCTGAGACTATACGATCCTCGTCTGAGTGGTTAAGAAAGGACCTTGGCATTTCACTCTGATTTTCCCTGTAACAGTAACAGATGCAGTTCATAGCAACGAATTGAGCTGGTACTCTGGGCAGCGTATTGTGGTCACTGCTTACTGTGGTCACTGCTTTTAGATGTCAATTCCTATTTCATGCCCACAGCATCTCTGTGAGTTAGGTATTATTATTGGTCCCATTTCCCCAAAGGGGAAACTGAGGCAAACTGAGTTCAACTAACTTGCATGTAGTCACAGGGCTAGTACTCTATGCCACTCTGCCTCCCTGTAGTTGTATACAGCTATCAATCATTGATATTTGTGCGCTGGTTTTTATCATGATTTATATAACTTAGCTTTTAAGGATATTCTTTTAAAAAGAATACACTTTTTATTGATTTTAGAGAGAGAGAGGAAAGAGATAGAAACATTGATGAGAGAGAACATTGATCGGCTGCCTCCTGCATGCCCCCTACTGGGGATCGAGCCCACAACCCAGGCATATGTTCTGACTGGAATCGACCCAGCTACCTCTCAGTGCAGGGACAGTGCTCAATCCACCGACCCACACTAGCCAGGGCTAGCTTTTAAGGATTTTAAAAGCTTTGAATTTCTTCTAAGTGCAGTAGAAATTAAATCATTGAATTTTTCTTAACTTTCCTTTCTGTTTGCTATAGTAAGTCAAGTATGTAGCTCCAACAAATTACCTGGTTTTAAAAATTCTTCTTTTTGCCTCCTGAATGTATTGTCAGGGACCAATATTAAGAAAAACACTGCAGAGGCCATAACTTTAAAAATAATTGGTAGCTTAGATTCGTACCTTTACCATTCAGGAAATGAAGAATAGAAGACCTATTTTCAAAAAATTGGAACTATTTTCAGAAAATTGGTAAATGACAAGAATTTATGAATAAGAGAGCACCTAGTGCAGAATCCCAGAGTGCATCACAGCCAGTAACAGTTATAGTTGATAAATGAGAAACCGACCCTCCTGAAGTGGAGAAACTCAGGCCTCGGACATGCAGAAAAGCATTTTTCTCTAGGTGACCCGTTTCTGCAGGGGTGATGCTTTTCAACTCTAACCATGTGCAATATCGTGCTCTTCTTATCCCCACTTCACAGGTGGAGAAACTGAGGCCCAGCGACGTGTCCATGGTCCCATAGCTGTTGAGCCGTGGAGCCGAGATTTCCCTGGACAAGCCTGGGCTCAGACCCCTTAGCAGTAGGCCTCTTCGTTAGGAGGTGGCAATTTGGGGTGGCAGTTTCATCTGGACACAAATTCAGTGTAGAAAAAAATGTTCCCCTTCAAGTGAAATCGAGCATGTTGGGGTCTGGAGAGATAGCATTTACTTTTAACTGCCCATTCATTCAGCCTCAAAAAGCAGCCCTCTGCATGTTTGCTCAGGACAAACGACGCTGCTTGGGTGAATACTCGGAACTGTTTTGATCTGACAAAATTTACTATCTGTGTACCTAACGGGGAGCAAAAACAAATTGTGGGCTGGTAAAATTTAGTGCTTATTTACAAGCTTTATTTCCCTTGGTTCCCCAAATTTGCACGCAGAGAGAGGGCATCATGGTCAGATTTTAAGGGCCATTGGCAGCGGGAAAAGTAAGCAACATGAATCAGGGACCCCCCAGTAGTTGCTGCCTCTGTGAGGTCTGTTGGCACGAAAAATGAAATGGCTGGCTGGGTTTAATAGACAATACGGGCTTCTTGATGAAGAGGACTCTATTCACGCTCTGATTTGAAAAGCAAAACTAAATCTTACTTAGGTATAAACATTACAACGCTTTAAGAAATCTTAGTTTTTTTTTAAGTAGGTGGCTATCACTCACATACGACCCGAATCCTAATGCATCAGTGTTTATCAAACACCTTTAGGCATGCTCCACTGGTGCACTGTGCTTCTTTGTTTACCCTCTTATGTTCTTCGCTCCTGAGTAGCCTCTGTCCCCTTCTTTCTTTGGATAGTGTTACTTTTGAAGAAATTATTGTTTTGATGTTAGACGTAGCCTCTAAATTCACCTGGCCTAGTCTCTTTATTTCATACTAGAGAGTCAGCGCACGAAATTAGTGCCTGGGTAGGGTCCTTAGCGGCTGCCTCCCTCTAATGGTCAGCGAATGTCAGCAAGTGATCGAACTCCCGGTTGGCCAAACCCCCGAGGGGACACTTTTCATAGTAGGCTTTTATATATATAGATACTAGAAAATGGAGAAACTATAATGCTAGTATCTTATCTCTGTGTAGTATTTTTCTGATCAATTGTTTGCTCTAATTGTTTTGACCACCCTGCGCTGGGGATTACCCCTAAGCTAGAGATGAGGAAGTGAAGGGTTAGGCCCGGGTCAGGTAGCTAGTTATCAGCAGAGCGAGGACTCAAACCCGGTGCTCTGATTTCTGTCCCAGGGCTTTCTGCTGCATCATGATGCTGCTCATTCTTTTATGAACTCGAGACAATAGACTGGCCCAGCACTTCCAAATGTTTCTTCTTCCCCCTACTGAAGTCTGTGAGCAGCGTTTAATTCTCTCACCGAATAGGGGGCTTGAAATCAGTGTGTTTCTCTTTTTAAAAATCATTTCACGCTATGATAGGTGAGCACTTGTTGGTAGAAGTATTTTGTTAACATGTGTAAGTACACTAAGGATGCTGGGTCAAAATAGTTTTAATCTGTTCAGTGCTTACCTACCTGCCCACCTTACCTGTTTTGAAGCACCATGTAAGATACCCTCCTGTGGAGGAGGGAGGAACAGCAGTCTCCTTCGGTGTGCTCTTGGAAATGGGGGTCTCTGAATCACCCTTTAGCAAACACACTTTGCATATCCCTGTCTGTGTAAGCAGTGCCGGTGATTAGCCCACATGGAGCCTACCCACGGAGCAGGAAGAATGAGGTAAACATTCTGAGTAGAGAGACAAGGGAGCGGAGTGGGTGCTTTTCTCCCTTAACACTTGGTCTTGTTCCTGAAAAGAAGGTTTAGTAAACAGAGTTTAGCAAACTGAGTTTAGTAAATGGAGTAGCTTTGGTTCTGGTGTAAGGCTAAGCAAGATCAGTTCTTGTTACATTGAATGCTTACCTTCACCTGCTGAAGTTTGGAGAATGCGCCATTCTTGTGGACTTCTGGGGACAAGAGTGAACTTTGAGATGCCCTTTGGCCATTCCTCTGTCCCCGGCAGGATAACACCCAACACAGACAGCGGGTTTCCTTCTGCTGTCTGACACGTTCCACCTTCCACGCTCTGCTTCGGCAGTTCCTGCCGTCGTCTTATTTCTTATTTCTTATTTTTTTTTATCAACTTATCTCTCTCTCTCTCTTTTTAAAAAAAATATTTTATTGATTTTCCACAGAGAGGAAGGGAGAGGGATAGAGAGCTAGAAACGTCAATGAGAGAGAAACATCGACCAGCTGCCTCCTGCACACCCCCTACTGGGGATGTGCCCGCAACCAATGTACACGCCCTTGACTGGAACCGAACCTGGGACCCTTCAGTCCGCAGACCGACGCTCTATCCACTGAGCCAAACCGGTTTCGGCTGTCTTGTTTCTTTAAAATAAGTTCATGCCAGGAGAACTGACTTTGTGAACCCTTGTGTTCTGTCTTGCAGGTCTAACTTCAAACTTGTGGCCGTGAATTTTAAACTCTATGCCATTGGTGGGCAGGTTGTTTCTAACGTTGAGTGTTACAATCCCGAGCAGGATGCGTGGAATTTTGTCGCACCCTTACCCAATCCTCTGGCTGAGTTCTCGGCGTGCGAGTGTAAGGGGAAGATTTATGTCATCGGAGGCTATACGACCAAAGGTAAGCGAAGGGGCCAAGTCAGTGGTCCTCTTCTGTGTCAGCTCTGCCGGCAGCCGGGGGAGGGCGGAGGCCGCCAGAGGAAACACTCCACAGTGTACACAAGTGTGATGTTGTGCATTACGTACTGTGTACTTACACCTCTGGGAGGAAGCGAGCGCTGTGTGACAGGGTGGTTTGGACAGGAGGGGCCTTTGATGCCTCTGAATGGGGCAGGGAGAACTGTGAAGAAAATATGTACTTCTGCTCTGGAAAGCTAGCCGTATAGTTTGTCATCTTATGACTTGGTTGGGACATTCCATTCTTTCTTCCAACATACATGAACCCCTCCCCCTTCCCCCATGCAACACTATGGAATCAGCGCCAGACAGCCTGGCAGAGATTTGTTTTCCGTTTGCTCCCTTCTTGAGCACAAGCACATGAGCTGCAGATCCTGAAACGCAGTCTTCAGCTGTTGCTCACACACCATAGGAGGAGCAAGAGGACATGGCATGAGAAGGCTCCTCTCTGACCGGTGGGTGGGAGATGGTTCTGCTATTTATTAAACTGTGCGTATGTGTTTTCCACATTTTTGGTGGGCATTTTGTGGTTAGTCACGTGGAGATAAAAGTCCCCCCGGCCGGTTTTATACGGCTCTTTGCAGCAGGAAGCCTCTCACAGGCGATTGGCGGAACACAGCCTGGCTGCGGTGAGAAAGGCAATGGCGGGCCACCAGGAAGAGGTGCCCTTCCTTTGATCTCTCACCTCCCCCATAAAGCTGCTGTTTCCAAGGAGATTTATTTCTTCATTTGCTCTGTCTGACTGCAGAATGTCCAGAGTTTTCAGAAAAGGAGTAACTGGACTACGAGGACGTTGGGCCACATGGAAGTCTCAGTGACCACTCTGTTGGACAGGATGAGATAACCTGTCACTTCTCTGTGGTGTGACATGGGCAGGACAGGCCCGGGGGAGTGATGCTGGTGGCCCAGTAAGCTGTAGGTGACCACATGTAACTTAGTATAGGACAGAAGTCCACGTGCTGATACAAGCACAGGTGACAAACGTTCTTTTCACCATAACCAAATGTGTCTTGTGTTAGGGATTTATGGTAGAGGAAGAAGTTGAATGAAAGGTGTTTTATGAGCTTCTGATTCACTTAAAAAATTATTATTAATTCTTCTTAGAGCGAACTCTAAACAGATGCTTTGGTCGGGAGGGTGGTGGGTGCTGTTTTAGTTTCCTGTAGCTGAGTTAACCAGTGACCATAAACTTGTAGCCTAAAACAGCAGAAATGTGTGTTCTCTCATAGTTCTGGAGACCAGAATTTAAAAAAATATATATATATATTTCATTGATTTTTCACAGAGAGGAAGGGAGAGGGATAGAGAACTAGAAACATCGATGAGAGAGAATCATCGACCAGCTGCCTCCTGCACAACCCCTACCAGGGATGTGCCCGCAACCAATGTACATGCCCTTGACCGGAATCGAACCTGGGACCTTTCAGTCCACAGACCGACACTCTACCACTGAGCCACACCGGTTTCGGTGGAGATCAGAAGTCTTAAATCAAGGTGTCGGTAGGGTCTTGCTTCCTCGTAAGGCTCTAGAGGAGAATCATTTCTTCTTAATATGTTTTGGTTGATTTTAAAGAGAAAGAGAGAGAGAAAGAGGGAATGAAACATGTGAGAGGATGTGAGAGAGAAACATTGACTGGTTGCCTCCCAGATGTACCAGAGATCAAACCCACAACCTGGGTATGTGCTCTGACCAGGACTCCAACTGGTGAATTTTTGGTGGTACATGGGGTGGTGCTCCAACCAACTGAGCAACCGGCCAGGGCGAGAATCCTTTCTTGCTACTTCCAGCTCTGGCTAGTGGCTGCCTAATGCTCATCTCTGCCTTTGTCTGCATCTCCTCTGTGTGCCCGCGTCTTTTCTTCTTCTGTCTCTTTCAAGAACACGCTTCTCATTGGATTCAGAGCCCACCTGGGTAATCCAGGATGATCTGCAGGGACCCTTTCTCCAGACAAGGTCCCATTCCAAGGTTCTGGGGGTTAGGGGGTGGGCATGTCTTTTTGAGGGCCACCATTCAGCTCGCTCACTACCCGTGGTGTGTTTGCCTGCACATGTAAGGAGAGGCAGGGACAAGGAGCAGTGCCGGGGAAACAGGGAGCTTCCCGTTCCACCCAGGTCTTTATCCCCCGTGGAGCTATTCCCAGGTCCCTCCCTAGGGACTCTCCACTGAAGATAATCACCAGCTCCCCCTTACAAATAATGAGGGAGAGGGAAGGAGGAGGGTGAAACCTAGCACTTAGTTCTTTTCTCTCTTTTTCTTTTGTTAATCCTCACCCAAGGATATTTTCCTTTTGATTTTTAAAAAAATATATTTTATTGATTTTTTTTACAGAGAGGAAGAGAGAGGGATAGAGAGTTAGAAACATCAATGAGAGAGAATCATTGACCAGCTGCCTCCTGCACACCCCCCACTGGGGATGTGCCTGCAACCAAGGTACATGCCTTTGACCGGAATCGAACCCAGAACCCTTCAGTCCGCAGGCCGACTCTCTATCCACTGAGCCAAACCGGTTTTGGCTCCTTTTGATTTTTTTAAGAGAGTGGAAGGGAGAGGGAGACACAGAGAGAGAGAAGCACCGATGGGAGAGAGACCTCTCCATTGGTTGCCTCTGCATGCGCTCCCTGACCACGGCCAAGGCTGGAGCCAGCAACGGAGGTACGTGCCCTTGGCCGGAATGGAACCCGAGACCCTTCAGTCCACGGGCCAGTGCTGTCTCCACTGAGCCAAACTGGCTGGGGCTCAATTCTTTTATCTTCCACGTTGGTGTTCAGGTTGCAGTGGCCAACTTTAACATGCTTAAGTAAACCGTAGCCTCCTGAGAATTCCTGTGTGCACATATGTTTGTGTCTTTTCTCTGAAGACAGTAAGTACAGCCGGTCACCCGTGAACATTTCTAAGAATTCCGATTCCCCTCTGGCTGCGGTAACGCAGTGTGCACCCGGTGGGCCGTCCCACGCACACAGACCTCTGGGCCTCCCTCCTGAGCGGGAGCTGTGACGCCTGGCAGGCCGCGCTGCGACCCAGAGTGCCCTGCTGGTGGATGGCCCAGTTTTTCCATGACCCTGGCTGAGCCAGTGTTCTTTAGATTTGACCTGGAACACCCCGGGCTTGTGTGTTTTCTAGTCTCAAGAGCCAAGGCGAATGTACCCTTTTCCCTCGGGCCACCCACTGTGATTCCTGTCCCAGGTTCCCCAGGCCAAATGCCCACGATGGGGTGGGGAGGGGAGGGGGATGGAGGGATGTTTGTGGAGGCGCTGAAAACGAGTTTTCTAAGATGAGAGGGCAGGGCAGTGCCTTGTACGCCGAGGCGGCCCTCTCCACTGGTCAGCCTCTTCCCAGCATTTCCTAATAGTTCTTTGTACATGAAACAAACCATAATTGTTATGAAAAAAACACACACAGGCCCTCTGGACTTCAAATCGGGTCCTCAGCCCGCTGACTTCATTAGGTGAGACTTTTAAAATTCAGAAAGTTATAGTTCACGATTTTTATGGTAGTCATTTGACTATTATAATTCTTGGGCAGGCACTAAAAGACTTAAAAAAAATTCATTCGAAAGAAGTAGTAGCTACTAAAGGGGAGAAGGGTAATTTGTTCAACGTCAGAATCAACTCTACACGTAAAAGAGAAAAGGTCACTCCTCCATCTCAAACCACCTCATGGTCTGAGCCTTGCTGGGTGAGGAGAGAGAATGTTTACAGGAGACCTAGAAAGACCTTCCAACCTGGAACTGAGAAATACACCGACGCTGCGCCAGAATAAGTCCTTCATTCATGCCGTGGGGAGCCACGTGACTAAGGAGCACTTTCTGATAGATCAGCACCCAAACTCCCGGGGGCTGTCTCCTACATTGAGCTTTGTCACAGTAGCTGCAATAAAAAGAAACCTAGGGGTGGGGGGTATTAGGGTGGGTGGGAAACAGGACAGTTCCCTAAAGCTATAGCAGTTCTGACATTCCTGCAGGTCTGGGCTGTGCACACACAGCGCTGGTCTCCTCTCCATTCCCTCTGCGCCCCCTTTGGAGGCACTTGTCTTGGCACCAGACGTCGTGGTGGAGCTCTGTGGTGGGTCCTCCCGGCTCAGGTGGAAGTGTTGCTCCCACTTTCGCAGCCGTGGGAATGTTGTCCACTTGTGCGTACAGTCAGTTCCCCCGCTGAGCTGTCTTATACTGATAAACTGTGTTTTTTTTTGTTTTTGTTTTTTTGTTTTTTTAAAATATATTTTATTGATATTTTACAGAGAGGAAGAGAGAGATAGAGAGCTAGAAACGTCGATGAGAGAGAAACATCCACCAGCTGCCTCCTGCACACCCCCCACCAGGGATGTGCCCGCAACCAAGGTACATGCCCTTGACCGGAATCGAACCCGGGACCTTTCAGTCCGCAGACCGACGCTCTACCACTGAGCCGAACCGGTTTCGGTTGTGTTGTTTTTTTTAAAGCACAACACACTGCCCTGGCTGGCTTGGATCCGTGGATGGAGTGGCAGCCTGCGGACTGAAGGCGGTCACAGGTTCAGTTCTAGTCAAGGGCACATGCCCAGGTTGTGTAATCGATCCCCAGTAGGGGGCGTGCAAGAGGCGGCCAATCGATTCTCTCATCATTGATGTTTCTAGCTCTCTCTACCTCTCCCTTCCTCTCTGAAATCAATAAAAATATATTTAAAAAAATAATAAAGTAAAATAAAACACAACACACGAGAAGTTCATTCTTTCTGATAACTCAGCACTTCCCTCTCTCCCCCCATGAGGCTAAAATAGTCTATTTATTCTTTCCTAGAGGAGAAAAGGAAAAAAGAAAAGAAAAATGAAACTATATATATTTATGTATGTATATTAATAATAATTATTATTATTTTAATCCTCAGTTGAGGACATGTTTAGAGATGGGAAGGAAGAGATTGAGATCAGTGTGAGAAACATTGATCAGTTGCCTGCCGTACACTCCCCAACTGGGGATCAAACCCAGGTTTGTGTCCTGACTAGAAATCCAGTTAGCAACTTTTCGATGCACAGAAGGATGCTCAACCACCTGAGCCACTCTGGCAGGGCAAAACTAAATATTTTAAATTTCACAAGCACTTTTAAAAAGAGAGCAGGCAGTGCTTCCCCTTCATTCAAAGTAATGTCAGAGCCAGCAGTCTCTCCTCTACTATCTGATGTTATCCACACAATGGCTGTCTCCTGTGAGATGGGCCAGGGAAGGGAAGGGCTTTTGTCAGTGTGTCTCTGAGTTAACAGTTGTAAAGTAGAATTGCCAGTGATTCTATGGCTGACAGCCAAAGGTGAGACTTGCATTTCTCCTGACTTTTTCTGTCCTTTTGACAGCCCATAAGAAGCCTGCTCACTTGTCTGGTTTTATAGAATCCGTTGTCAAGAATAGATTGCTGGGGGCGCAGCCTGTCTGTATTAAATAGTCAGCAGTCTGTAGGTATTGATGACGTTTCTGAGGCTCTGATTCTCTTTACATTGATTGGCTTGGTGGTTCTAAAAGCTGTCAGGGCCCGGCTGCTGTGGTTCAGTGGATCGACCTTTGAACCAGGAGTTCACAGCACATGCCTGGGTTACAGGCTCGATCCCCAGTATGGGATGTACAGGGGGCAGTCGATCCATGATTCTCTTTCATCATTGATGTTTCTATCTCTCCCTCTTTCTTCTTCTTTGAAGTCAATAAAAATTTGTATATTAAAAAAAACAAAAAACAACAAGCTGCTGTCAAAGAATCAGAAGACTGGCATTAAAAAAAAAGTATCTTTAAAAGTAAGGAGCCGAAACCGGTTTGGCTCAGTGGATAGAGCGTCGGCCTGGGGACTGAAAGGTCCCAGGTTCGATTCCGGTCAAGGGCATGTACCTTGGTTGCGGGCACATCCCCGGTAGGGGGTGAGCAAGAGGCAGCTGATTGATGTTTCTCTCTTATCGATGTTTCTAGCTTTCTATCCCTCTCTCTTCCTCTATGTAAAAACTCAATTAAAAAAAAAATATATATGTAGAGAGAAAGTAAGTAAATAAATAAATAAAAGGTGTAAGGGTGCCAGGGAGCAGGGGTCGTGCCCAGATCACAGCTTCTCATCTCGCTGGTCTCACTGGTTCTGAGAGCATCCCAGGAGGGGACATGTGTGAATGCGAAGTGAGCGGGGATGATCCTAAACGGAATCGTCCTCCCAGCTGTATACAAAACCGTGTTCCCAGCCTCTGCTTGTCTGAAATGGCGGTGCCTCTGTGTGCCCGGTTATCAGGGGGAAGTAGGCGGTTGGTTATAAACAGCCGAGGCAGTGGGTGGCGTTACTCATGGCCGTGTCAGATTTGGCCTCTTTTCTCGTTTCAGACCGGAACATGAACATTCTGCAGTACTGCCCCTCCTCCGACATCTGGACGCTCTTTGAAACGTGCGACGTCCACATCCGCAAGCAGCAGATGGTGTCGGTGGAGGAGACCATCTACATCGTGGGGGGCTGTCTCCACGAACTGGGGCCCAACCGGAGGAGCAGCCAGAGCGAGGACATGCTCACCGTGCAGTCCTACAACACCGTCACCCGGCAGTGGCTCTACCTCAAGGAGAACACGTCCAAGTCGGGCCTGAACTTGACCTGTGCGCTGCACAACGACGGCATCTACATCATGAGCAGAGACGTGACCCTGTCCACCAGCCTGGAGCATCGCGTGTTCCTCAAGTACAACATCTTCGCCGACAGCTGGGAAGCGTTTAGGCGTTTTCCGGCGTTTGGGCATAACTTGCTGGTTTCCTCTCTCTATCTGCCCAATAAAACGGAAACATGACTGAATCGGCTTAGTATTTACAAGAAGCCTGCTTCAAGACAAAAACAAGATGGACGTCATAGGTCACTCACACAACAGCTGTAAATAAAGCTTACTTGAACTAATTACTTGAAAACTTGTGGAGAAAAAAAGAGACCAACACTATTATTTTTTTAATTATTTGGTTTTTTAAATTATGGGAGCAAGTCCATGACCATGATGTTTTCACCCAGCCATGATAACCGCGAGCCAGTGGCTGAAACTGATCGTGGAAAAGAGGATTCATTTGTGTCTGCTTCGTCAAGGGCCAAAGTCAGTAATTGGCGAGAATGGTAAAGACGATTTTAAAGTCTGTTTTACTTCAGTCACTTGAAATGTCCTAGTACGTTAAGTGAAAGTGTTTTTCTTTTTTTTTTTTTTGCTTATTACTTTACTTGACAAACAGTTGCATTAACACTATTGTCTCCACCTTTCCCCCAATCATAACCACGCATACAATGTTCAGCTACTTTGTTTGCACACTACCTTCCCGGAAACGTACAGTGATGGAGCCCTACAGAGAAGCCTTGCAAGCCTCCAGGCTTCCCCCAAACCTGCATGCCCACGTTCCCCCCGAAAATAAGGCATCCTCCGAAAATAAGACCCACTTCATGGAAACATAACACATCCCCTGAAAATAAGACCCAGCGCATCTTTGGGAGCAAAAAATTAATATAAGACACTGTCTTATTTTCGGGGAAACAGGGTAGATACTTCCTCGGTGCTTTTCCCAGTCTTATTTTGCAGTTATAGATGCTTGAGTAAATAGGCATGTAGAGGCACTTATTTCATTTAGGTGGCAGGTGGCAGATACATGGCCAGAGAAGTTGCATTGCTTGTTGAGTAGAGGATGCATTATTTAGAAGGAAGCATACCTATATGTTTTAGAGCGGAGTCGTAAATTCAGAGGGGAAGAAAGCACCAAATAAGAAAAATAACCACCTTTTAAGAGTTCCTTTTATTGGATGTATTTGACTTAGTTCTTTCTTTTTAAGACTGAAAAAAAAAATTAACCTTATCATGTTTAGACCAAGCCTCTTTCTAATTTACTTTTAGCCTTTTCATTTGCGCTTTGCTCTGGTGGGGTAGGGGGAGGAGAATTGTGAACGGCTTGCGCTGGAGAGTAGGGACGAGGCTCTGACGGAGGTGGAGTGGCATGCGAGGCTATTTCTGAAGTTAGGTAAGCAGCTCTACTTGATTGCTAAATCCCACGGAGCCCAGTTCAAGCAGTTGCGTTTTTAATAAGTCAGTTAACAGTGGATAAAAGCTTCTGCCCATCACAGATCAGCATTTCTTAGAAAACACACACATACTTACAGAAATTTTGTTTTGATTGGAAAACACTTTCTGAGCTCCTCTGATCTTCTGTAACGGAACCAGGTCAGCTGTGCCCCGGATTCCTCCCTAACATCCCGTTATCGCGCCTCCCTTCAGAGAGCCCGCAGGAGAGCAGACAGGGTCGCGGCCCGCTCACGGCGGCCGGCAGCTGCTGCCCACGTGCAGACGGGGCCCGGGGAGCTGCTGCTTCAGCAGTTCCCGTCTTCCGGGCTCACTGCAGGGCGTCCGCCGTCGCGGCCTCCTGGCGTATCTAAAACGAGGATCTGGCTGTAAAAACCATTTGCACAACTTTTCAGGAACACTGCTAGGTAAAATGAGGTAAGCCTTTATTGTGGAGACAGATCTTTGTATCTTGTCACCAACTAGTCCTACCAGTACTCAGAAATCTATTGAAGGGTTTCTAAGCCATATCCGCGTATTCTCAAATACATAGCCTTTTCTTTTTTTTGTGCTGAAATCTTCCTGGGCATGGTAATTTAACACTAGGTTTATATTACTTTATATTCATTATAGAATTGAATTTCTAGTGACTTATCATTTCATTACATGTATTTAAAAATATAATTTATTTTAGTGTTAACGTCTGTTGCTATAGAGCTTAACTTGTTAAGGCTTGATATTATGCATTTAGAAGATTCTGGCCAGTTGAATTAGTTCTATACAAGCAATTGGACATTAGCTTGTAAATATTATATGAAATACAATGTTAGTCCTGCTAGCCAGTTCTCTCTCTTCCTTATTACATTTTTTTGGGTCCGTTTTCCTAATGCCAACAACTAGATTCTTGGCCCAAGGGAAGGCATACTCTGATCCACAAAGCTCTTTTTATAAGTCAGGTTTGCTGTGTTGTACATGTGCCTCTCTCTCTCTCTCTCTCTCTCTTTTTCTCTCTCTCTCTCTGTGTGTGTGTGTGTGTGTGTGTGTGTGTGTGTGTGTGTAGGCTGGGATATGATGATTCTCTCTAAGATATGCCAACATTTAATAAGGTTTTGTTGCTCTGGATCGCCAGCAGTGTGGGCAAGGTGGAATGTCCAGTAGGAATGGACCAGGGGATTTGGGACACCCTCCTTCCTGTGGTGCACGTGAGCTGTGTTGACATTTTGAGGGTCATTTTAATTTAGCTCTGTTCCCGTGTTGGGGCCAGTGTTCCAGGGAAGACTACCTATGTGAAAACTGACGTTGCTTTGAAAATCTCCCCTCATCCTCAGGATTTTGCTCTTTGATATTATCCCTTGGTTTTCTTCCTTTCTCTAAAGGCATTTTCTTTTCTGAGATACTTAAAAAAAACACACACACACATATATATATATAATTGATTTTTTTTACAGAGAGGAAGAGAGAGGGATAGAGAATCAGAAACATCGATGAGAGAGAAACATCGACCAGCCGCCTTCTGCACACCCCCCACCAAGGATGTGCCCATAACCAAGGTACATGCCCTTGACCGGAATCGAACCTGGGACCTTTCAGTCTGCAGGCCGACGCTCTATCCACTGAGCCAAACCGGTTTCAACCCTGAGGTACTTTTTGTGGAGTGCTAACCTCCCATTATGGAGAGGGGTTCCTGGGAGGCTCCCAGGGTGGCCACGCTGCCAGAAGCCCCCTTGTTCACCGAGAATGGTCTGCATGGCAGCGTGAGTCCTGAGCGTGGACTGGTAGAGAGAGGGGCGTTACTGGTTCTTTCTGTCATCTCTCCTTTCAACACCTTTAGTTTCAGAGGCTTCTCTCTTTCGTGTTCTTTGAAAGTTTTTCGGATGAATGGGTAAGAATTGATTATTTCAACAGTGTTGGTTCAGTCATAACTATGAAGTACTGAGAAGGTTATGGATACTACCGTGTTTCCCCGAAAATAAAACATCCCCCGAAAATAAGACCTACTTCATGGAAAAATAAGACATCCCCTGAAAATAAGACCTAGCGCATCTTTGAGAGCAAAGATTAATATTAGACACTGTCTTATTTTCGGAGAAACAGGGTAGAAGGAAACAAGCGGATGAAGATCACGCCTGAATACCAAAGAGAGTTTAGCTCTGCCATTTATTTTGGAACCCAAATCTCAAGTAATTCCAAATGCCTTAGATATCAATTAAAGTCATACCGAGACAGACAGATCTCAAGCAGACGACCAGGAAGATGCTCGTCCTCTTTCAGTAAACGCCCACTCACTGAGCGCTGTGGATGCCGTGTTTTCAAGTTTCCAGGTTGAGGCGTGACTCTGCCTGCTGCGGCACAGGCAGCTGGAGGGGCAAGGCCCTGGCCTTCCCGGTCAGCCAGCGGGCAGCGGGCAGGGGCTTAACGCAGAGCATCTGAGAGGCAGCACAGCCACAGAAAGGTGACATGGGTGAGCGTTGCATGCCTTCCAGCCGGGGTGGGGCATCTGCAGCATCTGTGCCATCCTTCTCAAGGCGGCATTCCGAGCGAGCGGCGCTCCTCTCCTCTGTGCCAGGACTCGTCGTAGAATTCATGTCATCACCACGTCTGGGCATCCACTGCTGTCCGTCCGTCAGGGAGATGAAGTCTATTTGCCATCCCCGCCTTAGGGGACTGAATGAATTAGGTGAATAGACAGTTCCCCAAATGGTGTTTTGAAAGCAAGGAGGCAGTGAGCCCAATCCCCAGAAAGGTTTCCTGTGTGTCTGTCACGTGGAAGACAGTGCTAAGAGCCGGGGATACAGATATCACTATGCCACATCTCTGACCTTGTGAAAATGGTCACCGTTAATCGTGACGGTAGAGCACCCCTCAAAGATGTCCACCTGTGTCAGGCACGCAGGGCCCCTGGCGTGGCTGCCTCTTCGGTCACGGTCCAGTCTGTCCCTTCGTGAGTTACTCACAGACATGAAATAGCTTTTCTGTAAATTTGAACGTCATACTTTTGTTTTTGATGGTGTGCTTTTTTTTCTCGCTAGGTTCTATAGTCTTTTCTGTACCTTGTTAATCTTGGGGGAAAAAAAATTATGTGATCTTCTTTATTTAAAAACTAGAGGGCTGGTGCATGGCGTTCGTGCACTCGAGGGGTGGGGCGAGCCCCTCAGCTAAGCCTGCACCCTTTAGCACTCTGGGAGCCTTCAAGGGACGTCTGACTGATGGCTTAGGCCTGCTCCTGTGGGGGGCTGACCTAAGCCGTCAGTCAGACATCCTTAGCACTGCTGCAGAGGCGGAAGAGGCCCCCTTAACTGCCACTGCCCTCACCAGCCGTCAGCCCAGCTCGTGGCTGAGCGGGGCTCCCTCTGAGGGAGCGCACTGACCACCAGGGGGCGCCTCCTGCATCGAGCGTCTGCCCCCTGGTGGTCAGTGTGCATCACAGTGACCGGTCATTCCGCTGTTCGGTCGATTTGCATATTACCCTTTTATTATATATAGGATGCTTACTAGGCACACACTACAGCTTATGTAGCTAAGGGCTCGGCAGCTTGAGCCCTTGAAATGGAGAAGCAAAGCTAGGGAAGTGGGTATGCAGAGAGAGGCAAGCTGTTTGCATGTGCATTTATACCCATGCCTTTAAAACACTTCCAAAACAAGTATTAATAAAGAAACTGTCCTTAAGACACTAGTGCTGACTAAAAGTCAGTTGATTTTTGCCTTTGTGCTAGCTAAGGGTATTTTCCATCCGTATGTTTCATTCACATAAGAGTGTGTGTGTTTCATTTTCTTGTGTTCACTTTGGAGCACGATGGACACGCCCATTGACACAGGCACTTGATAAAAACCATTTTTACTCATTCCTGCAGGAGACAGATGAAATGTATAAGATTGTCAATTCTGAGGAGCAAAAGTGTGCGGTCATTACTTTGGTAGGGTCGACTGGTGCTTTTTCAAAATGGATGTCATAGTTTTGTTTCTAGTAAAGATTTGGAAAATGTAATTTGTATTACTGTGTCATTTTTTTCTAAAAAAAAAAAATTAGGGGGCTCCTTAGATGTCTATACAACGTTTTCATACCCAGTGGTCCTGCTGGGGAAAATGATAATCTGTAGAACGAATAGCTATGTTTTGTTATGACTGATACTTTGTTAAAAAAGGTTGTACCGAGTCTTCAATTTCAAGTGTGGCTTCCTTCCCCTGTAAACATCGTCCTATGGTTCATTTAAACGCAATGATGCTTATGAAGCACTTGCCCCAACAGCATTCATTATGTGTTTAGAACTCTAGGAGGAAATCTCTTCAATAAAGTGAATCTACACCAGCGTTTGTTGTCTGTTAGGTACCTATACCAGCTGTGTCCCCTGGGCTGTGCCAGAGCCGGGAGGAAAGGGGTGAAGCAGGAGACAGGCCATGCGGGGGTAGCCGCCTGCCTCCCAGGGAAGGTGGTAACCATGGGCAGGGGGGCCAGGTGCAGAGCACAGGCTGTGAGAGCTGTTCCACATCACCAAAGAGGGTGTGGGAGGGGAACCTCCACCTCCTTACCATTCTGGATAAAAGAATGAAGTCTGCACCCCACAGCTTGGCAGTCACGGCCCACCACAACCGGTCCCTCCCTCTGTTTTCTAACTTCCCCCACTGTTTCCTTCTCAGCACCTTCATTCCAGGAAAATGGAAACACACAAATCCTCACATTTCTATTGTTAGGAATGACTGGCCGGGAGGGGGCTGGGGAGCAGTGTCACAAAATGGGGTTCGGATACTAGACAACATCCCA
Source organism: Vespertilio murinus (assembly GCA_963924515.1). Taxonomy (NCBI): domain Eukaryota; kingdom Metazoa; phylum Chordata; class Mammalia; order Chiroptera; family Vespertilionidae; genus Vespertilio; species Vespertilio murinus. Next base: position 163,259,511 of record OZ004707.1, on the reverse strand, counting down.
TGGATGTTCATGCCCCTTCATCCTTTGCCCCCATTTGGGAACATGCATACACAGGCCCTTCTTAATACATTTTAAATTTAATTCTCCTCATAAACACACAGAGACTTACCCACCTTTTCCCCAAGGGAAACAAGCACAAATCAGATCCAGCTACTGCATCCAAAGGGGACCTCACAGCTCACCGAGTCCCCAGTCCAGGATGGTCAGGGCACCTCCAGCCCTCCTAAGTCCATGGGTGACTGCTCCCTTCTGACAACCTAAAAATTAATGAAAAATTTAACTATTTCCTACCGCTGCAACACAGCTCACACACAACACTAATTGAGCACTTACTCTGTGCCACGAGATCTAAGCATTGTTTATGTAACTTAATCTTCACAACAATACCATGTGGTAAGTAGGACTATTATCCCATGTCACAGTTGAAGAAACAGGTACAGCTGGTCACTGCCATTTGGGGAAAGAGTGAAGGGAACATTGCACACAGCAGTCACTGATGCAAATTGTGTACCTTTTCCTTGGCAATAAAACCCTTTAAGAAACCCCCGTGAGTTGCCGGTAGACCTGCTTTCTGGCAATTCCGTCTCCACGGGCCCAGGTGTGGTGGAGGCCAGGCCCTTGAACTCGGAGCCCATCTTTGTGACTTCTGTCTCTTGGCCACAGCCTTCCTGTCTGTATCCCCCTCCCCGCCCCCTATCCCCTCACCTCCACCTTCAGTTCAGTGGATCCAATCTCTTCCCCAGCTTTGGAAAAACCTATACACCTGAAACTAATCTAAATATATAACAGAAAAGTATGCTAATTAACCCAGACACCGTAATGGGTCAGCCAGACAGGAGGAGGTTGCGGGTGCAGCGTCGGGGGGCAGGGCGGCAGGAGCCCCCCACGCCTGCGCTGGGGGAGGCCTGATCAGCCCATAGCCCGGGCTGCTTCAGGGACCCGAGAGGGAGGCAGGGCCGGACCAGCGACTAGGATAAAATCATATCAAATATCAGATGTAATTGAATTATAAAATTTAAAATGAAAACCCTGAAACAATAGAGGGGTGTGCCCTTGCCCCAGACTATGTCCCAGGGAATACCACATGAGCAGAAATGACTGCCTCTCTCTGGCAGGAGAGGACATTCTGCCCCCTTTCTTTGCCTCCCCCCAGGGCCCAGTCCTCCCGTCTTTTCCCGAGTCTCCATCCGCGCACCGTGACTGAAGCAGGGACTCTGGCTCTTGTGGTTCTGCAAGGCACACGTTATCTGCCCCTTCGCCATTGCCTGGCCGCCAGCGCAGGGCTGGTTAGAAGCTTGGCCTCTACCGTGAGGAGTTTGCTTTTTCAGTTCAGCCAGTTTCTAGCCTTGGTCAGGTGACTGCCTCTCAGGCATGTGCCCTGACCAGCAACTCAGGCATGTGCCCTGACCGGGAATTGAACTGCAACCTCCTGCTTCATAGGTCGATGCTCAACTGGCCCGGCAGCTTATGCCTTCCTTAAGGTGCCTTACTGCAGCCATGAAGAGGTAGTTTACACATTCCAAGACCCTGATACGTTTCTATCACTTCTCCCAAAGAACCGGCTCAACGGGTCTGAGTCCCAAGATACAGTAGTATAATCAATTGCCTTGCTTCCCACAGCAGGCTGGAGAATCCGGCCTATCCCATCCCTCACCTTGATTTAGCTGGTTCCCTATTTTGGCTTTAGGTAATTGGCAACACCCTGTCCCAGGTACCAAACTCTTTATTAAGACTCTGATTGGGCTGGAACCAGTTTGGTTCAGTGGATAGAGCGTCGGCCTGTGGACTGGAAGGTCCCAGGTTCGGTTCCGGTCAAGGGCATGTACCTTGGTTGCAGGCACATCCCCAGTTGGGGCTGTGCAGGAGGCAGCTGGTCGATGTTCCTAACTCTCTATCCCTTTCCCTTCCTCTCTGTAAATATATTTTTTTAAAAAAAAGAGTCTGATTGGACCAAGTCATATCATGTATCCATGTGTTGGGAAATTGCCTAGAGTTGAGAGACCAAAGAAAGAGGGTGGCAACTCCAGAACAACATCTAATTGATTAAGCCTTAATAAACTTAATAAAGTGTTTCCCAAACTTTTGACATATGTGTACCCCTTCTGTAATTTTCATAAGGCTGAGTACCCCTCGTCAAAAAAAAAAAAGGGATGTATTTTAATAACAATCAAAATATATTTATTTTTTCTTTTTTGGTACATACACAAAATAATGATAAACAAAAAATAAAATTATTCATAATAAAATATAAATAAAAGTTATATTATAAATAACATTTATTTGCACACAGGACCATCTCATGCCTCACAAGACTGTCTTGAGTTGACTCATGAGAATGTAGAATTAGGCGCAGCTAAGCACGGTGCAGTGCATATCCCCACCAAACTCCGGTGCAATGCGTACCCCCACCAAACTCTTCCCCTACCCCTGGGGGTACGTGTACCACACTTTGGGAAACACTGGATTAAGGGAATTTAGGGACTGAAGCAGCATCTTAGGGTGGCAGCAAGACCGTAGGTAGATCTCTGCACCCCAAAGGGGATGGGGCTTGTTACAGTCAGACGAGTGGCACAGGCGAACCCAGTTGGCTTGTAGCTTTGTGGCACGTGCTTGTTAAGAGCTGTATAACCCGATGCAGTAAACAATTTACCTCTGCAAGGGTATTCTGTCCAGGTGATCCAGGGCCACCCTGCTACGGTGAATTGGCAGCCATCTTTCTTTGTAAGATGGCATTGGTCATGCTGAGTACTGGGGGTCATTTTGCCTAACAATGGGGTCATCACCGTGGCCAGCCCAACCACACAGAACGAATTTATCTCAGATAATAGGGCCCTTACCGGAAGAAAGGGGTGTCAACTGTAGCCCCCTCAGAAGACTACCTAAACTACCTGTTGATTAGGCAGAACAAAGCTGATGTTTCTGGCAGTAAGGGAAGGCATGCCTTTGAAAGAGTATTAGTCATGTCCAGTCAGGTTTTGAGGCCTGGACTGGGTGAGTTTAAAGCAGGTCTGGAGACGGGGCAGAGTCTATGACACAAGAAGTGTGGCACAGCGCTTGGTGGGCACCTTAAAGCTAGTCTTTTTTAAAAAAATATTTTATTTATTTTTTACAGAGAGGAAGAGAGGGATAGAGTTAGAAACAAAGATGAGAGAGAATCATCGATCAGCTGCCTCTTGCACTCCCCCCACCAGGGACGTGCCCGCAACCAAGGAACATGCCCCTGACCAGAATTGAACCTGGGACCTTTCAGTCCGAAGGCTGATGCTCTATCCACTGAGCCAAACCGGTTTCGGCTTAAAGCTAGTCCTGATGAGTGAGCGGGAGTCTTGGTAGGTAGGCTGATGAGTAGGTCCACAGTGAACTGGAAGCTGAGTCTTCGGAGGACACTTGTTCCTGGATTCAGCTTCAGCTGTGTCTCTCTTAGGCACATCCATCCATCTTACATCATCGTTTTTATGTGCATTTCTTAGTCCGGTTTTGACGTTTCCTTGATGGTAAGTCACTCAACCTTTTTATCACCCCAAGTCAGGGTACACAGCAAAGCTTTGTACACGGCACAGCCTTAGCTTACTTTTTGAATTTAGAAGGTTTTGAAGCCTCGTTGCGTTTTCTGAAAAGAAATGTAGTTTTGGTTTACCCAGCCACACAACTTCCTGATAGGAAATACCACAGTCTTTCCCTGATGAGTGACTTTTATTTTATTTATTTATTTTTAAACTCCCCATGAAGCCATCTCAATGAGGGCTTTTGTTTGTTGGGAGTTTGTATTTTTTAAAAATATATTTTATTGATATTTTACAGAGAGGAAGGGAAAGAGATAGAGAGCTAGAAACGTCGATGAGAGAGAAACATCGACCAGCTGCCTCCTGCACACCCCCTACCGGGGATGTGCCCGCAACCAAGGTGCATGTCCTTGACGGGAATCGAACCCGGGACCTTTCAGTCCGCAGACCGACGCTCTACCACTGAGCCAAACCGGTTTCGGCATGAGTGACTTTTAGAAGGAAGACCTTGCAGCGTCCTTTTCTACCAATGCACAGGCGTGTCCAGCAGTGGGAGAGGCTGCGGCAGGACAGAAACTGCCCACTCAGAGGAGTGACGGTGACGCCTTGGAGCCCAGGAGCATGCAGGTGAGTGGAAACGGGGCTCCCTCACCGCACGGCAGGGCCTGAGTGACGTGACTGTCATGGACAGAACCGGCGCGGCTGCAGGGCTTGAACAGGTCCAAGCCCCGGACTGATGAGAGGGCACTGTCCTCTCGTGGCCACGTGCAAGTCCCAGCCTGGAGGGCAGGGCCCTCCCAGCACAATGACAGCCAACAGCTGGAGTTGTAAGCTTGAACCTAGGGTCCGAACACTGGCCCCATGTGCCTGAGTGATACAGGCTGCAAGTACACAGAGCTTGACCGGGTGCGTGCAATTGAGTAGGATTGAAACTCACCAGAATGTTGTAAACGTCTTGGCCACGCCCTTACTTTGCCTCGTGGCATCAGCTATAAAATAAAGGCATGGCTTGTGGGCGCTTGGTGCTGCTGGGTCCCCATCAGGGAAGCAGCGTCCCACCGAGTCCCAGCTTTCCTTCTCTTGTCTGTCTTTTCTAATCCTTCATCGCCCCCACTCAGGGTCACGGAGCCTGGCTGAGCTGGGGCAGCACATAAGGCGCCCTGGGGCTGAGTGTGCTATGGCCGTGCCGGCTCCCCACAGTTCTCTTTGTGAAATCTGGGTTGAATGCCGCAAACATGCAATAAGCAGAATTTGAGTGCTGGGTAGAAAGAGAAGTAGAAAAATGAGGATGTCGTTGCTAGAAAGTGACAGAGGGCCAGTGTCTGGTACAGGGGTGGGCAAACTTTTTGACTGGAGGGCCACAATGGGTTCTTAAACTGGACCGGAGGGCTGGAACAAAAGCAACCTGACCATGCTGGCACTCTCATCTTGGGCTGCTGGTGAATGAGCGGAGGGGAGAGCAAGAGAACTCTCTGCTCTTTCGGCTCCTCGGGCAGGATAGAACAGCAGAACGGGCCAATCCGGCCCGTGGGCTGTAGTTTGCCCATGGCTGGTCTGGTATGTGGTCTGGCCATCCGTGGACCTGGGAAGGACTCCCCGGAGGGAAGGGAAGTCCACAGAGCAGAGATGGCACCCCTGATGTCACGTCTGGCCCTAGTGCATCTGGGGTGGTACTGGTGGAAGTCGATATCAGAGGCAAGAGAGGTAGAGACACTGTATTGCACATAATTTGAGGCTGAAGGTGTGATTTTTCTCATAAAACACGGGGTCGATGTACATGTTTGCCTGCTGGACTTATTTTACAGAGTTAATATAATGGAAATAATGTCCCTTTGAAAGCCAGGGAGCACTGCATTAGTTTCCTAGGGCTGCATCACGAAGTGTCACAAAGTGGGTGACTTAATGCCACAGAAACACACAGTCCTGGAGGTTTTACAAGTTCAAAAGCAAGGTGTCGGGGCCACGCTCCCTTTGAACCTGCAGTGGGTCCTTCCTTGCCTCTTCCGAGCTCCCAGAGGTTTGCTGGCAATCTGGCGCTTCTTGCAACTGCCTCACCCAATCTCTGCCCTGGTCGTCACGTGGTGCTCTCCTGGTGTGTGCACCTGTTTTCACAGGCCGTCTTCTTAGAAGGACAGCAGTCCGGATAGAATAGGAGCCCGCCCTACTGAAGTAGGACGTTATGTTAACTAGTTACAGCTGCAAAAACCCTGCCTTCAGCTAAGGTCACATGCCTTGATAGTAGGGGTTAGGTCACAGGCCTGGGCAAACTACGGCCTGCGGGCTGGATCCGGCCCACACGGCTGTTCTATCCGGCCCGCGGAGCCGAAAGAGCAGAGGGTTCTCTTGCTCTCCCCTCCGCTCCTTCACCAGCAGCCCAAGGTGAGAGTGCCAGCATGGTCAGGTTGCTTTTGTTCCGGCCCCCCGGTCCAGTTTAAGAACCCATTGTGGTCAAAAAGTTTGCCCACCCCTGGGTTAGGACTTAAACATACTACTATTTTTTTCCCTGGGGGAACACAATTCAATCTGTAACAAGCACTAAATAGTAATTTAAAAACTTTTGAAGTGTGCTATTTCCCTCCACACAAGACCACTCATGGCAAAGGCGAACACTGTGTGCCACGGGGACTGCTGAGCTGCTGACTTCTTTCTACCAGCTCCCCACCTCGGCAGGATACAGTACTTTTTTTTGTTTTTTTTTTTACAGATATCTTTTAAGTATTTTTTAAAATATATTTTGACTGATTTAAGAGAGGAAGGGAGAGGGAGAAAGAGATAAAAAACATCAATGATGAGCCGAAACCGGTTTGGCTCAGTGGATAGAGCGTCAGACTGTGGACTGAAGGGTCCCAGGTTCAATTCCAGTCAAGGGCATGTTCCTTGGTTGCGGGCACATCCCCATTGGGGGGTGTGCAAGAGGCAGCTGATCAATGATTCTCTTTCATCAATGTTTCTAACTTTCTGTTCCTCTCTGTAAAAAATCAATTATATATATATATATATATATATATATATATATATATATATAACAAAACAAAACAAAAAACACATCAATGATGAAAGAATCATAGATCGGCTGCCTCCTGGGAATGGAGCCCCAAATCAGGGCATGTGCCCTGACTGGGAATTGAACTGTGACCTCCTGGTTCATAAGTCGGTGCTCAATTGAGCCACGTTGTGTGGGTGATGAAGTATCCTCTATAATAAAAGCCTGATTTGCAAATTGTTCCCTTGAGCAGGAGTTTAACCAGGAATTCAATTAGGGGGCGGGGCTGGCTGGCCCGCTGTGGAAAGGGAGGCCCCAGCTGGTGACAGGCAGCCACCAGGGGAAGGCAGGCCCTGGCCACCAGCATTGGAGGGTGGTGGGGAGGGGGCGGGTTGGAAGGGAAGCAGCCGGCAGCCACTAGGGGCCTTACCCGTGTAAAAATTTTTACGCATTGGGCCTCTAATAATTATAGTCTAAAAGAGCAGGATAGATTAGTCCTACTCTGCTAATCATGCTTTGATTTCTATTTTTCAAACAACAGCAAATTACTTTTCTTAATGGAGTGCATGAGTTAGCAGGCTTACATGCCAATAATCAACATTTATGAATTTACTGCTGTCACTGCTCTGTGTCCCACAAGATTGACCTCTGCCACCCTTGGACACCTGTAAGGTACCCATCAACCAGAATTCTGTATGAGCCCCAGGCACTGACTCTAACTAAAAGAAGAAGAAAAAAAAAAAGAAGGAAAAACTAGTTAAAAGATATGGTGTAGCTCAATATTTCAAAGGGAATCAAAAGCAGGATTGGTGGCAGCTCTGGCGAGTAGGATTCAAGGACAGTCTCTTCAGGGCTCCACCGATGAGATATATGAACTCCAATGGACGTTAGGCCTCGTGCCATTGGCTCAAAATGAAAATTCAGTCTGGCTGGGGTGGCTCAGTGGTTGAGCGTCATCCCCAATGGGGGCATGCAGGATGCCTCTGTCCCTCTCCCTTCCTTTCTGAAATCAATACAAATACATTTTTTAAAAAATGAAAAATTAAGGAGTGAGCATCGCAGCTGTCCAGCTGGAGTCCTGTGCCTGCCCCTAGGACAGAGCAGCCACCCTGATGGAGGGCCCGCCCACGTGGGAAGTGGATTCCCCGGAGCAAAGCCAGGAGTTAGGCAGCGGAGTCAAGGCCGTGCCGCTCCCCTTCTCAGAACCATCTGACACGCCTGCGCCCAGAGTGACTGCAAACCCCCTGTCCTGTGGAGGCACCCCTGGGAAAAGGGAAGTCGCCAGATGCCTATCCCATTTGTATTTTAGGGGAAAACCCCAAAAACAGATCCAATGTCAGGGCTTTACATTACCGTGTTAGATGTCATGCAAAGGCGGCTGGTTTATTTATTTCTCTTGTCAGAATGGCCTTTCAGGGGAGACAGAACAGATGGGGGATTATCCATTAACAGTGTTTGTTACTATCATCACCCAATATCACTGAATATTCCATCGCCCACACTCCTGGCGACCCATAGTCTTTCAGAGGCATGAACTTGGAACACACGTTCTCTACCCAAGGTGCCTAGTTGTGAGAGAGCATTCTGACCTCCCCCCCTCCGGTTGTTGCCTACAGCCATGCGATCTACATCTATCACTTTAATCTGGGCCACATGATAACTTTCATGGATCCTTTGTATATTTGCCTACATGAGCCCCCCCTTTTTATTTTTATTTTATTTTTAAAAAATATATTTTATTGATTTTTTACAGAGAGGAATGGAGAGAGATAGAGAGTTAGAAACATTGATGAAAGAGAAACATGGATCAGCTGTCTCCTGCACACCCTCTACTGGGGATGTGCCCGAAACCAAGGTATATACCCTTGACTGGAATAGAACCCAGGACCTTTCAGTCCCCAGGCTGATGCTCTATCCACTGAGCCAAACAGGTTTGGGCTTAAAAAAAATATATTTTTATTGATTTCAGAGAGGAAGGGAGAGAGAGAGATAGAAACATCAATGATGAGAGAGAAACATTGATCAGCTGCCTCCTGCACGCCCTCTACTGGGGATCAAGCCTGCAACCTGGGCATGTGCCTTTGACCAGGATCAAACCTGGGACCCTTCAGTCCGCAGGCTGAACCTCTATAAACTGAGCCAAACTGGCTAGGGCCATGAGCCCCTTTTTTAATAATAATTTAAAAAAACATAAAAAATTACATTTTATGATTATGTTGGTAAAAAGACAAAGGTAACTCAGGAGGGATTCATTATTATGTATTCATGTTTTTCTTCTGATTCTCAGAGATTGAAACCATTTTTCTGGGCCTCTGAAGGCACCACGGCACTGCGCCTGCCGTGCTTGCCGGGTCCAGGGCACGCCCACCTGCCACTCTGCGCAGCTCCAGGGTGCCTCCAGGGGCCCCCTTCCCAGCCGTCTGGCGTCAGCCTGGATGCAAATACCAACTTCACTTTCCCCAGCTGGTGACCCCTTGTTCTCAGATGCCCCAGTTGTGAAGTGCTGGCAGTAACAATGGCCCCCTGATGGGTTTCTTAGGAAGACTACCTGAGGAAATGCAAACACTTCCCACAGGACTTCGCAGGCGGTAGGTACTCCAGACTGGCGGGCTCTGCTTATTCCTTGTGACCACGATACCCGGGTGATGGCTGTAGTGTACTCGCGGAAGGTGCCCCTGGGGGAATCCAGTTGATTACTTAATGACTTGACGCGGTCCAGCACCTGACACACCTGCAGGAGGGGATATGATGAGGAGTCCAGGTGGGTCCCGTGTAGTCAAGGCTGTTACTCCAAACCAGCTCCTACTGAGGGCCACAGAGGACGTACCGTCAGCGTTCAGTCGGAAGAGAGGCTGGAATGAAGAGAGCGGAGGCAGCATTGCGACCGTCCTGTGTTTCCTGGGACCGTTGGTGCCACCGGTGGGTTCCAGGCTCAGGTAGGCACATCGAGCTGTTTTGTGACAGAGGAGCCAGAGGTTCAGATTCCTGGTATGGAGAGGGAGTGCCATTTCCTGGCTGGCCGCGGCCTCTGGGCAAAGCGGGTGGAAGGTGGCGAGGCCCTGTGCAGACCCAGGCAGTGATTCTGTGCCGCTGAGGCCGACAGGGGCTGCGTGCGTTCCCCGCTGCATTTTCAGAGAGGTGAGGGGTGTGCTCCCGCCGTGGGGATGCGCATCTGCTCTGAAGTCTCCTCGTCTGTAGTGGGTCTTGAATGTCACCAGCCTTCACAGGCAGCTTTATAAAGTGGGTTTTTGTTGTTACTTCTCATGTGAGGATATTTTTTTCCATTGCTTTCTCAGCGGGAATGAAAGGGAGGGAAGGAGGGAGAGCGAAAGAGAGAAAAAGAGAAAGAGAGAAAGAAAGAAACAGTGATGTGAGAGAAATACATTGACTGGTTGTCTTTCACATGAGCCCCAACTGGGGGCCCAGAGCAAACCCGAAACACAGGTACGTGCCCTTGACTGGGAATCAAACCCATGGCGCTCTAACCATTGACCCACACTGGCCCAGGCATAAAGTGGGGTTTTAATATTGCATTGCTTCCAAATATTTCCCATGATGGTGGCAGCCCCGGGGTGTCAAAGGTGGTGATTGTTGTTTCTTTGGCACAGTCACCCTTCTATTTCCTCTGAGCTTTGCAGAGTCAGTCAAGCATGCTGGCCAGGGAGGGGGTAATCTTACTGAGAGGAGGCTGGAATGAAACAGCAGCTCCTGTGACCCCCGCAGAAAGCAAAACCTGGTACCGTACGCCCACCGTCCTGTTAAATCTGGACACATCCTAGAAAAATCCAAGTCAAGAAAATGGAATGTTGAGGGGAAAATCTGGAAAATATTACCATAGGATTAGGTTTGTCGGCATGCAACAGAAACCGTAAAATAACAGTGCCTAAAATCAGATACAGGTGAATGTTTCTCTGATGAAACAGAAGGCTGGGGCAGGCAGCCGAGGGTTGGTACCGAGCGAGGTGCTGGCGGGCCTTGTCCGGGCTTGTGGGCACGGATTGTTAGTGTCCCTTCCCAGTGATGTCACACAGCTAACTCAACATTGACCATGGTGGGGAATTGTATCAGAGAAATGGACAAGTGCTACAAATCAGGGTTTTGCCCCCAGAAAACCTTTGCTCAGCCTTTCACAGCACACCACTGGGGATAGTTCTCTACAACACCAGTGCCCCGGCTTCTCCTATTTTACCGGTCCGCCTTGTATACGGTTTCTATTCTTGTGGTTATTCATGTCCCAAGTTGCTGCAGGTGTTCCAGCCATTAGATTGTATATCCCAGATGGCAAGAATGAGTTAACAAGCCGAAAATGGTTTGGCTCAATGGATAGAGCATCGGTCTGCGGACTGGAAGATCCTGGGTTCGATTCCAGTCAAGGGCATGTACATTGGTTGCAGGCACATCCCCGGTAGGGGGCGTGCAGGAGGCAGCTGGTCAATGTTTCTCTCTCATCGATGTTTTTAGCTCTCTATCCTTCTCCCTTCCTCTCTGTAAAAAAAAAAAAAAAAAAAAAATCAATAAAATATACTTATTAAAAAAAAAGGATGAGTAACAAAACAAGGAGACATACATTGGGCACCGGCAATATTTTAGAGATGTTTCCTTGAAGCTGTCATGTAGCATTTCTTTGGCCACTACTTAGATACATGGCTGCACCTAGCTACAGGGGAGCTGAGAGATGTGGTCTTCATTTGGGGACCCATCTGTTTAGTTAAAAAGGCAGGGATCGGTGGTAGACAAAGTGCTAAGATATCCCCCATGTCATCTCTTCCCCTTGCGTTGGGAGAAACTTGGAAGTAGGATGAGATAACACTCCTGTGGTTATGCTGTGTTCCAAATCGGTTGACTTTAAGATAGGAAGATTGGGTAGGCCCGACCGAATCACAAAAGCCCTTTAACCCAGGTCTAGAGGTCAGAGATAGAGGAAATTAGAGGTTAGAAGTGTGAGAAGGATTCAATGTGCTGTTGCTGTCTTCAAGATTGAGGGGGCTTATGGCTTGAATACAGACAGCCTCTGGCGCTGAGAGCGGCCCCCACTGACAGTCAGTAAGGTAGTGAGGATGTCAATCTTACAACCACAAGGAACTGACCAATCAGATTCTTTTTTATTTATTTATTTTAAAATATATTTTATTGATTTTTTTACAGAGAGGAAGGGAGAGGGATAGAGAGCTAGAAACATCGATGACAGAGAAACATCGATCAACTGCCTCTTGCACACATCCTACTGGGGATGTGCCCGTAACCAATGTACATGCCCTTGACTGGAATCGAACCTGGGACCTTTCAGTCCCCAGGCCCACGCTCTATCCACTGAGCCAAACCAGTTTCGGCTGACCAATCAGATTTTTTTTTGCATTTAAACAGAGAGTCATAAGAACAGGCTTTTGAGAGCCAAGTCCCATAATTCCAGAGCTGTGAAGAAAAGGTTTGTGGCCTTCTGTGGCTGAGCTCATGGAGCTAAGATCCAGCCCTCTGGAGGCCTGGTTGTTCAATTTCCCATTGGGTTCCATGAAAAACATCCATATCCTCATGTTCAGTTCTTCCTTACTTGAGCAAGGTAGAGTCTGATAGAACTAGAAAACGTGGCATACTGTGACCTCAGCAATGTGCCTTTTGCTCTTTCTTGAGCCCCGTTTTCTGTATTCATCCACAGTTCTACCATTGTCTTCTCAGCAAAGGCTTTTTTGAACCCAACAGGGCGAGACGGTTGATGTGCCTCCAAAACACCTGCACATCACCCACTATTCTCTGACGTAGAGGATAGACACTGTTTGCACTTCCAGGATATAGCACAGTCTGGCACATAGTAGGTACTTAATAGATGCTTTTTGAAGGAATGTAGACAGAGATGGGAATTTCTGACTAAATAACCATGAGAGAATTGAAGTACATGAGACTCCATGCTCCATGTCCTATTTGCCTAGCACAGTACTTGGCACATAGTAGCTCTTCAGTAAAAAGTTTGATGAGCTGGACTGCATTGTTTTTCAGAGAATGCTGAGTATTGCTATAGGGCCAGAGTGTTAGAACTGTGTGTGGATACACGTGAGTGTGTAGGAGGTGGTTGTGGATGGGGATATAGTGCGGAGAAGATGAAAAAGACAGACTAGAGCCATACTGTGGAAGGCTTTGCACACAAGGTGAGGGTCCTTGACATTTATATGCGAAAAAGAAATATAAAAGTAGTTTATGCACAGATGTATTGGGAGCAAGGGGTAGGTCAACTAATTTATAAGCTTCTAAATGGTTCAGAACATAAATAACAAATGGCTGAATCAGGGCGGTAGTAGGAGAAACAGAAAGCAGTGCCGGCTCTCAAGAGCATATTGTTAAACTTTTAAGGGACTTTATGAGCCAGATGTTAAAACTTTGGTAGCTTTTAAATTGGCCATAGTGGGAATATTTACACCATGGAAATCAGCAAATACTACAAATTAGGGCTTTAAAAAAAAATCTCATTTTTGGGAGTGGGCGGTGGTGAGCCATTTTACTAGCATACCACTGAGAAAGATTTCAGAGAGACGTTTGGGTAGAACTGACAGACCTTGGTGATTGTTTGGGGTGGGTGTGGGGTTGCAATGTTGTTAAAGACGATCCTGAAGTTTCTTATCTAAGGCGGTAACTCTGGGTAACTTGGAGGATGAGGATGATGTTAGCTAATAGTGGGAACACCAGTAGGAGACTACATTTTTAGGAAAAGCCGATTAGTGTTGTTTGCTACGTGAATTTGTAATACAGATAACATGGATGTGGCTCATCCAAAAAAGAAATTGAAACCAGTATTCAATGCTCAGATCTGATAGCCCAGTGGTCGGCAGACTCATTAGTCAACTGAGCAGCATACCGCGGCTCGCGAGCCACAGTTTGCCGACCGCTGTGATAGACCTAGTGTGCATATTTGGAATCTGCTATACAGAGATGGTGAGTGAAGCTTTAGGAGTGGATACTTTTTTCCAAAGGTAATGATCAGAGAGAGACTGGGACACCTACAATCAAAGGGCAAGCAAGGGAAGAGGACTCCTGCAGGAGATCCTGAGAAATCGAGAGAGATCTCTACAGAACCAGAAGCATGTTCTACCTTTAATATTTCTGCTGGACTTTTGCTTGGTCTTTTGCTCTTCTTTTGGATCTTAGGTTCCAGAGAAATTGCCTATACCAGTGGTCTCAACATTATTAGACTCCACACTATATTTTTATTGTATATTTTAATGTTACCTTTGCTACTTTGAGAAGCAGTTTATAGGTAATCTGGCCTCCCTATACACGTAATTAAAAATCAACATGATGCCCTGATGTAAGAGAAATACAAGGCAAATATTTTATAATTACACAATATATTCATTAATATGTAAATGTTTGGGCACAACTATACCTAAAGAGACCATGAAGTAGTCTGATACGTATCCACATGGAATCATTGTGCCCGTGACAGCTACAAATACAGGCTGATAAAGCTGTGTTGGATCAATGGCTCAAATATCTGGGGTGGACTTGCCATTGGTGATGTGGAGTTCCACAGTAGTAAGCAACTTTTGGCAAAATTAGAGTGAAAAAGGGACTAGCTTCTCTTTATTTACATAGTAGTTGTATTCCTGGAAAATTCAGTATACTACTGAATTACTATTCAAAAAAAAACTGCCTGATGCCTACATGTAAAATGGATCTAGATTCTAGGCTGGAAAATTACAAATGGAATTTTTCGCCATGGAGTCTAATAATGTGGAGACCATTGGTATAGGTAATTTCTCTGCCCCACACAGAAGTTCCATGGAATGCTGGCCAATTTATTATGTAAGACTGTTCGGTTTATTTCAGAATATAACCTCAGAATGACTGAGTGCTGGCCTGGGCCGGTAGCTCTGTTGGTTCGAGTGTCATCCTGATACACCAAGGTTACGGGTTCTATCTCTAGTTGGAGCACATACAAGGAACAACCCATGAAAGCATAAATAAGTGGAACAACTAGCAGATGTCTGTCTGTCTGTCTGTCTCCCTTCCTCTCCCCCCTCTCTAAAATCAATAAATTAAAAATTATTTTAAAAGAATGGAATTATACTATCTTTTTTTAAGGGAACTACTAAACACTGTGTAGGAACTAAAACCACCAAAATACCTTGCGAGTTTCTAAAGTGCCCTGTAGAAGGCAGTACTGTCTCTGTCAAGAATCTGGTCCTACTCAGTGCTCAGTGGTTTTAGTGGTAAAAAGGTGAAAAGGAGATGGCACTTCCCCATAATGTGTAGACACCTCCCATTTCTGGGGAACTTTGAGGCTGATGGATTTGTGAATCAGTCTCGCCAAGAGGAATAGACAAAAGGTAATATTTGGAAGGTAGTTTGCTCCTTCAAAACCTAATAGCCTTTGGTCTGGCTGGGATGGCTCAGTGGTTGAGCATGGACCTATGAACTGGGAGGTCATGGTTCCATTCCTGGTCCAGGCACATGCCTGGGTTGTGGACTTGATCCCAATGTGGGGCATGCAGGAGGCAGCTGATCAGTAATTCTCTCTCATCATTGATGTTTCTGTATCTCTCTCCCTCTCCCGTCCTCTCTGAAATCAATAAAATATATTAACACACAACCCACACACAAAACCTTAAAAGCCTTTGACAGAGATCTTGTGTACTTGAGTTTTAAAATATTCTTTAATATATATATATATATATATATATATATATATATATATATATACATATATATATATTTGATTTTTTTTTTATAGAGAGGAAGAGTGAGGGATAGAGAGTTAAAAACATCAATGAGAGAGAAACATCCATCAGCTGCCTCCTGCACACCCCCTACCTGGAATGTGCCCACAACCAAGGCACATGGCCCTGACCAGAATCCAACCTAGGACCCCTCAGTCCACAAGCCGACTCTCTGACCACTGAGCCAAATCAGTTAGGGCTAAAAATATTCTTTTAAAAATTATAAAAACCACACAAGCCTGTTGCTTAAAATCCACCTCATCCCTCCTCTGCTCATATGCAGTCAAGAAGGCAGCAAAGGCATTTATTAAAGACTAGAGGCCTGTTGCATGAAGATTCTTACTATAGGCCTTTCTTCCCCTGGCTGCTGGCACTGGTTTTCCTCCAGCACCCAGGGACCTGAGCCACAGCAGAGCCAAGCCTTCAGCCTTCAGTCTTTGCTCTGTGCCCGTGTATGCAAATTAAGCCACCATTTTGTTAAGTTAACTTGCATACTCACTTCTGATTGGCTGGTAGGCATCACGGGGGTATGGCAAATTTACATCTTTCTCTTTTATTAGTGTAGATGTCCCTCATCCTAAAATTTCTCCTTCCCTTAACAAGATTTGAGAACATTAGGAAACATATTAACTCTAATTCCTATCATTAACTTCCTTATATATATTTTAATAATTTCAGACAGAGTTATCACACAGGGATTCCAGAAAAATATTATCTCAAATGAGGTATTGGAGCCCCCCGGGTTACCATCCATACTATAGAAGAGGGGCTGAAAATGGCTGCACAATCCCTTTCCTTCATTCCTATCTCCCTCCTTCATGACCAATGAACTCTCTTCCATCTTCTCCAGTTCAGCCCCATCAGCCCCAACTTAGCCGCTCTGGAGAGAGGGCGGCAGCAGCTGCAACCTCTTGCACATCACCCCCTTCACCAAGCCTTAATTTCACAGACACATACTTCCACAGCGACAGAAAACACTCATTGCTTTTTGGCATCTAAAGAATGCATTTTAGTACTCCTCCGTTTTAATGAACTATCTCAAATATCAAAGAATTTTGCTGAGGTTGCCAATGAGCCAGAGCTCAGATGCTCACGTAACTTCAATTCCCACCCTCACCTTCCACGTTTTCAAATTACAGCCCTGGGGTCGTTCACAGAAACAAATGCCATTCATGACACATGAACATATGCATAGTTCCTGCCTCATTTAGTTCTGAATTAATCTTTAGAAGGGGAGGTAATTGAATCACTTTGAATAGGCATCTTTGAAAAGAGGTGCATGGCTGATGTGTAATATGTTGTCCCTAGCATCACTATTTGAGGAACTACCTCTTATTTCCTGATATTAATATTATGGTTTCCTTTGCATTGGGACAGGAGATTTGCTTTGCCCTCCCCACAAGACCAAAAAACAATGGCCCTGCCTTCACTACCTACTCCTCACCATGCAGAAGTGTGGTTCTTCCCAGTGTTGCAACATTTTTCTTTTTCTTTTCTTTTCATGTTTAAATAATTTAATGTTTGCTACTCTTGTGTTCATTTTAATACATAACACACATATCTGTCAGACATGAAAAATAGTGGTCTATTTAAGAGGCTTTAATGACTGACAATATCTTTTGAAATGTACTTTATGAATATACATATTTCCAAAGCAAAGAGAGAAAATAATGGAATAAGTAGACACAATGAAATTCTGAGCAAAAAGTATGACTAATTTCTGTTCTTCAATAAATGAATACAACCACTGTAAAAATATATGTGTGTATACCCAACACACACACTACAGAAACATTTCAAAGTGGAAAATATTCAGTGCACTGCCAAAGTGCTACAATAAGTCATCCATAGACATTCACATGCAAACACTATTGGACTAATAAACTAGAGAAAGTATTAATTAGCAGAACTCCTTTGCAAAAACAAGTTTAAAAAATGGAAATAATGAAACCAAAATCTACTTCTCATCTGAACAGTATAGAAAATAATCTCCTATTTTCAGTGTTGCAACATTTCATGAATGCCCCCTTTTAGATTGCTAAACTAATACTCCTGTGTCACCAGCTTCTTTAGGTTTTGCCACCATAGTCACTCGTAACGCCTAACTTCGTAGTCATGTGGTCACCTTCCTAATCAGATGCCTTGTGAAGGGCAGCACTTCTCAAACAGTAATGGACAAATAGTTCACATGGGCATCTTGTTAAAATGCAGATTCTGATTCAGTGGGTTGAGATGGAGCCCAAGGTTCTGCTTTTGTAACAAGTTCCTAGATAACGCAGATGCTGCTGGTTGAGAACCATGCTCTTGCGTAGAAAGGCAGAGTGGAGAAGTGTGACAGGTGTGGCTAAAAGGAAGATGACCTTTCAGAGAGCCACAACCATCTGGGAAAGTAAGATACAAGAAGCTGGGGAGGTCCAGCCAGCGTGGATCAATGGTTGAGCATCAACCTGTGAATCAGGAAGTCATGGTTCAATTCCTGGTCAAGGGACATGCTGGAGTTGCAGGCTCAATCCCCAGTAGGGGGCATGCAGGAGGCAACCAATCAATAATGCTCTCTCATCATTAATGTTTCTATATTTCTCTCCCTCTCTCTTCCTCTCTGAATTCAATGAAAATGTTTTCTTTTTTAAAAAAAGAGGTGAGAAGAGGTGTGTATATGTGGTTATGTATCTATGTATATGAATGCATATGTATGAATATATAAACTATCTCCATTTTAAAATGGTACCAGTCAATAGATACTTTGCAAAAACCTTTAAAAAGAAAATATGAAGTTATTTAGGAATTTTTATTGATAATCTTTAATATTTGATGTGCCAAGTGAATTGAAATATATAAAGTGAATTGAAATATATAAAATGCTTAGTATGGTGACTGGTATAATTTAAGCACAATATAAGTGTTTATTATTATTATTATTATCATTACTAGGGGCTCAGTGCATGAATTCGTGCACCTTGAAAGGAACTATGGACTATGGGGATATGGTAGGCACATGGGTGGGTCTCGGACCATCCTCTGAGCCCCTGCCCAGTCCCTCCTGTCACACCCCCCCTCCCATCTCCGACTCCTGTCTCCCGTCTGCTAGCATCCCCGCTCCTGTTCCCACATGGTGAAGGCATCAGCAGCTGATGCGAATGATGGCTGCTGCCCTGATTACCCCTCAGGAACAGGGGGAGGTGGAGAAGCCCTCAGGGGTGATCAGGGTCAGCAGCTGCCACCCGCTGATGGTGTCAAGCAATCAAGACCAGCACCGGGTGCCTGCAGCAGGTACAAGCAGCAGCTCTGGTGCCAATTGCAGGTGCAAGTGGGGCTGGTGCTGGCAGTGGGTGCAAGTTGGGCTGTCACTGGCAGTGGGTGCGAGCAGTGGTTGCCAGCTCTGATTGCCCCTCAGGAGCAGGGGGAGGTGGAGAAGCCCTGAAGGGCAATAGGACCCACTAATGGTGCCGAGAGATTGGGGCCAGCACCAGGCACTGGAAATGGGTGCAAGTGCTGGGCAGGCTGCAGCATGCAGGAGCAAAGAATTTTTAGTAACCACCAGAGGCTCGCGTGATGACAGCGACTGGTGCCCTATCTTGGTCTGGTGCCCCACTTACCTCTGCCATCTCGCCGTGGCCGATACCCACCATATTCCATGCTCTGATGCCTGCTGCCAATGCCTACCATGTTTGCATATTAGCCTTTTATTATATAGGACTATTATTTTCTGCTGGTTTTCAGATACAAAGGTCTGGGAACAGAAATGGAAAGGAGTTTTTTAGAGAAAGAAATTGTTGTGGTTGGTAAAGGACAGCCATGGAGATAGGAACAAATCAAAGAACCACCGTGTCTTCCTTAAAGAAGAATTTTGTCACCTGGTAGATAAGCCACGTAAGTCTGAGAGGGCCTGGGAAGTAAGATCTTGCTGAGTTTGTAGGCTGTGGTTCAGCTACAGCATGAGAGGCTGCAATAGCTTCTAACCACAGTCACATTTGCAGTCTGAAACTCTCCTGATAACTGAAACTTCATATACACATATATAAGCAGAAGGAAAGTCTCCCTCTCAAAAACAGAAAAAGTAAAACCAAGATTAGACTCAGCAATAATTAGCAGTCATTGAATTTTAGTGAGAAAGGCATCAAATTATAGAGATTTAAAATTATAGCAATCTCTCTTTGTTCCAAATCAGCTTAGTTACTTTTTATGCTTATTTAAGAGTTTTTGTGTTTTGTTTTAACAGAACAGCATAATTAAGTGGGGTTTGTTATTACATATGAAGTAGTTACACCACATGGTTCTCTCACCCACTTTAAAATAGAAAGTCTTGTGTTTCAATGGAGCTCAGAGTCTTTAATTAAAGCTGGTATAACTGGCTTTATAAACTTAAGTGTTGATCAGTTCCTGGGGAAAGTTTACCAGTTGTTCAGCAAAAGCGTTAGCATACAGAGCAGAACTGTCCACCTAGTGATAAAAATGTGAATTGCAAGCATTGTGTTTCTGTTGACCGGCTTCAAGCTGCCTGAGGGGTTAACCTGGCAGTCCAGCCTGTGTGACCACAGGGGTCCCTGTGGCTCTGTCATTGTTATGGGGTTCAGAGGACCCAAGGAAACATGAGCTGCTGACCCTCCGAGGCTGGAGTTAACACACCTCCTGGGAAAAGTTCGCTGCTATTCCTTCCTTAAGAATTCACTAAGGTAGGTTAGACCTCTCTGTATATGGGAGAAAAAATAGATGGTACTCTAATGATCATAACTGTACTCAAAACTGTGTTTGTGAATAGAATGGAAGAAATGAAATAAGTATTTGAAAGCTATATTACAAGCCCTGGCTCTTGTGGCTCAGTTGGTTGGAACGTCATCTATACACCAAAAGATCAAGGGTTCAATTCCTGGTCAAGGCACATACCCAGGTTATAGGTTCAAATCCCTTGTCAGTGTGTATATGAGAGCCAAACGATTGATGTCCCCCCCCCTCTTTTTTTCCCCTTTCCTCCCTTTCTCCCTCCCTCCCAACCTCCCTCTCTTCCTTAATTTTCCCCTTCTTCCCTCCCTCCCTCCTTTCCTTCCTTTCTCTAAAATCAATGAACATGCCCTTGGGTAAGGATTAAAAATAAAAAAATAAAAATAATAAATGGAGGCATATTTTTTAAAAATATATATTTTATTGATTTTACACAGAGAGGAACTGAGAGGGATAGAGAGTTAGAAACGTTGATGAGAGAGAAACATCGATCAGCTGCCTCTTGCACACCCCCTACTGGGGATGTGCCTGCAACCAAAGTACGTGCCCTTGACCGGAATCGAATCTGGGACCTTTCAGTCAGCAGGCCGCTCTATCCACTGAGCCAAACCGGTTTCGGCTGGAGGCATATTTTTAAAAAGACATATTACTACTCTGATACAACTCATCTAAATTGAAGTGACAAAATCATAGTAAAAGTTATAAATAGGAGGGTGGATCACAGGATGTTTTTTACCATTTAAATTTTTACTTATTCTTATTGTGAGGCAGTGTAATATTATAAAAACAGTACTGGTAAAGGACAAACTTGTTTGGGGGCCTTGGCAAGCTCTCTGGGCCTCATTTTCTTCACCTTTAAAATGGGACAATAATCTGGAACATATACTATTATGAGATAAAGTAATTCATGTAAAGCAATTAGTACAGTGTGATCAAAGAGCCTGCTTAAGGAGCCATAGTGAAGGTCATATGTGTGTCCTTAGTTTTTTGTTTTGTTTTGTTTTGTTTTGTTTTGTTTTTTTACAGAGAGGAAGTGAGAGGGATAGAGAGTTAAAAACATCAATGAGAGAGAAACATTGATCACCTGCCTCTTGCACACCACCTACTGGGATTGTGTCCACACCAAGGTACATGCCCTTGACCAGAATTGAACCTGGGACCCTTGAGTCCGCAGACCAATGCTCTATTGACTGAGCCAAACTGGTTAGGGCTGTCCTTAGTTTTTTGGGTTTTTGAGGAGTCAGGAGGAGTCAAGCACCTCCAGGAACACAGCATCCCCCCCAACACCACCTGGGCTCATGAACTCAGCATTGAGTCAGAGGAAAGGAGGCTGCTTTCTGATTCATGGTTCCACTTCCTGAGGTCCCTTAGTCATCTGAACTGGTCCAGACGAGGCTGCCCCTTCTGAGAAACGCTCATGGCTCTGTTTTGAGTTAAATTACCTTATTTACTGATAGGCTTGCCTACATGCCGGTGGTGTTTGTGTATGGGTGCGTCGTGTGGCCAAGGTAACGCACATGTTCTCCAGAGCTGGCTTCTGTTTGTTGGGAGATAGTTATGAAGAGCTGCAGAGAACTGGAAACCATGTTTCAGCCTGGAGGAGGCGGAAGCTGGTCACGGCGGAGCAGAAGCTGACTAACTTGCAGGGGAACCCCTGGGAGGTGCTCCCGAACCTCGGGGTTTGCCACCTGTACAGTGAAAGCCAGTCCCAGGGTCACTGCCTGCTGCTGGGGATGGGTGACTTACTGAGTGGTTTCCAAACACCTTTACTGAACATTAGCATTTCTTTAAAAAAAAAATATATATATATATAATTGATTTGGCAGAGGGAGGGAGGGAAGGAAGGAAGGAGGAAGAGAGGGAGGGAGGGAGGGAGGGAGGGAGGGAGGGAGGAAGGAAGGAAGGGAGAGAGAGAGAGAGAGAGAGAGAGAGAGAGAGAGAGAGAGAAACATCAATGATGAGAGAGAATCACTGAGGGGCCACCTCCTGCATGCCCCACACTGGGGATTGAGCCAGCACCCCACAGCACCCCAGGCATGTGCCCCTACCGGGGAATCTAACCATGACCTCCTGGTTCATAGGTTGAGACTCAACCACTGAGCCACACCACTGAGCTGAGCATTAGCATTTCAATAATAATAATTGGCCACATTTAGGGCTGTTAGCATGATAGGACTGTGGTGGTGAATAATGTGAATTATGTGAATTTTAATTTATGAGTTGAATGAAAAGAATGTATATCCACAAAAGTTATAACTGTCTTTTTTTGAAAAAAAAAAAAGCACTACACTGACCCTCTACTTATTAAAAGGCTACATGCTCAGGCAGAGCTTTGGTACATGTGTAGCTGATGAAAAGTCACCACAATTAGGCCATACATCCCAGTGCACTCATCCAATTAGCACCTCCTTTCCCCTCTTAAGTGCTCGTTTTGGGTGATAGCTCATGTGGTTACTCTCTCTGAGGACTTC
The DNA here is from genome assembly GCA_963924515.1 of Vespertilio murinus. Taxonomy (NCBI): domain Eukaryota; kingdom Metazoa; phylum Chordata; class Mammalia; order Chiroptera; family Vespertilionidae; genus Vespertilio; species Vespertilio murinus. Next base: position 163,237,130 of record OZ004707.1, on the reverse strand, counting down.
CTCCCAGAGGCCACTGCTGTGCAGGTGTGGTCAATGTCTACAGATTCCTTCTTCCAACGGGACAGTCGGTCCCAGCAGAGGGAGGAGAGCCTATGGGCTCAGCTGTCTGAGAAACCAGCTCTGGAATTTGCTAGGTCAGTGGTCGGCAAACTTATTAGTCAATAGAGCTGCAGTTTGCCGACCACTGGCTAGGTCACTTAACTAGCTCTGTGAGTTTAAGCAAATGTTCTTTTTTTCCCCCCCTAATGCAATTATTTTTTTGCCACTTAAAATGCACCAAATAGCCCTAGCCAGTTTGGCTCAGTGGATAGAACATCAGCCAGAAGACTGACAGGTCCTGGGTTTGATTCTGGTCAAGGGCATTTATTTACGTTGATTGCAGGCTCCATTCCTGGCCCTGGATGGGGCATGTGCAAGAGGCAACCAATCGATGTTTCTCTCTCACATCGATGTTTCTCTCTCTCGATCCCTTTCCCTTCCACTCTCTTCCAAAATCAATGGAAAAATATCCTCAAATGAGGATTAACAAAACAAATAAATGCACCAAATAATAAAATAACCTCTAATAATATAAAAGAGTATACATACCTTCTGCCTCACCTCTCTCTACCCTTCTCTCCAGAGGCAATAACTGTCAGTGGACCAGTTGTCTTTTTGTGCCCGTCTCTTACCGGTAAAACGGGCTTTACAAGCTTCTTCGTCTCACAGACCCTCATCTATACTGACCTTATGTGCCCAGCACAGGTCGAGAGGCCTTGCAAATGCTGATGAATGGTTCTTCGCACGATGATTCCCAGCATGCTTTTTTTGTAGCCTGCTTATGTCCACCGAGCGAGTCTACAGAATGGTTTCTTAACCTCATTTGTAATAAACAAAAATCCCCCAGTCAATATGGAAATGTGAGGTTTCTGAGGGGCCTCTATTCAACTGTTGTTCCTAAACAAATATTACCAGGCTCAACAAGGAAGAAAAAAAAAAAAAGGAACCCCCTGCTAGAAACGGGCCCTTTCAGGTGGGGTTTGGGCAGTCTGGGTGTGTGGGAGGCGAGGGCGGGACCGTCTCCCCGCTGTCTGTGGTGTACCTGTTCAGTCACAAACAGAGAGCTTTAGTTTCTGTCTGGCTCCTCTCCCTGGCACCAGGCTCTCATGAAAAAGAAAGACATCTGAGTGCTCCCTGGATGGGATCAACAGCCAGTTCGGTCCCACGATCCCCGGTTCCAATGTGGTCAGACTGAGGCAGGGGACAGAGTTTTCCTGGAGTAAGAGAACCCGAGGAGGAGGAGGAGGTGTATTTTGACTGTGGAGCAGATTAGTTCTTGTCAGTTCTCCGCGATGAGTGCTACTCACCCCGTCGTCGTCAAAACATCCCGCTGACACTGGGGATTGCTGACAAGGACGTCCTCCCTTTCCTGTTGCTTTATTTAGTTCCAGCCGGTGCCAGCTTGTTTGGTCGCAGTCAGGCGCTGGGGAGATGCCTCCGTTATCCTCAATAGGATGGAAACTTTGGTTCACAGAACGGACTCTTTTTAGGTTCTTCCAGCGCCCTGTCTCTGCCTCCCAGGCTCCACCCTGGCTGTCTGTCTCCCTGGTTTCCAAAGCCCTTTGCTGAGGTTGGGGATCCGGAGTTATTAGAATGCCCACCCCCTGCTCTCACTCACTCCTGTGTCTTCTTGGGCGCTTTCAAGTGGATTGAAACCCAGGCTCCTCCTGACCCCCAGGTGGGGGGAGTACGCAGCATAACAAACGCCGGCATTTCTTCTTTTCCAATTAGAGAGCTGTTCCGGCGTCAAATGCACACCAGTGGGAATTTATTCAGAAGCCATTCTCGGCACACTGTTAAAAGCAAAACATTTTTACCTCCCTGAAGATGAATAGGGTATAGGTCTGTGTTCCTTTCTCTAGAGATGACACCCTGACTCTAGATAGCGTTCTGTAAGTTTATGTCTTTTATATACGTAGAGTGACACGTAGCAAGTGAGTCTTAATTATTATATCTTTTTAAAAATATATTTTATTGATTTTTTACAGAGAGGAAGGGAGAGGGATAGAGAGCTAGAAACATCAATGAGAGAGAAACATCAATCAGCTGCCTCCTACACACCCCCTCCTGGGGATGTGCCCGCAACCAAGGTACGTGCCCTTGACCGGAATCAAACCTGGGACCGACCCTTCAGTCCGCAGGCCGATGCTCTATCCACTGAGCCAAACCAGTTCCGGCAATTATTATATCTTGTATTAAAATTCATCTTTAACCACAGAGAGATTTGTTGTTTATAACTACATTAATGCAGGTCTTTAAAGAATTGTCTCCATATTTGTTCTCTATTGCTGCATATCCAATTATTCAAAACTTAGAAGCTCAAAACAACACTTATTATTCACACACTTTCTGAGATTCAGGGATGGAGGAGCAACTTAGCTGGGTAGTTTTGTCTCAGAGTTCTCTGGTGAAGTTTCGGTCTTGCGTCAGCTTCGGCTGCAGGTGTCAGAAAGCTTGATGGGCCGAAGCATTCACTTCCAAACTCATTCCCGTGGCTGTTGGCTAGAGGCTCCATTTTTTTTTTTTTTTTTTTTTTTTTTTTTTTTTTTTTACCATATGGGCCTCTCCATAGGGCTGTTCCTAGCTTGGCAGTTGGCTTTCCCCAGAGAGTGATCTGAGAGAGAGAACAAGGCAGAGGCCACAGTATCTTTTTAAACATTATCTCAGAAGTGATGCACCACCACTTCTACCGTATTACATTGGCCACACAGACCAATTCTGGCACAGGGTAGACTACACATGGGTGTGAATCACGGGGAGCTTTCTTGAAGGATGGCTACACACTCTATCCTCTGGGTCCTAATGATTCACATCCTTTCCACATGCAAAATACACTGACCCCTTCTCTAGGTCCCCCGAAGTCTCATCCCAATATAGTGTTGGCTCAAAGTCTAGAATATAGTCATTTCAGTCAGGTGTGGGTTCGGATGAGGCTCATCAGGTGTAGTTTCCTCCGTATATATAGTTCTTTGGGTACCATTCTTCTCCGTCTACAGACATGCCCCCAAACTCAACATGAATGTTTAGGTAGACAGAGGACAGACACCATAGATATTTACGCTCAAAAATGGGGAAATGGCCTGGCCTTCTTGGCTCAGTGGTTGAACATTGCCCTATGAACCAGGAGATCATGGTTGGATTCCTGGTCAGAGCACATGCCTCCATTGCAGGCTTAATCCCCAGTGTGGGGCATGCAGGAGGCAGCCAATCAGTGATCCTCTCTCATCATTGATCTCTCTCTCTCTCTCTCTCTCTCTCTCTCTCTCTCCTTTCCTCTCTGAAATCCACTAAATCATTTATTTAAAAAATGGGGAAAGTGGAAGGCACACCAGAAAGTTCCTTGACTAGGACTCAGTCATCCTCCTGACAAGGAGTTATTCTGCATCACTCTGGGCTCTGCCTTTTGGACTCTTGTGTCCTCTGATTCATCCTTCATCTTTCATGAAAATTAGCATAAGTTTGCAGCTGAGTGTTTTTCTCAGCCTGCTTCTTGTCAGTAGAGTTCTGGGGGTCCAATCTCCTCTCTTCATTTTTGTCCTATTCTCTGTGACTTTCAATCAGAACTGAAATCATTTTATTTTATTTTATTTTTCAATTACAGTTTCCGTTCCATGCTATTTTGTATTAGTTTCCGGTGTCAGCATAGTGGTTAGGTAATCATATACTTTACAAAGTGTTCCCCTCGATATTTCTAGTACCTACCTGGCACCTTCTGTAGTTATTGCAGTGTTACTGACGAGCTGAAATCATTCTTTAAAAGGTTTCTATGGGCCTTTTGGGAATTCTATTAGAGTTTATTCTATGCGATAAAAATTCATAAATCTCTTAGAAGCTCTTCTTTAAGCGTCTTCTGAGGGACAATGTCCCTAAGCATCTTAAAAATCCCAATTGAACAAATCTAGGTCAAAGTCTTATGATCTTTAGGGGGCCTTTAGTCTAAGTGAATAGTACTCTGAGGTACAATGTTTTCTTGGAAGTGAATATCTTGTATTAGATCTTGACTTACAAGCCCTTTCTAGAATTTATTGTTTGCCACCCGGAAGAGCCTAGACTATCTGAAACCATTGTTTTCAATGGTTCCTGCTGTGTACAATTCCACAGTCTTTCATATAAAGGCCTTATCTCCTACAGGCAGCAAGAAGAAACCAGGTACTGTTTGAACACTGGCTGGTAATATCACCAGCTACATCACCCCGTTCATTGGGCACATTTTCTACTTCCCCCATAGCTGCAGGTGACAGTGCCACTACATAACAAAAATCTCTTTTCACGTAGTCTCCCTTAAGATTTCCCTCCATTTCCTGTAAGACCTCACAGAGTTTCCGTAAAGTCCAAAAATTATATGAACAGTGTATTCAAGACACTTCACTTCTTCACTAAGGCTCTTCAGAATCTTTACAGCGTTTCCTGTTTCCCCCCACTGCTCAGTTCCGTGGCTGTTCCCACATTTTAGGTTTTTGTTATGATGCTCCACTTCCAAGTAACAACACCTTTATAATAGTTATTCCAAGTGGACATATTTATTCTCAATTCCAGATTGGGAAGTGAAAACGCAGGGGGTCGTGTCTTGCTCAAGGTCATACAGCCAGTAGGTGAAAGAACCATCACTCACACATAAGAATAATCAACTCCAAAGTGCATCCCTTCACTCCCCCCCCCCCAACACACACACACACACACACACACACACACACACACACACACACTCTTATGCTCTCTCTGAAGGAAAAAAACAAATAGAATTTATAAACAATTTGTAATTTTGAAGCCTGGATGAAATATCAACTCACACATTTCTAAGTCAATGTGAGGACATTTACAGAAAGCTTACAACAGGTCAAGCACAATTCTAGGTGGCACCCTTTAAGTTGGATTCTATTGTTCTGTATTTTCCAGTGCAGAGGCCCCGAGTCTGGAGATGGCTCCATTTTATAAGTGATGAAAGGAAGGATCACAGAGTTGAGAAGCATTCAAGAGGGGCTTTACAAAACGGCAAATGGTAGGTCTCCCACAGGGGCGTTGCCATGACTGAATGAGGCGACGTATGTAAAGCTGAGCAGTGTGCGTATGCTTTCTGTACTTGTCCTCACATCTACTTAGTACTCAGGGGATTTGCAGTCCTCACTGGCTGCCTTGGTTATTCGAGGCCCCGCTTCCGATCTTCACAATGAAGAAGGTAATGATCCATCTTGGATGTCATTAGGACTTGACAGGTCAAAAATGAAGCGCGTTGCATGACAGGCATTGAGCTCTTCGGCCGCAAGTTATTGCAGAAGGCTGGCCTTCTCTATCACCATCGCAGAGGGTATGAAAGAACCCCATTCTGAGCCTGCAATGCCCCTTCGGCTCCAGCCAGGAGCCCGCGCTTCATTAAAAGCGGCGAGCTGTGCCAATTTGTCTGGGGCTTTATGAGGTAGATGAAAAGGGGGCCACGGAAGAGACTATCGGCTCCACCCGGCTCGGGTTGGGTGTTTGCCCCCAGACTCGTGTGTGGTGAGATGAGGGCACCAGCTCACCCACTTCGCTTCAGACTGGGCTTGCCCTCAAGGGCCAGGCCATTGATCTTGCCCCCAAGGCTTGGAATGCGCCTCCGGCCGTATCCCAGGGCCTCTTGAGGTTCTGCAGTCGGCCTCACACTTTCACAGGTTTATTCCTGGTGGCGACTGGTCTCAGAAGGTAGGAAAGTATGAATTTGGAGCTTTGCGGTCATTTTTATGTAACAATGTTTTAATACATAAGATGTCAGAGTCGAGCTTTCTATGCTTTCCAAACGGTGTCTGTATTTTTGATTTTTAATGTGCTCCTGGACAAGGCCGCCTGCCAGCGCAGGCCCGATCTGGTCAGGAAGGGCCCCCTGTGCCTGGAAAGGGTCCCCAGAGAAAGCACTTCAAGTCATTTATCCAGCGCTGGCCGCGTTTGCTCTTGGCTCGGAGGCCGTCAACTTTCCACCAGACCTGCCGCCTCGGAGAGCACATCCCCTCCGAGAGGGCGAGAGGGAGCCAAGGGGAGAGAGCAGGTTGCAGGAGCGCCGGCTATAAAGCAGATGTTATTAGTGGGCGCTGGGTGAGGTTGGGAGGCTGAGTGCAGCAGCTTTAGTTCAGCCTCCACGGTGGGCCACAGGGCTGTGGTCCAGAAGGAAGGCTGCTCCCATTTGGCCCGGCCTGGCATCCCAAGAATCCCCAGGCGGAGAAACACTTCTCTGCCCGGTGTGTCAGTGCGGAGCTCGGGTCTGGAAGGAGCGAGGCGGAGGAAATGCAGCATTTGGGGCGCAGCCTTGAAAGCTGTCGGGAAGCCCCCCGCCCTCTGCATTGAAAGCTAGGAGCCAGGAGTTTCAATGTCTCAAGACCACCTAGTTTTCCTTTTGCTCTGATTCTTCTTTCTGTTGTCATTAGAGAGGAAGGAACAGGGAGAGAGAGAAATATTCACGAGGAAAGAGAATGATCAATTGGCCACCACACACGCACGCCCCCCTACTGGGGATTGAGCACGCAACCCTGGCACGTGCCTGGGCCAGGAATTGAGCCATGACCTCCTTGTTCCTAGGTCAACACTCCACCACCGAGCCAAACCGCGCCGGGCTTGTTTTGATTATTCTTAAAGTAATAAGCCCGATTAACGACAACAGCACAAAGACAAGAGAAAATCGGAATTGGTGGAAACTGGTGTTTCATCATTAGGTGAGGCTCAGTTGCGTGGTTTATACGTGCTGCTGGGTCAGCAGACAAGGGGCTTATCTGTAATTTAATATGAGGATATATGCCCCTCATCTGACACATGGGACTCTTCTCCTGTCACTCTGATGTTTTTATTCTGAAAGGGAATCTGGTCCCCCAATTCCCCTTTGGAGGTCTAGAGAAACTCTCTTGGCATATGGTGACAGAATTGCACTGCTCAGCAAATCACTGAATACTTGCCTACTAGTTGTGTTTGGATTTCTTTTTTTTCTCTCCCAGAGAATGGATATAAGGGAAGTTCTTTGACTCAGAATTTGACTAGCTACAAAGATTACTCCACATCACAGGAGGTCTGCACTTCTTGAGAACTTTCTCACCAATCCCTTGGGTAAAAGGCCTTTTCTGAGACTTCACCTTGCTATGGTCTCCCTCCCACCACTCTTATTCACATATTTCTTAGGAAGATTCTAGTACAATGCTCTGATGCTTATTTCTAGTATTGGAAATAATGAAATGTGCAGAGGCCATATTTATCTCAATGAATTGTGTTTGAGCATATCAGACTCAAATTACATGATGGTGTATGTATAATGAACAGCAAATTGGATGATCCCCAGAGAAATTTATGCTCAGTGTTGCGTAGAACATACCACAGATGAATTTGTCTGTTGTGCAAAATCCCTTTCCAAAAGTTAATTATATTTGTAATTTCTTGCGCCTCTTTTGACCTTATGAAAACCAGTTCCTTTTTGTCTTTGAGGCCAGTCCACAGTGAATTCTATGTAGTAGTGTAGCTAACTAGGCTGAACTGGTTGTTTAATCTGGAGAGGGTTAAAAGGAAATAACTTCCCACTTTCCATACCTTCTCAAGGAGCAGTACAGCTGTTGTGTGCCAAAGCCTAAACGTATAAAACGGGAAGCATTGAGACAGACGAGGCACATCCACGAGCAGTAGTTTTAACCTCCCAAACTTCAAGTGTGTAGTGTCAGATTATTAATGCATCTCTCTGTGCATTCATTCATTCATTCTGCAGCCCTTCTGTTTCTACTCAAGTGTTGTCGGTGCTCAAAGTGGTTTCCTGTTGTGCTTTGTGAAGAAACCTCATTCACTGCAGGTTTTATTGGTTGAAAGTTGGGTGTGGGCAGTTGACTAGATTAGTCTAGTGCCTTGGTCGGCAAACTGCGGCCCGAGAGCCACATGCGGCTCTTTGGCCCCTTGAGTGTGGCTCTTTCACAGAATACCATGGCCTGGGCGAGTCTCTTCTGAAGAAGTGGCATTAGAAGAAGTTTGAGTTTAAAAATTTGGCTCTCAAAAAAAAATTGTATTGTTGTACTGTTGGTATTTGGCTCTGTTGACTGAGTTTGCTGGCCACTGGCCTAGTACAAATAGGGTTAGTGTAGAGAGCAGCAATGAACTAAGCAAGTTAAAATTAGGCCCAGGAAAACCCCTGAAGGCTGGGAGCGATGGTCTTTGGTTGCTTGATTCCTCCTTCTGCCTTGTTGTTCACATTGAGTATAGTCCCGTGCTCATTCTCTGTCCTGCCATTGCCTGGGACATGTGACTGAGTAATAGGGATTGAAGGGGCCTTCCTCCCAGGGGCTTCAAAGGCAGAAAGAGTTTTTAGTACAAAGAACAGTGCTTAACTCCAGAAGTGAATGTCTAATGATGGATTTTGATTCTTGTGGTACTTTTATTTATTTATTTAAAAAATATAATTTATTGATTTTTTACAGAGAGGAAAGGAGAGGGACAGAGAGCTAGAAACATCGACGAGAGAAACATCGACCAGCTGCCTCCTGCACAGCCCCCACCGGGGATGTGCCCGCAACCAAGATACATGCCCTTGCCTGGAATCAAACCTGGGACCTTCCAGTCCGCAGGCTGACGCTCTATCCACTGAGCCAAACCGGTTCTGGCTGATTCTTGTGGTATTTAATTAATACAGGTCATTCGAAGGGCGGACCTTTACAGCAACCCCTAAAGCCCACGAGGGAATTTTCCACTTGGCTCGCTCATGCACCAGCCTACTCAAAGAGCTTCGTCTGCTTATTTCTCCGTGTGACGGAAATGTGGAGAATAGACTGGCAAGTTCCCCCACTACTTCGCATGGAAGAGATTGAGGAATAGAAAGTTTAAAGAGACTTTAAGAGAAAAGACTGGAAACTATCGCTACTTTTTAAGCTAATCTCTCTCTATCTCAACAGATACTTGGTAATTCCCAGGTATATTTACTGACTCTTTTAGTGATATGCTGACAAATTAATATTGAATGATCGCTGGCAACAAACACCACATCCCTCTACTCCCAACTCTGGTTACAAGAATTTTGAGTCCCCCAAGGGGGCCAGGTGTCCCAGGTGAGCCGTGTGTCCCAGGGGGCCGTGTGCCCCCGGTGAGCCGTGTGTCCCAGGGGAAGCAGTGGGACCCAGGGGAAGGGGCGGTGAGAACCAGAGGAGGAGTGGACTCTATTCGTGTGGTCCTGAGATAGTCACCATAAAACAAGCAGACTGCCAAATGAGGCGTGGATTCTATTCATGTGATCCTGAGATAGTCACCATAAAACAAGCAGATTGTCAAATGACAGCGGGGAGGGGAAGGAGACCTGGGAGGAGATAGGAGAACAACCGAAGGACTGGTATGCATGAATACAACCAACGAACACAGAACTCTGGGGAGGGAGGGAATAAATGGGAGGTGTGGGGGGTGTGTGGGGGACAATGGTAAGCTATGTACACATATAATACCTTAATAAAAAAAAGAATTTTGAATTACTGCTTTCCCTAAGTAGTTATGATCAGATAATAACCATACATTTTTTTCTCCAGAATGCATATTTATTCTGAAAATTTCCAATTATATTAGACTAGAGGCCTAGTGCACAAAATTAGTGTGTTCATGGATAGGGTCCTTAGGCCTGGCTGGCAATCAGGGCCCATCTGTGGGGCAACCAGTGGAGTGATTGGGGGGGCACCTGCTGGCACCTGCCTTGGTTGGCCTGGCACCACCTGTTTGCCAGCCCTGCTCCTTGCTGCCACCCGTCGGGGCCTGCGGGCTGCAGGCAGCTCCTATGTTGAGTGTTTTCCCACTGGTGGTCAGTACTTGTCATGGCAACCGGTTGTTCCATCATTTGGTCAATTTGCATATTAGGCTTTTATTATATAGGATATTTGTATCTGATGTAAACTGATATTTTAAATTAGTTATAGATGAAGGTGAATGCTTCAATTTTTTTCACTTTTTAAAATACATATTTTTATTGATTTCAGAGAGGAAGAGAGGGAGAGAGAAATAGAAACATTAATGATGAGAGAGAATCATTGATTGGCTGCCTCCTCTACATCTCTACTGGGAATTGAGCCCACAACCTGGGCAAGTGCCCTTGACCGAAAGTGGACCTGGATCTCTTCGGTCTGCAGGCCGACACTCTATCCACTGAGCCAAACTGGCTGGACCAATGCTTCAATTTTAAAAAAGAAACTGAGAACCAGGGTATAGAACACTTTTTCTGTCTACTATAGATAGCATTATTAGTGCTTCAGCAGTCTGGTATACTGTATTGTTTTAAAGTACCAACTCATCACATTTTACTTGGTAATAATAAAATATCTGAAATCTGAATCAATTATATTTCAAGATCAAGAGCAATTACTCAGTTTTTCAATTGAAATAAATAGACAATCAGATACACAGTCTACAAGTCTAGACAGATCTGCTCTGTGTAAGATGCTACTGTAAGCAACTATTGTAACCTGCTATTGCAAGAATATTTCTTATTTTTGTTCAAAGTTTTTTCAAACCAGTAACTTATGAACACAATAGGATTGCACTCTAATATAGGTTAAACAAACCATAAATGCATTCTTTGACACAAAAACTATTCATTGCTACCAGCAAAATACAGCTTTTATTAAAAAATTAAAAAGTTCAGGAACATCTTGAAATTATGAAACAAGAGATGGTATTATTTGAATATGTAAGAACCAAAGGAAAATGTTTGAAATTGGTTCATAATTATCTCCTCACTAGTCTTCAGACTACTGGATGCTGAAAAAGCTTTTCTAGCAGCTGGAAAATTTTGCATGAAAAAAAAGTGTTCTATACCTCCGTTCCCAGTTTCTTTTTTATTTAAAGACGACACACTAAAAAAAAAAAATAAATAAATAAAAAATAAAGACGACACACTACTTTTTTAAGAAGATAACATTTAAAAATATTAAATATAATTCCTTATTAATTTCTTTTACTATTTCTTACATAGTTTCACTTTTATGTTAGTGACTTTCTTTTTAAACATATTATTTTTATTTATGAATGCTTTATTTTAGAATGGCAATGTGTATTTACTGTTTGCATTTATGTAAGTCAATTTTTACTAGAGATTTTAGTTTGTAAATGTTGTATTCAAATGTATTATATCTTTGGGTTCACTTTCATCTTATATGACAGCATTTCAATTATAATGCCAAGTGTTCAGTGAAGTGAGTACAATTTGTGGCTTTGTCATTTCATTCCATATTGCAACCAATGTCAGTTGCTACTCAGAAATATGCCCATTTTACCTTTTAAAAGGATTTTGTATTCTGAAATTACTTCATGCCTCATTTACTACCCAAGTAATTTTTATTTAAAGTTTTAAAAGAAAGCTCTCAGTACAATATACTCAAAGCATTTTTATTGTCATATTACTGACGTGAAAACTGAGAGCTGTGGGATATGTCTATGATACCATCCGTAATGTTTATATAATTATTGGTATAATTTAACAGTTTGCAGCTGCTGTTTAATATAAATTCATTATTGCTTATAAGACTATTAATTTTCCAACTCATTCTAGTGGATAGAAAAAGTTAAATTTCTATTAAAGTACTAGAATCCTGGTGCATGAATTAGTGCATAGGTGGGGTCCAGCTGGCCCACCCTGATGGGGGCCCACCAGGTCAGACCAGTGGGGGGAGGGGCCATTGGCCAGCCAGCTTTGCCCCCAATCAGGGGTGTTGGGGGCTAATTGGAGGCAGAGCCAGCTGGGGTGGGGCCTGATTGAGGCCTGGATCAGGCTGGTTGGTTCCCCCAGTGCATGTCATAGTCACCAGTCATTCCGGTTGTTCTGGTTGTTCCACTGTTCTGGTTGCTGGATATATATATTAGAAGCCAGGTGCACAAAATTCATGCACTTGGGGGAGGGGCTCAGCCTTGCCTGCGCCCTCTTGCAGTCTGGGAGCCCTTGGGGAGTGTCTGACTGATAGCTTAGGCCCATTTCCTAAGCCATCAGACTGACATCCTTAGTGCTACTGTGGAGGTGGGAGAGGTTCCTGCCACTGCCCCTGTGCTCACCAGCCATGAGCCCAGCTTCTGGCTGAGCAGTGCTCCCCCTGTGGGTGGGAGTGCACTGACCACCAGGGGGCAGCTCTTGCATTGAGTGTATGCCCCCTGGTGGTCAGTGCACATCATAGCAACTGATCATTCCGCCATCAGTCAGACATCCCCTGAGGGGTCCTGGATTGTGAAAGGGCGCAGGCCAGGCTGAGAGACCCCACTGGTGCACAATCAGGGCCGGAGAGGAATGCAGAAGATTGGCCAGCCAGGGAGGGGCTTTGGGAGGGCTCCAGGGCATGTCCAGCCCGTCTTGTTCAGTCCTGGTCAGCTGGACCCCAACAGTAAGCTAACCTATCAGTTTGGAACATCTGTCCCCTTTTGGTAAGTCCACATAATAGCAACTGTCTGCCCCATGGTAGTCAGTGCTCATCATAGTGAGCAGTTGAGCAGCCTTAGCATATCATTTGCATATTACACTTTGATTGGTTGAATGGCTGGCTAGATGACCAGGTACTTAGCATATTAGGCTTTTATTATATAGGATTATCTACAAGTAATGGCTTATTATAGAACACAGCACAAGTAGGTCCTTGGTTTGTGTCAGAATCTGTTCCTACGTTGTGATGTAATGCTATTTTCACTATAAGTCGGAACCCACCTACATAGGCACCTATGTCACTCACATGGAGCACATACACAGCAGTAATGAAGTGAAACAGTAAAAACAATTTAAAAGAAAAAAATTCCTGACCTTTACTTGTGGCAAATAAGTAATAAAAAACATAAAACACATATTTACATACATCAAAATGATGGAATTTTTTAGTGTAAATAAATGGGAGATGGTGACATAACCATGAAATGACGTACGTCGAGTCCGATGTAACCCAAGGACTGCCTGTAGTTGACTGTTTTCATCTCTACCCCATCCTAATCCCTAGAAGTAGTAATGTGGAATTCTTTTATATGTATTTTTTGGCATTAACCTTGTATTTCAGTCTTTTGATTTATCAATTTTATATATTTACTGACTTCCTCCACTACAGTTCTCAATTCTGCTCAAAAACAATATTCAGTCTTTCTGTTGTTATGACTATGTTAATATTTCTATGCTATGATTATTTTTCCTTTTGTACAACTTTCTTCTACCTGGAGGTAATGTTGTTATAGTGACTTAATTTCTTCATCTGTTTAGTTTTCTAAGAACATATGATGAAGTCTTCCCATACTGTCCAACACTTTCGTAAAAAGTTTATCAATTTCCCTGCAGAGTCAGAACTGTTGGGTACTTTCTTCTATTATCTCACCCACTTTCAGGGAAGGGAAGGATCTGAACTCATTGCTTGTTTGCAATGCAGAACATCGCTCCTATTTTTCTTTGTGCTTCCTGTCTGATCTCTCTGATTTACTTTCTCCAGGGGAAATGTTGCTAGAGAGAAACTCTTTGTCTTTATGTAGCAGTTGGAGAGGGGGAGTTACCCAACTATTTAGGGAGGGAGTGGGACCCAGGGCCTAAACTAAGCATGTCAAACTCAAAGGCTAACCTGGGCCAAATAAACAAGGTTTAAGTTTATGTGGGCTGCAAAAAACCAAAACCCTTGATTTGCATAGAAAGGTAGGTTTATTTCTATAGAGACATGCTGAATACAAAGGGCTGAAATAAATGAGTTAATCATTGACATAAAATAATAGAACATTTTAACAAAAATTAATATTTTTTCTTGAACATTAACTTATCAGACACTGAATACACAAATTAGTAAGCATAACACAAATAAACCTATTTTTCTTATTCTCCGAAAGCGAAATAATTTCCTGTTGTGTACACCAAATAATTGAGCACAAGACTAATGACGTGGCAATCGTCTGCTGAAATATTCGCTGCTAGTATTAGTGGAGAGAAATGGTGCGCCTGCAGGTAAGTCATGTAAGGGAAATGAATGAAACACGATTATAGTAATCGGTCACTAGCAAATGTTGTAGTTCGTTATTAATCACTGGTAGCCCTGCGCACCAATCTGTGTGCCAGTAGCTCGCCAGTAGCTCGCTGCTGCCCTCCAGTAGCCCGCTGCCCCCACTTCATAGTTTGCTGCCTTGCCCCCTCCTGTAGCTCTCCACTGCCTGCTTATAGGTCCCTGCCCCACCCTTCTGCAGATCTGTGATCTGGTCGATATGCTTCACAGTGTAATGACCATTTGCATATTACATCTTTATTATATTTTAATGAAGTTGTTAAAACTTGAAAAAGGGATTATGTATAACAGGATATTGTAAAATTTAGCTTACGAAATTTTTATGATAACGTTTCTCACATACAGCTATATTGGGCGGGGCGCAAAAATATTCGTTGTGGGCCACATGAGGCCTGCGGGCCACGAGTTTGACATGCTTGGCCTGACGTGTTCCATATTCGTAGACTTTCGAGCAGGTCTTAGAGGCTGAGGATGGCTGAAGGTGGTGACTGGGAAAGAGGTTGGGAGGTGTTCAGAGGCTGAAAGAAGTGTCCTTGGGCTTGTTTTGTCCAAACACTGTTGAAGAGACAGACCTGGAGATCCCCTGAGGGCACTGCCAGATCTTTTCTTCTCAATGCCTTGGTCCTGTCTCTACCAGCTGCCTTGAATTCTGGAATTATTTAGGGTGCTTCTCAAAGCCATATATCCCCTTCAACCCTCCCACCTCACCATTTCAGGCATGGTGTTTGAGCCTTCCTCCTCTCAAATAAGTGACTTACAGTGCTTCTGTTCATTGCTCTTTTGATTCATGGATGATTTTAGTTTCATCAAACATAATTAGTATTGTTTGTTTCCTATTTTGCTTGTTTTGAGATGATTTTTTGAGAGGGGATTAGGGCTATCTTTGCTCTTCCACTTTGGAACTGGATGCCCTTTATAGATTTTTATAGAGCGCTTTGTTTTTATTTTCTGGTCCAAGTGGTCTTTCACCCACAGGAATTCATAGAATTCCTTTATATGCAGAATATATTTTGGTTAAGGCTCTTCAGTAGCAAACAACAGAGACCAAGTTTGGTTAACTTAAGCTCACAAAATCCAAGGACAAGCTGAGTGGCCAGGTCTCAGAAAGGTTAGAGATTAGGGAAGCTCTAAGCATCTAAGAGCCAGAATTAATGGGCCGTCTTCCCACTTGGCTGCTTTGAGAGGACTATATATCCCACCATCCCTTCTCTCTTGGCCCTTCCCTCAAGAGCCACATTCCAAGAAGAGAGTATCTGATTGTCCAAACTGAAATCACATGCCCGTTTCTTGAGCATTCTTAGCCAAAAGAAAGGGGAAGGGATGTTGGCAGGCAAAACAAAGCAAATAAATAAATAGATGTTTACCCAGGCGATAATTTTATAGGATTGGAAAGGTTAATGGAATCTGCCTTTGCTTTTTTGAGATCTTTTCAGGCAAAAATGCTCCTTGGGATGTGCCAATGCTACTGGCAAGTCATTTTTTATTACAACGTGCCTTGGCTGGTACAGGCTGTACACTTAGGACAGACCGTGCACTTGCCACCGAACACTCGTCTGAATGTTCTTAAATAGGACTCTTGAAATGGTTTCCATAGGATGTTTTGGGTTAAGAATTCCTTGGAGTGGAGTTAAGAAAATCTTTCGAGGGAGAAAGTGATTTATTTACTTATTTCTCACTCAAGTTTGAGCAGTTTCTTTCTAGGAAGAGTCCCCACTGTAACCATTGCAGTTTTCAGTGGGGAGGGAGGTTAGTTCTTTGCTCCAGGTTCCTCTGAGGACTCAGGGTCATACATCTCAAATCTGCAAGGGCAGTCAACAGAGCAATTTATGACCCACAACTTCACAAGTCAGTATGACTCAAGCGTTTGGGAGAGGGAAGAACGACCGAGGGTGTTTTCCTAAGTCCTCTTTGCAGATCAAATGGTGATCTTCATAGCCAAGCACCCATCTAAAATAACATCCATATTTCAGTCTCGAGGGGCAAACCAGTCTGAAACGTTTGTGAATTGTCAGCATAATTAAACCAAGGCTCTGGCATAGCACAAAGACATTTCCCAGAAATCTTAGGCCCCAGAGAAGAGTCATGTCAAACAGATAGGATAGTTTCAGATTTCTTGAGAAAAGGAAAATTACAGTCATATTTATAAGGGGAATCTTTACAAATCCAATGTTTTCCCAAAGTCATCAGTTCTCAGACTTCAGTGTGAGAGTTCTTTTGAATAAATAATCCGGAGTTAGTGTGCATTTTTGATGTTTGGAAAATTTATTACCAAAGTTAACCTCAGGAAGTTTGCCCACTTCTGGAAGTACCATTGCATATTCTTTTCTGCAGGGTGAAATAGTATAATATGGATTTAGCAAAGGACATAAAGGTGTTAGCTCTTTTTTTCTAAATCTCGCCAATCAAGTGAACATGTTTCAGTCAACCAGAAGTTGCCATACAAATAAAAATTTCTCATTGAAATTGCTGCCAAAATTAGGGTCTGAGAATTACAATACATACTGACTAGTTTAGCTATTTTCAAAAGACTTGGCTGTTAGCAAATTGCTGTAAATGTCATTTATCTTAGCTTAAACAATCCATATTATCATCCTGATTTTCCAGAAGAGGAAGCTAAACCAGCAAGGGTATATGAGAGTCAAGCATTGAATCTAAGGAGTGAATGAGGCAAGCACTAAAATGACTTCAATTTGTTGTTCCCCATTAGATGTGACAGTGGTACCCTAAGCCCTATTTCTAAGAAGACAGACATTACTTAAGGTAATGTGGCCTGAAAGCAGTAGACAGAATTCAGCAAAAAACAAAAGTAGATCGATGGTTGACAAGATTACTCCGAAGGCAAATTTTAAGTCTTATACAATTATAATGAAGATAGAAAATGATTTTTTTTTCTTGCTACAGTTTTAAAAGATTTGATTTTAGGTGGTGGGCACACAATGCAATATACAGATGATGCATCATAGAATTATATAGTTGAAGCCTATATAATCTTATTAACAAATGACACACCAATCTACACTAATAAGAGTAAGATGCAAATTTGACCATACCTTTGTGATGCCCACCAGCCAATCAGGAGTGAGTATACAAATTGACCCAATAAAGATGGTGGGTTAATTTGCATATGAAGGCTCCAAGCCACGGGGGGGAGGGGCAGGGTAGGATGGATGCTTGTTTCATCACCATGGTGACAATGCAGGCATTGTGCACTGCCCCAGCCGCTCTGGGCCTCTGGGCTGCATGGGAAGGCAGAAAGGCGGCTCTGGGCCAGAGTGAAGGTGGTGCTGGCAGCCAGGGGAAGGAAGGCCCATTATTGCACAAATCTTTTTTGTTTTTTAAATACATTTTATTGATTTTTCACAGTGAGGAAGGTAGAGGGACAGAGAGTTAGAAACATTGATGAGAGAGAAACATCGACCAGCTGCCTCCTGCACACCCCCTACTGGGGATGTGCCTGCAACCAAAGTACATGCCCTTGACCGGAATCGAACCCAGGACCTTTCAGTCCACAGACCGACGCTCTATCCACTGAGCCAAACCAGTTTCGGCATATTGCACAAATCTTCATGCATTGGGCCTCTAGTATATTTAATATAAATAAAAGAAAGTAACAAACAAACAAACAAACAAACAACAAAAAAAACCCAGAAAAACAGTAGCACAGGAAAGGGGTTTGTCAATTTTGTCAGCTAAGTGGCCTAAAAGAGACCTAATTACCTTGGGTTACAACCAGCTGGAACAAATATCTTG
The DNA here is from genome assembly GCA_963924515.1 of Vespertilio murinus. Lineage (NCBI taxonomy): Eukaryota > Metazoa > Chordata > Mammalia > Chiroptera > Vespertilionidae > Vespertilio > Vespertilio murinus. The sequence goes on along the minus strand of OZ004707.1, from coordinate 163,219,380 downwards.
TGCTGCTGAGCTATAAAAAGTCACACACAAGGAATTTGTCCTTTGCTTTCTTTTTTTATTTTTATAAATATAGTTTTATTGATTTCAGAGAAGAAGGGAGAAAAAGAGAGAGAGAGAGAGAGAGAGAGAGAGAGAAACATCAATGATGAGAGAGAATCATTGATTGGCTGCCTCCTGCAGATCCCACACTGGGGATCCCGCCTGAAACCCAGCATATGCCCTGACTTGGGAATTGAGCCCCAATCTCCTGGTTCATAGATCAGTGACCAACCACTGAGCCATGCCAGCCAGTCCTTTTCTGATGGTATCCTTAACCATTCCATGATGACAGGATGCAGTCTGTCAACTTCTGGATTAAAAACAAATTCAAGTGAATTTTCACCCCAACTTATCACACTTTTGTGTTAAAAATTCCCTGATTCATTTCAGTGATTATCTTTTGAGTACCTCCAGCGTTTTTACTAACCCTAGTGTTAATATCAGTGTTTCTAGACTATTTATAATAATGAATTTCTTGTGAAACCTAGCAGGCAGGTCATTAATCCCTTTTAAGTACGATTTAATGCAATGCTTCATGACAGGAAGTGAGAAGGATAATAAAAACCTTTACTGCTTAAAACCACACTTAATATTTTTATGGCCTAGTTGGCCTGACAAAATATTCTCTGAGTCATCACTTCAAAGTGAGGTACTGGGGATTTATTAAAGGCATAATAGTGGGCCTCATGTCCATTGTATAAGGCCCCCACAAACTTGAACTGCTCAGGCAAGACCTTTTAAGTAAGAGAAAATGCACCAGAGGGACACTGCAGAATGTCCCCGTGTGTCCCAGGGTCTTGGAAATCACGTAACCAGGTGCCCACATTTCAAATATTTCAATCATATTTCTGACAGCTTAGCCTTGAATGGTTTTACATTTACTTATAACTGACCACATTCTACTGACTGAAGAGGTTGTAAAGCCTTACATCTTTCTCTCTCTAGCTTGTTCAGAGTTGAAATAATCTGTCAAGTTCATTAAGGTAAAGATTTAACTTGAAGCCATTTGTAAAATGTAGGTTGAGAGGAGACCAATTTGCAGTGAACCAGCCATCTCCCCTGTCTCTGGGCAATAGCCAGGATAATCCTAGAACCACTTTTAAACCAAAATAAAAGCAAGAAGGGAAGTATGCAAGTCTCCTTGGCTTGCGTGAAGGGCTTTATAAAACAATATTTTTATTTACCTCAGAGAGGCAGGGAGAAGGACAGAGAGATAGAAACATTAATGATGAGAGAGAATCATTGATTGGCTGCCTCCTGCACGTTCCCACTGGGGATCGAGCTCACAACTTGGGCATGTGCCCTGACCAGGAATCAAACCGTGACCTCCTGGTTCATAGGTTGATGCTCAACCACTGAGCCATGCCGGCTGGGCAGATTGTCCTGTAATTTAAATATTATTTATTGAGCATGCTCCATGCACCAGACACTATCGAGGCTCAGGAAATTCAGCATGGGACAAAGAGTGTCCTCATGGAGCTTAGGTTCTAGTGAATGTTGTCTTGTATGGTATATTCCTTCTTACACTTGAATTTGACCAGCCAGCAGCCTCTGTTGCTTATCTGCAACTTCCCAAGTTCCTCAAATGAAGCCACTTATTAAAACTAAATAATTATCAGGGTTTCCTCTCTTTTCTACCACTTTTCAACCTCTTACCCCCACTCTCTCTCTCTGCTATGCCAAATGTGTACATGGCCTCTTTTTTTCCCTTTTTTCATCAAATACCCTAAAAAAGAAAAGTAAGTGGAAGGCAAACAAATACAAAAAGCCCATAGAAACAGATGCTTGGGGTTATTGTTATTTGTCCTATCTCTTCAGGAATTGAAGCATTTTGAAAACAGGAGGTAGGCCTATTTTCAAGTCAATCTACCCAGGTAGATTCATTCATTCGTTCATTCTTTCATTCATACTAAGCATTTAAATTTATTTGTAGAAATGTCTAACTACCAAGAAGTACAAGGAGAAAAACAACTCCCACTTATATTTCCCCCCTACCCACTAGAATTAACCAGAGTTAATATATTGGCATAGTTGCTTTTAGTCTTATAAGCATAAGCATTTAAGGTGGAGTATAAGAACAACTCTAAACCTGCCCTAACCAGTTTGGCTCAGTGGATAGGGTGTCATCCTGCGGACTGAAGGTCCCAGGTTCGATTCCGGTCGGGGGCATGTACCTTGGTTGCGGGCACATCCCCAGAGGGTGTTGTGCAGGAGGCAGCTGATCGATGATTCTCATCGATGTTTCTAAAGCTCTATCCCTCTCTCTTCCTCTCTGTAAAAAATCAATAAAATATATATATATATATAAATATATATATATATATATATATATATATATTTTTTTTTTTTTAAAAAGAAGCAGAATAAATGGTTTTGGTCGGAGTTTCTCAAAACATTGGTTCTCTGAGACGCAACTGAATGACTTGCTGTAGCTCTTATTGCAAAGTCCTTGCATCCCAAGTCCCACTTCAGGGTCCTCACCGCACTCCCACAAAGCTTGTCTGTGTACATACACTCACAACCGGCAATGGCTCTTCTGTTATCTACAGAATATTTGGGTGTGGGTTTGGCGGTCGGACTCCACTGAACTCAGAGGCTCTTGCAAATGCAGACTTAACCGCAAACCATTAAACACACACACACACACACACACACACACACACAAACACACACACAGAGGCATGCACAGACACCATTGGCTAAAATAATTACAAAATGTTACACAATGTTTAAAATAAATCATGTTTGACAGTGATTGCCCCTGGGGGAGGGGTAGCAAGTTATATTGGAAACTGCCCCAAGTTCTTCTTAAGTCATGTATCCACTGGCTGGGGGGACTTCCCAGCAAGCCTCTCATCCAGTCCACCCCCTGGCAGCCTTCTTTTAGGGATCCCGTGGGTCTGAGTTCGGTCCTGATAAGTGCACCCAGAGAGAGGGTTGGTTTCAGGACTGCTTACGCCTCTTGCAGGGAATGGGCTCTTTCTCTGCCCGGGTTGGGGTTGCGGTGGGGTGGTAAGAAGGGCCGGTTACCTACAGGTACAGCTCGTTTCATTCCTTGCCTTGCCTTCATTCCTCAGCTCTGAACCAGGCATAGGACGTTTGGTTTGCCCTTCCCCTTTCTTCCCTTTTTTTCCCCCTTTCCCCTTCCCCCCACCAAGCGGGAGATGGAGCTAGTGGAGCCCATGGGGCCGAGGCAGTGAGAATCCTGATCTGAAGCCCTTGGTTGACTCCAGGCCAGGCGTCTCAAACAGCGGGCCTTTCATACCGGGAAAACCCTTGCTAGCCCTGCTGGACACGCCACACAACCACATAGGGCTCAGCTCGTGTCAACAGAACTGATAACCAAATTGGGCATCTTGGCTTCCTGTCCCCGGTAGCCTTGCCAACCCGCTACCCTCCAAGTCCCAATTAACACGCGGCTCTGCGAGAGCCACGAGGTGGGAGCTGAGGGTTTGTTTACCACACAGTTAACAGGCAAACACAACTTAATCACAAGGAAAACAGCTTTTATGAGAATCATCTTAAAGTCCTCCTCCGGCCTTAGTAAACCGACCAAGGAGCCAAACCCGAGGGTTCCCTCTGATTTCAGTGCTGTCGGAGGGGGGGCCGTAGGGACAGGTGGAGAGGCCTGGGGTCTTGCTTTTTGACCCTTTACAGCTACCAGGCTAAGTGAATGTCTCTCCGCATTCTGAAAGCCTCTCCAAGCGACCACCCTACGTGACCCCTTCTGTGGGCTGCAGGTCCCTTTGGAAAGAAACACAAGGTTTCAAGGGGGTGGGGGATCTATTAATCAGAGCCCACTGGGCACCAGGCACCTTCCACATACTTTCTCCATCCTTATGTCATCACCGGTTGGGACACCCCTGTGTCCCTTTTATGAAGGAGAAAACCGAGGCTGGGTGAGATGTATCACTTCTGGGGGTTACACAGCATAAGTGCAAAAGTGAGATTTGAACCCAGGTCAGGTGACCTCCAAACACCATTTCTTTTTACTTCCTCTCTTCTAGTAGAAGATCTGGACGCTAGTCTTGGGCCCAGTAGTTATTAGTCATGGGTTGCTAGGCATACTCCGCAGTAGCTTCTGCATCAGTTTCTTTATCAGTATGACGTTGTGAGAGAATCAGATTGGATAATATGACGTGGTAAAGCAGCATACCAAGGCCAGGGGCATTACTCACATTAAAGACAGGAGCATTCTGGGCCTGGGCAGCGACCTCTGAGAGCCACAGTTTATTACTCCAAGTCTGGTTGGTTAAAAATGAAGAGTGGATGTTGTAGATGAAATTCTGATGTTTGAAATTAGTAAACATTTTATTAGACATCAAGTATGCATTTTAAGACATAGAGTACTTATGAATAGAAATAATGTCTAACTTTAGGGTTTATAACATAATCCAGGTGGAACTCACACTTAAGTGTTGAGAATAATCCATCACATTGTGTGGCGGGAGGGTGATTTGCAGACATTATTAGTTGCTCTCCCAGCATCCATTCTCCTCTTTTTCTTTTTTTTTATTGATTTCTGAGAGTAAAGGAAAGGAAAGGAGAGAGAGAGAGAGAGAGAGAGAGAGAGAGAGAGAGAGAGAGAGAGAAGAGAGAGAGAGAGAATAATATCAATGATTAGAGAAACACATTGATTGGTTGCCTCCTGCATTTGCCCCAACCAGGACCAGGGATCGAGCCTGCATCTGAGGTGCATGCCCTTGACCTGAATCAAACCTGGGACCCTTCAGTCATCAGGCCAATGCTCTGTCCACTGAGCCAGACCATGTAGGGCAGGAAAGTCTTAATTGGGGTCTTCATTTAGAATCTATATAGTTGAAGAGGCAAGGAAGGCCTTTTTAGAATGGAGAAAGGCCAACAGCTTAAGAAAAATCACAGAGATGGGAACAGGAAGACATTTCTGGAGAGTTGACTCGTTGGAAGACGGATTAGGTAGGGCCTTAAAGAACACTTTGAGGAATGTGGATATTAACCTCTGCCATTGGGGAACCAGTGAAAGTTTCTGAGTATGAGGTGACATGATGGAACCATTGTTTTAGGAAAAATAATTTGAGGATCTTTGGGCATTAATAGTTTCCCAAAGTATACCAGTGCTTTGGGCTGTTATGAATTAACTACATAAAAATTTCTATTAGGTTTGGGGAAATTTTTTTTGAAGGTTACTTGGGATATTGGAGTAGTGCTCATTTGCTCTTTGTTGTCTCTTACCTTCAATTCATTTATCTCTGCCTCTGTAACATACCCAGTCATATTTACACACAGACACATGTGCACACAGCCCACTCCCCTTTCTCCTTCCTCTCCCTGCTCTCCCCATCAAACAGCCTTGCCTCTCTCTCTCACTGTCCACCCCATCTATCCTTTATTCCAGTTCATTCTATAAAGATAATAGGAAAGCCCTTAAGTTAATTTACCTTTAACTTAACAATTAATAATATTTTATTAATTGAAAGCTGACTGTATGTCAGGTACTGTGGTAGATTCTGGGGATAACAAATTAAGACCGGTACCGGTCTGTCAGTGCCAGTCTGGTGGACAAGATGAACATACACATTACTACAGTACAGTATGATGGGAACTCCACCGGGAAGTGTGAACTAGAAGTAAAGAGGCAGTAACAGCAGGCAGAGTTCCAACACTGATGATTTTGGTATGAAGGATCAGGCAGAGTTTGAGGTGCTCTTCTTCAAGTGGAAATGCCATTAAGCTGCTAGAGACTGGAACCAGGATTCTGAAGAGAGTTAGACTGCAGAAGCAGATTTGGGAGTCATTGCTGTGGTGTCAACTGAGGAGCTTCTTAAGTTGAGCAAACACACACACACACACACACACACACACACACAGCACCACCATCACCACCACTACTACCACCACCACCACCTTCTTTATGAATTTGAAGATCTTAAATTGATAAGACACACTGATTGGCTATGGCTTTGTGAATGATGCTGTAAGTGTCCACAGGGCCTTATCATGACTTTCATGGGCCGTAGTTGCCTCTGGATGCCCACCTGCCCCACCACCTCTCCCAGCACTTACCAGCCCCGTACATGCCACCTGAGAGCACCTGTGGCTCTGGCCCAGTCCTCAGCAAGGCAGGCCAGAGGGCAAGGTGCTCTCTGTCTCTGTGAGGGCACCTTGAAGGGTGAGCATTGGGAGATACATACCCCAGATTCCTCACTCCTCATCTGGAATGACTTGAGCATATTCTACCCTCTGATGCAGAGTTACCCAACAGGGCTGACCCTCAGTGGCCCCACAGGGTAAACTGCTTGATTACATGCTGCTGACTTTGGGCACTTCCCTGTGCTCCCCCATTATCCTCCTGTCCTTCTTGGGATCACCTCCCAGAAAAACTACTTGCATTCAAATTCCTGTGTCAGGATCCAAGCTAAGGCAAACTGTCTGTTCTTTCTGGTCTTCTGAGGGCGAATTGTTTGAAATGTATAAAATGCTTCAATCCTTTTTCACCTGGTGCTATACTTTCTGTCTTATCCTATGCCATATTCCCTCAACGCTACCTGGCTCTACACTTTCAAAAACAGACATGAAATTATAAATAAACCTCCTTGACCCAGAGGACACAAATGGGTAATAGACACCTGGATAAAAAGTCCCTCATTTATTCTTGGAAACAGGTGTCATGATAATCCTATTTTGTATTTACTAAAATCTTTCCTTCTAAGGAGTTCAAAGTGATTCTTATGAATCCCCTGTGGGTAAGAGCAGGACTGGCTTCTAGCACAGCTGTCAGTTAGGAAACGTGTAAATTATACAAAACTGGGCTTTGGAAACCATTCTGTTTCTCCTTCAAGTGGCCTTCTCTGCTCCCTTGTACCCGACACCTGGCCCATTTGTACTGCCCCATTTCTCTTTTCACCCTAACCTCACTCCTTCCCATAGTGACTGGTGCTTAATCATTTTTTCAATCCATCTCAGTTTAAGGAGTGATTGTTGATATTATGAATTTGGGGTTATTTCCCCCCAGGAATATTTGCATTTAATATATATATATAAATAAAATTGATTTCAGAGAGGAAGGGAGAGGGAAAGGGACAGAAACATTAATGATGAGAGAGAATCATTGAAGCTGCCTCCTGCACGCCCCCCACTGGGGATCAAGCCTGCAATCTGGGCATGTGCTCTGATGGAGAATCCAACCATGACCTCCTGGTTCATAGGTTAATGTTCAGCCACTGAACCATGCAGTCTGGGCTATATTTGCATTTTAATAGGACACATCTACACATTGAAAATCTGAAGAAGCGAAATTAAGTAGCAGAATCACAAGCAAATAAGAGCTTTTGGTTAAAGATCATATTAGGCCATTTGGCAATCTATATGATCTCAAACTAATCAATGGGAAACTTTCAGGAGGAAAAATGTGGGTTCAGGCGCTCCCGTCATTTCTGTTTCAGAGACAAGGTTAAATAACAAAAATGAAATGGCGAGATTCCGTGTATAAAGTTTTGTGCCTTGGATCACCCAGAGTAAGTTAAATGTGTGTGTTTAGATTAAGCTTTATGAAGTATTTGCTATGTGCTGGGCACTCAGGAGATTCAGAGAGAGGATGATGAGAATGCTTCCTGTCTTTGTGGAGCTTACGGGTTTACCCTCTCTCTACTTAGGGGATGCAGAGTGAAGACTTCAGTTCTTACAATGGGCTCCAAAATAGGTCTGCAGGGTGGGGACCTCTGATCTGATCAGAATCCAGAGTTAAAGAAAACACTGCCCTTCCAATTAGGATGGTTGTTAAAAGGCAGCTCATTTTCTTTAAACCATGCTCTCAGGAAGAAAGAGCATAGTATTTGTGGAGCGTAGAAAAGCCACTCCCTTCCACAACTTATTTTCTTTCTTTCTTTCTTTCTTTCTTTCTTTCTTTCTTTCTTTCTTTCTTTCTTTCTTTCTTTCTTTCTAAAATATATTTTTATTGATTTCAGAGAGGAAGGGAGAGGGGAAAGAGAGATAGAAACATCAATGATCAGAATCACTGATTGGCTGCCTCCTGCATGCCCCCCTATTGGGATCAAGCTAGCAACCTGGGCATGTGCCCTAACTAGTATGGAACCATGAACTCTTGATTCATAGGTCAATGCTCAACCATGGAGCCAAGCTGGCCGGGAAAAATAATGGTGGTGAGAAGGTAGAAAATTCTTCCCACATGTCTTCCTTAAAAAAAAAATATGCTCCTGCCCTAACCGGTTTGGCTCAGTGGATAGAGCATCCACCTGTGGACTCAAGTGTCCCCGGTTCGATTCTGGTCAAGGGCATGTACCTTGGTTGCAGGCACATCCCCAGTGGAGGGGTTTGCAGGAGGCAACTGATTTATGTTTCTCTCTCATTGATATTTCTTACTCTCCCTCTCCCTTCCTCTCTGTAAAAAATCAATAAAATATATTTAAAAAATAAGAAAAAGTGTGCTCCAGCAAAGATTGATGGAAAAATAGCATAAATACGTAGTTTTTCTTTCCCCTGCCAAAATATGAAACATCAACTTTTGGGGGTGGGGTGGGGATTTTATGCCAGCAACTTAGCAACACAAACATGCAACTTCAAACCCAACAGGGATTTCCCTCCCTAGGGGAGGAGTGCCCTCTCTTTCTTGGGTGTAGTCCCATTAGAGACTACTGGTACAGGCTGCCTGCTAAAACTGTGGAACAAATGTTTTGTGCTCCAATGTCCGAGAATGTACTAGGAAGAAAGCTTCTTTTCTCTTCCTTTTCAAATTACAGTTCACATTCAATATTATTTTGTATTAGTTCCAGATGTACAGCATAGTGGTCACACAATCATATACTTTACAAAGTTTCCCTCCTGGTATTTCAAGCAGCCACTTGGCACGGTACATAGTTATTACAATACTAGAGGCCCGGTGCACAGATTTGTGCATCGGTGGCATCCCTTGGTCTGGCCTAAGGGGATTGGGCCAAAACCATTTCTCCAACATCCCCTGAGGGGTCCCAGATTACTAGAGGGTGCAGGCCAGGCCTAGAGATCCCACCGGTGCATGATTGGGGCCTGGGAGGGATCCTGGGAGGGCTTCAGTGTGTGTCTAGCCCGTCTTGCCCAGTCCCGATCAGTCGGATCCCAGCAGCAAGCTAACATACCAGTCAGAGCATAAGCCCCCTGGTGGTCAGTGCTCATCAGAGCGACTGGTCGAATGGTTGAATGAATGGCCAGGCACTTAGCTATATATTAGGCTTTTATTATATAGGATTATTGACTGTATTCTCTCTGCTGTTCTTGACATCCCTATGACTATTTTGTGACTACCAATTAGTATTTCTTAATCCCTTAACCTTTTTAACCCAACCCCCTTCCCTCTGGCAACCATCTGTCTGATTTCTGTGTCTGAGTCTGAGAAGGCTTATTTGCAAAGTGTTCACAGGCTGGTGAAGCAGCCACCCTAGTTGGGGCTTTCTACCCCCCCAGGCCTTCCCTGACCAAATTGATTCAAACTCTATGAAAAAAAATATATCTCTTTTTTTTTTTTCCGATGACCATAACAGCTATTTCCATAAAGAGGTCCAGATGTTTAATTTTTCCAAAAGAAAATTTTAACAAAAACAAAATAAAAGTAACTGAGGAAGGATCGTTTTTCCATTGACTTCTTAACCCAAATGGGACTGGGTTGCGCCAGTCTAAACCACAGATCCACTTCCTCCAAGAACTCATCCCTTCGTCCCTCTTCCTTTCGGCCTCCACGCAGGTGCCTTCCCAGAATGCCTCTGGCTAGCCGCTGCTGCCGCTGCTGTATTTCATTCCAAGAAGCTGTTTTTCAAGGGCCAGCTGTGGACCGCCGAAGGTTGTCACACTTTCTCTCCGGCTCTCTGGGCCTAATAATAAGCAGGACATGGTCTCACCAACTTGAGCTACATTTTCCTAAGTCAGTTAGGAAATCCCCTCGTGCAGTGGCCTGCAAAAACAAAGGCCGACTCAGAAAGAGCAGGTTTTCACAGAGGCATGGACCCATTCATAAGCTCCTGTAAGCAAAAAAAGGCTTGGTCGGGGGAAATGAGAATTTGCTGGGTGAAGTGATCAGCGTGGGAAGCCGTCATTTAAAATAGCATCAATCCAGCCATAAAGTCATGCTTTAGAGTTTCTGTTTCTCTCGCAAACAGTTTTGATGTCTGAGCTTAGAAGGAGTTTCTCTTCTTGAAGATTCTAAACTTTTGTGTGATTTTTTAAAAAAAACACACATTAATTTCTGTGGGGAGAGTGGAGGTGGACAGATCCCTGCACACCTACTTGGACCCTCCTGCCATCCAGCACCTTAAAAATAAGAGATGCCTGTGGGTGCCCCATAGCTTGTTTGGTTAATGCAATGGCTCATAACTAAAATGCCAGTTTAACCACCAGTTTGTTTTGCTGGTGTTTGGTTTATACATAAACATGAGTGGGAAGGGACCAACATTTTTTTTAAGTACACATTTTATTTTTATTACTGCTGCTTTGTTTTTTGTTTCAAAGAGATGGCATGGACTCAGGGTACAACAGCTGTACTCAGCCCAGCTGGAAGGCCCCCGATTTTAAGCTTCTATGTCTTAATAGGGGGCTGTGTGTTGAGCATTCAAGTGCTGTTAACTATCTCTGTTTTGTGTGCCTTACAGCCCCTGTAGAGCAGAATCCAAGACCACCTCCAAGTAGGACAGATGGGGAGGGTGGAGGCTGAGGAGCTGGCAAAGGCAATTTAGACCATGACATCTCCTGAGGAGCTGGGTCGCTGCCCTCAGAGCTCGTCTCACGGGTTCTTATTATCCTAGGGCACGCTGACGTTTTGTCTTTGTGTCCCTCCTGTCCCCTGACCAGCTCATAGATTACATCCCTGAGGAATATAGTTTTGGTCTAGCCTGGCTCATTGTCTTAACATATTGTATCGATCAGGTGTGAAAATGGAGAAATATGGGGCTATCCTACACACAAAACAGACAGTGAGTACTGACTGGATCATGAAATGATTCAAATGATGTGTGGGTCTTCCCAAGGAAAAAACAACATTATTTCCCAAAGTCATCCAATCTTTCCTAAGGGATCAAATACACAGGCCTAATAATCCAAGTCTAACCCCCAGAGTGGGCCTCGAATGAGTTTAGGGAGTGTTGAATTCTCTCCCTTGTTTTGTGTTCATTAATTTTTTTTCTAATGTAAAGTCTTTTATCAATTAAAATCCAGAGTGTTTCTGAGTGACAGTGGTCAGTCATTCAATGACAAAACATGGCTTAGGAGGAAAAATTTGAACCCAGATGAAATAATTTAGTAACATTTCAAAGATTACTTTTTCCAAATGATCTCATCACTTCTCCTAGACAAGAGGGAATCGAGCCTGATGCCTGGTTCCTGTGATCCAGAATGTGTTCCTACTGGGGATTCCGGCCTGAGCCATGCATATTTTTTGACCATAGGTTGCATGTGTGGAGTTAGGGGGAGGGGTGTTAATCCAAGATGCAGCATTTTAGGCAGAAGACAAAGCTGAGGCCAACTTTCCAAGTGAGTTCATTTCAAGGGGCTGGGAGGCCAGTGAAAAGTCTGCACATGATAATGAGATGAAAACCAGTGAGATCAGGCTAGAATGAAAGTCCAAAACAAAGAATGAGTGGCAAAGTTGAGAAACAGCCTGAATGGGGAGAAGGTAATGGCAGCAACTTTTTATGGAGTGGTAGTGGTTTTGGGTGTGGCCCCGGAGAGAGCCATTAAATGCCCTGACTTGGTGTGAACACATCTTAAATTTGTTTCTAGGAAAAACAGATTGGAAAATCAATTAACTTAGAATTATGGAAAGATGAAAACAGGAACCAGGATCAAAAGAGCAAGGAAAATGAAAGAGAATACAGTTAGAAGGTGGCTCATCCCACTGGGATAAAAACATCTCCTAGTATGCAAGTGATTTTGTAGGACTAATTTCTAGTCTTCTATCAGTGTGCATAGGTATAAGGCATAACCCCGGGTTATTTGAGAGGAGTAGCAGTATTAGCCGTCTGAATGTAAGCTATTCAGTACTTGCCCTGGAGGGAAAAGACTTCAATTTTTATTTTATTTTTATAGAGTTTTCCTCTAAGTTACTAGGTGGGAACGGTACTCAAGATACTAGACACATGAGGCCTAGACCTAACTGCCGCTCGATCTAATGTACAGTGAGCAAAGATGCCTTGCAGGTGGGGCCCAGAAATGTGTTGCTTCATGATTGCATTTATTAGAAGTTTTTATATTTACACTATTTTATTCTTTCTGATATAGTTTATTAATTTTGAATTATCCTTTTCATCAATACTTTCAATATGAATCTAAATCTGTGCCTTACAAATGCATGTTTTACCTAGATTTATTCTATGTAAGTTAATTTATATGTGAATTAATAACTTTTTATTCATTTCTGGTTAGAAAAGAAATATACATGCTCATTAAAAAATAAAAACTTCGCCGAAACCGGTTTGGTTCAGTGGATAGAGCGTCGGCCTGCGGACTGAAGGGTCCTAGGTTCGATACTGGTCAAGGGCACATACCTTGGTTGCAGGCACATCTCCAGTGGGGGGTGTGCAAGAGGCAGCTGGTTGATGTTTCTCTCTAATCGACGTTTCTAACTCTCTATCCCTCTCAATTCATCTCTGTGTAAAATCAATAAAGTATATATATTAAAAAAAATAAAAACTTCAAATAACACAAACATACATGAACTTAAAATTTTTCATTAATTATTGTCACCCAATATAATAATCGTTATGTTTAGGTCAATAAATATCCATGGAGAGCCTACTATGGGTCAGGCTCTGGGCCAACTTATGAGGATAAAAGAATGAACAGGTCACAGCTTCTGTCCTCAAGAAGTCACTGTTCTGAACTAATTTTCAACTGGGAATTCATATTGGAGTCATTTAGGACTATATTTAAAAATGCACATCAAACTAAGGATTACTCAGCTCTAAAGAGCCAAGAACAATTAAGAGATCACTTTTCCTTTCTTATCAAATTTTACTTACATGAGTGGTTTCTAGTACCCTGCAGAGTTTTGCAATTCTTATGCCTGTGATTGTTAAAAGACTTGGAGTGACATTATTTTGCCTGTGCAAATAGCAAGGAGTCAAAGATAGTAATATCATTGATCTAGTGACAGTATAATGAATGTCTCCATGTCTTATTGTTCACATATGAGGGCAATAATCAGCAAGATTATATACAGGTAGAAAAGCTAATAAAGTTTTACTTATATACACATTAAAGTGCTTAATAATTTTAATAAACTATTATGAATATTTTACCTATTCATTGGGTTATATAGTAATCTCTTTAAAGAGTAATTATTCATCATTATCAGGGAGTATTAACTTTGTAAAAATACTGTTTACAGTTCTTATAAGTAGTCATCTATCCTATATAATAAAAGAGTAATATGCAAATTGACCATACTTACGATACACCCACAAGCCACACCCAAAGCCAATCATGAGTGAGTATGCAAATTAACCCAACCAAGATGGCTGCGGCCAAGGAGCAAACAGGAGACTTGGGTTTCCCTGGCAATGGAGGAAGCCAAGCTTCCTGCACACCCTGGCTGGCTCAGGCCTCTACTCAAGGCTACAAAGTTTCAATTATAGAAGATAAATAAATCCCAGGTACTGGGGCCTCCACTTGGATCACTGGGGGGCATGGCCAGCCTGCAAACCACCCCACGCCTCTTGCCCAGGCCGCCCCATGCTCCAAGGGAACCCCCCACCCTGATCCGGGACACCCTTCCTTCAGGGCAAACCACCTGGCCCCCACCTGTGCAGCAGGTCTCTATTCTATTTAATAAAAGAGTAATATGCAAATTGACCATCACTCCAACACACAGGATGGCTTCCCCATGTGGTCAAAGATGACTGCCCCCAAGTGGACACAAGATGGCTGCCATAAAATGGCCAGCATGGGAGGGCAGTTGGGAGAGATCAGGCCAACAGGGGAAGGAATTGGTGGGCAATCAGGCCAGCAGGGGAGGGCAGTTGGGAGAGACCAGGCCTGCAAGGGAGGGCAGTTAGGAGCAATCAGGGTGGCAGGGGAGCAGTTAGGCAACAATCAGGCTGGCAGAGGAATGGTTAGGGGTCATCAGGTTGGTAGGCAGAAGTGGTTAAGAGCAATCAGGTACGCAGGCAGATAAGCAGTTAAAAGCCAGCAGTCCTGGATTGTGAAGGGATGTCTGACTTCCCATTTAGGATTGGGCCTAGTTGGACATTCCTCGAGGGGTCCCAGATTGAAGAGGGTGCAGGCTGGGCTGAAGACATTCCCCTCCCACGCACAAGTTTCATTCACCTGACCTCGGTGTATATTACTGAACAGTTGGAACATTTACTATGCTATTTTGGGTTTTCATTCCTTCATTACCAAACATTATTTTGCATGCATCTGATGCCAGGTACCATGCTAAATGCTGAAGGAACAGATGTGTGCTTCCTTACTTCCCTTAACCTCCTCCGCCTCCCAGCTTATGGTCTAGCAGCAAATAGACAATTAAACAAGATCTAATGGTGAAGTATGATGAAAAGACAAGGTGCCATGAAGACATTTAGGAGGAGTGCTGTCCGGTCTAGTATGGTGAGCAGAGATCACCTATAAGAAAATGGCTTTTAAGAGGAAGGTGGGATACAGGAGGCAGAGTGTTCCACTCAGAGGAAACAGCCTGTTTGTAGCAAGCAGTAGCTTGATGTGTGTATGAGAAACACAACCAAATACGCATGTTCAGTAGGACTGGACCATAGAGTGTGAAGGAAGGGCCTCACCCGAGAGTGCCTAAATGGGCTGTTATAGATTCTCACTTTTATCTTAAGGAAAATAGGAAGTTATTGAAGCATTTCTAATAGCAGAGTGACTTACTCATGTTTATGTTCTTGAAAGATCTTTGACTGCAGGGTAGAGAGTGGGTTAGAGAGGCTAACCCTGATGGGAGACCAGTTATACATATTGTTGCAGTAATTGAGATGAGAGATGCTGGTAGCCTACACCATTCATCAGCAAGCTAGCTGCAGCCTGTGGTTTGGATCTGCCCGCTGCCCGTTCATTTACTTCCATTGTTCTGTGGTTGCTTTTGCACTACAAGAGTGGAGTGGGGGTAGTTGTGATAAGACTGTTTGACACATACAGCCTCAAATATTTGCTATCTGACCCTTTACAGAAAGAGTTTGACACCTAGACTAACCAAAGGTGGCAATGGGGAGAGACCATAGAAATGAGCACTTGTATGTGGGATGTAAACATCAACATAATTTGATGAACAAAAATAGATCCAGAGACAAATGGCAGGGGAGGTAAGGGAGTTAGAGAGCAACCAAAGGACTTGGATGCGTGCGCATTAGCATAACCAATGGACACAGACACTGGGACGGTGAGGGCTTGCCTGGGTTGAGAATGGTAGAGGGGAGGGTCAATTGGGGAAAAAGGAGACACATATACAACTAAAGATAATAATAATAATAATAATAATAATAATAATAATTAATAATAATAAAAAGAAATGAGAACTATTTAGCAAGTATACTCAACAGAAGTTGATGACCAATTGGGTGTGGCTTGCAAAGCTGGGTGGATGAGAGTGCCACTTTCTGTGGCTGGCATTATGGAACTGGAATGGTGTGTCTATCTGTGTGTGTGTATATGTTTGTGTGTGGCAGCTTCATCTTTATGAGCAAAGTTGCACTTTGGCTGAACAATGGCTTTGGTGAGCGCTAATGTGTGGCTATTTTTATGGACCCAACCACATGGAGGTCTCTTTCAATATTGCTTCATAATTTCAGAAAGTCTGAGTTGTAGTTTCTATATTTATTAAGTAAGTTGCATAGAGGTAAGAGGTTTTCAATTCGCTGTATATATGCTCAGTCTCAATATGTGCTCTGTCTAGCACACTTCCAGTTTAATCCCAGAGGTCTTGTTAGGGGAACAGGACAGGTAAGTGAAACTGAAACTCTGTTTCTCTATCTCCTTCTCTGAAACCACCTGAGAGATGGTTTCCTGTCTGACTTGGTGATTTATGATTTTGTTAGTTGCATCTGTTTATTTTGCTTGCAGCCAATTCACGTTGGTCTTAAAGAAATATAAGTACAGCAAGAGAGGAAACATTGAGAAGACAGAGGAAGGACAACTTTGGGGTATAGGAAGGGTGAGAAGAATTTAGGGAAAGAGATGCTATGTGGATCTCCGGGAAGAAAAAGGCTGCTCCAACTACAAAGACCAGGGAGGTAAAGAACTAAGAGGAGAAGGAGTGGAGGGAAAAGTTTTGCAAAACCTCGTTGAACCAGGCCTGAATCCAGTCCAAACTGACCCCTGATCTCATCCAAGTACTGTCCAGCCCCTTTACAGTTTGTAAGATGTGATGGAACCACAGGCCAAAGTGGTGTGGCCAGAGGCCATGGGCCTGGGGGAAGCATCTTGCCAGTGGGGTGATGTGGGAAGACAGAGTGGGGAGCTGGCCAAACGCTGGTAGCTAATGCTATGTAATGAAGGCTAAGTGACAGACGGATATCCACTTAACTGCTGATTCCATCTCTCCACACCCTGTTATCATCCTTTGACTGCTTTGCAGAAGGTACATTTTGCCAGAAAATATGGTTTAGGTTACTTGGTTTCTTTTATTTTTGTTCTCGGTCATGAAACAAGTTCCCCTTTCCCCTCGGTTGATGTCAAGGTAGAAGCTTGAGATGGTGCCATTCTGGAGCTGTTCATCTTGTCATCCCCAGAGGTTTCAGACGGCCTTCTGGAAAACTGCCAAGCGGGGATACTGACTCTAAAGGCAAGGAGGCAGTTCCCACACAAGGATCCATCTGAAGCCCAAGCCCAAGTGGCTTTTATGGGGAGAGAGGGAGGGAGGGAAACATTGCAGAGGGACTGGGCTCCAATGCCTTATCTCTATGATCACTTGTCTCCTCTTGTGGGTAAGCTAGTGTTGCACTTGTTCCAATCAGTTTGGCTTCTGTATCTTTGCTTGTGGGAGCTCAATGAATTGTCAGCCATTAGGGTTTGAGATTAGGGGGTTCCAAGGAATACAGGAAGCAATTGGTAGCTAAGAGGCTAAAAATTAGAAACAAACCCTTTCTCATGAAGTCTTACTCTTTTAGAAGTAAGAATTTCTCTTTCCCCAAAACAAAACAGACCCTCCAATTTTGGTTATTTTTCCCCCTTATTTATGACTTTTAAAACATTAACTTTTTCTTACCCTTATAAATACAACCCAAATCTGAGAGGACTCTGGAAGTCGAGAGAGCAAGGATATCATGTACAGTCATGAGGCAATTGCAAATAATACGTAGGAAGAAACAGAAGCAAAACATGCTCCCTGAGTGGGAGCCTGGATGAATGGTGGGTGTCCTGAATGCCCGCAGTCTGATTTGCCATCACCACGAAAACTCCCAGTTCAGGGAGAAGAGAAAATGTGAAGGCAAATGACAGATATTTTTCTAATAAACTTCATTTGCCGCTATGTTGAGGTCAGTCACCTTGTACCCTTCATTATTTCTTTGTCCATCCCTCTGTCCCACTGTCTTCTTCTCTTTCCTGTTTATTATCTACAATAAGTCCAACCTAAGTATAGGGTATACAGCCACGAATCACGCAAACATGCCTTTATGGAATTCACCAGTACACTTACGGAAAATATTTCCTTATGTTCTTAATCTTTTAAAATGCCCTGTATATTATGTCTCTTAATGAAATTACCAGCTCTTTGAGAATTACTATTTTTGTGTGTTCAGAGTGTATCCAAAATCAGTGTTACAAAAAAACCCCAAAAAAACAACAAATAATAACTGCCATAATAATGTGGATACATCTCATAATATACAAATTTGAGCTCCATGGAAAGTTCATGATAAGTATAAATTGCTATCATGTCTAGTCAAAACAGAAATTCTTACTTAATATTTTACTCTAAAATGATATCATTGGCAGTGGAGATTCTTTGAGTAGTTTCCAAAGTCCCTGAAGGACTGTCTAAGGAGCTCTGTGTGGCAAGGTTAGTCTTCCAGGGGTTCTAGCTGCAAAGGCCGTTGCCCCGAGGGGGCTTTCCAAGAAGAGCCCTCCATCTTGGAGAAAGGCAAGCATAATTTTTGGGCGACACCCTGTCTATTTTAGATCATTGGAGAGGGGAAAAAATATTTGTCTCCAAGACTGTAATTTTCCAGATGACGCCATATTGTTGCACAGTTGCCATACCATGAGAAAGAACATTCTTGTGGTTTCTGCACTGGAAATCCTGTAGGAATGCTATTTCTGGCATCTTTTCAGAATGAAGCCAGGCAAGTATGGGGAACAGACAAGCCAACCAGATAGAGCCTGTGGTCTCTCGGCATTTTAGAAAAGTCCCCTCAACACGGCATTTTTTAAAAATAGGACGTCTCAGCGTATGAGGTGTTGAGTGGGATGGATGATGAGGAGGAGTAGGGGGTGGAAATATTAGTCCAGGTCAAATCCGGACTTTCATGTGATTATTCTCTCATAAAAATAATTTTGGACCTCCAATTTTGTCTTTTAGTACACATATGAATCTCGCTCTTCAAAATTAAATTTTGATAGCCAGGGAATTTTTTCTTATGTTTGCATTCTAATAAAAATAGAAGAGACTTAGATAAGTAGATGGATATTCAATATAGTCTTCCAGCTGGGGTTTGGCTCCTGGGAAAACCCACTTTCTGAATCTGAGCTGAATGTTATGTAAATCAGAAATGATCTGGTTAAAAACAATTGTACAGAATTCTTTTTTTTTTTTAATAGGAAAGTCATAATAATTTAAAAAAAAACTATGACAACATTTGATCAGATATTTTTCTCTTTAACTTAGAAAGTTATCTTACCTTAAAATTACACCTTTTAGAAATACTTCCAGATTGTGTTCAGTCTTTTCCCTCTGAGATGAAGATATTGATAAAGAAGGTACAATACTCTTTTATTTAACCCCTGAGTTTTATTTTTTAAATAATTATTTATTGTTGCAACTATTATATATGTCCCCATCTGACCCCCTCTAGCTCGCACCCACCCCTCCCCACATGCCAGGCCTTCACTACCCTATGGTCTGTGTCCATGGGTTATGCATATATGCATACAAGGTCTTTGGTTAATTACCCCCCCCGCGGCCCCCCCTCAGAAGGCTCAATGCTCTTAAAAGGCAGTTTAACACCTAAGTATAGAAATTGTTTTGAGGGAAATCCTATTAGTATTAGAAGATATTTCCTGGCCATTTCTAACATCCAAGTGTGGGATTAAATTGATCTAATAGAGTAACTGAATTACAAATGAGTTAAATCTCATTCACAGTAGTCTGTATGCTTTTTTTTTTTGCCAAGTATTCTTAAGTACAACTTCTGTCTGTGTCTCTCCATCTAAATATCTCTGTTTCTCTTTCTCTCTCTTTCCTCTCTCTCCTCCTCCCCTTCACCTCCTTCGATGGTGACTCAATAGCAGAAATATAGGAACAGCCTAAGCTCAGGCCCTCAGCTGCTCTTCTTTCCTGCTCCGCGTTGCTGTGGGTAGGTTGGGAGGTAATAAGCTTGGCCCCAAGGGGAGGGTGTGGAGAGACCATATGGTTTCTCTGGCAGTTATTGGGAGCAGTGTTGACAGGCTTGGGAGAAAGCCGAGGTCTGTCTCCTGTGCCAGCAAAAAGGACCGCAGTGACTGACGCAGAGCTCTGGACAGAGGAGTGGAGAGGCCCATGGCTCTGGAAGGTCTGGGTTTAATGCCTCGTAAAACTATTCAAGAAGAACCTTTTAAATGGAAAAATCCCTCTTTGTACTAGAAAGGGTGCTCTCTGTCTTTTAGGCTCTACTTTGCAAACAAGAAAACTGTTAATTGCTTTTAATAGTATAATTAATGTAATGAAGGAATTTTTAAATGCTAGACTAGGAAGAGATCCTTTCTTGAATCAGAACTTTTATTAGAATGGAAGGGAGAGGATGGGTACAGCTAGATCCTCATTGCCACTTGAAAAACCTGGACTGCTAAGCAGCAGAAACTTTTTCTGAAAGTTTCTATCTGTGTGGAAAGAAAGATGGCAAGTTAAGAAGTAAAGGTTGGGGACATGGAACTTGAGGCTGTACTTTCCAGTTTTCATGAGTAAATTAAGAAAGCAATTACTGTTTTTTTATTAACATATTTTTGTTAATTTCAGAGAGGAAGGGAGAGGGAGGAAGTGAGGGAGTGGGGAGAAAGAAGGGGGGGGGGAGAGGCATCAATGATGAGAGAGAATCATTGATCGGTTCCCTACTGCACACCTGCTACTGGGGATCTGGCCCACAACCTGGGCATGTGCCCTTGACTAGAATCAAACCCAGGACCCTTCAGTCTGCAGGCCAATTCTCTATCCACTGAGCCAAAATGGCTAGGGCACACAGGCTGTTTTTGAGAAGTAATTAGTGACTGTGCATATGTAAGAAGTGGGGTCCTCCAGCTAAGTTCTATCCGGAGGCTCTTAGGCAGCTCCTGGTCAGCTACATGATATTGGAGAAGAGTCTGTCAGCTGCCAAGTTTGCTTCCGGAAGAAAGTGGCTCTTAGGGTGTCCCTCAGCAATAGTATGTTAGAAATTTATCCTTTGGTGATGTTCTGATGCCATGGCCTGGTTCCTGGGACTAGGGGGAGCCAGTGGGAGAAGAAGGTAGCAAGGGGATTTTGCATGGGAAAATTTTGATCCCTTCAAGGGTCAAGCAGGGTCACACGCCATAGTCCATTCAGTCAGATAATGTTTTTTCCATCCTATTTTCACTGTATTCTTTATCCTTCCTGTTCTGCTTCTCTTGAGTTATTATAAACCTGGAAGGCATATTCTCACAGAAACCTGAGAGACACCGAGAGAGGCAGCCTGGGACGAGGCAGAGGTTCCTGTGTTTAGAATCCTGGTCAGATTCCTTCAAGCCTCCGCCTGATTTTCTTTGGGGTTGGCCTGTTTCCTTTAATATCCTGGACAATATAATTATTTGCATGGCTGGTCAGAAAGAAATGGCAGACTTCAATAAAAGTACCACCACTTCAATTAGAGTCACAGAAAGAAATAAGACACTATCACAATTATACGTCGTCTATTTGCCAGCTGGGCGAGGACAGAGTGCTATCTCTGCCGGTTGGCCATCCGGAGAGTTTTCAAGGATTAACAAGAAGAGTTAGTGAGAAGATCCTGCGGTCACACAGGAATTTGTTACATATCTTGTGGGCTTCTCTGGAGCTAGATTTGTTTGAGGGGAAAATGTGAGACTGGATTAATGCCACGTGCGGAATCTTGATACCTTGATCTCAGCTACATCTACAGGCTAGCATGTAAACCGATGTCGGATTGGACGGTGCTTCTGATGACAGCTTGACCAAAATATTATGAAAAAGTGGAAGAAGTAAACACATATTAATGACAGAGAATTAGCCTCTGCATTTCTGGTTCACCTCTCAAAATGGAAAAAAACCCACAAGTACAATAGTTCATCTTCTTGTAGCTTGCGGGAGCAAACTTTCGAATGCAGTTTTTCTCATCACCGTTCTTGATGAAAAGATTTAAGAAGTTATAATCAGGAAAGGCAGCTAAAACTGCATGTACCCCAGAAGATAGTTTTTGATTCCTAGAAGCATTCATGTGATCTTGGAATGTATCACTTTTTTTTTTTTTTTGAAACTTCTAAGTAACCTTCCAGGAAAGAGCCATCTCTTTCTGGGAAGGCCTTGTGCGCCTTATGTGGCTCTTGACAAGGGGAGATCAATCTAGTAGGATTTAATCATTTTTGCTCATTTAACAAGTTGGGGCAGACAAACAAAAAAAATGGCTCATTGTGCTGAGTTTTCATGATGACAGATGATGAGAGGTCTAAAGAAGTCCCCTTTTGCATCCTTGCCCTATTCTCTCCTTGTGGCGCTGCTGTTCGTTTCCAAACAAAACAATTTGATTCATTTTCTTAATTAAGTTGAAAAAAAATAAAAAGAAAAGGAAAAGAGTCCAACATTTAAAAATTCAGCCTCCTCGTGTGACCTCCTCGTGTGACAAGCTGAAGAGTATGTGCGGATTTCATTATTAGGGACTGGAAGGGAAAAACCTTCCTCCTTTCTGTTTTGGTGCAATTAAGTACCTGCCACACTCAGGCAACCCTTCATTTTTCTTGAGTGGAAACAGTTGATGAACTTAACACTAATCCTGCCCCGAGGCTTTCTTGATGAAAGCCCTGTAATTAGAAATAGGGTTTCATCTAAACTTAAAAAGGTTTTTTTTTCTTCCTTTTTTCTCTTTTTCTGGATACATTTTTACATTGACAAAAGCTGTTAAATTTTGTATTTAGTGCTGGGAAGAATGACATCAATTTTAACCGGCACCAAAGAGCAGGCGTGTGTGGAGCTGTGACTGGAGGATGGGAAGGGACGCATATTACTTCTGTGTTTCCCCGAAAATAAGACATCCTCCGAAAATAAGACCTACTTACAGGTTTCCTTCTGAGTGAAATATAAGGCATCCCCCCGAAAATAAGGCCCCCAGACTCTGTCTCAGAATGGAAATTAATTTACCGTAAACTGGTAGCTAGGGCCGCTCCGATTGGCATCTAGCAACCAGTGACGTTAAGCAGAGTCCTGAGGTCACTCCTGTGTGAATGGAGAGAAATCAGCGTGGAAACTTTGTGAAACCTAAACTGCAAGAAGCTGTGACTTGGGTGAAGAATTCATGGGGGAAAATCACTGGCAGTTGCATTGCAAATGCACTGCGAGCAGGCTACCTTGACAAGAAGTGCTCATTTCAAGACAGTGCTATTGCTAACCATGAGAGATTTGGTCCACCAATTCTGAAAGAAATGGAGTCACAAGAAATTCACCAGGAAATTCAGGAATTGGATTGTTACGCTGATGTTCCAGAAGATGATGACATGATTGTCATTAAATAAATGAGTAAATTCTTGATACTGTAGGATTCACAGTTTGTCTGGTTTGTGTTGACAACTACTGTACTACCGTACCGTATGCAGGTAATACATTTCCTTTATTTTCATTTAACAATAAATGTGTACTGTATTCTTCTTCATGGAGACATAAGACATCCCCTGAAAATAAGACCTAAGGCATCTTTGGGAGCAAAAACTAATATAAGACACTGTCTTATTTTCGGGGAAATAGGGTAGTTAGTGGATGTTACCCAGGACCTCGCTGCTCCGAGTGCTGTCCAGGGACCAGCAGCCCTGGCCTCGCTTTGGAGCTTCTTGGAAAAGCAGAACAGGTCCTGCCCTCCACCCGGCTGCAAATGGCTAAGAACCCTGGATGCCTAGAATGTTCGTTAATGCATAAGAAACACTGGTTTGCAATGCCGACTGGTTTGTCCTAGAAAAAGGGAACCTTCCAAGTAAATAATAAATTGACTCTGTTCTCAGGGGAAGGAAAGCTTATCAGTTAAAGAACAGTCGGTTTTATTTATTGGATCCTAAAATCTAGGCAACTAGTGTTGCCAGAATAATTTTTTGAAGTTTGCTTCTACTTCCAGGGGTTTCCCATGAGAATAGGCTTTGCCTTAGACTCTGGACTCTCTTTGACCGTGTCCTGATGTGGACAGGGAGTGAGATCTTTAGTCCGCAGGGCAGATCTGGCTCTTGGTTATTCTTCTTGCAGGAAGTGTAATTTCCATGCAAGAGTGTTTGACTGAAAGTAGTTGCTCAGTAAGTATTTGTGAATGAAACATTGAATACATTCAGATTCTAGCCAATTTGTCATTTATATATCTCCTTTGGAGACATGTCTATTCAAGTCCCTTGTCCATTTTTAAATTGTTTTTGTTTTTGTTGTTTTGTTTTTGTCATTGAGTTGTAGGAGTATCTATCTTCCTACTTATGTTCTGGATATTAACCCCTTATCAGGTATGTGATTTGCACATTTTTCTCCCATTCCACAGGGTGCCTTTTCATTATGTCGATAGTGTCCTTTTTGATGCACAGTTTTATTTTAATCTAAACCAACTTTTCTGTTTTTTTTTTTTTTTTTGGTTGCCTATGTGTTTGGTGTCATATCTAAGAAGTTATTGACAAATTTAAGGTCCTGAAGCTTTTCCCTGTATATTTTCCTAAGAGTTTTATGTCTTACATTTAGTTGTTTTTTAATCCATTTTGATTTACTTGCTGGCGTGTGTATTTTGACTTAATTTTTGGTGTATGGTATTAGGCAAAGATCCAACTTCATTCTTTTGCATATGGATATCCAGTTTTCCCAGTACCATTTGTTGGAAAGACTACCCTTTCTCAATTGGATGCTCTTTGCACTCTTGCCAAAAATAATTTGACCATATATATGAAAGTTTATTTTTGTGATCTTTATTCTAGCCCATTGGTTTACATGTCTGTTTTATGCCAATACCATACTGTTTTAACTCCTGTAGCTTTGTAATACGTTTTGAAATTAAGAAGGAGACCTCCAACTGTTATTTTTCAAAATTGTTTTTAACTATTTGAGGTCCCTTGAAATTCCATATGAATTTTAGGATGGATTTTTTCATTTTTAAAGAAAATCATTGGGATTTTTAAAAATTTTATTTTCATTTATTTTTAAATTTTATTTTATTGTTTAAAGTATTACATATAGTAGTACATATATCTTCTTTTTTCTATGGTACATCTACACAATGGAATACTACACTGCTATAAAAAAAAAGGAATTCCTACCATTTTCAGCAGCATGGATGGAACTAGAGAAAATCATTGGGATTTTAATAGGTTAACCATGTTTTCAGAATACATAAAGGAAGAAACAAATAAAAGAATGAATTTTAAAAGCTCATTTATGCCTGTAGTTATGGAAATCTTTAGCAAAATGTGCTACATAATATGGGAGATTTCTCCATGAAAGAAAGACATGTTTTTACTATTTTTATTTTTCAAAAAGATTTGACAGAAATTACAATTAAAAGAATAATAGAGGAATAAAAGTCAAGCAATTAAAAAGGTGGTAGAGAATAAAATGTTAGGAGGAAGGAACAGTCTGTCTATTTTGTGCATTAAGCTTAGTTTCTAGTTTCCTGGCAACTGAGCAAAGAGGAACATATATCAAGGGACTGTAGCATCTCAACACAAAATAGAGTAAATATACTTTCACCTCTCTCTCTACCTGTGCCAGCCCCTATAGTTAGCTGTGTGTGTGTATCTGTGTGTGTGTGTGTGTGTGTTCACTCACTAGGGATAATACTGTATGCATTATTCTATATCTTGCTTTATTCAACTAAAACATAACTTGGACATATTTGTATATAATATCTATAGATACACTTTAAAATTTAAAAGGGCATAAAATATTTAATTGTATGGCTATAACATACTGTATTTAACTGGTAACATTTATGTTGAGTTTTGTTCTTAAGATTTTTCTATGAACATCTTTGCAAGACAGATATGTGACAACTTTTTTGGGGTAAATTTCTAGAAGTAGGATTGCTGATTCATAGAATATATGCATTTAAGATTTTTATCTATTTTGCCAAACCACCCTCCAAAACATTGCATCAATTTATACCCAGCCAGTAGTGTATGAGAATGTCAGTGATTTTTTTTAAAACTGATGCCAGCATTAGGTATCATCAAATATTTAATCTTTGTTAATATTGGATGAAAAATAGTGTTTCATTATTTTGATTGTATCCTATAATTATAATTATGGTTGTGAATTTTTTGTTGTGTTTGTTGGTCCTTTTATTTGTTCTGTGAATTACTTGTCCTTTTCTTTACCCATTTTTATATTATGTTGTTTTCTTTAAAAAATTTTTTGTAAGGAACATTTATAAATAAAGAAAATTAATCTTTGTCATAAAGATCACAGATATTTTTTCATTTATATTTTGGTTGCATTTATATACAGAAAATTTTAACTTTTAAGTAATAAAATTAATCACTTTTTATGGCTTCTGAAATTTACAATATGCTTAGAAAGAATTTTATTTTACTCAAGAGTTAAAAACTGATTTAGCCATGTTTTTATCTAATGCATTTCTGTTTTATTATTTATAGGCAAATTCATATCTATTAAAAGGAAGTTATACTAGAATCTAGGTTATAAGTTAAAGGGAGTATGGAGGAGGAGGACATTAACTTTTTACCTGTAGATCCTTATTTGTTTTAATACTTTTTAAGGAGACTATATTAATTGCTTCTGTGAAATAAATAGACATAATAAAATGCATTTGTTAATAAAGTTATGAATTACTGCATATTAATTTTAGAATTAGCATATTACTCTTACTAAATTATCTCATAATTCCTAACTTTTGGATTCTTCTTTTAGTTTTCTTAAATTTAGAGTTATGCCACCTGCAAAGAATAATTTATTCCATTTATTTATTTATTTATTTATTTATTTATTTCCTCACCCAAGGAAACGTTTTTATTGATTTTAGAGAAAGAAGAAGGGTGTGTGAGAGAGAAAATCATTGACCAGTTGTCTCCCATTCTTGCCCAACTGGGGATTGAACCCTCAACCTAGGTATTGTACCCTGACCAGGAATTGAATCCACAACCTGTTGATATATAGGACAATGCTCCAACTGACTGAGCCACCTGGCCAGGGCTATTTCTCTTATTTAAAAAATTATGTTGATACTGAGTAACCAACACTAAATCATAATTTTGATATTAGGCAAGGTTTTTACTTAATGCAAATACTTATTTAAACATAATTTTGGCTCTTGGTTTGAAGTATATGCACATATTTAGCATAATTTTATTATAACATTAAAAAAAAGTTAATACATGCCCATAGCACAGGAAACAAAAGAGTAAATAGTGAGAAGTAACTCTTTCTTATATTTCTTTCCTTCATCCACCTAGTTCTCCTTTTGGAGGCAGCCATTGTTAGAGACAGACAGCTTTTTTCATATAATCTCAGAGGCATAGTAGGCATTTACAAATATGTATATAAATGTAGTAGAATTCTTATTTAGGCAGATCTGTTATTTCTTCTATATTATAGTCTATGGAGACCATAAGGCATTTACCAAGGTACCTGTTTTAAGGAAAAGATGAGATTCATTGTTTTATCAATTAGTCTCAGTCATAAGGTTGTCATTCTGCGTGCTATCACCATGTAATATACTTTTTTTTTTTTTAAATTTGGCAGAAACAGTAGCTACATTTGTATACCCTTTCTCAGTTTTATATTTTTCACTTGCTCT
The DNA here is from genome assembly GCA_963924515.1 of Vespertilio murinus. Taxonomy (NCBI): domain Eukaryota; kingdom Metazoa; phylum Chordata; class Mammalia; order Chiroptera; family Vespertilionidae; genus Vespertilio; species Vespertilio murinus. The sequence continues at coordinate 163,192,231 of OZ004707.1, read as the reverse complement.
AAAATGTCCTGATAATTTGCTATCACTAGTACACAATATTCATTATTCATTTGGGATTTACCTTTATCACCATTCCAGATATTCCTCTTGCCTTTCCAATATTGGGTCTTCTGATTTCTATGCTTTACATATTTACATTTTTTGTTAATTTTATTAGAACACAATTAGTAAGATCTTCCTTAGAAAGTTTATGAGAAAGTAAAAGTTTTGATTTTTTTGCATCTAAAAATATATATTTCATTTCACACTTCTACTTGATTGATAGTTTGGCTGGGTATAAAAGTTGGGCTGCCATTATTTTCCTTCCTCTAATGTATTCTGTTGTCTGGGTTGTTGTTAAGAATTCAAAACCATTTTGATTGCTGATACCTTGTAGGTGGTCCTTGAAAGTATAATCTCTATATTTTTTTAGAAACTTCTTTGTTCTTAGTGTTCAGAAATTTTACTATGATGTACAGTTTCACTCACTCTTCTGGGCTTTGGATGAATGAATTAAATCTATAAACATATATCCTCCTCACCTATAAAATTTTTGTTGTTATTTTGCTTTCATTTTAATTCTCTACTGCCCTTGCCAAGGTCGGTTTGGCTCAGTGGTAGAGCATTGGTCTGCGGACTGAAGGGTCCCAGGTTCGATTCCGGCCAAGGGCATGGTCATTGGTTGCGGGCACATCCCCGGTGGGGGGGTGTGCAGGAGGCAGCTGGTCGATGTTTCTCTCTCATCGACGTTTCTGGCTATCTCTCTCCCTTCCTCTCTGTAAAATATCAATAAAATATATATTTAAAAAAAAATTCTCTACTGCCCTCCTGAATATATGTCTATGTCTATGTCTATGTCTATATATGTCTCTATATATCTATACCTATACCTATACCTATACCTATACCTATACCTATACCTATACCTATACCTATACCTATACCTATACCTATATCTATATCTATATCTATATCTATATCTATATCTATATCTATATCTATATATATCTATATATCTATATATCTATATCTATATCTATATATCTATATCTATCTATATCTATATCATCTATATCATCTATATCATCTATATCATCTATATCATCTGTATCTATCTATAAAGAGCCAGGATCCATAACATCCAAAATGACTGAAGGCTCTATCAAACATCAAAGTCAGTCCTGCAGTCAGTGCTGGGTTGCTGTGCTGACCCAGCACTGACTGCCACCAGACTGGGTGCAGCAAACCAGCACTGACTGCTGAGGGAGCTACGAATCAGGCCCGGAGAGAGGCCCAAAGAGAGAGACAGGGTCTGATTCTCAGCTTCTGTGGCAGCTGTTGATTAGCCATTACCTCTCTTTCTCTCCGAGCTTTGCCAGCAGCCATGTGTCTGTTTCTCTTCAGGCCTCTGAGGGGGCTGCTGATCAGCTCTGCCTCTCTAATCAGGCCAAGAGATAGGCGTAGAGATGCTGACTAGCACAGAAACCAACCAATCAGAATAAAATCTGGGTAAACTGTGAGGAGCCAATGACTGCCTAGGAGGTGGAGCTTTTGTTGATGACTGGCATAGAAACTGACCAATCAGAACCAAATTGGTTGGCAGGGGAGGGCAGTTGGGGGCAACCAGGCTGGCAGGGTAGACAGTTAGGGGAAAGATCAGGCAAGCAATGGAGGGCCATTAGGGATGAGATCAAGCAATTGGGGCCAACCAGGCTGGTAGAGGAGGGCAGTTGGGGGTGAGATCAGGCCAGCAGGGGAGGGAAGTTAGGGGCAACCAGGCAGGCAGGCAGGCAGAGGCAGAGGCAGTTAGGGGTGATCAGGCAGGCAAAGAGAGAGGTTAGGGGCTATCAGGCAGGCAGGCAGGCGCAGTTAGGGATGATCAGGCAGGCAGGCAGATGAGCAGTTAAGAGCCAGTGATTCCAGATTGTGAAAGGGATGTTCGACTGCCAGTCAGATATCCCCCAAGGGGTCACCGATTGGAGAAGGTGCAGGCTGGGCTGAGGGAACCCCCCCTCCAGGTATGAATTTGATACACCAGACCACTAGTGTGTGTGTGTGTGTGTGTGTGTGTGTGTGTGTGTGTGTTCCTGTTCATTCATTATAAATGCAAGATCTTTTTTCTTAAAGTATTTTAATTGGCTTTAAAAAGTATGCCAGTAATTATACAAGTGCATCCTATTGTAAAATTAGAGATATATGTAGTAAAAAGAAAAGTCTCCTAGTAACAGGCAGACAGCCTCATACTTTTACTAGACATAACCACTATTCACAGTTAGGTGTATATGCTTTTGAACCTGTACTGTCTAATATAGTAGCTACTAGCTATGTATGGCTGCTTAAAATTAAAGTAATTAAAATTTAAAATTCAATTTCTTGGTCACACTGGGAACATTTCAAATTTGATGAAAATATTTTATCTCTTTAAGGATAATAATGATAGATTTTTTTGAAGATTAAAAAACTTTTAGTTTCTTATTTTCAAGGTGCTATTTTTTTCTCTATCTTCAGTGTTAGAAATCAGATATTGTATAATAGGTTTTTTTTCTACTCATGACTTAGAATAAGGGATTAAAATCTATCTGGGATCTCTGAGCTTATTGATGGGGCTTATTGACTCTGAGTTTCATTGTAGGGTAATTTGGGCTTTGTTAAGAAACTCTAGATGTCAGAATCTTGTTCTAGGTAGGGAGGAACCTTCTAATCTTGTGCCTGGGAAGTAGGGACTACTGCAATCCTTTTGGAAGCCACTCGGGGTCTGTGGTGGGAGCCAGCAGTCTCAGAATTTGGCATTCAATTAAGTTTATTTAGTTCTCTATTTTTAGTATGGTAGCCCCACTGTTCAATTATGCTCCCTAGTTGAGAAATTCTGCAGAGACTTATTTTGAGAAGGGGATGGGACAGTCATCCACTAGATTAGAGTGGAAGAGAACTTAACTAGTTTTCAAAGCATTTTCCCTCAGCCCTCCTTGCTGCTCTTTCCTTTCCAGCATTAACCTTCAAGCTAATTCCAGATGGGAAACAGGTGATGATGGTAGTTCTTGCTTTTTTTTTTTTTTTTTTTTAGAATTCTGTGGTATAAATAAAATTGTTTCTCCAGAGGTTTCTCTCTAAATGACAGCAGGGAGGGTGGTGGGGTGGCCAGAAAAATCACGCTGGAAAGAAGGTGGGCACTGTTTATATCTCCTCCTCCTCCTCCTCCTCCTCCTCCTCCTCCTCCTCCTCCTCCTCCTTCTTCTTCTTCTTCTTCTTCTTCTTCACTTTCCATGCCTCTCATTTATAATTTGGCCATCTTTTGTCTGGTAAGGGAGATACTATTAGTATTTTGTTTCTAGGTTCTAACTTATTTTTATGGCATTTGTTTTCTGTTCTTCCTATTTGTACCAATTTATGCACCTTCCCAGAATTGTTTATCTCCCCCTACACCCTGGATATGACTTCATGCATGGTGTTTCAAACTCTTAGTAAATTAAATTCAACATAGAACTTCTTACTTTGCAATTGTTTACCTGCAGCTTCTATAGTACGAGTTAAATAATAATAATTACGACTAAATAAAATATTTAGTATTTATTTCAATGTTATTTCTTGTGTCCAGGAGAACTTTTCAAAAGTAAGTCTTGGTGCTATATCGAGATATTGCTGTGAATCTTTGTTTTTCCTCTACAAGCTTTCTGTGGAAATCTAATAGATAAAACTGAAGATACACGGTAGTAGAGAGAGATAAGCAGGCATACCATGAAAGCTGAGCGGTACTCAGTCCAATTTTTGTCAGTGTTTGTATCACACATTAAAGGATGAATATGAAAAGTCGGAAGAAATACTGAAAACAAGAGCACCATCTTTGGCTGGACACTTATCAGGACGTGCAATGAAGTTAGGTATATGTTTTAGTTATACAGTATATACATATGATTTCTTTCTGAGGAGGGCGATGTTTTAAGAGCACACTCAAAGAAAAGGCGTTTTTATTTCCACAGCCCGTGAAAGGCCCTTAAATATTCACAAATGCATGCTTTCCCCTACAGACATCCAAGAGGCCTTGAAAGAGCTGGATATTTTCCTTTCAACTGTCACACATTGGTACTTTTTATTTTGACAATGAAATTGTGTTCTTCCTATATATACCCCCACTTTCATTCAATTTCTTATGAAAACAGAATGTAGCTTTCCTTTTTCTTCAAATTAGCGAAAATGTTCCTTTTCCTCTTTTGCCGTTGAGTTTTCTAGTTTAGGAAACAATTTAATCTGGTGTCTTATTTTAATTTTCAAAATTGTGTGCATGCTGAATATACCTTATCTTTATAACGGTTCTTATTTTGGAAATCAACGAGACATTCATATTGTGTCCACAGACAGGCATTAGAAAGGTTGACTTTCATATTGTAAGTAAAATTCTTGGGTAATGTTTTAGCACCATTTTATCAATGTTCAATAATTGAAACTAACCTGTTTATTGAAATTTACAGTCTATTTTTTATTGTAAAGGAAAAGAAAATTAGATAATTTCCTGGGGGTAGTTATGAAATGACATAAAAAATATTCAAGAAAGAAAACCTTAAGGGAATGGGATGGTGTTGGAGTCAATACTGAATGAGAGTCCCTACTGTTCGGTGCTATAGGTAATACTGTAAGTTTTATAAATTATAGCCACACTCTGTAAGGGAAGATGCTTATGCACATGATACTTCTTAATGTACCTGTCAATATTATGAGTTTCTGGGCAAACTTTGAAATGGAGAAATCCAAAAGCTAGTTTAAAAGCTGGTAATAAAGCCAGATTACCATCTTCCATCCCCAAATTCTGAACCTTTGGTATGAAAATGTTTTTAGGTGTGCCAGAATCACAGACTTCCAAGCTGGAAGCAGTTTTCAGAGACCATCTAGTTCAATTGGTTCATTTTCTAAGAAATAAAACTTGGGTTCAAAGAAAGTTTAAGTGGTTTTCCTAGGGGAGATTTAGGAGAAAACATATTTCCCTGTGAACTAATTTCTCCAGACAGGTGTTCTGTCTGCTGGTCCCCTGTCGCTGAGATGTTCTGAATGAGTAGTAAAATGCATCATGTAAAATAAATATATGGGGTCAAAACTCATACATATCAGTATGAAGTATTTATTCCCACCCCTAGAGTTATTATACCCTATTTCCAATAGTAAATGTTCTTTTTAAAAAAAAGTCTTGGTTAATGGGTGGGGAAAGGAAGACCTATGTAATACTTTTTGTCTTTAAAAAAAAATTTGTTTAAGGTATTACCAATAGTAGTACGTATGTCTCTTTTTATTTCTCCCACTAACCTCCCCTGAACTTCCCACCCCAGTGTCTTAGGTCTGTTGGTTGTGCTTATATGCATACTTTTAACAAAATTTTTTACAAAAACAAAAGAAAGTCTTAAAATTAAAATATAGACTTCAGTTAATAATAATATATCAACATTGGTTCAATAGTTGTAACATGTAACATGTTTATCTAATAAAAGAGAAACATGCAAATTGACCATACCTCTGCTATGCCCACAAGCCACGCCCACCATCCAATCAGGAGCGAGTATGCAAATTAACCCAAAGAATATGGTGGTAGCCACAGAGATTGGGTTTCCCCCAGCGATGGAGGAAGCCAAGCTTTCCACCCTCCCTGCCATGCCCTGGCCTCCACTCAAAGCAACAAAGTTACAATTATAGAAGATAAATAAATCCCATCTACCAGAGCCTCCACTTGGGTCACTGGAAGGCATGGCTGGCCTGCAAACCACCACAGGCCCCTCACCCAGGCCATTCCATGCCCCAAGGGTACCCTGATCAGGGCCATCCTTCAGGGCAAACCAGCCAGCCCCCACTTGTGCACCAGGCCTCTATCCTATCTAATCCTATATAATAAAAGAGTAATATGCAAATTGACCATCACTCCAACACGCAGGATGGCTGCCCCCATGTGGACACAAGGTGGCCACCACAAGATGGCCAGCAGGGGAGGGCTGTTGAGAGGGACCAAGCCTGCAAGGTAGGGCAGTTGGGGCCAGTCAAGCCTATAGGGAAGGGCAGCCCCACATTTCCTCCCCTTTTCCATTCCTGAGTCTTTTTCTTATTCCCTTTCTGTATTTCTATTTTTCTTCTCAGACTGTCTGCATACAGGCCTCTCCTTTCTTATCTCCTCCTATGGTATCCTGTTGTATCTACCTCAGGCCTTGGACCTGCCTGAGCAGGGGGCAGGGATGCAGCCTGCTGAATGGTTGTTATGTGATGACGTTCCAGACAATTTGCATAATCCTCTATTATTAGTATAGATTAGTGTGAAATTTTTATTTTTTCTTTCCGAGTTTTCTAAGGAAGTACTTTAGATGAATGTGAAGAGGACTAGTAAAGGGAGGCTAAGAAGGCAAATAGCAGAAGTGTTCACCTTCTTTCTCCCCTCTAAGGGAGTGTGTTTCCATGAAGACTGGGCAACAGAGCTGGAAATGATTAAAAAGCATCAGAGTAAGAGAGAGTCTTTAAAACCTAAATCGAATAGGCATTGTGCTGTAAATGGCTCAATGGTGAGCATTTTTTATAGTGCTTGGGGAAATTCAAATATATAATTCCTTTTGAGATAGTTGTTTGCTTGAGGCGGTCATATTAATGTAGATTATCCCTCCGCGAATTGTAGGGGTTTGAGCTACAAACATCCCCAGGACACATGGTCCATTTTTAAGATCAATTGCTGTCCCTTTATTTTCATCTCCACCCTTTCCCCTTTTCCATAGTTTTACTTTATATTACAGCTTTAAAAACATGTGAAATTATGAATTAATGTACATGTGGAATTCAAATATATCTCAAAGCAAGCACAGGGCTTTATTTGTTTTTAACTGGTTCACGTCCCTCGTCTGCCAAGTAGTACAAGCAGCACCACTTGTTTCTCGGACCATGTTTTTAATCCATCGCTCCCCAGAGAAGCTATAGCCTTACATGGGTGTTGTTTTTCATGTGAAATCGGCTGTCAACATTGAATCCGGAGTCAGCAGCAACTTCCCCCCTTATGTTCTGGCAAAAGGAAATGTGAGCTGAGTGGGCTTGAACGTTCAGTCGCTTGCTCAGATGTTGTAACCATGATGACTCTTCATGCATGTTATGACTTGAGAGGCTGAAAAACACAACCCAGGCTTTGTCAACATTGTCAGCCGTGTGTGTGTGTGTGTGTGTGTGTGTGTGTGTGTGTGTGTTTCTAAGGATACATCATCTGCCTCTCTGAATAGCAGTGAACCAAAATACCTACCATGTTTCCCCGAAAATAAGACATCCTCCGAAAATAAATGGAAACTTAATACATCCCCTGAAAATAAGATCTAGCGCATCTTTGGGAGCAGAAATTAATATAAGACACTGTATTATTTTCGGGGAAACGGGATAGCTTCCTACTTGTAGAATCAGGGGACCCTCTGGGATGGGCCTTACTTATATCAGACTAAAGTTTAAACTTAGCTTTAAACTACAGGGCGATTTGCATGTCATACATACATATTCTGGAAGAGGTAGAATATGTATTAAAGGAACAAGGATCTAATCCATAGGCTAATTTCTTTAACCATTAAAAAAATATTTTGTGAGCACCTTCACCTTTCTTTCCCCATGCCTGAGCCTTGGGAAGCTGAACTGAATGGATGACATGGAAGGCCTTTTCATTCTCTGGCCTTCCTGTTCCTAGGCCACTGGAGTGCAACCGCAGGACCCTGGAGGGAAGGAGGAGAGTGAGGCTGAGGCATTTATTCCCCAGCTTCCTCCTTGGGAGACATCACAACTCTTGTCTTCAGCCTGCTCCACCCAGACTTCCCTATGTGGAATGCATGTGGCGTAGAGATTTGGGGTAACAAATGCAGCCACTACTAGCCCAGAGGCATTATATGCTGTCCCTGTACCCTGACCTACTGTCTTTGTAGAAAGTACCTTTATTGGACTCTCCTCAAACGGCCCCTCTTTTTCTACCAGAATCTGGAGAGAATATAATGAGGATGATGAGGATGATGATGACATAGTGACAGTAACAATACTGAGTATGTACCATGGCCCAGGAATTATGACTTTTACATATTTTATTTGATTGTTTCCAAGAAGCAAATAAGGTAAATGCTATTACCTTAATTTTGATTAAAAAAACCCTGAATCTTGCATAGATTAGGTAATTTATCCAGGTCTATATCTATAATAATAAAAGTATAATATGCTAATTAGACTGGACGTCCTTCTGGAAAACCTTCTGGAAAACCTTCTGGATTAAGCTGGGCCTGGGAGGGAAGCCCGGGCCATGGTGCCTGCTGGTACTGGAAGGAAGCCAGGGTCCTGATACCAGAGGGAAGCTGGTGCCTACAGCTGGGGGAAGGAAGGCCCACTCTTGCACGAATTTTGTGCATAGGGCCTTTAGTAGTGAATAAAAGGCAGAATTCAGTCCTATGAGTTGCAAGTCCATGTTAAGACTGTCCTAGCTCTGTTTTGCATATCATTCTGTGTGTCACAGAATGTGTGTCCACCACTGTCACCCACACTAGTCAGAGCAGGCTGCCCATCACCTGTGTTCCATCTCATATCTCAGCATCAGAAAATTTGTTGCATTCTAGTCAGTCTGGAGATATGAAAGTAAGACCATACAATTACTTTTTAAAATATATATATATATTTTTTATTAATTTTTTCACAGAGAAGAAGAGAGAGGGACAGAGAGCCAGAAACATCGATGAGAGAGAAACATCGATCAGCTGCCTCTTGCACACCCCCTACTGGGGACGCGCCCGCAACCAAGGTACATGCCCTTGACCGGAATCGAACCTGGGACCTTTCAGTCCACAGGTCGATGCTCTATCCACTGAGCCAAATCGGTTTCGGCCATACAATTAATTTTGTTAATTACCATAATTTCTGCTTTTTAATCCCTGGGGACACAATTATAGAAGACACCTTACATCATTATGATAAATTTAATTATATGACACATAATTGGCTAAATGGGCCTTTTCCCCATTAAAATCAGCAAATTAGAAGAAGAAATGACCTAGTTATAACCATGAACATGAATCCAGATATTAAATTGTCACATATTGAGTTGCATTTCACAGACTCAGGTGACTTTGATAATCAACATGGGAATTCTGTTTTGTGTCTGTTTTGCTGGTGGGCATAGCAGCCAAGGATAATCTGTTACCTTAGCATATGATATTGTCACCTTCCCCAATAGAGAATTCTCTAGTGTGTCAATTTCTATACTTTGATCTTCTCTAATACCATTCTCTATATGATTTCTAGACCAATGTTGTAAGTGGTCATAAGATTGTATATACATTATCCATATATAATGTCATAAGATTATTTCTACATTATACACATATCATCTATCTATCTATCTATCTATCTATCTATCTATCTATCTATCTGGCTAATATGCTAAGTGTCTGACCATTTGACTGTTCGACTGGTAGCTATGATATGCACGGACCATCAGGGGGCAGATGCTCAACACACAGGTGTGGAAACATGGAACAGACTGATGAATCTCAGAGGGAAGGGGGAAAGGTGGGAAGAGATTAACCAAAGATCTTATATGCATACTAGAAGAACGGTACACGGATTCATGCACCAGTGGAGTCCTTTAGCCTGGCCTGCACCTTTGGGACCCCTTGGGGGATGTCAGACTGCCAGTTTTGGCCTGATCCCTGTAGGTTAGGGACCCCACCAGTGCACGGAATCTGTGCACTGGGCTTCTAGTATAAATATAATCTTATATTTGTACAAAATCATCTCCTTATAGAAATATACACTAGGAAAGGAAAAAAAAGGCAATTTGTTACATGTTGATGAAGCTTTGGCTCTTATTAGAACTCTAGAGGCCTGTTGCACAAAATTAGTGCACTCTCTGGGGTCCATCAGCTTGGCTTGTGCTCTCTTGAAGTTGGACATCCTTAGCACTGCCATGGAGGTGGGAGAGGCTCCTGTCACCATCACTGTGCTCGCCAGCCATGACCCTGGCTTTTGGCTGAGTGGTGCTCCCCCTGTGGGAGTGCACTGACCACCAGGGGGTAGCTCCTGCATTGAGTGTCTGCCCCCTGGTGTGAGTGTGCATCATAGCAACTGGTCATCCTGTTGTTCAGTTGATTTGCTTATTACCCTTTTATTATACAGGATTCAGAGAGTTAAAAAAAAATCCTTCCATCTTTGATAAAAATGGGCTCATGTAACCTCTTGTACCTCTAATTTTTACTTTTGTGAATATGCATTCAAGGTTTTTTTCCCTTTTTCTTCTTATCCTTTTCTCCTCTTCTGTGCTTCAGTTCTAAGGCTGAAGTCTTCTAGAAAATCTCTTCATCATATTTCAGGAGTCTGGGTGTGGGAACCCAGGTATTTGGTTTTTAACATCTTTCATGCTTTTTGATCAACCAGTTATCTTTTCTATTATTTTTTTATTATTTTTAAATTGATTTCAGAGAGGAAGGGAGAGGGAGAGATGAAAACATCAGTGATGAGAAAGAATCATTGATTGGCTGCCTCCTGCACACCACACACTGTAGATTGAGCCCACAACCCAGGCCTCTGCCTTGACCAGGAATCAAACTATGACCTCCTGGTTCATAGGTCGACACTCAATCACTGAGCCATGCTGGCTGGACTCACCAGTTGTCCTTTGAACTGTACTGCAGGCATACATGGACATAGAAAGCAAAAGAATAAAGAAATCAGAATTCTGACACTAAAAACTGATTATACACATAGGACTATGGGTGATGTTCATTGAAAATGAATGCTCTCTGGTTAGCTGGGAAATTTGGTGACCCTGAATATTTTGTTTGTTAAAATGCTGGTATCTCTATGACATTGATGCCAATGGAAATTTTAGGCAATGAGTTTGATAGGAAAAGTGGGTTATTCACAGAAAAGGTGGGAAAAGCTTATCCTCCCTTTATAGAGTTCACCTTAATATTTCTTCTTTAGAAGATAATGATAACTTATAGATACAGAGAAAATGTTGATAGTTGCCAGATTTAAAAGGGGACGTATTAAAATGTACAGATTGCCAGTTGTAATAATTATGTGTGGTACCAGATGGGCACTAGATTTATTGGGAGGATCACTTCATAAGTTATATAAATGTCTCACCACTAAGCTGTAGATATGAAACTAATAAAATATTGAATGTCAACTGTAATTAAAACATTTAAAAATATTTTTTGAAAAGATAATGGTAATCACCAAAGCTGTTTTCTCTCTCTGGTTAAGAGCCCTTCTCCAGGATCTGGTCTTCCTGTATCATCTCCTCACTTCCATCCATACGTTGCTCCACGTGTCTGATCGATAACTTAGCTTTCCTTCTTCATGCCATAATTGAGCATGAATGGGAGAAAAAAATACTACGGGGACAAGCTATCTTCGAGTCTCCCCGCTTGCTTTTACCATTTGGTGCTTTGGGGAGTGCTCCAGTCCCCAAGTTTACACACCCAAGTCACAGTAGGAGGTAATTTCTAAATAAAATCAACATTAGACCTTTGGCTTTCCAGTAAGTTATTTTCCACATTCCCTGGTGCTTTGCGCTCTGCCTGCCCTGTCTTCATGTACAGTGTAGGTTTGATTTCTAAGGTTCATATTGGAAGTTACTCCTTTGGGTTTTTTCCTTGGCGTTTTCAAAGGAAGGAAAGAATTTCTCACCTCTGGAGTTCTACTCCGCTGCAGGTAAAGAATTTAGCAGCTATGGGGGTGATAATTAGAGCCAGTAGTAATTTGACTGACCTTACCCTAGGCACTAAATTGTACAGTAGATCCCTCTTCCATGGTGTTAGATGGTTATTTAACTCTCTACACATGTGGTTGAAGAGCTCTATCTTGCCTCAAAGTCATTGATAAGATAATTTAGCCCAGGGCATTGCAGGTATATATTACCATATAGATTTATGTGGGCAAGCTTTCAAAGTTATTTTGAAAAAAATTAAAAAAAAATTTCTGTTAAATATTGGGATGAAAGGGCCATTCAGCACGTGGTGACATGTTTTGGCGTGAGTGTTCCAGGAGGAGTGGGGACCCGTGGGCTCAGAGAGGTGGGCCAGCAGTATTCATCAAAAAAGAAGCCAGGGAGAACATGGCACTGGGTTCCCCCAGCCCAAACCAATGCCTTGGGATCTTCCTTAGTTCCTCCCCTTTCTCCTTCTCTGAGATTCAGTGTCCTCTCCTCTTTCACCTCTACAGCATTACCTTAATATAGGTCTCATCATCTTTCACTCGGGTTATTTACTACACAGGCAACCTGGCTGTCCAGCCTACCTTTTCCTATCCCAAGGAACTGAAATATTTTTCTAAAGTACAAATCTGGCCGTGAATCCAACTCTGCCAGAACACCCACGTGTTGGCATGCGCATACACATATCTTGAGTTCTTCGTTTGCTCCCCTCCCTCTGATAGTGCACAGAGCTCCCACTGCAGTATTTCTCCAGCTGCTTCTCTGCTCAGACAATCCTGAGGGAAGTGGCATGCTCTGTACTGATGGCTGAGAAGAAAGAGAGAGAGAGAGAGAGAGAGAGAGAGAGAGAGAGAGAGAGAGAGAGAGAATAAGAGAGAGAATGAGAGAGAAAGTGTGCATTAAAACTCCTAAGCTGCGTGTAAAAACCCATCATGCAATTTTGATGCACCTCCTACTGGGAGGAAGGGAAAGGACACACTTCACTCCCCACTGCCACTTAGAACATTGGCTCTAAGACACCAGAAAGAGAGAGAACCCCGAGTCCATTCACCAAAATTCTGAGTCACACCAGACAAAAATCTCTTGCAATAACACCTTTCTAAGTGCTATGGAGGAAAGAAAAACTTTTTAATTCTTACTGGGCTTTTGGTGAGCTGGCCCTGGCTTACCTGTCAGGCCTCACACTCACATTCTCTCTCCAGCTTCAAGGAAGCGGTGTCTCAAGCACCCTGCTTTCTTCTCCCCTAGTGCTCCTTGCTTTCACACATACTTTCCTGCAGTTGGAATGCTCTTCCCCTTTTCTGGTTAATTCCCACACAGCCCTCTAGTCTGGGTGGGGTCTCCTTGCTATAAACTTGTACTTCCCCATACCTTGGCACTTACCCCAGGACTGTAATTGCCTCACAGCTCGCCTGTCTCAGCCTCTGGGGACACTTGAGGGACCACACCTGTCTCACTTATCATGGATTCCCAGGCACTCAGCCCACTGCCTCATAAATGCTGGGTGCTTCATACCTGCTAATTATCTAAAAGAATGGGGAGAACAACAGGGGAGTAAACAAGGGTGATACAAGAAGCATGGCATATTATCCAAGGGGCATGTTTTGGATCCTCTCCTAGCTCCTCTTCTCCCAAAAGTCCCTGGCTCTGACTCAGTGTGAGTCTCGTCTTCATTTGTCACATTCCAGACTCGGATGGGCTGGTCCGATTCTGAAGGCCGTTTATGTTTCATTCCTAGTTCTCCACTTACTTCTATGTGGGAGGCACTGTTTTATTGCTCTAATATTTGGGAATGAATCTCCTAGATATTTTGCTTCTTTTATGATAGGGAGCTTCTTATTTTTCTTATGAGGTTTGGCTTTCCCTCTCACATTCCTGGGATCTGTTACAGGAAGAGCATACTCCTTGTGCTGTTGCCTTTTAAGTCTGAAGCTCAAAATGAAGATGTATGGAACAGACCAGAGTACAACCACAACCTGAATCAGAGCCACCCCGATGACTGGCAGACCTATGAAGAGCAAAAGAGATGTCTTTTGTTATAGGCCACAGAGATATTTGGGGTTGTTTGTTACCTGGCATTCTTGTGACAACAGATTATTAGCATGCCTTATATAATACAGTGAGTGATGAGCTCTCATTGACCCCGAAGGAAAATATATCCGTAGGAACATAAAAAGTATGGATGACCTTACTCATCGTCTGTTATAATCTTATTCTAGTATTAGGCTGGGAAAGCTATAAGTTACATTTTTCAGATTCTCTTGCAGCTAAGGTTTCAAATGTAATTTAGGTTCTATCCATCAGATAAAATTGTGTGATACTTGAATTTAGAATTGAGGTGAGCAAAGACTCCCCTGTTGTTGATTCAGATCATGGTGGCTCATGGTAGAAAATGTTCTGACTTTATGACTATTTGAATAGTTGGCGGCAGCATTGCTCACCGTGTCAGAGGCCTTGTGATTCTGGACCTGGGAGTTTTCCCTGGATCCTCAACCCTTCCAATGACTTTGTGAACTACCTGACACTGTAGCATAAATTCTTTTCTACTTAAATTAGAGTGGTTTCTGTTTCAGCTACCAGAATCTAACAATACCACTCATAAAGTCAATGTTTCAAACTATAACTTCTTAAAAACCACATTGTACATTTTTCAAACTAAAAATTGGAGGCAGATCCATCACGGGCTCTCAGACACGTATAGGATAAAGTTCAAGCTTAGCCTGATACACAAGTTCTTTCATGATTTGGCCTCCACCTAGTCTTTTAAATTATTTTTTTATATTCTTTCTCAAGTGTCATTAGGCACAAGTCATACAGAGCTGATGGACTTTCCAAAGTATAACGTGCCTTTTCTGTGCCTTGGACACGCTGTTTTCTCATTCTGCAATTACTTCTTAGTTCATTGGTTCATTTATTCACCAAATGTGTATTGACCAACTACAATATGCCAGGCGCTATGCTAGGCATTGAAAGTACAAAGGTAAGTAAACAAGGCCCTTGAATACAAGGACCTCATGGGCGAGAGACTAACACATGATAAACAACTTTAATGAATCCTGTTAAGTGTTGGAACATGAGTGTGAAAAAAGTTCTGTTACAATGGAGAAGAAGGACTTGTTTACCTCAAGACTCAGTGAAAATTGACCTGCAGCTAAGTTTTTTTAAAAAAAATATTTTATTGATATTTTACAGAGAGGGAGAGAGATAGAGAGCTAGAAACGTCGATGAGAGAGAAACATCGACCAGCTGCCTCTTGCACACCCCCTACCGGGGGTGTGCCCACAACCAATGTACATGCCCTTGACTGGAATCGAACCCGGGACCTTTCAGTCTGCAGACTGACGCTCTACCACTGAGCCAAACTGGTTTCGGCTGCAGCTAAGTTTTATAATGTGAGCAGTGTAGAATATTGATCACGCATAGCATATTCTAAAACAATGATGAGGAGCAACTCAGTCATTTAGAATAGAGGAGTAAAACAAAACAAGAAAGAATTCCAACTTCAAGTTACTTCTTGAAGCTTTACATACTGTGGATTCTGGTAAGCAACCGAGAGTCTGTGGAGGCTTTGCTATAAGGAAGTAAGGTGATTAAATTGCACTGTCAGGCTAACTCTGGTGGTCATATGGAACATGGACCAGAGTGGAGAGACTGATGACTAGGACACAACTTAGGAAGTTCAATGAGACATTGAACTAATTCAGTAGCTATGGGAGGTGGAGACAAAGGGGGTCAGTTGTCAGAGACATACGTTCCTGGGAGAAAATGCACAGGACCAGGTGAACAGTTAGTTGCATCTGGAGAGTGAGAGAAGAAAGGATTTGGGATGCCTAAAACTTATAGCTTTATTGGCTAGACTTGGTAGCACTCAATAGATATTTGTTGATAAAATGACATTACTCACCAAGGCAGATAATATAAAGGAAAGATCAAGGAGGAGTGTGTGTGTGTGTGTGTGTGTGTGTGTGTGTGTGTGTGTGTGTGTGTTGGATTTTGGGGAGGAAAAGGTGATATTTTGAAATGTTTTCAGCAGATAGAGCTCTGGGGAGAGATCAGAGCTAGATTTATGGGTAATATTTGGGTATCGTCACCATATGAGAATTGGAAAGATTGCCAAAGGGATAGTTGGTAGACTAAGAAAAGTGGCTGGGGATAAAAGTTGGGGAATACCAACAGATAGAAAAAGGGTGGAGCAAGAGGAGTCAGAGGAGACGGGAAAGAGTCAAAAGGGGAGAAACTTTTGTAAGAAGGAGGCATCTATGGGGCTGAGTGCAGCAGAGTAAGAACTGCTGCACTGTCCAGTGGATTGAAAATTAGGAGAGCTTCCCCCTAGGCAAGAGCAGCTTCCCTGTAGTTTTGTGGTAGAGGAGTGAATAGGATCTGAGAGTTAAAGGGAGAAGTAATTTACTTTTATTCTCGGGCCTGGGTAGGAATAAGAGGACAGATGGAGTTGTTCTAAGGAAGCTAAGGGTAAAGGAAGGACTGTTTCTAGGAGAGAATGAAGAGAACAGAAACAACAAAACTACTGTTACCACTGCTATCACCTCTGCTAAAATCACCATTTAATGAAGGTAAAGATTCATTTCCTTCCTAATACTAGTCACACTTTGATGTAACAAGCATTGTGTTAGAAGCTATACAACCTATACACAGCAGCCAAGGAAGGTGGGTATATTGATTTCCTTTTTCAATGGGAAGAAAATGTTACCCAGCGGTCACTCAATGAAGAGATGATGGACCTAAGATTTGAAACTAGGCTAACTGACCCCCCAAATAATGATCCCAGTGCCCATGTTCTTTCTAAAATACTATTGTGTGTCTTATTTCAAATGGGAGAGGTTGGTAATACAAAAAAAGAGGAAGGATTACTAATAGAACATACCAGTAATCCTGAAGGAGATAAGGCTAATAATACCCAATGCTTATCAAACATTTGCTGTATAAAAACAATAGAGTATTTATTAAATTACCACAGCATCATTCTGTACTATCACTGTTTCCATTTTACAGATGAGAAAACTCAGGTTACAGATGCTAAGAAACTCAACCAAGGTTCCATAAGCCATGGGGCAGAGTTAAGGTTCACTGGGCATTCTGACTCTGGAACTCCTGTTCTTAACTCTCTGTTCACTGTCCTCCCCTCCCAGGTGGAGGATTATCTTTGAACTTGAGAAAGGACTTACTGTTCTCTGAGAAGGAAGAGAGAGTTAGGGAAGATGTAGATGTCATTGTGCATGAGTGTGAGGACGGTCAGGGTAAGTGAGGGAGTTCATGGCCGATGACTTCAGTTTCCTTCGTAATTTAGGAGACAGAGTTCCCTGGGAAGAGGAAGAAGTTTTGGTGCGGGGAGGGATGGGCTTGGGGATTAATCAGAGTGGCAATATTTGGCTTGGCCACTGGAGGAAGTAGAAATCAAGGCAGGACAGAATTCAACAGGTGGTGTCAGAGGCTGTAGAGAGGTGGAGACCCTCTGATTGCATAGGCACATAGTCACGTGGTTCTGCATATTTCTCCAGGGCACATCAGTGCCAAAGAGCAGAGAAAGCAGATTGCACAACTGATTGATGGAATCTTGGGGGTTTGTGCAGCATCCCTGGTGACCACTTGCTACACCCTATCCATTGGTAAGTCCTGTCAGTTTTACCTCCTGACTACCTCTTTTTTTTTTTTTTTAATAAATCTTTATTGCTCAGATTATTACAATTGTTTCTCCTTTTTCTCCCCCATAGCTCCCTTCCACCTGATTCCCACCCCACCCTCTGCCCTTACCCCCTCCCCCCACTATTGTCCTCATCCATAGGTTATACAATTTTAATCCAGTCTCTTTCTGCACCCCACACCCCTTTCACCCTGATAATTATCTATCCACTCCCTTTCTTTGCCCCTAATTCTATTATATTCACCAGTTTATTCTATTCCTGAGATTTTTAATTCACTTGACCTTCTTCCTCTTCTTAAGTAATACCTTTCAGCATTTCATATAATACTGGTTTGGTGGTGATGAACTCCTTTAGCTTTTTCTTATCTGTGAAGCTCTTTATCTGCCCTTCAATTCTGACTACCTCTTAACTGGGCTCACTCTTCTCCATTTTTACCATCATCACCTTAGTCTAAGATCCAATCATCTCTTCCCTGGACCACTGTATTAGCCTCCTAATTAGTTTTACTCAACCCCTTCATCCTTCCATTTCATTCTTCACACAGCAGCCAGAGTGAGTTTTTCAAATGCTAATGTGGTCCCATTATATACTTTAAGTTCACTCAGTGACTCCTCACTGCCCTAACTTAGCATGGGTGGTCCTACACAATAGCTTCGGTCAGGGCTCATCCCCTAGGTATTTTTTTTTCTTCACATCAATCACATGGATCTTTTTATGATATATAAATCACATTATAGCTTTAATCCTCAATTTTTAAAAGACCACGATATAGTCATTTTCGCAGGCCGCCTACTTTTATTAGAATCATGATGTCCCACCCCGTGGCTTTGCGGGAGCTCCTTTCCTATAATAGCACATACCGTGTTCTGTGGGAAGGCCAGTGCCTTTCCTATGGTTCCCGAGGATGCCCGAGGCAGGGGCCTGGGGAATGGGGCACAGGTTTTCACCTCTTAGGGTGACTCCTCACCCCTGCCCTGTGTGAACACTCAACCTCTGCTCATGGATTTGCCTCTGTGACTGCTCTTCTCTGCTGATAGAGCTTTGCCTCCAACCTCTTCCCTGTCATTCCCCAAAGCACAGCCCAGAAAAGCTGCTGACATTTGGGAAACAAAAAGGGGGATCACAGCAAAGCAGTTGTGGAATGGCTTTTCCTTAGTCACTTCCTTAATCAGAATCACACCCCCAACTCCCTTTATTTGTTCTGTGGTCCCCAGGGGTCTCATCCACGCTCCCAGAGGCACCATCTGTAAACTCCAAGTCTCTATGACTATGCAGTAGGTAGATGCTTAACACTGTCCCTGTTCCTCAGCCCTGGAAAACTTTATCTAAAAATGCCCGTTAACAGCTCCTCTAAAGACAAACACATAGAATTGATAGATTTGGAAACATTTTTGGCAGTATTCCTCTTAACATAGGTCAAATCTAATTCCTATGCAGGGCTACCCACATCCACTGCACACCCTTCTCCTTCCTGCTCCTGCCAAGAATTCCTCCGAGGAGGGATCCTGGTTGATTTTTTCTTTTACATTAAAATGAAATTGCTGCCAAAACCGGTTTGGCTCAGTGGTAGAGCGGCGGTCTGCGGACTGAAAGGTCCCAGGTTCGATTCTGGTCAGGGGTATGTACATTGATTGCGGGCACATCCCCGGTAGGGAGTGTGCAAGAGGCAGCTGGTCGATGTTTCTCTCTCATGGACGTTTCTAGCTCTCTATCTTTCTCCCTTCCTCTCTGTAAAATATCAATAAAATATATTAAAAAAAATAAAATGAAATGAAATTGCTTGTGCTATTATCATGGTGTTATCAGTAACTTGAGAAATATAAAATCTTGTGAAATGCTGATTTCAAAGATTGAAATTAAAAATAGATTTTTTTCCCTAACAACATAATTTCTGCCCCATCCTGAGTCTGAAAGCCTCTGTTTGAGTGCATGGTACTCCTGCCATGTGCCAACAGGGATTTTCAAATCTTTTTGGCATTACATCTCTTCTTTATTTATAAACAGAAAAAATTGAAATATGTGAAACTATAGACCATGAGCATGGAAATAGGAATAAGATAAACTATGACATGCACTAACTCACAGGACACTCTGAATGGAAGAGGAGGGAGAATGGATGCTAAAGCATATTCGATAGCTTTTAAGGAAGAAATCTAGGTGAGGAACAACAGTGAGAATGAATGTATTTGACAGGCCATATCTTTGGAATGAGAAACATCTGATTTCCAATATCAGTTCTGTCTCCAATTAGCTGGGCAAGTAACAGTGGACCACCCTCTCTGTACCTCACTTTCTTCATATATGACATAGAAACTATAATATCTCTCCCTATTATAGGGAGTATTCAATATGCTAAGAATGTACATGATGAGGGTCCCATAAACACCACTGTCTTTCTCTTCTCTCTCTCTTTCTTCCTTCTGGTGACACAGCAATACATGAATACAAAATTCTGTAATTTGGAAATTCTTATAATTAGTATGAGTAAAATGTTTAATAAAAAACAATGGATATGCACAGGCATACATTACCAAACGTTGAGAGGATTAACTAATTTTCTAAATTTATTTATAAGAAGTGGGAGAGAATTAGTGGATATAGTGATATAGCCTTGTATATTTGACTTTAAAACTGCAAAAATAGCTCAGGTGCTTGGACTACCATCTTATATACCAAAAAGTTTGCAAGTTTGATCCCCATATGGGGCACATATGGGAAGAATGATGTTTCTTTCTTTCTCTCTCTCTCTCTCTCTCTCTCTCTCTCTCTCTCTCTCTCTCACCAATATAAAAAAAACCCATATCCTTGTATGAGGATTAAAAAATCATAAAACTGTAAAAAAATTTTACATAATTATAACACAAAATTAAAACTTAACAGTCTCTAAACAGTAAAGAGCAAATGAAACAAAATCAGCCTTACTGTGTATTCAGTTGTTGGTAGAAAGGAACTATATTAAGTGAGTTTCAACCTAATAATTAAACAAATACATCCCTAGGGGGATATACCCTTAACAGAAAGGAGAACAAAAGCCTTTTTATAAATAGTTTTCAAAAGTCATATTGCTCACCTAATACAGTTATATGTATATTGTGGGACAAAGCAAATGGATAATTCTATGACATTCTAAATTAAACTCCAGGATTCCAAGCTTCAGAGATATAAGAGGATAAATAAAAATACTCCTGGTTTTGCATTAGAGGTATTCATTGAATTCATGAGGAATTTTATCTTAAAAGACTTTCCCAGTTTTGTCTACTTGAAGACTGAATACCCTGAGGGCCCAGATTGTGGATTTGATAGAGTAGGAAGTTAGGCATGAGCAGAGCAGGGAAATTAGGCCAGGTACAAAATGTCACCAGAGAAGAAAGTCCTGGGTGTCTAGCAATGAGCAACCCTAGAGGAAATAACTATTATAGGGTAGGACCTGCCCCCAGTGTGACCTCTCTTCCCCTAGCATGTCACAAATCTTGTGGTTTAAACCCCCTGACCTTTCATATTCTGGTCATGTGGTTCAAACCCCCTTAGTGTAGGGACAACAGGCCCCAAAGCATAGCCTCTTTGACTCCCATACAAGCCCTTGCATGACCATTGGCTTAAGCATTAATCCTTCAAGGCAATGAGGTTGACCTGCATCAACTAATCTTAGGAACAAAGCTTTGGGTCTATTTGCCACTGAGACAGTTTTGGTTAAACATATCCTTGGATGGGGATTAAAAAACACACACACACACATAAAACTGAAAATATAAAACTGTGAAAATATCTAGGCCTTAGTTGTGTTTCAGCTCCAAGCCCAGAAAAATAGCAAAACCAGACAAAGGGATGCTATGGCACTAGTTAAGCATATAATTTTACCTATATGTTCCCCAAAATTCTAGTTGTATATTTAACTAGTGCTCTACACTAGAGCTTAGTTAAGCTTGGAGCACTAGTTAAGTATACAATTTTACCTATATGGTCCCAAAAATTCTAGTTTAGCACTTCCTAGTTGGGATTCAGGAATCTGTATTTTAATGACTCCACCAGGTGATTCTCATCATGAAAGAAGTTTGGGAAACACTGCTAGAGCATGCTTTTCCCCCTCTCCTTCCCTCGGGTGCATTTTCTTTGCTTTCTTTCTCCAAAGCTGAAGGGCCCTTTGCCTCATGGGTTGTTTCCTGAGTCCATGCTGCCCAGCAGGGTCACCTCTGTGACTTTTTAAATGAACTTCTTGCATTAGAATTCTTGGCTCTGAATTCTTTCTTAGCTAAACTCAAGAAGCAAGGTCTAACTCCACTGCTAAACTCTCCTCAATACCATTCACTAAAAGGAACCTTGTTCCCTTGTAGTAATATCTAAATCAAGTCCGGTAGATAATGTACAAAAAAAGAAAAAAGAAAGAAAAGAACTTATCAGAAAGAAAGGAAGGAAACAATGGTGTATTAAAAATATTGCATTTGACCTTTGTCCCCAGTTCCTGGCACAGAGCTCCCAAAACCTTTGTAATTTCCTGAGTGAGCAATTTTCTTTCAGCCTCCCCTCCTTCCAACCTCCAGGGTGAGGAAGGTGGCTGGGGATTAAGTTCATTCATCAATGGCTAATGATTTAATCAACCATGCCCATGTAATGAAACTTAAATAAAAACTCTGAAAGACGGAGCCGACAGGAGCTTCTGAGTTGGGAGGATGGAAGCTCTGCATAGGCACTGACAACCCCCTCCCCCCCATGCCTCCAGTTTCTCTCATTGTCTGGTTGTTCACTTGTGTCTTTCATGCTTTTATGAGACAAATATAAATTTGAAAGCTACTGCAGGTTTGAGTCTCTGGAAAGTAGACTCTGAGACAAAAGTAAGCATTCAGAAAATTTACTGGAAAGTGCTCCTGAGATCAACACAAGTGGAGGAAGGGGAAGCAGCCGGACTGGACAGAGGGAGGAGCTAGGCTTAGAAGTAGTTACTGCGAGTCTTCTGCCAAGCCTACAGGGAGCACTGGAGCTGGGAGAGCTCCCACAGTACTCCCAATTTGGGGTGAAGGATGTGGGCCTTGAACTCTGCATTCACCAATCACTGAACGTGGTTGCTCCAGGGAAAGGTGTGTAACCTTGAGGGGAAAGGCTGAAAAGCTGAGAGCTGGCAGCTAACACAATAAGTCCTTCAATCCTGAAGGGAGATCTGGGCAGCGCAGCACAGTATCCATGGCAAGTGCTGGCCAGAGGTCTGATAACATTAGAAAATTACTTTTAATTCTCCTTTATGTGTGATGATTTAATTATGGTCATGTTAAAAAATGGATCCCTATGTTTTAGAAATAGAGGCTGAAATATTTACTGATGAAATAGTATCACGGAATTTATTTCAAAGTATTGGGGGAGAGGGAATGTGGGAGTATAAATGAAACATTAATTGATAATCATTGAAGTTGGGCGATGGGTATTTGAGCTTCATTTACTATTCTCTCTACTTTTGTGTATTTTGACTTTTTCCAAAATTACAAAAGCTAGAAAAATGATGATATAATTAAACAATCATTTTTAGCCTTGGCTGGTGTGGCTCAGTCAGTTGGCTGTTGCCCCATCCACTGAAAGGTTGCTGGTTCAATTCCCAGTCAGGGCACATGCCTGGGTTGCAGTCAGTCTCTAGTATGGGGCATGCAGGAGGCAGCCCATCCATGTTATGTTCTTTCTATCTCTCTCCTCTCTCTCCCTCTCTCTTCCCTTCTCTCTATCTAAAAACCAATTTGTAAAATAAAAAATGTTACCATTTACTAGTATAGCTCTGGTTGGGCAGCTCAGTTGGTTGGAGCTTTGTTCTATACACCAAAAATGTTGCCAGTTCAGTGTTTGGTCAGGGTGCATACCTAGGTTGTGGGTTCAATCCCCAGTTGGGGAGCATACAGAAAGCAACTGATAGATGTTTCTCTCTCTCACATCCATGTTTCTCTCCTTCCCTTCCTCCCTCCCTTCTTCACTCTTTCTAAAATCAATAAACATATCCTTGGATGGAGATTTTAAAAAGTCATTTACAATACAAATATGTTCGTTAATATGAGCATAACTATGACACTTCTATGAACAGGATTAATGCTCATCTTAATACAGTTCCTTTCTATATAAAGTGTTAATAATTAGATGGAGATCATATTATGTTTTGATTTCACAGAACTGATAATAAGAAAACATAATAAGACAGGGATGAATTTAGGTTCAAATGAAGGACAGTGAAGGTCTGAAATGCCCAAGGAAGTAAAATGTTATTAAATATCAGATTACCAGAAAAGAGTATTGTTGGCATCATAAGAGCAGAACAGATGTGTCCTTCTGAGATGCTTCACTTGAAGGCTAAAGGCAAGCAGGGAATTGTAGCCTTCTGACTTTCGAGTTGTAGAATGTAGCTGTGTGATTCTCCCCCACCCCGCCTTTCAACACATGGTAATTATTTCTCCCGGTCAAAGAGAAAAAAAAATGGCTTTCATATGTGCCATGAACAACAGGTAATTTTTGTTCTTGTAATGAAATTATTTGTACATCCACTTTAAGAGCCTGTGATAAAAAGCCAGATTAAAAATAGAAGAGCACTAACATTCAAATATTACTTTTTTAAAGTGAAAATTCTTACATATAGCATAGTTCCGGACTGTGCTGAATCTCATTTCTGTTTTATTTTATTTTATTTTATTTTTTTCATTTCTGTTTTAGTTCCTGCACTCATTGTTAAGAGGAAAAGTAACTCACACTAGCTGCCAATAATGTTGCCTTGAGCTCTATTCTATTATTATGATTCAGCAGGAAGCCTGTGTGTGTGTGTGTGTGTGTGTGTGTGTATAAGACACTAAAAAGCATGTGGAAAGAAGCCATAAATAAGCTTATTGTACACAAAACTTCTTTAGTGGCACGATAAGGTGGATTTGTGGATACCATGTGCATCATTAATAATCTGAAAATACACCACATTGCCCATATTTCATGCCATTCTGTGTGGGGTACTTGTCTTTACACTAAAAGGATAAAAGAACATCTGTTCCCTGGCAGCGTGGGTCTCCCTGGGGCCTAATTTGGTCCTCTCTGTTTGGACCAGATTCCCACCAAAATGGGATGTGGGTCCTGCGTCCTCTAATTTATCTTGCTGTATTCCTTGCTCTTTGCATGGCTACGTTTCTTCTAACCTTCACTTTGGGCCCTTGTTTCAGATGTCATGCCAAGATAAGTGGAGAGAACCTATTGGTAGGCCAGGAGAAAATCCAATGGTCTCCTGGGTTTTTTGAGATATTAAGGTTGAGACAGTGCTAAGTAGAGGAAAGCAGAATATTAATGCTAATGCTCTACAACCCTCTCCTGAGCTAAGCACTGCTAATATTTCACTGCCATTATTCTGAATGCCTGGGTCATTTATTAATGGGGAGGTTTGTTCTCTTTGTGGCATGAATATGAGAGGCTCCATCCTAGCACAAGGGGCTCCTCGCCCGGAAATGGGTCAGAGGCACTGTGTGAGCAGGCGTGTTTGGTTCTTGGCGGTGCTCATACCATTGTGAAGCTTCTTGTCCTACTTACATTCTCTGCTCTTCTATCTGTCATTTTTCTCTCTTTCACCTTCCTTCCTTGACCACTGTCTCTTGTTACCTTGTGCTTTTCCCCACCATGCTTCACTCATCTACAAGGCTGTCCGAAGTGGGTGTAAAGTCAAAGGATTGGTCTTGGATTCACTTTCTTTCTCCTTTATTCCATACCTCTCCTCACTATAAGAAATGCCTTTCTCACCTCCTTCCTATCACAGCTTCTTGGCTGCTGCTGGACTCATGAGATATAAATAATAATGCTCAGTGATATTAGATATATTTGATATTTGAAATAATTGACCCAGTACCCCATTTTTACACTTCACACTCCTCTTTTTACCCATCTTTCTAACCTTTTTTCTCTCCCTTCTTCTGATTGATTTTGTGTTACTCTTCTTACTAAGTAATTGCTTCAGTACTTTCTTCCCATGTTCATCCACAACATGCTCCTAGCTCTTGTTTTCTTTCAGTTCCACCACTGCTGCAGGGTAAGGTAGTTCATTGCCTCTTGAAAGTGTCTTTCTTTGGGATCTTAATATCCGTCAGCTTTTAAAAATTTGCGCCTGACTGAAAGGAAGAGGGGTATTTATTTCCTTATAACTTGCTCATACACTTATAGCTCCAAATCCACAAAAGCGACAGCAATAGTCTGATGTGCCTGCAGTAGAATTATGGGAGTGCAGGTCCTTAGAGAACATAGCAGTCTAAGGAAGAGAACAAGAGATGCCTCAATTAGGGTCTTCAGTTGTGAGAAAAAGAGATACACATACAAAATAGGGGGGAAGGAACTTATTGAGAGGGTCTGGAGTAGCTCAAAGGGGAATCAAAATAAAGAAGTCGTGAAAAGAGCAAAAATAAGGCAGTTCTGGGGGTCTCAGCAGCAGGAACCAAAGCCAGGCTCTATGAGGCACTGAGAAGGCAGTCAGCCATTTCTCCTAATCCTTGGTTCACTCTGCTCAAGATACAGATGCCAAAGAAAGACAATATGATGAGCCTAGCTTGGGTTACATGCCCTCCCCCCACCCTCACCCCCCACTGGGGAGAAATGAGAGAGTGGCCAGAGGGCATGTCTAGCCCCTTTATGGAAGCCCATGCAGCAGGTATTCAGAAGCAGAGGGAGATTCTCCAAAGCCAGATCAAGGTGCTGGAATCAAAAGAAGAAGCACTGGGGGGCGAGTGGGCAAAACCCCCAAGTGGCCACCGGATTTGAGAAATAAATAAATTCACATGAGGACAAGTAGGTTCAATTGTTTTGTTTGTCTGTTTTGTTTTGTTTTTAAATTTTGTTTTTGCTGAAGTTTCTTCAGAATAGTGCCACCCTCACCCCCACATACTTTGAAATACAGAAAGCCCAGATACTAGAGTTGGTGTTCAAGTTCAGGCTGCCAAGAAGATCCATTGATTCAGAATAGCAAACATGATATGTAACCCTATGAATCAGTATAAGTGCTTTTCATATATTGACTAATTCAAGCCCAACAACAACCCAAAGAAGTATTACTATAAACCTCATTTTATAAGGGAGGCAACTGAGGCCCAGAGAAGTTAAGTAATTTGCCCAAGACTATTTGCAGCAGAGGACAGCTTCAAATCCAGATACAATGGGTCAGTTCATACTCTTATTCAGCATGCTATCTATCTCTGAATATCTGTATGCCAAAATATTTAAAGAAAATGAGGGAAGAGGGCTTTGATTGTCTCTATGTTGGAAAGTGGGAACAACAGGAACAGAGACTTTTTTCTTTATTGTCTAAAGTTTTACATATGTCTCCTTTTTCCCAATTGACCCCCCCACAACTCGCAGGTGTTCCCACCCCAGGTAAGTGCCCACTGCCCCAGTGTCTGTGTCCTTTGGTTATGCTAATGTGCATGCATACAAGTCCTTTGGTTGCTCTCTATACCATTGTGAAGCTTCTTGTCCTATTTTACTTCTCTGCTCTTCTATCTGCCATTTTTCTCTCTTTCACCTTCCTTCCTTGACCACTGTCTACCAGCAGCAGTCCAGATGGTAGGGTGAACTACCATCTCCCCCACCTCCCCTGCCATTTATCTCTGGATCTATTTTTGTTCATCAAATTATGTTGATCACTAGAGGCCCGGTGCATGAAATTTATGCATGGCGTGTGTGTGTGTGTGTGTGTGTGTGTGTGTGTGTGTGTGTCTTCCTAAGCCTGGCCTTCAATGACGTCAGTGTCCTGCGCCAGAGGCCCCTCCCTCTGCACAGCTGTGGCACAGGACTCTGGGCTTGCTTCGCTGGAGTAATGCCACCAGTGTCCCCTCCCCTTCTCCCCTGCCTTTATGGATGCCACCATCTTCGTTGCAGAGTGATGGTTAATTTGCATATTACTTTTTTATTAGATAGGATTATGTCCCACATATAGGTGAAATCATATGATTTTTATCTTTCTCCAACTGGCTTATTTCACATAATGCTCTCCAGTTCCATCCATGCTTTTGCAAATGCTAAAAGTTCCTTCTTTTTTTAAATTTTTTTTATAGTGGCATAATATTCCATTGTGTAGATGTACCATAGTTCATAGTTTTTTAATCCATTCATTTTCTGATGGGTACTTAGTTGTTTCCAAATCCTAGCTATTGTAAATTGTGCTGCTATGAACATAGGGGTGCATATATCCTTTCTGACTGATGCTTCTGGTTTCTTGGAATATAGCCCTAGAAGTGGGATTACTGGGTCAAATGGGAGTTCCATTTTTAACTTTTTCAGGAAACTCCATACTGTTCTCCACAGTGGATGCACCAATCTACATTCCCACCAGCAGTGCACGAGAGTTCCTTTTTCTCAGCATCCTCCCCAGCACTTGTCATTTGTTGGTTTGTTGATGATAGCCATTCGGACAGGTGTGAGATGGTACCTCATTGTCATTTTAATTTGCATATTTGGATAATTAGTGACTTTGAGCATGTTTTCATATGCTTCTAGACCTTCTGTATGTCTCTTTCAAAAAGTGTCTAATTAGGTCCTTTGCCCATTTTTTTTTATTGAATCGTTTATCTTTCTTTTGTTAAGTTGTATGAGTATTCTGTAAATTTTGGAGATTAAACCCTTATCTGGAATAGCATTGGCAAATATGTTCTCTCATGCAGTGGGCTTTCTTGTTGTTTTGTTGATGGTTTCTTTTGCTGTGCAGAAGCTTTTTATTTTGATGTGGTCCCATTTGTTTATATTCTCCTTAGTCTCCATTGCCCTAGGAGCCGTGTTAGTAAAGATATTGCTATGACACATGTCTGCTACTTTGCTGCCTATGGAGTCTTGTAGGATTTTTATAGTTTCTTGTCTTACATTTAAGTCCTTTATCCATTTTGAGTTGGTTTTTGTGCATGATGTAAATTGGTGATCTAGTTTCTTTCTTTCTTTTTTTTGCATGTATCTGTCCAAATTTTCCAACACCATTTATTGAAGAGTCTTGACTCCATTGTATGCTCTTGCCTCCTTTGTCAAATATTAATTGAGCTTAATGGCTTAGGTTGATTTCTGGGTCCTCTGTTCTGGAACAGAGACATTTTAAGTGATAGTTAATGATCCTTCCCATGTGGACCCAACATGGGGATTTTATCAATAAACACCTGTTCTCATTCAAATGTAACACAGCGAGACAGAAATCGCTGGCGTGTGAAGACATACTCATATCCTGGGAAGCTAGCTACATGGTTTCATTTCCTAAGGGCAGTTATTCGAAAGTACGGGTTGTTTTATTTTTAGTTTCCTTCAGATTATACCCCAGAGCACATCCCTTCACTGTCTCTCCCAGACACTCCTCTGCTTTTCAAAAGGAGAAACACTGAACCTTCTCTCCTCCACACTAAAAGGCCTTTGTCCGAAACCACACATGTCGATTTTAAACAGAAAATAATATTAAAGCACAGTGCTTCCTTTATGTGCCTCCTGCAGCTTTCTGAGTTCCTGTGTCCCTGGATTTATGATGTGCTCTACACTTTCCACATTCTCAGTGCTGTTTTCCCACATTTGAAGGAGAAATGATCAAGAGATTTGTGCTGGAGTAAATTTATTCTGTCTTGAGCTGGGTGAAGGTTCCAACTTCACCACAGCATGGAAAATATAAATGCTGTAAGCATCGTGCTTCCTTCCCAGACGCTGCTGACGGGCAAACACGGGGCCTAGAGCAGAAATGAACGTTGCGTTCTTGTAATCACTCTTCTGCCGGGAGCCGTTTGGCTTTTCTGAATTGAGCGAGGGAAACCTGACCAGATTGCATGTCCCTACTGCTTGGCTACACATTGGGGACAAAAATCTCCTGTGGCTTTTTTACTCCTCCACTCTCCTGGGGGTGAGAGAACCAGGAGTGTTGAGGGGCTGAATACCAAGCAGGGTCTCGGGACAGGACATGGGAGTGAGCGAAAAAAGAATATGCGAGGTAGAAGTTCATCTTCACACTTTGAGAAACTGAATGTTGACTTTCATTCATAGTCGTTCTCAGCAGTATATGTCATTCTATTTAAGAATGAGGAGTTGATACAAGGGAAGCAGATGCTGGGAGGAATTCCCTTCCAGTGTGTTGGGATGCCTCGGTCTTACTTCCTATTTCCTCTCATGTGTAGAGTAGCTGTCCACCTGCTGCAGTCCTGTCGGAGCCTTCTTTAGTCAGTGGACTGTGCTTCCCAGTGATCATAGGAAGTCAGTCACGGGGATATGGGTATAAAGATCAACATTCAGAGTTGGGAAAGGCTACCAGCCACCTTGTTGATGTCTTGAGTCGGGCAATGCCCACCCTAAAGTATCTTTACTCTATAAATTTGGTTAGCTCAGAGCATCCGAGTGTTTAAGCCTTTCATGCTGTGATGCTTTATTTATTGCCATGTTAGTATAAAAACAGCCACTCATTTCATCGTTTTAGTGTCCTAATTGACAAGACAGCCCTGCAAGGGCAGGTAATACTCTGCCTTCTGGTGATCCTCTGGGAAAGACCAAGAATACTTTTGATCTAAAACTAGAGATGAATGAAAACCAAACCAAACCAAACAAAAACGAAACAAAACTAGAGACAAGTGATAGAGTAGCATTAAAAATTAATGTAGGGCCGGAACCAGTTTGGTTCAGTGGATAGAGTGTTGGCCTGTGGACTGAAAGGCCCCAGGTTTGAACCTAGTCAAGGGCATGTACCTTGGTTGTGGGCACATCCCCAGAAGGGGGTGTGCAGGAGGCAACTGATCGATGTTTCTCTCTCATCGATGTTTCTAAATCTCTATCCCTCTCTGTAAAAAATCAATAAAATATATATATATATATATTAAAAATTAATGGAGGAAGATATGAAGTAATCAATAAAGGAAGCTAAACCTATTGATTATTCTTGTGGAAAGATGTAACATAAGACCTTTGCTTATTACCATATTGAAATCTCAATCCCAGGCTTACTTAATATTTAAACAAGAAAAGTCAAATCTTCAATGCTTTTGAAAAAATATAACATTCTGTTCAGAAGACTTTTTAAAAAAAAGAACACAAAAAATGCACATAAAAATGGAAAACTTGATGAATTTGACTATATTAAATTTCAAATTTCTGTAAAATAAAGATACATAAACTAATTGGGAAGATAGGCTGTAGATATTTCTCTCTCTCTCTCTCTCTCTCTCTCACACACACACACACACACACACACACACACACACGGAGAACTTTTATTGGCTCCCTGACCTGGGTCCTATGTCTCTCCCCTCATTTTCTTGTCTCCATCCAGGCTGGCCTCCCTGCTGTTTCTAGATCCCCTTAGGGGTCTTTGCTTTAGCTGTTCTCACACTTGGAATGATCTTGCTTAGGCTATCCCTTTGGGTAATATCCTCACTGTCTTCAAATCGTTGCTCACTTTCTCAGTAAGGCCCACCCTGAAAGTCCTATTCAACTCCGTACACTGTCTGTCCTCACTCCTAATCTACTCAGCCTGCTTCTTTATTCCATAAAACGTGTCGTTTCTCATAGCTATAGCACCCACTTATTCATTGTGCTTAATACATGTTTATTATGTTTTTCTCTATTAGAATCGAAGCTCATGGAGACGGGGGTGGGGTGGGGTGTCTTTTTCCTTTTGGTTCACTGGTGTATCCCAAGTTCCTAGAACAGTGACTAGCACAATCACTCAGAATATTATAGGAACTCAAAAATAGTTGAATGAGTGAATGAATAATCATTATCAGATGCCAGAATTTACCAATCAGTGTGTCATAGCCCTCTGATGTTTCACCAGTGGTTACAGATGTGCTGAGATACTGATTCCCCTCAGTCTTTGAGGCAGCTGATCAGAGTATGGGTAGTAGAAAACCTAGACAATGATATTCTGCTGCAAGAAGCCTTTTCTATTCACTTCAGTGTTCCTTACAATAGTGCCACTTTTTGGTGCGCCAGGTCTTTGCACCAAACAACTAAGCTGTGTCTTGTCTTGTGAAAACAGATATACAGTGCACATTTCACTTTGTTAGGTGGAATGCCTGTGTCCCTCCCTTGGAGGGTCCCTGTACTGCAACATCAGGATCCCTCAACCTCAACTGAGTCTTGATTCAATAACATTTCTGTTATTGATCAATGAAAACATTTTAAAACAAATTACTTTAAGCCATAAATTGTATATTTTTAGATATAGAGAATGCATGTTAAATAAAGGAATTAATGACTATGTAACAATAGAGCTGGAGAATTATTTAAAATGTTAAACTTATTGATGGTTTTTGTGGAGAGTGGTGGTAAGAAAATTGGGAAGTCTGAAAGATGGTACTAATGAATTTAGTCCTAAATGTTTATGCCTGGTTGATTTGTATAAGTTCCTTAATAGAGAGGAAGTAGGGGAATGATTGGAGGCTTTTCCTACAGAGTTCCAAGCCTGCTTCCCAAAATATTCCTCTTAAGATCCCCTCCTTTTTTTTAATCACAAAGAAAACTCTTAACATCACTTCTAAATTAATCCTAATCTGGATATGATAAGGAGTGTCACGGTGCTAGATCTCTTTGCACTAGGTTTCTTTAAAAAGTCACTATGGGGCATATACAAGGTCATATGCAAGGAGCATATGCTGGGAAAGTGGGTATTCAACCAGAGTTATAAAGGATTGAGAGTCAAGGGGCCAGAGATTGAGACTCAAGACCAGAAGAGCCAGGGGAAGCTTGGGAGGAAAGCGCAGGGCCAGACATGGTGGTTGGCTGGACTTGGGAGTGCCTTGAGTCTGGCAAAAATAATAGAACTTGGAGCCAGGGGTTAGGCAGAAGCCAGGAAACTGGGTTCATGAGGCAAAGGCTAAATGGGGGGCAGAGAGAATTAGGAACAAGACAGCAGGAACCAACAGCAGGGTTCTCTTGAAACCAAGGCAGCTACCTCTGCCAAGAAATCTCAGATATGCCTCTTGCCAAGGGAAAATGCAGTATCTGGAACAGTAGGCCCAGGCCTGCAGCTGGGAGCAGGGTGAGGAGGCCAATGAGGCTCAATGGCCAGCATTAGCTACAGGCTCTGGCATTCAGCCTCTCTCTGAGAAGGCAACCTTGCCTTTCCCCTCTTTGTAGATCTTAGGTAGCATTGAAGGATGAAAGTTGTATCCATTGTGATGACTTGTTAGGAATTTTTAGGACAGTCATTCATTTGAAGAATTCTGTCTTCTAACAGAGGTGGTCTTATTTTTGTTTCTCTTGTGGCATGTCTCATGGTTACCCTAGTCACTTTGAACTCCATTTTTGTTGTTGTTGTTGTTGTTGTAGAAATTCTGGAACAGATAGACTAGGAAGGCAAAAATGGGGAGGCGTGATCTCTGAGGTGTTTTCACATGTGGGGTCGTAAATGGTCATCTCAGGGGGAAAGGTTGGTAATGTCAGAACGGGGGAGGAACAGGATAGGGCACACCCAGGATCTGACCAT
Organism: Vespertilio murinus; assembly: GCA_963924515.1. Classification (NCBI taxonomy): domain Eukaryota; kingdom Metazoa; phylum Chordata; class Mammalia; order Chiroptera; family Vespertilionidae; genus Vespertilio; species Vespertilio murinus. The sequence goes on along the minus strand of OZ004707.1, from coordinate 163,159,503 downwards.
CACACAGAGGGCTGCAGTTCTATATTTGTGACTTTAAGAATTACCGCTCATCGATTAATGTAACGAATATGGTTTCCTTCATTTACCCAATAAATATGTATTGAGTCCCTGCTGTATGCCAGGCCTGTGTTGCCCTCTCCCAGCATTCACCCAACTCTCCTGGCCAACACTGGATATTTTCGCTCTGTCTTTGAGCTCCCCTTTCCTTTCCCTGGCACTTTGCTCTCTGAATGGAGTTGCTATAACTTTACATATGTTACTCTGACCAGCTGCATATTTATGCTGGTATGTGAATTTGCAACTATTCTGTAGGCATTTAGATGAAGATGATTGTTAGGCTTCCCCATGTTCTGCTATTCCATATTCCAAAGCTATACAAGTAAGAGCATTCACAATGAAGATGAAAACTCAAGAAGCAAACAGTCACAAGATAGCCTGTACCCCGCTCTCCAGACCCACACACACCAAAACTTGGTATTCTAGTCCCTGTGAGCCATTAGGGCACAGACCAATTTGGTGTCATGGTTGGATACTGGGGACAGATGTGTTAGAGTAGGTCTGATCTAGCAAAGGATGCATGAAGAGAATAGATGATACTGATGGTGATAATTATATTATTACTAGAGGCCGGGTGCATGAAATTTGTGCACACCAGTGGTGGTGGTGGTGGTGGTGGGGCAGCCTGGCCCGTGCCCTCTCACAGTGCAGGAGCTCCATGATTAATTTCCCCAAAGAGGTAGGTCCTGTCTATTCTTCAGGGGCTCCTCAGTGGATTGCCCCAAAGAGGTAGGCCGAAGATGCTAGCCCCTGCCTCCTCTGTGCCGCGTGGAGCTGCAGGACAACCAGGCCTTATTGCGCAGAGCCGCCGGGCCCCACCTCTGTGCAAGCAGTGTCAAGTCACCGCCCACCTGCTCACATCCGCTGTGCACACAGCCTCTTAGTGATGAATAGCGATGGTGTGAGTGTGTGATGACCATTTCCATATTGGCTCTTTATTATATAGGATTAATACACATTTGGGAATACTGTGTCATAATCACAGGGGAAACACAGACTTTGAAGTCAAGAAGATATGAGTTTAAATACCAGCCATGACATTATCTGTGAAATTCTGAGCAAGTTACTTAACTTTTTGGGTCTTAGTTTCTCATCTATCATATAAAAATAGAAATACCTATTTTTCACAGTGAGAGTTTCTTTGAAGATGCATTTAAAGCGTCTAGAAGACAAGTCCTGTGGTTGTGATACAACTAAGATGCTAAACAATTGTGGATGATAATAATAGCTGCTATGTACTGAGCACTTATGAAATGTTAGACACTGTAGCTAGCACAGCAATGCTTTCTCATTTACTATAATCTATAAGGTAAGAATTATACCCACTTTAGAGCTGAGGATTCTAAGACTTGGGGAAGTAAAATGAATTCATAAGACAGATCTTTAAGGCCAGGTAAGTAAGAAAAGGAGAAACAAAATAACATTTATGGAATTCTTACTGTGTATTGGAAACTGTACTAGATGTATTACAAGCATTAAGTTGTTGAATCATAACAATAATCCTAGGGGATAGGTATCACTATCCATTTTACACGGGGAAATTGCACTTTTCTCAAGGTTGTACAGATGCCTCTTCATAGAGTCAGGATCCCATCCTATATTTGGCCAGCCCCAAAGCTTGAGTTTTTTAGCTTGAAGGGAGGGAGGGAAGTTAGGGTTCTGGTTTTTGTCCACCAGAAAGATGAAGTTTGAGTCTTTAAAAATATGGTTAATTTTATTTAATGAAGAACAGATTTTGACCATGGTTTTAAAACTAATGAATATTTTGAGATCCATATCTCCTCTGATGGTTTGCACCTCAGCTGTGTTCCAGTAAAAACAGGAGTTAGCTGGTCTCCTTCCTGGGGATTAAACCCTGTGGTCCTGGTCATTTAGAAAATCAATGTCTCTGGTTTATGTAGTCCAGGCAAATGTATCTCTATAGCTGGAAATGAGACTGAGCTTTAAGAATGGCAAAGAAACCCTCCCATTTTATTTTAAGGAACTGAGAATGTTGTCTTTTAGACAAAAATCAACCCAAAAAGTAAAGGAAGCCCAGCCGGTGTGGGTCAGTGGTTGAGCATCAAACCATGAACCAAGAGGTCACTGATTTGATTCCCAGTTAGGGCACATGCCCAGGGTTTTGGGCTTAACCCCCAGTAGGGGGCATACAGGAGGCAGCCAATCAGTGATTCTCTCCCATAATTGATGTTTCTATCTCTCTCTTCTTCTCCCTTCCCCCCACTCTCTCTCTCTCACCCTCTCCCTCTCCCTCTCCTTCTCTCTCTCAAGTAAGTCTTTACAGTAACTAAGTAAGTAAGTAAGTAAAGGAAGGGATACTCAGGTTAGATGAGGCCATGTCTATTCCCAGGATGGTTCAATCCTGATTCATAATCTTAGGTCTAGAACATGTCTATAAATCCAGAGATAGGACTGTTAAGGAAAGCAGAGTGAGGATCATGGAAGACAAACAGGAACTTTTGGAAAGTCTCCTAATTTCCTTTTATGCCCTCATTCACAGGAGTAGGCTCATTGATAAGTCAGAGGAAGAGGGTCTCACACCCCAGCCCTAGTTTGGGGACTTTATTTTTATTTACTCAATATTCAATAAATAGTTATTGAGTGTTTATCATGTGCTGGATAGGATACAGCAGTGAGTAATCAAAGTCACTGTCCACCTGGGGCTTATATTCTAATGGAGAGGCATGTTCATATAACTAAGCAAACTAAATAAGTAAATAACATAACGGTATTTTAGAAGATAATTTTCATGTAGAAAACTAGAGTAAAAAGCAAAAAAAGCAAAACCATGGGAATTGGGAGAGCTAACACAAGTACTCGAAGAAGAAGGTATTCTTGGTATACTGATTTTTCAGGTGTGGAAAGTGAAGCCAATAAAAGTTCATTGAAATTTTAAAAAATTCTTTAATTACATTTCTTATACAGTATTATATTGGTTTCAGGTGTACAGCATACTGAGTAGACATTTATGTGAGTTATGAAGTGAACACTGATAAAACTGGTACCCATCTGACATCCTACATAGTTATTACGATGTTATTGACTATATTCCCTACTTGAGGTCACACAGCTAAGTGGTAGAGCTTCATTTGTAAACTGTGTCAGTTAAAATGGATCTCATTCCCTCTGCCTACCCCACTCCTCTTTTTCTCCCTCTCCCTTCCCCTTCTTCTCCTCCTCCTCCTCTTCCTTCCCTTCTTCTTTTGCAATAAATTTTATTTAGAGTAAAACACATCAAAAAACCTCACAATCATCTGTTATCACTATCATTCTAGAAAATAAATTCTTAAAACATTTAACTCTTTAGTGCTCATTCTCTTCTTTATTGCCATCTGCTTTAGCTGCATGTTAAAACAAAGTAAGACTGGGAAGTGCAAGCAATCTCCTATTTAGTAGCTTTTGTGGAATACCTAGTAGGCGCTTAGAGTCCTTTAACATATTGTAACAGAGAATTTATGTAGACTCTACAGTTCAGTTAAGAAATGCTCTTTCCCCTGCTAGCAGCAAAAATGTTTTTGAAGTCAGCATTTCAGCCTTACAGCTGAAGATGAGCTAGAATGAAAATTAAAAACATTTTTTAAATAAGGTAATTTGTTTCCAGTGTGCAAATGCACTGGAGAACTTGCGTTGAGTCCTGAACTTCGCTGTTGACAAGCATTGTTCCCAATCAGCAGCAGTCCATTTCCAGCATCATGGTAATCATTTGATCTTTTATTAAATAAAATTCTTCCAAAAATATTAATTTAAAAATTAATGTCAACACTTTCTGACATTCCATCCCCGAATGCCGAAGAAGAAAAAAGTTTTAGAGTTTTTTAATAATCTTGGTAAATATTATTTGAACTTTGCTTCAAGCCAAAACAAGTTTCATGAGGAAAAAAAATCCTTTCTTCAGCCATGGGCAATAAATTTGGCCAGGAGGGCCTGGAAGCAGGGAACTGAGCTTGCTAAATACTAAGTGGGCATTCATACCCGTGGATACCATGATTTTCATAGACATTGATTCTACTGCCCTAAAAATAAAAAATGTTTTAAAGAAAATCTCAATTCCTGTCCATCATCTTTTTATCTCATGAGTGGGTGTGTGGCTATATGTATGTTTATTTTTAATTTTTTAAAAGTACTTTTATTGATTTCAGAGAGGAAGCAAGAGGGAGAGAGTGATAAAAGCATCAATGAGCCGAGACTGGTTTGGCTCAGTGGATAGAGCGTTGGTCTGCGGACTGAAAGGTCCCTGGTTCGATTCCGGTCGGGGGCGTGTGCCTTGGTTGCGGGCACATCCCCAGTAAAGTGTATGCAGGAGGCAGCTGATTGATGGTTCTCTCTCATTGATGTTTCTAACTCTCTATCCCTCTCTCTTCCTCTCTGTAAAAAATCAATAAAATATATTTTAAAAAAAAGCATCAATGATAAGAAAGGATCATTGATTAGTTGCTTCTCCCATGCCTCCTACTGGGGATCAAGCCCAAAATCTGGGCATATGACCTGACCAGGAATTGAACAGTAACCTCCTGGTTGATAGGTCCATGCTCAACTACTGAGCCAGACTGGTCGGGCCCCATGATGTCCAGCGATTAATAAAAAAGCCACTGACTGGACACATTATTCAGTATTCCTCATGTTTGGTGGAAAGAAGAATTAGGAGGCTAATGATTCACTCAAAAACCAAATGTGTTTCTTCAAAATCAAGGTGTTTTTTGTTTGTTTGTTTTTGTTTTTTTTCAGATTTAGGAGGTTGTGTGTGTGTGGAGGGATGGGGGAAGGTGTTTGCCTGTATGCGGGTGGACATCTGTGTAGACATCTAGTGTGTTAACTAAACAGTCCCTCCTACCCTGTAAATGGAGCTTTTACCTTTCACTGTTGCTTATTAGGAAGATATCTCAAGAACCTGAAGTAGGAGACTAGATTCCAAATTTTTTTTTTCTACCAAAAAATGTCTTTCCTTCTTCTGTTGAGTCACTGCTTGAGTCAATGGAGGAGACGGGAAGATAGAGAAACAAAATCAGAAATGGGGTGGGGGAGAAAGAGAGAGTGGAAGGATGAAAGGACAAGTGGAGGGGCTCCTGAGGGCTCTGGATGGCTCAGAGAAAGGAAGAATAAAACTTCATAAAGAACTGGACAGTAATACCTGGCTGTGTGGCTCAGTGATTGAGCATTGACCTATGAACCAGGAGGTCACAGTTCAATTCCCAATTAGGGCACATGCCTGAGTATGGCCTCTATCCCCATTAGGAGGTGTGCAGGAGGCAGCCAATCAATGATTCTCTTTCATCATTGATGCTTCTCTTTCCCTTTCTCTTTCTCTCAAAAAAAAAAAAATCAATAAAAATGTATTTAAAAAAGAAAAGAAAAAAAAAAGAAGTGGACAGTAATTCTCTCAGCCCAAAGATCCAGATAAACATGATCCAAGAAAGCAAGGTATAGACGGTGAAATGAATTTAGCCCAGTGACATTACTTTGTGCAGAAGAAAACAAGCAATTTTTGTTTTCTCACATGAATAGGGTAGGTTTATTCACTGCAAAGCACCGATGAAAAATTATTCAACCTAGACTCCCATTCTACTCTGCCACTCCCCAGCTGGGGACTTGGCCAAGATATTTGGAATCTTTCAACTACAACATGCTGACAGTAATATTACTTTTCATTCCTAAGTCATAGAGAGGGTTGCCTGGAGGATCAAATGAAATGCTTTATTATATACTCATTCTTTCATGTAACAAGATTTACTATATTAAGTACCTACTAGGAAAAAGTGGACAAACTCCTGTCTCATGAAGCTTATATTCTTTCTAGTGACCTGGTGCATGAAACTCATGCACATTAAAAGGGAATTAATTAGAGGAAATATTTTAATATTGCCTTTCTCTATAATAGAAGTGTCAGAGATGAAAAAGAAATTAGTAAAATGTATATGAAAATCTTCCTCCTGTCAGAATCATGAGAACTAGAGTCAAGCCCCTGCTCACCCACATGTGCTTCAAAATCGTGTGAGACCCAGACCCAGATCCAGTCCAATCTGGCCCCTTCCCCATTGGGCTAGATCCAGACCTATCCTGCCCCAAACCCATCAAGCCCTGCCGGTTGTGGGGTGCAGCCTCAGGTTAAGCCCCACCAGGTGGGGTGGAGAGGGGGGCACAGCTACAGGTCCCCCAGCCTGGCACTGGGGTGGAGTGTGTGTCCTGAGGTTCACTGTCAAGCCCCGCCAGGAAGTAGGGGGGTGCACCCTGAGGTCCTCCATCAACCCTGCTGGGCGGGGGTCATAGCCTGAGGTCCACCATCAAGCCCCACCAAGTGGGGGGCACAGCCTCAGGTCTCCTGCCCCGGCCCAGTGCCATGCTCATTAAGGCTTGTTATGGGAACTCGACCTCTGCTGTGGGCACAGCCATCTTATGTTACGGGATCCCTCCCTCTGCTTTGGGTGCAGCCACCTTGTTATAGTGTGACAGTCAATTTGCATATTCACTCTTTATTAGATAAGATGAAATAGAATACTTTAGGTATACCCTAAATATTTTGAAGTATATATTGTAAAATATATATTATAAGTTTATATAGATTAAGTATATATTATAATATATGACAAATATTAATATCCATATTCAGTATGTATTATAATATGCAAAGCATATTTTACTTAATCTGTAAAGATAGTTATGTTACTCTTTTTAAAAAATATATTTTATTGATATTTTACAGAGAGGAAGGGAGAGAGATAGAGAGCTAGAAACGTCGGTGAGAGAGAAACATGGACCAGCTGCCTCCTGCACACCCCCTACCGGGGATGTGCCCGCAACCAAGGTACATGCTCTTGACCGGAATCGAACCTGGGACCTTTCAGTCTGCAGGCCGACGCTCTACCACTGAGCCAAACCGGTTTCGGCAGTTATGTTACTCTTACCTGTGGATCACATATTACATATATATGAGTGTAGATATGTGAATTAAAAGTTTAATTGATCAGCGTTTGTGGAGGGTTGACATACCAACTCCCAGCCAATAAGCTGAATCCAGCTTATCTGTATTCATGTAGATTTTCCAACACACGACTGGTATTTCCAGAAAAAGAGCACCTTGAGAAGAATGGGAACATTTGCAGGTCTCCCAAACAGAAGACATGAGCTGCTCCAATCGGTCTGAATGGAACATTAACATAGGAATAGGTTCACTGCTCTGAGACTCACTGAATGGGGTGATGTAGACTGATTTTCTTTAGCTGGGTCAGTATGTTACCTTTTTCAAAGATGAAAAAGTCATTCCTGCTTATTGTGACTATCTGAATAAAATGTACTTAAAATTTGCTCTTGCTTGAAAGTCATTGCAGGGTTTCTAGAAAAATATTAAGATTCCCTTTTAGCCTTTCTACACCACATCTTTTCCTATTCCAGTTTTGTTCAGGTAGTTTGCCATGAGGTAGAGTTAGCCACGGTCAGGGTCATTGGAAATGTACTGCTAAAGCAGCCACCCTGGTCCCCAACTGGCCCCAGCTGTTGAGAGGGACGAGATAGAGGAAGGGAGAAGTGATAGTGCCAACGGTGGAGATTTGTCAGATGGAAAAGAGACCTGTAATTTATTTTTACAGAAAGGAGAATGACAGTTGAAGATCTTAGCTAAGCGGTTGTTTGAGAAAGATGCTCTTACAATCATGCTTTTCTTTTGCCACTTCCTATTTCTGGAAGTTGTGTGGCTCCATGGTAATTGTCACATGACAATTTTCTCTCTGAAAGCACCTTTATATCCATCCTGTTTCTACTCTCACAACTGTCATGGACATCAAAGAGAGAAAATCAGCACATACAGTTGTAGGAATGGAATGAATGAAATGAAGTATAGCATTGATTTTATTTCATTCTGTTCAATCCCATATGCATTATTGCTACTAATTGTGATGTGCCAGACATTTGTTCATTGCTTTACAGCATTATTTTAATTAGTTGCTCCAACAGCCCCATGAGGTTTAAGTATTATTCCCATTTTACAATTAAGGGGACAAGCATAAAGAATTGAGTAGCTTGTCCAACTCACTGAGTTGGAGTCAGAATTCAAAGTCATGATTTAATTCCGTGTCTTAATCACTCAGCCATTCTGCCTTACCTTAAATTGTCTCTTTAGGCTCTTACCCGGAACCTCGTTTTCTTTCTTTTCTTCCTTTCTTTTCTTTCACCCCACTCCCTGCTTCCAGTCCTTCCATCCCATGAGAGAGTTAAAGCAACCAAATGGTCACATTGAATTAAAAGCAAAAACCTAAAAAGGTAAAATTGAGTAACACGGAGAACATTAATATTTTTTTTCTTACTGTTCTATGTTTGGAAACATGTTTTCAAGGTGGCTCGAAAGAGGACCTCTCTTTTCTCTTAGTCATCTCTACCAAGCCTAGTACAGGTTCAAATGATGATAACCTTTTTTGGACATAATCACAGCAGTTTTCAGGCAAGGCAGAGAACCTGCACTGTGCCAGAGGGCTGGTTTCTAGAGGCTTTGCCCTTGCCAAGAGCTGCATTGTAAGATGATTACAAGCCATCACTGGTCTCTGAGAACCAAAGTAGCAAGGCTTCTTGTTAACCCCGCACCCCCTCTCCACCGCCCTAAGACTTATATGAAAAGAATTTAAAAAAAAATATATTTTATTGATATTTTACAGAGAGGAAGGGATAGAGATAGAGAGCTAGAAACGTCAATGAGAGAGAAACATCAACCAGCTGCCTCTTGCACACCCCCTACCGGGGATGTGCCCACAACCAATGTACATGGCCCTTGACCGGAATCGAACCCAGGACTTTTCAGTCCGCAGACCGACGCTCTACCACTGAGCTAAACCGGTTTTGGCAACATGAAAAGAATTTTGAACTTGATTAAGTGAAGTAGAAAACAAAGAGGTGAATTTGCAAAAGTGAAAAAGAGCAAGTGTAAATAAGCCGGAAAGAAAGCAATACAGCGCCTCAGAGGAAATTCTCCATACTTACGAAGTGTCTTGAGTGTTTTTCTTAAGCAGCGGTTCCATGGGGTTGAAGTGCTTCAGCTTGTTCCGTTGGGACTGGGGTGGTCTGAGAAAGGGAAAGGCCTTCATGCTTCAAAGCTGGAGAGGGGTGTAAAAATCATGGCTCCAGTTGAGAGAACAAGCAAAAACAACATGGGTTTCTAATGCGCTAATCCTGTGTGTAGACCCTACCCAGATGCAAGGCCTGAATTAAATTAGGATGGAAAATTTTGGTCTGCTCACTTCACTGCAACTCACATGTGGGGCATTTAAAGGATATGTCTGGCAGATGTATTGGGATTACTACTGTGTTTTTTCTTTTGGTGAATATATAAAATCTATTTATAAAACACTGGTACTTAATATTTTCCTAGTAATGTACATATTCCCCACTAAACTGGAGCTGAGGCATGGTATTATACCCTTTAAGAGCTCTTTCCCCTCCCAGGCTCAGCCAGAGGTCTCTCTGAAAGGATATAGCGGCCTCCAGGCATACAAGCCTGCTCCTTCTTGCCTGCCTCTTAGCTTTTGTTAACCTAACCTCTGTTTTACATTCTCGTCTTGCTCTCCACCTTGGTGTTGAGGCTTTGGATTTTCTCTTGCTCTCTGGGCCAGCGTCACTTAGAGAAAACATTTCAGTTACGTTTACTCTGTGCCTTGCAGTTGAAGGTCGTCTCCGCCCACTCCCGAGTACAGGTAAGGTTCCTTAGACCCACATCTACAGCAGAAGCTTGGCCCTTCGCCCTGTTCAAAGACAGGGAAGGGCTGCACCATGACATATGGCTTACAATGAAAAGTCTACATGAAAATCCTATCTATGTCTATAAAATCCTAGTATGCAAATAGACCCAATGGCAGAACGACTGAACAACCGATCACTGTGATGTGCGCTGATCACATGGGGGTGCACACGGAAGATGGCGGGCATGGGCTGTGGCGGGATGGTGGAGCAGGTGAGCGGGGGCGTCAGACCAGGCGCGGCACTGGTCACTGTCATCAGGGCGAGCCTCTGGTGGTTACTGAAAACTTTGCTCCCGTGCGCTGCCGTCCCGCCAGGTGCTCACACCTGATGCCAGTGCCTGGCACTGGCCCCGGTTGCTTGGCACTGTCAGGGGGTGCAAGTGACAGCTGCCGGCCCCGATTGCTCCTCAGGGCTTCTCCACTTCCCCTCCTCCTGAGGGGTGATTGGGACAGCAGCTGCCACTCACACCCGCTGCTGGCGCTGGCCCCAATTGCTCCATGCCATCAGCAGGTGTGAGCAGGGGCAGGGGCCGGTGCCTTCACTGCATTGGAGCAGGGCTACCAACAGACAGGGGACCGGGGGCTGCCTTGGGAGGGGCCAGACAGGGGCATGGAGGATGGACCAAGACCTGCCCATGTGCCCACCGCAGCCTCGCAGCCCACAGTTCCTTTCGAGGTGCACGAATTTGTGCACTGGGCCCCTAGTAAAATGATGTGTGCCCAATTTTTATCTGTTCCTTATTTACAAAATCAGGGTGGTGAATCTTCTTACTCCCTAAAATCACGATATAATTCTCTTTTCTTCCTTCTCCTTCATATCCCCTTTGTGTTCCCATTCTATTGTATGTTTGATTAGTCTGGGACTCCTCTGAGGGGATGTCTGGCATTGTGTCTGGGTGTTTTGCAAAGGGGAAAAAAAAAGTGTGGGAAAAAATTTCTCTCAAAAGCAGCCCTCTCCGTGGTTGAATTTCCACACCAGTGGCGATGAGTATCCATACTATGAGCATGTGAACCAGTACAACATCTTCCCATGACGGAGTGTTTAAAGGACTTTTCTAACATACTGAGTCATCACCAGTAATAACAGTTTACTTCAAATGTGACTTTCCTACTTCCCCACACTGAGGATGCTAAACATGATTGCCAAGTAGCTTCTAGCACTTTCCATGATACAGGACATCTGGCACACTTTGAGCGTTCAGAAAAATGTTCACCCATGTCCTCTCCTTTCCTTTATCTTTTCCTTACCTTCTCATTCATTTCTCCCTCTATTTCTCTATTTTTCTTTCTTTCATAAGGTTTCATCTTTTCTCCTTTCCCTCCCATGCCTCCCTTTCTCTGGGTGGCTCTCTGGCTGGGGAAGTTTTGGTGGCCTTCTAACTATGCTATGCCCTCCAGGACAGAAACCACATCCACGTGGCTTTGGAACCCTGGACACATAGCAAGTTCAAATTGGGATGAGTGGTTAGTGTGAGCTACACACTAGATTTTAAAGATTTAGTATGAAAAAATAAATCTAAAAATCTAATAATTTTTATAATGGTCATGTGTTGAAATAATATGTTAGATGTATTGGGTTAAATGATACAGATTAAAATTGATTTTTGTCTGTTTCTTTTTACTGTTTTAAGATGTGACTACCAGAAAATTTTAAGTTGTCTGCATGTGCCTAATATTTTATTTCTGTTATAAAGTAGCTGACCTAGACTGTCTGTGTAGTTAGTTTATGGGGGTGAGTAGGAAAGAACTGTATATGTAAAAGGCAACACATTGCATTGCCCAGTCTTCAGCAAATGGCATAAATTTGTACCATACCTCTTTTGTCTTATATAGCACGAGGGCTGGGAAAGGATGCGACATTATTCTCTAAAACAGTATATATACTTTTGTTTTGAGAGAGGACTAAATATATGCCCACTGAAATGTTTTCTCATTCTATCTTTGGTATTTCCCACACTCCTAAAGATTTTTGTTGAGCTTTACTATTCATAGACTTTATTAGGAGAGCAATAAAAATATTGCTTTTCCTAAACAACATCTTTTCTCCCACCATCTTGAGTTATCATACTGTCCATTCCTTCAGAATAGTTCTCCTACATTAAAATTAAAACAGTAATTGGATCAAGCCAATAGCAAAATTTTTTCCCTATGTTGAGAACGCAAAGAGTATCAAGTTGTAAATCTATTGGGATTATATATAAAAATAAACAGTAGGGAGAAGAAAATATGGTTAGTTATTGACATTTTTCTTAAAAATCCAGATTGCTAGATTTAAAGCGTTAAGATTTAAATGAAAAGATACTAAAAAAATCAACTTAATGGTTATTGAGATATTCAAATGTCTTTTTCCCTGTTTATCTAGTTGGGTGCACTAGGTCAAGTCACAGAATTTAACTTCCTAATACTATGTGTCTGTTTTGAACACTTTATTTACTCTTTAAATGGAGGTAATACTGTTCTATAATTGAACAGTATTACCTCAATAGATTGAGAACAATAAAAGTAACTTATTACCAATAGCAATTCAAGGAGGAAGAAAATCACAAACAATGAGCCTTACACACTGAATTTACTCTCTGCAAGAGAGTAAGCTACTAATGTAGAATAATAACTTGTTGAGAGTTAAAAAGAATATTCTGTGTGTGTGCGGTATGGGGAGGGGTTGGAGGTGATAAAAGTGCTTAATAAGGGAAGACTAGCCCTTTAGACAGATTTTAAAGCAAACAAAATTAAGACATCGTGGCCCTTCAAGACCATGGTGACTGTTGGATCAAAGAATTGGCACAGAAATTAGTCAAATACATTTTAATAGGGAAATAGTCTTTTTAGCCAGTGGTGCTGGGACAACTGGATATCAACATGCAAAGGAATGAAGTTGGATTTATACCCCATACCATATATAAAAATTAACTCAAAATGGAACTTAACCTAAATGTAAGAACTAAAATTACAGAATTCTTAGAAGAAAACAAAGACATAATTTTTATCACCTTGAATTAGGCATTAGTTCTCTTAGAAATGATGCCCAAAGCACAAGCAATTAAGGAAAAAATAGGTAAATTGGTCTTCATTAAAAACAACAACAATACTTTTGTACTTCAAAAGATATCATGAAGAAGGTGAAAAGAAAATCCACAGATTGGGAGAAAATATTGGCAAATCATATATCTGAAAAGGACTTGTACCCAGAATATGTAAATAAATCTTATAATTCAAACACTAAAAGACAAAGCAATTAAAAATTAGTAGAGGATTTACATAGACATTTCTCCAAGGAAGATATACAAGTGGCCAATAAGTTCATGAAAAGATGTTCAATGTCATAAATCACTATGGGAATACAAATCAAAGCCACAGTGGAATAATTCACACCCACATGCATAGTTATAATTTTAAAAAGGCAATGATAAGTGTTGATGAATATGTGGAGAAATTGGAGCTCTCTTGTATTACTGGTAGGAATGGTATACAGTTTGGCAGTTCCTCGAAAACTTGAACATAGACTTGCACTCAAATGTTCATAGTGCATTTTTCATAAGCACCAAAAAAGGGAACAACTGATAAATGGATTAAAAAATGTAGTATAGGATACATTGGAGTATTATTCAGTCATAAAATGTAATGAAGTATTAATATATGTGACAACTAGAGATGAACCTTGAAAATAATTGAAATAAATCAGTCATAAAAAAGCCACATATTGTATAATCCCATTTATATGAAATGTTCGGAATAGCCAAATTTATAGATAGAAAGTAGATTGGTAGTTGCTGGAGACTGGGGGTGGGAGGGGGGACGGGAGGGGGGGAGGATTGAAGTGACTGCTGACAGGAGGGTGGATTCTCTTCGGGGTGATGAAAAGGCTCTGGAGTGAGGTTGTGGTGATGACTGCGCCAACTGTGAATATAAGAAAACCCTGAACTGCACACTCTAGTGTGATTACATCTCAAAAGACTTGTTATTTAAAAGATAGTGCATATAAGTGATTTTAATATACATATATTGAAGCACTTTAGAACAGCAAGGAAGAGAAATATCCAATAAAAGTATTGGGACTAACTACTTTACAATCTTGAAAAAGTAATATATTTATATCTATAGTGTGCTTCAAAATAAATTAGAGAGGCATTAAAGGTTTAAAAATGAAAATTGAGTTGTAGAAAAAAAACTATCAAAAAATGTAGAAATAGCCGAAACCAGTTTGGCTCAGTGGTAGAGTGTCGGTCTGCAGACTAACAGGTCCTGGGTTCGATTCCGGTCAAGGGCATGTACATTGGTTGCGGCACATCCCCGGTAGGGGGTGTGCAAGAGGCAGCTAGTTGATGTTTCTCTCTCATTGACATTTCTAGCTCTCTATCTCTCTCCATTCTTCTCTGTAAAATATCAATAAAAAATATTTTTAAAAATGTAGAAATAAGTATTTACCAGATATTTACATATGAAGATAAAATAAATTTTTATGTTTAGAAACAATAAAACGATCAACATAAAATGACCACATTAAAAGTAAATATGTAAAAATTAAAAATTATAAGATATAAATAGAAAAAGTACTGATAAAAGGAGAATAGATTAGCAGAGAACATATTGCAGAAATATGACTAACAAGGTAAAATATATTGCAGAAAAGCTTAGTTTGTTGGATAATATATAAACATATTTATACACATATATGAATATTACTCAGATTTAAAGAGGAATACAGTTCTATCACCTGGTACAACATGGATGAACTTCGAGAACAGTATTTTAAGTGAAATAAGCCAGTCACGAAAAGCCAAGTACTGTATGATTCTACTTCTAGGAGCTATCTAACGTAGTCAAATGCATGGAAACCGAAAGCAAAATGGTGGTTGCCAGGGCTTGTGAAAGAGAGAAATAGGGAGTTGTTTAAAAGGTTTAGAATTTCGGTTTTGTAAGATGAAAAGGTTCTGGAAGTCCGTTGCATAACCACGTGAACATATTAAACACTAAGCTGCACAGTTAGAATGGTTAAGATAGCAAAGTTTATGCTATATGAGTAAAACAATTGAAAAGCTCCATGACTATGAATAGAGTGCTTTTGCTGGGCTGGCTTGTGCCACCTGAGGAACATGACTGTGGAGAGGTAAAGGCCTGATGCATCATCCAGGGCCATTTGGAAGGAGCAAGGAAAAGCCATTGAAAATTTCAAAACAGGGAAATAGAACGATCTCATTTACATTTTGACAATATTGGTCTGACTACAATATGGGAAATGGATTAGATGAATATAAAGTTGCATGTTCACTACAACCATGCCAAAACATGCCTATGAAGGAAAAAAACCTAGAGGGAATAAGCTTACAGATGACTTTTTTCCTCCATTAAAAGGAAATTTTGTCCTTGTCTTTTCT
The DNA here is from genome assembly GCA_963924515.1 of Vespertilio murinus. Lineage (NCBI taxonomy): Eukaryota > Metazoa > Chordata > Mammalia > Chiroptera > Vespertilionidae > Vespertilio > Vespertilio murinus. The sequence continues at coordinate 163,144,355 of OZ004707.1, read as the reverse complement.
AGCCCATAAATGGAGTGGCCAGAAAAGTTATACAATTTGAAATTTGAAACAGGAGAGACTTGTTTAAGTCCCTTCTATACCTTTTTCTGGCCTGGCTTACCCCTCTAAGTCATGCCAATTCAAGTCGGTTCCCAGGCTGAGTGTGCTGCCACCTAGTGGTAACTCCCAGGCTGTCAGCAGAATTTCAGATACGCCACTGTTTTGTTACATGTCAGATAATCACAGCACAGTCTAGGAATATGGTTAAAATTATTTCAGTAAATAACCTTAAATTATGTCTCTTCAACATGAGTCTTAGTTGCAAGTGGTTGAAGGGTGTACCTTGTGATCTCTTTAAGTCTCTTCCAGCTTTCTTTTATGTTAATTTTTGGGGAAAACTTTTTTTTTGGGGGGGGGGGATTTGTAACTCTGGAAATTTTAGATAAACATGGTATAATTTACAATAAGAAATGCTTTTGGTTTGGGTTTTTATACATTTTAGTATATAATAGTGATGAAAAGACACATGAAGTTTTATGAAAGAGTGATGAACTTTAGACACAGATGTCATGGCTACTTTTTTTTTTTTAAGTTGGCAAATTACACATTTTCTTTGCCAATTTGTTATTTTGCAATAAGGAAAATTGTTAAAGTAGATGACCAGGTGGTCCTCAGGGACCAATAATAGTATATTTTGAGAGTTAAAAAATATAATACTTTAAGAAAATCTGTGGTGCTTTCTGATTACCATATTTGCCGGCGTATAAGACGATTTTTTGGCCCTGAAAAATACGTATTTGCCGGTGTATAAGACGACTGGGCGTATAAGACGACCCCCTAACATTTCCACTAAAAATACAGAGTTTGTTATATACTCGCCGTATAAGACTACCCCCCACTTGGAGGCATATTTTTCAGGGCCAAAAAATTGTCTTATACGCCGGCAAATACGGTAATATATTTTAAATAAATATGGCATAACAAAAGATTTTATACCATAATTTAAAACTATTTAGTAAGTTATGGAAATTGTTAACTTGTTTTCAGAAGAAAATATAGAACACACACATCAAATCAGTGTAAGATAGTTTAAAATCTTACCTTATACATCTGTGGTTTTTCCAATTTCTTTTTTTCTGTTTATTAATTGTTAAAACTATGTAGCAAAATTTTCTGCTTCTTAATTTCCAAAATTATATATCAATTTATGAAAGAATCTATATTTTACAAAAAAAACGGAGGGGGGCTTTGGACCCACATTACCTGCTTCCAGTTATACCCAGGACCATTCTAGGTCCATGTTTCTTGGGACAACGAGTCAAATAAAATGGAATAAAACACCCACCAGATTGTAGGGCTTTTAAAATATTAAAAGAAAAAATGTATACAAGGCATTATGGTACCTGGTATATAAGGAATGCTCAAATAATCATAGCTAATGTTATTACAAATGAAGAGAAGTTCATGAAGTATGTTCATTTACTCTCTAATGAAGTAGGTTCATCAAGTTAGTGGTGTGATTTCTTTAAACCTTGTGTATGTGTATATAGATGTATGTGTATTAAATGATTGACATCTACCTCCAAAAACTTTTATTTAGCTGTTATTTTGAAGAAATTATGATCACCTATGGACATAGATTCTGCTCTTCCTTAGATATCACTACTGTACAGTGTTCAAAATTGAAATAAGAAAGTGACTTTGACCCAGAGTAAGACTTCCTACAAAGTCTAAATTAAAAAGATATGTGTAATTAAAATATTACATAAAGTTTATTCCTACTCCAAAATATTTTAAACCACTTTTTGCATATCAGTGATTGTTAACAAAAGCTTTAATAGCTCTTACAGTAAGCATTTTTTTTGTTAAAATTTTAAAATCCTTTCAACAAACACGCCTTGTAAATATCATGTATGGTTTCTCAAAGCTTGTTGCCCACCATGTTGTTGAACTTGGAAACAGAACCGCTGAAGAATCTTTTATGATGTGATGTACCAGAAGTACAAATACATATGGTACAAATTAAGTACAAAAAGCAGAGGATTGCAAGAGAGAACAGCTCAGAGTCAGGAGTAGAGTGAGGAAGTCATCTCTAAGATGTTCTGGAAGGTGGTATGTTGGCGAACTTCTGGATTGTTGGAGAGTCATGGACTCTATGGACTGAGTCAGACTCTGACCCAGGGTCAGACTTATCAGAATAGGCTTGATGGACAACAAAGACAGAGTCTCTGTGGACCCTGAGAAACAAGTGTTGGGTGGTTAAGTCATCCAACCAGGGGACATGGAGTGGGCAGAAATGCAAAATCTTAAATATAGCTGGTGTGGTTCGGCCAAAGAAAGAGGATTTGGGTGGTGCCTCTACTATACATGAGAGCCAATCCAAGTGTTCTGACCTAGACTCAATGCTTTAAAGTCAGAAGAGCTCTGCTTAGGGAGAGAGCTGCTGAGTTCCACTCATTTAGTAGACACATGTTTATCTAGCTCATTATGTAGCAGGTGCCATTCTACACACTAATGAACATCTTATTGTCCTTGCCTGAAGGAGCTCGGTGTGAGATCGCTATATGAACTCAAAACTACGAAATGGTGTGATAGGTGCTAGATCAGCAATATAGCAGAAGCAAAGGTTTTGGCATTTTCTGGACCCTGGTACTTACTGTGTAATTGTGGGAAAATTGCTTTTATCTTTCTAAACCTCAGATTCCTCATTCATAAAATAGCAAAACATATTTTATTTAGGTTGTTTTGTGATTTACATGACATGCCAGTTCAATTCTTAGCAATAATATTAGCTACTGCAAGAAGAAACACAGAGGTATGGGATATATGAGAAATAGTCCAGTTGTGGGGAAGATGTGATGAAAGTTGCAACATAAGACCCAATGAGGCTAGCTTGATAAAAGTAGGGCCACAGGGAGTAGGGGATAAGTGGCAATTCTGGAGAAGAATTCTGGAGGTGAGCAGATAAAAGGCAGATTGAAGGAACTAAAAATAATAGACATAGAGTCTGGAATGATGGAACAGGGCTTTGGTTATATGAGTTCATAAATGCTATAAAGTTCTGCAAACTTGCCAAGCACACCTGCCTCGTGGGCATTACTGGATGTTCCCTCTGCTTGGGATGCTTTTCCTTCAGACACACATACACCTCTCTCCCTTACTTCCTTAAGGCCTTTGCTCAAATATCTCCAAGTCAGATAGGTCTTCATTGATTGCCCTGTATAAAATAGGGTTTACGTAGCTCAGGGCCTGGGTAAGATAGGCAGATTCCAGAGTCAGACTGCTGTGACTGGCATCCTAGTGTACCTTCCCTGCAGCAAGTTTTTTTTAAATCTTTTTATGCTTCAGTTTCCACATGTGTAAAATCCTATATAATAAAAGGCTAATATGCAAATTGAACAGCAGAATGGTCGCTGTGATGTGCACTGACCACTAGGGGGCAGATACTCAATGCAGGAGCTTCCCCCTGGTTGTCAGTGTGCTCCCACAAGGGGATTGCTGCTCAGCCAGAAGCTGGGCTCATGGCCAGAGTGCAACTGCTTCCGTGGCAGCGCGGATGTCCAGCTGCTGGCTTAGACCTGCTTCCCACCGGGAGCAGGTATAAGCCATCAGTCGGCCATCTTCTGAGGGCTCCCAGACTGCAAGAGGGTGTAGGCCAGGCTGAGGGACACCCCCCTCTCCACCCGCCGAGTGCACAGATTTCGTGTACAGGGCCTCTAGTGTAAACAATAATAGTCCTGATGCAGAGGGTGTTATAAGGATTAAATGAATTAATAGGAGGAGAGCCCTAAAAAGAATGATTGGCACCCAGTAAGTACTCAACAAGTACCTGTTGCTGTTATTGTTACTGTTAATGTTATTTTGTTCCAAATAACAACCAAGATATGCAGTAGAGGCTGTCCCACAGTTGAAGTCAGCACCACTTTCACTCAGCTCACTGCTTTGGAGAAGCTGCTGGAACCTACGTTTCGTGAGGGAGATTTGTATGTGTGTGTGTGTGCCTTTGTGTGTGTGTGTGTGTGTGTGTGTGTGTGTGTGGTTTGGAAATATATCAAGCATATTAAAAAGCATGCAGAATTATATGATTAATACCTGAATACCAACCACCCAGCTTAAGAACTAAAATGTCACAAATGCAATTGAAGCATCTTAAGAGATTTGGTTCCTGATTTCCCTGTTATTGTCCCATATCAGCTTCTTCCACGTGAGCCACTTAGAAGCTGCTTCTGTGGATGTTATGTGGGAAAATGTTGGGGAATCAGGTTCAAATTAGTTTGGGAAGTACTTGGGTTTAGTAAAATCAGAATTGTTTTCTGCAGGATTGCTCAAAACCTCCCAAACTGAACACCCGGCCCGCTTTTTATGCCATGGCTTTTGGGACTATGTTGCATGCAAAACATTTTTGAAAATACTAATCTTTGTTATACTGACAGCATCTACTCCAAAAAGCACTGGTAACCTGATCCTTTTCCCATTACTCAAAGAGGAAGGATTCATTTTAAATACAGAGCAAAAAGCAGGGCTTGATGATTAACAAACTCAGTGCCAAGATCAGAGCTAAGTGGGCAGTTCAACTTTAATAAATCAGGGAGGACGCTATGGCCTGGTTATTTGCATTTCAGCTTTCTCGATAATCTTGGCATTTTATTCCATCCACATTTTGCCCGATCTTGATATTTTGTTATATTCAATTTTCATTATATGCCATGTGTTATTTTAATCTCTCTCAAATCCCTTGTGGAACAAGGCACAATAGTATACATTCATTAAACTCAAAGTATACCTAATTGTCTTCACCCCCAAATGCTAAATTTTACAATGCTGATTTAATGACTATTGAACATTACTTTTGGTTCTTTACGGATTTAACACTGATTAATACTGAGATTAGGCCATTAGTATTGACGTAAGCCAAAAGTTGGATTATAGCCACCCCATCTTTATAAATTCAGTCACTTCAAGGTTGTGTTGTGGTAGAAGTTGGGGTCAGTGATGATCTGATGGATTGGAAGATGGGTGGGAAAAACTCTTGAAGCTCTTGGTCCTTGAGCTGTGATTTAAAGAGGAGAAACTTGTGGTTTGGTTGTTGTTCCATAGAAATGGGAAGAAATGAGCGAAGGCTCACAGCCAGGAGAGGAAGAACTAGTGGAAGGAACCACATGACAATAAATTTAGTTGGTCCGGAAGGTGAAGGCGAGGTTAGCATAGGAGATGAAAACAGAGAAGGCAGGTCGAACTGGGAGAAGCCTTTGAAAGAAATACTCGGAAATTTGTGTTTGACTCAAAGTGTAATAGGAAATCAACATAAAGCTACAATTCATTAGAGGATATGGTCAAAATGATGACCAGGGAAATGAAAAGAGAAAAAGAATGACTTTAGAAACTGTAGCCCAAATAGGCATAATTTATGTCCCTTTATTATAAAATCTATTTTAAAACTAGTAAATTATATTTGTTCATTGAGAAGTGAACAAATGGTTATGCCAGTAAGGGCGAGTAATTTAGCTTATAGAACTCAAGTAATAAGGCAGTTACTAATCAGGAGGGTGGTTTGCCAGAAACTTACTGTGTGAAAGTCAAAAGAAATAATAATATAAGAATAATAATACCACACACACACACACACCATTTATGCATGCACATTTTTATGTGTCAGGCACAGCTCTGACAAGTCTACAGTAAAAGAGATGAGGTAAATAAAATTTCTTTAGGGAACTTAAAATCTAGAGGTAACACATTTATATCCATTCAACAAATTCTTACAGAACACGTAATACTGACCAGGTTGTGCCATGCACTAGTGGTGGAATAAGACATACAGTTCTCATGGAGTTGACAGTCTATCAGGTATAGAGAAGAAGGTGGGCAATTAAAGTGCAGAATACAAAGAGTGTCTAGCTCTGGGTGTCTGTATTTTCCCTATGTTAAAACCTCACTGAATGTGTACAGAATGGAGCAAGTTGTGTTTCCAAAACTTGGAGGAATATGATTGTGATTGAAGGACCATTTTTTATTGATTTTAGAGAGAGAGAAAGGGAGCAGGATAGAGAGATAGAAACATTGATGAGAGAGGACCATGGATCTGTTGCCTCTTGCACGCCCTCTAATGGGGATTGAGCCTACAACACAGGCATGTACCCTGACTGGGAATCAAACCTATGACCTCTTGTCTGCTGGTGTGATGCTCACTGAGTAACACCAGCTGAGCTGAAGAACTATTTTGATAAGCATCTTAGAGTGGCATAGGTGAGCCCTCCAAGGAGCATGCATTAATAATAATAATGGATCAATAAATTGCATTCTAAGTAGGCTGAGGATGGTTATCTTTAGAGTTTTTCTTTTGTTGAATCGAGAATCCAAATCTGATGTTACAGTGGACTGTTCATAGGCAACAAAAGAGAAGCTAATTGCTGGCCACCTCAATAGTTTTTTCCTCTCTACTCTTTCCCCACATAGCATATGGCTTCTCCTCTATATAGATATTTGAAATACTTACTGATTTGAACAGAGGCACCCCATTGTTGGCTAATTTTTCTTGGTCTTTACTCCATTCAGTATTGAGCTACAGGAGCATATGAGCAGGGTACTATGATATAATTTGAAGTGTCAACTTGACTGGGATGCAGGGTGCCCCTATACTGATTAAACATTTATTCCGAATGTGTCTTGGAGAGTGTTTCTGGATGAGATGAACAATTGAATTGGTAGATTGAGTAAAACATATTGCCTTCCTTAATGTGGGTGGGCCTCACTCAACCTGTTGAAGGCCTGAATAGAATAAAAATGTGAGTAAGAGAGAGTTTTTTCCCTCTGCTTGACTGTCATGGAGCTTGGATATTGTGTGTGTGTGTGTGTGTGTGTGTGTGTGTGTGTGTGTGTTGTGTTTTTTCCCCCTGCTTTCAGACTTTTACTGGAACTTACACCATTAGCTCTCCTCATTCTCAGGGTTTTTTTTTAAATCTCAGTTGGACCTGCATAGTCATTTCTCTTGTATCTGTATATTGATGACTGTAGATCTTAGACTTAGCCTTCATAATCATGTGAGCCCATTACACATATTAAATATCTCTCTCTCTCTCTCTCTCTCTCTCTCTCTCTCTCACCAATTAGATTCTTGAAGTTAGGCTTATTGTTCAGAACCCTTGTAGATCCAAGTGATAAAACCTAATCAAACTAGTTTAAGAAACAGGAGATTGTTCCTCCTCTACTTCCATCTATTTCTGCTTTCCCTCATATAACTAAAAACTATAGGAATGGGTGAATCTAGGCAAAAGCATAATATCAAGATTGTCTTTTTTCTTCTCTTATCTCTGCTGTTCTTTTAAAAAAATTATATTTTTTTAATTTAAATTCTTCATTATTTAAAGTATTACATAAGTCTCCCCCCCCATTGACCTCTTCCCGGCCGCCCCCTAGACTCCAGCATATGCCCTCACCTCCCCTCTCTTGTCTGTGTCCATTAGTTATGATCATATGCATGCATACATGTCCTTTGGTTGATCTCTTACCCCCTCACCCTCCTGCCTTCCTTCATAGGTTTTACAGTCTGTTTGACACTTCTATGACTCTGATTCTATTATTGTTCATCAGTTTATGTTGTTCATTATATTCCACAAATGAGTGAGACATGTGATATTTATCTTTCTCTGACTAGCTTATTTCACTAAGCATAATACTCTCCAGTTCTATCCATGCTGTTGCAAATGGTAAGAATCCTTAAGTTGGCTTCTTTACCTCCTAGACTGCAAAGCTTTCTTCATGCAGCTGGGAGAGATGATAAACACAGGAAAAGCGTAGACATTTTTCTTACAACTCAAGATTGCAAAGGAAGCAAGAATAATATTCCCTTGCTGCTCAGCAGAAAAGTCCAAGGAGAAATCTGATTGGCCATTTTGTTCACGTGCCCATTTCTAAACCAATTACTATGTTCAGGGATAATGGATTTCACTATTTGACCAAATTTGTGTCATTATAAGGTTTTATTAATCCCCCTGTCCCTCTAAAACACATGGGATGGAGAAAGGGTAACTCACTCCAATGGAAGGTACTGGTATTACCAGATAATTTTTTTTTTAAATTATAACTTTGGTACAGATATATAAACAAACATGTGTTAAAGGTTTATTCTATTTAGTAGTTAGGAAGGGGAACCAGACAAATGTTATATTAAGAAAAGAAACTTATCAGGGATATTGAAATAAATGTGCAAATGGAGGCAATATTATTTTTTCCCCAATAAGTGGGATAGGAGTTGATTGAACCTCTCCCAGACAGGACAAAATTATAGGAAAGAATTATTTTTGCATTGCTATCAGTTGCCTACAATTCACAGAATTATAAAACTCCCGCAGAATCGGAATCTGATAACCCAGAGGAGTTGCCTCAAAATCTCGTTGCACAGTTTTCGACGGGAAGCACAAATATTTTCCCTCCACTGGGCAGACAAACAACATGTGTTCACTAAACAAGGGTTGCAGTATTTGAAGGAGAAATATTTCTCCTTCTAATTCCAGGTGGTACCAGCAGAAAGCTTACCTAAGTTCAATTGCGGTAGGTAACCTATTGATTCCTTGAAATATAGACTATGGCTTAGTTGTCTCTGTGTCCTCTGGGCTTAGCACATGAGAAATGTTTATTAAGTGTGTGGAATGAATGTCGAATAGGGCACCTGCTCTGTGGACTTTCTGTAGGACAATAGGAAAGCATCCTTGGTAACCTAGAGCTGTTTCTTAGCTCTCAGCTAGCAGAAGGGCATTGTAATTTTATTACTCCAAAATATATTGCATGTACTTAAAGCATTAGAAGTTTGCATTTTTATTATCGATTACTCAAGGCTGAATTTGGCTCCACATAGGAATTATTTCTGTTGTAGTTGGCTACAGTAGCACTGCACGAGCAGGAGGGATTATTATTCTTGCTGCCATTATGACTGCAGTAAAAGATAGAAACTACCTGGGATTTGCATTAAGCTACAGTCTATGTTGAATAAAAGGAAATGCAACTTTCAACTCCTATGAAGGACCCAGTCACTCCCCACTAACAAGATATGTCATTTACAAGCCAATAGGCTGCTGCTAGGCTAACCCTCAAAGAAAAACGAACCCAATAGGAAATGATGAATGACTAAAACATATAGGGAATAAGAAAAGATGAAATAAGCTACCGTAGATTGAGCCTGGGGCCCAGAAAGACTGAGTAGTATACTAACTGCAGGCCCACCGCTACAATCAGCTTATCACAGTCTGTTCACATTGGAAGCTAATTGACTCTTGGATGTGACACTGTAGGCGAAGGTGACATCAGACCGTCAGACACCCAGCACAATAGTTACTCAGGAGAGAGGAGAGAGCTTCATCTGCCTTTAGTTCCACAGGGCAGCCTTCATGGCTTGAGCATACAAATCTATGTGATTCTTGGAAAATGTGGGACAAGGAGAACTGTGATGAGAACTATGGCCAATTGGAGGGACACGGCCCAATAGTCTAGCATAGTAAAAGGTAAAAATACATTTTTTCCCCTTATTTGGTGAGTCAGTAAAGTGTGTACAGCCGTTACCCTAAGACTTATGTGTTCCTTTGGGCAATAAAATATATATTTAGTTATATATATATATGCAAAGAAAGGAGAGCGCTGATCAGGACAGGACTCTTCCTAATTAAATCGGAAGCTATAAACATGGAAGAATGTGTAACTGACTGAAAAAGCTATGAGTTTCAGGCTCTCCAAGGGAAATGGGGGGAGAATCCCAAGAGGCTTCTGCAGCGGGGGCTTTGGACACCAAGTCAGGCCAGCACCTCCAGGAGTGTGTTCTCTTTACCTTCATTCACCCCGGGGGCTGCTGATTTCTAAATGGAAAGAAGCTGCCACTGGCATCAGGCCTGGCCCATTCTCCCCACAGCGCCCCCCTGTGATGAAGGGCTTTCTTCTTCCCCAAATCAAGCGGATCTCAATGAAAACCTCTTCTTTCTTTCTTTCCCTGTGACTTCAAAACAAACCAAAGGCCACCAAGAAGCAACCAGAGAGGGAAAAACCCGTGGAAAAGAAACGACGGTGGCACGCGCATTGTCCGCGCCTGTGTGGGCAGCGCGGTGAGGCGCCCGCAGAGTGGGCACACACATCTGTGAGCTGGGGAAATAATTAACTGCTGAAATTATTTCTGACTGCTAAATGAAGGAGTGAAACTGCTCTGCTGTGGGCCAAGTGTTCACACAGAAAATCAGCATTCTCCAGGGAAGGGGGGGGGGAAGGAGAGGGAGACTTGGAAAAACTGAATATTGGAGTTTTGGAGCAGGTTGAGAGGTAGCAGGAGGGGAAAGATTTCATCTCTGAGGTGGTCCCATTTTAAATATGTTTTAGCCTTCTTACAGAAAGTGGCTCTCTGTATACGTTTACACACCCGCCTGCCAGCCAGCACTCCCTCGCCCCCCTCTGCCACCCTCTTTTAAAGCAACAGCTGCTCATTCATGGCACTGTGCAAACACCTGGGAGTCTTGGCTGTGTGTGTGTGTGTGTGTGTGTGTGTGTGTGTGTGAGAGAGAGAGAGAGAGAGAGAGAGAGAGAGAGAGAGAGAGAGAGAGAGAACACACTTTATGAGCTCTGTGGAACAGAAGGCTGTACTCAGCCTTAGAAGATGCCTTGAGGAACAGAAGCTGGCAAAATGAGGTTGTCATGGGAGAGTAGAGAGTGGAGTAAAATGGGATCGTCTCAGACCCACGATGTCACCGGACTCACTGAAAGCAAGGCACACTAGTTTTGTTTCAAAGACGTTTATTCTGAGCCAAACTTGACTTCAAAAATTGCTGCTGTGCCCCACAGAGTACAGGCTTAGGGGGGCAGATGAGGCTTCCTTTGAGTCCTCTCTCTGCTGGGTGACCAGTGGTGGGATCCTGGGCAAGTTGTCTAATCTGCCTGTGGCAAAACCGCATTGTCTATAAAATGGAGACAAATCCTGTCAACCTCATGGATGCTTGCAAGGAGTAAACGCGATAGGGTGCAAATTAGGTTAGTACCACACGTGTCTAATAAGCTGATAGGAAAAGCAAGTGCTAACACTATTACATGTTGGGTTGGTGTTATGTTCATTTATTCCTTCTGAATATTAGTTGCTATAATGTTGTAAATTGTTGTCCTGAAAGAATATCTCCAGTTCTCGAGGAGGAGGGCAATTGAAAATCCCTCACTGTGTCGTCGGAAGAGAGACATTTCTCCTGGAGAAAATACGCCTGCTCTCTCTTTAGTTGCCTTCACTTACAGAGAGCCATGCCACGCCTCTTCAGTCTGTATTGTTTGTATTCTACAGTGACTCAAGGGTCCTGCTAAAACTCATGATGAATGTAGCATTACTAAGTCCAATGTGGCAGGGCTTGCTATTGTTTTGCTTCTATTTTGTAGAACATGAAACTCAACAGAGCCACTTCCCGGCAGTTTTTCAATGACAACCCCGTGAGCTTGGACCATCCGTTGCCTTGTTCAAATGGGGGGTGGATGCACGATCTTGCTTTTCAGACCCCAAAGCAATGCAGATTTGGCAAGGAGTCGGAGTCGCCATTGCACACAAACCCATTTTTCAGGGGTGGCACATTTTGTATTTATTCCAATTTGTAAATGTCTTCCAGTTTGGAGGAAAATGTAAGGAAATTCCCTAGGAGGTGTTTTGAAATTTAATTAAAAGGCAGTGTGAAGACATGTCCCTTGTGCTTTGCCCTTGTAAATATGAGAATATCAGGATGTTACACAGACATGTGAATGTTCGCATCCCCCCCATGTTGGGGAACTCTGGTTGGGAACTGTGTACATTAATCTTTTGACAAAATCGCAGTGTGCCTCTTTTGCACAACTGGGCCCTGTGGGTAACTTCTGTGCGGTGTATTCATAGGAAGAAAACCTGATATTTTAAATTCTCCTCCCTTCCTCTGGGAGGCTGCTGCATATTCCACACAAACCCTTGCTTCTTATACTTACAGGGCTGGAAACATGCCCATTAACCCAGGGGCCCAAACGCAAAGGACCCTCTGGTGACGGTTTAGATAACTTGGAGCAGTTGTTCTCTAAGCTCCTTGTTTTCGGACAAAGAGAACGGCCTGGCATGGGAGTCTGAAATACTCAGCACCTCTGGCAGACTTTTTGTTCAACTCTGCTTTTCAGTGGATTCATCAGAAACAGAGAGAGCCTTTAAATTCTGTTCAATAATATTTAGTGAGCACCTGCTATGTACTAATGCTGTTATCTAGTGTTGGGTGGTACATCCTATATAATAAAAGACTAATATGCAAATTAACCGAATGGATGAATGACCAGTCACTATGATTCGCACTGACCACCAGGGAGCAGATGTTCCACAGGGGGAGCGCCACTCAGCCAGAAGCTAGGCTCATGGCTGGTGAGTGCAGTCCTGCCTCTGCTGCAGACAAGAAGTAAAGAGTGAGGGATCCCGGACTATGAGAGGGATATCAGAGTCCTGACCTAGGCTCTAAGATAGCAGGCAGATATCCTCGGAAGGGTCCTGGACTGTGAGAGGGATGTGCTGACCTAGGCCCTAAGACAGCAGATGGACATCCTCAGAAGGGTCCTGGTTTGTGAGAGGGTGCAGGCTGGACTGAGGGACTGCCCCCCCCAAAGTGCACAAATTTCATGCACTGAGCCTCTAGTATTAAATAAGACAAGGTTCCTGCTCTCAAGCAGTACACAAAACTATTGGGGAAATAACATTGACAACTTGGAAGGAATAGTATTGTTCTTACGGAGCTAACCCCAGGACACACGATAATATAGTTAATTGAAGTAATACCTTTAGATTTTGGAATCTTAGTAGCTATCTGAAATGTTCCATAGAGATTCCTTAGGAGTAACTTACCTCATGGCAGTGTTTTGCTAACTATATAATTGAATCTTTGATAAGAATCTTGTTCTTAACACCTTGTGGGTTATTAAGCAAAGGGAAGTACTTTGAATGTTTTTGACCCTTAATTGGGGGTGATTGCTATGCTGGGAACTTCCTAGGAACACTTAGAACTCTCAATAAAAGTATGTCCTATTGCTGAGACCAGTTTAGCTCAGTGGATAGAGCGTTGGCCTGTGGACTGAAGGGTCCCGGGTTCGATTCCGGTCAAGGGCATGTACCTTGGTTGCGGGCACATCCCTAGTGGGGTGTGTGCAAGAGGCAGCTGATCGATGATTCTCTCTCATTGATATTTCTAACTCTCTATCCCTCTCCCTTCCTCTCTGTAAAAATCAATAAAATATATATTTTTTAAAAAGTATGTCCTCGCCAATGTGGTTCAGTGGGTTGGGCATCATCCCATACATCAAAAGGGTGCTGGTTAGATTCCTGGTTGGAGCACATACTCAAGTTTCAGGCTCCATCCCAATAGGGGGCATGCATGAGGCACGATCGATATTTCTCTCCCTTCCTATCTCTCTAAAAGAACAATAAAAATCTTTTTAAAAAGTCTACCATGTTAAAAATAAAGTACACTCTGTTTATGGGAGATAAACTCTCTGAGGTTTAACATATTGTTTCTGTCAACAGCTGGTCCTGTTTTTCCATGGACTTTGTGGCCATAGGGAACAATATCAGTTAAACTGTAAGATACTCTAGAATTAAACTCTAGATTATTCTAAAGTTAATACCTTGTGATAATGTTTCAGAATGTCTTAAAAACTCATTGACTATGTTTAAGCACATGCAATCTATTTAACCATATTTCATTGTTTAATGAATTGACTGTAAGATAAAATTATAGTAATACTTGACTTTGTTCTCTTTGGGGTTCAGTATATAGTGTATCAGGAAGAGCTTTTTGGTTTTATAAAGACTGATTCTCTTGGTACTTGTATAGTAGACACAGAAAGTTTAATTGCTGCTTTGTTCAACAACCGGTACTAAGAATAGTTAATGGGAAATTAAAACTGAGTTCTTAACCATCAAGGTATACATTTATGCTTTCTGCCAAAAAAAAAAGCTTCAGTTTCTTCACATTTCTCTGTTGCTGACTGCATTCCAAACTAATTTTTGTAACAAGGAAGAGAGATGCTAATATTGACTTTAAATATTTTCAGGACCAGTAATATCAACACGGATCTTGGTTCATATCTTCATGTAGCTCTGAATATGTCAACTGCACTATAGGCATAGTGCTTTAGATTGCATCTGTTTTACACCAATGGCTGAGCACATACAGAAGAAAGGAGTGGGGTTTTCACATTGAAGTATCACTACTTGTTTTGGGAGTTGGAATCCACAGTATCCTTAAATATATATTTGGTATCTAATAAAATACCAAACTTCTGTCTGAGTACAATTTAAGGAAGGTAATATAAAGTTAGCAGGTTGTATTTTATTTTCTTAATTCCATAATACTTAGTCCAACTTGCCTTTATGTTTCATAAACATTACTTAAGTAAGAGAGGAACCATATTCACTTAGACTGTGATTTGTTAGTTTAGTTACATTGAAACACTCATCTTAAATCATGTATTTCCGTTTTTCTTTCATAGAAAAGGACAAGGTCATAAAAAAAAATGACCGTTTTTGTTTCAAACTTTTTTTGCTTCCTTCATCTTTTCACTCCATCCCTCATCCTATGATTTTAGTGCTTATCATTGTTAGAGACGTAGGGTGTGATTAAAGACAATAATTGCATGAATAAAGCTTTGGTGAGAATTGGTAACTATAAGTCCCTACATTCCCTGTTCCCCCCTTTCTTTCCAGGAATGGGATATTTGTGAAAGAAAACCTTAGAAGATGACCTGAATCTGGTGCTTCCTTGATTTAATGTCTAAGTATTTCCTAAACTAGAGTTTAAAAAAACCCATATTTTTCATGTGACCAACTTGTAAGGATTTGGTGCAATCTCAAGATTTAGAATTTCAAGGGGGGTGGGTGGGATGGTAAAACGTGGTTATATCTATTTTTAAGACACTCCAGACTAGTTGCTTTATATGGGCTTGGTGTATTGGCCTTAAACTTCTGAGTATTCCTTAGGTGGAAAACCCATCTCCAACAAATTCATAAGTGAAGCTAAGCACAAATTCTCATATTTCTTGCTAACACAGGTTCAAAATTCTTACCAAGAAATAGTAAGGTGGGTCCTGTTTTGAAGGCTATGGGACTCGAATTAAAATATGAGTAAGTTCAATGTTAGAATACTCCTTTCCGAAACATTCTCCTTCTCACATCCAGCTCAGACTAATCTCCCCCTGTTTTATTTTCCTTTTAAAAATGTTCATAGATTTTTGTATCACTGCAACAGTTTCTTGACTACAGTGTTTAGCTGTTTCATGTATAGGAATCTGTAAACTGCTCACTGGAATGAGAAAGTATTGAGGACAGTTAAAGCATTTGACTTCTTGTGCCTCCCCAAATGTCTTATAAATATCTACCAGGATATTCGGCATAAACAGAATGCTTCCTGAACATGTGCTTGCCTGATTCCTACACTTTTTGTTTTGTTGTGTTCTGTTTTTCTGATGTGTCCTAAGCTGTATACCAGAGGTGGGGAACTTTTTTTTCCCCCCTGCCAAGGGCCATTTGGATATTTACAACACCATTTGCAGGCCATACAAAATTATCAACTTAAACATTAGTCTGCCTTATTTGGTGAAACATTTAATTAACTCACCCTGAATGCTTTGGCAGGGTCAGACCAAATGATTTTGCGGGCCTTTACAGAAAAAAATATTCTGTACAAGCAAAGATGTCTGTGTTTTCATCTGAACACAGAGGTAGGAGCAAGTAGGATGATACTCAGAATGGAAAAGGGATTGCGTGTGATGTTCCGCCCATGTGGTTTGCAACCCTGGAGGAACAGGAAAGCAGTCTTCACAGAGAAGGTCTTTTGAGTTGTCACGTATCTCCCAAACATAAATCTCTCTCCTTCCTCTGGTTAGGAACATTAATAGGTAGAATACTCAAATAGCTCTCTTGCGCTTGTAATTGTTACCAATGAGAACAAGCTCTCATAAATCAAACTTTACATTGGTTAAAATTACCCCTGTCCTTAAGGTTCCTGATCTGTTTCTCTCCTCCGGCCCCCTTTTCTCCAGCTCTGGCTGACTCTCTGGATTATGTGTCATTAATCTTTTCTCCTGACTTCTGTTTTTTTTCTTCTGCCCTCTCCCGTTTTCACTTCAAATTGGACATACTTCATGAAATGACGTATTGGTAGTTCAGCTATTCTATTGAATTGAACTTAAATTTTGGATGAACTACATTTTAAGTGATTTTAAACTTAAAGCTAATGTGAAAATGTTGGACTATGTACCAATGTAAATATATTCAACTTAAGGCCACATCAAACATAGTGTCAAAATTACCTTGTGTTCCTTCTATTAGAAATCTTGCAGGACATAATTCACCTTCAGAGTCGTGATGTAATTTAGATTATATTTTATTAGACATTCTTTACAAATTTAAAATACTGCTATTTTTACATGCACAGAGGAAAATCAGTTGGGATAATTATATTTAGCAATTCAAGAAAATCAACCACAAAATAGAGACACTTTATTGTGTCATTTATCAACATACTTGATATGTATATCTAAAGTGCATTATGTTACAAAAAAATATAGAAATTCAGCAGCACCAAGATACATTTACAAAATAAATACATCAGTTGACAAAATAAATTATGGTAAATGTGATAATAATAATTGGATTAGCCTTGGAAAAAATATTCACAATGACCAATGTGCAGTTTCATAGAGCAATGAGGGAAGACAGTTTTATTCCAATACATTTACAATATTTACAGGCAATAAATATTTCTAATACTTTCCATATGTTCACTATTACAGAATGCTGCAATATGTCTTCTGAAGGTCTTTGCAAAAGTTTCAATGCCTCCTGAAAAGAGAAAGAAGGGAAAGAAAAAAGGGAAAATAAGTTAATTATCCTTACAAATGAAGAGACAAAATAAAGGGTATAAATTAAAGAACATAGAATCACATAGAAATAGATCTAGGGACTCTTTGTAATTATCTCTTACAAGCGGTGACTGGGAATCCATCTGACTCTCTAAAACCTCTTCCACAGTCACTGAGCCATCCAAATGGTCAATGCAATGCAGAAGAGAAAGGCCTGCATTTCTAAGTAGACTCTGTCAGAAGGAGGAGGCCCTGTGAGATTTTCCAAGTTTGGCAAGTTTGGGAAGGGGAGGCACAGACCTGGGACTCTGGAAATCAGGCTAGGTTGTGCAGTCCATCACACTTAGAAGTTTATTCCACAGTGATACCTGATGCAGGTGATCCACTGGTGTCTTATTTTTCAAGGTTCTCACTTGGCCAATCTCTTGCTAAGATAACGGGCTGTTGTGAGGGTAACCAAAAGTGTGTGACTGGGGTATTTGTTGGAGGGATGCATAATTAAACAGAGTGTGTTTGGTTAATGATTTGATGACATCTATCATTTTCTTAACTGTCCTTAAACACGAATGAATGAAACTGTCATTGGATTTTAATTTTTGAAGCCAAATGAAAATAGATTCGTTTATTATTTCGCTGTGTTTTTTTAAAAAATGGATCTCACAATGAAAATTAGGAAAGCCTATTTTAAATTAGTTGATAAGAATAAATTGATTTAAAAGTATAAAATAGCACAAGAAAGGATGGAATGAATAGCATTTTGAACAATTATTTTCTTAGAAATAAAGAAAAAAGAAAATTTAAGGGCTGAAGGAAAGATCATTTAATATATTTTACACTGCCCAGTTTGCTTGCTATCCTTCCTTTTGATTTCCCTTTAATAAAGACATGTATTTGAACTGCCAAGAAAAACATATAGCCTGACCTACAAATATATGTGTATGTTTACTATACATATGTGATGCTTTCACATATAGTCCTAGCTCTTTTGAATACTGAAAGCTTTTATATTATTTCTAAATCTATATATATACCAAGGCAAAATATATGTTCTCAATGAAATGAGTCCTTCTGAATCTGGACATCTCATTTGCAACATCAAAATTTCTTAAATTCAAAGCTATATATTTCTCACGGAGTGGTCCGTGAAGAGAAGCCAGACAGTTTTAGCTCAGCGCATTCTATTAAGAACTAAGATAGGTGTTATAATAAAGTTCATCGCTTTGCATGTCAGACCTCTCAGATGAACAATATAATAATGCAGAAACTAACGAGAGGATAATAATAAACACTTAGTTGCTTTATAAAACTTAAAAAAACATAGTTATTCTGAAAAGATTCTATTTGTACTACAAAATTTACATGGCCCCAGATGTTCTCATCAATACACTGCTAAATCTCCCCACTCTTCCCTGCACCTCTGTTGGGTTGTATTGGGAGAGTGCCAACATCTGGCTGCCAAACAAACAGTGCTTTCCATGAACGTCCCTCGCAACCAGGGAGTAGAAAGGAGAAGCAGAAACATTCTATTTCTTTCAGTCCTAAGTCTGGATTTAATTAGGCCACTGCCTAATTTTTACTAGCTCCACTTTAACGTAAGGATAACTTTGGAATAAGAATTGAAGAGTGCTGATTTTCATTAATTCTCTGGACACTTAAGAGCGCTGCGCATTGTAAACGTATAAAGTCCATAAAAAAGAATGTGTACTTCTGTTTTTAAAATACACACACATGCACATACACACAGAGAGAGTAAGACAATGGGCAAAAATAGGTTCTGGCAATAGAGGCCTTCCATTAGTTATAAATAAGTGCAGTTAGGATCCTATCTTAAAGTACACTGACTGACTGCAGTGAGCCAACATGTATAACGTGTGTAAGGCCTGTTTCCCATTATAGATCCATTAGACACGGGCAGAATAGGTCTTTCACTGTGCTAAAGGCTTCACTAGTGCCACTGCCCTATCAAAAGGAAGGCTAGCAAGCAAACTGGGCAGTGTAAAATATATTAAATGATCTTTCCATTCTGGGTCATCTTGATTACTGAAGCTGTACTACTTACTCATCCAATATAGTTATTATTTCATACGCTATTTAATTCTGGATTTCCTTCACTTAACTCAAAGAGAGCTATGATGGTAAATAGGTTCAAACACCCCTTGGAAACATTTCTCTGTGGTCCTATCTCTAGTCAGAGTAAAGAACTGGAGACGGAACGGGGGACCCCTTAAATAATGAGATCGTTAGCTGCATAGGACGCATTCGTGTGTTGTTTTGCTCTTTCTTTCGAACCCCACAGGAGTGCTGTACTGAAAAGCAAAAAAACCAGGACAGCTCCTATCAGTGGAGATGCGTAGGTCAAGGGGCAGCACTAGCAGCCCTGGCCTAAGTGCCAGGAAATGGGGAGATAAATCCAGTGCTGAGGACTACCTGTCCCAGTTCCCAGGACTGTGCAGGTCCTTTACCCGGGAGGGCCTTGGTTTTCTAGGTTATAAATGCAATTAACACTTGCTTTTTTTTTGCCTCACAAAAATACGCACACCAATCCAGATAGGCTGAGTGGACAATCAGAACCGTGCCTCAACATGCCAAAACAACACATTGCAACTTATTGTTTACTCCATGACAGGCATTTGTCCCATGTAATCTCATTTAATCTTTACCCAACCCGAAGAGGTTGGTACAATTACTATCTTCATTTCAGAGAGCAGGAGAGTGAGTCTTAGACTAACTCACTTGTCCAAGGTTGTGAACTCTTAACGTTTAGACCCCAAATTGAAAGCTAAGGTACGTGGCTCCAAAGTCTGTGAATGTCATGACTGCCTGCGACTACGAGCCAAGGATAAACCAGCCACACAGACGTGCAGTTTCATTATTCTTATTGCAATACCCTAGAAAACGTTCTCAACTCGCCAGTGGACAAATAGATAGATGAGGAAAACATATCCTTCCCAAGCCAATATTTAAAAATTTTCAGAAATCATGACTTTTTTTTTCTTATAAACTGGTAGAAACCAGAGTTAAATTTAATTAAATAAATTTAAAGTGTCTGTTTAAATTTTTAGTTAAATAAACAAAATTTAATTACATAACTTAAATAAAAATGTGAATGTCTCAGAGTTATTTATGGTAAGCTACTGTCCTATAGTTTGGGGGGCATATCAAAGCCTTCTACGTCCTTCCCTGACGTGAAAAAAAAAAAAGAAAGAAAAATGGTAAAGTTTGTTAAGGTGTGAGAGTGGGGAAAATACACTTCTCCAGCACATAATGAAGGCGAGCCTTAGCTTCGGAAGCTTGAGTAAGAAACGAAGTTATTCAGTGGAGTACTAAAATATTGGTGTTGGCGAGTGAGACGAAATGGGTTATGAAAGCCCCGTGTTATGGGGGCAGGAGGACACTGCTTGAAGTCAGACAACATTCTGGGTCATCTTGGTTTTGCAAGGTTTTAATTGTGGAGGGGCTGACGGGGGTGAGGGTTGGAGGAGGGCAGAAAGGTTTGTCCAGGCCAAGGCAGAGGGCAGCTACACCCCCTGCAGAAAAGGCTGTGGGCCAGGGGGCCAGTTACCTACCGGAAAGCGAGCTCCCGCGATGCCCCGGAGATGTCAGACAGGTGGTCCCCTTCCAGCCCACTGCCAGCCGCGCTGGCATTGAGCCAGGCCGAGCGAGTCCGCCGCTTCTTCTTTTCCTGCTCCTTGCGCTTCCCGGGCTTGCCTTTCTTCTTCT
The DNA here is from genome assembly GCA_963924515.1 of Vespertilio murinus. Lineage (NCBI taxonomy): Eukaryota > Metazoa > Chordata > Mammalia > Chiroptera > Vespertilionidae > Vespertilio > Vespertilio murinus. Next base: position 163,123,790 of record OZ004707.1, on the reverse strand, counting down.
TGCCCGTTGTCTTCAGCGGCTGCTCTTTGTACGTCTCCACCTTGTTGGTTTCCTGAGTCAGGTACCTGCCCTCATCGTCAGACCCGAACCGGACCGGGTGGTTCTTTGTGTTGGGGGCGGGCTTGGAGTTGGGGGAAACCTCCGAGGTAGTTCTGATTTCAGCTGTGTGGATTTCTGCGATCAGGTTGTGAAGGAAGAATCGTCGCCGTAAGTCTTGGATGGACTTTCCCTTGTCATGGAGGAGCTGATGTTCAGACACGGCTCTTTTGCTGTAAGGGGGGAAAAAAGGCAGGAGAGAAAGGAAGCAGTGAAATGTTAGTTGTTGGTGGAAACCACATAGGAAGGAGGAAGAAGCTTTAGTTTTTTAGTTGCTCCCATCCAGGACACAAGCTACAGAGCAAGCTCTGCAGCAGGGAAGGGGCCAGAGTGGAAGGGCAGGTAGCAGCTGGGGCTCAGAGTACCAGCTCTGCCGCTCATGCCAGGTCTGTGACCTTGGCGAGAAAGCAAACGTTCTTGGGCCTCCTGGTCCCCTCCATTTAAAAGGAAGGGTTCAGATACAGTGATCTCTGTGCTACCTGCTCTATTTAAATATGATTCAGTTATTCTCAGAAATGGACAGAAACCACTGAACTGCTTTTTACATTTTCCAGTCGTGGTGGGGAAATCAATCCAGAAGTCCTAGCCTGGGAAATGAAAAATGAGGCTGATTTTACCTGAGTCCTTGCCCCAGGTGTGTGTGTATGTGTACCCACACACATGCATAGGAGCGCGCGCGCGCACACACACGCACACACACACACACACACACGCACACACACACCGCTCCCCCATTAAGAAAATAATCACACTGAATCTCAAAGAACAGCGAGCTGTAAGAGCAAAAGCAAACAAAGACTGAAGGATAAAGTGCGCAGTGAAGCCTGTCTAGGAAACTGCCTAACAGACCGAACTTTAACATGTTAGACTACAGGCTACCAGGAGCCTACATGTGAAGGCCAACTGTCAGAGAAAGCACGCATAATTTTCTGGAAAGTACTGGGTGGTCTCTTTAAAATGGATTTCTTTGTGTGTTTAAATGAAGTGAGATCATTTTATTTCTTCTGTGCATCTTTTTTTTTTTTTTTTAATTAGGGATTTCAGAGGGTGTTATCCTCAGTACTTAGTTTAAGAAATTCACTTTTTCTACTTGTTCTTTCTCTTGAAAGTATCTCCTCAAAGACAGAGGATGCGATTTTTCTATTTAACCAACAATCTCATAAAAACACAGTGAAAAAGAATAAACTAATTTGCTATCATCACTCCTTTTAGATGACACCCTGGCTCTTGCTTCACCGTCCACCCGTGAGTCCTCCTGTTAGTCTGTGTACATGGGATTAAACATATTATGATGCCAGCTTCCACTCTGCCTATTTATTTCTCTCACTGAGATAAACCTCTGGCCAAAGTGGTTCATTTTCAAAGGTTTCTGAGGGTATTTCACGGGGCTACATCCTGTGTACCCTTACTCTCCAGACACAGTGGCATCTGGGACCCTTATTGCCTTCACTAGTACGAGCTTCTTTACCTCCTCAAAGAAATAGGACAGGAACAAATAGCACTATCCTCCTTCTTACAGATGGGGAAGGTAAGGTTCAGGGAGAGAAAAGTACCCCACCTTTGCCTACACAGTGAAACCTGGCAGAGCCAGGGTCCCACCAATGAGTTCTTGGGATTCACAACCAGCATTGCTTTTTACCTTCCTCAACCCTTTCTCCTGCTGACGCTGCTGACGTGGATGTTGAGAAAACAAGAAAGGAAAGGCAGCGAGTGAAAAGCCTGTGGTGGGAGCCATGACAGTGGGCACGTGGGCAGCAATCTATCACTCTCCTCGAAGACCAAGCTCATCGCCCCAAGACATCAACTTTCATCACCGAAATAAAGAACTGGGATGCCTAGAGTTTGGATTTGCACTACGGGAGTGAGAGACTGTCTAGTTACACTGTGAATCAAAGATGGGTAGACCACGAGAATACACTCATTATTTCTCTGGACCTTCTAGCTAGAATGCCAGCTTCCTTGTAGTATTTCAGTGCGTGGACTGACTTTAAGCCATGAAGCCGGTGCAAAAAAAAAAGACATGACTTAATGGAAAGGAATTTAACGGGAGCCTGGCTTAAATGAGGCATGAAGGAGTCTCTCTTCCTCATTGAAGGTGCCACATGTGACTAGATTAAAATTCACTTACTTTGTGGCAATGGTTAGTATTCTGGAAACTTTTAATCTACACATTTTGAAGCTTTGGTACAATGTATTCATATCCTCTACTAACATTTTTCTTTAGAGAGTAGGACTGATATAATTGTACATTTCGTAAGCATTGCAGTTCAATAAGCATCCTTTAGCAAAATGTCACATTAAAAAGTTCTTAACCAACGCTCCTTTATAGTATTTAGAGATTTTATTTCTTTCTCGATTCCTGGCAGATATCCATCCCCTCTATATTGCTCTCCAAAATGTATAACACAACCCATTCTAGCGTAACCTGAAGCCAGAAGTTTTAATGGTTGGCCTGATCTAATCAAGCCACATTGCTCATGTCCCCTGTGACTGGCATATGTGCCCGTCATCTTGGCCAGCCTGTCGCTGTGAGTCACCGTGCCCTCCTAATTCGAGTCCTGCACTTTCCCAGGATGGTTCTCATGGGAAAAGGAGGGACCGCTCTGCCCTCCTCTCTCAGAAAAAGCCCACAATATGGCACTGCTTTGTCCCCTTTACAACAGAACATCTCTTGTGAGGCACAACACTTTTTTCTGCCTGTTAGGAGTGATTGCTAATGTATTAGAAAAAGTCAGATTTTCTCCAATGCCGAATCTGAAATGCGGTGACAGAATTTACATAGTGGCCCACAGATTTCTTATTTAAACATGTGTGAAGAATTAATTTCTGACTGGGCAAGTGCATGAGAGGATCAGGATTATAATAGTATCTTTATTCCTTAATTAAGAAATAAGGCCCATGGAATGTTCTATTTATTTTCACAATAAGATAGAAACGGAGACAAGGATAAAGGACTAGTCTGTACAAACCAGATATCCATAGGTAATGAGTAGTGCATTCAGATTAAGGAGGATTTCAATTTAGATGATTCTGAAATATTGACGTTGTAAGTATGGCCTCAATAATAGCCTGCTACTCGACATGCCTGTAAACATTACATAGCACAGTGGTTCACACGGAACTTATTACATACCTGAGCTCCAACATGGAAAAACAAGTATGTTATATTCATGGTCTCCTTTGCTTATTGTAAGAAAAACAATCATAAAAATGTGGGGGGGGAATGCCTAACCTAGATAACTCTAAATTCAGTAAAAAAAAAAAAATACAAAAAAATACAGCTGTTTTAAAGAAAAATCACCCTCAAGGGAGTTTTCAGGGAAGATTAAATTTCTAAATCATCTAGGAACTCTGGAAATAAACAGAGCGATGGAAATTCCTCTTCCAGCAGAGGAAGTAGCAGCGTGTGCCGATGCTAGGCTCCTGAAGAAGGAGTCTTGAGTTTGGGAAGAAAAGTTCTGTGGTGCAGGGAAGAGTCAGGGTTAGGGTGTTCGAGTGAAGATGACTCACCAGAAGTCCCTTCCAACCCAAATGACTCAGGCCAAAGTCATGCTTTTCATTAAGTGGAAGAGACCCAGTCTGGTTCCCCAGCAGATCAGCCAATGATGGTTTACATTTCTGAATCTTTTGGGGTTCCACCTCTACCTTAAACACAAAAAGGTTGCCACTTGCTGCGAGCCACGGTCACCTGAACAGTAACACCCAGAGACCTGACTTTTAGTTTCCAGTCCACTCATGGTCTAGCTTCACTAATGAAAGTCTTTTGGATTCACAGTTCCAGAGGTTTCACAGACCTGTATTGCCTCTTTTGCATGGCTCAGCAGACAGTGTTACTGGTGCAGTAGTAGTTTCCTCTCCTTCAAAAGTTAACCCCCTCCGTTAGAAAACCATCTACAGCGGTTTTCCTAATACTTGGTGTGAAAAGTAACTAGGAAGTAACATGGTTTGGTCCTATGTTAAAATTTCTTTCAAGAAACTAGGCTTATTTAGGATACTAGAAGACCAATGTTTTGTTTTATTGTTACTTGGCAGCAATGCCAAAATAAAGACTTGTGTTTTTTTTTTAAATACCCAAAACAAACTCTATTTGGCTATAGTAATTGGATGAAGCATCTTCATCTACTGATGATTTCAGTCTTCCATGAAAAAACATGGCCGTAATGTGATGATCTATTAGCCATTAATTATAAGAATGTTCTGTGGTAGTTTTATAACCATCTGCTGAGTGTGAGTGTTTGACTACAATATTATATTTCACCCACAAACAAAACTATAACAAGAGTCTTTGGCTGCTAAACGAGGTTTTTAAATGCGTATTTTGCAAGGTGCAACAACAACAAAAAGAGTTAAAAATAGCCTTTAGGACAATTAGCACTATTTTAATGCCGTAACTGTGGATTTAATCATGGTCCATTTACTGTTTCTCAAAAAAGAAAACAGGTATTTCTTAAACAACGTTAAAGAAAAATTGGCTGGCTTCCAACACAGTATTTCTTGGCCAAATAAATACAGTATGCTTTTTAAAAATTCACTCTTCAAAAAAAAATTCATTCTTCATCTATATTTATATATGGATTTTAAATAACAGAACTTAATACAAGTCTCAAAATGAGCAAAAAGCCTGAAGATAGTTTTCAGAAATACATCCACAAAACGTTGATTTGAAGAATACAATGCAGCTTTATCTGCAGTACAATGTTCTACACAATTTGCCTTAGGAAATTCATAATAGATTTTCATTTTGGTGCCAAGGTTCAGACATGTCTACAGTAATTTCATTTAAGGATTTTTCTGCTCGCATGATAATAGACCAAGGGCCTGTATAAAACTGTTGCCTGTTTGTACCCTTTCGGGAATTCACAAGGAAGCACCGGGAACTTGATTGTAAATATCCGATATTGATATTTTTACTGTTAGTGTAAAAGTTCCCCTTAATTCCTTCTCCAGAGGCAAACGCATCTCAGTTTTCAAACTTCATGGTTTTCTCATCCCGAGTCTGCAGTTTACAGATACCCAAAGACAGCGCTACACACATTAATGAACAGCGAGGTCCAACAGATGACAAAGATAGTGTTACTCTATCACGCTTCCATCTCTGCAGTCAGACAACATAGTAATATTTATCTGGTGTACTCAGATGCGTGATTACTTTAAAGCCAAAATTATCCTTAAGGCATCCCCAAATGAGAATGCCAAAATACAAAGTTTCCAGTCGCCAGCGCAACACCCGCAGACCTGGGGCTCCAGGTGAAAGAACCGTTAGCCATCCTTCCCCGAAGAGAAATCTCCACACCTAATACTCCTTTGGAATCAAGCACTCTAGCATTGCTGAACTCTATCAGTACGAAAGCTGGAATTGTGCCGTTGCAAAGTTGTTCCTGCATTCTTATATAATATGCCTTCCTTATGTAATGTGGTCCCGTTTTATATGCTTACATTGATGCCATTCATTGTAAAAGTGGATGCAAGGTTTTTGCTGTTCACACACCCATTGCCACCCACATTCAGCATGGACGGAGGTGCACATAGACGTATATGTGCTCCCCTGGATCCCTCGGCTTCCTCTTGGATGCCTCGGGGTCTCAAACCCTTCCCAGGTCCTGAAAGCAACTTTTTTTTCCCTTTCACTAGAGGCAGAGAATCTTTGCTTAGAGGAAACCTTATTTTTAAGAAATAAAAATAAAAAAACACAAAAAAACACCCCAGCTCCCTCTTATGGAAACTCACATAGAATTTGTCTCTTGCTTATCTTTCCTGGAGGTTCCCCAGCCTCCCGCTGGGGTTGAGGACCGGGGCTCAGTCACCAGCAGGTAGCGGGTTTTCCCCGCTCCCTAGCTAACTCCGGCGGGCGAGGAGCATCCCTGACGGCAGGGAGCCCGGGCAGCGCCCCAGCCCGGCGGCCTCCCCCCTGGCCTCCCCAGCCCTCTCTCCCGGCGCCCTGGGGAGCACGGGGCACTTACAGCCGGCGGCCGAGCTCCTCCACCGAGCGCCCGCAGGAGGGCACCGAGTAGCTCAGCAGGAACACCGCGACGACGCTCCACTGCGGTACCAGCCTCCGCAGCATCGTCTCCTCTGGGCGGGCGGGCTCTCCGGCCGGCGGGACCTGCGACGGGGTGAGAAGGGGGCCGAAGCGTCAGTCCGGGATCTCCATCTCCCCAGCTACCCCGCTCCCCCTGTGCGCTGGGTCTCAGACAGCCTCTTCCACACCAAGGGCATCTCCCAAGTTGCAAAGGAAAAGAAAAGAAAAGAAAAGAAACTTTCCCTGAAGCCTCTCAGCACTTACTTATGTAGGAATCAGCTACTCCAACTGCGCTTTTGCCAAACCACACAGGCAGAGAGGGACCAAAAAAGGGAGGTAAAAAAAAATAAAAATAAAAAAAATCAGAGGCGCTTCCTCTAAAATAATGCCCCAAATGAGATAGTTCTATGCAGGCATCAAGGATGAGCGGCGAGCGTGTTTACAGGTCTCCCATAGCAATGTCTCCTTAATCTGGCCGGCGGCGGCGCCCCTGCGGGGTTCGTGGAGCCGGGCGAGCCCCTCCCGCGGAGAGAAGCGAGCTCCCTCCTCCGAAGTCAGCTTCTTCGCGGCGAGCCAGGCCGCCCCGTTCCAGAGCCACTTGCAGGGAGACCCGCATATATACACATCGCTGTCTGTCTGCCTCCTCGGGTGGGCCGGGTGCTTCCGGAAAGCTGATTCCACACACCCCCGAGAACGAGCCTCCCGTGCGTGTGTCGTCGATGAAGGAGGGCCAGGTGGCCGCGAGGGCGGGCTAATAGCGGCGCAGGGGCGGCGGCGGCGGCGGCGGGCGGGGACGCGTGCTGGCCGGGCGGGCGGGCGGGCGGGCGGGCGGCGCAGGTTGGAGGCGAGTCCGGGAGCCGGGCGGGCGGGCGGGCGGAGGGAGGGATGTTCACACGCTCCTCCGGGGCGAACCTGCGGAGAAGTGAGCGAGTCGCACAGAGGTGGCGCCCTAGGAACGCGCGCGGGGCGAGCGGAGGGCGCGCGCGGGGCGGGGGCGGGGGTGGCGACGGGCGGCCGGAGCGGCCCCGCTGGCCGGAGCGAGCGAGCGAGGGAGCGAGCGCAGGGGAGCCCTGGGCTGGGAATGCTCTGCGAGCCAAGGAGCCGCCCGCCCGCCGGATCGCCTCCCGCCCGCCCGCCCGCCCGCCGCCCCCGACGCTGCCCCGAGCTCCGCCGAGCCCCACCCCGGAGCGCCAGCCCCGCCGCGCCGTCTCGGAGTCGGGCGGGCGGGCGGGCGGGCGCGTGGGCGGACTGGCTCTCCCCCTCCGCGTCCCGCCGCCGGCCGGCCGGCCCCGGGCTGCCCGGAGGATCGCCCCGCCGAGGTCCCCGGGGGTGTGCGCGGCGGACGGGCCCGGGCAGCCGCTGACCTCGGCGCGCCGCGCAGCCGGGGCCGCCGGGGGCGGACAGATCGGAGGAGGCCGAGCGGCCGGGAGGGTGGGAGTGGAGTGGGGGGTGGGTGCCTGGATCCTCGGCGGGGAGGTCGCGGGGCCGTGGGCCTGTGGCTTTAAAGAGCCCCAGATTCCCCCCACCCCACCCCCTTGGAAAGCTCGGGGCGCTACACGGGCGCCCTACTTGCCGGCCTTTCCTGGGACAAGTTGAGTGGGAAGAGTCGGCTAGGGAGGGGGAGATCGGGGAGATCGCCGCTTAGAAGAGGAGAGAAGACGGTTGCAGACTGCAGGTCCAGATTGCGCGCTGTGCGGCCCCGGAACAGCTGAGGACACCGGGAGCCCGTCCAGGAAAGCCGGCGCGCACGGGACCCCCCTTCTGAACGCCCCCGGAGGGAGCCTGGCCCCGGAGAGGGGAGAGCGCGCGGCCGTTCGCCCACCAAGCAGGCGTCTGGCCCACGCTTTGTTTTGGATAACCGGCTCCGTCACCCCTCATCCCCCCCGGGGATCCCCGGTTACTCAATCTAAGGCGACTCTGTCTGTGCCTCTTCAGCCCGCAGAGGCGGCGAGGCTAGCGTGTAGGTCGCGCTGCCTGGGAGAAGCGAAGGGAAAAGAGGGGGGCGCTTCCCAAAGCCATTGGGTGGGGAAGCAGGACTTCTCCGGGCGACCGGGCAGCCTCATCCGGGAAGGATGGCAGCGGATGCGGACGCCCTCCCAAGGGTTCCTACCCAAGGGTTCCTCTATCCGGTGGTTGGGAACCATCCAAGAGACGTTTGTCTTCTAGACAGACACCCTTACTGGGAGGGTTCATTACCCTCTAGAAGGCAAGAGTGACAGAGATTTCAGATCCTTAAGGCAGCCTGGCCTTTATCCAGCCTGGCCGTGAGGCTGGGGCTCCACAGACGTGCCACGGGTGGGCGAAATAGCGCCTTCTCACCGACCCTCGCTCACCTCGGTCCCTTACCCCTCCCTTTCCCAACTGCCAGCCAGTTAAAGTTTGCTGCTTAGTTTGGGTTTGGTGTGGGGGGCAACATTTCTCAGAAGCTGCTCTCTCGTTTGATTGCTTTAAACTTCATGCTTTTTTTAAAAAAAAAAAAACCCACAACACAAAACTTGGCTTCCTCCCACTTAAAAAAAAAATCGCTGGGAATTTCCACAATTTCCCTTGAAAGTTTAAGAATGTCTAAACGTTAGACCTGTTTGCATGGCATGAAAAGACAAAGTAACAGGACTAAAAGAAAAATGTCAACCTTTGAACCTCTAACACTTTCTGATTTATATGAAATTCTTTCCAGAAAGACACACAGGAACCTTAATGTGATCCTTAGATCTGAAGGGGAAATCTAAAAAAAAGTAAATCACCAATGAGCCATTTAATACTTGCAAGTTGTTTGACATTAAAGTGATAATATTTGCTTCCACAATAAAAGAGAAAGAAATGAAAAAAAATAAAGCAAAGGTACTTAAGCCAAGTTTCAAACTAGCCAGCCTTTTGAAAGTCAACCCTCCCCCAATAAAGGTTAAAACAAAGATTGAAAATATCAAATCACTTATGCTATAAGTAAATTCATTATACTCCCAGGACATTATAAAGACTGACATCAATAGACCGCTTTGATTTATGTTGCTTTTTAAAAACTAATTAAACATTGACCTCCTCCTCTCTCTCCTTTCTTTCCTCCACTCACTCTTTTGGTGTCGATGGCAAAACATCTCTCAAATATTTTTAGAATTTTCTCTCCCCCACAAAACAAGAACATATAGACACAGGAAAAGGAATTAGTCTTTATATACTCAAACACCAAAGTGTCCTCATAATTTAATACTTCACCTTTCCCTTGATTTACAGTCTCCCCTGTTCTTCTGGCCAAAGAAGGGGGGATCTTCTCAGCAGTCTCTTCCAGGAGTAATTTTGATTGTTCTTTAAAAAAGTAAAATTAAATCTTAAAAGGCGATGATGAGGAGAGCTAAGAAGCAGGTACCTCTTTTATTTTTATTTTTTAAATATATTTTATTTATTTTTTACAGAGCAGAAGAGAGAGGGATAGAGAGTCAGAAACATCGATGAGAGAGAATCATTGATCAGCTGCCTCTTGCACACCCCCTACTGGAGATGTGCTTGCAACCAGGGTACATGCACTTAACCGGAATCGAACCTGGGACCCTTCAGTCTGCAGGCCCACACTCTTATCCACTGAGCCAAACCGGTTTCCGCAAGCAGGTACCTCTTTTAAGCTGCCCTGTTAATTACTTTCAGCAGAAACTCTCCTTAATATATAGCAGGACCCCGACTTTCTGGCTTTCTGAAAAGGGTCTCGTCTGACACCACAATCTAGTTTCCAATATTACTGAGTAACCTCTATGATAATGCTGAAGACATGTGAATGCAAATGAGATGACTTCACACAGGAAGGCCTCCCTCCTCCTCCTCCTCCTCTTCCTCCTTTTCCTCTTCCCCTTCCTCTCTTCTCCTCTCCTCTCTCCTTAGGAGCAGAACAAGTGCCAATAGAAGTTGAATGTTTGCTCAGGCCTTGCTATCACATAAATGTTCTTTAGCAAATAGGAGGATTTGAAGGCCTGTCTTTCATCTGAAGTATTCCATGTGAAGACAGTTTAGCATTATGAGAATTGCACTTACATGAAAGAGTCCAATTTTAAGAAAGATTTTTCTAAAAATATAAGTGCACCTTTATACTTCATGTTTAAATAACTGGTTGATGTATATCTCCATGGATATCTCCTCTTGTAATTTAGAAGAAAAAGAAGCATTTATGTTTAGCTTTTTCATCTTTCTTCCTTTTTTCCTCCTCAGTCCAAACAACAAGGAAACAAACATGCAAATCAGAAAAGTATCTCTAGCTCTTTAAACAGTGCACCTGGGCTTAGAAATTCCCTTATCTTCTTACCAATAAGCATCCAGATTTACTAGTAACATTTGCCAATCTGTAGCTCCAGGCTCTCTCTCTTAAATCCTCTGAAACCAAACAGCTAAATCCATCCCTTCTCTACCCCAACCTTTTTCTTTGTGTACATAGAGAAGTTCGCATAATTAGCTCAAGTAAAGTTATCTTTTGATTCCCTTACATTAAATTCCAAGTCACTTACTTGCCTGGACTGAGACTTGAGGGGAGGCCGTTGCCAGCAGACACCAAGGTTGAGCAAAAAAAAAAGGGGGGATGCCATACCCTGAAATCCCGAGTAGGGGTAGGAAAGGGTGTGTTCCTTCGTTACATCTCTGTCTTTAGATGAGGATAAGACTGAGAGAGGGTCTCCCTTTTCTGGGAACAGGACTCGCTGCTGACATCTGGAGACACTGCCTCCGGGAGAAGCCCTAGACGTGCATCAGTCTCATTGGGAAAATGGGTCCCACCCCAGCCTCAACCTCCCCCACTTCCTGGGCAATGTTCAGCTTTCCCATGACAGGACCAGGCGCCCAGCAGTGAGGTGGTTCTCCTAGGGACCTAAGCTAAGGTGAGGTGAGAAGGTCTTTAGGAATTAGGGAGACCACTTTTCCAAGGTCCACCAACGTTTGAAGAATAGTCTTGTCTTCTGGCCAGGGACTGTGTGTGTGCGTGTGTGTGTGTGTGTGTGTGTGTGTGTGTGTGTGTGTGTAAGAGAGAAGAAATGGATGTGTAGCACATGAGTCCTGATTTCCTGGACTGATGCCTGCCTGATGCCCTTGGCTGGGCCCAGCTCTTGGCTTCCTGAGGTAGGCAGCTCTGTACTTGCTCGAGACCACAGGGAGAGTTTCAGGTCCCACCTGGCTCAGAGGACAACGTGTCAACCTGAAACCGATCCCTGCGGTGCCACACTGCCCTCCGGGCTGACGCCCAGCTCCCGGTGAGGGGAATGGTCCTTTCTTACAGTTTGAGCCCTGGCTGTCTGGAAGGCAATGCCCCCAGAGCTGCTAGGACCTGGAGAACTGTTACCTCCCTAACACCATTCACCCCAGTGCAAAACGTGCCAATTTACATTCATTCTGTCCCCAAGGCAGACTAGGATGCCATCCCCAGGTTAGGATGCCCATCCTTTCACACAGAGAGGCATCCAAACACTTTAGAGAGGGCGTTGTGTCGATTTCGCTCTGAGCTCCTGATTGTGGTGCCTGCGGGGGCCCTGCCTGCCGCTCATCCAGGGATTTGGTCAGAAATAAGGCCGCGGGGAAACCTGCATGCTCCCTCCCGTTGTGGCAGGAAGGGGAGGAGCGTGTCTTCTCCGGCTTTTGGTGAGGCTTGAGGGCGACAGGATGATCTTTATCAGCCTTCCAGCTCCCGCTACAGGCTTGGGTCGCCCTTTGGGGATACGATCCCCAACAAAGACTCGGGCTTGACGCCTGGGGGACCTTTGGAGGGTGTAGCTACACCCTCCCCTCCTCCCTCCCCCCCCCCCCAGACTTTTTCCCTTAGGAATCTGGAGCCCTGATTGCAGATTGCTGCACACAATCCGCTCTGTCCCCAGGGAATGACCATTCCCTTCCCCCAGGTTGAGTGCTTGGTTTGAATGCCACGGAGTCAGAGTCTCGGGAGGGGCTCCGCTTCTGGCTGCAAGCAAAGGAAGCTTCGGGAACAGTGTGACCTGAGACAGGGTCCGAGGGCCCCCCGTGGACTTCCTCCCAGGGGGGCTCTCCCCCTCTCGTTTCTCTCCTGGCCAATTGGTGACTCCAATGTGACTTACGCCCCTGGGAGACTTATGATCAAGTCCCAGTGGGATGGGGGGGGGTGGGGGGAGAGAAGTGTGGGGCAGATGCCCTACCCTCAGCCCAGACCTGTCCCTGCAGGGCGGGGGGGGGGAGGGGAGGAAGGGGGTGCAAGGATGGTCTCTCCTCCCTGAGCCCAGGGGCTCCTCCCCCTAGCCCGCCTCCCGTGCAGCCCGTGCAGCTCGGCACTGAGCTGCGGAAGCCCCGTCTGTTTTACTTCATTTAACAGAATTCAGCGAAGCCAAGGCGGGGTGACAGGCGAGCAAAGGAAATTAAGGAGCACGAGACAAATTTCTCTCTGCGAACTCTCCACGTCTGATTCTGAGGAGGCGGTGGCACTTTAAAGGAGACGCTTACGTATTAATTTCTGAAGTCCGCTCTCCGTGGAGCTGCTGGGTGGGAGGCTGCAGTGGGCCCTCGGGGGAGGTAAAGGCGGTGGAACACAGGGCGTTTCTCCAGGGCATGCAAAGCAACCTCGCCGGTGGCTCCCCTGGAGTTTGCAAACCGCGCCGGGTTGGCTGGGGGAAGCTAGTGAGCTGTCCATGGTGGTTAAGTCTCCTAGACGTGCCGCTCCGGCTGTCCTGGGAGGCGCACCCCCCACCCCCACGCTGGGGCCCCCCAAACCCTGCAGCCCAAGCCTGCCACAGCAAGAAGAAGCTGGGCGCGCTGGGCCCCGGGCTGGAGGTGTTCATTTGCCCAACTCCGGGATTCGCCCTTGCAGAGACAGAATTCTCAAGAGAGGAGGGGAAAAACCTCCAAATTCTGGGTTTCCTATTAGGTCCTTCCTGAAGGTGTCCTTACCTCTCCCCGCCCCATCAAGCCACATCTCACCTGCTGTAAGAAACACCTGCCAATCCACTCGCCTGCCTCCCTTCCCTGCCTAAGGCTCTCTCCTGTAAAGAGGGAGAAGTCAGTTGATCTTATCATAGTTGTTAAAAGCCAATTATCATAGCGACCCCATGGGGACACATGGCATCTCTGTGGTAATGTCCATCCACCCACTCATACTGAGCGGGACTCTGCTGCTGGGAGATTGTCAGGGGACTCGGAGGTTCTGGTCAGTTCCTCTCCTAGGAATTGTTGGGGATCTTTGAAGAATATTATTGTTCGTAAGGGCAACATCTTCATTGTTTACCAGAGCTCTGAGCAGTGTCTGATTGCCACTCCCAGCAAAGGAAGAAACAAAGAAATTGCCATGTAATATTGTGATACCCGTGTTTCCATGAAAATAAGGCATCCTCCGAAAATAAGACCTACTTCATGGAAACATAAGACATCCCCTGAAAATAAGACCTACCGCATCTTTGGGAGCAAAAATTAATATAAGACACTGTCTTATTTTTTGGGAAACAGGGTAGTATAAGGTCCCATCTCTAATACTTGTGACGTACTGTTATGGCGGAGAGAAGTGTGGGGCAGATGAAGAAATCTTCATGGATTTAATTAAGCTCTTTTATATATTTAGGGCAAATAATGTGTTGCTTTTTAAATGATCACATTTTACCTTTTTTGTCTTTTATTTCCCCTCTACTTCTCTCCATTAAAGATATTATCTCTATGTGAATAACGAATTTCCTTAAATACTACAAAAGCTACAAAATGCCTTTATTTATGGGAGCATATCTAATTAACATCCAGTATATAACAGAAACTTTTACCCTTTCTTTTTATAGTGGTGGTGTACTTTAAAAAGTGTGTGTGTGTGTGTGTGTGTGTGTGTGTGTGTGTGTGTGCAGGTGAGCACACACGCTTATAGACAACTTTGAGAATGCCTGATGTAAAATAGAAAGTGTTATGACTCAATAATTTTTCATAGCTTTTCTCGCTCTCAATTTCAGGGCCTATAAAATAAAAATAATTAATGGGGCAAAATGGAATATTTCTACATACTCTTCCAAATATTTTCAATAAAACTGATATAAAACATTTTTACTTTCCCTCTATTTATATACAATTAACAAAATGAGGCTTGAATGTGTACCCAGTTCCCTGAAAAGTATGAAGTAAGCCAGCATAATAATGTTTTATTATTGTTTTTATATATTTTGTAACTTAGACATTTAGTTTTGTTGTATGAATTCTTTACTCCCCTTTCTATGAAAGAATAAAAATAATACAATAGAAACAGACTTTATTCTTTTACCTGCTTATATACTTTAGAAAGCAACCCCCACCCCCTTGATAGCTTAGCATTTCCCACAATCCCTGGTGATATGAACTGAAAAATTTCCCTTCAAAGTTAATCTATTTTTTTTCAATTATTTAAAAAAATAGTTTTCCCCAACAGTATATTTATTAGATTTTAAAGACTTAATTATTTTATCAATTAAATACAATACATTGATTGGGGAGGGTATTAATCCTTACTAGACTATTTTTTTTTGCTTTTTAAGAGGTAAGCATTCAATTGGTATAAACAAAAAATTCATCTGTCTCTTGTTTGCAAATATGCTTATTAAATTCCCAATGTGCTCAACACTGCTGTGAGCCCAGAGTAGATCTTCTGAAATATATATATATATATATATATATATATATATATATATATATATTCAAATTGAATTGCAGTTATTTCTATCTGCCTCCTGACTTTTAGGAAATGAAGGCATATTTTTAACCATTTTAGATCTGTTTTCAAAATCCCTAAGTAAGGCTCCTTGATCTGGAAAAGTTTCATAAAGTATATATTTTTTCTTCTCTTTTTTCTTTTTTTAATTATAGTTGACAATCAATATTACTTTCTATTTTCATTATGTGTTGTATTATGCTAATTGGTTTGTGGATATTGAACCAATCTTGCATCTCAGGAATAATCCCACTGATCATGGTGTATGATATTTTTAATGTATTGATGAATTTGATTTGGTAGTATTTCATTGAACATTCTTGCATCTATGTTCATCAAAGACATTGGCCTATAATTTACTTTTTTCTGTGATGTCTTTGTTTGGTTTTTGAAATCAGGATAATACTGGCCTTGTAAAATGAGCTTGGGAATCTATCCCTCTTCTTGAATCTTTTGGAACAGTTTGAGAAGCATAAGTGCTAATTCTTTGCATCTTTGTAAAAAATTGAACTGTAAAGCCATCTGATCTAGGACTTTTGCTTGTTGGCAGTTTTTTAAATTACTGATTTGATTTTATATAATTTAGAGAGATTCCTTTCCCAGCCTTGTTGTAGATTTTTTTGTTTCTTCTTGACTTAGTCTTAAAAGATTATTTCTGGGGATTTATCCATTTCTTCCATATTGTTCAATTTGCTGGCATAAATTGTTAGTAGTATTTTCTTATAATTATTTGTATTTATGTGGTGTCAGTTGACACTTCTCATTCATATCTGGTTTAACTTATTTGGGTCCTATTTTTTTCTTGGCGAGTCTGGAGAAAGGTTTATTAATTTTGTTTATCTTTTCAAAGAACCAGCTCTTGGTTTCATTGATCTTTTGCATTTTCTTTTTACTCTATTTTATTTATTTCTGTTCTGATCTTTAGTATTTCCTTCTTATTACTTTGGTCTTTGTCTGTTTTTCTTTTCTTAGTTCCTTTAGTGTAAGGTTATATTGTTGATTTGAGCTTTTCTTTGTTTTTTGAGGTAGGCCTGTATTGCTACAAATTTCCCTGTTAGGACTGCTTTTGCTGTGTCCCCAAAGTTTTGAGTTCTTGTGTTTTTATTTTCATTTGTTTCAAAGTATCATTTCTTCCTTGATTTCATTGTTAATCCAATCATTGTTTAGTTGCATGATATTTAGTGTCCATGTATTTGTTTTTTTTCTTATAATTGATTTATAGTTTCATAGCATTGTGATTCAAGAAGATGCTTGATAAAATTTCAATCTTCAATATTTCATGTGCTTTTGAAAAAAAAGTATATTCTGTTGCTTTTGAATTTCTCTATACCTGGGTATGTAACTCTGACAGGGAATCACATCTCCCTCTTGGTTTATGAGTCAACATTCAACCACTGTGCCACACTGGCTGGGTGTGGGTTCTGTTTTCTTATTTATTCAGCAACTCTAGTCTTTTGATTGGGGCATTTAATCCACTTATATGATAGATAGTAACCCCAGTTACTGCCATTTTATTATTCATATTTATGTGTATGTGCATTGTGTTTTCTTTTCTCCTTCTCAAAAACATCCCTTTAACATTTCTTGTAATACTGGTTTGGATTTCAGGTTTTTCTTTGCTGGCAAGCTCTTTATCTTATCTTTGATTCTAAATTACAGCCTTCCTGGGTAGAATAGTCTTGGTTGTAGGTCCTTGCTTTTTATCATTGTGAGTATTTTGTGCCAATCTCTTCTGGCCTGCAAAGTTCCTGTTAAGAAGTCAGTTGACAGTCTTATGAGAGCCCCCTTGTAGATAACTAACTGCTTTTCTCTTGCTGCTTTAAATTTTTTTAATCTTTATTACAGATGTTCCCTCCCACCCCCACACTGACTCCCTTCACCCCTACCCCCAACCCCATCCAAGCCTTCACCACATTATTGTCTGTGTCTATAGGTTATTCATATATGCATATAAGTTCTTTGGTTAATCTCTTTCCATCCATCTCTTCCTTCTTTCTGAGATTTATCAGTCTGTTCCATGTTTCTATGTCTCTGGATCTATTTTGTTCATCAGTTTAGTTTGTTCATTAGATTTCATATATGAGTGAGATCCTGTGAGACTTGTCTTGTCTGTGGCTTATTTTGCTTGGCTTAATACTCTCCAAGTCCCTCTCTTGCTGCTTTTAAGTTCTCTCTTTGTCTGTAACCTTTGACATTATATTTATGATGTATCTTGGTGTGACCTTCTTTGGAATCATCTTCTTTGGGATTCTCTGTGCTTCTTTTACTTGTATGTCTGTTTTGTTTGCCAGGAAATGGAGGTTTTCCCTTATTCTCTTTCTTTTCATAGTGGTATACCTATGATGCGAAAGTTGATATGCTTCATGTTGTTCCAAAGGTATCTTAAATTGTCTTTATTTAATTTTTCTTTTTGTTATTCTGTTTGGGTGTTTTCTGCTAACTTGTCTTCCAAATTGCTGATTTGATCCTCTGCTTCATCTAATTTACAGCTGATTCCTTACAGTGTACTAGAGGTCCGGTGCACGAGATTCATGCACTGTGGGGTGGGGATCCCCTCAGCCTGACCTGTGCCCTTTAGTAGCCGTCAGGCAGACATCCTTAGTGCTGCCATGGGGGTGGGAAAGGATCCCAGCACCACTGCTGCACTCGCCAGCCAGGAGCCTGGCTTCTGGTTTCTGTGTTGAGCATCTGCCCCCTGGTGGTCAGTGTGCTATTTAGTTGATTTGCATGTTAGCCTTTTATTATATAGGATTCTTCATCTCAGGTATTCTTCTGGTTCTTTCTCGTGTTTCCTATTTGATTTTTTTAAATGTTTACCATCTTTGTTGACATTTGCACTGAGTTGATGTAATCTTCCTCTAAGTGTTCATTAAGGATCCTTATAACCAGTATTTCCAACTCTGCATCTGGTAGATTGCTTGCCTCTATTTTGTTTAGTTCTTAGAGTTTTCTTCTGCTCTTTCAGTTGGGACATGTTTCTTTATCTCCTCATTTTGGTTGCCTCTCTGTTTCTATGTATTAGGTAGATCTGCTCCATCTCCTGATCTTGGCAGGGTAGCCTTATGCAACAGGTGTCATATGTAGCCCAGTAAGATAGTCTCCTTGGTCACTTGAATCAGGTGCTTCAGGAGTGTCCCGTGTGTAGGTTGTGTGTGCCCTTATGTTGTAGTTGAATCTTGGTTGCTCTTGGCACTCTACTGGGTGGGGTTGACCCTCAGGCTGACTGGCTGTGAGGACTAGCCATAACCCCAGAGAGTGGGATTTGCCCCAGTGGGGCTCCGATGCCTGCTGAGATCATTCTTTCAATGGGCCATTTGTGAAGCTAATCAGGTGTTGCTATGTTTTGGTCTGAAGCCTAATACTTGGTGTGTTGGTTTGGGGGCCTCTTAAAAGGGGCTCTGGTGCAGGCCAAGGTCAGCCATTGCCTAGACCTGGGGCCACTTGGTAGGAGTTACAAAGTATCTGTGGTTGATAGCTGCCTATGCTGGGCATAGAGACACACGAGAGAGGTCTAGCTTGGGCCTAAAGCTGGCTGTCACCAGCACTGGGCTTGGGGCTACTGAGCAAGAGTCATAGGGCACTGTGAGGCCAGCCACCTTTTGCCTAAGCCTTCAAACTTGTAGAGTTTTTAAGAAAGTTTTTAAGAAAGTGGCATGGGCCAGTTGCATGCGAGGCACAGCTGCTGAAAGAGCCAAGGTTGGCGCACATGTTGGGAATTACAGGATCTCAAGGAGGCCAGCAGTGTTCAACAAATAAATGCAGAATCATATTTGGCATCTGGCTGTGCCTACGGGCTATGCAGGGGGAAGACTCAACACAGAGGCAATGGCAGCTGTCCCTCTAGCCCTTCCCTGGCGGTCATATAACTCAGCATCTACCCACATATCTCTGGTGCCTTTTGAGCTGCTGTTTTTTTTTTTTTTTTTTTTCACTGAAGCTTAGCATGAGTGTTTGTGATCTAGCAAGTCTGTGTTCGGACGCTTTAAGAGGACATCTGGGTTTCCAGTAGCCCTCTTCACTGGGAGAGTAGTCCCACTGATTCTCACAGCCAGCTATCATGGGGATTCCTCTTCCTGGTCCAGGAGCTCTGGCCTGGGGATCCCAGTGTGGGATTGAGACCCCTCACATCTCAGGGGTACCTCTGCAGCCCAGAAATCATCCTGATTCTCAACCCCCACAAGGGTGTGTGGGACAATCTGTTTTGTAGCTCTGCCCTTCCTATTAGTCTTGACATGGCTTCCTCTTTATATTGTAGGATTATCACTTAGCTAGTCTTCAGATGGTTCTCCAGGTTGATTGTTCTTTAAGTTAGTTGTAATCTTTATATGGTCTTAGGAGAAGGCAAGCACAGTGTTTACCTACCCCTCCATCTTGACCAGAAAAATAAAGCATGTTCTTTTAAAAATTGTGGTGGATTTGAGTGGCATATGTGTCTCATTTAGCTTCAAAATTTGTTCTGTTCTTAATGCTTGCTATATGGTTATTATATGTTTTCCTGAAGATATTTCTCCCTTCATTTAATTTGCTTTTTATTATGAAAAAAAGGGGGACAAAAGGGGAATGTGTACTCCTGATGCATCATAATTTATTGAGATCAATCATTCTGTGGGAGTACTTATATGGAAAAAATGTAAATTGACCTTAGCAGAATTTTGTTACATTTTGCTTTTACTTCTCACCCTGCTAAGCTGTTAATTATACACATATCTGCCAAGATACTTTTAATGGTTAAAAAAAGGAAGCCACTATTTGTGGAGAAAATAAATTTTTTTTGTCCTATAAACACAGGTCACATTCTTTGTAAAGCTGTTGTTAATAGGCAAAAATGTACATGTCTGTAGCAGTTAAATTGTTATTTAAAAGACCTCTGATGGCCTTAAATGGAGCAGCAACTTAAATGTGGTTGATATGGCTCCCCAAAAACCCTCATTTTAAAAGAGTTTCATTGTAAAGGTGCACCAGGATGTACTTTTAGGTCTATAATACACAGTCTGGGCATCATAACCACATACTTCCCTCATCTCCTTCCAACCCTGGTGTGGTAAAACCAGAGAGACACAGGATCAAGGCGAGTCTGAGGATTTGCAGGGAAAGGGCTGTGTAAGTACAGTGAGTACAGATCTTAAAGATCTTCCCCAGACTTCTAAACAGTTGAGAAGGTAGCTTGTTTGCTAAGTAGAGCAAAGTGTCTCCAGGTCTATCACTGGAACTGCTGACATAATTAATGATTTCATTCAGAGCCTGAAAGAAGGTACTTGTATTCCCCCTGGCATAAGCAGGCCGAGTTCATGTCCAAATTCTAATACTTCGGGTTGATTTTAGCGAAGAAGACTGTTGGTCCTCTTGTTGCACACCCAGAACTTGGAAGCCAAATATTATATTAGGCTATGATACTTCCCAGCCTTGAGGAGGTTGACATGTCCTAAATATATAAACAGCCACCACTATCTAAAGATGGATTACATCTTGGTGAGAAATTCATTATTCCCGGGTCAAACTAGGAAAAACTAAAAACCATAGAACACCCTCCCCTCACCACCAAACACATATAAAACTATTTAAAAAAAATTGTGATTTTCCACTAAGCATATATGCAAATTTTTCTTGTCCCATTTTACACTGTGAGGCTCATGGCAATTCTTGAAAATTAATTATGGTACCAGAAAGACTTTAATAACATTTCTGCTAAAAATAAGCTGGAGGCAGAGCAGTGCCCTGAATTCATGATTGCTTACATCTGGTTTCCATTTCTGTGGATTTCATTTGGTTCTCAGAGAGTTCATTCACAGCCATCACAGGTTTAGTTTCCTGTTCTCCGATGGGAGAACTTGTCTTGATGACCCATGTATTTTTCATCTGAATGCTGTACTTTTCTGCGTTAGAAGATTTGGAAAGGGATAATGAAAAATACATCAGGTCCAAACAAAAAATCCAAGCAAACCCAAACCTGAACATCTTTCATTACTTGACTTTTTCAGGATCTGGTGGCACATAACAACGAGGAAATCACTTCATCTAGACCCTTATAAAATGAAGTGGGAGAAAAAAAATAGAAGACAGAAAAAGGAAAGAAAGAAGGGAAGAAAGGGAGGGAGAAGGAATTAAAGGAAGTACTTTTTTGTCAATAAGAAGTCCCATGCCCACCCCATCACACTTCCTATTGCCCAAAAGACATAGGAAGGTATTGTTCTATTTTTCTTTCTAACATGTTAACTTTCAGAACTTTTTTTGAAGAAGGGGCTGAGCTATACTGGCTGCTGATTGAAAACAATATCTTAAATGTCTCACATTTAAGGAAAAAGATGTCATTGAGCCCGACTTCCTGATGATCTGGACCTGAATAGATTCTAGAGTACAACTCTAGTTTATAAACAATCTTACCTAATATATATATAATCTAAAACTTCCCAGTTGTTCTCCTCTGTGTATGCAATACCTACCCCCTTTTGAGATGAGTGTTTTATCTAAATTTCTATCTAGTTTATACTCCAAAGTTTCACGAAAGCTATTTTTTTCACATTACCATATGATTTCCCTAAAATTACTTTCTGTTGATATACTAGAAATCAAGCCTCCAAAATATCCCAGATGCTATCAACATTCAAAACAATAATTACAAATATTATTGCGCTCCTATGTCGAGGACTGTGATGACTTTGAATAGTATTATTTCATTGACAACAGATTGCTTCTCATTTTTACAACTAGAGTAAATCACTACTAGAAATGGGATAGGAATTCAGTTTTGTCTGATACTACATTGCCAATCTAGTATGTTGCAGGCTCCAGCTGCCACATTTCACACCCATTGGTCTGTTATGGTTGATGTGGCTGACATGACAGGCTAGATAACTGCTGTCTTCTCTCACCATCCATGTGGGTTCCCAAAAGCTATGCGCTTAGTTACAGAGGTTGAGAAGAATCATCAAGGATTATTGAAATGCTGAGCATCCTCACTAGAAAACAAACCATGGAGTATCTAACTCTACAGAGCAAAATAAAAAGAGGAGCATTCTCTTTTCTGCTGATTTCATGATCTTATTACCTCACTACAAAAATAGTCCCAGAATCAACTTCACCTGATAATCTTATGTCAATGTTTATTGAGATTCCACACTTTGCTTTTTTAATGGATGAAGTTCTATTCTTGGAACTTTACAGGAAGACAGATGCATTGGATTATGCTCTAATGCCCATAAACGTACATATCAGACCAGTATTTTCCCCTTTCTTTCAAAATTACAGTTGAACCTATCCATCTCAGCCTTTTCTTTTCTTTCTTTCTTTTTTTTAAATCCTCATCCGTGGATATTTTTCCATTGATTTTTAGAGAAAGTGGAAGAGAAAGGAAAAGATAGAGGTGTGAGAGAAACACATTGATTGGTTGCCTCCTGCACGGGACCCCTGATCAGGACTTGGACCGGGCTGGAGCCTGCAACCTGCACCCTCAGTATTTGCCCTTGACCAGAATCGAACCTGGGTCCCTTTGGTCCATAGGGCAATGCTCTACCCACTTAGTCAAACTGGCTAGGGCTCCATCTCAGCTTTTCTTAACGGCCACAGCATATTTCTGAGCAAGTCATGTTAAAAGTATTTAGGAAAGTTGCTATCTATCAGTTATACTTTCATTTAAGCAATTGATTACTCACTTTGTCTAAGCTCTGAATTTTTTTTAAAAGGACATACACTGTGATTATATTTTTTCTTTTATTGCTTGGGTTACATTTTTAAACTTTTTTTTGGTAATATACTTAAAATCTTTGAAATGAGCAGGAAAAAAATACTCTGGTATGCAGTTGAGATATAGTATCAGGGCTATTTCCAAAGAACATAAAAGTCTGTTTATTTTTTTCATTCAGTTATTCAACAGATATTTCTTGAATGAGTACTAGGCTGGATAACTGTCTGTGCTAGGTTGCTGGGGTTACACTGATGAGGCAGAATGCACAGTCCCTTCAAAACTATGACTGAAGCCCTGGCCAGCAATCTCAGTGGTTAGAGCATTGGGCTAGTACACTGAAGGATTGTAGGTATGATTCCTGGTCAAGGGTGTGTACCTGGATTTCAGGTTCAACTCCCGGTCCTGTCAGGGCACGTGGGGGAGCCAACCATCTGATGTGTCTCTCTTACATTGATGTTTCTCTTTCTCTCCCTCCCTCCCTTCCACTTTCTCTCTAAAAAAAATCAATGGAAAAAATATCCTCAGGAGAGGATTAACAACAAAACCCCCCCAAAGCAAAACTGTTTACTAATTCTAGTTTACTAAGTATTTGATTAACTTTTTAAAAAATAAATTACTGAATTTTGGCATAATAAATACTTTACTAATGTCATTTTAGTCTGACTCCACTCCCCTGGAATGAATGCAAATTCTGTAAAGGCCAAGATTTTTTTTCTTTTTTTGTTGTACCTCCAGAACCTAGAGCAGTGCTTGGCACATGGTAGAAAGATAAATATCTTGAAGAATGAAAGAATTAGGGAAGATTAAGAGGTACAAACACTTTCTCTCAATATACATCCTGGTACATGTACATATATGCATATTTCTTTGATAAGACAGATTCCTACCCTGAGTTGGCAATTTTCTTCATGATTGCCACACACTTATTATTCTGTTATATCAATAAACTAAAGGATTACTGATAAATGGAAATAATGTCAGTTTAAACATGATAATCTTTTAAAATATCATATGTAATAATAAGTTAGACTTGCCCAGAAATGAATTATTTTTATTATCAAAGGCAGGTCCTATTTTCATTCCTGTGTGCTTTCATTTTACCTCCCAATCTATAACACAATTTGAATAGGCCCTATTATCAGATCATGCAGCCAAAGTAGAGAATGTTATTTCACCACACCCCAGCCAGAATTCTTGCTAATGAGAAAGGCTGGCTATTCTGCTTTAGGTGGTTCCATTATAGCCAAATTGTTAATCAAAGCTTTGCGTAGGTAGAATCTCTTTTTTTTTTCTTACAATAAGTAAATTTTATTGTCATGGCAGATGAGTTGGGCAGAATAATATCATACCTGAATCAGTTCTCCACCCCTTTCCCTAACTGCCACATTCAATTGTATAATAATGCCTATGAATGCATTTTTCAGTTACTTTTTGGAAACCACATTTTCCCCTCAAATGACCTGTTGTAGCTGTGGTTTAAGTGTTACATTTTCCTTACAATAGCTCTGAGCAATAGCCTTCTACTTCACCGTGGAGTTATGAGCTTAATATATTTGCTATGTTAATTCAAAAGAATGCAGAGATATATTAAAAACCTAAAATAAATCTGATCTACAAATCCCCTCATTTATAATCCTATATATTACCTTTTATTGCAGTTTAAGACACCTGTGACTACATGAAACCTATTGAGTTCTTTTTCATTTCTTTCAAGAAAGGTTATTGCATAGCCCAATAGGTTAAAACTTAAAATGCAAGCAACATTATATTGCCTATTAAAAACACATCATTGGATAGGACTTGAAAGTCATAGTTGCTGCCTTGTTTAGTCATCATAGATCTTGGCGTAGAGTTCTTGGCAGGAAGAGTGTTTGAATGGGGCCTATCTCAAGCTCTAATAGAAGCTTCTGGAAGAATAAAAGTTGGCAACATTTTTGGCAGAGGGCCAAGGGTAGTGGAAACTACTTTCATGTTACAAAATGGATATCATAGAGAAGCATGACCTTAAAAGTTGCTTTTAAATGGGACATTGGGCCACCCTGTGTTTAACAGGGTGCCATGTTCTTGATTTAAAGGGTGAAGTTCAAATAATGAGAGCATTAGTGAATATATAAATAGTGAAAATCAGGGGAAAGTTGAGTGCTTTAACAGTTTCAACAGGAGAATATTCCCTGGTGTCATTCAGTTAGCCTTCAGCACATTGTACTTTCCAAGTCTCTTTGGGAATATTACTCATTCATTAGGTTCTTGCAAATGCTCCACAAAGAAGCATCATTGTGATCTTAAACTAAAGCTAAGAGAAGGTAATGTCGTAGGCTCCATATAAAGGATGTAATGCCTGAATTGCAACCTGTTGGCTTCCATTTTTTGCTATATTTGTTTAGGTAGTGAAGACTATACTTACACATATTTTGTCATGAATATATAGTGGCACTGTGGATAATGGAAAGAATGAGACACAACCTAGATTTCAGTCCAGACTCTTCCTTTTACCAGCTAATTTTATAAACTTTCAAGAGGCACAGAGCTTCTCAGAATCAGAGTTTGTTTAGCTGTGAAATGGGGATAGCATTAGCACGTACTTCACGGGGCTGTCATAGGATCAAATGAAATAACACAGATGAAGTTACTTTATAAGATGCAAAGCCTTATTGAGATATTTCATCAACTGTGTATATTATATTTGACCATTATTCTATATATTAATACATAGCTCTTAATCTAAATCATTCCTCTCTGGGCATTCAGTGAGCATGTGAGAGCACATTGGGACAATGAAAATGACCTTAAGATTGGGAATTTTTGTTTGTTTTTTTACTCTCTCAGCATGAATTTCATATTGAATATATTTTAAATAAGGAATTAGTAACAGGGGTAGGTCATTTTCACTAGCTGCTATTACCTGAGTATCTTTGTTTGGATAGCTGTTAGCTGTGGCTATTACAATCCCCATGGCATCCTATGAATCAGCAATGTTCATTTTTTGGGAAGAGTCAGTTTGACCCTTTGGGTAATCATGGTATCTAAGAATTTCTCAGACATAACAACAAACTTCGAGGCTGACGTCAGAATAGAGAGATAACAATTGGAAATCAAGAAAGAAGAACTAAAGGGCATGCAACAGTATATTCAGCAAGTACACGGCCTTAAGAAAAGGGGGAAACCTAAACTTTTAAACTGGGGATATTAAAGAAGAGAACAGGGGACTAAAGGGAAAAGGGGGAACGTTTCATTTAAACTGTTTGTGTTAACATGTGTCTGGGCATGCTGAAAGTTTCATCTTCCCTCCTAGGGGATTTTTCAGCCCACTCATTTTTAGTAAGGATCCATCTGATGGGAAAAGCTGAAAGGACATGGATTGATAAGTTCCAATCAAAGTCTGAATTTTTCCACACACTGCTTGTCTGAATTAGGGACTGTAATTTTTCCTCGCCTAAGCCTGTACCTTAAAGAGCATTAAAATTCTTGCTTGAAAAGTCCGTGCTTCTGGGTGATACGTGTGATTGGAGTCCCGGAGAGGAAAGTAGCCTAAACTCAGAGGAACTTCGCTAATGCACACAGGTTGGATGTGGCCCACACCTAACTTGGAGTCTGAACTCTGTCATAAAGATTTCTGGTAGGACTGGAAAGACTTAATGAGATTAAAAATTCAATTCATTATGTATTTTCTGGCTTGATTCTGTGAGGTTTTTTTCCCATAAGATATATAAAAATGAAAAAGACACTATCTATTCGCTGTGCGTGTTGGAGGTGGGGAGGAGGGGATTGGACCTGTATGAAATCATATGCCATGTTATTTCTTCAAAAAGAAATAAAGGACATCAACAGCCTCAACTTCCTTTGATGGCATCAGGCTTCTGAGGGAGTAGCAAAGAGCCCATTGCTGTAGCACAATGATGCTCATTCCAAAAGAGGAGGGCAGATACGAGTATCCTTTCATCAGTAATGATTAGTGTGTTCCCTCTCTAAGAAAAAAATCATATTTTAGAGATCACTTATTTAGTAGTTACTGTTGGTTACTTAATATCATTTTTAAACATTCTTTCTCCTTCCTAATAGGACCCAAATTTTGTTCAGGCAACTACCCTTCTCTGTGTGACCATATTCTATAAGGGTAGGCGGGCCCGACCCCTGACTCTCAGCCCTGGCGGTGGGTCCTGGATGATCTAAACAATCATGGAGATCTTATCCCTTTGCCAGTGATTGAGTAGGTATAGACATGTGATCTAATTCTATTCAATAAAGTCTTTTTATAAAATCTTTATTGTTGAAAATATTACATTTGCCCTCCCCCCATTGACCTCTTCTAGCCCACTCCTATCCCAAAACCCAGGCCTTCATCACCCTATTGTCTGTGTCCATGGGTTATGCATATATGCATACAAGTTCTTTGGTTGATCTCTTCCCACCCACCCTCCCCGCCTTCCTTCTGAGATTCAACTGTCTGTTCCATGCTTCTTTGTCTCTAGATCTATTTTGTTCATCAGTTTATTTTATTTTAAACTGCCTTACCTAGTGTGAAACAGCGAAAGTCCAAAGAAGCTAAAATTACATCTTTTGCTTCTCCTTTCTAAGACTTCTTATTATAACCTCTCAGTAAAGTACTTTGAATATGCACCATAGTCTCATGTGTTAGGCTGGTAGAAACTGCAGGACAGGTGGCTAGGGGTTGAGGTATTTGCTCCATTTTATGGTCTTTTAGTTACCAGCTACCAATTTTTCATTGGATGGACTATAAGATATTATAGCAATGGAGAGTGAACCATATTCTGGGAGTGAACCATACCCTGGGGAGGGATATAACACACTTCATTTTAAAGGCATTTTTTCTAACATACATACCTCTCTAACACTTGCTCTTGGCCAAGTGGCCATCAGGACGTAGTTGTCATTGCCTGTTCACATCTATCAACACACGTAGAATTGGCTCTAGTGGTTTCAGAGAAATTCCTAGAGACAACAGTGGAGTTCTCTTTCAGAAAAGCTGCATCACTAATAAAGGATGGTATTATGTGCCAAAGCATGGACATGGTTGATTCTGAGTTTGGAAGTCATTCAGAAGAATCAGATTGTGACTGTGAATAACTTAACCAATATATTTTGTGAGAAAATGTATGTCTAACAAGTTTTTCAATAAGAAGAAAATAAAAATTCAAAGTTATCTGAACACAATATATCATAACTTTATTAGCAGCATTAAAAATTACTTTGGAGATATGTGAAATAATGATGCATCTCTAGTTGATAATTTCTTAGGTTCAATGAAAGGTGATGATTAGAAACTCAGATCCCATTGTTACTGAAGAACCACTTGCTTCTTGTATACTTGTCAGAAGGTTTCTTTCTTTGTGCACAGTCACCTCTCATGTTACTCCCTTCGAATTCTTGCATCAAGTGGATACTCCTGATTGGCTAGACATAGTCACATGACTCCTTCCGAGTTATAAAGGAATCTAAGGGTGTGATTTTAATTTCTGAGGTGGGGAGTTAAAACTCGGGGTATAACAATATTCCAAGTTGTAGAAAATTAGCCATACTTCAATAAGGTACTGCTATTTGAGATAGAATTTAAAGGTTAGGTACTGTCTTAACAAGTAGAGATGAGTGGGAAGATATTCTATGCAGAAAAAATTAGTATACATTCAGGAAAACATTGCCTATAGGGAAAAGGGATGAGTTTTGCACATTTGTGGAGATTATAGGAAAGGTACATTGGAGCTAGGTAGTAGAAGGTCTTAGGTTTCAGGTTTAGAAGTTTGTGTGTATTTCAGGGGCCATATGGAACTATTCACATGGGGAAGTGGATGATGCTGTGGAAATAATCAATAATAATCAACATACTCCCAGAAGGACAAGATTGGTTCACGTATATTGGGAATTTATAAGTGATCTTCATTCAATCTTATTGTCTCTTTGCAAGTAGATTTTCCAAGGCACTAAAAATATATAAATTAGATAGCTCAGCTTCTGGGCAACTTTATTTAATGCTTGCATTATCTGATTACTTTCTAAAACAGTCATTGTGGGATTTGGTATGGATATGGGTTCTATCTTTATGCATTCCTCTATTCTTTCTTCCACCTTTTAGCAAGAGAATTTGAGGTGGTTTGAGGTTTGGAAGAAAAGTTGAAAGACACATACACGCTCCAGCATGCCAGTCTTCAGTATTGAATAGTGTTGACATAACAATTTTACCCTTTTCTCTTTGTTCTTTTCTCTCTTAGCCTTCAAACCATAATTCTTATTTCATGCTATAAAAACTGTTAAGTAAAGTACCATTGTGATAGATGAGTGTAGGCAAAGAGTTATATCCAAGCTAGAAAGGACCGAATCCAGTGTTTTCAAGAAGAGCTGCCCATATATTCTTTACCAGCTTAGCTCTCTATGAAGGATGCACTGGGAGAAATAGTGAGCCACAAAGTATTTGTTATCAATAAATCAAGTGATTGATGTCTCTGTAGCTATTTGTGATTTTTTTCCTGCTCATACTTTCAAAAACAAGCCACCATACATTAAATTTATTATGTTCATTCTTTTCTTTTTTAAATATGCCACTGAAAAGTTCTCCCCCTCCCAAGCTGGTGGGCGGAGTTTAACACATAACCCCTTAAGGCTTTCCCCCACTCCCAAACTGGTGGGTGGAGTTTGACACATGACCCATGTAAGGCTCTCCCCCCTTCCCAAACTGGTGGGTGGAACTAACAACATGACTGGCACTTGCCAAAGGGACATCTCCAAGACATTGAACCACCAATTAGCACGGGCCAGAGTGCCCTTGGGGCCCATCCCTTCCTGTTCCACCCTGGGCCCAACCCCCTCCCTTTCCATCCTTTAAGAAGGACCCCAAGCAAGACATGTGCTGCTTTTTGGAGGTGGACCTCCATTAGCCCAGCTGGGTTCCGATTTCCTGTCCCCTCTCCCCCCAATTCTGATCTCTCTACCTCGGTGATGGCTCCCGCCCATTACCGGGGAATAAACTTTTCTTTAAAACTCCCTTTTGTTCTGTTTCCTGTTACCTTTCAAACCTAACAGCCACTAATGACAACTACTAAGTCTGAGACTATGATATGAATAGCTGAGATGACTAGCAATCACTATGCCAGGCAGTGTTGTTTTTTCTTTAGTTTTGCTGCTGCTTACAATGGCTGTTGCTATTTGCAAATGACTTCTTAGTTTCATGACCTGCCTGATTCATTTGCTCCCAGGATCAGTCACTGTATCAGTTGGCTTTCACTACAGACAAACCACCTAAAACACAGAGACTTAAAACAACAACCATTTATTGTTTCTTATGAGCTATGAGTCATTTTTTTCCTTCTGCTGATCTGAGACAGGTGAGTAGCGAGGCTCACTCAGGTCTGTGGTCAGCTGGTGACATGACTGGGGATTGTGAGTGAAAATGACCTTCCTTCAGTGTCTGATGGTTGCCTCACTGTTGGTGGGGAAGATGGGAATGACTGGGTCACATACCTCTAACCATCCAACAGTCTGAATGCTGTGAGGCCTATGGAGGCCCAGGTGCAGAACTCTCATGTTGTAACTTCCTTCAATCATGGAAAGTCATGAGGCCAACCCAAATTCAAGGGGTGGGGAAATTTTGACTTCACCTTTTGATGGAGGAACTGCAAAGTGTTCTGGCCATCTTTGCCTTCTATCATACTCATTTTCTCTCAAGGAAAAGTGACTGGTATGTCTTTCCCTATAGTTTTCCATTGCACAATCTATAATAAAATAAAAAACTCTTTCCATCTTTGTCATAGGTTTATTTTCCCTTTTCACCTTGTTTACAACAGATTCTCTTTGGTTATAGATCAGAAATTTTGCTCTTGCTTTCTCCATAAACATTCAAACTAAGCCAGTCAGCGTGGATAGCTAAAAGACCATTAAGCCTTTGGTTTTATTGTGGTATGTCAAGAGGCAATTGGGAGAGTTGATGCAGGTAAAGCCTCTGCCACAGTTTTAAAAGTTATGCTTTAAGCAAGATCACCTAGTTGAAATGGAGTGTTGTCCCATACACAAAAAGTTTGTGGGCTCAGTTTCCTCTCAGGGTGGTGCAGGAGGCAACAGATTGCTCTTTCTCATCTCTCTCTCTCTTTCTCTCTCTCTCTCTCTCCCTAAAAAAACAAAACAAAAATGTATCCTCAGGTGAAGATTAAAAAATAATAAACTCTTTCCATCTTTGTCATAAAGTTGTCATGGGGATCCAATAGTATAATCCCCGTGAAATCTTTGAAAAACTATAAAGAATAATTAAACTACTTAGTTCTATTTTAATACTGTTTAATACTAATAGACAGCTTTTATTGTAAAATTTCCCAGTAATAACTGTACCATTTGCCACTTTAAGGATCAGTCATCATGACTAATGGAAGTATTCAGGAAGAAAAAAAAATATTCCAGAAGATAATATGATGTGTTTATTGCAATGATGCAACCAAAAAACTATTTCCTAAGCTTCTATTGTATATTTAGTAATGCTCTAGACACTGTGGGAAGTAAAAGTGTTAGATGGACATCCTCCTTGTCTTTAAGCAGTCTAACAACCTAGTTAGGAAAATGAAGCTATTACATGCAAGACAACTAGCAAAGAATAAAATAGTAATCAATCAAGTAATAGTCTTAGAGCCCAGCTACAGTTCAGAGAAGAGGAAGATCCTGAAGGTGTGAGTGTTCTTGGAAAAAGTGAGTCCTCAGAAAGTTAGGAGGAGCTGGCTAACCGGAGAGGAACAAAGAAACTGCAGTGGCTAATGGCTATTCTGTTGGTAGCATCTTGCTTTTTAGGCTCTCCAAAACCACACAGGTCTTGCTGATTTAGTTGTCAAACAAAGGCAGTATGTGTGTCAATCATTAGGCAGTGTTCCTTCTCTATCCTGAAAAGAAATTTCTTCCTACATGTAAGGTTTCATTGGTACAGGCTTGTGCATGACCTTGGCCCTTTTTAAATTACAGGGTTTTATAGACTCTTTACAGCCAGCATAATTTCTGACAGGAGGATATCTCTGATCTTGGTGATAATCATCAGAAATCCATACGTTTTATTATGCTTTCAGAAGATGTGCAGGTACTAAATAGATTCATCCAGAGATACACATCAATCAGCAACCAAATTAATTGACATCCTCATTTCACAGTGTTTCTTTTCCTTTCAACAGTTCCCTAATGCAGTTTCTCAAAGTGTGGTCTGTGGGCCACCTACACCAGAGTCCACTGGGTGTGCTGGTTAAACATTAGGTTTCAGAAGCCCATCACAGGACTCTGAATCAGAATTTTGGAGAGGGCTCAAAATTCCACATTTTTAAGAGCTCCCCAGATGATCTTTTGTACATCAGTGTTTAACAATCATGCCTCAATGCTTGCTGATTATGAACATGTGATGCCGCCCCTCCCTGCCCACCTTCCAATTAAACCACATCTCTGATGATGGAACTTAGGCATCAGTGTTTTCAAACCTTCAAGGTCATTCCAATGTGTAGTCAAGGTTGATGATCATTAACTTAATTTTCAAGCTTTAATCTGCACATGAACCTCGTTTAGAAAGCCTAGAGTAAGTCCTTAAATTCTGCATATCTAATACACTTCAGAGAAGATGCAGATGCTACTGGACTGCAATTTGAGTAGCAAGAGCTTAGAGAAAAATACATTAATTGTTCAATTGCCCCATTCTTCATTGGCACAGTTTTCTGCATGACTTAAATACAATCAAACTAATCCCATATTAATTAATAGAAGACATAGCAAAAACTCTGTTCTCAAGGATTCTTTAGTTAGCTTCCCATAAAAATAGTATTTCTTTCAAATGTCACACACTGGCCAATGAACCCTGCAGCTCTACTCTGACCTCCTCTCTGACCTTTCCCTCTAAACTAGCCTTCTTTCTGTACCTCACATATGCCAGCACATTCTTGCTCAAGGCCTTTGCCTTGTGGTTTCTGGCAGGCTCTCCTCCCAGTTCATTCCAAGGTTGGTCTTCTCTGTTCTTTTAGAACCAAGCTTCAATGTTGTCTCTTTGGAGGAGCCTTCTCTGACTTCCTCCATCCCAACCCACACATACATTCTCTATTACAACATCATGTTTTGTGTTCTTTATAGAACTTACTATCTGAAATTTCTGTTGATTTATTCCTTTTTAATTTATCTCTCTCTCCACTCCACCCCCACGACCATGTAGGCCACATAAAGGTCAAGGCTTGGTTTATATTGTTCACAACTAGAAGCCTAGAGCCCATAACAATGCCTGTTATACTGATATACAGTGATTGTTCAATAACTATTGCTGAAGGAATGAGTGGAGGTCAATAAAATCACCTGGAGGAGAGGAATCAAAATCTGTTGGGTGTTTGCTTAAAAAGCTATTTTTGGGGCTCTGACCTTAGAATACTTGTTTCAGTAGTTTCATGATGAGCTCCAAAGGCTTTAGATTGAAAAACAAAGCTATGGAGCAGCCATAGCTATTATAATGCCTTAATTCTCTTAGGGACGATTTTTTAAAATATAGAATACTAGAGGCCTGGTGCACAAATTCATGCTTGGGTGGAGTCCCTCAGCCTGGCTGGCAATCAGGACCAATTAGGGGGCCCAGCCAGCCAGGGGAGGGACTGAGGGAGATTGGTTGGCCAGGGGAGGTTGGCTGAAGGAGCACACTGACCTCCAGGGGGGCAGCTCCTGTGTTGAGCATCTGCCCCTGGTGGTCAGGGCACATCATAGCAACTGGTCGACTGGTTGTTTGGTTGCTTAGGCTTTTATATATATACTAGAGGCCTGGTGCACAACATTTGTGCAATTGGGGGTGTCCCCTCAGCCCAGCTTGCACCCTTTCCAATCCAGGACCCCTTAAGGGATGTCCAACTGCCGGGTTAGGCTTGATCATGGGGATTGGGCCTAAACTGGCAGTCGGACATCCCTCTCACAATCCAGGACTGCTGGCTCCCAATTGCTCACCTGCCTGCCTGCCTGATTGTCCCTAACTACCCCCCTGCTAGCCTGATCACCCCTAACCACCTCTGGCCTGATCGCCCCCAACTGCCCTTCCTGCCAGCCTGATCACCCCTTCTTCTCTCTCCCTTTCCCCCGCTAGCCTGGTTGCCCCTAAATGCCTCCTCCCCTTGCTGGCCTGGTCACCCCTTACTGCTCCCCTCTGTTGTCTGGTCGCCCCTCACTTCCCGCTGCTAGCCTGGTTGCCCCTAAATTCCTCCTCCCCTCTGCTGGCTGGTCACCCCTCACTGCCCCCCTGCTAGCCTGGTAACCCTACACAGTCTGCTGTTCAGTCATTTGGTCGTCCTTCACTACCCCCCCTGCCAGCCTTGTCGCCCCATGGAGTTTGTTGTTTGGTTGTTACTGTGAGGATGTCCCGACAAATTTGCATATCACCCTTTTATTAGTATAGACAAATATTTTACTTTGATTATGAGTTAAGGTGGGTCTTGATGCTCCCAAACCATAAATGTCACATCAGCCTGCACCTCAGATCTATTGAAGCATTATCTCTAGGTATCAGTTCCAGTAATCTCCATTTATTAAGAGATCTCCAGGTGCTTCTGATAAGTATTCAATTTTATGCAGCACCAGAGTGTGCAGGACTCATTATTAGGCCAGATGGGACATGAAGCAAGCATTAATGTTAATTCTCCAAATGCATATACATGAAAGCCTCTGAATTACGTGCTCCATCTGATAGAAATGCTTTCCGGGCAACCAACAACAAAAATGTAATTAGCAGATGAAACAATCGGCGATTTTTTCCCTCTCTTATAACAGGAAATTTGATGTTAGGTGTTTTGGGGCACTGGCTCTGTAGCTCTGCAGCTCCATCAAGCATTCAGATGGTTTCTCCTTTACCTCCCGCCATCTCACAAGCTTGCTTTCTTCCCCATGCTTATAACTTTGCATAAGGTCAGCACGGCTTCTGGTATCACATCCACATTCAAAACAAGACAAATCATTTTTCCTTTTGTCCAGAAAGAAAAATCTCCCCCAGGAGTTTTCTCAGAAGACTCCTTATTTTCTCTAGACTAGAACTTGGCATTGTACCCTCGTAGCAAAGAAGCCTGGAGGTGTGAGTAAATAGCTCTCCAGAACATAATGGGAGGTGGCCAGTGAGAAGGGGCTTGGGAAGGGTTTTTAAGTAGCCAAAGAACAGCACCTGCCACACATGCCTGTTGTGGGAACCCTGGTCAGCCCAAGATGATATCCCAGAGGAAGAATTTTACCTCTTTTCACTCTAATTTTTTTTCTATGCTTTTCTGGGCTGACATTTCTATTTGCCTAGAGAATTTTCCCCAACTGACCAATTCTCACTTTCAAATAATATTTTTAGTTGAGAAATAAATGACATATTACATTATATTAATTTAGGTATACCACATAATTATTTGATAGTTGTATATATTGCAAGTGATCACCACTGTAAGTTAAGGTGTCCAGATGTCCCGCTTTTGGCGGGACAGTCCCGATTTTTAACAATTTGTCCCGTGTCCCGTGGCATTTTTAAAAAGTCCCAATTTTTGGAAAGAATCTTTTTGGGACTTTTTTAAAACGCCGCGGGACATGGGAAAAATTATTAAAAATTGGGACTGTCCCGCCAAAAGCGGGACGTCTGGTCACCTTACTGTAAGTCTAACTAACACCCATCACCTAATATAGTTAACATTTTTATGTGTGATAAAAACTGTTAAGGTATATTCTCTTAGCAACTTTCAAATATACTATGTAGTATTACTAAATACTAGAAGCCCAATGTATGAAATTCATGCAAGAGTAGGCTTCCTTCCCCTGGCTACTGGCACCAGTTTTCCTCTGGCACTGGGTACTAGGGCTTCCCTCGCAGCCCTAGCTTCACTCAGAAGGTCATCCGGAAGGATGTCTGACCTAATTAGTATATTATACTTTTATTATTATAGACTAGAGGCCTGGTGCATGAAATTCATGCACCGGGGGGAAGGGGGGTGTCCCTCAGCTCAGCCTGCACCTTCTCCAATCTGGGATCCCTCGAGGGATGTCCAACTACCTATTTATGCCTGATCCCACCAAGCCTAAATGGGTAGTTGGACATTCCTCTCATAATCCAGGACTGCTGGCTCCCAACTGCTCGTCTACCTTCCTGATTGCCCCTAACCACTTCTGTCTGCCAGCCTGATCACCCCCTATCCACTCCCCTACCAGCTTGATTGATGTCTAACTGCCCCTGCCAGCCTGTTTGCCCCCAACTTCCCTCCTCTGCCAGCCTGGTCACCCCTAACTGACCTCCTCTTTAGGCTTGATCTCCCCCAACTGCCTTCCCTTGCAGGCCTGGCCCCTCCCAAATGCCCTCCCCTCTTGCCCATCTTGTGGTGGCCATCTTGTGTCTACATGGGGGCAGGATCTTTGACCAGATGAGGGCAGCCATGTTTATAGCCATCTATTTTAAGTTGATGGTTGCTTAAGTTTGAACATATTCTAAAATTACCACCATTTTTACTCACCTTTACCACATTTATGTCTTTGTGATTATTTTTTTACTTCTTTTGCGTGTGTGTACCCCTAAATTTACTGTTGTAATTTCATGGGATATTCCTACTTTTTGCCTTTTAACCTTTGAACTAGCTTTAGTGTTGGTTAATCCATGTTTTTTGTTATGTGTTTGCCTTTGTGATTAAGAATTTTTTGGTGATATTTTTTCTTTTTATGTTCTACTTTAAAAAGTCTCTAACATTTATTGTAATACTAGTTTGGTGGTGATGAACTTCTTAAGGTTTTCTTTTCTTAGAAGATTTTTTTTGTTTTTACTATTTGGAATTTTAGTTATGATGTGTCTTGGTATGGGCCTCTTTGGGTTCATTTTGTTTGGCACTCTGCGCTTCCTGGACTTGTGTATTTATTTCCTTTACCAGGTTAGGGAAGGCTTCTGTCATTCAGATAGGTTTTCAATCTCATGCTCTCTCTCTTCTCCTTCTGTTACCCCTATGATACAAATGTTGGTATGCTTGGTGTTGTTCCAGAGGTCTCTGAAATGATCTTTGTTCTTTAATGTTCTTTTTTTTTCTGTTCTGATTGCTGTCTTCCCCTAACTCATCTTTCAAATCTCTGATTCAGTTCTCTGCTTCATCTAATCTGCTGTTGAATTCTTCTAGTGTATTCATCATTTCAATTGTATCAGTCTTCATTTCTGACTTTAAAAAAAATGTTTTCTGTCTCTTTATTGAAGCTCACTGAGTTGATCTATTCTCC
The DNA here is from genome assembly GCA_963924515.1 of Vespertilio murinus. Lineage (NCBI taxonomy): Eukaryota > Metazoa > Chordata > Mammalia > Chiroptera > Vespertilionidae > Vespertilio > Vespertilio murinus. The sequence continues at coordinate 163,087,148 of OZ004707.1, read as the reverse complement.
CTCTAAGTTTATTGAGCATCCTTATAACCAGTATTTTAAACTCTGTATCTGGTAGATTGCTTGCCTCCATTTTGTTTTGTTATTTTTCTGGAGTTTTTCCCTGTTCTTTCATTTGGAACACATTTCTTTGTTCACTTTGGCAGCTTCCTTGTGTTTGTTTTTATATACTAGTTATATCTCCTGCATCTCCCAGTCTTGGCAGAGTGGCCACATACAGTAAGTGCCTTTGAGGCCCAGAGGTGCAGTCTTTGTGTTCCCCTGAGCCAGATACTCTGGAAGTGTCCCTTGTTTGAGTTGTGTGTGTCATCCTGTTGTAACTGAGTGTTGATTGCTATTAGCATGTCAGGCTAAATGGCTTTGGGGACTGGCCATGACTGTAGCAGACAAGCTGTGGTGTGGAGGCTGACCCCACAGAGCGGAATTTGCTTTCGTGGGAATCTGGTGCCTGTGGAGTCTGCCTTTTGGGTTTGTCATTTGTGGTGGTAACTGGATGGTGCGCTGGTGTGTTCTGAAGCACACCACTAGGTGTGCTGCTTCTGGGGCCTCTTGGGAGGGACCACAGTGCAGGCCAAGGCCAGCCATTGCCTGTGTCCTTTCTGGGGCCTCCTTAGTAAGGTGTACAAAGTGGTTTGTGTTGGTAGCTTTCTTTGCTGGGCTTTGGAGGCACCTGTGAGTGGTTATGCTATGAACTGAGACCAGCTGCCACTTGTGCCAAGCTTGCAGCCACTTAACAAGAGGTACAGGGCATACCAAAGCCAGCCACTACTTGTTTGGGGTTTGTGGACCTTTGAGAGATTTCAGGAACGTCTGCAGAGTGGGCCCAGGCTGACTACTTATGTGGATTAGCCTCTAAAAGAGGTTCGGCCGGGCAAGTGAATTGGGTAGGGCAGAGTTTTAGAGAATCATCAGGGTGGGGTGAGAGCAGTGTTAGCCAGGTTAATGGAGACTCATATTTGGCACTTGCCTGTGCCTGTAGGCTATGTGTGGGAAGGACTCAACAAAGAAACAATGGCATATTTTGCTTAGCATAATGCTCCCCAGGGTGTGAGTGGTGGTGGGGGAGGAGGAGTGTCAATGGTTGGGGGGGAAGACATATGTAATACTTTAAACAAATTTAAAAAAAATGTAACAATGGCGAATGCAAGCTCTTTGGTATCTGAGAGAACTGCCTCTCTAGCCCTCTCCCTGAGGCCAAGTAGTTGTTTCTCCCTGTGTGTCCCTGGCACCATTTGAACTGATTCCTTCTCTCTGGAGCTTAGGGAGAGTGGCTCAGTCTGTGCTAAGACTCTTTAAGAGGACCTGGGGTCTGCAGCAGCCCTCCCTGTTATGTGGACCGAGTCCCTGCTGATTTTCACAGCCAGCTATTGTGGGGACTCCTCTTCCCAGCAAGTGGAGGTTAAGTAACTTGCTCAAGGTCACTTACTAGTAAGGAATAAAGTAGGGGTCAAACCTGGGCAATTGGTTCTAGAGTTCATGCTATTAACCACAGTCCTACAGTGTTCCCCCTTCCACATGTATTTAAGGTCCATTCACTAAAGGAGCACACATTAGCCAGCGTTAGGCTTCACTAATTGCTACAGGAAGGGACATGCATATGAGGAGAAGAGAAAAGCACATCAAAAGGGGGTAATCAAAGAAGGCTACTTACAGGGCTTGAAGGCAGGAGTTAGTTAGGGGAAGGGCTTAGCAGACTTAGCTCAATAACTGGTAAACTAGGTTAGTTACTATAACATTGAGTGGTCTTATCTTTAGAACACATGGGTCTTTGTGGAATTATTAGAGCAATTGGGTCTGAATGATCTGGAGATAAGAGAGCTTGAGTTTATGTAGTCTGCTTTTTTTCATATCATCTTTCAGTACAGTTTGTTTTGTGAGTTGTGTAGTTTTGCAAGTTGTGATTTATGTTTTCAATTCTTAGAACCCTCCTCACCAGCTAGCTGCCAACTGGGCTATTTTCCATCTGTCAGTCTCCCACTGTCTCAGTCGAAGAACGGGCCATTATCTTTCAGGGAAATGATGCATCGAGACACATTATTTGGATGTGATAGTGCATTGAGTGTTTGCTATCTCAAGCAATAGGTCTTCTGATTTTTTTTTGTTGGATAATTATTTGTGTCATCTTCTGCAGTGAAAGGTATTTTGGAGTCATTGACATTTAGTGATTGCAACACAGAAACACTGAGACAAGAAATGACTTAAGTGAAATGTGACCCAAATGTCCCTTAAACTAGTTAAATCTGTTCATAATCAAGTGTTCTTTTTCCTTTGATTAGATCTAGATAGTTCAACTTTATTAATGTGTAGAGAATGATTTTTTTTCCTAGGAATTGTTGGGAAAAAGAATACCAAGAGTACCACGATGAAAGGGTAATAATTAAGATTCTTGAACCAGCAGAGAGGGGAAAAAATAGCAGAAGGATAAAGAACAAAACCTTGAAAAGAAACATGTGGCTTTGGACATCCGGGATCTTAAGCATAAGCTACCTATTTTACATTATCTTCTGCTTCTGGACCAAAAACACTCCTGCAAATATTGACTCAGCCACAGATGAATGACCAAAGTGATGAGGGCTCTGATATCCATGAATTTATTCTGTCTTGTGTCTATGGTCCTTTACTAAGTGTCTTTAGATGTCTCCCCACCCAAGAAATCTCATTTTTAAAAAAAATACTTCAGTCAGAACTCTTAAAGGTATATGTTTTGGCTAAGAGAAAGGGGAACTCCATCACAAACATCAGGAAAAGGTTCTGAGTTCATGTTCCATATACTTAAGGTCAGGAATACATCAGTGCAAGCACATACCTTCTATTTGAATACATAACATAAAAGGGCAATCCATCATTAATTTCCCCCAAGACACTCCTGCACCTGCAGAGTTTCTGGAGATTCTTCTTTTTAATTTTTTTTTTTTATAAGGGGAGTGTCTTGAAGTACAGGGACTCCCAAGCACCCAAAGGCCAATAATTGCAGATGTCTGCCTGAAGGCAAAGATTTGATCTGGTTGATGAAACCAGCATGGTATGTTCTAAGAAAACAATGATCTACAGAGATTATGAAACTTCCCATGGTTTTAGTTCTGAAGCTATGCAAACCCTATTGCCTGCAAAAGGGGATGGGAGATTTCACAACAAAAGTATGGAATGATTTCCAAATGTGTACCATCAAGAACTAGAATTTTGGTTGACATCAGGCTTTGATTTTACACACATTAATTCTACATTGTTTGAATGTAGTAAGAGGATCTGAGATAGTCTTAAGTATGGTTTAAGTAGAGGAGGAAAGAGGTTCTTTATTACCATGTTTTTAGAATCTATGTTATTCTTAGTAGTCCAATGTGGGACTCTCTAAACTTTATCCAGAATTTAAACTAAGTATTCATTTTTAAAATACAAATGGTATCAGTATTCACTTTTTAAAAAATCTCTAAAAACGTTGGCTACCTAAAATATATCAAAGAACAGTATTTGGAATAAGAATGGTTAAGTAGCTGAAACAGGTTTGGCTCAGTGGTAGAGCGTCGGTCTGCAGACTGAAAGGTCCCGGGTTCGATTCCGGACAAGGGCATGTACATTGGTTGCAGGCACATCCCCGGTAGGGGGTGTGCAAGAGGCAGCTGGTTGATGGAAACATCGATGTTTCTAGCTCTCTATCTTTCTCCCTTCCCCTCTGTAAAATATCAATAAAATATATTTTAAAAAAAGAATGGTTAAGTAAATATATTTCAATTAATAAATTATCTTCTATTTAAAACAAAAGAGGAAAGCAAAGCTATTTCCTTTGAATGTACTCAGGCAAGAGGTCTTGTTGGTCTTTTTTTGTTTTGTTTTTTTAATCCTCACCCCAGGACATTTTCCCATTGATTTTTGGAGAGAGTGAAAGAGAGAGAAAGATGAAAGAAGCATTGATGCGATCAATTAGTTGCCTTTGCACATGCCCTGGTCAGGAGGAGCCTGCGACTGAGGTATATGCCCTTGACTGGAATCGAACCCAGGACTCTTCAGTCCACAGGCCAATGCTGTATCTACTGAGCCAAACCAGCTTGGGCCAAGAGGTCTTGTTTGCTTATCCCTGAACTTTTCTGATTCACATAAATTCCTATACTATTGCAAACAAACCTGATCATTTTGCTAAATTACTATAGCTGCACTGCTCTAAGTTAGATTCCTTATGGTACTTAGTCACACCATATAATTGCAAAAGTTCTTAAGTCTAGGTCAACTTGAGCAAGTTTGTTCTTGATTTATGTGCTACCTCCAAAAATGTGTCAGGGTATTTATTTGCTTTCAGAATAGCTTACATCTCCCTTTGCCGAGAGGAAGTGAGGCAAACCAAGGTAGTGACTGATGATTGCCCACTAACCTAGAAGTACATAGGACTTGCTTTTTGGATTCTGGTCACATTAATTTAAAAAGTTTAACTTTTTTGATCACTTATTTTTTTTTACTGATATCATCTTTTTAGATTTGTTCTAAATTATTTTCTTTCTTCTTTGAGCCTAAGAGCTAGAAGTCTAAACATTTTTACTCCTCTGACCAGTTAAATGCCGGGAATTGAGTGAAAAAAAGCCATTTTAATTTTTACCCAGGGATGTGTTTATTGATTTTAGAGAGAGAGAGAAATGTCAATTGTTTGCCTCCCAAATGCACCCCAACCCAAAATCAAACCCGTAACTTAGGTATAGGCCGAGAATTGGACCTGCAACTTTCCTAGTGTGCAAGATGACTAACGGAGCCACCTGGCTGAGGTGAAAAAGCCTCTTTAAATGCAGATCTGAGCACACCAGATACAATAATACTCAGACTCATATGGATCCAAGGGTTATCCTCAAAAATCTCCAGATCCATGCTATAAAATGTTCAGCAATATTTACTGCAAAAAATTCAAACTTGGAGCCAGGTATTACATAATATGTCACATCATTTAAACTATACACTCAGAAGTCAGAGTAGTATGGTGTTTAGAGTAGTAGAGTGATGCAATATAGTACTGGTGGATGATTATTCATGTTATTGAACTTCAGGAGAACTAAGAGACACCTCATATTGGAAGAGTCAAGAATTTTTTTCTTTGCTGATTTTTTAACATTATTTCAGACAGATTCATTCTACAGCTGCCAATAGTCCTTTCAGTTAACTCCAGATAATACATGCATATCTACCCAATGATTAAATTAGCATATTCAGAAAGAACACTACTTTTTAAAAACTTGCTCTACTCTCCCGGATTCATCTTGAAACTCATAAAATGATCCATCAGTAACGTCAAAGATGGAAATTAAGATGTAGTTCTAGGCTCTTTTCTCTTCTGGCTGTATTAATCCGCCATTGTTTCTCTAGAATGGAGAGGGCTGACTTTTGTTCCTTCATTGTGCCTTGTGTTGAGAACAAGCCAACTTGTAGGGGAAGGATGAGCGGATTGGATCACTTTTAAACTGGTGAAGATAGAACACATACTGCTCGCCTCCCCGTCAGTTTCATACATGACTCACCCTTCCCCTTAGCTCTTTCTTATAATCCTGAAAATGCAATGAAGAAATTCAAGAGTTAACTACATAAAACCACTTGAAGCCATACGTGGACTAAATGTTATCTAGAAATAGACAAAGCTTTCTTTCCCTGATCATTTGATTACCAAGCAACCAGAAATAGAATTAAAGACGAGAGCAGTTCTGTTTTTACTAAAATTTTGATAAAAGTACCCTTTTAGCTTTATTTTTTAAAAGTATGAGCAATGATTAGACCAAATGGATCTGCTATGGAGTTGGCTTCTTGCAAAGTCCCCAGAAATCTAATGATAAGAACCAAGTCTTGCAGCTACCTGCTAGCCTCTTGTCTCTCTCATTTTAGTTTATCCCCTCCACACACACACCTTTCTCTGCCAGAGTTATCTTCCTAAAATTCCAAACTAGCTCTGCTATTTTTCTGCTTGAAAGTATTTAATGGGTCTCCAGAAGGTAGAAAATAAAGGGTAAAAGGGTAAGAGATTAAGCTCAATCTCCTTAGCTAGGCACTCAAGGTCTTATGTAATCTGATTCCAATAAAAGTTTCCAGACTCTTCTGACCAGCTTGTCCTCAGTTACACTAACTTTTTTCACTATCTCCTGAACATGTGGATTCTTTTGAGTGCTTCTCTCCACCTGATGTACCTTCACCCCACTAACGTTGGTGGATCTCATAGAGCATCACCTGAGGAATGTCTCTCTTACCTCTTCTCCTTTGCCAAGAAAGAAGAACAATGCCCCCACTCTGAACTTGTTAGATGGCATCTTTGGTAGTGAGTTACATATTTGTGCATCTGTCCTATTACATTGAGAATTCCTTAATGGAAAGGATAATATATTTATTATTCCTCTTTATTCTGCTAGTTTCTTGTGCAGATGTGGTGTATAACACACACACACACACACACACACACACACACACACACACGCATAAATGACCATTATGACCGGATGACCAGATGACTGCCCAGTAGCTATGATGTGTACTGATCACCAGGGGGCAGAGGCTCAATGCAGGAACTGCCCCCAGGTGGTCAGTGTGCTCCCACAGCCAACCTCTTGCAATCCCTTCCTCCTTTGGAGCCACCCCCCCTCACAGGCCAACCCCTGTCAGCCTGATCACTGGCTAGGCTGATGGCCCTCACCCGTGCATGAATTCATACACCGGGCCTCTAGTATTCAATAATTTTTGAATTTCAGAGCGTTTGTTGAACAGAAAATTTGGGTAGGATACGATGCAGATGTTTGATTATTCTAAAATATTGACTGATTTATATTTGGTTCCCATTACTTATTCTTCCAGAGCAGTGCTGTCCAATATAAACATAATGTAAGCCACAGATACGAGTCACACATCTAATTTATAATTTTAAAGTTAAATTTATTTTAGTAGTATTTTTAATTTAATTATATATACCCAAAATTTTATCATTTCACCATGGTGGTAACATAAGAACCATTAACAAAATATTATATATATATTAAGTTTTTGAAATGCAGTATGCATTTTTTACATTTCAATTTGTAATAGCTACATTATAAGCACTGAATGGCCTCATGTCACATGTAGATACCATGTTGGACAACACAGCTCTAGAGATTTCTGTGTCCATTCAGAAAGCTGCTAGGTGCTCTAAACTGCTTGAAGGGAGGCATGACAAACCAGAAAGGCAGAAACAATATTTTTCCCCCCTGTCTTTTGAGATTCAAAAATCTAGGTCCTTGCATGGAAAGGGAAGCCTCATGCAGAGGAAAGGAATAGATTTGGAAGAAAGCTTATGATGCAAAAAGGAGATTTCTCATGGCATTCTCCCACAAATATACAGATGGGCAAAGAGTGCCTATGTGTATATTTGCGGGTGAAAAAGTCAGGGCAAGCAGAAATTGACCACTCAGTGTGTTTTTCAGAAAGAAAGTCTCATGACTCTCTCTACTGGATTCACAGTAAAAGAACAAGTGAAATCCAGTTGGTTTTGGGGATTTGAGAGCATTGAAGGCCTGGGTTCCCTTTCACAGGAAGAGCTTAGGAAAGCGGTAAGTAGAAAGGCTACTATACAGTGTATCCAGGCTGATAGACATGAGATGGCCTCATAGAATTTCCACATGCCCTGGACCTTTATAGTTATTCCCATGCATGTGAGAGTAGCTCAGATCTGTAAATAGTCCCCCTGGGTTTACTGTAGCCCATCCTTCTGTAAGAGAAGCAGAAGGATCCCATGCCTCAGGAAAGCATGGGTTTTAGCAAAGAGAGACATAAATGGACGACAGATATAATCAGATACAGGCAGGTAGACAGAAGGATAGACTAAAAGCACAGACATAGAGAGGCCTTATGGATAGGAAGGGAGAACAACTGAGCAGTGACCTATGTGGACATGGAGTCAAAGACCAGACAGAAACAGCACAGCTGGACAGATGTCACCATGGATAAGTGATGACTCTGATAAAATAACACCCCTCTTAGGTTTTGTACCACATAAAACTTCTTGGAAATTAGACACAAGTCCAGGCCCATATTGATGGCTTAAGTTTTTCCAACCTGCAGCAGTTATAGAAAGATATTTTTATGGACTGAGATTCATGATCACTATCTAAAGGATATTCTGGACTTCTGGTAATGGGAGCTGTACATTTTTAACAGTATCTACAATGTAATCTTACTCTCACCCATAAATATTTTTATTCACAAAGGCCTTAAAATCACAGAGGGTTTGAAATTGCTTTCAGTTATACATTATAATTAACTATAATGAACTAAATGCCTATTAGATTCAGTGCATCCAAAAATTGGAAGACAGGTGCCTTTGCGTGTAGTCAAGGAAGGAGAAAAAACAAAATGTAGACTGTGTTGAGTGTTGAGAAATGTCGGTTTGGTGAAGTTAATAGTTGTTTCTAGAGAAGAGCTGGTCATGAGCAGATAACATCTTCCTGCAGGGCTTGATTTGTCCTGTTGCTCTTGCTGCCTTGCTTTAGGAAGTATTGATGAGAGAGGATAGAAAAACGTAAACTATTTGGAAATAAGGCTTTAGTTATAGATTTCTCATAAGGAAGGAACTGGAGATTACTGGGCCTAAATTCAGAAGGAATAGCTGAGTGCCCTTTGCCTACATTCTTTCTAATCATTGTCAGTGATTGGAGGTTAGGGGGCTGAGGAGGAATTCAGATAAACTAAGTCTAGATTAAGGATAGAGTACATTTATTTATTTATTTATTATTACTTTTGAGTCCCAGCACTGTTTATTGGGCACAAGATTGGGGGGGGGCGCTTCATACTGCCCCATTTCCACAGTAACCAAAATAAGGTTTTCTGATTTGCCAAGTCATTCCCAGATCGAATTAGTAAGCTAAATTCAAAGTAGAATTGGCACCTCCAAATAGTAATTTAAAAACCCTTTGCATCAAAGTGATTAAAAAAGTACAAAAGTTCATCGCACAGGCATAGAGGAGATTTTCGAACCCGAAAACTGCCCTCAAAAGTCAGCCTCAAATCTTGCCTAAATCTTGTAAGGTGGTGAACCCTGGAAGGCTAGCATCCCCCGGAAGAGTGGGGGAGATGGTGAACTGAGCCTGCTGGCTTCCATCCGGGCAGACTTCTGCCGCCTCTGGAAGTGTCCAGTCCCCTCTGAGCAGCAGGAACGCGAGGGACACAGGCACCTGGGCGCTGAGACAGAGGGCAGGGCTGGCCACCGGGCATGGTTCTGCGTTGTGCCGCTCAGGAAGGCCCCTGCTCACCCGGGCATGGCTGAGACCAGGCAGCAGGGCCTGGGGGCCGAGCTTGTGGTCACTACAGACTGATTGCAACTCAGCTCCAGGCCATTGTTTCCAGTCCTTGGCATCCAAGGGAGGGCTGGTCCCAGAGCCTCAGGCCACTGGCGAGAAGGGAAGGCAGGCCAGCCAGGCCTCTGGGACCAGCTCCTGCCCGTCTGAGTGGGGGCCCAGCACGCGGCAGAAGCCAGGACTTGGGGGGGGGGGTGTGGAAGTAGAGTCATTGTACAAAGAGGTGGCAGGCACGAGCCAGGACCTCGGCGGGCTAAGACAGACAGCATGGACTGCTGCACGGCCTTCTGCAGCAACTGCCGTGTCACCAGCGGGCTCACCGCCTCCTCCGAGCGCTTAGTGGGCCGCTTCCGGGCCTGGTCGTGTGTGACCATGGTCATGACCCAGCCGTTCACCTGCATGATCTTGTCTCCAATCGGTAGCCCAGAAATTTCAGCAGGGCCTCCTTCTGGTACCCGTGTGACATAGACGCCCTTATCCGTCTTCTCTTCGGAGAAAGGATTCTGGGAGGGATCCTGGTCAATTCCACCTCCAATGCTTAAGCCCAGGATTAAATTCTCGCCTTGACGCAGCTTATGAATTTCAACTCTTTGCACCACGGCCGTGACGGACTGTCCAGGGATGTAGGACATCTCGACCCCAATCTGGCAGCCAAGAACCGCTCAGCGAAGCCCGCAGCGGAAAATAAAAAAGGATAGAGTACATTTAGAACCAATATTTGATGTGGTGTGACATAAACTCTAAAGTTACATAAGTGTTAGCCTCCAAAGACTTATGACATATGCATTGGGCATCCATTTCTCTTCTGAAACTATGAAAGAAATAATTAAAAGCTTTCTAGTTGCAAAGTAAAGACCTATAACTCACCACTTTTAGAAAAAAAAACAAAACCTTGTTTATAATCATCCTGGACATTCACCTGACCCAATGGGTCCTGAAGAAATAGAGATTCAACACTCCCCAACAAGCTCAGAAAAGTGTTAGACTCAGCAGGGAAGGGACAGATTGAGGACATTCTAAGAAAACCTACTTCCAATGACATGTCTCCTCTAGCAATTAAATACACTGAAATCTTTAAAAAGAGCTATGAAAAGAGAGACTAAATTACCAAGAAAAGAGTTGCATCTAAGTAACAGGGATGTACCTCACCTCACAGAGCTTGCTCTCTGATTTCTACCACCTCCCGGGGAAAGTCTGTCTCCTGCCCCTTTCCCATGCCACCAGTGGCTTGTGAAAGATTCCCCTCTCCCTTTTTCCTTAGATGAAATAAAGACGAGAACATAAATGGTCACTTGTGAAATGGGACAGAGGAGTGCAGACTAGTAGACAGGGGTTTTCCGTACTTTCCCATCAGAAGTCTTCTGACAGATTTAGTTTAATGATGACTGCTTGTTCTTGTTTTTTGAAAATGCTCCCTGCTGTCTCTTGGTTTTTTGAAAGCTGAAATGGTAATTTCAATTCTCCTAGAGATTAGCAGATGAAAGTTTGGGATCTAGGACCCAAACAAACACAGAACATTCCTGAAGATGTCCATTCTGTGCCCATGTCAACATCCTCTCCTTGGGATATAGTTGACTTTGTTTGTTTGTGGTAGTAGTTATAATAATCATAGTAAGTAAGTGGAGTATTGAAAATTTATTGAGACTTTATTATGTGCCAGGCACTAGAGCAAGCACTTAACATGGAATATCTAATTTCATATTAATTCTAACTATTATTATTCTAGAAATGAAAAGATTGAGGCTTAGGGAGGTTAAATAACATTGCCAAGGTCATGTAGATAGCAAATGGCAGAGCCAGGAGGCAGTCCTTGAACCTGAGTTGTCTTTTGTATAAAATCACAGTGCTGAGCATCCACTACAACCAGGACTGTGTACATAATTTGCAAGGCCTGTTGCAAAATAAAAATGTGGAGCCCCTAGTTCAAAAATTATTAAGAAACTCAAATGGCAACATAAAGCATTAAATCAAACTTGTGGCCCTGAAGACCCCAGGTCCATGAAGCTGGTCCTGACTGTATCCTAACTTCTAAAAATAGAAATGTAAATATCTAGTTCATGTCCTAAAGGGGCTACAGTAGACATGCAATCAGAACATTTCTATTACTTATCAGGTGAATAAGGCTACAGAAGTCAAGAGACAGAGCACCCAATGTCCAGCCTGGGACTTTAGGAAATGCTTAGTAATTATTGTTTGAAGGTATGACAGTAATGGAATGACCTCTCTTGGTTGTCCTTCCTTCCGCACCTATTTCTGTCATTCTCTGGTTGAGAAATATAACACAAGAGACTGGGCCTTTACACATAAGGATAGAGAAGTGTGGCTGAACGGCCTTGCTCCCACACCATTCTTGACCAAAGCATCCAGCTACCTGGACCAGGCACTGTGGGGAAGTTGGGAGACCTCCAGCCTACCCATGGAGGAGGGCCTTCCCCATTCAACCCTTGGCACACGGAGAACGGAACTGACCCTCTCTACACATGGCAGGTCCAATGGAAGAGCTCAAGGTCTTCTCCAAAGGAACAGAAGTATAAGTGAGCAGAGGACAGGTGTCAGGAGTGCTGTCCAGTGAGGTCCTTCTCAATGGAAGCATACATGGGAGAACATGAGTGTCTCCCAGCAGGTCTTAGAGTTTTTGTTTTAGGGTAGATTGACCCACATTTTAATCTGAGTATCAAACCTTTACATGATGGCATTTGCAAGCTCATTATGTAGAATAGGAGTGTTTTGGGTTTTTTTTACTGAATCCCATAATCTTTCTTATGATTCTATAATGGTTTTTGAGAAAGAGAAAGAACACCTGTAATCAGAATATTTTTTCTCCTTTTTTTCCCCCAGTCTTCGGGGAGTAGGATAAAGCTTTCTCCTCTCTAGAAGCTTCTGGTTTATTCCTTTAAAGGCAAAAGTTTCCATTTCAATATTTTGGACTTGATTAGAGAATAACCAGGTTTAATGAATAGATATTGATTTGAATGGGTTACATAGGCAAAGAACTTAACGACTTTGTTAGAAATGTTCATGATACTACTAATTAAAGTGAATTGTAAAGTGGATGTTATGAAAGTGTTTCATTTTGTTTACTTGTTTACTTGTATAATTTTAAAGTGGATGTTATGAAAGTGTTTCATTTTGTTTACTTGTTTACTTTGTCGTTAAGGCAAAGACCTTAACGACTTTGTTAGAAATGTTCATGATACTAGTAATTAAAGTGAATTTTAAAGTGGATGTTATGAAAGTGTTTCATTTTGTTTACTTGTTTATCAATGGTATGAGAAAATTCCAAAGATAGTTCCTTCTCTCTCTCTCTCTCTCTCTCTCTCTCTCTCTCTCTCTCTCATCTATGATAGTGTTTCTCAAAGTGTGATTCTTGGACCAGTTATACCAGAATACTAGGGAAACAGATTAAAAATATGTAATCCTAAATTCCACCATACTAAGTTTGCAGACATTACATTTATACCTCCTTAGGTAAATCTTTTGAAAACGGAAATATTGGAGGCCTAGAAATCCATTTAAAATGACCCATATCTATAACATCCAGTAACTTGTGGTGGATGTAGAGTGGGTGGAGAGCTGACCATGATGTGAGAATTTGAAGGAGGCATTCATTCATTCACTTTGGGCCGGGTGGTTGAGTGAAGCTTTGAGCAGAAGAACATAGAGTTGAACAGAGGGAAGAAAGGGTATTTCAGACAGTCAAAGAGGGAAGGCCCTGGGGAAAGTTGCTGTGAATTCTCTTCAAAAGACATGAGATCTGTATTTCATTTGTGGTCAGGGTGGGAGGTAGAGGTGGGGAGCGCATCAATCATTGATCCATTCTGTCATTTTCTCATTCCTAATGTAGAATGGAAAACAGCCACTCTCTGATGGCTCTGCAGAGCAGTCACTCACCTACATAGATGATAAACAGAGAGAGAAATGATGGATGTAGATGTTATCTAGGGAGGAAGGTATTACAATGAAGACATTGACTGATTCAGTGGGAGACAGAGAGGCCAGGCTTTGTAATACCCATGACATGTTGACCAGAAAGTCTCTTATGTCTGCAAGACCAAAGGAAATGAATGAATACATTTATCAGACTTCTTTGAAGCCATAATTGGGGGCTTTCAGTACTTTCTAATTTGGGGATCTACTTTTACTATCAATCTGCACCCCATGTCGACTCCCTAGTGAATCATTACTGGCATACCCCCACCTGCAGTTGGAGCCCCTTCACTCGGGAAAGCAGAGCCAAGTCGGAGGCCTGTCCTGGGGTTGCTCAAAGCTGATCTGTAAATCAACAATCCGAAGGCTGGTAAAATCAACCCATAAACTGGGGATTCTGTTTTAGAAACACACTTTAAAAGGTATTTACAGGATTCTCAGACTCCCTTCATTTCATATCTTGCAGCTAGGGTGAGCACTTTTTCTATTTAAGTTTATAGCATCATTAAAAAGAGAAGGGGTGAACCCACAACGAGGGCTGTGTTTTTATTTTAATATTATCTTTAAAGGTAACACATGATTAAGTTTCTACAGACTGACATTGTTTTCTTTTATTTTTACACTAAGTTATGAGCCCAGGACTGAGTTCTGGCCACAAAGACTTATGAACAATCTTAGACAGTTGCCTCTCCAGGTGCAGGAACATTGAGGTGGCCAATGATATTAGACCTGGCATAAAGGCACCTGTGTAATTGCCCCAGGGGTAGGGAAGTAGGGTCATCTTACTTCATATTCCTACCTGTCCCAAACACCTTCCTCCTCTCCTTCTTTTTTGCAATGAAATTCATTTGCTGTGTACTCCCAGGGATATAAGATGAGAGTAGGTTGAGGGTACCTCTTGTGATCATGAATGGACTCAGAGCACCCTAAAAGAAATCTAATATTTGGATCCATACAAGACTTTCCCACCAATTGGCTCTATCCCATGGTCCTTTGAGACCACCTAAACATTCATTGCTTTCTCCCAAGACCTGCTTTATTTGAATTTTATTCCCTCCTCTACTTCTAGAAGTATGAATACATTTGGCGGTGTGTGTGTGTGTGTGTGTGTGTGTGTGTGTGTGTGTGTGTGGATGTGTAGAGAGACATGAAAGGTAAGTAAAAGATCAGAGGCTGTTGAGACGTGGACAGCACATCTTTCAACAAAGAGAAACCTGTCTGTTGAGATTTGACCCTCCTAGCTGAATCATTCTGACTGCTGGGCCACTGTGCACTGTGGTCAGTGGCAGTTCTGGCCTTGGGCAGAATTATAGCACAAGAGTCATTTGTTTGCACATCCCCTACATCACTTTACATACCCTTTGCTCTCCAGACTTCTTTATGTTTGTGGTGTCTCTTCTCTTCTGGCAGACATTCCAAGAACTCGTACAAACCAATACAATGACATTTGCCTTGGGCTCTAGTTTCCATGTTTTCCCAGCTAGACTGTCCTTGATGGCAGCAAGCCCTTCTTATAAGCTCCTATAACCCTACCAGTTATAGGAGCTTATAAGAAGAATATCACTTAGTAAGTACTCAGTAAATATTTGTTCATCAAGAACAAAGTTATTATTTTTTAGAACCCCAAAAATAAAATCTCTTATGGTGAACATGCAAAAATATTTTTGGTAAATAGTAGCTTCTTTATACTTTCAGTTACAGGCTCTAGAAGCTTCTCAGACCTACAAGTCACAGATTCTAGAAACTTCTCAAATCTACAAGTGTGTCTGTTGGGCTGTGATGGCCCAAGTCTTTTATTGCACTTATAGTAGCAAATATGAGGTCTAAAGATTGCATGGAAAATATGGGGTGCATATAAGGAAGAAATTCAGATCTTCTGAAGGTACCTGAATTTCCTTTTAAATCTGAGAACTCTCTTTCCACCATCTAAAAATAAGTAGCTTGTTTGGGATCAGAAAGTTTATGAAAATTTGTTTTTTTATCCATCTGTACCTCAGAAAAGGAGCAGATACGTGAGACTATTTAACAACAGTGCACATTCCATTGTTTAATTACTTATATTAATACTTCCAGAGGAAAATGTGACTTTTAATAATTACTTTTATACCAGACTATAAAATATTTGTTCAAGTGCCATAGTTTCTTAATCCTAATTAGTATAATTAATTATTAGCTGATTTTTCCATTGTTGAAATATTATTTTTATTGCCAGCTAAAATCACTCTTTTCATTTGCATCACAAAACTTTTAAGTGATTCAGTAAAATATAAAAATATCACAAAACTTCCCTAGAGATGCACTGGATACATAATGGATTAATTTTTATTCCTCTGAGTAAAAGATGGAGAATTTGGCTATTCTATTAATTCTTACCTTAGAAGATTTTTTTTGGACAAGGGCAATTGCAATAACACAAATTATTTTACTAATTCTATAAGGGACAGGTTCTAGCTTAGAGTTCATTTCAGTGTCATTTCTTTTTTATAAAATACATAACAAGTGGAGACAGATCTTTGGAAACTCCAGTATGGTACTGTGGATAAATAAAATAGTGATAATTACTTTCTTAATAGTGTGTGCAGTCTTATTTGTCACTGTAACAGGAAATGCTACTTAATAAGATAGAACGATTGAATATATGTGTGTGCTTTTTGTTGGTGTGCAACATTAATTAAAAATTGAAGGAGAACTTTGACTTTTATTTATTTGTCATGGTTCCTTGGCTACATTTCAAATTACAGATGGTTCCTGGATTATGCTGGTTTATGATTTTTTAACTTTGTGATTGTAAGATAGGAGAAACTGTATTTTGAATTAAAAAAACCTTGTAATATTTTTATTGATTTTAGAGAGGAAGAGAGGTAGAGATAGAGATAGAAACATCAGTGATGAGAGAATCATTAATTTGCTGCCTGCTGCACACCTCCTGCTGGGTGGAGATCAAGCCTGCAACCTGAGCATGTGCTCTTGACTGGAATTGAACCGGGGACCCTCCAGTCCACAGGCCAATGCTCTATCCACTGAGCCAAACCAGTTAGGGCTTCAATTTTGATCTTTTCTTGAGCTAGTGGTATCTGATATGATATTTTCTTGTGATGCTGAAAATTATAAAATAGGCTTCGCATTAAATTATTTTACACAATTTTAAGCTAATGTAGGCGTGTTTAAGTTAGGCTAGGCTATGATTTTCAATAGGTTAGGTGTATTAAGTGCATTTTTAACTTAAGATATTTTCAACTTATGATGGATGTATCAGAATGTAACCACACTGTAAGTGGAAAAATGCTATACAAGGATTTCTTTGTTTTGATTCATAGCTCTTCAAGAAACTGGAACGTATTTCAATTAGAAAGAAGAAAAGTAGGTCAAGTTTCCTTAAGTAAAAATCAACAATGCCTAATTCAAAGGCTTAAGGCCAATTTATCTCACTGTGCCTCTCCTTCCTATCATCCTTGGCCAAGACCCACAACTTTTGGTCATCTATCTCATAAATGCACAACCTGAAATGGCACCATGCTTCTGCCTACTGATCTATTCTTTTTCCACTGTGCCTTCTGGAAACCCATTTCAGGATGTACCAACATGGATAAGTCTTTTTTTCTCTCTCTCTCTTAGTGGCACCCCATGAAATGTATTGTGCTGTGAATGCTCTGCTGAGCTCAGTCAGAGGCTGGACCTCGTGGGCCAGTGAGTAAACTGATCCCCCATGAAAATGGTCAGAACTAAATTGGTCTAGATAAGAAAGGGAGTGGGATAGATGTAAGGTCCAATCAAGAGAAATGCCTAGGAACAAAGAATAGGATTCACCCACTGGTGATCTGATAAGTGACTTTCAAAAACTTATCTAATGAGGATCATTGGGGAAAAATGATACATGCTGAATGACCTAACTACCCATGCTCACTCTCAAATTTGGAAGTAAATTGTATATGTTTATCTGATGCTCTCCGTAACTTTTCTTTTTTTTTTTTTTTTTTTTCTTTTTTTTTTTAATAAATCTTTATTGCTCAGATTACAATTGTTTCTCCTTTTCCTCCCCCATAGCTCCCTTCCACCTTATTCCCACCCCACCCTCTGCCCTTACCCCCTCCCCCCACTATTGTCCTCATCCATAGGTTATACAATTTTAATCCAGTCTCTTTCTGCACCCCACACCCCTTCACCCTGATAATTATCTATCCACTCCCTTTCTTTGCCCCTAATTCTATTATATTCACCAGTTTATTGTATTCCTGAGATTTTTAATTCACTTGACCTTCTTCCTCTTCTTAAGTAATACCTTTCAGCATTTCATATAATACTGGTTTGGTGGTGATGAACTCCTTTAGCTTTTTCTTATCTGTGAAGCTCTTTATCTGCCCTTCAATTCTGAATGATAACTTTGCTGGATACAGTAATCTTGGTTGTAGGTTCTCCCTATTCATCACTTTGAATATTTCTTGCCACTCCCTTCTGGCCTGCATGGTTTCTGTTGAGAAATCAGCTGATAGTCTTATGGGTGCTCCCTTATAGGTAACCAACTGCTTTTCTCTTGCTGCTTGTAAGATCCTCTTTTTGTCTTTTACCCTTGACATATTGATGATGATGTGTCGAGAAGAATTTTTCTTTGGATTCCTCTTGTTTGGGGTTCTGTAGGCTTCCTGTACTTGTAAGTCTATTTCTTTCACCAGGTGAGGGAAGTTTTCTGATATTATTTCTTCAAATATGTTTTCAGTATTTTGCACTCCCTCTTCTTCTGGCACCCCCATAATTCTGATGTTGGTGCGCTTGCAGTTGTCCCAGAGGCTCCTTACACTATCTTCAACTTTCTGGATCCTCTTTTCTTCTTCCTTCTCCAGCGGAGTGTCTTTTGGCTCTTTGACCTGATTCTTGTGTTCTTCCATTCTGCTGTTGGATCTCTGCATAATATTTTCCAATTTAGTCAGTTTATCTATACTTTTTAGTTGGGTCTCATGAAGTTTATCGAGCTTTTCTAGAATATTGTTGCATAACCTTAGAACCATAGTTCTGAACTCTATATCCTCCATCTCTTTTGTTTGAGATCTATTTCCTTGTCTCGGCATTATCACTATTTTTCAGAGTTGGTAGGATGGCTTTGTGTGTTTGGTGTCCTATATGGCCCAGCGGGTCAGCCTCCTCAGTTACCTGAGGTAGACACTCTTTGTGATCCCCTTTGTGGACTGCGTGCACAGCTTTGTTGTAGCTAAGTCTCTATTGTTGTGAATTGACCTTCAGGCCAATTGGATGTGGGTATCAGCTGTGTCTACTCTGGGATAACTTCTGTATTGGAGACAGTCTTATAGGATCAGACTTGAAAAACTGCAGAAGCCTCTGCTCAGCTTGGATGGGGCGGAGTCTCAGGGCTGAACTGACAGTCTTGGCTTCTGCCCTGCCCTTGTGCACTCGCCTGAGTTTCCGCCTGACCGGCCCAGTTTCCCCAAGCAAGAGCGTGGGTGCCGCAGGGGCTCACCCGGACTTGGGCTGGTCTCTGCAGTCTGGAGCTTCTGACTCCTTCCGCTACAGAGAGGCTGCCACCTTGTACATAGAGGCAGCGGCAGCCTCCGTGGTCAGACTGGAGCTTCTGACTCCTTCCGCTACAGAGAGGCTGCCACCTTGTACATAGAGGCAGCGGCAGCCTCCGCGGTCAGACCTGGAGCTTCTGACTCCTTCCGCTCCGGAGGGGGAGGGGCGGCGGTCAGACCTCAGCGCGTACTTGCTCACGCGCGCGAGTCTGTAGACCCTGCCGGCTGCGACTGTGACTCCCGGTCCCCGGTCTCCCAGTCTCTGAGTCTCTGAGTCTCTGGGTGCCTTTCTCTACAGTCCAGACCACCCGTATGAGCCTGGGACCACGGGATTTCAGCCGGGGCTGGGGTTCAGTACAGTCGGAAAGGGTTCCGTGCAATCGGGGATTCCTCCCCTCCCACCGCCAGGCAGGTATTCGGCTGCCGCGTGAGCGAGCGTCTCCCTACCTCAGTGCTTTTCGGCTCCCAGTCCGATCCGTGAGCGTCTCTCCTTCTTTCTAGTTGTAGCTATTCCACTCCGCCAGCTTTCCTGACGTTTTGGTGAAGTCCTTTTTGATTTTAGTTGTTTTATTAATTAAATTGTTGATGAGGCGGCAGCTTAGGAGACTGCCTAGGCCGCCATCTTGGATGTTCTCCCCGTAACTTTTCTTTGGAAGGACAAGGTGAAGACAGCAGAAACTCACAAGAGGCAAAAAATTAAGTTGCTTTTGATCTAGTCTAGTGTGTTCCACTATATCTGTCCTTTTGAACCCAGAAAATGTATGGAAGAAATAATCTTCTGTCTCTACTTCCTTACCTTTAATTTATTTGCTGCACTCTCCCTGGTCATCTTAACCCCTGCCCCTGTCTTAAACTACTATTAATAGTTGTAGATGAGTCTCAAGGTTATTTTTTAGCTGAAACCGGTTTGGCTCAGTGGCTAGAGCATTGGCCTATGGACTGAAAGGTCCCAGGTTCGACTCCAGTCAAGGGCATGTACCTTGGTTGAGGGCACATCCCTAGTAGGGGGTGTGCAAGAGGCAGCTGATTGATGATTCTCTCTCATCGATGTTTCTAACTCTCTATCCCTCTCTCTTCCTCTCTGTAAAAAATCAATAAAATATATTTTTTAAAAAGTTATTCTTTAGTCCAATCTGCTCTCCAGAACTTTGGGCTTATATATCCTTTTCAACCTGGATGTTATATAGGTCTGAACTTCATCAAAGATAACATGTCAAATCTGAACTCCCTATCTTCCTCTTCTTTTTCTTAAATCACCTCCTCAAACTTTCTGCACCTACTGTTATCAGTACTGATCAATCATTCTAAACTAAACATTATGTTAGACTTCATACCATTCTATGTAGTCATCAAACCCTACTCAATACCTCGATTTAGCCCCTTGTAATTTCTCACTTAGAAAACTTGCATGAGACTTAAGACTGTTTTTCTTAAAGGATGTCTTTTGTATTTGTATTTCTCACTAGGCTGTGTTTATATTTACTACTAGACCATTTTTTAATGGCCAGGACTGTCTTACTTATCTCTTTCTTTTGCTATCACTTTCTCTATAGTATAGCATTTCATATAGTATACTAGTTACCTATTGCCACATAATAAATCACCCCAAAACCTGGAGGCTACAGACAACACTTTATTTTCACATAATTCTGTGGGTCAACAACATGTGCAGGGCTCATCCGTGATGTCTGGTCTCTGTACTACAAGGTTTTAGCTGAGCTCATTTATGCATTTGCAATCAGTTGGCACATTGGTGGGGAATTGGCTGGTCTTATTTGGCTTCATGTACATGTCTGGCAGATGACTGGGGCTGCTGGCTGGGGTGTCTTGGTTCTCTTCCACATGGTTTCTCATCTCTAAGATGGCTCACCCAGGCTTCCTTCTATAGCAGTCTCAGAGCAACAAGAGGGGGAGAGAAGTTGCAGGGTCTCTTGAGGTCTAGACTTTCAACTTGTATAATGTCATATCTGCCACATCTTTATAAAGTCAAAGCAAGTGGCAAGGTCAATAGAAATGTAATACGTGGTGGTGGGGTAACTGTATCTCTTGATGGGAGGAACGACAAAATTACACTATATGGGTGTACACATAGGAGTAATGATTCATTGAGGCCACAGATTGCTTCTGGCATATAGGTAAGCTTCAGAAATTCCTGTCGAATAAACCAAATTTTGTTTTATAGGTTGGATGGCTAGGTGGATTGAGAGCTGGGAGAATGAATAAAAGGCAATGTCATATTATAGCTAAAACATTGCATTAGGATTCTAGTGCTGACACCGCTTATCACTGTTTGATTCCGGACAAGCCACATTACCTCTCTTACCCATGTTTTCTCACCTATACTGTAAAGTGAGAGAATGGATGTAGTCTAATGCCTTCATTGAGTTAACATTTATGCTTATGTAGCTATTAATCATGTTATTATGCCACAGGTAGTAACAATTGCTTGCTACTTGCTTTCTCAGAATGACTTGATTCATCCATGAGTGCACATTGCTAAGGAAAAATCATGTTGGTGCTCATTTCACGGAAACATCCCAAATGCTGTTTCCATTGTTAGTCAGCCAGCTAGACGCAAGAACATGCCCATAATAGGCATTTCTCTCAGCTATATATATTTTTTGTATTACTGGTTCATTTGAAATGACTATCAAGATTTCTTTTTTTCTCTCTCAAGGTATATGAAGACTTTCTATTTAACACTATTAAAAAATGTAATCTCTGTTCTGAAATACAATGTAGAATGTATGGGCTTTCTCTGCATTCATCCCCCTTAATGGAGGTAGTTGGGAAAATATTGTCAGGTACTTAGAAAAGATTTGGTTTGCTTAGAATTGTATTTACTTTGCAAAATATATTCTTTCAACTCTCTTCAACTTTGACTCTGTTTGGTATAAATCAAATAAAACATGTCAACCTGTGAGTTTGCTAAGGCTTAATTGCCAGGTATCAAGTAAATTATTTCCTTCGCACACTGAAAATAATATTTAATCTTTCAAACCCCTGAAAGATCTTCAAATTACACAGTAGGACCGAGTTGAATTACATAAATATTGTTTGGGCTTTTCTTTTCCAATTCCTTCTTTGATATGAAACAGCATAGCATGGTACTGATTTTCCCCCCCAATTTTCTGTTCAATATCAATTCATACCAATGATGGTAAGATGAATGGAGAAGGTAAAAGGCAGGAATGATAATAGTCCTAGGAGTTCAAGGTCATTCTATCTGCCTTACTCCATTCAGATAAATCAGTCTTTTGATAGCATGTTAAAAAACAACTACTCTTCCTGTATGTTTTTGGGCTGGTTTTATTTTGATGGCATTTCTTTTAAAGAAATTTCCTACATGGAAACGGATGTTAATTAACCTTGAAAGAGAACCAGATACAGTGAATTCACATGCACTCGGATTAACTGAGTGCCAGAGCTGTGTTAAAATGAGCAACTTGGTTCCATAAGTGGAACCACTCATAAAATGAACAACGGAGTTCCATGAATCTTGCTTTTAGTGAATGACATGACAGCTAAAAATACAAAGCATTAAAATGGAGCAAGGAAGATTAAAGTACAAGTCACATCCTGAGAGAAAAAGGGCTGTGGGGGAGGAAGGAGGAGGTGGTGTGGGAGGGAACGGAGGTAATGTCCCGCTGGAAGCAAATGTGCCACGTAGTCCAGCTGGCCATTAATATTTACAGTCCATCCTGTGCTGAGGTAGTTCCTACTGTTACAAGTTTAAAATGAAAAGACATCATGGGTGAGTAATGCAGTAGAGGTTAGTGTAAGAGTGCTAGGTTTTCTGGGGGAAGGGATGAAAGGTGAAGGTTGCAAGATTAAAGGAGTTAACTTTAATTAGCCTTCAGATGGTTTTTCTAGACAGCTAATGGCATTGACCTAATTCTTCGAATAATGTCTCAGTATTATCTATGGCTTACTTATTATGTGGTAAACTTTATGTTATTCATTTATAATCCTTATACTTCCAAAAAAGATTTGAAAAAGATTACAATAAAAAAATTACAGATATAATGAACCCCTCAAACCATTAACAAAAGAATAAAAGGTAAGAACTGACTATTAATAGTCTTAGAGTGGGGAGAAATAATTATTTTAGAAACAAATGGCTAAGGAAGTTACTACACCTCTGAACTTCTTCATGGTCAACACAGGAAGTTTTGATAACTTGAAAAAAAAACTTCTTGTCTTCCAAATAATCTTCTGAGCCATTTTAGGTCATTTTTTTTTAAGATGGATATAAACAATTTAATACCCACATTAAGGAAAATTGTGAGACTCAATTAGAGAACATCTCATCCCACCACCCTCACAAAACCATGAACTTTTACTTTTTAAACAGATTCACTTCTAGTTTTGGTTTTTACATGAACATATTTTAAGAGTAGGGCAATCACACTATATTTTGTACTTAGTTTTCTTTCCCCATAATGGCTAAATGTTCTTTAAGTTTCACCAATGACTGCATATTTCTGTTTTTAGACTGTTAATGTCTAAAAACATTAGACATTATTGTTGTTCTAATATCCCTTTCTTAGCTATTTCAGTATTGTTAACATTCTTTCTCATATTTTACTATTGTAAAGAATGCCTCCGTATAAAATGTTTTCATCTAATGAGTTCTTTCTTCATTTTGTCAACAAATATTTATTGATAATGTTTTTTGTGGGTACCAGTTCCATGCTATGCACCATCTAGAGAAAAGTGTTTTTGAAGTCCAAAGGAAAGTGCTGGGCAAGGAGATACCATGGCAGGCTGCACAGGAAAAGTGAAGTTCAGAAAGCCACCCAGAATAATAATAATAATAATAATAATAATAATAAAATAGAGCTTGCCAGACTTCTTTTTAGGTAGGTTTTATCAAATCAAATATCATTACTGTAAAAGTGTCCAATTTCCCCACATTTTCAAAACTATATTGGTATTTGTGTTATCATAAAACTAAAAAGAAATGTACCATGCTTAAAACTTAGCTCGATATACTTTTTACTTAGATTACATTGAGAATAATGTAGTATTTATGTAGATTCTGTTCATGGTCTTCATGCTTTCACTTATTTATCAAGACAAGGCAGAAAAAATATGATTTTTGGAGTCCCATTTATAAGGTGGCTTGGCCACTTATTAGTGATGTAAGCTTGGTTAAATTTCTAAATCATGCTAAGCTACAGTTTTCCCAACGGCAAAATTAGAAAAACAATTATTAACCTCGTGTGGTTATTGAAAAAAATTAAATTAGAGAATGAATAAACCATCTGGAATATAATAGGTGCTTCAGGACTAACTCTTACCATTCATTGAAATATTGTTCTCCTTATAGGACTGAGAGATCTTCATAGACGTTAACCTCATGTCCTACTTGCTGGAAATAGCTCCCCCAACATATTGCTTTTCTATTTTCAAGTTACAGTGTAAACATTTATTTAGTTTAAAAGCTCTCTACTTTTATTTGATTTATGCTTTAAAGTTGCATAAGTTATTGTTTTGTTTAATATTAGAGTTTCTGATTTTTTAATTGTAAAATTATATGTATTTTCTAAACCATCTGGGATCTCTTAGAGTATATAGAAATTTAATGTTTGACATAGACAATATCTCTTGATCTTCTGTACAAAGTTTTCTATAATCAAAATTATTATCTCAAAACAAGAGAGTTCAACATTGCTAGTGTTTTCTTTTTAGTACCTAAAATCACACATTCCCCAAGTAGGTTACAATAGCCCTGCTGCTTGTTGAGATAGGTTTTTAACCACGAAGCCCCACACTTGATGTGAGATGAATGAATTCATAGAGACTGAGATAATATTTACAGAATTATTCATGTCAACAAACACTTAGCTCTGTTCATTAAGTATTTGCTTGTCATAGAGCATTATAGGAAAAAGGTAAATATTTCTTAGAACTGCTTCTATTATAATCTGAGTCTAAAACTTTAAACAAAAATTCAGGGCAGTTTCAAGGTCTATTTTCCACAGTCTGTAAATTTAGATTCTATATTTTGACATGATTTTGAATCTTATTATTTATATTTAAGAGATGAATCATAAAGAAAGGATAACCCAATTAAAAATGTGTTTTGTTTAATGGGAGAAAACCCCTTTGCAGTATGGACTTATCAATTTACATACTAGTAGTGTCAACTCCCACAGCTTTGAAATTCTTAATAGACATTCTCAAATAATTTTTTTAATTTGAAGAGCTTTTTGTACCTTATATGCCTTTGCATGTTATTCTTTCTGCCTGTCATGGACTTGCATTTTTTAGAGTTCTGATCTGCTTCTCATCCTTGTAGATCCAAAAATAAATATAAAAACTTCTCTGAAACCTTCAGGTATCATTGCTGACTCTCTCCTTTGGTTACTTCTAGAGTTTAAAAAAATACATATTTTATTGATTTTTTTTTTTTAGAGAGAGGAAGAGAGTCAGAAACATCGATGAGAGATAGTCATAGATCAGCTGCCTCTTGCATACCCCCTACTGGGGATGTGCCCACAACCAAGGTACATGCCCTTTGATCAGAATCAAACCTGGGACCTTTCAGTCCACAGGCCTACGCTCTATCCACTGAGCCAAACCGGTCTCAGCTACTTCTAGAATTTTTAAATATACTCTCATTGTTGCCTGTGCCTAGGAGGCAAGATTCATTGGTCTTGGAGCAATGTTTTTTAAATCAGACCTGGGCTTGAGTTCTAGCTCTTCCACTTTACTAGCTATGCAGCCTTAAGCAAGTCAAGTAACCTTTCTATGCCACAGCTTTCTCATATGTAAGATGGAGAAAATGATAGAATCTTAGAGTTATTGTGAGAAAAAATGAGATGATCATGTTAAACACTTAATCTAGCTTCTGACACACAATAGAAATAATGCATATGCTAGATACTTTTTGTTTACAACTATTTCCCATCCCTACTCTCCCACCCCGAGTTATCTATTGCTTTATACCAATTCCTCAAAACTTGGTGGGTGACTAAAACAACAAATGTCTATTATTTCACTTTCAACGGATCAGGAATCTGGGTGCAGCTTTTTTGGGTGCCTGTTCATCACAGCTTTTCCTAAGGCTAAGCTTAAGATAACAGCTGGGGCCACAGTCATGTTGAGGCTCAACTGGGGAAGTTATACTCCACACTCACTCTGTGACTGTTGGCAGGTGTTAGGTCCTCTGGTGGCCAGGGACACCAGCTCCTTGTCACATGGGCCGCTCTGTAGTGTGGGTCACAACATGGACCCTAGCTTCCTTCACAGGGAGCCAGAGAGAGGGTGAGAGGGGATCCCCAAGACACAAGTGAAAGGTTATTTTTGGCCATCCAATACTGGAAGTTACAGAGCATCATTTTCCCTTGATTCTGTTTGTTAGACGTGAGTCATTAGGTCCAGCCCACACTCAGAGAGGCCAGGAAATGACACAAAGGCGTGAGTACCAGGAGGAGGAAATGGGGGGCAATCTCACAGGCGGCCTGGCACAAGGAGGGACGGAGCTTACTTACAAAGTTTTGTGGGTTTTGTTTTGTTTTCAATGCTCGGTACGGTATCTGGCTCAACAAATCCTCACCTCTGTGTTTAACCACTTTTTCTTAGTTCTGGAAAATATGGAAGATTCTTCTTTATCAGCTGCCCACACAGTGTTGCTCTTGTTGCTTTTCCTAAGGGGAAGAGCTATTACCAAAGCTTGACACCCACGAAGGTGGAAGGATATTGGCAGCACCATGAAGGCCACACCTTCGTAACAGGAAGGATGGAGTAAGAGACAGCACGCATGCAGAAGGATAAAAAAAATGGGGGAAATTTACCCGCATCAGTTATTTTTTCCAATACTTTTTCTTTAACACTGTCTACTCCCTCTTTAGATTGTGGAAAGCAGAGAATATAATTTGTGTTCCTTCTAAAAATTATTAGATGTTGCTGCATTGAAGGGATAGAGAAACCAAATTATAATTAGCCAAATTATAATTAATCTTTTATGGCATAGCACCTGGTTGTGCATCTGATTGTAACCATGGCTGGTGTTGATCAACACCACCCATGGAGGGATGCTGATGGGAAGATGGTGCTTAGCCGCCAGCGACTTATCTTCTTTGTTTTAGTTTTCCTGCTCAGAAGCCACAAAGTCCCTGTGCAGGCCGCTTAAAGTATCTGCAGGCTTCCCTGAAGTCTCAAAAATTTTAATTTTTCCCCATGTTATTTTGTATATCTTATTTCATGTTGATGGCTAGAAGTTATAAGAGCAATCCCTCTAGATATTTCCAAATCTTTAGCCCTTGATATAGAGGGTTGGTGGATTGTCTTTTCTTTCATAATCTTAGGCACAGAAATGGTAGACAACATAGCCTCAATGAATGGAAGCTACTATCTTAGTATTATTACAGTGCTCTTCTCAAAAGGATCCTCCCGTGTGATTGTTCCACAGCAGCTGGAGATCAGGCCCTATTATTTCTGCTTTTATATGGACAGAGAAGCCCTGAATACTAGCGGTAGACCTATTACCCAAACATTTTTATCTTCATGGCTGATGGTGGCCTGTGTGTGAAACGGCACTCAGAATAAGGATGCCCTTCAACATTGCAAATAGCTGAGACCTCTTACACTTCATGAAATCAGAGAAAGCATCAAGCTCTGAGAAAACCTTCTTAGCACCTCATGGAAGCTCATTGTTTCATATCCAGCCCCTCCTTCCATTCTGCAGCTGAGCATTGCTCATTGATTCACTTTATTAATATTTTTTGAATGCTCTCTTGACCAAACAGCAAGATAAGGACTGGTCCTACAATAGTCAAAAGGCAGGACACCTTTCCTCAAGGAACATAAGTATGAAATTATAATGACATGCTAGTAACAGTAAACCTATAGGGGAAGTAGTAGTATTACCTTCATTTTTTAGATAAAAGAACTCATGTTAGGCAAGTTTAGGAACTAGCCCAAGCTAGAAAAGGGCAGATGACAATCCAGATCATCTGGATCCAAAGAGCATGCATGGCCTTAGCCCAGTGTCCAGTGAGGAATGACAACAGGCACATTGGGATTTGCCAGTGGGACCTCTGATTAGGAGCCCTGTAAGAACTTGAAACAACTCCTTCGTTGTCACAGAAGGGTAGGGCAGGGCTCTTACAGGAAATCACATGTAGCTGAAGGATTGTCACAGTGAGCACCTGAACTGGAGGATTTTCTCTGGATCTCAGGTCACGGACCTTAGGACTTGTTCTTCAATCTCCTGTCTATGACATTTGCATTCATTTTCTCATATTTTCCCTGTGCGGAGCAAGGATAGTTGATTTCCATGGATCCTGGATTCTTTACCACCCCTCTTTGCATTCTGCAAATATAACCCTGGGATATCCGTGCTCACTGGCTGCGGATGCTACCTAAAGGGTGAGGCAGTGGGCAGGAGCCAACGTGGCCAGGGCCAGCTGGTCCTGCAGACAGCACCATGGCCCAGGTCCAGCCCCCAGCCTGCGCTCTAACCTCTTGCCCTGGAACGGGACTCCGAGCAGAGGACCAGCCATCAGCGGTGGCCAGCTTCCAGAAGCGTCATGGGATGAGTCTGTGTGAGGCCATGCTGACCTTGCCTAACCCCTGGCCAGAAAGTGACCTCACTGAGCGCCTGTGAGGACTCCAGACATGGTGAAGAAGGAAGCTTGTGAGGCAGAAAATGACCTTCATGACTGACCTGCCTCTGGAAGGCAGGAAAAGGCGAGCCTCTGTTTTGGAGTAAAATCTGACACAGAAAACCAGCGTTCTTGCCTTCTAGTCTTAAGCCCTTGAAAGTGCCCAGGAGTTTCCTTCATCATGACCGGTGCCACCCAGCCTCTTGTCTTCTCCAATTACCTCTGCTTGTCCTCAGGCATCAGAATTAACGATAACGAAGGCCAGTTTTTTTTTTATTTTATTACATTTTCAGCATTACTTAATTTCAAATGTCCCAACACATTCCAGAAATGATGTATTCATTTTTAAAGTATATTTATAAAGTATAGGCTTATATATGTACTTGCCATATTTTGAAGGCAGTGCATTCTGCAGTATCATTTTCTCTCTGTGATTTGCAAATATATTGCATTTCAGCTACATGTGTATCGAATACGTGTGGGAAAGAAGAAGGTTGTTTGGGAATCTCACCCACCATTTGTAATGTTTCTTTGGAAAATATTAGAAATTAAAGGAGCCACTTTATAATCAGATTTTAGTAACACATCAAGTAGGAAATGGCACGCCCATGTTAAAGTGGCCGTGCGTTTCCATTCCTCTCTTGCTGGGGTGTGTATGACAGGTAGCCCAGTGACGCGCCAGACTGAGAGTTGGTCTTTCTCTGGGGCGGTGGATGGAGAGGGGCGTGGCTGGAGCTCTCTAAAGGTTAACAGAGTTGTTTAATGCCCAGAGGGAAGGGGCCACCCTCTGGGTTTTCATGGCTTGCTGATGATGTTTGAGAGAGGCCTGCCAGGAACAAAACAGGCAATATTTGTGTAATTGTAAGCAGATCCTTAGGTCCTTAACAGCTGAGATAATCTGTACAAAGGAAGGGGCTGCCTTTATTCTTTATAATGGAACCGGGAACCTCATTCCCTTGCTCTGTGACGGCCCATTAAGGCTGCGTGTCTGCGGAGCAAGTGGTCACGAAGGGATAAGTCACTAACTGCTAAAGTCTTCCCAAAGTAGGGACATGAGCTCGGTAGCACAGTAATGCTATTAACGTCTGGGGCAACTTGGTTAGACAGAGAGCTCCGGGAAGTCCAAGGTGTGATAGAGAGAAGGTGTGATTTTACAAACTGCATGGCCTTGGCTAGTCCCTTACCTTTTAAGGAGCAGGTTTCCTGGGTCTGAAAAAATATACTAGAGCAAGGTTTTTAAAGGTGAAATGATTGGAAATTTAACTTGGGTGGCTAGGAACACGGGTTCTGGAACCAGCCTGTCTGAGCTCAAGGCTGGCTGTCACTTTGAGATCTTAGTGACTTTCGGTAAATCACTTATCCCAGCACCTCCATTTTAGTTTAAATGGGGATAAAGCCTCTCTCACCCGGCTGTAGTGAGCATTAAATGAGTTCCTATTTATTTCTTAAAAAGATATATTTTATTGTTTTTTTTACAGAGAGGGATAGAGAGTTAGAAATATCGATGAGAGAGAAACATTGATCAGCTGCCTCTTGCATACCCCCCACTGGGGATGTACCTGCAACCAAGGTACATGCCCTTGACTGCAATCGAACCCGGGACCCTTGAGTCTGCAAGCTGACGCTCTATCCACTGAGCCAAACCGGTTTCGGCATGAGCTCCTATTTAGAACCTGGTACACAGTCAACTCTCTACAAAGAAGGATTCCCTATCACGGTTACTATTGTTTTTTCTGGAACCCAGTCCTGCAAATACATAATTGAATATCATCTTAAAGTGTATTTTTTATTATGAACAATCACATGCAGCCCAGCCAGTGTGGCTCAGTGGTTGAGCATCGATCTATGAACCAGGAGGTCACTGTTTGATTCCTGCTTAGGGCACATGCCCTGGTTGCTCAATCCCCAGTAGGGGATGTACAGGAGGCAGCAGATCAATGTTTTAATGATTTTCTCTTAGCTTCGATGTTTCTCTCTCTCTCCCTATCCCTTCCTCCCTGAAATCAATAAAAATATATATATTAAAATAAACACATGCAAACAAAAATACACTGTCTGTCCACATGCAGCACACTGACCATGGCAGACTTTTAATTTGTGCTACCTGTTTCACTTTTTATTCTGTGTAGACTTTGGGACAAAGTTTTCCTGGCAGATTTTGTGACTGGATTGAAAACATGGGTTAAGAATGCTAGTGTTATGGTGCTAAGTGAAATAAGCCAGTTGGAGGAAGATAAATATCACACGATCTCACTCATTTGTGGAATATATATATATATATATATATATATATATATATATAGAAGCCTAAGTGACCATTGTACTGGTGGCTATGATGAGCAGATGCTCAGTGCTCAGGCATGGAAACATGGGACAGACTGGTGAATCTCAGAGGAAAGTGGGGAGAGAAGGATGAGATTAACCTCTAATATATGTTGTTGATTATACTAGAGGCCTGGTGTGTGCATTTGTGCATCGTTGGGGTCCTTTTGCCTGGCCTGCAGGGATCAGGCTGAAACTGGCAGTCCAACATCCCCTGAGGGGGTCCCAGCTTACAAGAAGGCACAGATCATACCAAAGGGCCCCATCACGAATCAGTGCACTGGGTTATAATATTATCAACAATATAAATTGATAAACAAAAGTAGATCCAGAGACAGAAGAATCAAACAGACCGTCAAACCTCAGAGGGAAGGTAGGGGTGAAGGATAAGAGATCAAAGGACTTGTATGCATGCATATAAGCATAACAAATGGACACAGACAGTAGCAGGGTGAGGGCATGTATTGGGAGGTGGAAGTGGCTGGGGAGAGGTCAATGGGAGGGAAGAGGAGACAATATTTTAAACCATAAAAAAGTAAAAACAAAAACAAAATAAAACAAAAAAGAAGCACCCAATGAATACATTAAAAAAAAAAAAAAAGAATGCTAGTGTTTGTTAAGAGCCAGGCCTGCCTGTGTTCTCCCAGTGCAGGATTGCACACATGCTCCACTAGTGTAGCACACACGCCAGATTCTCAATGAAATGACCAAAAGGCCAGCCAGATCCAGGCACTTCTGTGTCCCAGTCCAGGGAGGTTGAGCAAGTGGACCTACATCACGTCATGTTGTAATATGTGCTGTGACACAGAGTTCTCCGCCCTCTTACGTGTTGGACACGTCTGATCTGACTTTTATGTTTGTCGGAAAAAAATGGGTTAGCTATTGTTAGTAATTTGATATTAAAACAAACACGTTTTGCTTTTCCTCTTTCAAGTCTTTGGAGCATTCTACTCAGGAACAATCCTGAGATTGTAAGAAGGGTGATTATAACAACAACAACAACAAACTATCATTCACACTGTTCATTCATGTGAATCAGAATTTCCTCAGCACTCGTAAACCAAAAGCGAATTGAGAAACACACTGGACTCTAGGGCTTGTGTAAAATGAAACCATTACTCTCAATATCATTTAAAATCTTTTTTGTGTGTGCATATTGAAATGATCTCAATGTTTTCATTGATTGGCTTAATAATAGATGAATGTTATGACTCTGTGTTGATAAAATTACATTTACACCGGCGAAACAGAGCTTTTGTTATTTTATAATAAGGTAACAACTGGTCACCCTGTCTATGCATCAGAGCTCTGAGTTAGATTTAGTTTTGAAAAAGTATTCTGCTGTTGAGGTTGTTTTAAGATCACTGTGGCAGATGATCTAGTTTGATGCGCAAATGGTTTGTTACCCAAACCTGGACACACTTGAGAGCAAAAGGGGCTCAGAGTGGATGAGCAGCAAACCCTGGCTCTAAGGTTCCTTCCAATTCTACCAGGCTAGTATTTGCTTTGATTGGAAATTATCTAAAACTTTTTAGTAGAGGTCACTCTATCACTCACCACTCTGTGCTTAAGGGTAATTGCTCTGGGTATAAACCCAGCCTCTTTATTTGATAATAAGTATAAAAGATGAGCCAGAAAATAATTTCATTAATACCCGGTTACACCTTAGACTTCGGTTGGTTAAAAAATAAAACTTCCTCACGTCACATTACTTCTGTGTGATTCACTTCATTTCTCATTGAAGCGAAATGGAAAGGAAAAATGTTAATTAAAGGTTGTAGGGATTTAGGCTCCGGTTGACTAAGGCTTTATTTTGTCTAAACCAATCTCTAGGGTGAATAAACATTAACCATTCCCTGAGTAGACAAAAATGCATGTGGTTTGTTACCTCTGGATAATCTCAGCCAACTTCTCATCCCCAGGGGATTGGTAGTGGGAGGAATGCTTGCGGGCCCAGATCAGATGCTTCTAAGGCCGAAGGCAGGATCCAGTCCACCAGCTAATGTGCTTTGTGTCATCCTGCTCACCTACATTTGGCTCTTCACTGATCTTCTAAAACTGCTTTATTTTAGTGGTTATTACTAAAACTCCTTCCCTCCCTCCCCTTTTTTTTCTGGAAGGATGCTGAGTGATCGCCCGGCCCACTTCTGCTGGGTGGAAATAATGCCCTGATGGCAGTGGGTCAGGTGCTGTCACATCAAAGCAGACGAGCTGCCCTTGAGGATTTTTGCAAGGTGTGTCCTCTCCCACTTTCATCCTCTCACCATAAGTATGATTAGAGCACTTTGCAGGTTATAAAGTACTCTTGCCCAGTACTACTTAAGAACTACTTAAGAATTATGCTCTACTTTTTTTTTTTTGTATAGCTGTATCTGCCTACTGGATTTAAATATATTTAGGAAGAACAAGGAGTCTTTTTTTCGGTGAGTTATATATTCATGTGAGCATTTTGGCTATCCTCTCCATTTTTATTTTGGTTCACATTGAAGAGCAGAGAGTTATATAAATGATGACAAATGAGCATCACCCTCAAGCCCTTTGCTTAGTGTTCACTGCTTGTCAGCATTTGCATGGGTCTGATTCATCATCGCTCTGATTCACTAGCTGAATAATCGGTTCTGCCTCTGGTTTCCTTTCTCCGACTTTTCCAAAACCCTACTCAGGGCTGGCGTAGGTGATTCCAAGACCCATTGTGTTCTCTCAGGAGAAAGCACTTTCGTGAAATTCCTGAAGAGTCTAGTCCTCTGAACTGTGGGTTTGAACAATGTATGTGCAGTTCAAGATATGGATTTCAAGATATGGATTTAAATGATTTATGCACAGATTAATACATAAATATAAATATTTATATGGGTGATCAGTACATCAATATAAAAATGGAGAGGTCCATTTTTGTGTGTGGCTATCAACTCAGCTATTGGTAGAACCATGATGTAAACAAGGATTTACCATATTTCAAATAGTAGCAAATAAACACCTTCCTGGTAGGAAATGTTACCTAAGGTGCCATTGCTTGCTGAGCAGAGCTTGATCACAGATAATAACAATCCCTCCTGTTTTCTTTTTTTTAATTGATTTTTATTAATTATGGTATCACATAATTGTCCTTATCCCCCCATTCCCATTCCAAACCCCTCCCTACATATTCCCCTATCCCCTTATTGTCCATGGTGCATGCACACAAGTCCTTTGGTTGATCTCTTCCCTTTACCCCCACCCTCCCCTACTTTCCCTCTGAGGTTTGAGAGTCTGATCGCTGCTTCTCTTTTTCTGAGTCTATCTTTGTTCACCAGTCTATGTTGTTCATTATTTCGTCTAGATGTGTGAGCCTCCTGTTTTCTTATATAATAAAAGAGAAACATGCAAATTAAACATCCCTCCACTATGCCCACAGCCAATCAGAGTAAGCATGCAAATTAACCCAACAAAGTGGAGGTTGATTTGCATATGCAGGCACAGAGAGGAGTGAAGCCTGCTATGAGGAGAAGGGGGGTGGTGAAGGGAGCTACTGGAGTGGTGTTCCAGACAGAAGTAGGGATATGCTGGCTCTGGGAGGCTGGGGATCAGGGACATGCCGGCTCCTGGGCAACTGGGAGTGAAGTCAGGGGCCTATTCTTGCACGAATATTGTGCAATGGGCCTCTAGTCTGAATATAAGCATGTATAGATACTGTTCTGTGCACTTTGTATTCATCATAGTACTGTTGAGATAGGTACTTTTATTGCCCCCATGGCATTTACTAGTAGGCAAGTCTTCACAGTTGGCCAGGTGTGAGCTAGAGTGAGTAAATGTCCAGGTTTGCTCAGGAATGAGGGGGCTCTCAAGAAATGGGACTCTGCGTGCTAAAATCTGAAAAGTCTCTGGCACACAGGGAAAAACTGGTCCTGCTGAAGGTCTGGTCAGAAACTGCACCCAGAAAGTGGGCTTCAGAGGGTGCTCTGCTAATTAGCATGTTATACTACATGAGCTCCATGGTAAGTCTGAGTTTGCAAATGGGCAAGCCTCAGCTTTTCCCCGAAGTAAATATTCAAGAGCTTGACTAAGCCATTAATATTAGGGTGGACTGGGGAGCATCCTCATTGACAAGGCTTCCCTGCATCTCTTTTTAGTTGCATAAACCTGACCATGTAAAATGTTCTGATGTAAGTCAACTCAAAATTACTATTTTCCCTCTTCAGGGTGTAATTTTTTGAATCCCTTCTCTCCTCTCCCCTACCTCGCAGACCCGATTCCTGCAGCTTAGTGTTTCCAAGCACCACTTTATCCCCACCTAAGGACAGACCTTTCCTAACGGGGCTCCCGCTGTAGAACTCCGTTGTATCAAGCACAGCCTGCTGGCTGTATGTGACTTTAATCTCCTGGTTTACATGATTAAGCGTGCAGAAAATTCAAGGCTTTTCTCCAAAATCCCTTAAAGAGGAGGGCCAACATGCCTGCTTGCTTTGCAATGCATTGCTCCTCTCTGGATTCTGAACTCTGAATTGGAATCAATCTTTCCTTTCCAAAGAGGGCTTCCCTGGGACAGAACTCCCTAAAGAACCAACGGTTGCCTGAAGACCTCCCGTGCAAGGTCCTTGGTTGTTCCAGAGGCGACCCTTTACTTTCTTATATTGTTCCTTCTTGTATTGTGCTGAGATTTGCCCATCTGCAAAGTTAGCAATTCACCCTCCTTCCGCTTTCTATGGCAGCCAGCGAAGGCAGCTTGAATGTCTCCCTTTAAATTTTTCTTACCCCGACTAAAGTTCCCAGTTTCTTCACTTATTCCTCCATTTACATTGAAATAAAGGGCAAAATCAGTGGTTTTAAAAATATACACTGAGTGGCCAGATTATTATGATCTCTGAACGCATAATAATCTGGCCACTCAGTGTACTTCTCTTGAGTACCTCATTTATTTGATATCAAAGATACTACAAATCATGCACCTGATCAGTTTTCCCCTTTGCACCAGCCAATAGAAAGCTCAGGGAAATAGGTGGTTGATCTCCAGCAAAAGTCTAGAATACTTTCGGTACCCATTTGAGATACAAATATATTGAGTGGCCATATTATTATGCATTCAGAGATCATAATGATCTGGCCACTCAGTGTATATTCTTATTGATTTCAGAGAGCAAGGGAGAGATAGAAACATCAGTGATGAAGAGAATCATTGATCGTCTGTCTCCTATTTGCCTACTGCTAAGGATAGAGCCCATAACCCCAAGCATGTGCTCTGACCATGAATTGAACTATAACCTCCTGGTTCACAGGTCAATGCTTAACCACTGAGCCACACCAGCCAGGCAAAACCAGTGTTTAATCAGTGTGTAATTATTTTACAAGTTTACATTTATAATATTTCTTTACTATAAAGTCAGTTAAGAATAGTAATGTGACTATACATTAAAAACCAAAAATATTGAGATGAAGGCTTGTAGAACTTTGCAGCAAATTTGCATCAGCATTCAATTATCTTCCATATTAAGGATATCCTTGGCTATAATTAGTATCTGTTTTTTCAAAACTCCCCCTTGCAATCTGAGGATTCTCTTTAATTAGACTGATGTAAATGTTTGAAAGAGGCATCACAGGACATTTTTGTTTTACAATTTAACTGCTAAAAATATCTAGCAGCTGATTCCTTTTCTTATGATGCACGCATAACTCCAAATAAAAAGCTTACCATGCATGCCAAACTATCTCTCACATGATGTCACTGTGATGCAGTAGATCATGATAGTCTCTTCTTTTTATACAATTGATTATCATGTATGCCGTGACACAGGCACACACTGAACGGATGTGCTGGGGCCTAACCTGACATTTATTGAATATGGCATAGCTGTGCTCACCTGTCTGTACAAAAGTAACATACTCATCATTTTATGCAAGTGGATATATATGGGGCTGCATTGAATGTGGCAGGGGAGGAGAAGGAAAGGGGAGAGAGGGAGGTTTCTGAGTGATTTTTATTTTCTTTATTGTTTTCTGTATTTTTGGAATGTTTTATAATAAGTATATGATATGTACTTTCAGAAATTATGCATTTCTTATTTTTGTTTATCATTTTATGTATGACTCAGTATGCTAATAATGTAAAAATAATTGTTTAATAAGAAACTACTGAGAAATCACAAAGTATGGCGTCAGAATGTTTCTTCCTACTAATTTTCAGGTTTTCTTATGAGAATATGTAATGCTTTTGACAGTTTACTAATCTTTATTTAATGGACTAAAATGACAGAATTACTACCAAACACAGAGATTTTATTCAGGGTTGCATTAAAAAAACACACACAAATAAGTTCACACCTACAGTATTTCTGATATTTTCAGGTAATTAAAATATATGCATAATGGGGTAGGAAAAGCTTCATTCTGAGAGCTATATAATGATGATATGACATGGCAGTGTAAGTTAATGGAATAAACTAGTATGTCTGAAATGGGTCAAATTTTGATATCCAATATATTTGAGTATTTTTATTATAATTTGGAAATATTTAAAATATAAATTAAATTAAAATTCAAAGTAAGCATTTAAAGAA
Source organism: Vespertilio murinus (assembly GCA_963924515.1). Taxonomy (NCBI): domain Eukaryota; kingdom Metazoa; phylum Chordata; class Mammalia; order Chiroptera; family Vespertilionidae; genus Vespertilio; species Vespertilio murinus. The sequence goes on along the minus strand of OZ004707.1, from coordinate 163,049,955 downwards.
CCCCAAAATATGACCATATAATCAATCTTGAAAACCCATAGTCTCTAAACCCATAATCTCTCAAGATAGTTTAAAATATCTATTCCATCAAATAATATAAATTATATATTTCATATTTTATTTTATTTTAAAAAATAAATCTTTATTGTTCATATTATTACAAATGTTCCTCATTCCCCCGCCATTGCTCCCCTCCACCAAGTTTCCATCCCACCCTCTGCCCTTTCCCTATCCCCCATTGTCCTCATCCATAGGTGCAGTTTATGTTCAGTCTCTTCCCACCCTCCCCCACCCCATTTCTCTGAGAATCATCAGTCCACTCCCCTTCCATACCTCTGATTCTATTATATCACCAGTTAATATTGTCCATCATGATTTTTATTTCCCTTGGTTTTTAGATTCACTTGTTGATAGTTATGTATTTGTTGTTCATAATTTTTATCTTTATTTTCTTCCTCTTCCTAAAGAACCCCTTTTAGCAATTCATATACCGTATTTGCCGGCATATAAGACGGCTTTTTGGCCCTGAAAAATATGCCTCCAAGTGGGGGGTAGTCTTATACGGCGAGTATATAACAAACTCTGTATTTTTAGTGGAAATTTTAGTGGGTCGTCTTATACGCCCAGTCGTCTTATAAGCCGGCAAATACGTATTTTTCAGGGCCAAAAAATCGTCTTATACGCTGGCAAATATGGTAATTCTGGCTTGGCGGTGATGAATTCCTTTAGATTAAATTTACTTGTGAGGCTCTTTATCTGGCCTTCGATTCTGAGTGATAGCTTTGCTGGGTAGAGTATTTTTGGCTGTAGGTTCTTGTTATTCATCACCTTGAATTTTTTCTTGCCATTCACCTCTGGCCTGCATGGTTTCTGTTGAGAAATCAGCTGACAGTCATATGGGTGCTCCTTTATAGGTAACTACCTGCTTTTCTCTTGCTGCTTTTAATATTTTCTCTTTGTCTTTTGCTCTTGGAATTTTAATTATGATGTGTCTTGGAGTGGTCCTCTTTGGATTCCTTTTGTTTGGGGTTCTGTGTGCTTCCTGGACTTGTAAGTCTATTTCTTTCCCCAGGTAGGGGAAGTTTTCTGTCACTATTTCTTTCAATATGTTTTCGGTATCTTGATCTCTGTCATCTTCTGGGACGCCCATAATTCTGAAGTTGGTTCGCTTGAAGTTGTCCCAGAGGTTTCTTACATTATCTTCAACTTTCTGGATTCTCTTGTCTTCTTGCTTCTGCAGAGGAGTGTCCTCTGGCTCTTTGTGTTCCAAATCTTTGAGTTGATTCTTGCAATCTTCCATTATGTTTTTAGGACTCTGTATAATATTTTTTTGTTTCAGACAATGTATTCTTTATTTCTAGTTGATATTTTATCATTTCTTGTTGATCCTTTATTATTTCTTGTTGATCCTTTATTATTTCTAGTTGTTTCCTTTTCATATCCTCATAGGTCTCATTTATTTTATTGGCTTTTTCTAAGAGATTGCTGAACAACCTTATAAGAGTGGTTTTGAACTCTATATCCAGTCGCTTTTTGTCCTCCATTTCTTTCGTTTGTGATCTATTTCTTTGTCTCGGTATTTTCACTGCTTCCCTGAGTTGGTAGGTTGGGAGGATCAGCTGTGTCTGTGCCAGGAGACAACCTTATTCCACTAGACTTGGGAACCTGCAAAAACCTCTGTGTTCAGCTTGGCGGGGCTAACCTACAGCCTTGGCTTCAGGTTAGCACTGCCCTCTGAGGTTCCTGAGTCTCAGTGTACCTCAGTGTCCTTTGGTATTCACTGCAAGCACCCCTGAGAGAAAGGCGCCCTAGAGTTTTGCCTGCTACCAGACAGTCTAGTCTCTCCCCCAACGAGCCCGCAACTGGGGTTCAGTGCAGTTGGAAGTGGGGTTAAGAGCAGTCCAGAGCTTGTGTCTCCTTCCCGCTAGGGCAATCCAGCGGCCCAATCAACTGTCTGTCCTCTGTGTGAAATGTGTGCGAATTGGGGGCTCTGCCTTTGGCCTCTCCCCTGAGCTTCTGTCTTACAACCCAGATTCCCTCTGTATGAGGCTGGGGCCCGAGGGTCTCCCCCAGGACTGGGGTTCAATGCAGTCAGAACTGGGGCTCAGCACAGTCCTGAGCTTTTGTCTCCTTCCCGCTTGGGCAATCCAACAGCTCAGGGAACAGTCCGTCCTCTGCGCGCAAATCTGAGAGACTCCAGGGCTCTGCCTTTTGCCGCACCCCTGAGCTTCTGCTTTACAGCCCAGATTCCCTCTGTATGAGCCTGGGATCCCATGGTCTGGCCCAGAACTGGGGTTCAGTGCAATAGGAGTTGGGCTTCAGCACAGTCCGGAGCTTTTATCTCCTTCCCGCTAGGGAACACCAGCCAGGCACTCAGCGGCCCCTCCTCTCCGGCTCTGTCCTCTCCCCAGGCATGCACCGTGCCTCCGTACCTTAGGCTTTTACAGCTCCTCTGATTGTCCTTCTGGTTTTCTCTTTCCTTCTAGTTGTAGAACTTCCAGTCAGTCAACTTTCCTGTAGTTCTGGATAATGTCCACTTTATATTTTAGTTGCATTTTTTTGAAATTGTTGAGTGAGGCTGCAGTTAGGCATTTACCGCTGCTGCCATCTTGGTTTTTTCTAAATTATATTTTATACCTCTAGATAGAATTTTAGGTTACAGGATATATTAGTTAGGGCTATAAGGAAGTGCCACAGATTGGGTGACTTAAACAACAGAAGTTTCTTTCCTCAAGATTCTGGAGGCTGGAAGTCCAATATTAAGGTGTTGGTTTCTTGTGAGGCCTCTTTCCTTGGCTTGTAGATGTATGCCTTCTTTCTCCCTGCATCAGACATGGTCTTCCTTTTCTGTACATGTTTCCATGTGCGAATTTTTTCTTCTTATTAGGACATCAGTTGTATTGGATTAGGGTCTACCCTAATGATCTAATTTTAACTTAATTACCTCTTTAAAGACTCTACCTTCAATGACTGTCACATTCTGAGGTACTGGGGTTAGAACTTCATCATGTGAATCTTATGGGGGACAGGATTCAGCTGATTCATGATTTTCTATATCCTTGTTAAAGAAACAACTTCCCTTCACAGAAAGCAATATCCAACTTCTCCATTTTTATTTAGTTATGTGTTTGGGTACAGATACATTTGTAGAAGTAAAATGTACATGTATTTATGCATTTCATAATCTGCACTCATGCAAAATTGTTAAACGTCTTTAAAGAATCATTTGACGTTGTAAGAAAAAATACTGTTTTGGGAGTTCTGGAATGACTTCACCTTTGGCTATTTGCAATTATCACATGGACTTGTATAAACCAACCAGTATCAAGTTAAAAGAAAATCAGATCAATGGTTAGAAAAATCAAAACAGATGCTCATTAGATTTGTCTAAGTCTGAATTAACTCCACCTTTCAAATTTTGTGGGAATTGTGTTTAACATCTGCAGAACAAAGCAAATACATTTAATTCACCACAGCCTCGAGTTTATAGTTCAGATTTGGCCCTCTGATCTATTATATTTGTGCTAAGAAGTTAAGGAAGTAAGTTATAAAAACAGAGAAACTAGAAATATTAATTTTTCAAGTCCAAGATAATCATCCTCCTTAGGTTTCAGTTTGTGTAACTCGGGGAAGTTTCTGGTATTAAAATGGAATATTGTCCATTCTCAACTTACAAACCAGCTATGTTCCAAAAATTCATTTGGAAGCCAGTTATTAGGCATTCTCAAGAAATTTTCCCATAGAAATGATGTTATTTATGGTGATTACACTCCTAGACAAGCCTATAAAACCCTGTTTAACTCCCATCACACCAAGTATGGAATTGATAGTATAGTGCTATGAAACCTCTTTACCAATTGAAGTACTGCCTTGATGGAAAAAGAAATAGTGTCATGAGGATAATATACATTTTTAAATCTACTGGTGTGCTTTTCTCATTTGTACTCCTCTCTGATTTGCCAGAGGCATCCATTTGTATCAGGGGGTTTAGGATTGTTACCGCAGGAATGCAAAAAGTCTGTATTCAGCCTTTGACAACTGGAATAGAATTTTTGAGACTACATAGTCTTGAAATCTAGAATTTATCCAGAGCGGAAGGGTTTTTTAATTTCTTAGTTGCTCATAACATAGCCACATGTCTACAAAGAGTTAGAACTTCCAGGTGCTGTAAGCCAGGGCTGGAGAGAGCTCAGAATGCCATGGGAGGGGCACTCTTGCTTCAGGAAAGGGTGGAGTGCAGAGCAGTAGAGATAGACAGGAGTGGAGGCAAGTTGTTAGACTTGGATATTAAAGATGAGGAATGATTTAGATGAATTTTAAAAAAGCCAGAAGAAGGGAGGCCATTTTATTGTGCTTGCTATTCTAAACTCCAGCAAGGAGACAAACATGCAAAGAAGTCTACCCAACATGATTCCATCACTGGTCCTCCATCAAGCCAAATGGAGTGATCACCAGCTGTCTGTCAGCAAACTCCCAAATGACTATTCCAGGAACTTATCCCAACATTCTCCTGTGGAGAGCAGTAAAATCCAAGGGGCTGGACATAGATCCAAGAAGCTACAGTCACTTAACAAATGTGTTCTGTTCATTAATCTTCATTTCACCCTGCCCCCAGCAGAGCGAGGTATCAGATTAGTTACGGTACATGAAATAAAGAAGCTATATTTGCTTTGCCTATTGGACAGTTCATAAATGTATAAATTATTTGTTTTGCTGCTTTAAATTGTCTTCAAAAGAGCCCTACGAGGTAAATATTATAATTCTATCACTGAGAAAATTGAAGCAATTGTGCCCCCCAAATTACACAGCTTCTGATGGGGAGAGTTGGGATTTGAATCAACACGAGTCAAGCTCTGAAACTCATGCTCTTTCAGATATTTCAGCATTCGAGTTTGCAGTATTGGGATCACATATTCTCTTTATATCCTTTATTCTGGGCTGTGCAAAAAGGGCGGCTCTTGGTGATAACTTTTAAGAACTGGGGCTGGGAATGGATGGAGGTTTAGGCCTATGGAGCGAATAATAAGGCTGAGGAAACCTTAGGAACCAGAGCCTCAGGTTTATATAATTCCCCAGGGCTGCTACTTGTTCTAGGCTGTTTCCTAAAAACCCTCATCTCATCAGGGATTCACTTTTCTGCTTCTTTTTACTCCACTGTTACCTACCACCTGACCAGGCCCCCTCTCTTCTGTTATCCCCTTCATTCCTAAATTCATTTGCTTTAATTTGCTTTTGCAGTATGGTAGTGCTGTGAAGAATGTACGATGTCACAGGACAATTTAATATATCTTCCTGGAGATTCAGTTTTACTTAATCATTTGAAATAGTTCAATAAGACACTCATATAATAAGTTGGGAGAAGGGGAACAAGCTTGGTAGAATTTTAAGGTATAGTTCAAGACTGCCAGTGAGTGCTGTTTGGGCTAAAACCCTAGATCCTTGGGATATTTAATGAACTTTCTGTTTAAGGTAGTGTTATTATTTTTGTCTCCTAGATGCACCCCCCCCCCCTCCGGTGGGGATGGAGCCCACAATCCAGATATGTGCCTTGACTGGAAATCATACCGTTACCTCTCAGTTCATGGGTCAATGCTCAACCACTGGGCCACACTGGCCGGGCTAAGGTAGTATTATTTTGATGGAAAACTTAGAGCATAAGAGTGCTAAAGGAAGTAATTTTGATTTTTTCTTAGAAACTTTTCTGCAAAGAATAGTATGCAAGCCAGGCTTTCCCCAGAAAAGTAACTAGGGCAAGGATTTACCTCAGGAAACCAAAATACAGAGGGAGGGTGACAAAAAAAATAAATTAAAAAAAAAGAAGGAAGAGAAAGTTAAACAATAATTTTAAAGGTTTAGCACTTACTTACCAAGAATAATTAGCTAAAATAGGAAGCTACCAGATGGCTCAGCCGTGTTATTAAAACCCATCTGTGAGCTGCATTACGAATTGGGTTGCTTAGTTGAAGAGCTGTGTCCTCGTGTCAGCTGCCTGCTTCACCTTCAGCATTGCCAGTGAAGACTCTGCTCCCTGTTTGCTCCGCTTCTCAGATCCCATCCTTTCTTCTCCTGTAATGCCACCCGTCCCCTTCCCCTCCTCTCCCCCCGCCACCGGGACCACCACTGTCTGGTTTGTTTAAAAAAGGTTTGTCAAGAGAGTTTAAATGTAAGACTCTGTATACACAAAGAAATGAGGTCATTGAGCTGTTACATACATGGTGGCTTTTCTTGATTATTTCTGGGTGGAAAGATACAGTGGTCTGGAGAAGAAGAGTGGGGGTAGTGGTGATACTTTAAGAAGACGAGATGGTGGGGGTGACAAGAACAAAGTGCGGGTTTACACACACTTCCTCACTCTCTTCCTCAACCCCCCCTTTTTTTGGCAGCCCCTCTGCCCCCACAGGATGGAAATGGATGGTTCATAGAAGATCTCTCAGCTGGGCAGCCATGTTGGGACAATTCTGTGAAGCAGCACATGGTAGGTTGCTTATAACTAGACACATTTTTAGATCCTCCTCCAATTTGTCTAGGACCTCCATCCCTTTATGGATCGATCATATATTAATTGGTCTATATTTAAATCAGGATTCTAGAAATTTCTAAGCAATTTTATTCTGAGAATTCGATAACTCTTATATCTTTAAGCCCATGTGTATCTTCTATGTTCAATATTCACTGGAATGGCCATTCCTTTCTCTCATTACCATCATCATTATCATCATCACCATTCTCTCTGTTTCTCTTTCCCGTAACAGCATATACACTGTGGTTCTGGGAACAGCCCCACCCTTATTGGGTTCTCCCTTGTTAGTACAGACAAATGTTTGATCCTCCCTGGACTAACAAAAACAGCTTTAGCATCTGCTCCCTGGAGCCAAAGAGCTATCCTGGCTCCTGTGAATTCTGAAATCTGGTTTTCAACTTTCCTTTTTATTCTCAGAGTTATTTCATATTTTCTGATGAATTAAGTAAATTCCCCCCATGGTGTATTTAGATGCCCTATATTCTCAGAATCTGCTCTAGTATCCTTGAGGTCATTCATATAGGGGATATCAATGTGAATGTCATCATATAGTTGGAAAAATTAGCAACTACAATTTCTCCAGATCACCAAAATAGTGACTTCTGTTCTAAATATCAGGAGACTACTTAGTGCTGAAGTGAGATGTGTTTCTTTTGCCAAAAAGGTGATGAGCATGGTTAGATGTATGATTTCAGTTCAAATCCTGCCTCTGCATATATGTATAACTTTGGGGAAATTACTTAATTTTTCTTTGCCTCTATGGAGTTGATAACAGCATCAACCACAAAGACTGTTATAAGAAGTATATGAGAAATGCTGAGAATAGAACATGACACATAGTATAAACAGTCAATAAAATATCAGCTCTTGCTATTTAAATAAAAATTGCTTTAAATTTTATAAAACGTAAGCAGTTTAGACACTTTTCTAATGACTCATTGGAAAATTAAGGTGCAAGCCAGTTTGTGAGCATCTTATCCTCTCTATTAAATTATATACTTTCTTAGAGCAAGTCCTTAATATTGTAAGAAGACACACATGGGCCTAACAGTATCTTGCACATATATCAGTCATTCAATGTTATATATACTAAGTGAATTAGCTCAAATCTATTGCTTTAGTACTCATCATGTGCTAGATAGAAAAAACAAAGGAGTAGAGGGTAGTCCCTGTTGACAAGAAACTTACAGTCTGGTGAGAAAGACACACACACATGTTCAGTGCTAACACAAATTAGACTCTGGCAAGTGACACCATGGAGATGTGTTCATTTATCCTTTCATCACAATGAATTATCCAGAAAACGATTATTTAGGACTGATGTGGCATCAGACACTGTGCAGATAATGGAGATAAATTAGTGAAGAAGAGGGATGTGGTCCCTCTTTACTTTCTAGAAAGTAAGTGCTATGAGAGTACAGATAAGGGAGTTTTCAATCTGACTTTAGTATTAGAGAACGGCTCCCATAACAGGTAGTGTTTATATGTAGCAGAATTAAGGAGGAGAGGGCATTTCAGGAAGGGAGAGCAGTCCATGGGGTGTAAGAAGATTTCACATCTTTGAGAAACAGTTAACAGCTTGAGGTTGCTAATGCTCTGGACTCTTGGAAAGAGCTCCTATGAGCATCCTGAAGTTCAAGAGGCTACTTTTTTTTTTTTTAATCTTTGTAGTGCCAGCATTCACTGCAGTGCCCAACAGATATAAAGGTTCAATATATTTGTTGAATAAATTGTTGAAGTGGGAAATGAAGGTGTATTTGGTTGAAAAGAAAATAAGATGTAGATTGTAAAGTTCTGAGAGCGCCATGCTAAGACATTGGGTTTGACGCACTAGACGATTATGAATATTTTGAGTAGGGGAGTGAAACAATCAGATGAATGAAAATATAAAGAGGGAGGTAACTGGATGATGTTAACGCAAACCTAAACTTTGGAGCTGTTGAAAAACAAAAATGAGCCATTCTGCAAACACGTGGGTTGTACGTGTTGTACACACTGAAAATATTAAAGTAGAGACTAGCCATCTGTTGGGGATGAGCTATAGAAGATTCTCTCACTCCACTGAGTAGGAGTTTGGATCAGATGGCATTCCTGTTCCCCCACGCTAAAGACTTTAGTCAGCTTCTGAGGAACTAACTCTTTCTAGACCCACTGGAAACGATCTCATTGTTCTGTCTTATTATGCACCTTCCTGTTTTCATATCTAATCAAGAAGCACTAATCTTTTCAAAGAGCAGAGTCCTTTGAGAATTACGTGACTAACAAATTCAGGGAAGGGTATAGATAACAGAACCTTCCCTTGGGCTCTTTTATGCAAGTTAATAAAAATACCTATAACAATTGGATGTTATATTTGGGCAGTGAAATTGGCTAATTTTAAAAGTTACCAGGAAGCAGAGTGACTTTGGCTCTAAGGATGAAACTTGCATCAGGAGCCTTGGGCAAGGGCTGGCAGGATGGAAGGATGGAGCAATGAGCTTTGTTGTGCCTTGCTGTGAAGCCTTATTGGGCCTCACCTATGCAGGGCCTAACCCAGAAACTCTGAGGATGAGGAGTCTACTGTGGTGGTAGCTGCTTCAAGTTATGCTTCTTTCCTTTTCTCATTCCAACCTCTCTCTCTTCCAATTAACAATAAAATTTGGAGAGAGAAAATCCTCAAGAATCTGTCTTCTACAGATACCTTTTCTTTGCCTCAATAAGAATAGGAATTCACAATTAGATGATGTTGTGGATATTTGCTTTTCACTCAAGATACAGAATGCCAAGAATCTCTCATAAGAAGGAGAGCTGAGAGGGACCACGCAGTCCATTCGGCAGAGAAGAAGAATGTAGCTGCAATGCAGCCCTCCCTTGCTAGAAGAGAAAGGCACCTCATCCAATCTGATGGGTTTGTTCACCTGGAAAATGTGAAAAGAAACATAAATTCCCTCTTTCAGTGTTCCTCTGTTTAGAAACTGTATACAAAGAAACACGCATCAATGGTAGGAAAGGTACATAGCAATGAAAACAGATCCAATGCAGATAGGAAAATAATCTTCCAAAACATAGTAAATATGAATCTTTTCCTAATTTAATTTTACTCTACAATGTTAAATGAGAGACAAATGCGAAACTAGAAACAAATTGTGCAGTTTTCCAGTTTAAAACTAAAACAAGTTAAATCCCCCTTTCCCCCCTCCAGTTTTACCAGTGTGTATAATATACAGAAAATGTAGCTTTAAAAATGACTGAATCTGAGTTAATTCAGAGGAACTTTCCTCTATGATTATGGTATATTTCTCTTAGTCAAAAGTAATATTAAAGAAAGGTTTAATCTATGCGTTACCTTTAGGGTAAGACATTTTTTAATGATTTATTTAGGCCTGAGTTGGCAGTGCTTCCAATCAAAGTGATTAATGTCACAATGAAAACCATGAAAGGGGGCAACTCAGGACTCACAGTTCAAAATAAAACTGCAGCCTCAGTTGTTGTCTTCTTGCTATAGATTAGAAGAAGGAATCAACATAGTCCATTCCAGAGGCTGGAGTCCTCTTTGTCCCTTTTGTGGTCTGCTGCTTCCCCAGCTCTCTCTTCCCCACCCATTACTCTCCCCTTCCCACACTCCCTGGGAAGGAGGAGGGCTCCGCTCCACACAGAAATTCCCTTCCTCCGGAGCAATGCTTTCTACTTTGGAAACATTCTTGTTCTTGTGGAGCTCTCTGGATTTCCTCCTCTTGAGAATAAGAGACTTGATTCATCACCAAACAAGCTGGTAAACCAAGGTGATCATGAGTCTTCAGATGTCACCCTCCTAGGTAACCTTATTGGCATTTTAACACGTACCTCCTGAAACCTTGTCTTAACTCTGAGGGGTGACTAAAGAAGGTAGAGAAAGGGTACCCAACATCAGCCACTGTAGAAAGGTATTTTGGATCAAAAGTCTCCAAAACAAATGTTTCTGCCTCTTTCACCCAGTTTTAGTCCTATTATTGACCAAAACCAACCTGAAAAGGAAACTTTGAGAGAGAAAGAGAGAGAGAGAGAGAGAGAGAGAGAGAGAGAGAGAGAGAGAGAGAGAGAGAGGTACCTTTGTCACAGCTCTTTCTGTGTCTTTGGTCTTTTCATTGAGGAACTTTGGCCATCATCACTCTCAGCTCCTATGGTGGTGGCTACCCCTTGTCTTCTGTCCATCACAAAAAGGATTTACCATCCAACTTATTGGACAGGTGTCAACATGTAACCACCTGGGGTAACTGCCTTTTATTAACATCCTGGGATGATTCCAAACCACTTCTGATCACCTGTCTCTTGGTTTAACTCTACCACCTTAGATGGATTTCACTTTTTCCTGGGGTTTTATTAAAATTGTTAGCTTGTATGACAGCTAATAATTCTAGTTTGTGGGAAGGAATTAAGTGGCTTATGTTGTACCTTGGCAGTAGTACATTTGGAAATAAAAGCAGACTCAGAGCACTCTGATTAATCTAGGAAAATGAGCCTCCTTCCCCAGTGGGTATGCCTTCCGCCTTGGCAGACTAATTTCTGATGCCAGAGCCTGATCTTAGGGATTTTGGGTCTTTTTTCTCTCTCTCCTTCTTTTGTTGTTGTCTTAGAAGAATGAACTGAGCACTACAGTCATGCCAATTTTCCTGTGTTGAATTAGGGTAGTGCCTTGGTTCTTTCTGAGCTCCCTTTGATCTGGATGTCTGGCTGCCCTTGGGGTAAGGGCTGAGCAGCTGCAGCACACAGAGCAATGCTCTGTGGGATGCTACCTGTCCCTGTGCTGCCTTGCTCAGTCTTCCTGGGATATGCCTGTGTGCATAGATGGGACCCACATTCTTAGGCTGGCTAGGAGGAAAGACATAGTCGTCACACAGTGGCATGCCGTGAGCCTGTTCTGAGCGGCATGGCAATTTGGACTGCAGCTGCCACAGTTATGGCTAAATCTTACCAGATGACATGAGAACAACCGAGTTAAAATAAATAGACTTGAGCCCACGATTCTTGCTGAGGATAATGGATTACATAAGGGATGCTATTTATAGATGCAAAATGCTAAGATTTCAGTGGTCCCATCTCTTCTACAAGTGTGGCATTTCCTTAGCTCATTTCTGTTGTGAATTTGCATCCCTCATAAATCTTTGTATGAATTATAAAAAATGGAAAGGCCAGTTCCTAGGAGAGCAACATTGCATGTCGTATCAGGAGACTTAGGGATTAGCAGAGCTTCTGTTTTGGAAATAACATGGGAAATTAGAAAACAGATACCAAGGCTTTCACGAATAGGTCATCGGCATTAAATTCAGCACAGCCAGTGGTGGATAAATGTCACTGTTCATGTGGCTTGAGTCTTTTGTAAATGTCTTTCACTCTGGTCTTATGCAGCAAGTACATACTGGCTGTGCTGTGCTGTAGGAGTGACAGGAATAGAAAGGGAAAGATTAACTTTGGTCCTATTAATCTAGACTCCTTACCTTCATATTTATGATCTGATTTGAGAGTTACATTATCATTAGATTTTATCATCACTGCCTTACAGATGAAGAAAATATTGCTCAAAGTAATTAAGCAACATGTCCAAGTTCACGTAGCTATATGGCACAGACACAGTCAAACTCGTCTGCTCTGGTTCTGGTCCAAATCATGTGGAGTACAATGTTTCTTCCCCAGCTCTGAACTTTTCAACTTGTGGGTCGATCCCAGTCTATGAAAACCCTAGTGCTATTATCAGGAATTTCATAAATTCTGTAAATCCATTGGTGTTCCAAACAGCTTAAAAGTATCTTCTACATATATGCATTGTTATTTTTAATATATATATATATTAAAAACAACAATGCATATATGTAGAAGATATATATATATATATATATATATATATATATATATATATATACTTTTAATAGTTAAAATAGTCATTCATCTTAATAGCTAGTAGTAGCATCAGATCATATATTTTTCTGAATAACACATACCAAAAGTATATCCACATTTGTAGGGGAGGAGGTCATGTGTTCATGACTGTTTTTAAATTTTTTAAAAAAATGGTCTTCACATGCAAAAACTTCAAGGATCACTGATCTAGTGTGACAATGCTAGAATTCAATATTATGGTTTTTGTTGTATCCTTTTCTTTCTCTTCATTGCTCAAATCATTGGATTATGTACTACAAGGAGCAGATTGAATTTTTTTGTTGTTGTTAATCCTCACTTGAGGATATTTTTCCATTGATTTTTAGAGATAGTTGAAAGGAGAAGGAGAGAGGGAGAAAAATATCTATGTGAGAAAGATACATCAATTGGTTGCCTCTTGCACACATCCCAACCAGGGCTGGGATGGAGCCTGAAACTGAGGTATATGCCCTTGACTGGAATTGGACCTGGGACCCTTCAGTCTTTAGGCTTACACTCTATCTACTGAGCAAACCAGCTAGGGTGAGGAGATTGCATTTTATTTATACTTCTTCCATATGTGATCCCTACCCCACCCCGCCCCCAAACAATGATGTCAGTCATTCCACAAGTGTAGTAGAGGAACTGGGATACAGACAATCAAAGAGAAAATTCTCCATGTCCTTTGTTAGCAACTAGGTACATCTGCTGGAGACACTAGATACCAGACAAAAAGTCATAGTGCCTTTCAACATTCTATGCACAGAGTGTCTTCATACCTGAGCATCTAGTCCTACCTAGCAGCCTTCCAACTGGAAACAGGGCGGGCCCGAGAGAGATGCAAACAATCTCTAAAACCAACAAATAAATAGAAACTTAATAGGTGTGGAGACAAATAATTTATAAACATGCATCCGTGTGATTTGGTGACATTGGTTTTCCCAAATTAAAGTTTTGTAACTTGTCCATGTCGGGCAGTCATGGAAAGAAATCTATCTTCCAAAAGACTTCCGATGTTTCGAAACCAAGAACTTTATGTGGTAAGTTAGGCGTGTTGTATTGGACAAGAATGGGAGAAACCTGCTACACCCAGAAGTCATTGTAAAACATGCGTGAGGACACCCACACATATGAAAGGCACTGGGAACGGCTCCATGGAAATGAGTGTTCTCCAAAACTGTTGGGGGATAACGTTACACTTTTTGATGATCCTCTTTATTTGGATATCATATCTCCTACATCCAAGTCCGTAAGTGGATGAAAGGGGAGGAAAACAACCAACCAACTTGACACCAGTAGATTTAGACTATCTTCCAACCTGGAGCCTTTTTTTTTTTTTAATCTGAATGTCAATTGAATTTGAACCTGCTCTCTCCATAATGTGAATTTCCTTACCTCAACACAATAGTGTACTGCCTGTCAGCAAATGATGGTGAAGTAGTTTGTTCCTCTATTTCTGCCATAAATCTAGAAAGTACAAAAAGACTTGAAGTTCTTTTGGAAGTTTTAGATACAAGGACGTTGGTCCTTTGAAAACATTTCTTATTTGTTTTCCTTTAAGAGCAGGGTTTTGTCTGCCTTGCTCACTGTTAAATCCCCATCATCTAGAAGATGTGCCAGGCCAGGGTGTATAGTAGGCACTCAATAAATATTTGTTGAGTGGATGAATGAATCTCTGGCAACAGTTGTTAGGCTGGACTGGCTTCTCCTGGCATCCTCTTCAGCTGCAGAAAGGATAATGAATTGCCACTACTGCTTGATTTATGTTAGCCTTTCATCATGAACACTGACATTTTGCCTCTTTTGCCAGGGATCAATCTAGGTGAGATTAATTAACCAAATAGTTGTTGAGTGAATATTGGGTTCTCATAAGCTCTTATGTCCAGTCTCTTGCTTTGGTGAGCTTGAATGCCAGCCTAGAGTAATTTGAGTTTTGTTCTATACTGAAAACATTTGTATGGAACTAAAGTCTTATGATTTTCTTGTATTTAAATATACTAACCTAATCAAAGCCATCCCATCAATTATGGATGATTTAATTTGTTCTTATACGTTGTTATAGTTTCTAAATTGACTATGTCATGGGTGCATTTTTTTTAATTAGTAAAAAAAGAGGGGGAAAACATTTATCCATTTCACATTGGACTTTAAATAGGATGTAGTATTTGAAGGCATGAACAATTTTTCTTTCTTCAGGGCCTGAATAGTATATCTGCCTGTGCAGAGGGGGAATAAAACAACATGCCTTGTGCATAAATGCATGAAGGGCGATCATTTCAGCAATTGGGATGAATTGGCATTTGTGACCATTGATCTGGCTTCCAAAGTTATCAGGGTCTGGCCATTCTGATAAAGGAAAAAAATGCTATATTTTATAGTAATTCCAAGTTAGAGAGAAAACATCTAAGACCAGATAAAATGCAATATCCGACTATATAACTACATAAAGTTTCAAAGCATCATGGTGTGAGTGAAAAGAGTAGGGGTTCTAGGAGAATGCATTTGAATCCTAACTTCTTATTTACTGTTCTATGACTTTGGGCAATTTAGTTATTTTAGTTTGTCAACTGAAGAGAGAACATACTATTTCTTTTATTGAATCATTCTAAGGATCAAATAAAATTCTATATATTAAAAGGCCAGCCACTGTAAGTGTAACGACAGGACGACCAGAGACCAGAACCACCATGACCCCTCTCTGGGCTGGCCTCATCCCCAAGAAAGCAGTTAGGGGTGATCAGGAAAACAGGAAGGTAGAGTGGTTAGGGGCAATCAGGCAGGCAGACCAGCAGTTAGTGGTGATCAGGTAGGCAAGCAGTTAGGGGTGATCAGGTAAACAGGCGAGCGGTTAGGGGCAATCAGATAGGCAGACAGCCCCTTGCTGGGCTGGCTCCATACCCAAGCCAGTGTTGACTCTGTGGTAGGTGTGTGGCCAGCTAGTGATCACCCCATAGAGGGAGGCCCAGGCCAGTCAAGCCATCAATCTGACACCTGTCGCCTGCAGAGGGAGGCCACCGATGGCAGTGGAGGCAGAGGCAGTGCTGCACAGATGGCAAGCAGTGACAGCAGCGGGGGTGGGGCCAGCTGCCTCCAGCCAGGGGAAGGAAAGGCTAATAGACCCTGATCTCAGGCCAGGCCTAGACACCCTACCCGAGGTATCCCAGATTGTGAGAGGGTGCAGGCTGGGTGAGGGACACCCTCCCCCTGAGTGCACAAATTTTCGTGCACCAGGCTTCTAGTAATATGTATGAAGTATCTATGGCAAAATTTGAAGCATTATAGGTACTCAATATAAGTTAGTTCTCTTTGACTCCATAAGCATGTTCTAGAACATAGGGGAGAACTACTGTGTCTATGATACTTCCTTAAGGAGGGCAGATAATTGGAAAATAGATACAGGCATACCTCAGATACATTGCAAATTCTATTCCAGACCATCATAATAAAGCAAATATTGCAATAAAGCAAGTCAGAAGATTTTGTTTTTGTTTTCTAGAGGTATGTTTACACTATACTGTAGTTTACTGTGTGCAATAGTATTATGTCTAAAAAAACAATGTATGTACCTTAATTAAAAACTACTTTACCGTTAAAAAATGCTAATCATTATCTGACCTTCAGCAAGCCATGATCTTTTTGCTGGTGCAGGGTCTTGCCTTTATGTTGATGGTTTCTGATTGCTCAGGGTGGTGGTTACTGAAGGTTTGGGTGGCTGTGGCAATCCCTTAAAGTAAAACAATTGTGAAATTTGTCTTATCAATAGAGTCTTCCTTGTAGCATGTGAGTAATTGGAGTCAATTCTCTCAAACAGTGTGGCTACTTTAGTTCTGTAATGCTTGAAATCCTTTATTGTCATTTCAAAATTTTTTCAACATCTTCACCAGAGATAGATGGAATCTATCTTCTTGAGATAGATTCCATCTCAAGAAACCACTTTCTTTGCTCATCCATAAGAAGACCTTCCTCCCTTTTTAAAGTCCTCATCCGAGGATATTTTTCCACTGATTTTTAGAGAGAGTGGAAGAGAGAAGGAAAGACATAGAGAAATATCAATGTGAGAGAAGCACATTGATTGGTTGCTTTCTGCAAGCACCCCAACCATGCCTAGGGAGGAGCCTGCAACTGAGGTACATGCCCTTGGCCATAATCAAACCTGGGACCCTTAAGTCCACAAGCCAATGCTCTGTCCACTGAGCAAAAGCAACTAAGGCCATAAGAATGTTTTATTCATTCATGTCTTTTCATGAGATTGCAGCGATTGAGTCATATCTTCAGGATCCACTTCTAATTCCCTTGCTATTTCCAATACACCAAATGTTACTTCCTCCTCTGAAGTCTTAAACCCTTAAAGTCATCTGTGAGGGCTGGAATCAACTACTTCCAAACTCCCAGTAATGTTTATATTTTGACTTTATTCCCATGAGTCACAAATGTTCTACATGGCATCAAGAATGTTGTATACTTTCCAGAAGGTTTTCAATTTATTTTGCCCAGATCTACCAGAGGAAGCATTACCTATGGCAGCTATAGCCTTACAAAATGTATTACTTAAGTAATAATACTTGGAAGTTGAAATTATTCTTTGATCCATGGGCTTCAGAATAGCTGCTGTGTTAGCAGGCATGCTAAAAACACTAATCTCATTGCACATCTCCATCAGCCCTTTTAGATGACCAGGTGCATTGTCAATGAGCAGAAATATTTGGAAAGGAATCCTATTTCCTGAGCAGTAATTCTCAATAGTGAGCTTACAATATTCAGTAAACCACATTGTAAACAGATGTGCTGTCCTTCAGGCTTTGTTGTTCCATTTACAGGGCACAGGCAGAGTAGATTTAATGCCCTAGGGTTTTGGGGATGGTAAATAAGCATTGGCTTCAACTGAACATCACCAGCTGCTTTAGCCCCTTACAAGGGAGTCAGCCTGTTCGCTGAAGCTTTGAAACCATGCATTGACTTCTCTGTAGCTACAAATGTCCTAAATAGTATCTTCTTCCAATATAAGGCTGTTTTCTTTACATTGAAGATCTGTTGTTTAGTGTAGCACCTTCGTTAATTATCATAGCTAGATCTTCTGGATAACTTGCTGTAGCTTCTACATCAGCACTGTGAACCAACCTCTGCTAGCTTCAAACTTTTCTTCTACAGCTTCCTTATCTCCCTCAGCCTTCATAGAATTGAAGAGTTAGGACCTTGCTCTGGTGGATCAGGCTTTGACTTAAGAGAATGCGGTGGCTGGTTTGGTCTTTTATCCAGACCCTAAAACTTTCTCCATACCAGCAACAAGGCTATTTCACTTTCTTATCATTGATATGTTCACTGGAGTAGCATTTTTAATTTTCTTCGAGAACTCTTCCTTTGGATTCACTAACTTGGCTAACTATTCCACGTGTCTTTTGAAGTTCTTCTCTAAGCCTTATGATTTCTAGTGATTTGGTTTAAAGTGAGACACGCATGACTCGTCCTTTCAATGTAGGGTACGAATGGGCCTAATTTTGATATCGTTGTGTTTCAGGGAACTGACCACTTGCTGGAGCAGTTAGAACACACACAACATTTATCAAGTTCATTATCTTATTTGGGCATGGTTGGTGGTGCCCCAAAGCAATTGCAATAGTAGCATAAAGATGATAGATCACCATAGTAAATATAATAGTAGTAGTAGTAGTAGTAATAATATTAATGAAACCCTTAGAAATATTGTGGGAATTACCAAAGTGTGCCATAGATACAGGAAGTGAGAAAATGCTGTTGGGAAAAAAATGGCCCTGATAAACACTGGTTTGACACATACTTTCAATTTGTAAAATATGCAGTATCTGTGAAGCATAAGAGAGTGAAACACCATAAAACGAGGCTTGCTTTTCTCCTAAAATCTGTGCCTTCAGTTAGCAACTTGAAAACCAGCACTTGAAAACTTGACTAGGTATTTTTGAGACCTCATCTATGTATATGGGAGCTACTCTGCAATGGTTTAAATGGAATGCATTGTTTTTTATTTCTTCTCGAGATTTTTTATAAACCTGTAATTATAGGAGGACAAGTCAACAGTTTAGCTCCCAATACTACTTGACAGAGGAGGTGATGACTTAAAAAAACAACCCATGATAATCCTGCATGCACCCTCTTCCCAAAGAAATGCAAAAGAAGAGATAAATTAACATCCTTTCTGATTGGATACATTTATTTCTGCCATTTGAGATGATGAAAAATGGACAAAATTCTACAAATATTTTATTAAGCTAAGACCAAAGTTCTGAAATAATTTTCTATGTTTTTTAGAGTGAGGAAAGAAGAGAATAAAAGCTAAAGATAGGGGGAGCAAGTGAATGAATCTAGTGTCTCAAAATATAATTTTATGAGAGACTTTAATCAAAGAAACAGTTGTTTTAAAATAAGATTTTTCAATTTGCAAATACATTAGAAATAAAATTTCTCAATTTGGGTTCTCTTGAAGTTTTTAAAAAATATATATTTTATTGATATTTTATAGAGAGGAAGGGAGAGAGATAGAGAGCTAGAAATGTCAATGAGAGAGAAACATCGACCAGCTGCCTCTTGCACACCCCCTACTGGAGATGTGCCCGCAACCAATGTACATGCCCTTGACCGGAATCGAACCCCGGACCTTTCAGTCCGCAGACCGAGGCTCTACCACTGAGCCAAACTGTTTTCGGCTCTCTTGAAGTTTTAAAATGCATTGGCTTTTGTTTTTGTCCTAAGAATCTGAACCCCTTCTCATTAGGGTAGAGATTTCTAGGGGTGAGACATATGACCTAGACTGCTCCCACATGGGCCTCTGACGTTTTGAAGGAGTGTTGCTAAGACACAGATACCATTAGGACATCATTCTCAGCATAGCAGTTGCTTTTGTCTAGTGTAGTGGTGTCCAGCTGTGACCATGGTGGAGGTGTCAATGGCAACATCTCACAGATTTTTCATGAGGACTGATCCACGGTTCCTATCTTCCTTGGTTCTGGTCTTTCTCACCAAGCTTTTGTTCTTCAGCCCCCCTATTGATTGTGTCATTTGAATTATATATATATTTCTAATATTTTTCTTCTTAAGTAAATCAGAATGTATTTTCACTGCTTGTAACCAAGACCTGACTTAATACATAGTGAGTTTTTAAAATTTTCATCTACATTCAACGTTTCAGGAATACATGTCTTGTGAGGAAAGATAGATCTATGCTTTAACTTTTGAGGAGATAGAAAGGAGAGTAGTGGACAGGATTAAGTGAATCTCAGCTATAGCGACTTCCTAGAAATATCTTTTAAAAGGGTTTGGAAAGTGGGGGAGGGAGAAACCAAGATGGTGGCAAAGGTAAACAATCTACCACCTCACACAACAATT
Organism: Vespertilio murinus; assembly: GCA_963924515.1. Taxonomy (NCBI): domain Eukaryota; kingdom Metazoa; phylum Chordata; class Mammalia; order Chiroptera; family Vespertilionidae; genus Vespertilio; species Vespertilio murinus. Next base: position 163,030,208 of record OZ004707.1, on the reverse strand, counting down.
TCAAAACTATAACTAAAAGACAAAATGTCTGTCATCCAGAACCATGGGAAAGTTGGATGAACAGAAGTCTTACAACTAGAAGGAAAGAGAAAGGAGCACAAATGCTGAAAAGCTGTGGTACAGAGGCATGCGAATCGGGCTGGTGGCTGGTGACTGGGCGCATGGCTTTTTTCAATCCAAAGGGAAACAACATTCTGATGAAACCAAGTTTCTTGGGACAGGTAGGGGGACCCAGATGCCTACGGGGAGAAGCCGGTCTGTCGGGTGACTTTTTTGCAGAGGTGCATCCAGCAATCATTGTTTATTGTGTTGGAACATGGGGACACGGGGACTTGAAAAGGCAGAAAGGCAGAGATGGCTTATAGCAGCCATCCCTGTTTGCCATGCCCCAGCCTAGTGACACCTTGAGACCCCGCCCCACCCTGAGGCCTGCCCCGCCCTGAGGCCCTGCCCCACACATTCTGCAAACCCATCCAGGCTCCACATAGTGGCTTTTGCATAAAAATGGCCTGCCCTGTGGCAGCTTAACGAAATAAACTGCAGCTCCAGTCAGTCTGCTCCAAAACCACCAAAGCCCAAGCAGAGTAGAAAACTGTAGTTCTTGCTGTAGCTCCTGCTGGGTGGCCTCAGACAGTAGCTGACCTACACCCCATTGGAGATCCAGAAACTAGTGTATCTAGTGGATGGTCCTTGATGACACCAGATTTCAACTACTCTCATAAGGGACACATTCAAGAGGCAGACTCAGTGAGAGACAAAGCCCTACTGGAATAAGTCCTGCCCCATAAATGTGTCTCCAGCACAGCAATTCTTCCGTTATAGACACAGTGGGTCCTCACAGCCAATTGGCCTGGAAGTCAATTCCTCCCAGTGACACCAACAACAATCAAGACTTAACTACAACAGGGGTGTACACACAGTCCACAAAGGGGTGCATCAAGAGTGTTCACATCAGGTAACTGGAAGGCTGACCCATTGAACCATATAGGACACCCAGCACACAAAGCTACCTTACCAACTCAGGGAAGCAGTGAAAATGAGGAGACAAGGAAGGAAACAGATCGCAAACTAACGAAATAGAGAAGAACAAACAACTGGACATAAAGTTCAAAATCTCAGTTATAAGGTTTTTCAAGAATTTCCTAGAAAAGGCCAATAAATTTAACAAGACCTTCTAGGATATGAAAAAGGACCAACTAGAAATTAAGCATACACTGACTGAAATAAAAAATATTATACAGAGACTCAACAGCAGACTAGAGGAATGCAAGAATCAAGTCAAAGATTTGGAATACAAAGAGGCAAAGGACACTCCTCCAGAGAAGCAAGAAGAGAAGAGAATCCAGAAAGTTGAAGGTAGTGTAAGAAGCCTCTGGGACAACTTCAAGCGTACCAACATCAAATTATGGGGGTGCCAGAAGAGAGAGAGCAAGACACTGAAAACCTACTTAAAGAAATAATGACTGAAAACTTCCCCCACCTGGTGAAAGAAATAGACTTACAAGTCCAGGAAGCACACAGAACCCCAAACAAAAGGAATCCAAAGAGAACCACACCAAGACACATCATAATTAAAATACCAAGAACAAAAGACAAAGAGAGAATTTTACAAGCAGCAAGAAAAAAACAGTTACCTACAAGGGAGCACCCATACAATTATCAGCTGATTTCTCAACAGAAACTATGCAGGCCTGATGGGAGTGGCAAGAAATATTCAAAGTGATGAATAACAAGGACCTACAACCAAGATTACTCTACCCAGCGAAGTTATCATTCAGAATTGAAGGGCAGATAAAGAGCTTCACAGATAAGAAACAGCTAAAGGAGTTCATCACCACCAAACCAGTGTTATATGAAATGCTAAAAGGTGTTCTTTACAAAGAGAAAAAAGAAGACAAAAGTAAAGATAAAAATTATGAACAATAAATACATATCTATCAACAAGTGAATTTAAAAGTCAAGTGAATTAAAAAATCTGAGGAATGGAATAAACTGGTGAATATAATAGTATAAGGGGCATAAAATGGGAGTGGATTGATAATTATAAAGGGGAAAGGGGTGTCTGAGTGGGGGGGTATGAGAAAAGACTGGACAAAAATCATACACCTCTGGACAAGGACAGAAGGGAGGTAAGGGCAGAAGGTGGGGTGGGGACCGGGTGGAAGGGAGCTACAGGGGAGGTGGGGGAGGGAAGGAGAAACAATTCTACTAATCTGAACAATAAAGATTTATTAAATAAGCCAAAACCGGTTTGGCTCAGTGGTAGAGCGTCGGTCTGTGGACTGAAAGGTCCTGGGTTTGATTCCGGTCAAGGGAATGTACATTGGTTGCAGGCACCCCCCTCCCCCCCACCGGTAGGGGGTGTGCAAGAGGCACCTGGTTGATGTTTCTCTCTCATCGACGTTTCTAGCTCTCTATCTTTCTCCCTTCCTCTCTATAAAAAATATCAATAAAATATTTAAAAAGATTTATTAAATAAGATAAACAATCAAACAAACAAACAAACAAACAAATAAATAAATAAATGGGTTTGGAAGGCATCAATAGATATGGATAAGCTTGGAGAAGTTGGGAAGGCAGAGCAGGAGGTAGGCATATCAGTTATATCCAGCTCGGTAACTCATGAAGATCTGAGCATTTTAAAAAAGGAACAATTATTTAATAAAAGAATGGAAGCTGCTAAGTGCCCTCAGAAAAGGATCTCCAGTTTGATGGGTTGCGTGCCATTTCCCATCCAACTTTTATTGCAGCAACCTCATCAACTACCATTCAGTTTCAAACCTCCCATTACTGGGAAACACAATAGAGAGGGCGGAAGTTTGCCAACTGAAAGAAACACCTGGAGAACAACAACATTTTTTTTTTCTTTCAATTATGCCTTTGACTTGGACCGGGAGTGGAAATTCCACTGAGCACCCAACAGGTGATCTCCTTTGGGCTATGGACAAAGGCCACATGCTTGTGCTACTAGTTAAGCTACCTGTTTTTGTGTCCCAGCCAAACATAATGTGCTCCCTACATGAATAGAAGACAGTGAGTCATGCAGCTTCAGAAACTCACTTTCGTGAGAGGATGTGTATCGTGCCTGTGTGTGTAATCTGTCAATGACCACAAAATACCATTACTGGCTTTCTGAAAGCTAATCAAGCATCGTGTCCCCAAGGACTTGGGAGAATCCTTCAGAACTACTAGGAGAGATCATAAAGTATCATCAGGAAGTCTCGCAGTGCCACTGAAGAATGAGAACTTCAATAGCCCGCTTAAAAAATTGGAGACTCTGGGCCTCTTCAATTATTGAACTACATATAGACATCTGGAGAGCACTAGGCTTCCTTCCTCATTGCCTTGATTTTGTGGTCCTCAGCAGCTGTCAATACCCTGAGTCAAGCTTGTCGGGACTAGGAACAAAGGGTTTTTGTTTGAATCTTAAGATTTTTAAGATATAGAAATGGCAAATTCAAGTGATGACAAGGTACACAATTGCTGCTGAAAGTCAACAGGAAACTTTAAGAGCATACACTAGAGTCTTTGCTTTCCTGTTTCTCTCACTACGTAGCCTGTCAATGGGTGGATGAAAACTTTGATGTCAGGGTAATCAGAAGTGTTTAAGCATACAATGAGCTCTGTGTTTAAGAAATTGGTTAGTTCCTCTACTCTGTGTTAACTTTTTACTTTGTTATAATTTCAAAATTATAGAAAAGTTGCAAGAAATTGCCCAAGGAGCTCATAAATCATATCCAGATTCACTGACTATTCATCTTTTGTCCCATTTGGTTTATCCTTCTCTTTATGTCTCTTTTCATAAATATACACATATCCCTTTCCTCTATATTTAGAGAAAGAAATAATTTTATTTATTCATTCATACCTAACCTTATTTTTCCCAAAGCTATTTTAAAGCAAGTTGGAGGCATAATACCTCTTCATGCCTACCTATTTCAGTGTTGGAGAACAATGACATATTATATAACCATAGTACACCTATCAGGTTCAGGAAAATTAACATTAATGTTAAGCTTTTATCTACTGTACTATGCATATTCTAATTTTTAATTGTCCCTAAAGTACCCATTCCCATATTTTCCCCACCATAAACAATCCAGTCAAGAATCATCTATAACACTTAATTGTCTTGTCTCTTTAGTCTCTCTCAATATGTAATAGTTTTTCACTTTTTCTTTATCTTTCTTGACTTTTATATAGTTTAAGAATCTCTTCTCTAATTCTTCTCATTGCTAAGTTTCTGCTACATATTTCAATTTTTGACTTTGGCTCCCTTATCTGTATCAATCTTTCTGATATCTTACTTCAGTCTTTTCTTTATTCTATGACTAGATTTTCTGCACTCCTTACAGACAGAGAATTGTTTTTGTTTTTCCCGTCAGTGTACTACAGGCTGCAAAATGCCCCATGTGTTTACTTGGACTTAATTGTCTTACTCTCTTCCTTTAATTCAGTAGTTCTCAACATTTCTTTTCTTTTAAAAAAAATATATTTTATTGATATTTTACAGAGAGGAAGGGAGAGAGCTAGAGAGCTAGAAACATCGATGAGAAAGAAACACCGACCAGCTGCCTCCTGCACACCCACTACCAGGGATGTGCCCGCAACCAATGTACATTCCCTTGACCGGAATTGAACCCGGGACCTTTCAGTATACAGGCTGACGCTCTACCACTGAGCCAAACCAGTTTCGGTAGTTCTCAACATTTCTAATGCTGCAACTCTTTAACATTGATCCTCATGTTGTGGTGACCACCAACCATAAAATTATTTTTGTTGCTACTTCATAATTGTAATTTTGCTACTGTTAATGAATTGTAATATAAATATCTGTGTTTTCCGATGGTTTTAGGCTCTACAGTCATGACCCAAAGGTTGAGAAGCACTAGCAGGGTCACCTAAGACCATCAGAAAACACAGATATTTACATTATGATTCATAACAGTAGCAAAATTACAGTTATGAAGTAGCAACGAAAATAATCTCATGGTTGGGGTCACCACAACATGAGGAACTGTATTAAAGGGTCTTGGCATTAGGAGGGCTGAGAACCACTGCTTTAATTGATCAATGGTTCAAAAGTATCTTTCTTTAAAGTATATAAGTTTATCAAGAAAACCATATATCAGCTTCGATTTTTCTCTAACTAAAGATTAGATCTATTTGGAAAGATTTCAGCTATTAGACATGACAGATATGCATTCCAAAATTATTTAGGACATGAATTCAATTGGAATAAATTCTTAAATATCAGGTAAATGTAACCATGCAGATATTCTCAGTCTTCTCATTTCTTTACACTGAATAAATAAAAGCAAGGCTTCTGACTTATTTTCCACAAGTTTTCTCCTTAAGCAATTTATCTTATTTATCATCTTTGAGGCACTTGAGAGAAGGGACAGGTCTTTCTCATCAAGGTCCAAATGATCAGTGCTTGGCACTTCTTACCCTCACTCTATGGTATTTTCTCAAATACATTGGTAATGCTAGCAACTGGTTGTTGGCAATATGCAAGATTCAACTCACCACTCCCAGGTTAGTAAAGAGAAGAATCCTACATAGAGATAGATGCTTAATAATTACCCTGGCTTTTATGAAATTTGAGTGAAATCAAGATGTTCAGAATCAAATTAAGAGCTCTTCAGCATTCACTGTGGCCTCAGTGAGAACTGGGATTCAGTCTTCTGAGAAGGAAGCCCTAATTTCTACCCAAGACCTAAGCTTCCTGGGTAGCTGGGCAAGTTACTTTTCCCCTTTAATTTCTTCTTCTGTAAAACAGGGGTAATTGTATCACAGAGATAATCTATGAAACTGCTAGAAAAGAGGTAGCAAAGACCCAAGCACAGCAGTCAGAAATATTCAGTCAGGACCTCGATCATTTATGAGGTTTATTGTGAATCTCTGACCCTGTTTCACACAAAGGATGGCTTAATGATAGAGCAGTGTTCACCCATTTATTTAGAGCAGCCTTGGGAAGAGATTATGGTGGACATTGCCTCTGAGGTTTTTGCTGTTCAAACAACCTGGATTAAGTAGCATTATTCAGAATACAGACTGGCACTGTGATGAAACTGGCATTTGTGGTGGCTGATAAAAAGATGAGATTTATCTTATGAGCACTTTAACGCTTAGCAGAACCTTCCTTGTCTGGGCTTGATCTATGCTGTCTCCTCTTCTTCTCATCCCTCAAGTGCAGATTCTTTCTCACACTGAACATGATGAGAGGGCACACACGTGCATGCTTGTCACACACACACACACACACACACACACACACACACACACACACACACCCTTCTACACCTTATGGCATGTACCAAACATTGCCTTTCATTCAGTCACTCATTGCCTCTCTTCCAACTGCCCCACCCCACCTACCACCCCCATTGCCAACCCCCACTCTCACCCCTACCCTGTCTGCCTCCCCACCAGCCAGCCAGCCAGCCAGCCCTCTCTAGTAGCAACCCTGTGTGGACCTTCCCACACCTTCTCTCTATCCAATTAAATATAGCCTGCTCTGGTCTTATCCCTACTGTCTTCCATGTGACAGCCACCTAAACCGCTGAACTAACCTGTTTTAATGTGATAATGAACTACTGGCTTTCCCCAACCCCGCCCCTTTCTCTTGCCTTATCTCAACAAAAACTTCTCCCTGTCAGTCACTGCCTTAAAGTATCATAGTAGAATCAGTAAGGAATGCTTTTGTCATTTGGAACTTTCTTTTGCTTTTAAATCACACCGTTTAGGTTATTAGTCTGCAAGGGGTTAGCTCCAAGTCACTAACCTATATTTTCCAATTAAAGAAACATCGGACTAATGGCACTTCCTGAAATAGGGCATCCAGTCCCACCATTCTCAGGAAGAAGAAGTTGGAATTCAAGGCCAAAACAATGGAGAACCATAATAACTCAGTTTATTCCTGAGCTCCAAGGTCTGGAAGTATCTAGAAGATGCTCTATTGCTCATCTAGCATAATGTTCATGTCTTATAAGAGCAAAAGTACTTGCTAAAGCCAGACACTCACCAGTGTCAGTGAGATCTTCTGTTAAGTCAGAATGAATTTCTCTTTTCATATTGTGGGAGAAAAAAGACTAAGGAATCTTGGAAAGGAATCCATTCCCTGTAAATAATGTGACTAATGTTAATGTTTACTTTTTTAGGCTGAAAAGGTAGAAGAGTTTTCTTCATTCATCAATCCTTCCCGGTATCATCATCTTCATTCCATACTCACTTTTTCCTTCTCATGTTTGCTTACATGTGTGTTCCCTATATTCCCTTTCCCCTCTTTATGCTTCCTGAATTCCCTTCTTCCCTTTCTACAGCCATCCTTTTTCTTTTTAAGAATGCTTGCCAACCTTTTTAGTGTATTCCCTAGGTTTTGGTTCATTTTATCTAATTTAAATGCATCTTCCAAACCTACAGAGGGTGAGGCGTACCTTTCTCTGCCTCATTTTGTAAGTTGTCCCTGAGACACAAAATGGAACTATTAGTGCTATGTTGGCATGAGCTTTACCTTTGCCAGCCCCTTTGGACCCATCACTGAACGTATTCCTCTAGTCTAGAACAAAGTTGTCTTGGTCAGCACACTGGTGATGGAGGGCATTCCTAATTCACACCATGGCTACCTCCCTGCCTGTGTGCAACCATATACAGACTCATTTACACACACACACACACACACACACACACACACACACACACAGATCTTGTCTTATAAATGGGATTCTATATAGCCTTTAATTTGCAGTTTGCCTTCAAGGATTTTAGTTACAGTACTTTTAGAAATGCTCCTTCAACTGAATCAGTTTTAATAAAACATAAATTAGTGGATGGGGGCTTAAATTTGCCAATCCAGATAAAGTGTGCAGGGTCATTGTAATGTGAGCTTTCTAAAGAAGAATTTGCTAGAATGAATATGATGCCTCGGGGGAAAGTTGGCAATATCATCAACTCATTAAGGAGAAAAAACAGTGACACCACCTTTGGAAGGAATCTAAGATGCCATGTAATTCCATTTTATTCTTAAGAAGCCTTGATTACTGTGACTTGGGGATCCAGATAAAATATTAATTTCAAGACCTCCAGGGAGGGGAAATCGACTTGTTTCCATTTCCACAGCATATCAGTGGAGGCATCAAGACTTGACCCCAGTTCTTGGAAATTCACAAAACAGATTTGGAATTTTCCCCCTGACAATGTTACCTTAATGTTACTGTGAAATTATTTTTTTTCTTAAAAAATATTCTTTATGTAATTGTGCTACTGTTATGAATCGTAATGTAAGTGTCTCTGTTTTCTGATGGTCTTAGGCTCCCCCCCTACCCCCCATGGAAAAGAACTCATATGAAGGTATACAGTAGAAAATAAAATGCTTGGAATCATTTGATCTTGATATTGTGAGAATATTGGTAACATAGCCCTTTTTTTCTGGTAACTCATTAGACATGATATATTCTAAACTTTATTTTAAAGTTGGGGAGGAGTTCACTGGGCTAGAAATTATTAAGTGGTTTGTCTTCTACTTACACAGTGAGCAATCATTTATATAAAGTTAGTAATAATAGGACGTTTCCTACATCAATGTACAGTATACTATAATTTAGGTTTATTTCATATTTGTGTGCTTTTAAAAGTTTGGAGCAAATTCAGGCAGACAATGAAGCCTTATGTTGATTCATTAGCCCACCCTAACAATTCCTTATGTATTATCAATCATAAATACAAGAATGAAAAGCAGAGTTTGGAGCAAGAAGGGAAGAATTTAGAGCTGACTCTGATACTTGTCCTCTTTTCTCTGTTTCCTGGTAAGAAGATGTTACTGAATAAATCAAATGTCCCAACTTGTAATTCTTTTTCCAGAGCCCAGCAGCTTTCCCCCCATTCTTTCTTTGAAAGAGAATTAGTATTATCTGGCATATTGGCCAAAACAAGACAGACAGGATAAGGCCACAGAACAAGGAGTATTTCCTATGTGAAATGTACTGGCTCAGCTAGAAATTGCATCCTTGATGCCACACTAAGTCGAGAGTTAAATAGTCCTACAACTTGGCCTGTGGGGCCAGATATCTATGAAACACTTGAAAATGAGCAAGAGATAGAGATACTCTAGGGAAAGGAGAAACACAAATAGCTTAGTGTTTGACTTTTAAATCCCCTGAATCTGAGAAGTCCACAGGATTAGACTAATTTTTACACCCAAGAAAATCTTTACACTATTCTATTTTTAAACATAGAAAGAACCATATGAAATTGCATTTTTATAAGTCAAAATGGTCAAATTATCAGCAGTGTCTTACAGTTCTACTTGTTTCTGTAGGCAAATAGAATATTTCCATACATTCAAATGACTGTGGTTTTCGCATTCATCTTGGTCTTCTTAAAACCATAGTTTTTACTTGGAGGCAGTGAATTACCATTGATCCTAAAAAATAGAGGTGAGTGGATAAGCCATATCCTGGTCTGTCCTTCATATGTGTCTAGACCTGACCACAGAACTGCACATTTTTAGTGCCATAGCATCTATTTCTTCAGGATGGCCTGTGGTACTGCAAGGAAACCTGGCACCTACTTGAAAAGGAACCATGCTGCTGTGAGTCTAACCAGGGGTGGGCAAACTTTTTGACTTGAGGGCCACAATGGGTTCTTAAACTGGACCGGGGGGCCGGAACAAAAGCAACCTGACCATGATGGCACTCTCATCTTGGGCTGCTGGTGAAGGAGCGGAGGGGAGAGCAAGAGAACCCTTCACTCTTTCGGCTCCGCGGGCCGGAATAGAACAGCCGAACGGGCGGGATCCGGCCCAAGGGCCGTAGTTTGCCCACGGCTGGTCTAGACAGTGCATCTCCCCTCAAGCCTAGACTTCCAGTCCCCTCTTCCTTCCTCTGCGCTTTCACTGATGTGCTCCTGGAAATGCTGCTTTTGTCTCTTTGTTCTTCCTACATGCTGGGACACTTCTGCTCAGCTACACCACGGCTAATAGCAGGGGGACAGGCTGCCAGCTACTATGAGTACTTTGTGTGGAGTCTATCTGACCTTTTTATTATATAAAGGTGTTAAGCCAGTTATTAAAGGAAGATAAATGGGAAGAAACGACATGGGGGGAACAAGTGGCAAAGCAGGCCTGCTTATAAATCTGCCGACCTTTAATTATCTTGGAAGCCAGAGCTTCCTTATTATGAATGACGGAAGAAAATAAAGTTGGAGGCTTATCACCTAATGATAACCCTGTGTTGGCATCAATTACAGGTTTTCTGGATTAATGTATCTGGTGTTGATTTCAGGAGCTCAGACGTTAGCGGTCAAGAGAGCAGGTTACTCATAGAAGGATACAGAAAAGCTGATTCAAATGAGGACTTTGTTGGAAAAGAGCAATACTGTCAGTCAGGTTCTGGTCTTAAATCAGACAGGTGATGCAACCTCAGACAGAAGAAGAGCTGACGTGTCTTTGAAATATCTTGCTTCTGCTTCTTACGTGCTCTAAGTTTCTCCCCCTCCCCCCAAGTTACTGTAGACTCTAAACTATGCTCACCTTTATCTTTTCCCCTTTCTTTTATTTTTTCAATGTATAATAACATTTGTTTGGGAAATACCAACCTTGTTTCAGCAAAGGATAAGAAAAACTTATTTGGATTTTTAAAAAATGTGTCTTACATCCACGCTTTGAGTGCTCACTCAAAGCACTCACTAAATAAAAAATATATATTTTCTGAGGTCTGCAAGTGTCTGGTTCAGTTTTTTTTTTAAAAAAAAATATGTATATTTTTATTTTTCCTTTGGGTGCACTTCTGTATTTCAAGGTATATTATTATAAATATTATCATTTCCAAGCCAGACACAGGCAAAAAGTCCTGGAAGAACACAATTTTTGCAGACTAAAGATTTTTAAAAAAATAATTGGATAAATTGTGTATAAGCATCTAAAATTTTCGGGTGCTTAAAATAGAAAGTATCAAAATGTATCTCTAGCCCAAATCCTCATCTGACCCAGATCTTTTTGTGGTTACAGACCTTGAAGGTCGGGCCTTCATTAGTCTGTCAAAGACCCCCATACTCAGAACTGATTTCTTGGTTTTCATAAAATACAAGGGTCCATTTCTCTAAGGAAGCTGCTGTTTATTTGGTAAGCCTTACTAATCCTTTTCCATTATGACAGAAAGACAATGCAGTTTATCAAAGAAGTAGAAACAGATTGCTGCCAACTATTTTCACATGTTAACTGGCACTAAAGCCCTGTACATTTTGTTTTTGAGATATCTAGGTTACATAAATACTACACTGGGAGGGTCGGGTGCTTTCTCAAACATTATTTTTGGTAGTTACAGAAACCAAACCCAAGAAGAATGTATATGTTTGTGAGTGTTTAATTACATTCCTATGGGCACGGAAACATCATTCAATCCATACTTAGAAGCACCTTATGTCAGGGTCCAGCTAACCTGTGCTCTGTGCGTCTTGAATTGGGTGCTTGTGAAGCTTTGTAACCTTTTTGATAATGTCATTCAAAAATATTTTGTACCCTTTTCTTTTTCTATTTATCTGATTTGACTCCAATCCATTTTGTGGTATTGGCTGAGCTTTTGGTTTGAGTCAAATTTTCCATACAACCCGAACCTCCTTTGCTCTCCCTCTGAGAATGTTCCTTAAGTCAATAATACAGAGCTCGGAGAGAGCTTGTATTAACCTGTCTGAGAAGCAAGTTTATGTCTTTTTCTTCTTCTCCCCCTTCCTTTTAATAAAACTCCTTTTAATAATAACCAGAGCTCTCAGTTGAAATAATGGAGATGTTAAAAGTGGCCATGAAAGGCACGGTAACTACTAATCATTGCCGAACTTTCTAATGGCTCACTTGCCTAATGCTTTTTAATTGATGGCGCAGATGTGCTGGGTGTTTGCTGGGGAACTGAAGCCTGCCCGAATGTATGTGGCCCGAGGCTAATCCTATAGCTGTTAGCTATTGGGGGAGATGAGGGGTCTCCTTCAGCTGTGGTTGGGGCTGTTGTCAAGTTTATTCAGGGAGAAAATTCAGCTTCCAAAGGGCAGGGTAGTCTGCAGCATAACCACAAGTTTTGGTCCTTTGACACCCCAAAATGCAGAACCAATGTAATTATCTGGGTCCATCTAACACCAGAGCGGTTCATACTCTGAAGGTCATCACGAAAGGGGGTTGACGGTGAGCCCAGGCATTTCCTTTTTTCCCCCCCATAAGCTTTCTGTTACCTCAGATCTCTTCTTGGTCAGTTCTTCCCTTTTCCTAAAAAAAAAAAAAATGTAAAATCTCATGGTTCCTTTCCCACAGCCTATTGAGGACACGTGAATTTTGTAGAATTATGTGTTTGCCATTTCCCCCCGAAAGGCATGTAGTCCTCCTTAAAACAACACTAAACTGATCCCTATACTTTAATTTATCCATGTCTGACAGGAGTAGCTAACAGAAGAAAGGGAAAAAAAAGGGGAAAAGAGGAAAGGGAACTGACACTTATGGAGTGATTGCCATGAGCCAGGCATTCTGCTTGGTATTTTGTGAGATTGTTTCATAAACTCCCGTGCCATCATTAAGGTAGTGTAAATGTAAATCATTAGGGTAATTATTTTCTGTCTCAATTAGTAATTAGATACAGCTTTCTGCTTTTTGCTCCTGCTCTGGAAGGCATTCTATGGACCAGAGTCTTACGTGAAACAAACATTGAATTGTAGCTATCATAAGTAAAACAAGTCTTTAAATTACTTTGTACACACAAACTTGGCAAATGTAATAGTTTATGCAGGGAGAACTATTGGATGGTGTGAAGAGGGAGAAAGGCCTGAACTGAATTTAGAACTTTGATACTTTCTAGCTATGTGAGTGGTTCAACTTCTCTACCCTTCTGTTTCTCATCAGTACAATGCAGATAAAATAGTACCCACCTCATGGGGTTGTTGTGAAAATTAAATGGAACCCCTAAAATGGTAGGCATTTTTATTATTAATTATCCAACTCAATAGCATAAGCAAATACTGTTTCTTAAAATATGAAGCTAAATGTGGGATGTAAGTCAGGCTATATAATCAAGGACAATGTGTGCTGGGAAAGACTATATCTAGAAGGAACAAGTGTGTAACAGATTTTCCTCTAAAAACCTTCCAGATTTCTCCTTTCCTTTTATCCCCACAGTGAACCAAAGGTCTATCACTTCACATCTGAATCCGGCAGTGTCTAGCTATAATAATGATTTTTTAAATTTTATTCACTTGTCTTATCATACTAAAATGCATCTTTTATGTCATTCTCCTTACCCAAAGTTCATATACCATTTCTCTTCGGCTTTCTGTTGAAGCCTATATTTCTCTGTATAATGGTAAAAACTCTTAGGATCTGACCCTATTCTTCAATTATAAATTCTGCTTCCCATAATCTTTAGCACAATGTCCTATTTCATTTGGCTTGTAGCTTTAATATGCCAACTCCATCCTTCTCTCAGCCCGACAACATACATCCCTGGCTTAAATTCTTTTCCCTCTCTGTTTCGTCTGTCCAAATTTTATTAATCTTCCAAGGCCCATATCTTTCATGTTATTCCCTGGTGAACTAAATGCTGAGATACTTGAGTGTGGGCAGGACCTGTAAGTATAATAGGATAGTCACATCCTTGACTAGGTTATATTATTTGCAAAGGTAATGGGAAAGCCATTCCTGTGATAATGTATAGTTAAGCCTCACCATACCAGCAGACAGCAGCTGCGTGTTGCTGAAGGGTGCCCAGGACCAAACCAAAGATGGTAGGACCTACCTGCATTACCACCATTTGTCCACCAACCATATTTGAAATATCATGGCTGACTTGTACACATAAGGAACTATTTGACATTGAAATTGGGACTCAAAAGAACTGTTGGCCCAGAAAGGAACTCACTACAGACTGATTCATTTGCCTCTCAGCATAACCATTAAGGCTTGTCGCAATTTAGGTTCTTAGAAGGGTATTTCTTGGATCATATGATCTCACACATCTAGAGGAAATAATGAACAACATAGACTGGTGAACAAAAACAGACCCAGAGAAAGAGAAGCAGCAATCGGACTCTCAAACCTCAGAGGGAAAGTAGGGGAGGGTGGGGGTAAGGGGAAGAGATCAACCAAAGGACTTGTGTGCATGCACATGGGCCTAGCCAGTGGCCATGAACAACAGGGGGGTGGGGGAATATGTAGGGAGGGGATTTGGGATGGGAATGGGGGGATAAGAACAATTATGTGATACCATAATCAATACAAAAAATAAAAGACTCTCTAAGAGACTGGCTTGAGGGATTTAAAGCAAGAGAAATGGTAACTGTGGCCTTGAAGAAGCAAGTTGCTCTGTTGTGGGAGAGGCCCATGTGGCAAGAAACTAAAGGTGGCCTCTGAGATCTGAGAGCAGTCTCTCTCCCCCCCCCTCCCGCCCCCTGGGTCTGACAGCCAGCAAGAAAGAGGGTACCACAGTCCTACAGCTACAAGGAATTGAATTTTGTTAACAAGCGGTGAGCTCAGAAGAGAACTCTGAGCCTTAGGTGAAATTATAGTCTCAGCAGGCACCTTGATTTTAGCTTCAAGAGACTGAGCAGTGGAATGAGCTAAAATGTACCAGACCATTGCTCCATAGAAGCTGAGAAATAAGGAAGTGTATTGGTTTAAGCATTGAGTTTGTGGTAACATGGTACAGAGCAACAGGACATTAATAGAGTGGCAATTAAAGGCTCCATGGACCATGGTGGTGAGTTTTCAGGATTATTCCTGGAAACAAAAATGATGAACTAATTGTCTCTTTTGTGTATTTTCCCATGTGTATCATGAACATGGTTTCTCTCCAGGAAACCATCTAAAGCAGCAGAGAAAATATGATTGTTATGAAATCAGGGAGTTATTGTAGGAATCAGACTTCACACATTGTGAGACAAGCTGGGAAAAGTTAATTTCCAGAAGGGAGACTTGGAGAATTAGGGAATTAAGTCACTAACCTGTCCTAAAGCACTGCCTGAGGGGAACCTTCCAGAAGGGCCAATGAGAATAACTTTTTCTTCACCTTGAGCCTCTGAAAATTTCACTGAGATGGTGAACTCAGATTTATTTAAAAAGGAAATTTATTGAATTATTTATAATAAAATATATCCTTTTTACTGTATAATTTGGTGAGTTTTGACTAATGTATGCAATGAGTAACCACCTCCACAATCAAGACCTAGAACATTTCCATCACCCTAAAGAATACCCTTTGTGTACCTTTGCAGTTGACAGTTCCCCACTCCTGCCTCCAGGCAACTATAATCTTCCTTCACTCACTATAAATTAGTTTTTGTGTTTCATAATTTCGCATACATGCAGTCATACACTATGACCTCTTTAGTTAACTGCTTTCACTCATCAGAAATATTTTTTAGATTCTTCTACATTGCTGCTTGTATTAATAGTTTGTTCCTTTTGATTGCTGGGTAGTATTTCAGTGTATAAATGTAGCACAATTCGTTTATTCATTCAGCATTTCATGAACATTTGGGTTTCAAATTTTTGCATATTTTGAAAGTGTATGTTTAACTTTATAAGAAACTATTAAACATCTTTCCAACATGATTGTGCAATTTTATACTTTCATCAGCAAAATAGGAGAGTTTCATTTTCTCAGTTTTCTAGCACAAACTTGCTATTGTCAACCTCTTTAGTTTTAGCATTGGTAATTATATAACATTAGTTCATGGTTTTCGCTTTTATTTTCCTAATAACTAATGATAGTATCTTTTCATGTACTCACTGGCCATTTATATAACTTCTTATGTGATGCATTTCCCCCCTAATCTTCTGACTACTTAAAATATTATTTTGAGTTGCAAGAATTCCCAATATATTTTGGACATAAGTCATTTTTACTGTAGGTATTTTCTCCCAGTTATGTGGCTTGCCTTAATATATTCACAGTTGGTTAAGAAACATTATGCCTATTTTCATGAGGAATATAGGACTTTAACTTCCTTTCTAATAATGACTTTGGTTTTGGTATCAGATAATTCTGGTCTCAAACAATATGGAGGAAGTAACCCTAGCCCTTAAACATCTGATAGAAGTCACCATTGAAATAAGTTGGGCTTGGAATTTTCTTTGTTGAAAAGTTTCAATTTCAAATTCAATTTCTCTAGAGATATGGGACTATTCTCTTTGTTATTGATTTCTAATTTATTTCATTTTGGTCAAAGAACACAGGATTTCAATAATTTTAATTATATTGAGACTCGATTAATGACCTAGAATAGTCTGGGTTTATTTTCCTTTTTGAGATACACTTTTTAAAGAGTTGTCATTCCTTTGTCTCTGGGGCTTGTACTTTTTAAAATGAGATGTCAACAAAAATTCTTATCTTTGATCCTCTGTGTATAATGTGTCCTTTTCCCCTGGCTCTGGATGCTTTTATCATTATCTCTTTATCACTGGTTTTCACTGATTTGATTATATGTCTTGATGTGGCTTTCTTTGTGTTTATTTTATTTGGGCTTGTTGAGTTTCTTGGATATGTGAATTTATAGTTCACAATAAATTTTGGAAAATTTTGGCCATTATATCTAAATATTTTTTCTGCCCTCTTTTCCCTTCTCTGTCTGGGACTTTAACTATACATATATTCAATCACTTGATATTGTCTCACATGCTGAAGCTTTGTTAATATTTTTGGTCTTCCCCCCCACTGTACTTAAGTTTAGGTAATATGTTACATTGTGAGATAACATATTACCTAAACCAGTTGATAATATGACACAGTTATCATTATAATTACACATTTGCAATCTGATGATCCAATTGTATTAGTTTCCCATGATTGCCATAACAAAGTACCACAAACTGGTTAAAAACAACTGAAATTTATTTTTTCATAGTTCTGGAGGCTAGAAATCTGAAATCAAGGCATCATCATCAGGAATCTATGCTCCCAGTTGGGGAAAATCTTTTGTTGTCTCTTTTAACTTCCGGTGTTTGCCAACAATCCGTGGCATTCCTTGTCTTGTAGATGCAGTCCTCCAATATCTGCCTCTAGTGTCCTGAATGTCTCACATTTCTTCTTATAGGAAAGAATACCAGTCATGTTGGATTAGGGACCCATTCTACTCCAGTATGATCTCATCTTAATTAATTACATGTACAGTGACCCTATTTCCAACCTAACCTGAGGTCCTGGGGACCAGGGCTTCAACATATCCTTTGGGTAGACAGGATTCCACCTGTAAAGTTTTCACTTAAATTTTATATTCTTTTCACCTTTAGAAGAAGTTTCATTTAAAAATATTTTATTTTCCATTTCTCTTCTTAATTTACAATAGCTATTTTGGGCCATTGTCTGCTAATCCCATCAGATATGGTTCTATCTGACTGATTTTTTTTCTTGCTAATAAGTCATGATTCCCTGCTTCTTTTTAATTGGATCACAGACACTGCATATTCTGTTGTTGAGGGCTGTTTTTTTGTTCTTTGTTTTTTTTTTTTTTAAGTTTGTTGAGCTTTGTTCTTGTAGGCAAGTAAGTTACTTTATGAACTTGTTTAAGCTTTTTTAGGGTCCCTTTTAAGCTCTTTTTAGGGCCCTGGAGTAGCCATTTCCCTAGAGCTGGTTTAACCCTGCTACAATCAAGTGCCTCTTCTGGGTCCCTATTGAATGCTGAACAGTAAGGCCTCTCTCTCTCCTCTGTCTGGTCAGAGCATAAATGACCCTCTACTCTTTGTAATGCACTCGGGAGATTGCTCATCCTGTATCTCTCCAGCAGTTTCTCCCTGCCTGATCTCGTGTAGATTCACTTTACACGTGTACAGCTTATTAACCAGCCAAACACTCAGGAGATCTTTAGTGCAGATGTAAACTAGCATTATTATCAGCAAAGACCCGGGTTCTAATTGCAAAATGAGGATGGTTAGCCTTGGTTTGTAGTGACTGTGGGCCACAACCATTGAAAAGGTTTTTCTGGGAAACTGACCAATTCAGGAATCCTTCAGTCCAGCCTCAAGAAGTCTTGATGCACCGCAACCAATTACACGAAGAAAGAGTTACCAGAGTTGTTAAATCAAAGGCAGTCTGACACCCCCAGCTTTTGGAGGACAGAATTCAAACACTAATAGTTGTTTTTTTTACATTATAATATACAAGTTTATTATATTGAAAGTAAGCAAGACTAAACAACATATTTATTGTTTAAGCTTATAACACTAATAGTTTTAATGATTCCATATTCACAGTCTATGAATATTCCATATTCTAAAGTTCTGTGAGTGGTTCACCAGGAGCACATTTAAATGTATTCACTTCTTTACTTCTGGCAGCATGTTTTGGGAAGCGTTGTTCCTTATGATCCAGTTGGGGAGTGTGGTGAGTAAGTATACAGCCAGGTCAGAGTTCTGCAGCCAGAGGGAAATGTAAGAGGGAGCTGACTTCCTGTGTCTGTCTCCCACTCGCTCTGCACATCTTCTGTGGGTGGTTTAATTCCTACTGAGGAAAAACCCAGCTGCTCTTTTCAGGAAAGAGAGAAGGTCTATGGGAGGAACGTGGTAGGAAATAAGGTAGAGCCAGGCATAACTTGCCTTTATGTAGTTACAATATGTCTACCAATTGGGAACATTTACGTCCTTTCTGCCTTTTCATTTAATCCAAGGCAGAGGAGTGAGGCACCAGCAGGAAAGAAATCTATGTCTTCCCCCAACAAAGCTAAGATTCTACTTCAGTTTCTACATTCTTGTGCCTCCAATTTTTCACTCTCTCTTCCCCTGCTTCCAGGTGCTTGAATCAAAAGCTACTATGACGACAGGGAACATGCACATCTTATTCACCATTTACCTCGAGATCCTTGTTCATATGAATAAAATGTTAACCTATTTATTCTATTTAAAACTTAAATGAAATATATAAAGACATCTTTTTAAGAATAAGGCGAGCAGTACCAGAGAGTATGAATTCAAGATATTTTCCCCACTTTCTTAAGCCCTCTCCTTATTCCCAATGTCCCCCCCAAACCACCTTCAACAATGTCTGTTGAGTTCCTGGTGATTGGCCTCCTATTTATCGATTTATCAGTTTTGAATGATACTTTTGACTGCATGATAAAAGATGAAGAATTTATTTCATTTATACCGTCTCCCCGCCAATCAGGTCTCAGTTTTTATGATTATGTCCTTATTTCCGAACAACCCATGCTGGCTGAATAGCTGAGTGCACAACCCAGTTCCCTCCTTCGCTTCTTTAGCCAGACGCTGGTAGCCTCGTTTCTAAACCGCTGGAAGCCAGCCTTCTGACGGATGGTGCAAGAGCTTCCCATGTCACCCCATTTGGACTGTGTTGGTAAATCCTCTCTCACATGCTCACTTCTCTCCCTATTAATTACAAAACATTACCCTTCTCAGAAACATCTGAGTCTCAACCAGTCTCAAAGCCATTAGCTGAAGGAGGAAGTCCCGAGACCAGAACTTTCAAAACATTTAGGCTTGCTCTTTAAATCCCCCAGGATGTCTCTGAGCTTGCGTGAGCTGCCAGTTTGGGCCAGGCAAGACTAAGACAGGGGAACTTATACTTAGTGACTATGGATCGGCTGCTTTTATTATGTCTGTATTCTGAGGCTTTCTCTTTGGCTGTTGTCGGATGTATCAAAACAAAACATCTCCAGGAAAAGAAAAAATATCAAAGGACCTAAAAGTAATGTGTTATTTCAGATTTCTCCCAAGCCAGCAAAAGAACGTCCCTCTCTGACTAACGTCTGATAATACAAGGCTCCCAGGCCAGCCCCTTCAACATGCTGACTTAGGGCTCATGCCCGTTTTCCTCTCTCCTCTTTTCATCTTTGCCTCTCTGATGCAATCAGCATGCTGGCCTTAGGCTCACCTCAGTTTTGTTTTATTTTTTAGGGGAGGGGAAATTTTCTCAAGTTTTCAAGTTAATTTAAGATTAAACTCTCCTCCCCATTTACAGCAGACTCCCTAAGTCTTAGAGTTTGAAAGTTCTTTATTTAAATCCTGACCTAGCGTGGGTCACAGAAAGTAAATTCTCATCGGTGATTCTTAGCTGCGGTGTCTTGGGAAAAGCATTCCGTTTGGGATTCAAAAACCTTGTTGGAGTCCTTGGTGTGCAGTAGAATGCTGTGTGACTCTGGTTAAGTTACCTCAACTCTCTGAGCCACAGCTGTCTCCACTGAAAAAACTTCACCTCCAGTTTTTCTGATCCCAGTTGATGGCAATCATAATCTTCTAGTTTTCATGTCATATTTGGCTTTCTCTCTCATCTCAGTTTCAATAGATCAGCAAATCCTCTCTATTTTGCCTTAAAATATATATTCTCAATCTGATATGTTTCACCTCTTCTCCCTTGTCTCCATTGATGGTTAAAGTCACCATCATCTCTCTCACCTGGGTGCCACGGCCCTGGCTGGCCCATGGCACTGCTTGTGCCCTGAATCCTGAGAAGATCAGAGAGGTTCCTCAAGGTGCCAGGACAAGTTCTATGGTGGCTAGTGAGTGGCACACTCTCACTAGCTCTTTACTGCTTCCTCTGTGGGCACATGCCAGGGCAGGCTGGTATCAGCAGACATCTGTGCTCTGGTGCTTGCATCAGTAAACCCTACAGATGGAAGACACAGCAAAAGAGGAAGGAGTAGACACCAGCTTTCTTCTCCAGGTCTGGGAAGCAAAGTTTAATAATAACAATAGGCTGAGCATATGCTCAGTGATGTTTTTAAAATTTAAAGAGTTGCTTTAGGAGACTTTCTTGGAGGCATGACTAAAGGTCATAGGAAGGGCAAGGAAGAGCATGCACAAAGCTTGGGGTTAAAACCCAAGTCATAGATTCTACTGAACTTTATCGTCCATTCTCATTTCTTAAAGAACAAGCACACACACACAGTGAGGTGTACTGTGTGTTTAGAGCAGGGGTGGGCAAACTTTTTGACTCGAGGGCCACAATGGGTTCTTAAATTGGACCGGAGGGCCAGAACAAAAGCATGGATGGAGTGTTTGTGTGAACTAATATAAATTCAAAGTGAACATCATTACATAAAAGGGTATGGTCTTTTTTTAAATTTCAATAGTTTAGAACAGCCATCCGGCCCACGGGCCGTAGTTTGCCCACGCCTGGTTTAGAGGAGTTTAGAGATTGTAGGCCCCACTCTCAAGGTAAACCTCCTCAAGACCAGTGAAGACATGTGGACCATCCCACTGAAAGAACACCCTTCTCTACAACCTCACACCCCCTTAATTCACAAAAGAGAGCTGTGTCTCTAATCTGCTCTTGGAGTAAAAAAGGGAAAGATCAAACACTCTTACTGAAATTATCAAGAGAGCCCCCCTTGTTACAGAATCCGATTTCCCTCTGAAAAATGAGGGATTATCATGAAAATGTGTGAAAAACAATGTGATTCTGGAGATTAGGAGGTGAGTCCCGCTTCCCTGAGCATCACTACTGAGAACAGACCCCATGGCTACCAAGCATGCTTGCACAGTTGAGATGGGCATCCTCTCTTCAGTCATAAGATAAACGTTTGACTCTGCAAGGGCGGGAGTGTTTAGGTTTGCACAGTGATACATAGCTTTAAGTGAGTGGAAAATAATTTTGGAAAGCAGATCTTAGTTTCCATGTCATAAAAATATTTCTCTCTAGCATTTCGTCCTGACAGCTCAAACAAATATAATATGAGAATACTACCTGTGGCTTATTTTTTCTTCTTTGGGTTTCTAATGCTGAATTTATAATCTTCTCTAACTTTGTGTGACCACACATATTTAAAATTCCTGTATCAACTTGATTCACTGTCACATTTCCTTCTGTGTAGAAAAGGAAGTTACAGACCTCAAATGGCTTTTACATTGTCTGCCTGATAAGTGCACTGTATGTATGGAATAGCAGACGCTTCCTTTCAAGGCTGCTCTTGACACTGCTGATGTTAATGACTCTCCCATTTGGGAATATTTGCATTCTGTACCAAAGACCTATCGCAGGGGTGAGGGAAAGTGGTGAAAATGGGCGCGACACAGATGCCAGCAAGTTTCCTAGTTGGTTATGATCACCACATCATTCCAAAAAGGATGACTGGGGTTGGGGTGATGAGGGGGAGAAATAAAAAAAAAAAAAAATTGGCAGGCCCAAGCTTAGAAGAAAAACAATACTTTCACCGAATTTAGCCTCTGCTCTCTGTCATAGAAAATTATAACAAGTACAAGAGAATTGCATTCAATTTTGGTCAAGTATTATTCTTGGAATATGCATTAGTCAGAATTGGCCTCATTAGGAGCGCACTTTTTGAGCAGCTATGTAGTGGTTCACAAAGCATGCAGACTCCTGAGAGGGTGTGATTCAAAGTTTAACAAGCTTATTTCACCTTCCATATGATTTACGTTTTAAACCAGGGCTTATACTGAAACTTTAAATGATAAGAAGTAGATCAAAACACGTGTGTGCATGATCATGCAGT
This sequence comes from Vespertilio murinus, assembly GCA_963924515.1. NCBI lineage: Eukaryota > Metazoa > Chordata > Mammalia > Chiroptera > Vespertilionidae > Vespertilio > Vespertilio murinus. Next base: position 163,007,777 of record OZ004707.1, on the reverse strand, counting down.
GACCGTATTCGAATGGCCACAGACCGTTGATGACAAACATAGATCTGCCTACTGACATTACAGCTTGGGCACAGAGCATCTTGTTTTATCTTTTCTCATAAGACAACAGTTTCCACTGAACCTACCAATGCATTGAATGCCCATATCGGTCTACACCAGGGCACATGGTTTTATTTTGCTTCCCTATTTATAATCTTTATTTTGAAAACAATAATTATGGTTTGGATTTACCAGTGGGCTGAGTTTTACACATGTAAAAGCTCATAATATATATTTTTTTCTGGAGGCTCTTAAGTCATTTTTAGCTATATTGTTTGATTTGCATCATCCCATTGGTATCAATGTGGTACAGCATACATTTCAAAACATCTGTAATAGATGTGGAAATGAAGGGAAATTCATTATCTTGCCTAAGCCAATAGTAAAATTTTAGGGACATTTGATTGAGTTAAAACTGGGCTAAAAAGTAGCTTTAACTCCAAGAGGCATGGAGAAAAATCTCACTCTTAAACCAGACCAGAAAGACTGAGCAAATTAAACCTTTCATGTTCCTTGTATCTTGAGACTAATGTCAATTCAGAAATTTGGCAACTCGGAGGTGAAAAGCCAAGAACTCAGAAAATATCAAATCAGTTTCCCTGGAAGAGGGGACCTGGCCAGGACTCAGGGGCCCTCACATAAGAGTAAAGATATTTCCAGCTGGTTTGGGTTTCTCCCTAAAAAACGGTGTCGCCCTTTATTTCTACAAGGTAAACAAAGAAACGCTTATGTTAGGTGCTGCCGAAACTGTTTACGTCTTCAAAACCGGTGCTGATTCCAGCCCTGGCGCCGAGGGACTTTTTTTGATGACTCCTTACAGGAAAAAGATTGACCTAGTTGAAACCACTTGAGCTTGGTCCAGATCTGAGGAGCGTATGTGAGCTTACTTAAAGCTCTCTGGGTCTCTCTGAGATAGGACAGAGAATATCAGTGAAGCTCGGATACTTGACTGGCGCTGTCTCCCAGTTCGGTCTTTCTCACAGGGTTCTAGCATTCTTGCTTCTGGCCTAAGCCAGGAAGTGCCCAGGTGTGTGTAACTCAGGATGCCCATTAGAATCTAGGAACTGTTTCAGACCTCACATGTTTAGGTTCAATTTTATTTTGGCAATGAGGTTTCAAGCAGGTTCTTATTTCCTTTGAACCAGGTCATCCAGCTCCTATTTTTCATCAGAGAATCTCGGTTAACTTTGATTTTTTTTTAATGCTTAGATACCCAGCTCGCTAAACCCACCCAGCCTGCCTCAATGCCCTGCTATTTTATTCCATATAAGGCCTTGAAATGTACTCACCTCACTCAGGGGAAAATCCTTCTGCGATGGGGAGTTGCCAGCACATTCGAAATGTGATCTAAAGTCGCTCTGCTGGACGTTGGTCATATCCAGGTTAGAAGATATCAGGTAGAAAAGAGAAAAATATATTATCTTATCAGACCATCTTTTTGTAAGACTTTTTCTTGTTTAGTTTTTTTTTTTTTTTATAGTTCATTTCTTGGTTTTTCTGGAAAAAATGTTGCAGTTATGTTGCTCACGCAGCCAAAAATCTGCACTTAATTGGGCACATAAAAAAAGAGCAGACAGGAAGTCTATTTCCTCACAGAGAGATATTGTGGTTTATGGACTCTGCTTTCGTACTGCAAAGCCAGTGCATTATTTTATTTTTTAGTACACTCCTGGTAAGCTGTCCCTGGCAAGCCAAACGCTGTGCCAGTGCCCGCCAGAATCAGGAGCAGCCCAGGTAGAGGTACTTGATTACAAAATATTAGTTTAATCTGGGTTTGATTTTGAATCAATCTTAAATTCTTGAATTTTTCTGGATGCTAGAAAAAATAGGGAGTATAACATTTGTGTATGCACGGAGAAAGTTATCCATATTCACGAGAGAGACCAGCCGCATCCCACAAGTAGGGCTGCGCTGACTCTCGTGGGTTCTGGGAAAACATTTAAGCTGTTGCCAGTGTAACTTGCTCCCCGTGCACACCCTGCGTTCATCCCCCCCAGGGGGGCCAGAGACTTTCCTGAGGGCTATCAGGTTACAAAGGGGAAGGAAGTCTTTATCAAAACATTGAAGATGCCTACTTTTCCAGTGATCTTTCCATCTCTTTAGCTCTTTGACATTCTTCCTTTATTCACTTATACCCCCTGTCTTTGAGGCGTCATAATTAAATCCCCAAGAATGCAAACTCAGAGGTTGAGAGTCCAGCCTACCAAGGATGAGGAAAATGACACAGAAAGCAATTCCATGATTTCCCTCACCCCCCACCCCCAAGAACATGAAACTTCATTAGCAGATAAAGGACTAAAAACCAATTCTTCCCTGATACAACTGCCTTTCTGTGTGAATGGAAAAACAAAAAAAAAAAAACGAAACTACTGTTCTCCTGTCACTTGGTTGGAGTTGGAAGACTGGGTCCATTTGGTTCTGCTTGTCTTGGGCACAGTGCCTCCTAATTTGAAAAAAAATTATATAAGCCTCCGGTTTTTCCTAGGGCATGTGAGAAACTGCCATTTGTTTTTAGCAACCTAGTGTCAGAAAGTTAGCGTGAGCCTAATCCCCCTGAAACGTTAAATGAGAGCTTTTGTGTAATTGCCTTGCCTTTTAATTCAGAGTAAGCCACAGGTAATCAAGTCTTCCCCTAATACCCTGGGCTTTATAGGAACTAAAGCCCATCCGGTTTATATGGGTATCGCCAGCCTCAAACGGGAATTCTCTAAAGCTCAGTCAGTTCCATCTATGGAGGGGATTTGCGTCACTTTATTGTTTTTTTGCGTGGCCTTTCCTCTGGACTGATTTTGATACTCGGGCGACCAGAGGCGATAATGCGTAGGGTCTTTCTCTAGCTGCTGCCCAATCCAGACTCTGGGTTGGGAACTTGATCAAGAGGATCAGAGAGAGCTTAGACTCTGTCTCAGTTTCTCAAACATGTCTCTGATTCTTTGGCTCAGCTTTCAGAGGAATAAAACCTAACAGGAAACAAACTATTGCATATGGTCATGCCTGGCTGTATTTTGATTTGGGAAACAATTCCCTTCCTTTGGTTGCTATACAGGGGAATCCTGTATGGGGCTGAATGTCTCCGCTGCTGATTAGGGGATTTGAGGGTTAGGGGTGGGTGTTCGTTTGTTTCTATAGGAATTACTGTGCTGGATTCTCTTGGTGCGCTGGCTTGGTACCAATCATCTCATACAGAAAGGGAAACATAATGATGATTATTGTCATTTATTCTGAAGTTTCTATTAGGCATCGGGTCTGATTCCAGAGTCATCTATAATTATCTTATTTTCCAAATTGCTTGTAAGGTAGGTTTTGTTATCACTATTTTACAGGTGGTAGAGGAAAATCAAGTTTTTTTTTACACCCTTAAGATAAAGTTCAAACCTCTTATCAGAAAGAATCAGGAAAGTATAGTCAGTCAAGGGTGCAAACTGTACAGGTCTGCCACTTCCTAATAGTACTAACTAGTTCCTTTCACTTCCTGTGCCTCGGCATCTGCAAACGGAGACACAACTTTATGTGGTTGTGATGGAGTTAAACATTCAGTACACTTAAAATTCTTAGAGCCATGCCTGGCACATCGTTACAAATGTTAGCTAATATTGCTTTATTACTATTATTATTAGCAACAGAATGTCAAATGAGACTATTTCTCAGGTTTCAGCTGAAGCCTCAGAGTTGGGAACATTGGATGGTAAGCACCCCACATTGTAAAGAGGAGCTGCTGGATACATTTCTGCAGGGTTTACTGAAATGTGGCTGAGTAGTCCTTATTCCATTACCCCCTACCACTTATACAGAGAAAAGACTAGAAATTCGAGAACCCTTCAAAGGAGAGCATTCACAGGACCGATATATTTTTTAATCTAGTGGGTAGTACTGTGGTATTTCTCGAAGACAAGTAATAGACTCTAAACACTGTGAGGTCCCTAAAAGGAGACCTCCTCACCTGCAGTCTTACTGTGTGAGGGCATCTGTAGGCTGTGCTGGCATTGTCTCTGAAGCAGAGAGAGGAGTGTGAGAAGTATGAGGAGTGTGAGAGAGGAGTGTGTGTGGTGACCAGAGAGCTTCGTGCTTGCCTCTTCCCCAATGGATTCTTTAGGAGAAGCCTCTGGTGTTAGGGTGAAGAAAGAGAATGGCACAGCACACATTTCCATTGTTTCCTGCAATGAGGGTGTGTGAGCTTTCTATGGGTCAGGTGGGTGATTTGCAAGCCAGGTAGGCTTGGGCCACCTTAAGATACCTGGTCTAGAGGGAGGACTGTCATTAGTAAAAGATGGGAGGTATATGAGCAAGGTCAAGGTAGACTGGGCAGCTCATTAGTCATGTGAACTGTGGTTTGTGGAGTCTCCTGAAGAACCTACAACTCTACCCCGTGAGAGAGCCAGCCACGAGTGTACACTTGGTATGAACTACAACAGCAAGACCAGTTAGGTTAAAACATGTACTTTTATCTGGCTTTCTCTGTAATCTTCTTCTTCTCTGACCCTGAAAGGGGAATAGTTAAAGAGGGAAAGAACAGATCATGATACTTTATCCAATGTATAGCCCTTCTCAAGGAGTGAGTCCTAATGAAATTAGACTGCTCTTTTAGCTATAACTAACCTAAATGCTATGGACTCTGCTTGAAATATTACTAAAAAGTAGGGAAGGGGCCATAACTGGTTTGGCGCAGTGGATAGAGCATCAGCCTGCGTATTGAAGGGTTCCAGGTTCGATTCTGGTCAAGGGTATGTACCTTGGTTGCAGGCACATCCCCAGTATGTTCAGGAGGCAGCTGATTGATGTTTCTCTCTCATTGATGTTTCTAACTATCCCTCTCCCTTCCTCTCTAAAAATCAATAAAATATATATTTTAAAAAGCAGGGAAGGGGTATTCAACAGAATGTGTTTGAATTGTTAATGTGAACAATTAAATATCATTAGCAACTTGTCCAAGACTACACAGTTTAAATAACAGAGTTTGAAAGTAAACCTATGTCTGATTTCCAAAGCCATGGGATTTTCACTACCTGGAATTTCTCCTGAATTGCACAGAATAATTTTGTTAAAATGTACTACAACTCTTGTAAAGGACTTGCTAACCTTGCATAACATATTCAAAATACCTTATAGAAATACTAGTGAACAGCCTCCTAACATTTATACATTGTATCTTAAGAGGGACTAGCTAATTATATGGTATTTGAAGGACACCAGAACTATATATATATATATATATATATATATATATATATATATATATATCCCATACATATATATGGGTATGTATGTGTATGACTGTCTGGCCAGGAGCTATGACTCACAATGCCCACCGGCGGGAAGACACTCAATACAGGACCTGCCAAGCTGCAGTGACTTGGAAGCTTCAGTTCTCGGGTGACACACCTGGAACCAGAGAGGAGGGAACCTGTCTCTGGAGTGCATTACCTAAGAACCGCCCTCTTGCAATCCGGGACCCCTCGGTGGATGTCAGAGCTGGTTTTGGCCCGATCCCCACAGGCCAGGCCAGGGGAAGAACCCCACCGGTGCACGAATCCATGCACTGGGCTTCTAGTACATTTATAAAAGCTATAGAATAAAATCTATAGAGACATGGAGGTCTAGTTCAACTTGTTCACTTTATTCATTTTTAATTTTATTAGGGTGACATTAGTCTACATGAACATACAGTTACTTTTTTATTTTAAATTTTATTGGGGCAACTTTTTCACTCTAAAGATGAAGAAACTAGACTTAAAGAGGTGAAGCTGTTTCTTTAAGTTCTCAAGAGATTAGGTGGTTTTCTTTATTCTAGGTCAGTTACTTCCATGATTCCTGGAGCTTAGGTGCTGGGCAGAGCCAGAGGAGACATGTTTTTGGGCAAGAAACCATAAAAGAACCCCTTTCTAAAATTCTGGGTGTGATCTCTGTACCCTCATGTGGTCATGTGGACAACCTCATGAGAGGACATCCTTTATTTGGAGGCTAAGTGAAAGGAAGCAGGCTTTGATGAAGAGGCAGATTGAGAGAGTGATAATTCTTGACTAGTTTAGGCTAAGGGTTATCATATGCTTGTGAGCCTAAGGACAGCTTGGAACACCCTGGACCTGCCACCAGAAGCTGACACTGTGGTTGGGATTAAGTAGATCAACCACAAGAACTCTTTTGACAGATGAGTGGGCTATGATTTAACACCACTGTCAGTGTTGGGCAAAAAAGTGAAAGAGAATGTCCACTATACATGTATCTTTCATTTGGGAATCTTATGTCACTGATATCCTTATAAAGACCAGAACCCTCAGTCTTAAAATCTATATAAAGACTAAGGTCTTTGTTGTGATTGCTCACACATGGAACTTATATAGACAAATGGCCAGAGTAAGGCATTTTCATAATTATAAAGCAATTGTATTGCTAAAGAAGCCAGAAAACCCATCTGCCAAAACATGTGAGAAATCGACCCAATTACTGTATCTATAAATCTCCATTAGCAAGAAGCAGAGTGTGGAAGTTGTGGTGGCCCCAAGAAAGTATACTCTTCAGTGTCTGCGTCAGATGTGGCCATGGGAGACAATGGACCAAAAAAAGTCCTCCCAGAGAGCTAAAGCCACAGCTGACAGATGGGCTGACACAAGACTCACACTACTGGCAGGGTGGCAGTTTCCACAGTTCCTCTCCAACACTACTGACCGTTCTGATAGATTGGTGACAGCTGTGTTTGCTATTTTCCCTTGTCTGATGGGAGCTTTTCAGTTATTCTGTTCCTGCTCCTTCATTTAAATTGGGTCTTCATGGGAAGATTGTTACTTCCTAGGTCACCATATCACAAAGAACCACATTGGAACTGATGCGGAGGGCTGATCCCATCCAGCGCATCCTCGAGCTTGACCTAGATGTAGGAATAGAACGGGATTTGGAACTGGATTCCTTGGGCAGGAAATGAGCATATTCTCTGTGGAGAGTGAGTAACGTAAACTCAGCCAAAGGGATGGTATGAGGCCAAGACTATTAGCTATCCCTCAAGATCTGTTTTCTGATTCTCCTTGATTTTTAGGTGGGCACAAGGACACTCAGAATAAGAATATTTCCCATGCTTCCTTGTAGATGGGTGGCTATGTAAAGTTCCACCTAATGAGTTATGTACAGAAGTGAATAATATAATTTAGTATCTATGTCTTCCTTCGTTGAAGGGACATGTTCTTCTCTTCTCCAACCCATTGCTTGAAAAGTGGATGTGGTGAGGAACTACCCAGGACCTTGCAGACAAAGGTACCCCAACAACAGCAGACCTATAAGACAGAAGGATTGCATCCCTGAAGGATCTTGGACTGCCTGTCTTTGGAAAGTTATATGAGAAAGATTTTTTAAAATCTATTTAATGCAACAGGCTATGTTGGGCCTCTCTTACATACTGGTATAGCCAAACCTTTTTTCCCCCATTCTGTCTTTAATACAATCTTGAATACATACTGTCAGGTACTTTACAACTCTGACCCTTCTTTCAGTTCCTGAACATTAAGATCAGCTGCCTCACCCAGACAGTGTGGCTCAATAGTTGAGAATTGACCCATGAGCCAAGAGGTCATTATTTGATCATAAAAATCAGGGCAAATGCCTGGGTTGTGGACAGGTCATGCAGGAGGTAGCCGATCAATAATTCTCTCTCATCATTGATATTTCTATCTCTCCCCCTCTCCTTTCTTCACTTTGAAACCAATAAAAACATGTTTTGTTTTGTTTTTTTTAAAAAGATCAGCTACCTATACCTTTTGGGTGAAACTGTATAGTGCTAAAATGGAAACTTTAAAAGCTGAGGGACTTTGCCTATCTTGTTCACTACTATATTTCTGGTACTTAGTAGCCACCCAGTCTTTGTTCCTTCACTCAGTACTAGTAACTAGTTATTCAATTATCAAATTCAGAAATGTTTATTAAGTACCTAGTATCTGTGAGATTTTATGCTTAGAAGTAATAATCAAACACTATTGAGTACTAGGCATCATTCTAAGTGTTTTACATACACAGTATTTATGAATTTGATCCTCACCATAAACTATGAAGAAGGTTCTATTATCATCCCCATTGCACTTATGAGGAAACTAAGGTACTGAGAATTTAAGTGACTTTCTAAGGTCACACAGACAATAAAAGGACTATCTGGGACTAGAATGGTGGCAGTTTGCCCTAGAGTGTCTCCTCCTCCTCACCATAGCACTTTACTGCCTTTCCAAAGAGTACTAGGCATCATTCTTCCCATTAAACAGTTAATTAAACCTCAAAAGACCACAGTCTTTCCAGTGCATGTTCTGGAAAAATTAAAGTTCACATGTGAAAATTACAAAGCCCATTTTAGAAAAAAAGTATTATGCGTTTGGTTCAAATAGCAATTATTCTGTCAGATAGTAATAGAACTCCCCCCAAAACTAATTTTAATGCAATAGAATTAACTTCCTAGTACACAAACTTATTTTCTAATTCTACAAACCAGACAATTTAATTTCCTGGTCTTTAAAAAAAGGACATTTTTAGAGTCTTTACTAATTGCTTAATAATACTGTTGGCAAAAAGTAGGACAGCACTTTTTCCTTGAATAACTAACTACTGTTTACACAAACCAAGTAGAGGAATATTGTCTCATCCAGGAATAATTGTACAAAATGATATAAAAAGGCATGTACAAAACAATTGCTTTTCTTTAATAATTTACAAATGATTTTTAGAAAGATAAATATAATTATTCAGAGAATAACTCTCACATGAAAGACTAGTTGCTCAATATAAAACAACTCATAAGACAGATCAAATAGAAAGGAAGTAGAAGACACAGTAGATGCTTATATTCAGAATGTTTCAAACCAACTGGATGGCTTCCATTGTGTAAGTGCTCTCACAGTGGCCATTTTCAAGCTATAGGGGCAAAGTTAGTGAAGGTGGAGTTGGGAAGAGATGTGTACAGTCTGCTCTCTGGAGCCCATGTGGCTCCGTGGTTGAGCATTGACTTATGGACCAGAAGGTCATGGTTTGATTCTCGGTCAGGGCACATACCTGGGGCATGCCACATTGGAGGCAGCCAATCAATGATTCTGTCATCATTGATGTTTCTATATCTCTCCCCACCTTTATGAAGTAAATAAAAACATTTTTTTAAGAAAATAAGTACTTGCATAATAACATTTTGTTTACCTAATAGTAAATCTATTAGAAAGTTTAAAAATTCATTGAAATGTGAATGTACTGGTACAGATTTTTTACTGAAACGTCCCATCAGCTTCACTTTGATGTGGCTGGGACATCCAATGGGGACACTCAGGCTTTAGCTTCTTTCCTTCACTTGATTTTACCAGAAGTTTGGACACTAGTCAACCTCCCACACACGAGGGTGGTGAGGGAGTGTCCAGCTGTCCCCACTACATTTGGATTGGGTGAGCTCCTTCCTCCTGCAACTCTTACTTATTCTTCCTCTTCTCTACCCTTGAGCTTCCCACTGGTTATCTCTGTGCCAGGATTCCCTGAAATTTTACCTTCCTTCTTCTCCAGGGTCTGTGGGAGCATCTGGCTCACTGGGTGCAGAAATAATTTCTGGATCTTGCCCCAAAGATTTCTCTTCTGGGCTTTCATCTACTCTTATGCATACTTGGAATCTTTACCTTGCTATCTCCTATCAACCCTTATTTATCTCCAACAAAATATGCTCCCCCCCCCCCACCTAAAACCATTTATAATTTACGTGGAGGAATAAGACTTTTTATATAAAAATACAGGAAGCATTTGTGAAAGAATCCAGTAGCAGCTACGGTGAGTTGCTTATTAAACTAAAGAGCAATCCTATAGTGCCCTCTCTATAGCCAGATGTCTAAAAGAGCACATTTGGAACCACAGTAGCTACACAGGAAAGTTCCTGTTCTTTTTAGTGTGTCTTCAGCCACACAGGGATCCTATGAAGAAAGTTAGATACTCTAGAGTTTTACAGATGAGAAAACTGAGGCACAAAGAAGCTGAGTGACTTGTTTAAGACTAGATGGGCTCTTAACTCTGGAGAATGTTTTTGCCTTTCAAGCGTTCTTCTGATCACTGATGTTGTCTACATACTATGCAGACTATCTTAGGCCTATTAACCTATTTTCTATCCAGGCTACTTCTATTCTTGAGCCAAGTCATTCTATCTGGATCTGGTCTCTTTACAACTTTAGTGGTCTTAAAGGACGACACTATTTTTAAGGATCCTGATTATTTCACATAACTGTCCCTCCAGGATCAACCAAAAATCATCAACTCTACACATCTCAAGGGTCAGCACTCCAGGGAATCTACTTAATCATCTTTATGGTTCCTCTTTCCAGTTTGTTTATTTTTGGCCTTCAAAGCAGGGACTATCTGCTTCATTGATTATCCCAGTACCACAATCATTGTGTTATCTGTTTTTTCACTTTTTCTTTTCTTATAGCAAGAAGAAAATTAAAAATAGATGAGAAGCCCTGGCCAGTGTTGCTCATGGGTTGGAGCATGGTCGCAGTTAGAGCATATACCTAGGTATTGGGTTCAATCTCTAAGTGGGAAGTAGCTGGTCATTGTTTCTCTCTGTCGTCATTCTCTCTCTCTCTCTCTTTCTTGTTCTTCCTCTAAAAAAAATCAATGAACATATCCTTGAGTGAGGATTAAAAAAATAGATAAGAAAAAGAATCTTTCACATATAATGATAGGAATGTAGTTATAGGTGTCACTTTAATAATGGGTAAATAATTTCAATTTTCAACATGTTATATTTCAAAAAATTTGGTGGTGCCTTGAAAATAATTGAAAACCTAATTTGATAATAGAGTAAATGGTTAGGTCTGAGAATGTAGTGCTGGAAGCAGTGCCTAGGAGAGTGCCTAATTGTTACTATTATTATATAAAATATATATCTATTAAAAGATAATGATTTAAACATTTAAAGTGTGGATCTATATTTTATTTTTTAAAATTTTTATATTTGTTGAATTTATTGGGGTGACATTGGTTGATAAAATTATATGGGTTTCAGGTGTACAATTCTATAATACATCATCTATATGTTGTATGTTCACCACCCCAAGTTCTCTCCTTCCATCACCATTTATCCCACTTTCCCTCTAATATCTTCTCCTACCTCCCTTTCCCTCTGGTAATTACCATGCTGTTGTCTGTGTCTGTGAGATTTTGTGTGCGTGTTTTTTTGTTCTTTATCCCTTCACATTTGTCACCCAGCTCTCTACACCCCCCAACCCCCGACAGTGGTTAGTCTGTTCTCTGTGTCTTTGAGTCTGTGTCAAATTTTTTGTTAGTTTACCGTGTTCATTAGATTCCACATATCAGTGAAATCATATGATACTTGTCTTTCTCTGACCGACTTATTTTACTTAGCATAATACTCACCAGGTCCATCCATGTAGTTGCAAAGGGTAAGCTTTCCTTCTTTTTTTATAGCCAAGTAGTATTCCATTGTGTAAGTGTACCATAGCTTTTTTTTTTTTTTTTAATCCACTCATCTATTGTTGGACATTTAAGCGGTTTCCAGATCTTGGCTATTGTAAATAACGTTGCAATAAACATAGGGGTGCATATATTATTTCAAATTAGTGATTTTGTTTCTATTACCCTTTATTTCATTGTTTAAGTAATATGTCTACTCAAATGAGTGGTCCAGAGGAAGAGAAAGAAGTCAAACTTATTTCCCAGCTTGTATTAATCAGGTAGCCATGCTGAACTGTTCAAGTGGTTTTCAGTCAGGAATATTAAGACTCATACTCATTGATCTATTTATGGTATTTTTGTTGGCATTGTTAATCCTTGCCTGAATATATTTTCCCATTAATTTTGGGGAGTGTGAAAAGAGAGAGAATCATCGATGTGAAAGAAACATATCAATTGGTTGCCTCCTGCACAAACCCTGTCCAGGGCTTTAGTTGGGATAGAACTTGCAACCAAGGTATGTGCCCTTGACCAGAATATAACCCAGAACCATTAGATCCATAGGCCAATGCTCTACCTACTGAGCCAAATTGGCTAGGCCTATGGTATATTAATTATAGTATATTTTACTGAATTGTGTTGTAACTTATTCCTTTGAAAATATATGAGTCTTGAGTTAGAGTTTAATATAAGTTTTGAGTAACACTATAAATTATGGATTATTTACACTTTGTGTACTATTTATTAAGGATAATACATAATCAGAATCCATTGCTTTTATCTTTCTAAAAATTGAAGAATTAACAATATTAAGAAGCATTTACTCTTGTACGTGGAAGCCAGGTCAATCCTTCCAAAGTATGAATCAGTAATTAGTTGCTAAGTGTGGTGAATATAGACAAATAGAGTAATTCAAGTTGGGTGGCATAATGGTGGAATAATGGGAATGAAAATATAGTAAGCATTTTAAAATTATAGATATTAATTTTTCCTTGCCTAACTAACTAAAAATGGCTGTCTGCACTGGAAATATTTACTTAAATGTGTTTCTGTAGTTACAAACGCAATAGCTGAAAAGTCCAAAAGTAACATGATCATTCTTTCAAGTAGGTACTCTCCCAATTTGCAAAAAACAAGTGATGATTTATGCCGGGTAACGAAGATGCTGATTTGATTTGCTAATGCTTATACATCTCTTGGGAGGCGAAAAGACTGGGAAAAATTTTAGTGGAATGACAAATGTACGAAGCTCCTTTTTTAATGGGAGTTATTGCCAGTTTCTTATGGCCTTGTTTTTCTCAATCACTGTATTTGAGAATGATAGAATTTAGCTGTATCACTCTCTTTAGGCCTCATGCCACACATAGGTATTATAATAAAACCATGCTATAGTCATTTTCTTCTAGCACTTATAAGAACTGGCTCTCTTTGTATCCAAGAATAAAACATTGCTATGTCAAACCTCACATCAGGGTGGGTTGTATTATCATGAGACTGATGTGCATGTAACATTTTTCTTTGATGTCTCTTGATGAGAGGATCTTGATTCCTGGGGAGTAAGTTCATTGTCAAATCACTCTCCCTTTGAACACTTTACAATTTATTTCTTGCCTCATATTTTCTAGCCTCAGAGGCAAGGTTTTACATGATTATTTGAAAATTAAAATAATTTTTCCCTCCCTGTCCCAACCCATGCCAAAAGGAGAAATTGATTCTCAGAGAATTTTCAGGTCTTAGGATCACTAGTTCCTTATATCTCCTGGAACATATAGTGCTATTAGTACTATTGTTTCCATTTTGAAGAAAGGAGAGACTTAAGAAAGACAAATAGGTGGGCAAAATATTATCCCTTCAATTTATATCTTGCGTTGGTTACTATAGTAGCTTTTCTCAGGCAAGCTATTATTTAATATTTAATGTTAATAGATAACTTCATTTAAATCTCATTTATATCTAAAGTAAGCCACAGAGTCATTGTTTTTATTTCACATTTTTACATTTTAAAAAAAGAACAAATTATCCATTAATCTCTAGTGGCTTCTCAGTGTATCATACTCCTCCAAAATTGTCCACATTGGATCAGATTCTAGTTGATTTTTTTTTGTCCTAAAACAGTGATGTGAACATGTCAAATGACTTAGTGGTTCATCTGGCATAAGTAACAAAATCTGAATGCTTATCTGAACTTTATCTGAACTATCCTGAGTTTTCTTGGGTCTGTAAAATTGGAACTGAAATCTCATGGAAACTGGCTTTCTCGAGAAATATTTGGTGAGCCAGAAATACTGTGAGAGCAGCCTTTCCTGTGGTGTTTTGGCAATTTTTGCTTTGGCCTTAGACTGAACCAGGAAGTTCAGAGGTGAATGAGAATGAAAAATAACGAAATGGTAACTGATCTTTTTTTTTTTTTTTTGTACTTCAGAAAGTTCAGTACAAAATTCTTTTAAGAACATGTTAGGCAGTCTTAACCACTGTAGGCCTCATAATGTGTATTGAGAGAGACTTAGGATACTATTAATAATTCAGCCTATCTGTGGTAAATAAGAAGAAAACTGAAAATTAGCATTTCCTCTTGTTTTCCATACTGTTCTAAAACCATTGATGGAACTACAGATGCTATAGAATTATTGGTCAGTATAATTAGCATATTTCCCCTGACTTTAGTGAGGACATGGCAGATATCTTAATAAATCAATACTAATTTTCTTCTGTCTCTTAACTCAAAGTGTTACCACTAGCTACATTGCATTTCTATGCATTTCTATATTTATAGGTTTTGAACCTATCATTAGAGTTTACCACAGTTTTTAGCAGATGGATCATCACAGAATGTCCTAGAAATCAATTTTCTATTTATAAGTCCAATCAATCTAAAAGATGCCTAAGATATATTTATAGAAGCATCCTGAAGGAGAGGGGGATTTTTGTATATTCAAACCTTGGTCTATTTATGGCCCAATCCTAGTCAACCCCACCAGATCAATGATGGTGGAGTCTGATGATGCTGTCTTTTTCTTTTTTTCTTCATTTTTCTAAAGTCCTCACCCAAGGATATGTTTACTGGTTTGAGAGAGAGGAAAGGAGAAAGAGAAACATTGATGTGAGAGATAACCATCAATCGATTGCCTCCCAAACATACCCCATTTAGGGATCAAACCTGCAACCTAGATATGTGTCCTGACAGAAATCAAATTTGAAACCTTTGTGGACAGGATGATGCTTCAACTGACCCATCTGGCCAGGACATGATGATGTATTTTTATCAAGTTACACTGGTAATTTGGATATGTGCCAAATTTTACATTACGCATTACTTGGGTGTTGTGAGCTTTTCACCAGATGGTAAACAGCAATTTGCAATGACAAATTATCCTATAAAATAAAGAGGTAATATGCAAATTGACTGTCACTCCAACACACAAGATGGCCGCTGCCATGTGGTCAAAGATGGCCACTACAATATGGCCAGCAGGGGAGGGCAATTGTGTGCGATCAGGCCTGAAGGGGAGGGAAGTTAGGGGTAACCAGGCTGGCAGAGGAGGGCAGTTGGGGGGGACCAGGCCTGCAGAGGAGGACAGTAGGGAGGGACCAGGCCTGCAGAGGAGGACATTAGGGAGGGACAAGACCTGAAGGGGAGGGCAGTTGTAGGTAATCAGGCCTGTAGGGGAGGGCAGTTAGGGGCAATCAGGCTGGCAGGGGAGTGGTTAGGGGATGATCAGGCTGGCAGACAGAAGCAGTTAGGGCAATCAGACAGGTAGGCAAGAGAATGGTTGGGAGGCAGCAGTCCTGGATTGTGGGAGGAATCGGGCCTAAACTGGCAGTTGGGCATCCCTTAAGGGGTCCCAAATTGGAGCAGGTGCAGGCTTGGCTGAGGACACACACCCACCCCGTGCATGAATTTTGTGCACCAGGCCTTTAGTCTATATATATATATATAAAAGTCTAACATGCAAAGTATCCTCTTGGGAGTTTAACCAGGAGTTCAATCACTCGCTATAGCATGTGCTGACCACCAGGGGATGGCACAGAACAAAGGAAGGCCCCAGCTGACAGCAGGCAGCTGGGGAAGGGAGGCCCCAGCTGACAGCCAGAAGGCCCCAATTGGTCCTGATTATCAACCAGGCCTAGGGACCCTAGTATTTATATAAGGTTTGCTACTTCATTTCATATATTATTGTCTTCAGTCCTCACCAAAACCCATCCGAGGAGGCTGTTTCTGTGATACTCATTTTATGGTTGAAGGGACTGAAGCTCAGAATTTCAATAATTTTCCCAGTTTTAAGTGATGAAGTTGAAACTCAACTCCTGCTCTTTTGCTTTGAAGCTCTGCACTTTTCTCACCATCACACCAATGTACTATAAGTAGAGAAATGAAGAACACCTGTTCCTAGTAGATAAAAATATTACAAAGCGATATATTGTCCAGGAAAGAGACACCATTATAAACATCAATAATACCAAGTATTTACGGACATCTATTTTTAAATGACTTAATTATGGAAAGAAACAGAAAGGTAATTCAGTCAGAGTCCACAGATAACATCTCTCAGATACCTATTCTGATGTGTGAAGGCTCAATAAATCCTTCATGATCAAGTATTAACTTGAAGGTTTTTTTTTCTTTGCAAATCTTTGCAGATTGTAGCATCCAGAGTGATAATGGCTAATTCTGAAGGCTTTGTTGTCATCCACTGAGAAGTGTCCATATGTTATCCACCCCATTGATTCTATGATCATTTTTGTACAGTGGCTTGGACAACAAAGGGACCAGAAACCATGCTAAGTTATCCCATTTTAAGTTAAGAATATATAATTCCTTCAGTGTTCTAAAACGCCAAAGCTGAAAAATGTCTGAAAATTTCCCAAAATTTTTATGAAATTAATGCCCTCAAAAGATTCTTACTTCATTGTTTTTGCTGGCTATATTTTCAAAGCCATCCACTTCCAGTGAACTACGGACTGGACTTTGAATAAATGATGCACTTGGATCAGTTGTGTCTGCCCTGTGATTTGTGCAGGATTGGCATCATCAGCCTGGCCTTCATCCCAGGCATTCATTTGGGATGCAGTCACATAGAATAGGGAAGGGGCAGGGGGCATGAGGCAGTGAGGGATGGTTTCCAAGCTCAGAGACAGTCCAGGGAGGAGTCCATCTCAAGAAGAGAAAAGCAAGTAGAGTTTGCATGTAACCAAGATTAAAAGCGCACACGTTTTCTGAAAACACCAAAGTATACACAGGTTGCAACAGACTGCCCTTAAGCAGGTTTAGTGAGTATAATTGGCACTTAGACAAAAGATAACCTAACCTGACACTAACCCAGCCAGTAGTTGAGGGATAATATTTTCACTAGAATGACCTGCTCTTGAACTGTTTCTGTAATTTATTTGGTGCAAACAGGCTTTCCTTCAACATCAGACATGCATGTCTTATGGCTACCCATTTGTTTATTGTAAAAACATATTTATTATAGCCAATGCAAGCAAACCCCTCCTTTCCACTGGTGTTTGTATTCCCCTGGAGCCTCCTCAGACTGTGTACCACAGCCCTGATGATGAAGTATACGCGAGCTTGTTCCAAACCATGTCCCATGTTTGCTTTGGAATTATCTTCAAAATCTCTTGCTAAAGAGCAACTCCTAGTGTTTTATGACCTTTTACCATCATGGTGCT
Source organism: Vespertilio murinus (assembly GCA_963924515.1). NCBI lineage: Eukaryota > Metazoa > Chordata > Mammalia > Chiroptera > Vespertilionidae > Vespertilio > Vespertilio murinus. Next base: position 162,990,665 of record OZ004707.1, on the reverse strand, counting down.
TATCCTTTTGGATGTGAAATGATTTTCCTTCTCTTGATGAAAATGTCATGTGTGTCTGAGGATCCAGTCAGAAAGTATGCATTGGGCTAAATAGGAAGAACAGCTGACTGGATACAATTGAACGGACATGCTTTAGAAAGCCACAGCGCTGTAGTAGAGATTGGTTGCTAGAATCTATGTCAAGTTCTACAATATAATATCTGTTTCATCATCATCATCATTGTCATTCATATTATTCCCCTATATGATTTTGCAGATACTTAGCTTCTGGACTGATCCCGAAAATAAAGAAGGTGTTGGGTGATACTAGGGATGACTGTTTCTATCAACATTAATTTATTCCTGAAATATCTTCTTGAGTAGCTACTATGCCAGGCAGTAAACAATCTAGAAAATAATATTTCCTTTGCCAAATCCAGTTATTCTTTTTCTATTTGAAACTAACAAATCCTCATTTTTTAATTAATAAAGCAAATTATTTTGGATTTATTCCCAAGTTTTTAGATGCCAACCATCGTTTAGGATGCCAAAAGAGTACAAAGTTCTAATGAGCATTTTAGCCTGTATTTATAAGCATTATAAGAAAAAAATTGAGGAATGGGTCATCTATTCTTTTGTCCAAAGAGAATCTTGGATAGAATGGAAATGATTCTACAGAAGAATGAACACTTCTTCAGTATACATAGTAGGTGCATTGCCAGCACATACCACACCTTTGTGCACATTGGAAAAAAAGTGCCCCTTTTTCATGACACTTTACTTCAATAGGGAAACTATAATAATAAAAGTGTAATATACTAATTAGACCAGATGTCCTTCTGGATGACCTTCTGGACAAAGCCAGGGCTGCGAGGGAAGGTCCCGGGTGCCTGCTGAGAGTGGGAGGGAAGCCAGTGCTGGCAGCTGGGGGAAGGAAGGCCCACTCTTGCACAAATTTCATGCACCTGGCCTCTGGTATCATTATAATTTGAACTTGTGGCTTTTATGTCATCCTCTTAGATGTGCTCTCTTGTGCAGTAAGCAATTATATGCAGTTGCTCTCTATGGCAGGTATTTCAGGTAGTTTGGAAGGACTGTAAACAAGCTGGAACAACACATCAGTATTAATGTGTATTTCCCTAACAAGAAACATCTGCTAATAACATTCTGTCACCAAATTCCAACAACTCTCTCCTTCTATATAGGTCTCTCCCAAGGTTATATTTACTTGGGAACCTGTGCTTTTCTTCAACATTTAAATTTAAACTATTTTATTCTCCTTTCTAAATCATTATGCTTTCCTCTTTACATTTCCAAAGGTTTTCTTCTCAGTTGAAAGTTCTGCTCATCTAATTAATTTAGTTCATTTTGCTACTACTGGATTATATATTACCCACCCATATATCTGCCCCATTTCTTTTTTAAGGTATTGTCCTAAAAATTAAATGGATGAAAAAGTCCATGAATTACTTGATCGTGTGATACTAAATCATTGAACTGTATATTTGAAAACGGTGTCATAAAAACTCTAGAATTCTATAATAGAAATGGAAATAATTATTTTCCTGCCTTTATCCTAAGTGTACTTTCAATAATTTTTGTTATGTTCTTATATGGCAGAAAAAGAAAGTGAAGGCATAATAAATCAAAATATTTTTATTTATTTATTTATTTATTTATTTATTTATTTATTTATTTATTTTTAGTTCAACATCTGGTTACCAGAAAACTCCAATGTTTATAACTTTAGGTTGCTTTCATACTCAGGCACCCTCCTCATGGATTTTGGTAAGGTAAAACTGAATGGGTCTCTCAGAATTTAGTTGTTTTCAAAGTGTCTGCTTCTGAAAATATGAGCTTATCTCATATTTATCACAACCTGAGACCTATCTGAAATGCCCTAATTTATATAGTACTCCCACTATAAACACATGAATTTTTCAATGTCTGGAAACATTTGTATAATGCCCAAGATACCCATCAGCTGGCATAGTCATTTGATGAAACCTGAGGAAAAAAAATTGACAATAATTCTCATTTTATCCAGAGATGTTTGGATTTGAAAAGTCTGGTTTGCTTATCAACTATCAATTTATTAGTTCTGTAATGTGATGAGAAAGAAACTTTATCAACCACCATCCTTCTTTTCTACCTCATCTCTATCCCCTATTTATTTCTGCTTTAATACTCTAGTCGGTGGCATGGCCATTCCAACACTATAACAAGAAATTACTACCTATCAATGGCCAATATGCATTATAAATATATCTGTCCTAAATTATTTGAACAAAATAAACATATGTATTTATACAGCAGGGATTAGAAGAGTTTCTTCTTTCTTTCTTTTTAAATTTTTTCTGTGCTGTGCTCCAGCCCCCTAACCCCCAAAGGCTTTCATAGAAGAAACTTAAGAGTTGCAAGGAATTAGAATAAGGGCCCTAACAGCAGAGATTCATGACCTCCCAGTCACATTTTAACCAGAAGAGTTCTGTTGTGTCTAATAACTTCAACTTAAATATAAGATTTCAGGTGAGGAAGAACCCAACAACTGCAACAAATGTAAAACCCATTTGCTTTGTTGATTTGTGGATGTCATTTGTTACACAGTTAGAACGGAGAAATCTGTATGAGTTCTCCATTCTAACCTCTGCTTCCATCTAAATCCACGTCTCCTCAAGGGAAGGGCATTGTGTCATAATCAACTCTTTGGCTGGTGTAATGCTTCTTAAATAGACAGGTCACAATACATCCCTTCAAACAATTTTATTAATATGCACCAAAAATAAACTAGCTACCACATTTTTAGATGTTTTAAATTCAAACAAGTTTTAAGGTTTTAAGTGCAGTTGACATACAGTATTACATTGATTTCAGGTATACAACATAGTGATTAGACATTTCTACAGCCTATGAAATTATCACCCCCATAAGTCTAGTACTCATCTGATACCATACTTACTTATTGCAATAATATTGACTAGATTTCCTATGCTGTAACTATATATCCTTGTGACTGTTTTCATAACTGGCAATTTGTACCACTTAATCCCTTCACCTTTTTCACCCATCATCCCAACCCCCTGACCATCTGGCAGCCATCAGTTTGTTTTCCATATCTATGAGGTTGTTTCTGCTTTGTTCATTCATTTATTATATGTTTTCACATATAAGTGAGTTTACTTATGTAAAACAATATGGTATTTGTCTTCTTCTGTCTGACTTTGTGCACTTAGTATAACTCCCTTTAGGTTCATCCATGTTGTTGCAAATGGCTAGATTTCATTCTTTTTATAGCTGAGTAATATTTCATTGTTTATATATAGGGTGTCCCAAAAAATGTGTACACACTTTAACATCCTATAACTCAATTTTGAAAATGAAATGTATTTGAATACTGCCTTTATAATTATTTGTCTATTGATGGGTACTTAGGTTGCTTCCATATCTTGACTATTATAAATGCCGCTACAATGGACATTAGGATGTGTATGTCTTTTCAAATTAATGTTTGAGATTTATTTGGATAAATACTAGAAATGGAATTGCTGGATCGTATGGTAGTTTTGTTTTTATTTTTTTGAGGAAACTTCATACTGTTTTCTACAGTGACTGCACCAACAATGCTCTAGGATTCTTTTTTCTCCACATCCTCACCAACACTTGTTTGTTGATATATTGATAATAGGTGTGAGGTGATTTAATATAAAGGGTGGGGCAAAAGTAGGTTTACAATTGTTTGTATGGACAATAATACAATAATCTATACTAATATAAAGGTAATATGTTAATTTGACTGGATAAACCAAACGTCTCCCAGACAAAGCCATGGTGGTGGGTACTGAGGCAGAGGCGAGTAGGGGCAATCAGACAGGCAGACAGAGTTGTTAGGGGTAATTAGGTAGGCATGCAGAGTGGTTAGGGGTGATCAGGCAGGCAGGCAGGCAGGCAAGGCAGAGAGTTAGGGGCAATCAGGCAGGAAGGCATGCAGAGTGGTTAGGAGCCAGTGGTCCCGGATTGCAAGAGAGATGTCCAACTGTCTAGGGATCAGGCCTAATCCAGCAGTCAAACATCCCTGAGGGGTCCCAGATTGGAGAGGGTGCAGGCTGGGCTGCGGGACAACTGTCCCATGCACAAATTTTGTGCACGGGGCTTATAGTTAAATAATAATATAAGAATAAACTCTGTGCTTCCCATACACACAACTATAAACCTACTTTTCCCCCACCTTGTAATTTATAGGGGTACTGGTTATATACAGACTGATCATGATTGATCAGGGAAAAGCAGGCACTCATAATTATAAGGTGAAATTTTGAAAGAAGATCAATTGTTTTAAAAAGGTTTAATGAATGCCTGATTTGCCTCCATTACATTGTCTTAATGGCATTTCACCTTCTGACTGCTTTTATCCCTTCTTCTCATTTCTTTTTGGATGAGCCTAAAAGCAATAAGGTTTTGAGGGACATTCATTATTACTTAATTACACCTTGATTTCCTTTTACCTTGGTCCAGGTGTTCTTATTTATATATCATCTAAGGGATGAAGGAAATAACTGTGCTTTTCATGTTTTGTAGGATATAGTCAGAAAAATATAGTTCTTACACAGCAAATGCCCAGACCTGTTACAAAAAGATAAAGTGGCAGTATTCCATTGTGTAAATGTACCACAGCTTTTTTATTCACTCTTCTGCTGATGGGCACTTGGGCCATTTCCAAATCTTAGCTATTGTAAATTGTGCTGTTGTGAACATAGGGGTACATCTATTCTTTTTGATTGGTGTTACCAATTTCTTAGAATATATTCCTAGGAGTGGGATCACTGGGTCAAGTGAGAGTTCCATATTTAATTTTTTGAGAAAACACCACACTGTTTTCCACAGTGGCTGCACCAGTCTGCATTCCCACCAGCAGTGTATGAGAGTTCCCTTTTCTACACATCCCTGCCAGCACTTTTCCTGATTTGTTGATGATAGTCATTTGGACACAGACAATAGGGTAGTGAAGGCCTGGGTTAGGGGGGCAGGGCAGGCTAGAATAGATCAATGGGGGAGGAGGAGAAGAGGACATATGCAATACTTTCAACAATAAAGATTTTTAAAAATAATAATAAAAAAATATAAAATGGCAGATGGACTATTAGTCTCCAATTTCTATCTGCTTAAAGCCAAGCAGAGCCATGTAACTTACTTGAGAGATCTTTTTTGAGAGATGTTTTTTTTTTAATTTTTTAAAATTTTTATTGATTTTTTACAGAGAGGAAGAGAGAGGGATAGAGAGTTAGAAACATTGATGAGAGAGAATCATCGATCAGCTGCCTCCTGCACACCCCCTACTGGGGATGTGCCTGAAACCCATGTATATGCCCTTGACTGGAATCGAACCTGGGACCCTTCAGTCTGCAGGCTGACACTCTATCCACTGAGCCAAACAGTTTCAGCCATGTAACTTACTTTTACTGATAACATGTGACCAAGAGTTTCATGGGTCCCTTCCATGTGGAAGCTTTAAGGGACACAGTGTGCATCCCCTCCTTTCCTCTTCATGGCAGTTGTCACCAGTGTTGTGTGTGTTACCCCAGAGGCTGAGATGAGGAGCAGGCACCCAGCTGACCACCACTGGCGTGTAGTGTGAGCAGGAAACATAAACAGCAACAACAAAAACAACTGGTGTTTTAAGCACAGGAGTGAGAGTGAAGAAGTGGTTTTAGGATGTATTTTTTATTTTTGTATGTGCAATTTGAGTCTAAATGTGCGATCAAATTCTTTTGTGGTCTTCTTGTGATCTGGGCCAAGTCACTATGTACAAAAACAAACCACTCTGGTACCCCCCTCCCCACACACACACACACACACACACACACACACACACACAAATCAGAGAGAGGGGGAGATTGAACTGGTACAGCTGTGGCAACAACCTTATTGTTAGAGAACAAGGGTATCTAATTTGTTAGTGTCTAGGAAGTTTGAGTATGAAAATAAAGAAGCTGTGAATAGGGTAGGGAGACTTTCATTTAGTTGGAAGCCATACTTATGTACATTTGTTGATTATTTTTGTCTTCAAAGATTTGGATGTAAACTTAAATCTCTCACTTTTACTAATTTAACTTGAATTATTGAGTTTTAGAGTCTAGATTTTGTGCTTCATGAGGCCAACTTGCTTTAATAGTCAAATATCAGGGGACCTGGCCTTCAACTCTTTCCAGTTCCCAGATTACGGGTGGGCCTGTGATGGAGAATATGTTCTCGGGAAGCATGAATCGCAGCCCCACTGCTTCTCCTGGAAAACTTGCCAGGAGCCCAAGGCAATATTTAGACTGTTGACATTAATTCTGTCCCTCGCCCTCTCTAAGGTGGTATACAGTAACTCCTAAGATCAAATTGTTAGACAAGCAAGAGCATTTTTAGATTTTCGATAAGTTTATCTTTCATTTTATGCCAAAGATATAAATTTACATCCTGCATTTGCTGCAATCACTTGGCCTTTCAGAGCAACCCAAGCAAGCAGCCAGCAGAAATAGGAAGTTTAATAAAACCTTATACTTCCATGAAATACAGCCTAAAGTGTGTTGTGGACTTGGGCCTTCCCCTACCAATCTGATAAACTAACATTTTATTTTTAAAAGTCGCCCATTAATCTAAACATATTGCATTCTTTAAGTAACTAAAGAACAAGACACTTATAACAGTTGCAGTCTTTGGTATGAAAAAGTATACGAACACACTTTTTAAAATTGCCATGACATTTCTAAATAATACCCTTTTATATCAGTTTACCAATTTTAAAGGAAGCAAAGTTTTTGTATGATGATCTTGATGTTAATGTGTATATTTTGGAATGAACAGTTGCAATTCATCTGTACATTATTTTCATCATGTAATATTTTTATCAGACAGAAAAAATATTCTCACAATACCACTATGATATTTTTATTGAATATACAATTATAATTTTTGTTAACTGTAATACTATACTAAAAATGATTATGTAGAAAAATAATATGATCATCAAATATATGCCAGAGGTTGTAGGCAACTGTTTTTTTTAAATGTTTTGTTGGTATTATGCCCTAATTTCTAAAATTTAATTGAACAGCATAAAAATAAGTTGACCCAGTTGGCATGGCTCAGTGGTTGAGCGCCAACCTATGAACCAGGGTATCATGATTCAATTCCTGGTCAGGGCACATGCTCAGTTGTGGGCTTCATCCCCAGTATGGGGAATGCAGAAGGCAGCTAGCTGATCAATGATTTTTTTCCTCATCATTGATGTTTCTATCTTCCTCTTTGAAATCAATAAAAATATAGTTTAAAAATAAGTTGTAGATAGTCATAAAGAAATGCATGTAATGAAAGAGTTACAAACAAAAGTAGTGAAGAAATTCCAAGGGAGTGTTAAAAGTTATTGGTCATAGAGATTCTTGCAAGTTTAAATATAACATTTGTAGTTCTATAATGGGTGAAGATATTTTTATCCTCTCCTTTTTAGCAATTATATAAATACACAAGAAGAATGAGAGACAACCAAACTAAAAGTCATGTTCTGTGACACTAAGAGGCACATTTATGTCTTAACCCTGACAGAGAGGAAGGCTGCCAAATCTTTGGAAGTAAAATGGGGGCGTTAGAAGATGCTGAGGAAGGGCTCCAGAGGCTGCACATCTAGCAAATCCCACCTCTTCTTTGTCTGAGACAATATCTTATCTAATAAAAGGGTAATATTCAAATTGATCATCACTCCAACACACAAGATGACCATCCCCATGTAGTCAAAGATGGCTGCCCCCATGTGGACACAAGATGGCTTCCACAAGATGGCCAGCAGGGGAGGACAGTTGAAAGGGACCAGGCCTGCAAGGGAAGGAAGTTGGGGATGATCAGGCCTGTAGGGTAGGACAGTTGGGAGGGACCTAGCCCTGCATGGGAGGATAGTTGTGGGGGAACCAGGCCTGTAGGGGAGGCAGTTGGGGGGGACCAGGTCTCCAGGGGAGGGCAGTTGGGGGCAATTGTGCCAGCAGGGGAGCAGTTAGGCATTGATCAAGCTGGCAAGGGAGTGTTTAGGGGGTGATCAGGCTGGCAGGTAGAAGAAGTTAGGGGCAACCAGGCAGACATGCAGGCAAGTGGTTGGGAGCCAGCAGTCCTGAATGTGAGAGGGATGCCCAACTGCCCGTGCAGACCCAATCCCACCTGGATCAGGCCTACACGGGTAGTTGGGCATCCCTCGAGGGGTCTCAGATTGAAGATGGTGCAGGCTGGGCTGAAGGACACAAAAACCTCCATGTACAAATTTTGTGCACTGGCCTCTAGTAGTTAGATAAAATTTCCAATTGCAACAGGTTCCTTAGATAGGGTTTGGTGAAAAGAAGAAGGTGGTACTGAATGAGCAAATAAAAATGTAGAGATAAGCCATATTGTCAGAAGCAATCTGTTGGTGAGGCAGGGTAGAGGAGAAACAATGCATTCTGAGAAGCCCTGAAATATCAGTCTGTATTAGGTGGGAAGAAGGGACTCAGTAACACCCACAAGGCCATACCATAAAGTCAGAATATGGTCCTAAAGTCCCTCTCTAACATATCACCCTGAAGATAGCTAGTTCAGGAATAAAGTGGCCTCATTCAAATAGGGGTGTTTTTGTTTTTCTTAAAGAACTGTCAGAACTATTCAAATATATTATGACAAAAGAGGGGAAAAATAACAGGTAATAAACCTTCACTAGGTAAATATTTCTATAGAGTTGTTTAAAATATGATCAAACCCTGGCCAGTGTTGTTAAGTGGTTAGAGACTGGCCCATGTAATGAAGGGTCCAAGTCAAGAGCACATACCTGAGTTGCAGGTTTGATCCCCAGTCTCAGCCCAGGCACTTGTGGGAGGCAACCAATCACGTGTCTCTCTCACATAAATGTTTCTCTTTCTCCCTCTTCTCCCTTTCTTTTTCTCTCTCCTTCTTTCCTCCCTTCCATTCTCTCTAAAAAACAATAGAAAAACATACCCTTGGGTGAGGATTAACAAAGAAAAAAAATCTATGAACAAGTTTTGCCATTAATTTTTAAATGTTAAGAAGTTATTGTTTCTGTTAAGTAGGAATTCTCAGTGTAGACATGAGGATGTAGGAAAAATAGGATGAGGCAATAGATTCCAATGAAACTTGGATTGGAAATCTCAAAGAAATGGAAGAGAAAACAAAACCATCACAAAAATAAAGAGCACAATGAAAATAGCACAAAGAACAGGCTGTCCTAAGAACATAGTAAGGGATATGCAAAATTATAAAGGGAGAATACCAGAATGAAAAGTTAAAAGAAGGTTAGAAGGATTAGAGAGAAAATGGTGTACCTGAAAAAGGAATATGAAAGATCAAATAGATTGAATAGCAAAACTAGAAATAAATTAAATTCTGTCCCAAAGAATATAACATAAACTCTGAAGAACATATTTATTTAAATTAAAGAGAAGTTTGTAGCAATAGAAGTAGCCTCAGATATGTAGATTGAAGGGCACATATTGCATGACCTAGGAAAAACTGACTTAGGACAATGAACATAGAAATGCATTGAGTAGTTACTGGACATTACGAATAAAGAAAATGTTACTTGGCTTTCTAGTAAAAAAACGAAGATAATAAATCAGGAGAGCCATAGAGAAGTTTATGGAAAGTTTATACTTTCAGGTTAAATCAACCTTAAAAAAAGTATAAGGTAAAAATTTTAGATCTATCTAAAGTTGTTCAAGAATGGGGAAAATAATTCTCTAGAGGAAAATCTATATTCAACCACAAACTGAATTAAGAAAAAAAAAGTACTGAGATAGTTCATTGAGTTCATTTAATTGTTAAAAGTATATATTTTAGGATATAAATATTTGAAAAACTGACAATGTATAAAACAGGCAATAACAGAAAACAAAAGACAGAAAAATATGCTCAGTCTCCTGCATAAGAGTAGAAATGGAAAATTTATATAGAACCACAAAAGATCCCAAATAGGAAAAACAATCTTGACAAAGAAGAACAAAGCTGGAGTAACCACATTCCCTGATTTTAAACTGTGTTACAAAGCTACCAAAACACTATGGTACTAGCATAACAAACAGACACAAAAACAAATGGTATAGAATTAAGAGTCCAGAAATAAAACCAGGATATAAGATCAACTAATATTTGACAAAGAAGCCAAGAATACTCAAGGGTGAAAGGATATATCTTCAAGTAATGGTGTTGGAAAAAGTGGATATTCACATGCAGAAGAATAAATTGAACTTACACTAGCATAAAAATCCACTTGAATTGGATTAAAGACTTAAATGTAATACCTGAAGTCATAAAACCCATATAATAAGTTATACAGGAAATGCTTCTTGAAACCCTTCTTGGCAACATTTTTTTTTTAATATGACACCAAAAGCAAAGCAACAAAAACAAAAATTAGTAAATGGGTTACATCAAACTACAAAGCTTCTGAAGAGCAAAAGAAACAACTAAATGAAAAGACAATAACCCATGGTATGAGAGAAAATATTTGCAAGTTATATATTTTATAAGGGGTTTGTATCTAAAATATATAAAGAATTCATACAACTTAATGAAAAACAATCTGAATAAAGTATGGACAGGAGAACTGAATAGACATTTTTCCAAAGAAGACAAAAAATAGCTAATAGGTACATGAAAAGGTGTTCAACATCACTAATCATCAGGGAAATGTAAATCAAAATCACAATGCAATATCACCTCACACCTGTTAGAATGGCTGTTATCAAAAAGACAAAAGGTAGCAAGTGTTGGCGAGGATGCAAAGAAAAGAGAACCCTTGTGCACAGTTGTGTGAATGTAAATTGGTATAGCCACTATGTAAAACAGTATGGAGGTTCCTCAAAATCAAAACTAAAAATACACCTAACATATGATTCAGCAATTCCATTTCTGAGTATATGTCTTAAGCAAATGAAGATATTGAAAAGATATCTCTACTCCCATGTACATTGCAGTATTATTCATAATAGCCAACACATGAAACAGGCTGCCATTGGATAGAAGAATGGATAAAAAAGATGTGAGATTTTATATATATAATAAAATCCTATATAATAAAGAGGTAATATTCAAATTGACCCTCATACCCTTGAACAAGATGGCTGCTCACAGATGGTCAAAGTTGGCCACCACAAGATGGCTGACAGGTGAGGTTAGTTGTGGGCGATCAGGTCAACAGAGGAGGGCAGTTAAGGGTTACTAGGCCAGCAGGGGAGAAAAGTTGAGGGCAATCGGGCCAGCAGGGGAACAATCAGGCCTTAATCAGTCTGACAGGGGAGTGGTTAGGGATGATCAGACTGGCAGGCAGGCGAGCGGTTGGGAGGCAGCAGTCCCATATTGTGAGAGTGCAGTCAGACATCCCCCAAGGGGGGGGTGCAGGCAGATTAGAGAGGGTGCAGGCTGGGCTGAGGGACACCCCCTCCCCCAGTGCACAATTTTTTTGCACTGGGCCTCTAGTACAGTGGTTGGCAAACCACGGCTCTCGAGTCATATGCAGCTCTTTGACCCCTTGAGTGTGGCTCTTCCACAAAATACCATGGCCTAGGTGAGTCTATTTTGAAGAAGTGGCATTAGAAGAAGCTTAAGTTTAAAACATTTGGCTCTCAAAAAAGAAATTTTAATAGTTGTACTGTTGATATTTGGCTCTGTTGATTAATGAATTTACCAACCACTGCTCTAATATATATTAGTTATATATAAAATAAAATGTCATTCAGCCATAAAAAAATAAGAAAATCCTATTTGTGACACTCTGGGTGAACCTTGAGGACATTATGTTAACTAAAATAAGTCAGACAAATGTTGAATGGTATCACTTATATGTACAAACTAAAATAGAAACAGAGTTTATTAGTGGCTGCTGAAGCTGCAGGATCAAAGAAATGGGGAGATGTGAATCAAAAGGTACCAGCTTCAGTTAGAAGATGAATACGTTCTGGGGATCTAATGTAGATCATGGTGACTATAGTTAACAATATTGTATTGTATACTTGGAAGTTTCTAAGAGAGTAAATAGTACATGCTCTACCACACATACACATAAATGATAACTATGTGATGTGACAGGTGTAAACTAACCTCATTGTGGTAATCATTTAACAACATGTATATCAAATGATCACAGTGTACAGCTTAAACTTCCACATGTCATTTATCAACTATATCTCAATAAGCTGAAAAAGTAAATAACTTTTGTTAAAAATGCAAAAAAAAGAGAAAAGAAATGAAAATTAAAACAAATGTAAAGCTTTTTTTACTTAGCAGATTTACAAAAATCAAGTGTGTTAAAGTATACAATTGGTGATATCGTGGGGGAAATTAAAACTATCATACACTATTTGGGGGAATATAACTTGTCCAGCCTCTGTGGAAAACAATTATGCAATAGTTATTCATAAATTGGTAAGTACATATAATATTTCGCCCAGCAATTCCATTATTAGAAATTTATTTTGCATGTTTCCAGATTACTTATCTATTTTATTAGTAACCATAGGCCAAGTGCACAAAATTCATGAATGGGAGTGGGGAGCCTCTCAGCCAGGCCCGCACCCTCTCATAATCTAGGACACCTCGAATCCTTGTTGTATAGGGATAGCCAACTGCTGATTTAGGTCTGATCCCATAGGGACTAGACCAGCAATTGGACAATCCTCTTGCAATCTGGGACCGCTGGCTCCTAACTACTAGCCTACCTACCTGCCTGCCTGATCACCCCTAACCACTCTGCCTGTCTGCCTGATCATCCCTAATGATTCTTCCTGCCTGCCTGATCACCCCTAACTGCTTACCTGCCTGCCTGATCACCCCTAACAGCTTGCCTGCCTGCCTTATTTCTACTAACCGCCTTTGCCTCAGCCCCCGCCACAGCGGCTTCATCCAGAATGACGTCCCGAAGGTCATTCAGCTGTCTGGTCTAATTAGCATAGTATGCTCTTATTATTATAGATAGCAAGATATTGGAATATCCTAAATGTCCACCTTTATGGGACTAACTAAATAAACACTGAAACATATACAATGAAAGAGTATGAAGTTATTAAACATAACGAGGCAGCTCTGTGTGTAATGATATAAACCCATCTCAAAGAATAGTATTAAACAAGATATAGAACAGATCAAGAAGTGTGTGGCAATGATGCATAAATAACAAAATGAGAAAAATATAAAAGACCTATAGAGTATCAAGCACAGGATAAACATCTCTGTGAAAAAGAAATTCAATAGAATGAGAGGCATGAAAACCTGGGCTTACTTGGAAGCACATTCCAGGAGATAGAATACTTAGCAATTGAGGATGTGGGTGGTGGTATAAGATTTCCTGGGTTAAAATTTTAGTGTTTCTGCGTGTTAGCTGCATGATCTGGAGCAAGTTTCATAATTTCTTAATAGTGTACATTAAAGACATGGTAAAAAAATATGCTATACAAATATTAAGCAAATGCTCCTGTATTAAAACTGATATAAGACAAGCTAAAATTTAAAGAAAAAAACATTAATCAAAATGAAGCTATATATCACATAGTATCAAAGTAATGATCCATGAAGAACTTCTATGTATGTAACAGTATAAGTTTAAATTATATTCCAAGGATAAAAACAAAAAGAGATATAGAAGAGTCAAATAAAGAAATTTATATAGCTCTGTATCCTTCTAAATAAAAATATACACTTCTTTTTTAAAAAAAAACATAGTTTTTTTACAGAGAGGAAGGGAGAGGGAGAGAGTTAGAAACATTGATGAGAGAAACATCAGTCAGCTGCCTCCTGCACACCCCTAACTGAGGATGTGCCCGCAACCAAGGTGCATGCCCTTGGCCGAAATCAAACCTGGCACCCTTCAGTTCTTAGGCCAATGCTCTATCCAAACCAGTCAGGGCAAAATATACACTTCTTTCAAGTACATATGGAATATATATTTTTAAAAATGACCAGGTGTTCAATCACTAAGGACATTTTAATAAATTACAAGAAATAAATATTATATAGAGCATGTTTTTCTGGCCACAGTGCCATTAAATAAGAAATCAACATTTTAAAAGTAGTCTTAAAGGACCCACATATATTTGGATTTTAAAATATATTTCATCACTGCTGGTGGGAATGTAGATTGGTGCAACCACTGTGGAGAACAGTATGGAGCTTCCTCAAAAAACTGAAAATGGAACTCCCATTTGACCCAGTAATCCCACTACTAGGAATATATCCCAAGAAACTAGAAACACCAATCAGAAAGGATATATGCACCCCTATGTTCACAGAAGCACAATTTACAATAGCTAAGATTTGGAAACAGCCTAGGTGCCCATCAGCAGATGATTGGATCAGAAAACTATGGTACATCTACACAATGGAATACTATGCTGCCATAAAAAAGAAGGAATGCTCATCATTTGCAGCAACCTGGATGGAATTGGAGAACATCATGCTGAGTGAAATAAGCCAGTCAATGAAAGAGAAACACCACATGACCTCACTCATTTATGGATAATAAAGAACATTATAAACTGATGAACCAAAAGATAGATATAGAGACAGTAAAGCAACAAGCAGACTGTCAAATTACAGCGGGGAGGGTAGGGAGAGCTGGGGGAGATAAGAGATCAACTGAAGGACTTATATGCATGCATATAAATACAACCAATGTACACAAAACTCTGGGGAAGGAGGGCTTGTATAGGAAGTGGGGCGGGCAATGGTAAGATATGTACACATATAACACCTTAATAAAATAAATAAATAAATAAATAAATAAATAAATAAATAAATAAAATATATTTCATGTGTTAGAAAAGTATTTTAATATAAATAACAATAAAAGTAATTCTATGTACAACATTTGAAGCATACAGCAAAATGGGCACATGGTGGCAAAAGTAGAGCCTTTCATATATTTAAAATAAAGATTTAAAATATATATATATATATATATATATATATATATATATATATACTAAGAAAATAATAAGATTATATAAGGACACAAAATTATAAATAGAAAATAAATAAATAATAAAAGGGTCAATAGGCCTAAAAGTTGCAGCTTTGATAAAAGAATTAAAAAAATAAAGAGCACATGCAATTAGTAACAAAATAAGTCAATACAGTCACAGTACAGATATTAAAAATAATAGGAACATATAAAATAAATTCAAAATTTTAATGAAATGATAATTTTCTACAAAATTATAAATTACCAAAGTTGACTGGAGAAAAATTTTAAAGCATGAATAAATCAATAACTATTAAAAAAATAAAAGTTTCCTTCCCCAATGACACTAAGCCAGGTGCATTTTAACAAATTTTCTAAAACCAGTATCTGATCTTTTACATAAATTGTTTATGACAAAAGTCAAAGGAGAAAAGTTGGCTGGTCCAATTTGTAGGGCTAATACGCTATTGATATCCGAACTAGGCAAGACCATTATAAAAACAGAAAACTACAAAACAATTCCTATATGGACATAAAAATAAAAATCCTTAATAAAATGTTATAAATTGAATCCATCAGGTATTAAATGTAATATGCACACACATCACGTTCAAGTAGTACTTATTCTAGGAATGCAAAGCTGTTTTAGAATCAGAAAAATAATTATTAGCTATATTGGTACATAATCAAATCATCAATGTATGGGAAAGTAATAATAGTGACACATTTATCTATTAACAAATTATTAATTAACTAGTAGCCCTGTGCATGAATTTGTGCGCCAGTAGCTTGCTGCCACCCTCCTGTAGCTCTCCACCTGTTGTCTCACCCTCCTATGACTCCCCCCACCCCCTACATAGCTTGCTGCCCTGCCCCCTCCTGTAGCTATCCTCCACCTGGTTGTAGTTTGCTGCCCCACCCTCCTACAGATCCACGATCCAGTCATTACACCTCACAGCATAACAGATACTTAGCATATTCCTCACTTATTATATAGGACTAGAGGCCTAGTACATGAAATTCTTTTACGGGAAGTCCCTCAGCCTGACCAGCACCCTCTCCAATCTGGGACCCCTCAGAAGATGTCCTACTGATGGTTTAGGACTGCTTCCCATGGTTCTCTGCTCTCTGTGGGGCCTGCCTGCTCCACCCTGTGGCAAGGGCCAAGCAGGGCCATGCTTGCCTGTTCCCGGGTCTCTGCAGCTATAGCCAAGCAGATCCTACTATCGGCTGTGCAACCCCGGAGTTGCTGGTCCAGCCCTACCGGGCTCCCTGGGTCCAGCCCTGGGTCCCACTCTGGCCCTTGAAGCAGCCTCAGCAGCTGCTGCCCAGGCCCTCCTCCAGTGCAGGCACATGGAGGCCCCTGCAGTCCCACCCCCAACACTGCGTGTTCAACCTCCTTTTGTCGGGTCAAACTGTTATGGCATTCCAGTTAATTAGGATATTTCTTTATTAGATAGATAGATAGATAGTATTCATTTAACATCTGCTTTATGTTAGGCATTGCCCTAGGCAAAGGGGACACAATAGAAAAGTAAACAGAAAAATTCACTCCCTCATATGTTTTACATCCAAAAAGATAAGTCAGAAAATAATCAGATAGCTAAACTTTATAATGTGATGTAATAACTGCTACTAAGAAAAACAAAGCACACCTGGCCAGCGTGCCTAAGTGGTAGGTGTCAACTTATGAAACAAGAGATCAAGGTTTGATTCCTGGTTGGGCACATGCCCAGGTGGCTGGTTCAATCCCCAGTGGAGAGCATGCAGGAGGCAACTGATCAATGATTCTCTCATCGTTGATGTTTCTATCTCTCCCTTCCTTTTTGAAATCAATGAAAAAAAATATTTTTAAAAGAAAACAAAGATAAAACAGGATAATTTGATAGCATTTAATGAAGAGTGCTATTTAGAGTGATGAAGTGAAGAAATGAGAAAAATACCTTTCAGTGAACAAGCACATCTGGCTGTGAGAACTGTGAGTGCAAAGACTCCAAGGTAGGAGTTGTCTTGGACTAAGGATCAAGTAGGAACATTTAGGAGTATGTGGGGCAGGTGTAAGGAGTGATAAGGGGGATGGAGGGACTGAACTAAAGATAGGAGATAATATTGAAGAGATTGCTAGAACACAGATCATGTGCAGTGTTGTATGGCAAAATAAAGACTTCATATTTTATTCTACATGTGATAGAAAACCTTGGAGTGTGTCCAGAAGAGGAGTGAATAAGATCTGATCTGTGTTTTTAAGTTACTTCTCTGGCTGCTGTACAGAGAATAGTTTGTATTAAGGCAAATATAACTAATATAAAAACTAGTTGAGAGACTCACAACAAGATGGCGGCAGAGGTAAAAGCCTAACTGCAGCCGCACTCAACAATTTCAAAAAACACAACTAAAATATAGAGTGGACACTATCCAGAACTACAGGAAAGTTGACTGACTGGAAATTCTACAACTAGAAGGAAAGAGAAAACCAGAAGGAAAACCAGAGGAGCTGTAAAAGCCTAAGGTACGGAGGCTAGGTGTGCGCGGGGAGAGGACAGAGCCGCGCACATTGTGCGGAGAGGAGGGGCGGCTGAGTGCCTGGCTGGCATTCCCCAGCGGGAAGGAGATAAAAGCTCCGGACTGTGCTGAACCTCAACTCCGACTGCACTGAACCCCAGTTCTGGGCGAGACCCTGGGCTCCCAGGCTCATACAGAGGGAAACTGGGCTGTAAGGCGGAAGCTCAGCGGAGCGGCAAGAAAGGCAGAGCCCCGGAGTCGCGCACATTGCGCGCACAGAGGACAGACTGTTCGCTGAGCTGCTGAATTGCCCCAGCGGGAAGGACTCAAAAGCTCAGGACTGTGCTGAGCCCCAGTTCTGACTGCACTGAACCCCAGTCCTGGGCAAGACCCTCGGGCTCCAGCCTCATACAGAGGGAATCTGGGCTGTAAGACAGAAGCTTAGGGGAACGGCGAAAAGCAGAGCCCCTGAGTCGCGCACATTGCGCGCACAGAGGACAGACTGTTGTTTGGGCCGCGAGATCTCCCTAGCGGGAAGGAGACATAAACTCCGGACTGCTCTTAACCCCACTTCCAACTGCTCTGAACCCCAGTTGTGGGCTTGTTGGGGGAGAGACTACACTGTCTGGTAGCGGGCGAAACTCTAGAGTGCCTTTCTCTCAGAGGTGCTTGCAGGGAATACCAAAGGACACTGAGGAACACTGAGACTCAGGAACTTCAGAGGGCGGGGCTAACCAGAAGCCAAGGCTGTAGGCTCCACCCTGAAACTCTGCCCCTTCCAAGCTGAACTCAGAGAGGCTTTTGCAGGTTTCCAAGTCTAGTGGAATAAGGTTGTCTCCTGGCATAGACACAGCTGATCCTCCCAACCTACCAACTCAGGGAAGCAGCGAAAATGCCGAAACGAGGAAACAGATCACAAACGAAAGAAATGGAGGACAAAAAGCGACTGGATATAGAGTTCAAAGCCACGCTTATAAGGTTGTTCAACAATCTCTTAGAAAAGGCCGATAAAATAAATGAGACCTATGAGGATATGATAAGGGATCAACAAGAAATAATGAAGGGTCAACTAGAAATAAAGAATACAATCTCTGAAATAAATAATATTATACAGAGTCCTAAAAACAGATTGGAAGATTGCAAGAATCAAGTCCAAGATTTGCAACACAAAGAGCCAGAGGACACTCCTCCACAGAAGCAAGAAGACAAGAGAATCCAGAAAGTTGAAGATAATGTAAGAAACCTCTGGGACAACTTCAAGCGAACCAACATCAGAATTATGGGCATCCCAGAAGATGACAAAGAGCAAGATACTGAAAACATATTGAAAGAAATAGTGACAGAAAACTTCCCCCACCTGGGGAAAGAAATAGACTTACACGTCCAGGAAGCACACAGAACCCCAAACAAAAGGAATCCAAAAAGAACCACACCAAGACACATCATAATTAAAATTCCAAGAGCTAAAGACAAAGAGAGAATATTAAAAGCAGCAAGACAAAAGCAGGTAGTTACCTATAAAGGGGCACCCATCCGACTGTCAGCTGATTTCTCAACAGAAACCATGCAGGCCAGACGGGAATGGCAAGAAATATTCAAGGTGATGAATAACAAGAACCTACAGCCAAAAATACTCTACCCAGCAAAGCTATCACTCAGAATCGAAGGCCAGATAAAGAGCTTCACAAATAAATTTAAGCTAAAGGAATTCATCACTGCCAAGCCAGAATTATATGAGTTGCTGAAAGGGGTTCTTTAGGAAGAGGAAGAAAATAAAGATAAAAATTATGAACAAACACGTAACTATCAACAAGTGACTCTAAAAACCAAGGGAAGTAGAAATCATGATGAACAATATTAACTGGTGAATATAATAGAATCAGAGGTATGGAAGGGGAGTGGACTGATGATTCTTGGGGAAATGGGGAGTGGGGCGGGGCGGGAAGAGACTGAACATAAACTGCACCTATGGATGAGGACAATGGGGGATGGGGAAAGGGCAGAGAATTGAATGGAAACTTGGTGTAGGGGAGCAATGCGGGGGGGGGGGATGAGGAACATTTGTAATAATATGAACAATAAAGATTTATTTAAAAAAAAAAAAAACTAGTTGAAGGGGAAGACGAGTTAAGAAGAATGGCAGTACCCCAGACATAATGACTTGTGCCTTGTACCAGGGTAGTGGCAATGGTGAGAGTGATTAAATTGATTACTGGAAAAAATCTGGTTGCAACTATATTGCTCAGGGTTTCTCAGAGAAAGAGAGCCAATATATAATATACTAGAGGCCCAGTGCACGAAATTTGTGCATGGGGGGGCAGGGGGAGTTATCCCTCAGCCTGGTCTGCACCTCTCACAATCTGGGACCTCTCAGTTGGGTCCCTAGACCTAGCCTGTGATCAGGGCATATCAGGGCTTTCCTTTCCACAGCTGCCAGCAGCTCGCCCCATCTCTGCCAGTGCCATTGCTTGCCATCTGTGCAGTGCTGCCTTCCCATCCCCCACCACCAGTTGCCTCCCTCTGCAGGTGACAGGCATGGGGTGTGATCACTTGGCTGGCCTGGGCCTACCCCATGAGGCAATCACTGGCTGGCCCCTCACGTCTGCCACAGTGTCACTGGCTGGTGGCCTTGGCCTCCCTCTGTGAGGTGATTGATCGCGGGGCTCCCTGATTGATTGCCCTCCCTCCCCCAGCCCTGGAGGCAGAGGGAGGCCCTGCCCACCTGCCATAGTGCCACCAGCCTGGTAGCCTTGGCCTCCATCTTTGAAGTGATCAATCATGGATCTCCGTGATACATGGCCCAGCAGAGGGAGGCCCCACCTACCCGGCCAGGGCTCCTCAGTCACAGAGCCCCCCACCCCACCCCCCGCCCCACATTGATTGCTCCTCAGAGGGTGGCCTGGGACTCCCTCTGTGGGCAATCATGGGGCAATGGTAGGGCCTGCTGATCAATTGCATCACACCCACCTTGGCTGGCCTGGTGCCAGTGCGGGTCATAGTGTGGCCATCCGGAAGGTTGTCCAGATGGTGGTTCTGCTGTTTGGCCTATTTGCATGTTATGCTTTTATTATTATGGATACTAGAGGCCCAGTGCATGGATTTGTGCACATTGAAAGAAAATTAATTAGAAGGTGGCTAGCGGGGTAGGACTGGGCAAGATGGGCCAGACACACCCTGGAGCCAACCTCCCATGGTCCCTTCCCTGCCAGCCACACCTGGAGTGGTGCTGAGGCACAAAGGGCATCGGCAGAGTGAGCAGGATCCCTCCCGCAGGTGGGGTCCCTTGGCCTGGCCTGTGGGGATCAGGCCAAAACCGCAGTCCAACATCTACAGAGGAGTCCCAGAGTGCGAGAGGCACTCTGCAAAGTTACTGTTGCTCAGCAGCTCTGATGTTGAGCATCTGTCCTCTGTGTTCTGTGCGCATCATACCTACCAGCTAGTTGGACAGTTGCTTAGCCTTTTATATATATAGATGTGTTTTATTATAAGGAATTGGCTGGCACAATTATTCAGGCTGACAAGTTCTAGGATCAAGAGTCAGCAAGCTGGGGATCAGGATAGCTAATAAAGTAGTTCTAGTCCAAGTTCAAAAGCCAAAGAACCATGAGGGCTTAATTATAGCTTGAAGGCTGGTGGGCCAGAGACACAGAAAGGACCGATGTTTCAGTTTGGGACTGAGGCACCTGCCTCAGTCCCAAACTGAAACATCTTGAAGGCAGTCAAGCAGGAAAGTTCCCCTTTACTCACTGGGGAAGTTAGCCTTTTGTTTATTCTGGCCTTTAATTGATTGGGTGGGACCACCCCCTTTAGAGAGGGTATTCTGCTTTTCTTCTCTACCTATTCAAATGTTAATCTCCTCCAGAAGCACCATCACAGACAAATCTTGAATAATGTTTGGCCAGAATGTCTAAGCACCACCATGGCCCAAGTTGACACATAAAATTAACCATCATAGCAAACAAGGAGTCCTTAGTGTAGAAGAGCTATGAAGAGCCTGCAGATATCACACTTAAATTTGACACTTTTAAAGTGTTCCCAGCAGCAAGATAATGATAACCTTATAACTGCCGTAATCGGCAGTGTGTTGAAGGTCTCATCCATATAATACTAGAAGTAAAGGGTTAAGTGATATAAAATTTGAAAAAGAAACAATAAAACTGTCCTTATTTGTAAATAATGATTTTAAACAAAGAAAATCCAAGGACTTTTCAGGACCTTAGAACTAATAAGAAACTTCCAGAGGTTTACCAGACTAAAATCAGCATACAAAAAATTATTATCATTTCAACAAAACAACAATAACCGGCTAGAAAAAACAAAATGTACAAAATATTTAGTAATAAACCTAGTGCATGATGGTTAAGATCTCCAACGGGAAAGTATGTTTTCAGAAAAAAATAATATTTGAATACAGGCATATATTACCACACTAGAGAGATATAAAGATGTCAATTTCCCTCTAAAATATGCTATAAACTTAATGAAATTTTAATCAAAATTCAAAAGAGACTTGATGAAACTTGAAAAGGAAATCTTAAAGTTAATATGGAAACACAAGGACACA
The DNA here is from genome assembly GCA_963924515.1 of Vespertilio murinus. Classification (NCBI taxonomy): domain Eukaryota; kingdom Metazoa; phylum Chordata; class Mammalia; order Chiroptera; family Vespertilionidae; genus Vespertilio; species Vespertilio murinus. The sequence goes on along the minus strand of OZ004707.1, from coordinate 162,968,658 downwards.
AAAGCAATGTGAAAAATAAAGAATAGCCAAGATAAATTTGAAGAAGAATAAATGGGGGGAGGGGGAAGTTTGCCTGACCAAGTGTATCAAGAATTTATGGAGCCATAGAAAATGAGACAGTGTGGTATTGGCATAGGAAGAGTCAAATAAACCAAAGGAACATAATAGAGAGCCCAGAAACAGATACTTGCATATGTGGAAACTTGAAATAAGACCAAGGTGGCACTGCAAATCAATGAAAAGAGGCAGAATTATTCAATAAATGGTACTGGGACAATTGGTTAACCATATGGAAAAAATAAAACTGGATCCCATTCTCACACCATATACAAAAATAAATTCCAGATGGATTAAAGAGCTAAATGTTAAAAGCAGATTTTTTTAAAAAAAAGTATGGAATATCTTCATAATATTTAGATGTGAAAAAATTTCTTAGACAAGACACACACAAAAAAATAGAGCAAAGAATTGGTAGATTTGATGACACCACGATAAATTTAAGAAGTCCTATGTTCAGCAAGGACGCAAAAGCAATGTGAAAAATAAACCTTAGCTTGTGAAAAGATATTCATAATTCATAAAATGAGCAAGAAATTTATTTTTTTCTAAGTAATTGGATAGAAGAATGAATGAAGTCCATTAAGAGATAATTTAAAGAAAAACTAATCTAAGCAATTAGTAAATAAATGCAAAGTTGCCATCCACTAATAATTAGGATAATTTTTAAAATGACAGTAATATATCATCTCATATCAGTAAAACTTAAATTATGACATTTCCAAAAATTGTCATGACTGCAAGTATCAGTAATTCTCATTACTCTGCTATTAAGCATATGAGTTGATACTACTACTTTGGATAGCAATTTTGAAATATCTGGTAAAGTTGATGTTCATACTCTTTCACTTTAGTAATTCCACTGCTAGGTATATAACTGAGAAAATGTTAAATGTGTGTAAGGAAATGGTTGCAAAAATATTTATTGCAGCATACTATCTGATAAAAATATTTAAAAAGAGAAATATCATTCAATAAGAAAGTAGATTAATAAATTGTGATATTCATATAATGGAATACTATAGAGCATTTTAAAAGCATATACTTGAGGTAGATTATTAAAATGAACTGTCAAAAGCATAGATTGACTGGGAGGAAAGTTGCAGATTGAATGTACACTAGTAGGCACTTTAGGCAAAGCAGTAAACAATATAACTTTACATAGTATTATCTACATTGTTGAATACGTAAATATTGAGTGAAGATGTAAATCATGCCTGGGACTTATAAAAGCTAAGTCTGTGACAATGGTGAGAAGGCAAGGTAATAATGAATTAAGAAGGGATACTCAAATGACCTCAGCTGTCTCTATTAAGTTTCACAAAATTGAAACAAATGCTGGTGGCATTTTGTTATGCATTCATAAAGCTGTGTGGTGAAGGGGAAGCAAGGGATGCAAGCTTTATTCTCCTCTGTGGAGAGCAATCCTACCTCAGAGAGACCCAATCACCTTAGAATCAATGTGAAAGCATCCACAAAGCTGTGAGGGCCACAGCCTGTGGGATAACATGAAGCAGTATGTCGTGTATATCTTTGAAAGGTTCAAAAGATTTTTAAACATGTATTCAAGAACAAAAGCAAAGTACCTAATAGAAGGCATAATATCCAGTTATTTGTTTTATGTATTTATATATTCACAAGCATAACATAACTCTGGAAGAATATTTCTTACAAGAAACTGCTAACAGTTGTGCTCACTGTATTTGGGGCAAAAGTGAATGAGATAATTGTATACTTACTGTATATTCTTTTGTAGCTTTTGATCTTATTATTTATTTAAAAAGTAAAATAACATTTAAAAATAAGTGTAAAAATTATTTTTTCTATTTACTTTTATTTTCTACTCTTTCATAAATCCTTTACCTGAGTTATCCCACATTAGAAAAAAAAATAATTCTATTTTTTCTCCAGAATTTATTAAGTATTGCTAGTTTAATAACTAGAGGAAGTATTCGTGTTGTATATTAGTATTTGAACAGTTACATAGTACTTCTGTAACTTGAAATCGGGTTTAATGGTTCCAAAGCTAGAGTTCTTAGGTATTTTCTATATAACCACACGCACACATACACACATATTTATACATACATACATACATATATATGTACATACATACATACACACACCCAATACTCCCCTTGGAAGACTTTTAAGAGATTAAGAATTGAATTCTCAATGAAATACCACAAAACAATCCGTATTTTCTAGCCTTTCTCATGGCATTTTGAAAGCAAGGATAATTTGTCTTTTTATCTTCAGCATCTGAATAAATGTTTGGTGAATAAATGAATAAAGTAACACTTCTCAAAGTTTCTTTTTTAAATATATATTTTTATTGACTTCAGAGAGGAAGGAAAAGGGAGAGAGAGATAGAAACATCAATGATAAGAGAGAATCATTGATCGGCAGCCTCCTGCAAACCCCCCCGCACTGAGGATTAAGCCCACAACCAGGGCATATGCCCTGGAATCGAACCATGTCCCTCTGGTTCATGGGTCAATGCTCAACCACTGAGCCATGCTGGCTGAGCTCAAAATATTCTTTATTTATAGAATAAAACTGTCCCCAGTGTAACATACGTTTCATATGCCTGCAAGATTTCTTTTGAAAACGGAACAATCTTTATGGAAGACGACTTGTTAGAAAATAAAATACAGCAGTTCTCAAATTAAATATATTTCAATTAAAATGATTTAAACTAAATGCACCGAAGTCATAAAAACAATTTCCTATAATGGCTATTTCCTTCTCAGTTGGGAATAAACTTGGAAGGTGAGGCTGATACTTAAACGGAGGCCTGAGCAGAAATCTTAGAGTCTGAAAATAAATGAGCTGAGCAGATTTCCCATTCCCTCAACTTCTTAAGACAAGCTATAGCTTTCATACAGTGCGCATGCCAGGCTGGAATTCCCTGAGCTGGTTCTTTTTGCTCTTGTTTACTGTGTGGCATCAACTTCAGAAGCTTTATTAAAAACAGTTGTGTCAGAGGCCTTGATGAGTTAATGCCCAACTGGGTTTTAAAGTCTTAATTCTTCATTCAAATAGTAATTAAACTCTAAAGCTTAACTCAGTTAAGACTTCTTTTTTCTTCCATTGAACAGGTAGCATGCTTGTCAAGGCAGGGGTTCCTTAGCTCGCTAAACCCTGATTAAAGTATTTTTTCACAAACATAATACACAATCACCTGTCGTCGCTGTTTTTTAATATTTCATGGCAAAAAAAAATGTAAGCTGATAACAGCTAAAAAAAATTTCCCCACTGATTTTACTCGACCGATAAAGTTTTCTGAAGACTTATGTCTTTGAAAAAAAGTGGAAAATGAAAAATAAATAAGAGATTCATAGGCCCTAGTTAAAGGTAACTCTTATTTAAAGTTGATGCATTTCTTTCATTTCTGCTTAGTGTTTTCTGCATGCACAGTTCTTTGGGGTGGGGTTTCACATTATAGCACATTACAGTTAGGGTCAGTTTTTGATTTTTGTTTTTATTTTTAAGAAAGTGATGTAAACTAAACAAATAAAAAACTTTCAGGCCAGTAGGACTGACCTATTATTTTTATTTTTTAAGTAGGATCAAATAAATCAAACTTGGTTGGCATTTTCTTCGGCCTGATTCTTAATTGGTTTCTTTAGTTCATTCTGATGTAGGATTTAAAAACTTTGTTTTGTAGCAGAACAAACAGGGACTTGGGAGTCTTATCACTAATCTGGATTTGAATCTTAGTTTCACCTCCTCATAACTGTATGTCTTAGTCATGTTCAGTTTAACAAATATGTACATGGTCCTTTTAAAAAATATATGACAGACATTATTATTCAATGGAAGCACTGTACTTATGTATTTGCCAGCGTATAAGACGATTTTTTGGCCCTGAAAAATATGCCTCCAAGTGGAGGGTAGTCTTATACGGTGAGTATATAACAAACTCTGTATTTTGAGTGGAAATGTTAGGGGGTCGTCTTATACGCCAGCAAATACGGTATTTTCAGGGCCAAAAAATCGTCTTATACGCCGGCAAATACGGTAACTTCAGGGGGACTTCCTCTCTTTATTTGGTGAGATGAGAAGTACATAAAAAGTGTGCACCATCAAATACAAACTCACTGGATTTTATTTTAGTCACGTAGAAAGAATCCTCATAGATCTTAAACCCACTAGCTTCAAATTGTACAAAAGAGCCTGTTGATTACGGAAATAAAACTAGTTAATCCAAAGAGTGAATCCACTAGGAAGAAAGTATTTTAAGTAAAACAAACGGATTTCTGAAAGCCTTTGCACTACCTTCTGTTTGCTTAGAAGATCTGTAAAATAGAACATTGAGATTTAAAAAAAAAAAAAAAAAGAGGAAGGAGATGAGGAGGGATGGGAAAGAAAAGGGAAGGGAAGAATGGGAAGAAAAATGAATGTGACTCTGACAGGAAGACTGAGAAGTGTCTGTAATTGAATTGATTAGAAACACTGCAAGTGTCTGTAAATAACGGAAGGATATAAATCCCACGAACAGAGGAATTCTATGCGTATCAGGTGAGAAGGAAATATTAGAGAGGATTGCATGTCTGGTGTAGTAAAGGATCAACTGGTTTCACAGCTGGGTGTGGTGGTGGTCAGAGTGACTGTATTCCAATATACATTCCTTTTAGAAACAAGAGCCGACCTCTAATTGCCTCTCCTGATGCATAATCTGGATTGTTTGGGTTAATTGTCTTCTGGGAATAGTCTGCCTATAGTGACAGTGTATCATTCATAACAGTCCTAACACTGGCCACGCTGTCACACCGCCACTATATCCTGCCTCTAATTATTTCCCCCAGAGCACCTCTGAAAGCAAAAGGAGTTAAGAGCAGGTGAGGAAAAAGAACTGTTGGTCCAGAAAGAAACTCATTATAGACTGATTCATTTGCCTTTCAGCATAACCATTATTGCTTGTCTCATTTTTGGTTCTTATAAGTGTATTTCTAGCAGGACATGATCTCACTCATCTAGGGGAAATGATGAACAACATAGACTGATGAACAAGAACAGACCTAGAGACAAGGAGGCATGGATCAGACTGTCAGACCGCAGAGAGAGTACAGGGGCGGGTGGGGATAAAAGCTAGAGATCACAAAGGACTTGTGTGCATACATATGAGCCTAACCAGTGGTTAAGGACAATAGGGGGTGGGGGCATGCGAGGAGAGGGGTGGGGGATGGGAAAGGGTGGATGAGGACAAATCTGTGATACCTTAATAAAGAAATTAAAGAAAGAAAGAAAACTCAAGAGAGGAAAAGAAAAAGGGGGAAAAAAAAGAGCAGGTGAGGAGGTGAGCCCTGGTACAGCTTCTTCCCACTGAGAACCACTGGTTGAAACAAAAAACAACCTCATTATTGGGTTTGCCTTTCTGATCTTCTCAATGAACACCAACAAAAAAGGAATAGATCTTTGATAACAAAATAAATTTATAAACGTTATGTTTTTATTGAGTTGTATTTCTATGTAAGTTGCATTAACTTGCCATTTTATTTTCCGGGTTGTTTTTAAAAAGCATATAAGCATTAAAATGCACATGGTATATAAAAGCGAATGGTAAGGTGAGATGGTGAACTTGGGTCTGGAGGCAGACAGGGCTGCGGTGGATTTCTGTGAGTCAGTGGCCAGACAGCCAGCTCCACTTCAACAGCGTCTGCCCTGACCCCTCCTCATTAAGGGAATGCCGCTCTACTGTACAGTGGAGATCCTTTGGATAAGTTTTTCAACATAATTATTGGAACCTGTATGTGGTACTCCTTCTCTAATTCTCTGGTTTATAAATTTTGGTTTTATGTTTTCAAGAAAATTCTTAGATTACTGTATTGCCTACTAAATCAAAAGCATGGACACTCTGATGGCACATTTGGATATGCTTTCTATCCTCTTTGCCTTCTTTTGCCCTTCTCAGGTAGATCTGACATGGCTTCATGTAAAGGATTGACTGAAATGATTACTTTTCCATTTCTTAGCACCTATAATCAGTACCGTTTTTAACCAATTTTAAATTCAGGTTTTTCCTGAAATATGAAGAGCTCTATCCTTCCTGAGAGAATGTCAATCTGGGATATCTCTCTCCTATGTTATAAATTATTTCTTCTTATGAAATTTGGGAAAGAGCTTTAAAAAGGTATTGACAATAAGAAATGTATAGATACAAAATAAATATACTAAATTTTAAAGCATACTGAAGATAAAATTAGACTAGTAAGAAATTAACATTGAAACAGGAAAGAAATTTTTATGAGGCCAAAACATTTTAAAAAATATTTTTAAAAATTGGAAGTATGAATTGAAGCAAAAAAATGGAATGAACATATAGGAATTGAATATATTTAGGGAATAATAATTTTTAAAAGAAATGTCTTCAAGAAGTAGCACATAGCTTTTGTGAAGCCCTATTTCTAAGTGTTTTCTTTAATAATGATATTTTCATTATCAAGGCATGTTTAAAATGAATTACTGCACACATTTATTACTTGAGGCAGTCTATTGTGAATACCATGTATCAATCATTTTATACCTTTGAAGTTTATACTTTGACATCCTCAAAGCAATGAAGAAAAATCAAATTCAAGCTCCAGGGTATAAATAGTAACAGGGAAAGGTCAGGTTGTTGTTTTTTGGGTTTTTTCCATGTTAATGATAGTGAGAGTGGGTTTACTGAACAAAGTGGACCTTTATTCGATCATTTCTCTCCTTAGAAAACTGGATGAACACAGCCAATTTACAGCAGATAGAGAATTTCTTACTGTAAGGAACAAACCTAGCGCTTAATCAAATTTCTCTTAGCTTGAGAAGTGCCCCAGAAATTCAGATAGGATAGAATGCCAACTGGCTTGGGCACAAAGCTTCCAGCTTTGTTTGGAACATCGACATGCAATGAAAATATGACATTTCTTTAAATATCCTCCTTGTTCTTTTCCGTGTGTTGCAAACATTTGATTGTGAGTCCACCCCCCACCCCACTGCCGCCCACGTTCTTCCCAATTTACTAATCACATCACAAATATTATAGTTCTGAATGCCTTGGCTTATTCCTTGGCTTGTTGGAACTGGCAGAAATTGTTTATTCTTTCTCCAAAAATATTTGATGTCTAACATTTCTTCATATTCTGATGCATACTGATAACGAAAGGGTCTCTAGTACTTTTTGTGTTTCAGATTAGAAAAGAAGAAAAAAAAAAGATATCACACATTATGTACAGTCCAAAATAAACAAGGTTGAGCTGCTTTCAGGCATCTGGTTTGCTGTAGCTTTCAAAATGCTGAGACTTCTACAGGAGATTCTTTTAAAAGGACTTTAACAATGCAGCACATAAATTAAAGGAATAAAAATCTCTATTATGAGAAAAATCTTACTGTTTTTTGAGTGTTTACTCTGTTTTAGTCACTTATGCTCAGTATTTTTTCCCTGTTCTTATTTAAAAACCTGTGAATAGGAAGTCCTTATTTCAAATAATTACAAGAATGTTTCTTCTTAATTAATTAAAGTGGCCCTCTAGATTAGAAAGTGGTGATGATAGAGTTTATTGACCTAACACTTAGTTTAGCTTTCAACTGAAAATTAAAATGCCATTGGTCTTAAGTATTATGTGGCTCAGAGAAGTAGCATAGGCATTGTTTTCCTTTTTCTCTTTAATTTACAAACTGATGCTATGTTAATTATGAAACACTTATAAAATAATTTCTCCCATTCATGTAAGAAAAAAAGATGCAACGTCCAGCTGCAAGATGTAGAGATATTTCATTTTTGGCAGAAATGATTTTGCAACAAAAGCTGAATTAATCTAGATTTCATTGTGTAGATGAAATACAAGATTCATAACTGTGTCAAGCGATCCCTCAAATGTTTTTTTTTTTTAAACTAATCACTAAATAACATAGGGCTATCTTGGTAATTATGTGTTTTTCAGATTTTAGTTGCTGATTACTCTGCTGTGTGTGTGGTTTTTTGTTTTTTTTTTAGGGTTTACATAGCTAGAATATTGTGATAAGGCATTCAATTAAGAAGAAGAAAATTGAAAAGTTTTTATGTTCTATACATCTTATAAATTAATTATCATCATTAATTAATCCCAATGTAAAGCTATAATAAAGGTGTTCTTTGGTTATATAATTTCTATATGTATAAAAATTTTACTTTAGTTTATAGATACCTTGATAATTTTTATTCAGAAATTATATTTGTATAGACTATAACACATAGGTGTATCCATGTATATAGTACATGCTCAATAAATAATTATTCTTTGACCGAATGTACAGCAATTATCATTTCATATAAAGTAATCTCATGCAAATTTTTCTGTTCAGTTCCCAGAAAAATAAATTTTATTAATGGCTTTATTTAGTCATAAGCACTTCCTTTGGCAGCATTCAGTGTAGATTTTTCTCCAACTTCAACATTTGTTTGCTAGTTAACTCACTCACATTTATTTATAACAACAGGCCAACATATAGGTAATCTAAGGACCAATATCTCTTATTTTGTTTCACCAGCTCTAGAAAAAAATTAAAACAGGCATCCTCTAAATGTGATAAAGACAAAAATTACACATCTATACATCTTTCTCCTTAATACCTGATTTCTCTCAGAAGTGGGCGATTTCAGCTGTAGAAGAGCACTGAGTGCCTGTAGCACATCTTTCTTTACATAACACCCTTCACTCTAAAAGCCTCTGGAAGTCAGATTCTAAAAAGGCACACATACCTGGAATTGAAATGTTATGAGTATGAAGGAGAATCCCTGGGAAGCGCCTTCAGTTTCCTTCTGCAGGAGTGAAACACTGAGCAATCACAGAGGCCAATGGTTGGAACAGCTGCCAGTTCTTGCTTTGACCATGAGGAGAGTGATAATAAAACTCTCTTCTACACTAATAAAAGAGGAAAATGCTAATTGACTGTACCTTCGCTACACCCACAGCCAATCAGAGTGACTATGCAAATTAACCCAACAAAGATGGTGGTTAATTTGCATATGTGGAGGAAGGGAGGAGTGAAGACTGAAGACAGCATAGAAGGAAAAGGGAGGGAAAGTGGAAAGCAAAGTGGCTGCAGGAGGGAAAGTGTAGGTGGGGTGGGCAGCAGCAGTATGTGGGGAAAAGTGCAGGGCAGCAGCAGAAGGGAAAGCACGGGGCATCAGTGGCGGGAGGGAAAGTTTGGGGTGGGGGCAGAGATGGTGGGAGGGAATGGAAAGCACTGGGTGGTGGTGGGAGGGAAAGCGTGGAGGATGTGGGGGAGGCAGTGAGAGGAAAAGTGTGGGGTGGGAAGCAGAGGTGGCAGGAAAAGCTGGGGGGATGGCAGGAGATATGGCAGTGGCGTAAGGGAAGCCTGCAGGAAGCCCTGTTCTTGTAGGAATCTTCCTGCAATGGGCCTCTAGTTTTTAAATAAGTGTGGAAGTTTTCCCATCAATTTCCACTTTGTTTTTCACCTCTAGAGACCTACCATATCTTTATGTGTATAAGACACTATTTTTTTTTTCTCTGAAATTGTTAGACTGAAAATCAAGGGATGTCTTATACATGGAAGTCAGCAGAAGAGGGAGCCAAGTGGATGTGTGGCTGCCCATATCTTGTCAAATAGGTTTTCTCCAATTACAAGCCTTATTGTTACTGATGTCAGCTGATGCCATAATTGGAGGTGGAGGTGGAGAATGGGCAGATGCAACATGGCCCAGAGTGTTCTGAGACCATAAAGATGTCAAAAAATAAAAATATAAATAACAGTAAGCGATTGTCATACTCTGCAAAATCCAAACTGAATGTAATTAGCTATACAAAAGAGCTGCAGAGACAATTTAGACCTCCTCCCACTGAGTGTATGATCAGACAGTGGAGAAAACAGGAAGAACAACTCCCTAAGATGCCAAAAAGGAAGAAGGCCTCAAGAGGAAAACCAGCAAAATGTTTAAAATATTGATTTCTTAATTTGGGGTTAGAAAAGTGGGTGTATCTAATACACGGAACAATATGGTATTTCCATAGAGCTTTCTGGTCAACTCCTCTCTTCTGGTATTAGGCTCATGGGACTGGCTTGTGCAAATTTCCCTTACAAAAGGCACAGGGGTGCAGAGGCCTGTCATCTCAAACTCAACCATCCTTACCTTTTAAATAGCTACACGATTACAAACAGACCTTAAATAATCACACTCCCAACAGTCTGCTAAGCTGGAAAAGACAGAGTGAGGCATTCAGAAGAGGTTCCCATGTCCTTTCCTCCCCACTCCCTGACTCACTGCTACCTTGGGTTATGTCATTAGCTATTTTTGGTATCACACTGTTCAAATGAAACTGCTACCGGAGGTATTTGCTGCCCACCTACCCCACTGAAGTATTGTGAGGCACAGCTATTAAGCTATTGCAGAGCAATCTGAAATCACAAAGTGCTCCGTCAGTGTTTGCTCAGTGAGGAAGGGAAGCATGTACATTGACTCACCAGCTTTGTTTCCTTCTTTCAGCCTCTCAAGGTCATTTCCTGGGAAAATAAAAGTGTTCCCCAGAGTGACCAGGTGTGAGCCTGCTTCTGGAAGGCAACTAAAGGGATTGAATTTAAAGCCAGAAAGCCATGGGCCATTTTACTTTCTTAATTTGGGAAGATTGATTTTTTAAAAATTAACAGAATTACTTTTTAAGAGCAGTTTCCAATTCACAGAAAAACTGATCAGAAAATACAGAGACTGCCCCCTCCAAACACATACAATTCATCTTCTTGTTTACATTTTGTATTAGTGGGGTCCATTTGTGACAATCGATGAACTGATGTCGATATTATTATTATTGATGCCTACAGTCCACTGTTTATTTCAGGTTTACTGCTTGTGTTGTACATTCTATGGGTTTGAAGATCTATTTTTCAATGTGCTGAGGTAGGACTCTACACCATCCACCTAGGCTGTATATAATTGGATATGTTGCAGAAGAGGGACAAAGCCTGGAATAGGAATGCATTTCATCCTGGTTATACATAAACAATAACAAAGGAAAACACTGACAGAACTTTATAATGAAAGAATATTCTTCTGGGGAGCCTGGTGTAATGCAAAATTCACTTAGCACAAATGAAATAGTGCTTAAAGCTGTCGCCTGCAGGGGGTGGATAAAAACTTCGAATTAAACTGGGAGGTGGGAATTGGAAAGGTATCAGTCTCAGGAAAAGAATTTAAAGCAAAGAATATAGTAGGGGAATTCTGAGAGTAATTAGTATCATTCAAAATTAGGAACTTGGAAATGTTTGAACTATGACTTCATGGAGCCGGGGAAATCTTTGAAAAGAGAAATGTTCAACCAGCATGCCAACTTTCTCATGTGGTTACCCTTTCTCTTGTATAGAATCAGCCTAAATCTGTCCAGGGAAATCCCTTCACATATTTCCTTCCATGAAGTATCAGCTTGTGATTTATTGTAACTACATGAAATATGGAGCATTATGAATAAAAAGGTGTTTTTGTAAGAGTTCTCATTCCTTACTTAAGCCCAAGTAAGAAGTGTGCTTGCTATTAAATTAAAGCCTACCTTGAAAGCTATAATAATAAGATCACAAAATAGAGAATATATAAAATACCAGGCTGAACTGAATCTTAAGAAGTCATGGACGGTAAGAAGCACATTATCCTATATCATTAAAGGAGAGAAAATTTTCCCAATTATAATTTTAATAAGAATATTTAAAAAAAATATTTTTTAAATTTTTTTTGTTGATTAAGGTATTGCATATGTGTCCTTATAAAAATATTTTTATTTATTTCAGAGAGGAACAGGGAGGGAGAGAGATAGAAACATCAATGATGAGAGAGAAACGTTGATTGGCTGCCTCCTGCACTCTCCCTACTGGGAATCAAGCCGCAACACGGGAAAGTGCCCTTGACCAGAATCAAACCTGGGATCTTTCAGCTGACACTCTTATCCACTGAGTCAAACTGGCTAGGGCTTAATAAGAATTTTAATTTCAGACATTAAACTTTGAAAAAAATGTGTCTTAGAATTGATGAAACACATTGTATGGAGTAATATAACAGAGAAAGTACTCAGTTCTTTCAGCCTTCGTTTAGAAATGTATTAGATTGTAGGTGACCTATTATTAAAGATATATTAAAATAGTCTTACATTTAATACTCCTTTAGAGAGGTTTTTTAAAAAACCATTATGTTTTTGTTCCATTAAGTAGAAGTTATTTGCCAAAAACACTACTGAGTTTGCTCAATTTTAATCTTTTAATTTTGAGATATTACTCTCATCCAAAAAATTTTGTATTGGGTTAGTATTCGTTTGGCATAATTTTCAAATTACTTGAACTCACTAAGCCTCAGTTTCTTGAACTGTAAAAAGAATATCATAATAGTGCTTATTTAAATGGTTATTATGAGGCACAAAAGAGCCTTATGCCTGGCACCACATAAGCATTGAATAAATATCAGTTATTGCTCTAATTATTTGGTATACAGAAATTAGACTGATCTGAGTTTACCTTCCTTCTCTACCACATTCTAGCCGTACTAACATAAGCACATTGATTATTCTCTATACCCCAATTTCTTCATCACACATGAGGATAACCACACTGGTCTTTCAGGTTATTTTGAGAGTTCAATGAACTAACTAAAATGTAATAAATCACCTTCCCTACATTTTGCCAGCAATATTCAGCTGATTAATTCAAAGTCCAATACGGGCCAGCGTGGCTCAGTAGTTTAGTGTCCACCTATGAACCAATAGGTCACTGTTCGATTCCCAGTAAGGGCACATAACTGGGTTGTGGACTCAATGCCCAGTGGTGGGTGTTCAGGAGGCAGCCAATCAATGATTCTCTCTCATCATTGGTGTTTCTATCTTTTCTTCTTCTTTCCTCTCTGAAATCAATAAAAATATATATATTTTAAAAATGTGATATCAGTACATGACATGTATATTAAAGCACTATGTGTTTAAACATTCCAATGTTCATTGATTCATTCAATCCTCACACTACTCCTATAATTATTATCTCCATTTTTCAAATAAGGAAACTAAGGCACAGAGTAACTAAGTAATGGTCACACTATTTTGACAGCTGAGCGAGGAGTCCAGATAGCATGGCCCACCGCTTGTTTGCTGCTCAAGCTACTTCTTCACTTGCCTTGAGTTTACCACGAGGAATAATGCAAGACATTCTTAGAGAATGAGCATGGCCTTCTGCTAGGCCGAGAGACTGGGGAAATAACAAGAGTCCAAACGATGACTGGTTACCATAGTTGTGATTTTCAGTGAAAGGCAAAGGCAGGACATAGGACCTGCTATTAAACAAGAGGATTGCTCACAGCTACAGTATTTGGCTTGCAGCTCAAGTTGAGTCATTGAGAACTTTCTGCACGGCCACATAAGCTGGGGAATAAGATGGAAGGTATTTAACAATCTGTATGAACACGTAAACCCAGAGTAATAATGAGGTATCTGTCTCTTAAATTAACAAAAAGAGAAATAGTTATAAGCAAATTTGAACATTTAGGAAGACAACCATGTTTAAGGATGAAAGGAATGTAAATACTTATACTTGGAAATATTTAATAGACAAGTCAAATAGAGTTCAAGAGAAAGCAAGCACATTGACTAAAATGGTATAGGGAAATGAAAAGGGACTCAGAAAAGTGATAAGAGAGCTGGTAAGAATGGAGGCAATATGAAAACTATTTGAAACATCACTGATGAACTCTGGTCTCCCATTGTATTTGTAAGTAGTTGAGTGGAGTTTTAAGATTTCAGTTTTCTCTGTTTCACATGTGTTTATGTGGGTTCCTAAGTGAGACTGTAAACTCTGGTCACTGCTGTGGTGCACTGGAAAACACCAGGTTCAGGATCAGGAGAGACCTGGCTTGCCTCTCCAGCCAGTATGCGCACAGATAAACTATTTGCTCCAGGAGAAGGTTTCCTCATCTGTGAAATGAACATTAGAATACCTACTAGAAATAAGAACATGTGTGGAAGAACTTTATCATTTGTGTACTGCTACACAATGTAAGGTATTCAGAGGCAGGAAATAGAGAGCCACCAACAGGGGATCGGAAGAAAAAAACTCGAGGTCTGAAGACCTTGGATCAAGACTTTTCCACTTCATAGCCTCAGGACTTGAACACAGAATACTTCAGCAATGCTACTTAATCTCTCCCACTTCTGTTTCCTTATCTGCAGAACAAGTTAACTCTCCGGAATAGTTTCAGTGGATTTCTGTGCAAAACATATCCACACTGCAAGGTAGGTAGCATCACCCTCTATCCTATATAATAAAGAGCTAATGTGCTAATTAGACCAAATGGTGAAATTACCTTCCAGAATGACCATTGGTTGGAGGGCAGGCTTGCAGGGCCACGAGGCAGCTGGGGCCGTGAGGGCCAAAACCCTTGCATAAATTTTGTGCATTGGGACTCTAGTCCTATATAATAAAGATGTAATATGCAAATTGAGCATCACACCCTCACAAGATGGCTGCCTACAACCAGGCTGTCAGGGAGTTAGTGAGGGATGACCAAATGATTGAACAAGCATACTGCATGGGTGGATGACCAGGCCCGTGGGGGAGGGGGAATAGTTGGGAGTGATCAGGCTGGCAGGGGGGATAGTTGTGCCCAATTAGGCTGGCAGAGGGGGTAGTGAAGGGCAACTAGGCTGGCAGGGGGGCAGTTGGGGGTGACCAGGCCAGTAGTGTGGGGCAGTTAGGAGTAACCAGGCCAGCAGGGAGGGGGAAGTTGGGGGTTATTTGACTGGCAGAGGGGAGCAGTTAGGGGCAATCAGGCCAGCACACAGAGGCAGTTAGGGCTAATCAGCTTGGCAGAGGGGTACAGTTAGGGATGACCAGGCAGGCAGACAAGTGAGCAATTAGAAGCCAACAGTCCAGGATTGTGAGAGATCGGGCCTAAACTGTCAGTCAGACATCCCTCCAAGATTGGAGAGGGTGCAGGCTGGGCTGAGGGGACCCTGTCCCATGCATAAAATTCATACACTGGGCCTCTAGTCCTAAATAATAAAGAGCTAATATGCAAATGGTCATCACGCCCTTGTGCCCTTGCACCAGGGCCAGGGGGACCTGAGACCGTGCCTCCCCCCCCCAGCAGGGCTTGATGGGAAACCTGACGCTGAGCTTCCTGCCCAGCGCCAGGCCAGGGTACCTGAGGCTGAACCCCACATCCCTCAGGGCTTGACAGGGTGGGGACTTGACTCTGGGTCCGGTGGTGTGTCCCAGACTCTGACAGGAGGGAGATTTTCATATACATTTTACTAATTTTCTTTTATCTCTGATATTTCTATTATAGAGAAAGGAAAAATAGCAATATTAAAATATTTCCTTTAATTAATTCCTTTTTAATGTGCACGAGTTTCATGCACTGGGCTACTAGTATTATAAATAAGAAAACTGTGATGAAATGTTGGTTTTTTCTGTCACTTTTTAAATGATTTTTATAAGGTCTAAATATTTGTTGATTGATGAATTTAGTACATAGAGAATCTCTTATTTATTCATGATGTGCATGTTGTAGAAATGCCATCATGGGATGGTTGGACCAGATGATTCCTCGGTATTCCTTTTAGTTAGACTGTTCTGGGAAGTCAAGTAGAAACAGAACAATGAACACACAGGCTGAAATTAAATTGCTGCTTTTCTGGAGACAGTGCTATTTGTCTGAAAATTGTAAAATGTAGATGGGAAAGAGGAAATAACAGGTCTGTGATTCATGCTACTGAAAGCTAAGAAAAGGTGGGTTTTCTCTGTGGCTATAAAACAAACAAAAAAGCCTATAAACCCAGTGTTTAAATGTTAATTTGCTACAACACATCATATGTTTATAGCAAGAAATTGATGGAAGCATCAGATTTAAAAAACAATCAAATCCTTTCCCATCGCTTTGTGCTTATAAAGAAGCTACCCAACAGTCTCCAGCATGGCGTATTTACATTTCTGCAGGGAGTACCCTGACCTTTTCTGCTGCAGCGACCATGAAACAATGCTTCTGTGATGGGTAATATGAAATATTTCAGAACAAAGCAAAACCTTGTGGTTTTTGAGATAAAGTAAAGGCTGCCCTATCTTGAGTTTCTGGGACTTACTGCCATGTACTTGGTTGGTCTATTACCCCGAGTGCTTTGTAACCGGCCTTCAGACTTGTCAACTCCCCACATTTTACGGCACAAATCTGAAAATAAAAAAAATGGTTCACCCCATCTTTTATATGTAACAGATTTTAGAGGTATTTTAACAAACAATTTAATTTATAAGGAATCGATTATTTATCTGAAATAGTGTCCACACACAGGGCATGCTTCTCCCCAACCTTTCTCCAAATAGACTCTTATACACTTTGAGTTTACTGTATACTTCAGCATAAATCAGAGAGGGGAAAAAAAGAACTCACGAAAATCCACCAGAGTCCATTTTACAAACTGTAATAACGGGGCTGTTTTGTAAAATGTCTGGTCAGGGAAAAGGCCGAGACTCCTGACTAAAATGAGTTTCTTCTGAGAATTAGAATTCCTCGTGTCCTTCCAAGTCCTAGATGACATAGATAATGGAAAATTAATTTTAATGCTAATGATATGCTTAAATTGGCAAAGAGCAGTAGTCATTATGGACTGGTTTTTGTTCATGTCTTCAGTTTGCCATTCTAAACCTTTGAGCAGGTTTTAAAACACTTAATATATCACTCCCCAGACTCCAGTGCTTACCTTCCTCCAAAACCCATCTTTCAATATTTCACTTTCCTTCCACATAGAGAAGTTAAGGAATAAGTAAAAGGGCTTTGGAGCGAGACTGTGCCTGGATTAAATCCCAAGGTTTCTGCTCAGTTGTGTGACTGTGTGCAAGTTATTTAACCCCTCTGGAAAATGGGAATAATATTTCATAAGATTATCACTTTACAAATGAGTGAGATTTAAATGAGATCGTTCATAGGAAGTACTCTGAACAGTGTCGGGATGAATTTAAGGCTTCTAATGAATGTTAGTTGTTATTTTTCTATCTATTATTTAAAAAATTATTTTATTAAATTATTATCTGTGTACATACATTACCATTCCCCCCCCCATACATGCCTACCCTCCTCAGAGTTTTCTGTCCATTGGTTGTACTTGTATACATGTATACACGTCCTTCGGTTGATCTCTGTAATTGGACAGTCTCCTTGTTGCTTTACTATCTCTATATCTATCTTTAGTTCATCAGTTTATAATGTTCTTTATTATCCATAAATGAGTGAGGTCATGTGGTGTTTCTCTTTAATTGACTGGCTTATTTCACTCAACATGATGTTCTCCAATTCCATCCAGGTTGCTGCAAATGATGAGAATTCCTTCTTTTTTATGGCAGCATAGTATTCCATTGTGTAGATGTACCATAATTTTTTGATCCAATCATCTGCCAATGGGCACCTAGGCTGTTTCCAAATCTTAGCTATTGTAAATTGTGCTGCTATGAACATAGGGGTGCATATATCCTTTCTGATTGGTGTTTCTAGTTTCTTAGGATATATTCCTAGTAGTGGGATTACTGGGTCAAATGGGAGTTCCATTTTCAGTTTTTTTGAGGAAACTCCATACTGTTCTCCACAGTGGTTGCACCAGTCTGCATTCCCACCAGCATTGCACGAGGGTTCCTTTTTCTCGCAACCTTGCCAAAACTTGTCCGTTGTTGCTTTGTTGATGTTGGCCATTCTGACAGGTGTGAGATGGTACCACATTGTTGTTTTGATTTGCATCTCTTGAATAATTAGTGACTTTGAGCATGTTTTCATGTGCCTCTTGGCCTTCTTTCTGTCTTCTTTTGAGAGGATTCTGTTTAGGTCCATTGCTCATTTTTTAATTGGATCATTTATCTTCCTTTTATTAAGTTGTATAAGCTGTCTGTAGATGTTGGAGATTAAATCTTTATCAGTGATAACATTTGCAAATATGTTCTCCCATACAGTGGGCTTTCTTGTTGTTTTGTTAATGGTTTCTTTTGCTGTAAAAAAGCTTTTTATTTTGATGTGGTCCCATTTGTTTATTTTTTCTTTAGCTCCCATTGCCCTAAGGGCAGTATCAGTGAAGTTCTTTTGGCATATGTCTGAGATTTTGCTGCCTGTGGATGCTTCTAGTATTTTTATGGTTTCCCGTCTTATGTTTAAGTCCTGTATCCATTTTGAGTTTATTTTTGTATATGGTGTAAGTTGGTGATCTAGTTTCATTCTTTTGCATGTATCTGTCCAGTTTTCCTATTTTTCTATCTCTTAAATGAAAGTACGTGAATATTTAAATTTTTTCATCAATGCTGTAAGTACTACTTTTGAATTTTCTCATTTCTGAGTTATAATATAATTTGCCGTATTTTTACTATGAGAAATAGAAAGCTCCACCCAAAGGAAATATATTATATGTGCAAACTAAATTTTTTTAATGAAATACAAATATGAATAACCTTAGTAAATTATTGGATTTTTTTGTTCCAATAGTAACTCTTTTGTAATTCTATAATGCATGCTTTCAAAACTCTTTAATTTTTAAAATTTTAATTAAAAATTTTTTTCAGTTACAGTTTACATTCAATATTATTATGTATTAGTGTCAGGCATACAGCATAGTGGTTAGACAATCTTGTACTTTACAGAGAGTTCCCCCGATAATTCAAGAACTTACCTGGCCCCATATGTAGTTATTACAATATTATTGGCTACTATATTCCCCATGCTATAATTTTCATCTCTGTGGCTATTCTGTAACTAAAAATTTATACTTCTTACTCCCTTCACCTTTTCCACCCCAAACCCTAAACTCCCTCCCTTCTGGGAACCATCAGTCTCTTCTCTGTATCATGAGTCTGTTTCTATTTTGTTTGTTGGCTTAATTTTGTCCTTTAGATTACACATGTAAGTCAACCTTTCTAGATATGTGAGTTTGAAAATGATTTTGAGAGTGGTGGTAGGAAGAACTCTTTAGAGTAAAGTAGAAATTTAGGATTGCAAAGGACCTTAGATACGAAAGTATGTCATAGACTCTGGACTCAGACTGCCTGAGTGAGAACCCTGACTCTATCACTTATGTTCTTTGACACCCTAGAAAGTCACTCAATCCCTTTGTCCCTTAGTTTTCCAATTTAAAAAAAATGAAGAGATTATTAGTATCAATATAATCATAGTGCTACTATAAAGATGAAATGAATTAATATAGTTGAGAGGAGAACAGCGACTGATATCTTCAATGAATTCTCTTTAAATGTTAGCTATGATGATTATTTTGCTAATGAGGAAATCAGGGTCAAGAGAGGAAGTAAGCTTCTCCTGTGAGGTCTTTTAGTTACTGGTGAGAGCAATGGTTTTTACGTCTGATTCTCAGTCTTCTGCTCTTCCCACTCTGACACCAATTTGCTCTTCATTTTGGCCTTGCCTCTAGATATCCTTCACTTCTCCCATGGCAGACAAGAACTTTGCCTTGTTCATGTACAGCTTAGTCAGTGAAGATGTGAATTCTAGGCATCGATCTTTATGGCTGGTGTTGTAGAAAGTTTTAAGTTTGCCACTGAAGGGGTTAAGTTCTACATTAGAAGGAGCTTGAAATCCCTGCTCAGTTACTATCTGTGGCCTTTTTCTTGCTTAATCATCAAATGCTTAAAATAAAAATTAAAAAAGAATTGCCACAAAGCAAGATATGAATATCAAGAAAAATTGTCAAGAAGAAATAAAAATTGTAGCTACCCCTCAAAGAATTCATGAGGTGCTTGAGGGGACTCTTTTAGACCTCCCCCCCCCCAAACCTGCTTAGTGTGGGCAAACTATAAGAGCATTTTTGGTGCAGATGAACTGGAGAGAGAAGGGTCCTGTTTGCATAATTTCCCCTGGGGAATCTTCCCTGCAGAATGTAAGCAGCAAAGAGAAAGAAAAGCAGGCTTGTGTGGGGGCTATATTAAACCTCATCTTCTGTTTATCTCTTTTTGCACATCCCAACTTCACCACCCACTGTGGCTTCTACCTGCTTAATCTGCTGTGTCACAATTCCAGGTGTACTCATCAGCATGGCAAAAACACATAGGAAGGTGGATATGTTTGCATATGCAGACGTATGAAACAAATCTGAAACAAATAATGACATCAATGCATGCTATAAGCATAACAACTTTTCGGTTAGACCTTGGGAACAAGGAACATGATAGTTTTTTACAAACTAGTGTGGCTTTCTTATTTGAAGTAAATTTTAGGTTTTGTTTTGAGAAAATTTTCTGAATCTAGTTTGAATGTTAGAAATTAGTGTCTGCTTAATAGGAAGTTGCTTGAGCTTAGATTTCTTTAGGCATAGCTTCTCTAACTTTTTCACCAAAGTAGACCTAAACCCAGCCAAAAGTAAATACCAAGGGTTAAGGGCAAGACCTGTAGGGGTCATCCAGAAGGAGAATATTTTTCAAGTTCTTTAAATGTACAGCATAGGGTTTAATTAACATGAGTTCTGGAAGCCATATGGTCTGATTTTAAACTTCTCTGCTGCCACTTGCTAACTGAATGACCTTGAACAGATAGCCTACCTTCTCCTGCCTCAATTATTTTATTTGTTTAGTGGGGTAATAATAGCATCCTCTTCGTGGAGATGTGATTATAAGGATGGAGTGAAGTGAAATATTCACAAGAGGGTCTAGCATACAGTAAGTACTCAATAAATGCTAGCTTTCATTTTGAAGATAATCACTTGCATTCCATGCTGTGATAGACCCTGGTTTCTTTAAAATAAAAGTAATGGATCTCTACCCCAAACCCCCAACCCCAGCAAAAAATCATCAAGTAATTGATCTATTTACATAAGAGAATATATTGAGGGCATATTGAAGACCTATACTATGCTAGCGATTGTGAGAGATACAAAGATAAATAAATTACACACAGCTCTTAAAGAACTTAGGGTCTTCTAAAATACATGAAGTAGAGAAAGGTTATAATAATAAAAATACATTTTTTTTGTTGACCAAGTACTACGTACCAAGCTTTATGTGAATTAGATCTACTCCAAACAACCCTGCAAGGTAGATATCCATTTCACCATGTAACAGCTGTGGAAACAGAGGCTCAGGGAAGTCAGATAACATTTCCAAGTCACATGGGTTGTAAGTACTGTAATGGAGCAAGGATTTGAACCTACATCTGAGTTCACAGATCATGGCTTTTCCACTACACTTCCATAATTCCAGTTCGTTCAATTTGTGGTCTGGGTTTGGAAGCTGGAAGCCCCAGATAATGGCCGGTAACCAAGGAGGAGCTGAAATATGAAAATTTGTGTAGGGATGTTTAGGAAATGAGAGGAAAAAAGGATCTCAAAGAAAACCCAAACCATTGGCTCCATATTGGAGAATCAGCCTAGGCAAGGACAATGGAGAGATGTAGGTTTCATCGCTGGCGCAGGCTCTGCTTGTTGGTTGCTGCTGGTAACACTAGGTAGAGAAGCATTGCTGACCACCTGGGCCCAAAGGGAGGAGAGCCTTGTCCCATCAGCAATGTCTTCTGTGGGCACAGGAGCATGTTATCTGCAAGCCCCAGACGGAGGTAAACAATGAGCCAAAAAAGCAATTAAAGCAGAAACAGATGAGGATAATTAGAAGGGAAAGCTCTGAAGGGTAGAAGGAGGCAGGGAAACTAAAACAGAGGATTGAGCTATTTCCGTTCATCCCTTGATGTCTGGAAAAACAGCCTTTTAGGTCCAGACTATGGGACCGCACCCTGAATAAGACTGAAACTGTTCTCGGCACTGTCCCCCCCCCCCCCCCCCCAGTTTGGATTCCATGAATCTCCAGGACTCTGCTACCACATTGCTCTGAACAGAACAAAGGCCTACTAGACATCTCCATTTGGTTGTTCTGTGGATTTCTAGCTCTAGTTCATCAGAATTGAACTCCTCATCTTCCTCCAAAAAGCTGGTCCTTTTCTCAGTCTTCCCTATTATAGTTTATAGTACCAAAGTCATCTAAGTCATCTAAATCAGAAGCAAGGCCAATTTTTTTTTAATGACAAAATATTTCCCTCAAGTGTTCTGTGTTTGAGTATGTACTACAGTAGGCCTCTCTCCCCTATTCAAACTGTCAATTCTTTAAATGGAGATATATCAGTGCCATTCTAGAGGAGGGAGGTGTTATTGGCCCATACAGTTCCCAGGAAATCCCTGTTCAAAGCCTTGTTGGCATGTTAAGCCAAAGTCATGGGATCACCAGGGTAAATTTCCTATAATCTTATAACAATGGAGGAGGAAACACGGGAAAAGTACATCTTTTATGAGAGAAAAGAGGGTCTGCACAATGAGGACACTCAAAACCCATGGAAATGCACTGAAATAGTTAGAATGGAGTGGAAAGGTACTAACAATATTAACATTTCCCACTTTGTTATTCTGCTTGGAGAAGTTGGTCATAGGAACATGAGCTTAGAGCTGTTCAACACTGTCTGGAAAGGAAAGACTGAAAAGGCAAACTGGGTAGTTCCCTTTCTTCTCTCATTCTTCTATCTCTACTACCCCTTTAACCTCTTAGATGTACATTTCATTAGATATGGCAGAGAGGTGACAATTGCATAATTTGACTTTTCACTAAAGCCCTTATAAATTTGAACTTTTACTGATGAAGCCCCAGAGTCTCAGTGTGATATTTACATTATGAAAGCACTGACATCACATATCATTTAGGGTTCTTGTCAAACCTGATTCAGAGGAGACCAAACCTTGGGTGCCACGGGTCAGGCATGAGGCTGTCTGTGGGAGGCTTCTTGGGTGTCCATCAGGAATATATTAAAAGTGCCAGTATGCCTCAGTGGTTGAGGGTCAACCCATGCACCAGGAGGTCACAGCTAGAGTCCCAGTCAGGGCACATGCCCTGGTTGTGGGCTCAATCCCCAGTAGAGAGCATGCGGGAGGCAGCCAATCAATGTTTCTCTCTCATCATTGATGTTTCTGTCCCTCTCTCCCTGTCCCTCATCTCTCTGAAATAAATAGACACATCCTTTTTAAAAAAAGTGCTGCAAATTTCTAAATTGCATTTGCACTGAGGTTACTGGAGTTTTTAAAGGTCAGACTAAAAGACTCCTGTGACTTAAGTGGATAAATAACTTGCTCTTTTGAATTATGCTGCTTTCTTGATTTTTTTCTAACTTGCCATATTACCTTGGGCAATTTAAATAAGCTGCTCAAGCTTTAGTTTCCTCATCTGTACAGTAGGTGTAATAACACTGCCTAATCCACTGGACTATTTTGAGGATTAAATTAAACAATCCTGACACATAGTGAGTGCTCAAATAAATTTAGTTATGTAATAACAATAATTCTGCCAATGGACTACTCATTTCGAGACAAAGGAATGAAACCTTGGAAACCTTTACCTCAACTATTGCAAGCAGAAGTAGGGAAATAATATCTGCAAAGTGTTTTAATTTCATCTTGTCTTTCTTAGCTACACCTTCTTCTATTCCCTTTAAATCAAAGTACTGTAATAATATAATCTAAAAAGTCAAAGAGTGCCGCAGAAATGATGATGGAAAATAATAGCTATCTACACTATTCCCTCTTCCCCCAAATCTCGATCCCTAGGAATAATCCTTTAACTCTTTAAGCTATATCTTCTGGCATTTCTAATTAATATGCTTATAATTATATCCTTACTTTCCCCCTTACATTTCAATATTTAAATGCATCCATTAACCTCCAAATATGGGAGATAAAAATACTGCTCTTTTATTTCACACACACACACACACACACACACACACACACACACACTCTCTCTCTCTTCTCCTAGGATAGTTACATTATATTCAGTGTCTATATTTTTCCAATTTGTTCACTACTGAGCATATGCTTGGCTGTGATTACATTTTTTTTATTGCAGGATTTTTTCTTCCTTTCTTAGAGGTAACATGTACCATGTTTGGTTTTGCTTTGTTTTTTAGGTAACTATTATTAATGTACGATCAACTTTTTGTTTTTTATTATTATTTTTAAATATATTTTATTGATTTTTTTTACTGAGAGGAAGGAGAGAGGGATAGAGAGTTAGAAAAATCAATGAGAGAGAGACATAGATCAGCTGCCTCTTGCACGTCCCCTACCGGGGATGTGCCTGCAACCATGGTACATGTCCTTAACTGGAATTGAACCTGGGACCTTTCAGTCCTCAGGCCGACACTCTATCCACTGAGCCAAACTGGTTTCGGCACGATCAACTTTTTAATTGAATCTATCTATACATCTGCTGTGCATACAATCTCAAGCACATTATGTATTTTATCAGTTCCTCTCCCTCCCCCACTTTGAGTAATGTCCCTGTCATTCTCTCCTACTCTGTTCCTATCTAGACAGGTTCTCTTTTAGGTGAACTACAGAGCTGCTCTCCTGGGGATTTCCTTTGCCATTACCCTGGGGCTTTCTCTCTTCTATTGGAGCTCCTTTCCCTAGATCTCACATCTTCCTCCTTCCTGGTTTATTTCCCTGTTTTAATGGCACATATATTCTAGTCGCTGCCTAAGAAAGATTAAGCAAGGTATACTGTTTGAGTCTTGACATGGGAAAAGCTTGCCCAGAATGAATACTACATTTCCCAACATCTTGAGCAATTTTTTGGGGGTTACTATGACTTAATCCTGTAGAATGGATTAGGAGCAAAAAGACCAAGTGGTATCTTCTGTGAAACTCCCAGGAGAGAAAGAGCTGTAGTGCACTCTTTTCATCCCTGGAACATGCATGCCACTTTGGATGAGAGCATGAGCCAAATTTGGGGATGCCGGTGTAAGGTGTTTTGAGGAGGTCTGGGTTCCTGAGGGCATTATGGAGCCGAGGTCTCCATATCAGTCCTGAACTGCATACACCTGTACATTTTTTTGAAGGTAAAACGTAGTCAATTTTATTTTCCTTAAACCACAAAATAGAGTCTTTGTTTGTACAAACATCACTAGTTACAGTCTTGCCAGGAGGTCCCGGCTGGGGAGGGAGCTGTTAGTCGGTGGCCAGAACTTCTGAGGCGCCTCTAAAATGCTAACACTCAAGTTAAAAGACTTGGGGCCAGGGTGCTGTTGGTGCTGGCAGGGCCCCCACCCCAAGTTCAGGGAAGGGACCCAGCCCCCTAGGAGGGCACTGGGCTCAGGCCTCAGCCCCACCCTGGCTGCAGAGGGCGGCGGCTGCTGCACATAGGCCTGCCCAGAGGCACCGGGGCCACCTCTCTGTCCTCCTCCTGCAGGCCAGGGCTGGGAGAAGATTCCAGGCATCACAATTCCTCAGCAGAATCTGGGGTCAGATGTCCCGGGGGGAGCTGCTGGTTAGGGGCGGAGGCCTTCCAGGGGGATGGGTGATGGGTTGGGGAAGTGTGCTCCAAGCATGGAGACCTTCAAATGCAAAGAACCTGAATCAGGAGCACCGGGCTCTGTTTGCAAAAGGAACAGCTAAGAGGCCTGTGTGGCAGGAGAGGAGAGGTGGTATCAGAAAATACTGGTGGTGATGAAACCGGTTTGGCTCAGTGGATAGAGCATCGGCCTGCAGACTGAAAGTTCCCGGGTTCAGTTCTGGTCAAGGGCATGTACCTTGGTTGTGGGCACATCCCCAATGGGGGGTGTGCAAGAGGCAGCTGGTCGATGTTTCTCTCTCATCGACGTTTCTAACTCTCTATCCCTCTCAATTCCTCTCTGTGTAAAATCAATAAAAATATATTTAAAAAATAAAGAAAATAGAAATCCTACTTTCAAAAGAAAGGGAAAAAAAAAGAAAATACTGGTGGTGACAGTTTTTGTGCAGAATTCCATCACCTTGGCAAGCACCCAAGACTTTAAGTAAGGCAGCAAGACACTGCTAGGTTTTGAATAGGTAGTGATAGGATCACGCTTATCCTTTAGATCCAATGCTGTCTCCTCTCCTGTTTTCTTGGTCCTGGTGAGCTTTTAACCCTCTTAGTATGACTTTTGTGAGGTTTGGTTATGGTGTGTAAGAGTCCAACCTACATGTTTGATCAGAAACGTTAGCCTTCTTGTTTCAATATTTTTTTAAGCAGTCAAAATTGTTTCAGAAATGGAATGATGTGCCTTGAAAGTCGGAAGCATGGATAATCACAACCACTCTTAACCAAATGGAATTTTGCTTTATGTGACTCCCTGTGGATCATCACAGCTAATATGAGCTAATGAGACAGAGTACATTCTTAGAATATCCCACAGTCCAGTCCCTCTCTAAGTCAGATTATGATCTTACGGAAAAACAAGTAACTCTTGCATTCGCCACAGTTGTAGAGGCAGAGTAGTTTCTAAATAAATATGTGTGAATAAACCTGAGTTTTACTACCGATTTTGCTGTGGAGCGTGTATATTTAAGTTTGCCAAAACATATTTCTGTAAGTGAACTTTTCTAATGACAAATGAATATATGGCACATGTTACTTTAAGTGACATGTAGTAATGGCACTTATATTCTTCCCCGCAATTCTGTAAGGAATAATTGCCGTGTGAGTACAAGGTACCACGGGTGTGAAATCTTATGTAAGAAGGTGAGGCAGGTCATTATTACATAATGCAGTTCTTCCTACCCTGGCTTGGCTGTAATGTGGAGCCTCGGAGACAAGCCGCAGAGTGCAGGCTGTGTCATCAGCACACATCAACCCTGAATGATGAACACTCACCACGTATAATCACAGACACAGCTGAGCCCACAGGAAATGCCTATCCTGCCATCAATCCCCTCCTCACTGTGGTCTGGCAGAACAGGTGATACCTGTCTTCATGAATTTTTTGTGTGGGAAATTCATTTCCACTTCTAAATCAAAATCACCAACCTTTATTGACTGTTTGGAAACATGTTGATGATCTAACATGCTTTTCTTTGTTTTTAGAACAGCAACAGACCATGCACAGCCAATGCTATTGGTTTATATGGCAGCATTTGTGTGTGTGTGTGTGTGTGTGTGTGTGTGTGTGTGTAAGGTGATTTTCTTTCTTTCACAACTTTCAGAATTTGTATCTTGTTAATTACCAAACAATCTTGTGAAGAGGAGAGTAAAAATGACTAGGCTCCTATGACAAATGGCGGTTGCAAAGCCCAGGGTGTTAAATAACATGCTTTTCAATATCATGGGAAAGTGAGTAATTGAATGGTTAACAAACCCGTGTTGAAACATCAGTAAAAACATCACATCATTTATAAGATTATAGTGCCATTTCTTTGCTATACTATAAATACTTTGATTGTCTTGTCAGTCTAACCATTCCAAAAATCATTCTCAAGGGCCTGCAATGTGTCGGGCACTATGGAAAAATAGGCTATGAGATTTTAAATTACTCTTGAAATAATCAGACAATCCCTACAGTGGTATAGAGTAAATAAAAACAGAATAAAGTTATACTTCCATATTTTTAAAAGTATATAATGTGTATAATTAATATACCTTGCTCACAACTGAAACAAAAAGAAGAGAAAAAAATGTGAGAAGAAATGATGTTTAAAAAACACTACATTTTAATAGCATTAAACAAATAAAAATAGTAAATACAAAATGTTATTATAGTATTCATACAATAACCACTTGGACTTTGTTGAATATTTAGAAATGAAGGTCTTAACATTGCACAATAATGTTTGCTTAAAAAGCAAGTGAGAATACCTAAATAAGTTCCAGATGGTTTAAAAATTTAAATGCATATAATAAACTATAATATTAACAGAGGTAAATTATTTCTTAAATTTGTGTTATTTTAATTCAATTATAATCTGTTTGATTTTGAATTACAATTTTGAGGGAAGCCAACAAACACAAGGAAAGCGATAATAGATAAATGGATAAGCTTCATAAATCTTTATAATAAAGAAAACCTATAAAAACTAATGGCAAAGGGCATATAAGTTTTATGTTGGCATAATATATGGCAGTCATTCACCTACCTATGATCTGAGAAGCATTTACAAACAGATAATAAAGTTATGTACACCCCCATTAGAAAGGTGTGCAAAAACCCTAAATAGGCAATTCACCAAAGGAAAAAAAAAGAATGCTCAATAAATGTATCAATAAATATTCTCCCTTATTAGTAATAAAAAATGTAAAATACAGACTTTTTACAGATTAGATTTATGAAGATGAAAAGAATTGAGACTATTCCATGTTGCTGGCGTTGTGAGAAAATGGACATGCGCATCAGTGGAAACACATTGATACAGTCTTTTTTTCAATTAGTAATTTGACAACAGATTCCAAATATTAGATGCCTTCTCTTTACCCAATTTATTATTAAGAATTCTGTTTTAAAATGAAGTGCACTGAGATAAATGCATTAATATTCAAAGCAGCATTGTTTAGAATGTTTTCAAAAGAGAAAAGTCATGCAAAAGGGTTCTACTTTAACAAATAAAGTTGATACACTCAGTGTAAAGTAGCCATTAGAATGATTTTCTATATCTATATTAATTTTTTACAAGAACAATCTTTTTTTGTTGCACAAAATTCTCTGTATTCTCAAACATTACAAAAGTGAAAATGCCCTCAACATTCCAATATTCAAAAGCTCCAGAGATAACTTCTCTGATAGACATATGTCCTCTCAAAAGGGGTTATGTACATGCAAATATATTCTTCACATAAATGACAACATAGTGAACACTCTGTTCTATAATTTTTTTTACTTAAAATAAGATGTAGTCATGTTTACTTGGCTGAAT
This sequence comes from Vespertilio murinus, assembly GCA_963924515.1. Classification (NCBI taxonomy): domain Eukaryota; kingdom Metazoa; phylum Chordata; class Mammalia; order Chiroptera; family Vespertilionidae; genus Vespertilio; species Vespertilio murinus. Next base: position 162,939,955 of record OZ004707.1, on the reverse strand, counting down.
AGTTGATACATGGTCTTTAGCACAGAGAAGTGTTTACAACATAAAGTAAACGAGAAAAAAAAGAAAAGCAGATTATAAAATGGCCTTACAGCAGGGATTCTCAAATGGAGGGCTTGGGAAGTGGATATATAATTCACTTTTCTCTCTTCTCCCTCAGAAATTTGATTTCTCTTTGCAGGAGTCATGTTTGAGTCAAGTAGGGAACCATGTGTACTTTGAGAAAGTTCCCCAGTGGTTTGAATCACCAACCACACCCCTCTCTTCCTCCCAGACTTTTCCCAGGTTGAGAATCATGGATGTATCTTATTTTCCTTTTAGGAAGATAGTATGTATGAATATAAGCACAGAAAGCATTTCCAGAAGCATGTGGACTAGGGTTATCTTTTAAGGAAGATATTCAGGTGATTTTTATTTTATTTTTATGTGTTTTGAGTTTTTTAGTTGTTGGATTTTTTAATGAATAAGAAACTTTTTTTTTTCTGCTCAAACACAAAATAAACAAGGAACTTGAAGTTCTTGGAAAAATGCTGGAGAAATCAAGTGACGCAGCTATAATTAAAACAAGCTAAAGAGGTTCAAAAAATGGATATCTTTTGTACTAAACCATAATTACATGTTTTCACTCATGAAGCTAGGTAAAATCAAGTGCATATCATAAGTGATCTAGAGGAGCTAAAAAAAGTTTAACAGGTGGAAAATGATGGTTAAGTGTCAAAAATTTTGTTTCTAAAATCTTGATGTATACTTATAATCCTGTTAAAATGGAAACATTCCCACAAAAAACCTTTAAACAGGAATTTAGAAGAAAAAAATATTTCATATGATGGAAAGAAAACTTGCAATTAATTACCTCCAGAAGAGAAGGGAGACTACATATAAAAATGAGTTGAAGAAGGAACTCTTGTATAAAATAAAATTAACACTAGATTCTTTAAAGAAAATGGAGAATTTGAGAGTATGATTCTAAACACTTGAGTTTGACATTAGGAAATTCAAATATATATTACCCCACAAAACATTCCTTATTACTCTTGCCAGAAACTCCTATCTGGGTTGTATGAATCTGGGTTTGAGAAAAAGGCCTTTGTCCCATTATAAATTTCAAATTAATAGAAAACAAATTAATAATAGCTTACCACTTATTATTTGTATTCACAATTGGTAGTTTATAGATTTAAGTGGAAATTGTAATGAAATCAATTTTTATAGCTTTGCTAAGATTTAGAAATAGCACAAGGTAACACTCCTCTACTTTTTGTTTTCTAGGCACTCATTTGTTCAAGTTTGATTTTGGTTTAGCAGAATTTGGCTATGCTTGTGCCGGGTGCCAAAGTTGGGAAAGTTACCCCTCTCCCCAAATAAAGAGATCAATTATTAGGGAAGATGTGAACAATTTATAAACATAGGAAGTGGAAAGATATGGAATTAAAAGTGAGGTATGGGAAGGGATGAGGAGGGAACAGTATACAAACTCTTTAAGGGGGAGATTCTGGCCAGGCCTATCACTCAGGGAAGTTCTTTTATTTCTGTTCTCTGTTCGGAGAAATATTCTTCCAGCTTATCACTGTTTTTACAACCCGACATCACATGTTGTCCAAAAAAAAAAGACATTTATACATTTAAATGGAAATCTCTTTTGCAAACTGATCTTAATCTGCACTTTTGATTGTTACTCTTCACCCCATTCTCATTCAAGATTTAGCAGAAATCTTCTTCCTGAAAAGCTATATAGGTCATTACAAGTACCCAGGTATTGGATTAAGTTTATAATTCTCTGTTCCAATAGTTCCCAGAATCATGACAAGTCATTCTTTTGTTTAACATGCTTCTTTCCTTGTTCCCTTTTCGCATGAAAACACACATGCCTTTTCTGTTTAGAAGTTCACCCGATCTCGGCTGCGTTCCCCCACAATCTCCACCCCTGTTGAAGTCATAAGTTTCTGAAAATGACCTCGCAGTCTAGACACACGATTGATGTGTTTATTGTCACGTACAGGATCTTATAAAATCAGAGGCGTGCATGTAGATGCAAGCCTGTGAGAGAATTTTGCAAGGTAGATGGTGACGCACACGTCCGTGCTTTGTTCACTGGGCAGAACTGACCCCACAGGCTGTGAGATGGGTTCTGTTTTCCAAATATTTCTAGTGGAAGAATTAACAGTGAGAAAGCCAAACCTAATTGCTCTTATATCATCAGTTAGTAATAGCAGGCAGAAGTTTGTCCTCTAATTTAGTTCAGATACTTGTGTGAAGAAACCACTTCTTTTGTTAATAAAGGAGCTTGGTTTTCACACTTTTGCTTTATTATGCAGTTCTCTGTCTCACTGAAATTTAGCCTTTAAGAGATTTGAGAAAATATATGCATATTGTTACATATAATCCTCTGGTACAAAACATTTTCAACCAGCCTTTTTTCTCTCTCCCTTTTCCTCTCCCCCACATCGTTTTATGTATTTATTGATTTGTCATTCATTCAATCAAGATACATTGAGCACATATTATGTGCCGAGCATAGTTTAAAATACTGAAATAAAGATGAATAAAACATTTCTCAGGGCCTTGAGGATTTATAGCCCCTCATGCTATAAACTACCAAATGAGAAGGGATATGCTAATGGAGACATAAACCTCTGTGCTTACGGGTAAAATGGTTGTGAGAAGATGCACATGGGGATGATGTTTATGAAATTTTAAAATACTGAGCAGGAATTTTCTAGGTGCACAAGAAGGGAAGAATGTGTGAGGTGCACATTCCAGGCAAGTGTATCAGCCTGTCTCAGACCGTGGAGGTGTGAAATAGATTGGCATCTTTGGGAAACTGCATGTAGACCATAAATGCAGAAGCATAGGAAGTAAGTAAAGGAAAGTAGAGAGAAAAAAATTAATAGGGGTGGAAGGAGACAGGTCATGGAAGACTTTTTAAGGTCATCAAGGTAAGGAGCTGATTTTAAAAAAATTAGATGATAAAAATCCATTAAAAGGTGTTAAGCTGAACCCAGCTGGTGTGGCTCAGTGGTTGAGCATCCATCTGTGAACAAGGAGGTCAGGGTTTGATTCTAGGCAGCGCACATGCCCAGGTTGTGGGGTTGATCTCCAGTTTTTTTTTTTTAAATATTTTATTGATTTTAACAGAGAGGAAGAGAGAGGGATAGAAAGTTAGAAACATCGATGAGAGAGAATCAACGATCAGCTGCCTCTTGCACACCCCTATTGGGGGTGTGCCCGCAACCAAGGTACATGCCCTTGACCGGAATCAAACCCGGGACCTTTCAGTCCGCAGGCCAATGCTCTATCCATTGAGCCAAACCGGTTTCAGCTGATCTCCAGTATTATTTAAGAGGCAGCCCATCAATGCTTTTCTCTAATAATTGATGTTCCTATTGCTCTCTTCCTCTCCTTCCTCTCTGAAATCAACAAAAAAATATTTTTTAAAAGGTGCAAAGCTGAGAAGTGCCCTTGCTAGTTTTGCACTTTAGATATCAGAGGCAACAATGTAGAATACAGAAAGAAGAGGAAGGAAAAGTGGGACAGCCTGCATACAGGGAGATCAGGTCAGAGGCTACTGCAACAGAAATATCAAGAAATGAAGAAAGCCTGAAGTAAGACAGAAGCAATGGTCATGGAGTGGATTCCACAGATAGCCACAGACTCCACCAAACTTAATGACTGATTGGACAAGTGAGGAACAAAGAAGAATTGGTTCTGAAGTTTCTAACTTGGATACTAGATCTAAGGAAATGAAGTGGAGCAGAATTGGAAAGAGGCTAAAAGAAGTTTTAATTTGGGATATGTTAAGTTTAAGTTGTTTGGGATTTATCTAGTGGAGTCTAGAAAAACAAATATAAAATTCAAGAAAAGGGTCTGTACTAAAGACAAAAAGACGAGTCATAAAGACATGGTATCTGATATTACGGGAGTGGGTACAACTGCCATGGAAGAGTAGGTAGAGGAGAATAGGCAAGTGTGAGTACAACATCTTGGAGGAGAACCAGCAGGCCAAAGGACTTACTGCAGGAAAAGGAGGCCAAAGAAGGGGGGAGGAGATCGAGTGACTGGAGTTTTAAGATGAAGTAATTGCCACATCAAGTAGGAAAGGCAAGCATTTCAAATAGAATTCAGTAAGTGTTTTGAGTTTTATTAAAATCTGCTGGAATAACAATTGATAAGTGCTCATTAAATTTTGTAACTGCAGGGTCTTTGGAGACCGTCATAAGAATGCTATTCTGAGTGAAGGAGGGAGAAGCCAGATTGTAATGGATTTAAAGGAGAAAAGGAAGGGAGCTCTCTCTCTCTCTCTCTCTCTCTCTCTCTCTCTCTCTCTCTCTCTCTCTCTCTCCTCTCTCTCTGTAATAAACATACAAAAAATTGTAGAATAACATAAAGGAGAGGTGCTCTGATTTGGGATGCTACTGCAAACACCTGGTTTGGGGGACAATTCTTTCATATTGGGTCTTTATCTGTAGTTGTGTTTCCAAGAGCACAACCTGATGTGTAACAGACCAACCTCTATGTTAATAGCCCTTTGTCCTACACCAAGACTCTACTTCACTTACACAGAAGAGTATGTGAAGCCACCAGCTAGAAATTCCAAGAATACAGAAATGGAAAAGCAGTAAAATTAAGACATTTGAACTCAATATCTTAAGGGTGTTATACCTATGATAGTATTTTGAATAATTTTCTTTAAAAAATGAGCCAGTAAGCATTTATTCTGTACAACGTTGAAAGTGTTGTGGGTTATTTTATGACATTTAGGTATTAACATATTTGAGTGTCTCTCTTCAGGTTCCTTACATATATACAAAGAAAAGACCTGCATAATGTGCTTTGAATCCATATGCTTCTTATATCTGGGAAACATAAATCCTCTTTCAGTTATTACCTTAGTAATCTTCACAGCTTCTTAGCTGTTGTTTTTTGTTTGTTTGTGTGTGTGTGTGTGTGTGTGTGTGTGTGTGTTTTCTGAACTCTATATCATCACCTCAAGTGGGAAATAAGAAAGATATGCATCACTATGGCAAATTATGCCTTCTATTCTGGGAAATATAACTTTTCAGACAGTTTTGTCTCACTGTGTGGTTTCAGTATTCCCACTAAAATGAACTGCTCTGTTAACTGCTTTCCCACTTGCTGACTTTTTTTATACAGAGGACAAAACTTAAATGTATTATCTTCAAAGAATTGGAGGGCAGAGGGGAATCTTGAAGATTAGGACCATTTGTTGCTAACAACTAAAAGCAGAATGACTGGAACCGGTAGTAGGAAGTGCATCTTGAACTCAGGCAGAATAGATTCTATCACTTCTCTCTTGTCCCAGCTTCATCCTGGTGTATTTTTCCAATGCTGCTTCCTCTGTATCCTGGGCAATAAAGTAGAACATAGCCTGGGTTTATAGGTTACAACATTAAATATTACCAACAATGTTAAATACTGAATCTCCTTCTCTCTGCCACAGAGAGATATTTATTGCTGACCATTAATAGTCCAATTAGTTGTAGTCCAGAAATGAGGATCACATTATGTAAGCATGGCTTCCTGAAAGATATCTTTGTAGTTTGGGGTGCAGGGGAGGGATAGTTATTAGGATCACTGTGGGCTTGGCCGATATTCCTGGAGCAATGGAGGGGAGAAATGAGGAACATTTGTAGTAATATGAACAATAAAGATTTATTAAAAATAAATAAATTAATTAATTAAAAAATAAAAGCCTAAAAAAAGAAAAAAGCAAAAAGCTACTCATATGTTGTCCATACCCTATGCACCAAGCATAGTGCTTTATACATAGGGAAACATTTCCCAAGATATGAAGTTATTTGGCCAATATATAAAGCGAGAATTCTCAATCCAATACACAATTGTTATGTGATTGAACTTTCTTGACAGTAGACAGATTAACATCAAGCTATATCAAAACATCTGTCTGCTTCTTTTAATATCACTCTGAATCCCATAAATCCTCTTCCCTGCTTTAAAATATATTTTTAAAAATATTTTTATTGCTTTCAGAGAGAAAGAGAGAGGTATAAAGAGACAGAAGCATCAGGATGAGAGCGAATCATTGGTTGGCTGCCTTTTGCATGACCCCCACTGGGAATTGAGCCTGCAACCAGGCATATGTCCTGACTGGGAATTGAACCATGATCCCCCTGGTTCATAGGCCGACTTTCAACCAACTGAGCCACACTGGCTGGGCTGTACTTTCCTATTTGTCTCTAAGAAATTAGAGAGAGTGCTAGATGTAAGTTAAAAGAGACAATTTTTCAGACCTTACCATAGCAGTATATTGACTAAATAAATTTTGATGCCAAATAAGAATGTTTTTATATGTACAAAGAGAGAGGGAAAGAAGAATCAAAACATGTAACATTTGTTTCCCCCAAATAAGTGTCCTATATAATTGAGAGAAAAAAATGTTTCCATATATAAGTGAAATAGACAGCAAAAGAAAATATACGACAATGGAAGGAGAACTACATAGAAATTACTGAAGAAATATAAAATGAGGACAAAGAAGGGAAACCTTTAGGGAGATTTTTCTAAAGACAAATTTTTAACAGATCTTATAAAAGTTAATGGTATATAAATTTTAGAGATTGAAAACTGATGGCTCCCAGGCCAGGTCAGTTCTATTTATGTTTTGTTGGGCAAGGATGATCGCTACTTTGAAAAACAATTTACATTTGAGTGCCTTTATATGGGACCTGCTCTTTCCAGTTTACCCATACTCGTTTGCATTTAATTCCATCATTTACTCTACTGCGAGCATGTTGCCTGTCTTACTACTGAAGATATTTGAGTTTGCAGTGCCTGGATATAGATTGTCATGATGAAAGAGTGGACAATCATCCATTCTTGGGAGACCAATATGTATAAAAGCGAATTGATATGAGCCTTGAATGTGTATATGAAATGGGGATATAATAGAAACTGGCCTATATAAAGCTAAAGACTATTAGTGAAATTATAAAAATGAATAGTTTCCCTAGGTCCCATAAGTACTGGTCAAAGAATTTAGATTTTCTTTTTTTTTTTTTTTAAATATATTTTATTGATTTTTCACAGAGAGGAAGAGAGAGGGATAGAGAGTTAGAAACATCGATGAGAGAGAATCATCGATCAGCTGCCTCTTGCACAGCCCCTACTGGGGATGTGCCCGCAACCAAGGTACATGCCCTTGACCGGAATCGAACCTGGGACCTTTCAGTCCCCAGGCCGACGCTCTACCACTGAGCCAAACTGGTCCTGGCAGAATTTAGATTTTCTTTATAAAGCAGTTGTCTGTCACTCTAAGTTCCTGTGTTTGAGAGAGATTTGAGAAAAGATACTTGCCTACTGTACAGTCATATGCCACATGACTATGTTTTAGTCAATGATAGACCACATAGGCGATGCTGGTGTAGCATATACCCTAGGTGTGTCATAGGCTATACTGTTTGTTTGTGTAAGTGCACTCTATGATCTTCACACAAGAGCAAAACTGCCTAACGATGCATTTCTCAGAACTACCATCGTCATTAAGTGGCTCATGACTGTCTACCGGTCAAACTTTGGATAAAGAGAAAGATATGAGCTCCAAGTGAGCTTTTCAGTAATCTAGGGAAAAGGTAAGAGTTTAGATAAAGGTGATAGTTCTGACTATGGAAAGGCATGGAAAGAGATCTGGCAGGTAAGAGAAAATGGGATTAGGCAAGAACAATAAAGGAAAAAGAATTTATGTGATTGCTTTTGCTCTTAAAAGAGTAAAAAAAAATTATATATATATATATGGAGAGAAATGGCAGAACTTAACATTGTTACAAAGGTGATGAACTAAATAAAGGCTGGTTTTCATATTAGCACACAGCAGCTCTCAGTCCTGTTGGTGGGTTTATTTCCTGCCAGCACAGTCACTCAGGGCTCTAGCCACTTCACCGCGCTGCTTGTCAAGAAAAGAACAGGCAGCCGCATGGGGTCTTCTGTATTTTATTCATTACAGCTTCTTTTATTTGTTGTTTTAATGTATTTAATTTACTAAATTATTACAGATGTTTCATATTACAGTGCTAATAAGAAAAATACGAAAAGATGCCCAACTTCTTTTAAGTATGGTAGAAGTGGAAACATTTTTCCTTCTGCCTGTTCAAGTTTCAGTTGATCTTTTTTTGAAAATGCGGACTTAAAATGGATGGTCCACACTAATTTTAAGTAGAGGGAAAGGGGAACAAATTTTAAGTGACATCTTGAAGAAATCATTACGTATTCTGCTGTGAGAAGATTGGAGACACTGAGAATGCGGGAGCCTCACGGAGATTATTACAGAGTGCATTCCTCTTCTTTTCTAGTGTCTTTATTACTATTTGAGAACATTAAATGTAAAGGAGAAGCTTACAGCATGCCAATGTTACTTAGTGTTAGCATTTGTTGGAGTGTGTGAAAAAATCTTAGGCCAGCTTTTGTGGATGGCTTTTGTCGGAAGTATGCTTCATGTTGAACAAAGGGGAAATAGTTTCTCAAGAGCTGTATTTATGTGTGATTCACCTACGTGGATTAGAACACTTAGGGGAAAAAAACTCAAGGAAGAAAAGAGACTTTCCCTCCGGGCTTCATGATTTATATGAATTAAATTTGTCACTGTGAAGATAGATACAGAAGGCTCACTTGAGATTGTCCAAACCCTGCACTGCATTAAAGCTTATGATATAGCCACAGGTAACTATGTTCGATTTTCTTTGAACTCGTGCTCTAATTGGAGCCCTGTCACTGCACAAAGCAGTTGAAATTTAATTAAGGGGCAGGAAATTCCCAGGTCTAATTTTGTCCCTGAGCTACTTGCTCTGTGGGTTGTCTCTCAGGAGTTCACCAGCTGTTGAGTGAAGGTTTGGGCGCAGATGCTAAAACCTACCCTGGTGAGGCACTTTACAATCACAACAAAGCATAATGGCTGCTTTCTAAGTAGACTAACCATCCATCTACATAGACACATTGTGTTACACAGTTAGACTTCTTGTTTTGATGCTCTATTTAAGGGCGCCTTCCATTGAGGGCCCAATTTCATTGTGATAAAAGTAAGTACTTCAACAAAGAACTCAATTTTTCTTTCTTCGGTTCCAGTTGTAAATTTCTTAGTTGTTTTTGGTACTGAGCACTTCCAAAATAATCAACTCATCTTAACCTAATGGGGAAAACTGAAGTGCAATGAAGTGAGAAAATATATGTTTTAAAAATCTGTGTAAAGATTTAGGAAAATATAAGATATTATCAGAATACTGTTTCAACAAAAACAAACTTCCCAAAGACACATTTATAAATTTCTGTGAAATTCATGCCAACAGGGTGTAGAATTCAACTTTTCCCATGAGCTCCTTGGGATAGACCCAAGATGCTATCTTAGACAGGAGCCTGTCTTCCTACTAGGGTGGATTTCTTCAACCACTCTCCCATGCATGAAGAAGATCCTTAACTACATGATTGGTTTACATTAAATAAAACTTACCTGTGTGTGTGTTTTTTTAATCCAATATACTAAACTACAGAGCACTGCACTGTGCAAATACCATACCTACTGTGCAATGCCTCAGGTAACAATAAAAATGTTTGTTCATCATTTTATAATGTCAGAAATTAATTGCTGATGAGTAACCTCTACTTTTTCATATGACCTAATATGTATATGACTACTTGCACGTTGAAATGGACTAAATTTTTGGAATGGCTAAAACTTTGAAGCTTCAATTTGAAATGATAGAGTCATACAGTGGGCAAAGCCTGGGTTGCAGACTGAGCAATGTCAGGACCCCCCTTTCGGAAGAAAGCAAAGATCCAGAGGTGCTGTTCTTGTTTCTTGCCTTCATATATAGGTGCATATGGTCATCAAATGGTGAAGAGGATAAATGTGTCTAACATCTATACTAATAATCTATACTAATAAAAGGGTAATATGCTGATTAGACTGTGTTGACTAGGCATCTTCTGGATGTCTGACTTCCTTCTGGACAAAGACACGGTGAAGGAGGCTGAGGCAGAGGCGGTTAGGGGCGATCAGGATGTCAGGGGAGCCAGCAGTTAAGAGCAATCAGACCAGCAGGGGAGGGCAGTTTGGGGCAATCAGGCCGAGAGGGGAGGGCAGTTGGAGGCAATCAGTCTGAGAGGGGAGGGCAGTTGGAGGTGATCATGCCGCTAGGCAGAGGCGGTTAGAGGTGATCAGGCAGGCAAGCAGGTGAGCTGTGAGGAGCCAGTGGTCCCAGATTGTGAGATGTCTGATATCCCCTAAGGGGTCCCGGATTGGAAAAGGTACAGGTTGAGAGACACCTCCTCCCATGTACAAATTTCGTGTACCAGGCTTCTAGTATAATAAGTCAGATCGCTGAAAGGCATTTTGGTTGCCAGTGTGGACCTTCTTTAACTGCTCCATTCTTTGGAAAATATAAGGATGGGAGGTTCTGGAATAGGAATTATTATGACCAGATTGCCTGTGGAGGCTAGGACTTCACAGCATGCTGATATGGCTAACTTGCAAGACCCATGGATATTAGCTTTCTTTCAGTAGAAATTATTTTTGCATATGAAGTAAATATAATGAATAAACATCCCCACATCACCAATTCTGGCCTTGCCAACACTAGTACAGAACTGGAAAGTGAATCAACATTGGGATAATTCAGACGACCTTTCACTCTTCTTCCAAACATGTTGCTTTGAGTAAATGCAGCTTCAGAATCTTCCTGACATATTGTTACCATGTTTCTGTGTGCTGTAAATGCAATGGATGGGTTAGAGACAAAGTTCTAACCGCAACCATCTATTTCCTTTGTTTTATATATTTAGGTCAGACTCTAAACATGGTTTTAACATATTTTCTTTGTGGTTTAATTTCCTTTGTGATTATTTCTTTTATTTAATGGGAGTGTAAAAATGTCCCAAGGCCTAAAAGCCAATTGCAGCTCATTTTCAACATCGGCATCCAGAGGTACTCTGTTAGTTTGCCTTTGGGTCACAATTAAACTTTCAGGATCATTTCAGGTTAAAAATGCAATAGTGAGGCATTTACATTTTTCTTAACAAAACATAGGGGACTATATTAAGGTGGCATTCTTTTATACCCCCCGGGGTTCCAACCTTATAACAAACAAGGAATGGGAAAATGTGGGCCCCGCAGTGACTCAGCGTGTCTCTGGTCTGGCCTTCCCAGAGATGCCCATGAGACGCCTGCGTGAGGCGCTGTCCGCTGTCAGGAAGCTCGTAATGACTCCCTGGAGATGTGGAGGGATTCCCGGACAAACAAGAAAGAAAGGCAAACCCAGTCCATGAGGGCAGCACCCCAGGACCACCATGAACTTCACAGTAGTGCCAAGAGGGATGTGTGTCCACCATCTAAGTGTTAAAGCTGCAAAGAGGTTTTTCATTTTAAATTTACTACGCGGACTATTCATGTGTGTTTGTTTCTGGCACTTCATTCAGTTTATACCCTGATAGCACACACGTTTGTTTTAGTGGGGAGAGGTGATCATCTTTTCTCAGGAAAGGTGTTGAAATGCTTACTTTCCAAAGAAGACAGGAGTTTTTTTTGTTTTTTGTTTTTAACATTCATGTACCTGTTCATTTAGTGAGCAGCAGAAATACATTTTCTTATATTCTGTCCTTTATGAACATAATGTATTCATAAAATCCTAAAATGTATCCCTAATAGAATTTCCTTTGATTTTACTCAGGACTTAATATACTTAACACCTGGATAAATTCAGACTTCTTTTGAACTAAATGAAATCACTGAGAATCTAAGGGTTACCAGACAGCTGTTAATAGTTTTAACAACTTCTTGCAGTTGCCCCGAGGGAGGGAAATGTGGTCCATTATATAAAATACAGTGAATTACAATGGAAACAATAGTTTAATAAAGGAGAGCCCTGTTTATTTTAATAGGACTCACATGTCAGTCAGCTAAGATATTAAGACATTACTTTCCTTGAACTGAAAACAAAAATCCCCTAAGAAATAGACCCATTAAAAATAAATTAGTAGTGGTTTTCTTCCTATTCATATTCTCATTGTGGGTGAAGAATATACTTTGCAATAACATAGAAAAGAGTTTTTCTAAAAATATTATCTAATCACAAAGTACAATTTTTCTAAAATATACTGAAAGCCAATATTATATTAAATTAACAGCAGCAAAAATAAACACAGGCAATTTTAAATAGTCACTCTTTTTCTAGGAGGACATAGGATATTTAAGAAAAGAAAGACAAAATTATTGTTATTGTAGATATCATTCTAATTAAACAATAAATCAGACACTTAGGTAGCTGACTTTTAATTTTAACATTTATAAAATTTTTATATAAGTCCTTATTTTCTTCACCCAGGAAAGGTCTGATCACTGTACCTCTTATTTATAAAGATATATTTTATTATATATACACATATTTGCATACAAACATGATCATGCAGATTCAAGTCACAATGTTTAAGACTAACCATGCTAATTTTTGTAAAAAGATTTCCCTAATAAATTCTTATTAGCTTTTTTCTTTCATGAAATGTGTGTCTCTACTACTTCCAAAGATCTAGCAATCATTCATGCAAATGAAAAAAAAATGTATGTTTTCCATATATGTGTAAGTTGTTCCACAAACATCTGGTAACGAAACTTTGAAAGCTGCTAGATTTCAAGCCAGCCCAGGTGTTCACTACAATATCTCTAGAACTTAGCAATTGCCTGCAGTAATTTGTTGCAACTCGTATTGGCATTTTTACGGTATGATGAGGCAAAAGGTGATGACATCATGTGCTAATGTTACGAAGGTGCTGTGACTTCAGTGTGAAAATTCCATCAATGAGTGATTGTTCCTGAAACTGACTACATTGGTGGCCATCACATTTTGCCAACTGAAACATCTGGGCACAAGTTAGTAGTGGCACACCTTGTAAATAACTTAATTGAAATTAATTGCCAGAAGTTTGCAGCACCCTAGGTAGTTTATAAGTACCATTTTTTTTTTATTCTATGGCAAATGTTTTGGTCTTAAGAATCTTGTATTCTCAGATTCTGTTGTAGCAGCTTTGTGAGGAAAGGGAAACATGTAGAAAATATATGATGAAAATATATGATGAAAGTGAAAAGTGTAGAAAATATATGGAAAGTGTAGAAAATATAAGACACAAGGAAATAAAAAATCATTATATATAAGTTACAAAAACTTTGCTCTCTTGTACTAGTACCTACATTCATGGATAAAGTATTTTTCTCACAGAAATAATTTTTAAACTCATATATAAAGTCTTTTGAAAAAAAGAAGACAGTTGAATAATTAGATGTAGGTCTCTATTTTTCCAGAAAAAAAAATCTACTATTTTGTGGTAAATATCAAATGTGTATTGTGTTGATGAAGACGTTTGAAATTATTGTATTCTAAAAGAACGCATATTTGAAGAGACCAAGAGAGAACAAGGAGACTCATTAGGAACTATGGGTCATATTATTTTTTAGCAGATTCTAAAGCATTTAGAATATTTTTCTAAATTATTCTTACCTTCCTGCCTCATAAGTTTCTGGAAAGCATAACCAAAAAAATTGCTATAAGAATACTATAGTCAACAAAATGAATGTTTTTCAATGTCACTTCCTTGCTTCCTCCTTTCCTAAATTCACTTTTCTTTGAATTTTTGCTTTTCAAGAAAATTTGTGCAAATGTAAAGATACCTAAAGCTATAAAATGTTGATATTTTATAAATCACATGAAAACTTAATTAATAAACTGAAGTTTCTATTTGCCCTGAAAGTACCACAAGTAACTTTTAATACTACAATCTAAACTAGCAGAATGCTCTGGATATTTCTGAAACTCACATAATCTCTGTTTTTGAGAAATAACTATTGTTTTGTTCCTTATCTGATTTTGAAAATCCATATAACTAACATTTTATAGAGTTTAATGCTGGGAATAATTTTTTAAAAATATATATTTTATTGATTTTATACAGAGATGAATTGAGAGGGATAGAGAGTTAGAAACAACGATGAGAGAGATACATCGACCAGCTGCCTCTTGCACACTCCCCACTGGAGATGTGCCCGCAACCAATGTACGTGCCCCTGACCAGAATCGAACCTGGGACCCTTCAGTCCGCAGGCCGACGCTCTATCCACTGAGCCAAACCGGTCTCGGCGCTGGGAATAATTTTTTATAATTAGTGCTAGTAGCCCTGCGCATGAATCCATGCACCAGTAGCTCTCTGTGGGACCTGGCTACTCTGCGCCAGCTGCCCAGACTCTCCTCCACCCAAAGGCCCATCCACAGCCGGCGGAGGAATGCTTCCCTCATCAGCACAGCACAAAGCAAGCATTCCACAGAGTAGTTCACGCTGCCCACTCTCAGCGGCTGCCTCCCACCCTCACCCCCTGGGACTGGGGGACTCCGGTGGGGCTGAGAGGATTGGGAACGGCCATCTTGTGACTATGGGCACTGCCATCTTTGTGACAGAGTGACAGTTAATTTGCATATTACCCTTTTATTAAATAGAATAATTATTTTTATTGTATAAAGAAAAAAATACATATACATTTTGTATAGATATATACTTTTATTTTGTTTGGCTACCAAAATTAAAGCTCTCTATATACATCTCAGTAGTTATGAGCCCAGGCTTTCTGGTACAACCAAATTAGTATTTTTTCTGCCTTTCCCCCCTTTATTTTCATCAAATACTTATGTCTGTTTTCTATGTAAATTAAAGTAGATAGGTTTCAAAAAATAAGTACTCTGTGCCTTAACCAGGTAGCTCAATTGGTTAGAGCATCATCCCAATATGCCAAGGTTGTGGATTCAATGCCTAGTCCAGGGCATATGCAAAAATCAACCCAAAATAAGTGAAACAACAAATTAATCTCTCTCTCTCTCTCTCTCTCTCTCTCTCTCTCTCTCTCCTCTCTAAAAAAAGCAATAAATGTTTTAATATATATATATATATATATATATATATATATATATATATACACACACACTCTAGAATACCTAGGACTACCAGTTGTATATCTCCATATAAAATATTTACAACTCAAAAAGTCTATTCTTCCTCAAGCTGTAGGGTATTTTATATTTGAACTCTTTCCTCCTTACATCTCACCATAGCAAAATAGCACTTTATGACAATGTTTTGCTTTGTTTTTGATAACAGAGACCCTTATGTTCACAATTGAGCTTTTGATATAACAATACAACCTAGCTGTTACAAAAAAGGATTTGGATTCTTTTCCTGAATAAGGGAAAAAATGTACCTCTATACCCATTAATAAAAGTAAACTTAGTGCTTTTCTATAATGGACATATTCTTCCAGAAAAGTGAGTTCAATGAGCTACCTAAGCATAAAAAAGGATTCTATTTATTCTTTGCTTTTGTTAAAAATAAGCGTGGAGAGTATGGACAAAGGAGCAGCTTTAACTTATGGTTTTAGTCTTCAACATTTGAATCCCTGCATGTTTACTTGATGTTAATATCTTAATAGCATCAGATCAAATTAAATAGAGAATATGTGGAAGGAATGGCAGGCAATTAACAGAGCCAGATGAAATCAATGACAGTTGCTTTTTTAATCAAATTTCCACTCAGCTGTTTTTCACTACCAATAAATGTATGTTATAATAATAAAATAAATATTTGGAGTTGTAGAGGGAGCTACATGATTTTAGGGTATATCTTTATGATGTAAGGAATAAAACAAGTCCTAATTTTTAAGAATCTTGCTATTAATAGCAACAGCTACATTTATGAAAGCTATAAAAGAGCTTGAGTTGAAAAATGAGTCAGGGATTTTGCTAATGAGTTGCAGAACTGACAGACTATAAGAACTGGAGAAGGTTGTTAAGAGGCAGTGTTGAGCAGTGCTAGAAATAATGAACAGAAAGTGATACAAATACTAAAGGAAGGGGCATGCTAAAAGATATCTCTCCACTTTAAGTGACTAGTTCTACTTCTTTGATTAATCGTTTTTCTTGTCATATTTTTTCTATTGGGTATCCCATCCCCTTTACCCCCCCCCCCCGACATATATTGAAGTGAGAGAATTACTTCAATCCAGATTGGTTGCAATGGCTTTGAGAGAGTTATAAAAGTTAGGGGAGTAAGAAGTTTAGTAGCATGCCCACTATTTATGAAGATCTATTCTCTCATTCGATTTAGCAGCACCTGTAATGCTTCAGGCCCTCCACCGGGCTTTAAGGATACGGAGGCCAACAAGTCAGCTGCTGCCTTACCCTGTAATTTATTCTCATAATTAACTACCCTGAAAAAGAAATTCAATTAGATTAGTTACAATTAATTTAAAAGGCAGAAGTTCAGGGACAAGAAAGCTGATCTACGGTGCTAGATGTTAAGATAATGGTCAAGCTTGGAGGAGATGGGGATGGGTGGAGATAAGAGGGGAACACAAAACAGGTGTTTGGCATTCAGTTAGTTTGCTTCTTGATCTGTGCGTTGGTTACATGAGTATACTAACTTTGTGAATATTCACTAACTTTGTGAATCATAAGTGTGATTCACTTATGATCTGTGCATTTTCCTGAATTTATACTTTAGTAAAATTTTTATAAAATTGAAGAGAAAAAAGGCAGGGAACTATTTAGCACACATACAAAAGATACTTCTTCCTTTTCTTTTCAACAACCATTCCTCAGTTTTATATATATATAATCTGATTTTTAGAGATACATGAAGGGAGAGGGAGAAAGGAAAAGAAACATGGATGTGAGAGCAATCCAGGCATGTGCCCTGATGGGGAATCAAAACTGCAACCCCCAGGTGCATAGGAGGATGCCCAATCAACAGAGCCACATTGGCTAGGGCCCTCAGCTTTTTGTTATTACTCTTTTAACTACAACATTCTAGTAACCGCCATGCAATAATCCAAGGATCCAGCTCTCTGCAAGACTGCTAATGATAGACCCATCACCTCTCATGGCCATTCTTCAATTTTAACCTCTTCCGATGGCTCTTCTCTTTGACTCCAACCATTATATTTTCTTTTAAATTTTTATCTAAATTAGAATAGGTCAAAAAAACTTTTTTCTCCTAATTTGGCTTTTGTGACACCACACTCTCCAGATTTTAATTTTAATTATTAAATGATTCCTTCTGAGCCACCTTCACAAGGTTTTCTTCTAATCATTCCTTAAATATTGATGTACTTCTGTTTTCTATTCTCAACCTTTCCTCCTTGCTATAACTTCTTCCTGAGGGACCTGATTCAGAGGTTTGTTTTTTTAAAAAACAACAACAACAACAACAAAGCAACTATAGTCTATTGATAATGCTCAAATCTTCATATCTCCACCTCCAAAACTTGAGATTCAGTGCCATATTGTAAATTGCGTACTTGGCATTTCCACCTGTGTCTTATATAAATATCCAAACTCAGTATGCTCCAAACTGAACTTATTGTCTAAAATCCAAAAGTCTGATATTATTCTTTATTTCCTATTTCAATTAATCCAGTCACCTAAGGTAGGTATTTCTGACTAATTCACTGTTCCAACCTTTCTTTCAACACCCACATGAATAAACTACCATGTTTGTTATTAAAACCAATTACATATTTCTCAAATTGACCCTCTCTTCTCAATTCCACTCCAATGAGCATAGTTTAGATTCTTATTCCACCCATTCCTATAATATATTTGTATCCTCCTAAGTGGGTTCCCTGCTTGAGATGTGAACATTCTTCTTTATTTTTCTTGTTGAGGGTATTACAGGTGCCCCCTATTTTGCCCCTTTGTTCACTTCAACCTGGCTCCTGCCCCACCCAGACCTCACAGCACGTTGTCTGTGTCCATGGGCTATGCACATGTTCTTTGGTATATCCCTCTTGCCTGTTTTCACAGTGCTGCTGGAGTCATGACACTGCGATCACTGCTTTGTACATAGCACCATTCTCAAGGCACTTCCTGATATCCTGACAGCATGAGCATAGCTGTCTCACTCCTCTGTTATGTAAGCCAGTCAGAGAAAGATAGATATCACAGGATCTCACTCATTTGTAGAATATAATGAACAACATAAACGGATGAACAAAAACAGATCCAGAGACAGAGAAGCATCGATCAGACCATCAAACCTCAGAGGGAAAGTAGGGGAGGGTGGGGGTAACGGGGAGAGATCAACCAAAGGGCTTGCATGCATGCATATAAGCCTAACCAATGAACACAGACACCAGGGGGGTGCGGGCATGAGTGGGGGAGTCGGGGGCAGTGGGGCGATAATGACATATATGTAATACATTAAAATAAAGAAAAAAATTAAAAAGGAAAATTGAGATGTGACCATGCTCTTGGGAGAAGAACCCCAGACCCCCTGTGTTGGGACCAGCCCAACCCTGCTGCCGGATCACAGAGGATAATACCAGAGGGATCCCTAAATAAGTTTGTACCTGCAGCCATTCAGGAATTTGTGTGAGCAATAAAAAGCTGTATGATTCGCAACTGCATATGTTTCATCTGGTACAATTCCTCCGGCAGTTAATTGAATTAATTTGCATAAGCTTAAGCTTAAAATTAAAGCCTTTGGTCTTTTTGGTCCTAAGCCTGCCCTCTGTCCTGCTGATGCAGAGCAGTCTCACCATCAGCAACTACTTGAATGTACCAATTCCTGCACGGTTAAAGTTTATCTCAAGGGGCGCCTTAGATGAACGCCCCAGATGTTTCAGGATCTACTTGGGACATAAATGTACTAAATGCTCCAATCAAAAGACATAGGGTAGCTTAATGGATAAGAAAACATGACCCATATATTTTCTGTCTACAAGAGAACCACCTCAGAACAAAGGATTCACACAGACTGATAGCGAAGGGATGGAAACATTTTTTTTTCCAGGCAAATGGAAATGAGATAAAAGCTGGGGTTGCGATACTTATATCTGACAAAATAGATCTCAAAGTAAAGGCCATAACAGAAGATAAGAAAGGCCACTTCATAATACTAAAGGGAGCAATTCAACAAGAGGATATAATTCTGGTAAATATATTAGTATAGGCATCCAATATTGAAGTACCCAAATACATAAAAATAAATTAAAAAAATAACTTCTGGAAGATATCTAGGGAGAGATTGATAGCAATACAATCATAGTCGGGGACTTTAATACCCCACTAACACCAGTGGATAAAACCTCTAAACAAAAAATCAGCAAAGAAATAGCAATCCTAAATGACTCACTAGGTCTGATGGAATTAGTTGACATCTTCAGAACATTTCACCCCAAAGCTGAAGATTATACATTCTTCTCAAGTGCACACATGACATTTTCAAAGATAGACCACATATTAGGACACAGGTAAAGTCTCTTCAAAATCAAGAGGATAGAAATTATAATAAGATCTTCTCAGATCACAATGACATAAAACTAGAAATCAACTACAATTTAAAAAATGTAAAAAATCAAACCCTTGGAAGCTAAATAGCATGCTATTAAACAATGATTGGGTTACCATAGAGATCAAAGAAGAAATAAAAAGTATCCTGGAAAAAAATGACAATAAAAACACAACAAATCAAAATCTATAGGATGCAATGAAAGCAGTCCTGAGAGGGAAGTTCATAGCTCTACAGGTCTACCTTAAAAAGCAAGAAAAAATGGTAATAAATTATCTAACTTCACAACTTAAAGAATTAGAAAGAGAGCAACAAGAAATGCCCACAGTATCCGGAAGGAAAAAGATAATAAAAATCAGAGCAGAAATAAATAACATAGAGATAAAAAAAACAAAACGCGAGTGTGCACACACACCACAATACAAAAGATTAATGACACCAAGAGCTATTTCTCTGAAAGGATAAACAAGATTGATGAACCTCTAGCCAGGCTCACCAAGGAACAAAGAGAGAGGACCCAAATAAACAAAATCAGAAATGAAAGAAATGAAGTAACAACTGATCCCACATATATACAAAGGATTGTAAAAAAAGAAAAAAAAAAGAAAAGAAAATACTATGAACAACTCTACTCCAACAAACTGGATAACCTCGATGAAATGGACACATTCCTAGAAAAATACAACCTTCCAAAACTCAATCAGGAAGAATAAAAATAAATAAATCTGACTAGGCCAATAACTACTGATGAAATTGAAACAGTAATAAAAAAAGCTTCCAGCAAACAAAAGTCTTGGACCAGATGGCTTCACAGGGGAGTTTTACCAAACATTCAAAGAAGAACTAAAAACAACCATTCTCAGACTATTCCAAAAAATTCAAGAAGAAGGCACAAATCCAAGTTCTTTCTATGAAGCCAGCATTACCCTAATCCCAAAACCAGATAAAGACAACACAATGAAAGAGAATTACAGGTCAATGTCCCTAATGAACATAGATGCTAAAATCCTCAAACAAAATTCTAGCAAACCAGATTCAGAATTACCTTAGAAAGATCATACACCATGACCAAGTGGGATTTATTCCAGGGATGCAAGGTTGGTACTGTATCCACAAATCAATAAACGTGATACATCACACAAACAAATTGAGAGACAAAAATCACATAATCATATCAATTGATGCAGAAAGGGCATTTGACAAAATCCAACACCCTTTCTTGATAAAAACTCGCAGCAAGCTGGGAATAGAAGGATCATACCTCAACATAATAAAAGCCTTATATGACAAACCAACAGCCAACATCATACTCAATGGGCAAAAACTAAAACCATTTCCCTAAGAACAGGAACAAGATAGGGATGCCCTCTTTCACCACTTCTGTTCAACATAGTATTGGAAGTGCTAGCCACAGTGATCAGATAAGAAAAATAAATAAATGATATCCAAATTGGAAAAGAAGAAGTGAAATTGTCATTATTCACAAATGACATGGTACTGTACATAAAAAACACTAAAGACTCCATCAAAAAAATTATTAGACTTAAAAAATGAATTCCACAATGTAGCAGGATACAAAACTAACACCAAGAAATCTATGGCATTTTTATACACCAATAGTGAATTTACAAAAAGAGAAATTTAAAAAAAATCCCTTTTATCATAATACCAAAAAAATATACCTAGGAATAAACTTAACTAATAAGGTATAAAAGACCTATTCTCAGAAAACTACAGGATGTTTAAAAAAGAGATAGAGGAAGACATAAACTGATGGAAGAACATACCATGTTCGTAGATTGGTAGAATCAACATCATTAAAATGTTCATACTACCCAAAACAATCTATAGATTCAATGTACTCCCCATTAAAATACCAATGGCATATTTTGCAGACCTAGAACGAACTCTCCAAAAATTCATCTGGAATAAAAAAAAATACCTCTAATAGCTGCAGCAATCCTGAGAAAGAAGAACAAAGTAGGAGGGATCTCAATACCAGACATCAAGTTGTATTATAAAGCCACTGTTCTCAAAACTGCCTGGTACTGGCACAAGAACAGACATATAGACCAATGGAATAGAATAGAGAACCCAGAATTTGACCCAAACCACTATGTTTAGTTAATATTTGACAAAGGACGCAAGAGTATATAATAGAGTCCAGACAGTCTTTAATAAATGGTGCTGAGAAAATTGGACAGATACAAGCAAAAGAATGAAACAATATCACCAATTTACATCATGCACAAATATAAACTCAAAATGGATAAAGGACTTAAGCATAAGACAGGAAACCATAAAAAATATTAGAGGAACACACAGGCAGCAAAATATCAGGTATATGCCAAAGCAATATCTTCATCGATACAACTACTAGGACAATGGAAACTAAAGAGAAAATAAACTAATGGGACTACATCAAAATAAAAAGCTTCTGCACAGCAAAAGAGACCATCCACAAAACAACAAGAAATCCCACTGAATGGGAGAACATATTTGCCAATGTTATCTCTGATAAGGGTTTAATCTCTAACATTCACTGGGAACTCATACAACTTAACAAAAGAAAGATATACAACCCAATCAAAAACAGGGCAATGGATCTAAATAGATACTTTTCAAAAAAGGACATATGGAAGACCAAGAAACATATGAAAACATGCTCAAAGTCACTAATTATCCATGACATGCCAATCAAAATGACCATCTCACACCTGTCAGAATGGCTATCATAGACAAATCAACAAATGACAAGTGCTGGCGAGGATGTGGAGAAAAGGGAACCCTCATGCACTGCTGGTCGGAATACAGACTGGTGCAGCCACTGTGGAGAACAGTATGGAGTTTCCTCCAAAAACTAAAAATGGAACTCCCATTTGACCCAGTAATCCCACTTCTAGGAATATATCCCAAGAAACTAGAAATACCAATCAGAAAGGATATATGCACCCCTATGTTCATAGCAGCACAATTTACAATAGTTACGATTTGGAAACAGCCTAAGTGCCCAACAACAGATGAGTGGATTAAAAACTGTGGCACATCTACACAATGGAATACTAAGCTGCTGTAAAAAGGAAGGAACTCCTACCATTTTCAGTAGCATGGATGGAGCTGGAGAGGATTATGCTAATCGAAATAAGTCAGTCAGAGAAAGATAAATATCACATGATCTCACTCATTTGTGGATTATAATGAACAACATAAACTGATGAATAGAAACAGATCCAGAAACAGAGAGGCATCAATCAGATGCTCAAGCCTCAGAGGGAAGGTAGGGGAGGGTGGGGATAAGGAGGGGAGAACAACCAAAGGACTTGTATGCATGCTTATAAGCCTATCCAATGGATACAGATACCAGGGGGGTGAGGGCATGGACGGGAGTAGAATTGGGGAGCAGAGAATGGGGGGATAAAGACACATATGTAATACCTTAATTAATAAATAAAAATTTTAAAAATCATGAGCAATATTATTTAAATTAATTCTGAAAAAAGAATAATGTGTACATAATTCATCTACCAAATGTTAAAGCAAATTATAAATGTACAATAATAAAAATATAATAGGGTGTCATATCACCATAAATGAGAATAGAATGTAAAAATACATGAACAAAACCTAATACACATAGGAATTTAATAAGAGCAAAACTGTATTTAAAGTTTTTTTTTTCTATCTTCACCACACTAGTCATTTCCACTGGCTGTGCTTCAGTTGTTTTTTTTAAACAGACAAACAACTTTATACCTCACTCCCTCATTGATACTTAGAATTTAATGCCATAATAACCTAGAATAAAATGTTCACAGTACCTTTTATCTAATAAATGGGCTTTATAAAAATCACCCTTGTTTTCAGCTTTAAAGATATGCAGTATTGGAGATTAGAAGTTTTAATATTGTTAAGATGTCAATACTACTAAAAGTGAAATATAGGTCTGACTCAATCAAAATTGTATCAAAATCCAAGCAAATTTTTTGTTAAATAGAATACTTCCTCCTAAAATTTATATGGAATCTCAAAGGACCCTGAGCAGCCAAAGCAATCTTGAAAAGGGAGAACAAAGTAGTATGTCTCACACTTCCTGATTTAAAAACTTACTTTAAGCCTACAGCAATTAAAACATTGTGCTCCTAGCATAAAGACAGATATACTGTTTAGACCAATGGGATAGACTAAAGAGCCCAGAAATAAACCCTTGCACATATAGTCAAATGATTTTTGACAAGGATCCTAAGACCATTTTCACTGGAAAAGAATACTCTTCAACAAATGGTGTAGTGATAACTGAAAAGACACACACAAAAAAGTTAAAGTTGGGCCCTTATCTTATACTAGGGGCCTGATGCACAAAATTCATGCAAGGGGTGTGGCCCAGCCATGGCAGCTGCCTCAGCCCTCGCTGCCCAGCTTCGTCCAGAAGGACATCTGGAAGGTCGTTTGGCTGTCTGGTCTAATTAGCATATTATGCTTTTATTATTATAGATCATATAAAAAATGAACTCAAAATGTATCAAAAACCTAAATGTTAAGATTTAAACTTATAAAACCTTTAGAAGAAAACATAGAAGGAAGACTTTATGTCAATGGATTTGGCAATGATTTTGAAAGCAAAGGCAATAAAAGAAAAAGTACACAAATGGAAGATCATAAAAAGCATGCACTGATGGACATAATCAACAGTGAAAAGGTTATACATAGATGGGAGAAGTATTTGCAAATCGTACATCTCATATGGAGTTAACTTAAAAACAAAGGAAGAAAATTCTGACATGTGCCAAATCAGGGATAAATCTTGAAGATGTTACGCTAATAAGCCAGTCACAAAAACACAGATTCTTTGATTCCACTTAATATGAGTCGCTTGTTATAGTCAAATTCATAAAGATAGCAAGTAGAATGGTGGTTCTAGGTACTGAGCTAGGTGAAAATAGAGACTTACTCTTCAACAGGTACAGAATTTCAGTTTTGCAAGTTGAAAAAGACTTCTGAACATGAATGATAGTGGTAGTTGTACAACAATGTGAATACATTAATGTCACTGAACTATCCACTTAAAAATGATTATGATGGTAAATTTTATGTGTATTGTACCACTATTAATTAGTTGTATACATGCACAAATGAAGCTATGTTGGGATGATACCTATGAAAAGAAAGACCAGAGATTTGATTTTTAATTCTCTATGCTTTCTGATCCTGGGGTAATAACAATAGTTTCATTTCATGGGAACCTCCTTTTTTTTTTCCCCTTTAGCAGAATACCAGCCAATATTGTGACCTTTCCCACTGCCAGAAATCTTGGCACTAGCTGACTCTTTCATTCCTTCCTTGTTTTCTAAGAAGTTGGTGCTCTCAGAGGGCTTCTTAAACAAAACACCATCCTTCCTCTTAGGTGGCTTACTTTCCACTGAGGGTATATAAACAAGAGAAGGAGCGATCATAATACAATGTGGTGGTGTCGCTTTCTGGAAAATGCACTTGAAGGCCCGATGGTGTTTAATTCCAGAGAGTTTCTATTGCACGTAGCATATCCAAATAACTAAGAAAGTGCTGTTACAAGCAGCATAAAACCTGGACATTTTAAGTTGACAAGATACATACTATATATTCTAAATAATTCTATAGACATGTGGTTAGAGTAGAGAAGACATAATTAGCATGTAGAAGACTCTTGTGGTTTATACAGAAAAAGAATTCAAGCTATTGGGACCACAAGTATGGACAAGAGCTATCTGATCCACAGGTATTTGAAGGATCGAGAGTGAAAGATAGTGTTATAGAATTCAATTTACTGCAGAGAATTTACTACTATATATTTTTTAATGGCCAAGAAACAAATTCATGCCACTTATGAGGTCATTATGTAATCTGAGATGAAAAATTAACAGATGAACTCAAGGCAACTAACTCCAAAACTTCCCATAAGATTGATTGAAAAATTCGCTATAAGAGCAGATGTTCCAACTGGAAAAGTTTCTTTCACAGCTTGGTCTCTGGGTTTTATAACTGTCAACCAATTTGAGGAAAAATATTACAATGTGTTTGAGCAAATGAGACTCCATTACAGACTTTTTTCAGTTAATTCCTAAAAGGTGTTTAAAAATATTAAAGAAAGTTATATTTACCTTTTCACCAAGATTATTATGGATTCCTTTAAATGTTCTATCATATTTTTCTATTAGAAAGAAAAAAATGCATTGGGCATAGTTATATCAGGGAAAAGTTACAAATCTTTCCTTTCTACTAATCCCAAATTCACCATTTGTAAAAATAAGACATTCTTAAATTTTTAACATCAATAAACTTTAACACCTTGCAGTTCCATTTAATGTGATGATGTAATTCAAGTCTTAATTTTGAGTACATAATAAACTCCTCTTGGATTTTCACATTTAATGATTTTGAAACATTTTAACAAACAAAAATGTGTCATTTTAGTAGACTTTGGGGGGGCATTAAGACTAATGAGTCCCCTAAACTCATCTGAATTAATTTGAGGGGAAAAACAGGTGTATGAAACTTCATAAAGGTTTTCACTAGAATTTTCTATTTGTTTTTTGGTAAACATAGACATTTCTCCCCTCGCCCCCGTCCTCAAACCTGCTTTTCCTGGGTCTTATATTTCAATGAATGAAATTGTCATCCAGCCAGTTCAGCTAAAAACCTCAAACTATGTTTTGATTTCGTTCACTCTTTACTCCACCCACATTTACTTAGTTTTTCCTCATACTCATTCTACTTTTACAGAACTTCTTGCTTGCCTTTTTATTTTCAATCTGAAAATCAACAGAATTACTGAAATAGCCTTTTAACTCAACTCCCAGTCTTTGGATTCTTACTTACACAATCCATTCCACACAATGCTGCCAGATTAATTGTCTGTCAGTACACAATGCTACTGCAGACCTTTAGCTCCTACAACTTCCTGCTGTCAGTTCAGTTTTTGGAGCGCATAATAATCTGAAGGACCTATTCATAATATAGCTCTAAAATAGAATTATTTTCCGCTCCTACCTTTTACATACAATAAGCTCCTAGATCCTTTAACTTTTTATATCCGTGATGTTTCCTTTATCTAGGGCTTACTTATATCAACCTCAATATGTCTAAATGGATTTGCCTCACCTGTAAGACTCAGCTCAGATTCTGAACCCTTCCCCAAAGCCTTCATCCTTTCCTATCTTATCATTCTCACAGTACCATACGTACATGTATCACCCACTTTGTATAATTTTCATCATGTATTTAATTTTTCATTTACACTTCAATCCCTTGATAGATTTCAAGCTCCTTTTGAACAGGATTTATAGGTGCTTCTTCTTGTTATATCCCCACACTTCAAATGTCCAATATTCACTGAATTATTTAATCTGGTTGTAATGTTGAAAGCATTGAGAATTCAGGTGTGAGATAATGTGAAGGAAGACAATTTACCCACCTGTGGATAATGTTATGCATTTGTAAGTCTAAAGAGGAGGATTGAGTTCAGTAATCCCAAAATTACTGTGAAAGTTGAAAGTATAACAGAATTTACTAAAAACTCTTTACATTATATCTTATGTGGTAATTGATTAATTTTTCAATATTAAGAATTCCATGTAGGGGGCACATTGCCTGTTGTCTGCCTCTGGTGATTTGACCTTGGCTTTTCCATAGGAAGCATCCACTACAAGAAACAGTAGAGACCATTACTGCACACTGCCCTCTGGTGAGCCACAAAGGTAATCTGGAGGGGAAAATTCAGGGTTGAGAATATAACTCACTCTTGATGCCCAGGGTGCCAGCTGGTGCCAAAGAATGATGTCACATTTTGAGATGTGATCACTTCTCTCAATTGTGCTCTCCTAAGTGTTCCAATTCTTTCCATGCAGGTCATCAAACGGCCATCAGCTGGTAAAACTTTCCTCTTCATTTAGCCAAAAATGGATACAGAATAGTTGTAATGAGTCTTACTAACCCAATCTTAAAAAATATATTACTTCCACCACGACATTTCCCTGCACTTTCAAATATCCCTTAAGCACTGCATGAAAACAATGGAAAAAATACTCTCTTCAGTTTGCAAGAAAAATAGACTCTTAGTAATTGACATGGTAAATGCTCCTACATCCACATTAATAAGTTCTATTTCATGTATAAAAATATAGAGCTTCCTCATTCTTAAAGAGAATGCCAAAAACAAAATAACCAACCTAATAACATCAGATGTACTGTTTGACTTGGAAGAATCACAAGTGTATCTAGCCTTTGACAATATTAAAAGTGCCATATTTCTGGGTGATGTTATTCATGTATCCACTGGCACCTGACCAAATACCATCCATTACTAAATCAATAATTTAAAGCTTTAGAATAGACATGGAACTGCTCAGAACTCATATTCAAGGAGGTATACAAATAACCCAGTGTCTAATGAGGCATTTATTGACTTCTGCAATCAATTCTATTTAACATTTGGGAATCTACATTTTGTAGAAGTGATACCCAGAATGAGTGATCTTAAAATAAATACAAATATTATTTATGAAGAAAAAAATGACTTGTAAAAACATGGAATAAGTGGCTTCTAGTTATTTAATGGAGTGCTAATGTAATCAAAATTTTGACTGATCTTGCTTCAGAAAGGTCTAACCTTTAAAAATATAAATGTAATTTTCCTTATTTCTTTATTATGTATTAAAAGTTTAAATTATACTAGAAATAAATTTTTTCTCTCAATATTTTATTTTTATGAGACTGTTTACATGCAAACTCAGTAAACTCTCTGTTACTTACTATTAATTTACTAGAAGCTCGGTACGCAAAATTCATTCATGGGGTTGGGGGAGTATCCTTTAGCCCAGCCTGCACCCTCTCCAATCTGGGACCCCTCTAGGGCAGCCTGACATCCCTCTCACAATTCAGGACTGCTGGCTCCCAACCACTCCCCTGCCTGCCTGATCGATGCCTAACTATTCCCCTGCTGGCCCAATTTCCCCTAACTTCCCTCCCCTGCCAGTCTGGTTGCCCCTAATTGTCCTCCCTTGCCAGCCTGGTTCCCCACAACTGCCTTCCCCTGCTGGCCCACTTACCCCCAACTGCCCTCTCCTGCCAGCCTGCTCACCACTAACTACCCTCCCCTGCAGGCCTAATTCCTCCCCCCCCCCACCCGCCCTCCCCTATAAGCCTGGTCCTTCCCAACTTTCCTCCCCTGGTGGCCATCTTGTGATGGCCATCTTGTGTCCACATGGAGGTGGCTATCTTTGACCACATGGCCATCTTGTGTGCTGGAGTGATGGTCAATTTGCATATACCTCTTTATTATATAGGATTTTACTTTCAAATAAGAAAGATTTATGTGGAAGGTTTAACATTGGTTTCTGTTGGGGGTCGTTATTTAAATGTGGGTAAGTGGATCCTGAATTCAGAGAGAAGTTTATATAAAATAACATATGTGGGCCTTTAACCTCCAAAATTCTGTTTCCAATATTTTAATTTGCAATTCCATTATGACATCTGATATTGAGCATCTTTTCATTAGCTTACTTATTAACCATTTTTACATTTTTGTTGGTAAGGTGTAAGTTAGGATTTTGGCCCACTTTTCTTGTTGTTCATTTTATTATTGTTGAGTTTTAAGAGTTTTTGTGTATTTTGGCTGAAAGTCATTTACTAGAAGAGTTTTTTTTGCAAATATTTTCTCTCAGACTCTGGTGTGCCTTCTCATTTTTTTGACATTGTCTTTCATAGGATAGAAGTTTTTAATTTTCATGAAGTGCAGATTCTCAATAATTTTTCATTGTGTGTTTGGTATTTTATCTAAAAATTCAAAACCCGAGGTCACTTATATTATCTTCTAGAAGTTTATAGTTTTGCATTTTATATTTAGGTCTGTGATCTATTTTTAGTTTTTTCATAGTGTGTGTGTGTGTGTGTATGTGTGTGTGTGTGTGTGTGAAATTGATTCAAGTTTTGCATGTGGATATCCAATTTTTCCAGCATAATTTGTTGAAAAGACTATCTTTGCTCCATTGTATTGCCTTTCATCCTGTCAAAGATCAATTGACTATATTGATGTGAGTCTTTATCTGGGCTCTCTATTCTGTTACATTGACCTATTTGTCTTTTTTTCCTTCCCTCCAACACTATACTGTCTTTTTATAGCTTTATAGTAAGACTTGACATTAGGTAGTACGTTAGTCCTCTGACTTGGTTCTTCTCTTTTAATGCAAAGTTGGTTATTCTGGGTCCTTTGCCTCTCCACAAAATAACTACCTGTGATTTGATTGGAATTGCATTGAGTCTACAGATCAAATTGGGAAGAACTGACATCTTGACAATATTGAATCTTTCTACCCCTGAGCATGTAATAGCTCTTCATGTACTTAGTTCTTATTTGATATCTTTTATCAGTTTCATAGTTTTCTTCATATAGGTCTTATACATATTTTATTAGACTTATGCCTAAATATTTCATATTTGGGGGTGTTAATGTAAATGGTAATGTACTTTTTAATCTCAGATTACATTTTTTCATTGCTAGTGTATAGGAAAGCAATTAGTTTTTTTTGTATATTGATCTTATATCTTATAACCTTGCTGTAATCGCTAATGATTCCGGGAATTTTTTTTTTTATTGATTCATCCAGATTTTCATAGACAATCATTTCATTTGCAAAGAAAGACAGTTTTGGTTCTTCTTTCCCAATCTGTATACCTTTATTTCCTTTTCTTGCCTTATTACATTAGCTAAAACTTCTAATATCATATTGTAAAGCAGTGGTGATATTTAAGCAGGAAAGTTTTGAGTCTCTCACCATTTAGTATAATGTTATTTGGGAAAGTGTTAAAGCATAGATTTTAAGGAAGTAAAACTGAAGATAGGTAAATGACTTAAGAATTTATTCAGAAAATTGAATTACCTGTATTGGCCATAAATATTAGGAGAAAGGAGAAAATATAGCTGAAATTATTTAGAAAGTCAAGTGAGCAGAATTTGGTAAACATGGACAATTAAAGAATAAGAAGTGTAAAGAGGTTTGGTCTAGTTGGGTGATTAGGTTTCACTATCAAGGAGACAGAATATAGATGAAAACCCAACTTGCGATAGAAATAATGTGTATCCTTTGAGATATGTTGATATGTTGAGTCAGAAGAAAATGTCTAGCAGGCAGTAAATACATGAATGTAAGGATGGGGAAAGTTGTCTGAATGGAGTACATAGATTCTAATGATACTATCTAGTCTGTCATTAATTTAAAATTGTATAAAAATGCAATATGAGGAATAAAAGAGTAATTTTAGAAATCTTTTGGGGGCCTAGTTTTTATATAGAGATAGGGTAAAAAGAAACAAGTTTTACCTAGCCAGCGTGGCTCAGTGGTTGAGTGTCAACCTATGAACCAGGAGGTCTTGGCTCTTTTCCTGGTAAGGATACATGCCCTGGTTGTGGGCTCAGTCCCCAGTAAGGAGCCTAAAGGAGGCAATCAATCAATGATTTTCTCTCCTCATTGATGTTTTTATCTTTCCCTCTCCCTTCCTCTCTGAAATTAAAAAAAAAAAATTTTTTTTAAAAGAAACACATTTTCTCACTTAGGAAATACTTAATGTTTGTTATATTAATGACATTGTTTTAGACATGAATACAAACATGAAACAATCCATCTTCACATAGGTTACAATATACTGAACAAAAGGAACAAGTAAATTATTACAATACTAAAGGCCCAGTGCATGATATTCATGCACTGAGAGGGGGTTCCCTCAGCCTGGCCTGCCCCCTCTCACAGTCTGGGAGCCCTCAGGGGAGGCGGCCCAGCAATCAAGGGAATGTGACACCCCCATCACACCCCTGCTGCTGCCACTGCCAGCAGTGCAAGCCTTGGTTGGCCCTGGTTACCTGAGCCTGGGGCAGGCTTGGGTGGCTGGACAGCTGTCATCTGAGGCTTGCCCACACCCCTGCTGGCTCTGGGTGGCTGGGAGCCAGAGGGGACTGGGGGACTCCGGAGCAGGTGTGGCAAGGTGCCACCATCTTCTGGCTCTAGGCATTGCCATCTTTGAGGGCATGGCAGTCAATTAGCATATTTCTTCTTTATTAGATAGGATGACTTAAGAATGGGTATAATAATGACATAAATAATTTGTAATCAGGCTTCAGAGAATGGACAACTATATATCTTGGAAATTTTCTAGTTCTGTAAAAAATGCCAACTGGAATCTTGTAGGGATTGCATTGAATCTATAGATGGCTTTTGGTAGTATTGACATTTTAACAATATTAGTTCTTCCAAACCATAAACACAGGATACCTTTCCATTTACTTGTGTGTTCTTTGTTTATCTTTTCAAAGAACCGATTCTTAGTTTGGTTAATCTTTTATATTGTTTTTATATTCTCTATTTTATTTATTTCTGTTGTAATCTTCATTATTTCCCTTCTTCTGCCAACTTTGGGCTCAGTTTGTCCTAACTTTTGATATCAACTCTCTTAGAAACTTTCAAATATCCTATATAGTATTATTAACTTTAGTCACTATGCTGTACTTGACATCCCCAATTTCTAATCCCCAGTTATTTTATATTGAACATTTATATCTTTTGAGTGTTTCATTATTCTTATCAGCAAGTGAGCTATCTCAGCAAGTGAGCCAAATCCCCTACCTCTCTGGGCAGTACCAAAAACCTGGGATACAACCTCAGTTCTTTCTGAGAGCATTGCTGCCTGCATGCCTTTCAAATCCTCTTTGCCAACTTCATGGCTACCACCTCAACTCAGGATTTTATAAGTTCTCATTTTGTTATTTTATTAGTTTTATAATGGATTTCTCCATGTGTCCAGTCTTGGCTACCTCTCCTGTAACCAATAATTCATTTTCCACACTGCTGCTGAAGTAATTATTTTCCAACCTTAAGCAATCCATTAGTTTTCCATTACTTTCAGGATAGAGTTCAAACTTCTAAGCAGTTTATAAAAC
The DNA here is from genome assembly GCA_963924515.1 of Vespertilio murinus. Lineage (NCBI taxonomy): Eukaryota > Metazoa > Chordata > Mammalia > Chiroptera > Vespertilionidae > Vespertilio > Vespertilio murinus. The sequence continues at coordinate 162,907,656 of OZ004707.1, read as the reverse complement.
TCTCTATCATATACATTTCCTTTTTCACCCACCACATTCCCACACACCATCACCTTGCTTCTAACATACTTACTTATACACTACTCTTACTTTTATATCTATAGACAAGGAAATTAATACAAACATATATGCTCCTTTTTCTGGGGCATACTTTTGTCCCTTTTTAGCGTGGCGAGTTCCTACTGATTCTTCAAGACTCATCTTGAGCTTTACATTTGATGAGAAGTATTTCCTGTTTAACATGATTAAGTATTTTTACTCCATATTTTAAGAATAATCTTGATTTTGCTTCTTATTGCCATCCTAATATTTCATTTGATTGCATATATCTTTCTCAAAACTTGATCCTCTTCAGGGTAGGAAATATGTTTTTCATCTTAGAAGGTTACAACCTTCTAGCACAATAGACCTGCAGATACAAACACAAAAAGGTAAATAATAAGACAAGATGGCTATGGACACACCCTGAAAAGTAATACAGCCATAAATTCTAGAAGAAATAAGAAGAGCCACTGTGAAGAAATCAGGACCCATATTCATCTTTAGTGAGAATGTAAAATTGCTTAGTCACTTTGAAAATAGTCTGGCAGTTTCTCAAAAGGTTAAATGTAGAGATACCATATGACTCAGCAATTCCACTCTTAAGTATATATCTGAGAGAAATTAAAGCATATGTTAACACAAAACTTTGATATTAACATCTGTGGAAGTATTATTCATAAAGACCCAAAGCACAAACAAATAAAATGCCCATCAATTGATGAATGTATAAATTAACTTTGAAAACATGATGCAAAGTGAAAGAAGCTAGTTATAAAAGAATACATCTAAATACATAAAAAGCTAAGTGACTGACTGTCCATGTGTTCAACTAACGACTGGCCGGTATATATGACATGCACTGGCAATTTAAAAATAAATGTTAACTCGTGCATGTGCAATACATATAAAGCTCTTGCTGGTGCCAATTGCACACAGGTGTTTTGATATGTCATTGTCCATCGCGAATTTGGTTGTTTTGTTGCATTTGTTGGGAAAGTTCTTCTCAGAGTGGATTTTCCACAATGTCTCAGTGTTGTGCCACATGGTATGTGTTTGGCTATAGTACAAACGAGTTTAAAGTACTCTTCTGTAGTGTTTGGGGATGTTTCAGACAGTTGTCTCTTAAAACAAATATGAGATTAGAGGATTCTGCTTATAGTGAATGGTTAGTAAAACTTGAAGATGGCAAACTTGATAGCAGTTTTCATTGAGGAATGGATATTATTGAAATCCCCCGTGAAATGATTTGTAACAGATATATTATTGAAGTTACCTTTGGAAATAGTATATCTATAGATAATATTAAAATATATCTAAACGTGTGATTCTTTGTCCTAAAAATAAGGACGTTCATAAATTAAGTGAAGAAATTTTGGATATATTCAATGGAGATGTTCACACCTATTTGAGTGATGATTCCATGGATTCAATGGATGATGTCGAAAAGGAAAATGTTCCCATTGAATTTCTTAATAGTATTACTCCTTCAGGAATGCCATGTCATAAATTAAAATTGAAAGTAGGTGCAATCATCATGCTACTGAGAAATTTTAATAGTAAATGGGCTGTTTGTAATGGTACTAGATTTATTATTAAATGATTGCAACCTAACATAGTCAAAGCTGAAGTATTTACAGGATCTGCGGAAGGAGAGGTTGTTCTGATTCCAAGAATTGATTTATCCCCATCTGACACTGGCCTCCCATTTAACTTAATTTGATGACAGTTTCCCGTGATGCCAGCATTTGCAATGACTATTAGGACAAACTGAGTAGGAATATTTCTACCTGAACCTGTTTTTGGACATGGTCAGTTATATGTTGCTTTCTCTTGAGTTCCAAGAGTGTGTGACATTAAAGTTGTAAATATATCATCACAGGCACTCTGAAAGTGTTTTTACTCTTAATGTGGTATACAGGAAGATATTAGAATAAGTTTAATCAATTTATCAGTCATTGTGTTTTATTAATGTTTTTATATCATGTTTTTGTCCTTTTAATGCCATGTTTTTGTTGTTTTTATATCATGTCTTTGTTGTTATATCATGTTATTTGTTATCTATTAATCAATTTATATATTACTTTCATATACATTTTACTAATTTTCTTTAATCTCTAACACTTCCATTATAGAGAAAGGGCAGATAACAATATTAAAATATTTCTTCTAATTAATTTCCTTTCAACCCGGGTCACTAGTATTATATAATTCCCTTCACATGAAATATCCAGAATAGGAAACCCTACCTTGATTTAAAGTGGATTATTGGTTGCCTAGAGGATGGGAGGAATGGGGTGACTGACAAAGTATATAAAGTTTCTTTTTGGAGTGATAAAAATATTCTAAAATTGATTGTTGTGATAGTTGCATGACTATGTGACTATATTAAAACAATTGAATTGTAAATTCAATAAAAAAAGGCACAGATTATTGTGGGGAAGGGAGGAGGACCTCATAGAGTTGGCAGAATTTGAATGCACTGATAAGCAAGTGATGAGAAAAGCAGAGTCAGTGTGTTATAGTGAATAAACAAATCTCTCAGGCTGACTTGGGTTTGAATTATGCTTGTCATTTGATCACATTGCTCTTCCTTATGTTTGTATCCTCGTCTAAAATAGTGAATATATTTATATACTTATTTTTGAGGATTATGGTGGTGACAAATTAGATAATAGATTTATGTGCTAATGCCAGGCTCATAGCAAATGCTTGGCAAATATTATCTTCCATTATTATAATAAATCTGTTTAATAATAATTAATATTGGGTTAGGTGGGACAAAATAAACATGTAGATATATTAGTGGAAATACCCAGAAACTTATCTGAAATTTCCAGTAGAAAGATATAGGAGACACATAATAATGTACTTAATTTAAAAAGCATTTATTGTATACCTTTCTTTTAACTACCAGACACTGCGCTAGACTGCTGGATATACAAAGACAAGTGAGAAATAGATTGCTGGATATAGAAATGAGAAGTGGTCTTTGACTTGGTGGTCTAGTAGTCGGGTAAACATATGTGTAAGAAAGCATAATACCATATTTCCTGTAATAGAAATCTGTTTGCTATGTACACAAAATAGGTGGGAAGGAAAAGGGGTACAGAAGAGGTGACATTTATGTTCAACATTGAAACTGCTCATTAACCACTTGAGCCTGCATTTACTGGAGGATTATAGAATTTCTTTTTGACATTTGTCCGTACATAGCAGAGATTATTACTGGTTTGAGCCAGATTTATTCCTTGTAAAGATGAGAAAATACTGTTCCCAAAATTGTTAAAGAATGCCTGGTATTCAATTAATGTGAATATTCCAGAGACTTATATTCAAAGTTCCCAGGTTACTTGTCTTTCTTTCTCAATAGACTTTAAACTCCAGGAAGCAGAGATCTTGAGTGGGTCCTCTTCCCTCTGGGATTGCCACAATCTGGCTCAGTGCTGGCATATAGTATGTGCTCAATAAAATATGGTTCAGGGATGTTCTCCAGATCCCTCCGTTGTCAAAATGGAAGAATCTTTCACACGTGGCTTGCTGGTTGACTGTTTCTAACAGCTGACAATCTGAAATAGACCATAAATCTATATAACCATGCTTTCTTTTAAATAAAAGTGTTATCAGTTATGTCATTCTCTTTCTCCTGGAGAAACTATTTGCCTGGAGGTTTAGGAAAAAAGAGTGTAGCTTAGCAGCTGAAAATAAATAATCTCTGAAACAGAGATGTATAAATTGCTGTGTTCTGGAATTGAGGACAAGAAGTAATTGTAGAGCAGATTGCTTTGAAGTCACATAGTATTGCCCTGAAGAGTCTCCTGGCTTAGTGCATCCCGTAGGTCCGTGGTTGGCAAACTGCGGCTTGCAAGCCACATGTGGCTCTTTGGCCCCTTGAGTGTGGCTCTTCCACATAATACCACGGCCTGGGTGAGTCTATTTTGAAGAGGTGGCGCTAGAAGAAGTTTAAGTTTAAAAATTTTGGCTCTCAAATGAAATGTCAATCTTTGTACTGTTGATATTTGGCTCTGTTGCCTAATGAGTTTGCAGACCACTGCCCTAGGTTGAGAGTTCTGATATTCAAAGATGAGATGGCGCATCTGTCTAGTCAATTATTTCTTGAGCACTTAACTGCATGTCACGCACTTAGCTCAGTTGCCATTTTTATTGACCTCTGCTTGCTGGTGGCGAAAAGATTAGGCCTAACTCTTCTCAAGAACGATCCCATATGGGCACGTCTATTGGGAATGATTTTATTTGCATGATTTAGGCATAAAAACAGGGCCTTCCCCTTAGGCAGTAGCTACCAGGAAGCAGCTCCCGAATCACCCCCTTTTAGACAGCAACCCGCTGCGGACCACAGGCCAGGAGCACCTGTACTGACAGCATGGTACCCTCTGCTCAGCCTCAGCCTGGGCCACGTGACTTTCAGGCTTGCGTTGAGTGACGCGCGCCGCGTTGGGCGGGCCTTGGAGGAAATCAACTTCCGGGGGCAGAGGTGTTCCAAGCCGGGCGGCGCGTGGGCTGCCCCAACGTGTGTGGCCGGGGGCCGAGGTCGCACCTGCGGGTCCGGGGTCGTACCCCGGGTGTGCACGTGCGAGTCCGGTGCTGGGGGGCGGCTGGCTCACCTCACGGCTTGCCTGAGCGGCTCGGCGGCGGCGGCGGCGAGCGGGCGCGGGAGCAGGTAAACGGACACTCGCCTTCGGGGCCTGGGTCTGGGAACCCGGGCCGTGCCAGGCGGCGGTGCCCCCGGCGGCGGCCCGGGCGAGGGCAGGGAACGCCCCTCCAGGCCGGGGGCAGGCCGGGTTTCCGCCCCCGCCCGCCCCGGCCTCGCCCCCCGAGGTTGAGGTTGGGGTGACAGGGGGGCGTGGCCTGTTCGGGCTGGAAGCCGGCCTGGCCCCCCTCCCGGCCCAGGGGGCGCCCACCTGCACCTGCTGTCGCCGCCGGCAGGTCCCGGCCTCTGCTGCCCGCTCCGGAGTCCGGGGCTCTCCGACCGTCTGCGCGCCGGTGCACGTGATCGCCGTGTCACGGGAACGCCCCTCGCACAGGGCTTCATCCTCCCCGAGCTCCCACCCATCGCTCCCGGTGGGTGCATGTTTCCCCTGCTGCTCTGCCAAGTTCGTGGGGCCAGAGGTCCACCCTGCCCCTGGGGCCACGTGGTGCGGTACCAGTGGCCCTTGGGGGTGAAGGCAGGAGGCAGGCAGTTTCCCGGGGGTGGCGAGGCAGCCTTCGTTCCCATGAGCAAGCCTCCCCTCTCCCCATAATAGAGATGTTTTTTCCGCCTGCCCCTGGTTTTGCACTGCGGAGGGAAACTTTGGCCACGAAATCTATGTTGGGCTTCACTTTGAAGGAGTGGCAACTCTATGAAAAGCTCACTGCGTGTGTGTGTGTGTGTGTTTGGTAGGATGATGATGTTGCCGCTGCTGCTTGCTGCTGCTCTCCCTCGCTCCCTGATGAGCTTTGGGGCAGAGCCTGATCTGGAGGGTAGAGCTGCTGGCTGCAGCAGTGGGTGACTCAGCGGCCGACCCCTTAAGAATTCTGACTCTTTTACTCCCCTCCCTGTCTGAACGGGGCAGGTGTTGTGTATGCCACCTTCCTCTTGGAATATCAGGGAGGGAGTTGGATGATGGCTTTTGGAAACCGTTGGCATGTTCCGTGATGGAGTGATTGGGGCGGGCTGACATTTTTTACCTTGTCACCGGGATGGTGCTAACGTTTCACCCCACAATTTAAGGCCAAATGCTCAGAATAGGTCGTTCGCTGGGGTGGCAGGGACTGACAGTCAGTTGTCTTTGTTCCGTGCCGTATCTTTGTTCTGTGCTCTATGCTCCTGAACATGCCATTTGCCCTCTGCTACAATGTCTGTTGCATGGAGGGTGAGGGTTAGGGCTTTACTGCGCCTGTTGGGCACATGGGAGATTGCTGGGGTGAAGGAGGGAGGGGGCTGTGATGTCAGGGAGAGTGTACCTGTGTGGCTTAGCCAGTAAATTGTGTGGCAGAAAACTATCCTGATTTATAAAGTTTGGAATCCTCCAGGCGGGCTAGGAGGCAGTTCTGTGGGCAGGGATATCTTGTTATGAACTGGTTATTTAGCAGTGGTCTAAGCCAAATGGAATTAACCATAAAGAAAACAAGTGATGAAAGTTACAACTTTTCTCTTCACATTTATTAAATAGAAAAATGTATCTCATTGGAGTGTTCAGCTTAAAATCTGAGAGTTTTTTGTTTTCTTTAATCATTTGAATATACTTAATGCCAGGCAAAAAGAGAGTGCTGAGAGTCATTAACAGAGGGGATGGCATCTTTGTTTGGCAGGGAGGGACAGTAAAAGAAGAAGAAAGCTGATTACAAGTTTATTTAGCTGGTTGAAGCTTAAATGGACAAATAGGAATTTGCCTAACATATATTTTATTTTGTACCTCTAACTGTAGATGTAACATTTGTAAAGTATAGATATATAGGATTGTTATGAATAAAAAAAAGCTATTTGAAGGTTTATTGTCTTTCTCTTGATAGTAGAGGTTGGGGTGGGAGTGCATTGGGGTGGACAAGACCTTTGCTATTACTAGCTTGGGAGGAGAGTGTTTAGGTAAGTTGTTTCCAAAACATAGCTCAGAATATAGCTCATAATCACAATGCTCAACCTGTTCCTTGTGACTTTTGGCTTCTTGAAAGCTCATCAAATTTTGTCATTTTGCTGTCCCAAATGAGAACTTTAAAAAGGCACCTCGCTTTACATTAACTCTTTGTATAAATATATTTTCCCCCCCATTCAAATTAACATTAAATCTTTATGCGTAACTCTGATAATATTTTTTAATTGATTCTTTGAAATGTGGGTTTTCTGTTAGTGTATGAAATTTTCTTTAGGTTTTTAAAGATTGCCTCCTTGTTTCATTTGATGTTCTTGGAATTTGCCTCAAGGGCAATTTATTGTGATAGATTTTGGAGAAAAATGTGATAGTCAATATCATTGACTTTTTTTGGCATCATGTTAGACTCCTAGAATTTCACAGAGTTCCTTAGATTTTTATATAGTTTATTTTACAGCTTTAGAGTCTGGAGAAATTAAGGGAATTTTTTACATTTTAAGCAAAATTTTCTTGTTAAGCAAATTAATGTATCAGTATGAGACAATATCAGTTATTACTAAAACATTTACCCAGGTTTATGCCCTTTTATATTTGCAATTTTAAGTTAGGGGAGATCGTTCTTGACTTAGACCTTCTTCCTTTCCTGTCCTATTCCTAATAAATGTACAAAGATCCTCGTTGGCTATATGCCATAGAATCTTACTTAAAGAGTTATGGATACATTTACTGTCACTAGCAGAGGACACAACAGTTGTTTTTTTTTTTAACTTTTGAAATGAGAAGAATTTTTTAAATTACAGGTTTAGTTGATGAAGATTAGTGATAGTGTTAGCTTTTTTAAAATGTAACACGCTATAATCCTAGTTAGACTGTTTTCCTTAGACAGGTATGCCCACTTTAGTATTTACATAGTACAGTCCAACACATAATAAAGTAGACTGACTATATGAATGAAATAACTACTCTCTTATAAAGGGTGAAATCACTTTTTTCTGCTATTCAGAGAAGATTGACTCCCCCCCCCCCACCCCTTTGCCAGCCTTACAAACATAGACCATGTGCATCTCTTACCAAAAGTAGGCCTAGATAATGGAGAGGCCAACCAAATTGCCTTTTATGTTGTGTCCAATCTTGTGGTAAAAGAAGATCTTCATGATTATTTCAAGATGCTTTGGTTTTTATGAAAATTCAGAACTTTAAAAAAAAATATATCTTATTAATTTTTTCTACAGAGAGGAAGGGAGAGGGATGGAGAGCTAGAAACCTCGATGAGAGAGAAACATCGACCACCTGCCTCCTGCACACCCCCCAGAGGGGATGTGCCCTCAACCAAGGTACATGCCCTTGACCGGAATCGAACCTGGCACCTTTCAGTCTGTAGACCAACACTCTATCTATTGAGCAAAACCGGTTTTGGCAAGAATTCAGAACTTTTACAATTGAACTAAAGATAGGGCTGCAGTATTATGCAAGACCCATTAATCTATGAATATGTTTTGGTGATAGAAAGGGGCTTACCTGAATATTACTAAAAAATTACACATTTAGACATCAATAAAAGATTGTGATTACAGATGAGATTAAATTTCATCATTTAAATTAAATTATGAATTTAGTAAAGATAACATAAAGAATTTATACCTGTTAGTTATAGTTTGTCTAAATTGGGTATGAAAAATGAAAAATAATCCTGCAAAAGCTGAATGGCATGAAATAGGCCACCCTGAATCAGAAGACAAGTTGAAGTGAATACTTGTGTTCTGCTGAATGGGAAAACTATTTAATAACTGTGTTTCATGAGTCATTAGATATTTTAAGTTTCTTCTTTTGTCTGTTATGAGAAGAGATATTTTATTAATTTATTTTTAGGAACAGCTTTGCTTAAAGTGAATGGTTTTTTGAGTGTCACTTGCTTATTTAGTGTATGTGATTTGTTTCAGTTACCATGTTAAGAATAGTTGTATAGTACCTTTGGTTGCAAGAACCTTTTTTTTAGAGACTTTATTTTCATTGGCATACTCAGTTGATTTTCTGTATATCCAAAGTTGGGTGTTATTGATCTTGCTTCTTTCGTTATCAATAGGAGAAAAAAATAATGCCAAAAGATTATTATTCTCAGTGTCACAGTAATTAACATAAAAGGTGACTCCTATATGATTGATGAGAAGTGTTGTGACCACTCAGAGTCTGCTCAGATTGCAAAATGTTGTTTTATTGTATAATCCCATTATATATAAGTAGAAAATCTTTTGAACAAAGTGAAATAATATATAAGTGAAAATTTTGGATGGTTATTTTTTTCTCTCACATAGAAATGCCATGGATATTATCATAGTTACTTTCATCTGAGCAAAATAATTAAGCACATTGTTCAGAGTGGTGAATTGGGAATCATGACTGGATCTGATTCTTTATTAGCATATATTTTGTTTCTCACTTTAAAAATCGTACCGGAGTACATTTGTTGAAGTTGTGTGTATGTATATACTCCGGGAAGTACATATTGGGAAGTAAACTTTGGGAAAGTTTTGGCAAATATTTCTTCAGATATTTTTGAAATATGCTTTTTATCCTCTTCCCTCTCGCTTCTTCTGGGACTCCCATAATGCATATGGGAGGAACATGATTGGAAAATTTGTGACAAGGAAATCTGAGTAATAGGTATATGCAGGTAGACCTCTCTGAATGGGCAAAAAAGTGAAGATATTGGTGTTCTTTATGAATGCTCACCAAATTAAGAGGTCTTAATTCCAAAGGGAGTAATGCTTCCACAGGCTAACTGCATCAGAGTAATATTTTAATAATCAAGTAGAGAGGATGACTGGGTATCAGACAGCTTCTTTCCCCAGCCTTCCCTGTCAGTGCCCAGTAGGCTCATGAACAAAGTGGCCATGTTGTCAGGGATGGGGGTTACAGAGGCGCTCAGCAACGTGGACCTTAGCTCATCAGGACCTGCCTGGCTCTGCCCACTGCTGAGTGCCTGATCTGCCAGCAACAGTGACTAACAATAAATCCCTGAATAGCACCATTTCCTCAGGTGATCCATCAGCCAGCTACCTGGAGGCAGGTTGATTACATTGGACTGCTACCATCATGGAAGAGTTGCAGGTATTTGTTCTTACTGAAATAGACACATATTTTGGATGTGTATTTGCCTTCTCCACATGCAGTGCTTCTGCCAAAACTACCATCTGTGGGCTCACAGTATGCCATATCCACTGCGATCGTATTCCACACAGCTTTGCTTCTGATCAAGGAACTCTCTTCACAGCAAAAGAAATGAGCTGTGGGGTCATACTCATGGGATGTACCAATCTTATCATGTTTCCTACTATCCTGAAGCAGCTGGCTTGATAGAATGGTGGAATGGCCTTTTGAAGATTAAGTAACAGTGCCAGTGAGGTGTCAGCACCTTGCAGGACTGAGGCAAGGTTCTCCAGAGGTTGTATATGCTCTTAATTAGTATTGATTATATGGTGCTGTTTTCCTTATAGGCAGGATTCACAGGTCCAGGAATTAAGAGGTAGAAATGGAAACAGCACCATTCGCTATTACCCCTAGTGACACACTAGCAAAACTTTTGGTTCCTGTTTCCATGACCTATGCTTTGCTGGGCTAGACGTCTTAACTCCAAAGGGAGTAATACTTCCATTGGAGACACAACAATGATTCCGTTTGTTGGAAGTTAAGACAGCTGTCCAGTAATTTTGGACTTCTTATGCCTTTGAATCAACATGCAAAGAAGGGAGTTACTGTGTTGGCTGTGGTAACTGATCCTTACTACCAAGGGGATGTTGGGCTGCTCTTCCACAGTGGCCATAAGGAAGAGTTTGTCTGAAATATAAGAGATCCCATAGTGCATCTCTTAGTAATACCACACCCTTTGATTAAGGTCAGTGGACACCCGCAACACTATACAAGGAGATTACTGATAACCCAGATCCTTCAGGAATGAAGTTTGGGTCCCCTCACCAGGTAAAGAATCATGACCATTTGAAGTGGTTGCTGAAGACTAAAGGAATACAAAATGGGTACTGGGAGAAGGTAGCTATAAATAGCAGCTATAACCGTATTACTAGTTATAGAAATAAGGATTCTATTGTCACGAGTATTTTCTCATTTTGTTATAAATATATTTTTTTTGTTTGTGTGTACAAACATACAAATATATATGCATATATAATGTGTATATATGGCTATATACATATGTGAAATAATATTTTTTCTCTTTTTGCCCTTACCATGTAAAAATATTATAATTTTAAATATTATTAATTTTCCATCATAGTGTTACAGAATTTACCAGGCGACCAAAAAATACCCAGGAGTACAGGAAAACCCCACTTATTTCCAGACGTTTCACATGTACTGGCACCGTGACTCAGGGGAGTCTATTTCTCCCCAAACCTGAGCAAATAATATGTAGGACATTTTCCCTTTATACCTCTTTGGTTTCTTTGTCCCCCAAATATGGATCGTACTTCTGGACTTTTTGCAGGGTTTGCAAAAAGCCCCATGTGCTGGGATGGGGGCAGTGAGACCACATCTCAAGGCCTGGCCTGGTGCCAGCACTGATAACTCTGTCTGGGGGTTGTGTATTGTTCATGGTTTATGGCCTCTCTAAAATGGAAGTAGTACTTTAGGTAAACAGGTCTTACAGGACCCTATAATTAAAGGGACAATAACTAGACTATAGGCTAACAAGAATGTGCATTAGGTTAATGGCACAGATTCAGATTGTTAGCCCCCCAAAATGTCTCATTTCCCCCATCAATAGTATGTAAATTCTGGGATATCTAAGAGAAGAAGAAACATTCAAGGACTTTACCTCCTCTTCTGGAGAAGGGATTAGTAAATTTGCAGTTGTACACAGGATAGTTGTATCATGTTAAGCAGAATCATGATCTCCTAATTGTCCTCATTTGGAGATTAAGTATGGTTTAAGAGATGAGTATGGGTGCCCAGTTGATGAGGATTGAACTTGTGATGATTAACTTTATGTGTCAGCTTGATTGGGCCATGAAGTGCCATATATTGGATCAAACTGTATTCTGCTGAGTGTGTCTGTGAGGTTGTTTCCTGATCAGATTAAAGTTTAATTTAGTGAACTGAGTAAAACATTGCTCTCTCTAATGTGGTCCTCATCCAATCAATTGAAGACCTGAATAGAACAAAAAGCTGAGTAAGAGGGAACTTCTGCCTAATGGCCGGAGCCAGGGCATTGCTCTTCTGTAATTGGACTGGGCCTTACACCGTCAGCTTTCCCGGTTCTCAGCTCTCAGAGCAGCCTGACACCACAGCCTCTATTCTCCTTAGCTTCTAGCTTGCTCACTGCAGGTTTTAGGACTTCTCAGCCTTAAAATAGTATATGGTCATCTTAAATCGGTTTAATTCCTGGCAGTATCCTAAAGCCAACTTGATAAAGAAATTACTATAGAGTAGGGGTATACAAAATAAAATGCTTAAGATGCCGAGTCCTAGGATAAGTGGGATTTATAGTAAAAACTCTTAGAAACCAAGGCTAAGGCCACAGAATTAGATTAGTCATTGACACACTCAAACAGCAATCTGTATTACCAAGTATCTTGACATATAACAACAGTTTATAATGATTAAGGATAAATATGTTTTGTCTTAAATGTATTTGATAAGACTTAGGTACTGTATAGCTGTTGTTCTTTGACCTTTTATTTTTGACACAATCTCATTTTAGATTATGGAAAATCGTCATAATGTCCCCATTATCCCTGTTGAAAGCTAAGATGCTAATTAATATGAAAAATGAAATCCTATTTGCATAGACACCACTTAAATAAGGTACTGCTTAAATAAAAATGAGTGGAGAAACATGTGATAGTATAACTCAGTACTTAGTTTTTTAATTATTTTAAAAGTAAACTTTAAGAGTAATCATGAAGACTATAGGATTTCCCCTTTTATAAAACATTTGTAGGGAAAAAGAATGAATAGTTTCAGTATTTAAAGCTGGTTAATTACCGCACATTCTTTCCATTGTGATTGTGTAGCAATGCTGAGGTTTGGAATCATGGGAATCATTTCTGAGCCCCCCCCCCCCCCCAACTTCACCCCCCTTAACTCTCAAACTCTCAGCAGACTTTTTACTCTGTGTCTCTGATGTTGTATTATATAGCAATTCTTTTTTGGTTCTCAGGCCTAGAAAGTATAGAGTAATTTTCTAAACAGAGCAAAACCTCCGTCCTCTTATAATTCTGTTACTTTAACATGTTTTCAGTAATTAAAGGAAAATATATGTTGTGTCTCAAAAATAGCACAGAACTAAGTCATTCTAATCAAGAAATGTGTGCCATTGTGTGTGTGTGTGTAAGTTTCTATGTAATGAATTGTAGTGATTTTCAACTTTTTAGGAGAAGGTAACCGTAACAATTGAACAAAACACTACTAACTGGTTATAAATGTGGAGAAGATAGGGCATATGTTTGTGTGTGTATGAACTATAACATTCTTTTATATAGTTAAATATTCTTACCCATTCTTAAAATGGGTAAGAAAATGGACAGTTGGTAAGAGCAATACTATTATAACTACTGTCTATGTATGTAACTGAAACAAATTTATTAATGACTTCTGGTGTGTATGTATATGTTAAGAGAGAAAGTCTTTGTAAGGGATATAAATAGAATGCTACTTGAATTTTAAAAGATTCTTCGTTTTGGTTTTTCAGAATATTATAAAGCTAACATAAGCATTGGAACCTGCTGTAATGGTAGTGAAGGAACCAACACTTAGGAGAATTGAACTTTTGTTCATATCACTACGATTGCTTCAGGTTATCCAAGTGCATATACCTTTCTTTCATGATAAGAAAATTATGGCCTGGATTAAGTTCTTAATATATTACCAAGGAACATGCAAAAATGATCTAGATGGTAGTATTGTGATAGTGACAACAGAGATTTTAGCACAGAATAGGACACATAATTGAATATCTATATATAAAAGTCTAAGTGACTATTAGCACTGGTCGACCGGTGGCTATGACATGCACTGACCACCAGGGGGCCAATGCTCAATGCAGGAGCTTCCCCCCTGGTGGTTATTGTGCTCCTACAGTCAACTTCCCACTGCTGCCCAACCTCCTGCAGCCAACCAACCTCCCGGGGTCCCTCCCCCTAGCCCGCCTGCAGGCCCCAATCGGGACAGGGTGAGATGTCCCCAATCGTCCCCGATTGCCAGCCAGGCTAAGGGACCCAACCTGTGCATGCTTTCGTGCACTGGGCCCCTAGTATGTATATATAAACATACCCATTTGTCCATATGTATATGTTTCAAATTAAATTGCCTAGGAATATTGAAATCCTCAATTCATTGTATACTTTTAATATCTTAGTGCAGTAGTAGTTTGTGCATCAACCAAGTTTGTGCATTTTTGAATGTATGTAGCTCTCAAAAACTTTTAAAGAATATTTCTAAATAACGATTTTGAACTGACTTACATAATCATATTTATAGTCATAGGTATGCCTCTTGTAACTTTTTTCTTTATATTTGTGAAGTAGAAGACAGTACATCAATACAAAATAAGTATTTATTAATGAACTATTGTTCTGTGCAAAAAAAGAATAGCGCACTAGCTGATTTTGCTCAGTGGATAGAACACTGGCCTGCAGACTGAAGGGTTCCTGGTTGGGTTCCAGTCAAGGGCAATGCCTGGGTTGTGGGTTTAATCTCCAGTAGTGGTGTGTAGGAGGCAGCAGATCAATGATGTTTCTCATCATTGATGTTTTTGTCTCTTTTGCCCTCTCTCTTCTCTTAAATAAATTAAAAAAGAAAAAAAGAAAAAAAAAAGAAGGGCAGACTTTTCAGAATGGCTGGAAGAGACACAATATAAGGTGGAAATGTAAGTTTTGAGCCTGATTATTAAGGCACTGTAGGATCTTTAGGGATAGATTACCAATAGCATAGTGAGAAGTTAGGCATGGGCATGCTGAAGTCAATCCTGGACAGGCTGGGTTAAAGCCCTTTATGATTAAAACAATATGTAATTATTCTGTTCTGTAACAATCTGAAAAAATAAGGCTGTTGAGAAGGGGACAAAGGCATGACAGAAACTTTACAAGTAAGACAAATGTTTACTATGCAGAAAGATGATTATAATTTGGATGTGCTGCTAACTTCACCTAGTTTAGTTAGCCTAAACCCAATGGAGAGAGCTTTAAAGCTTGGTACAGCTATATCCCCTATTTCACTTGTCATCTAAGGCTATCTCCCCCCCCCCCCCCCCATTACTTCTGTCCCTCCTATTCCATGGTCCTTGGTTTTCTGATTTGGCGAATTTATGCTGTTCTCACTTCTTTCTTTTATGTTTGATCTTTTGGATGCCTTGTTTTGTGATTAGCTGCATTATACATCTTGAGGCACTTTACATACTGCATATCTTTTCCCTCTAATTCTCAGCCTCTCTCCCTTTTGATTTTGGTAGCAACTGTCGTTCTATCTAAGAGATAATCTTTCCTCTGGCCTTACTTTCAAACAATGCCCACCATCTGGACTGTTTGCCTTAATGTGCTTTCTATTCCCATCATTTTATAAGTAAAAGTGTATATTTTCGCTAATTATTTAATCAATTGTTGAAATAAGGAGACTTGGCACTAGTGACGAGTGTTGAGGTTGTTATACAAAACTCAAGCAGGCAGTTCCTTTCCGTTACTTAATTCTTCTCACAGTTCTTTTATGTGTAGGGTTAGATTGTTTATTTGAGATTTTATTTTTTTTAAATATAGATATTTTAAAATTTGTCTTTATTGTTTGAAAGAATTATAGATATTCCCTTCTCCCTTTTTCTCCATTGACCCCCTCTCAGGACTGCTTTCACTGTGTTCCATAGATTTTGTTGTGTGTTCATTTTCTTTTGTTTCCAGGTAATTATTTTATTTCCTCCTTGATCTCATTAATAACCCATTCATTGTTGAATAACATGCTTAGATTCCATGTGTTTGAATGTTTTTGAATTTTTTATTGTAGTTGATTTCTAGTTTCATGCCATTGTGGTTCAAGAAGATGTTTGATGTGATTTCAATCTTCTTGAATTTCTTAATACTTCTTTTATGTCCTAACATGTGGCCTATCTTTGAGGATGTTCTATGTGAATTTGAGAATGTATATTCTGCTACTTTGAGATGAAATATTCTGTAAATATCAATTAAATCCATCTGATGTAGTGTGTCGTTTAAAGTTGTTGTTTCCTTCTTGATTTCTTATCTGGAAGATCTATCCAGTGATGACATTGGGGTGTTTAAGTGCCCTACTATAGCTGTATTGCTGTCAATCTCTTCCTTAAAGTCCATCAAGAGTCTTTTTTTTTTTTTTTTAATATGCTTAGGTGCTCCCTATATTGGTACATATATGTTTACTAGGGTTATATTCTCTTTTCGATTAATCCCTTTAGTATTAAATAATAATCTCCTTTGTCTCTTACTGTGGCCTTTGTTTTAAAATCTATTTGTCAGATATAAGTATTATTACCCTGACTTTTTGTTGTTTCCATTTGCATGGAATATTTTTCTTGCATCCCTTCACTTTCAGCCTGTGTGTATCTTTTGTTCTGAGGTTGGTCTCTTGTAGACAGCATATATGTGGGCCATGTTTTCTTCTCCATTCAGGTACCCTATGTCTCTTGATTGGATAACTTAATCCATTTACATTTAAGGTTATCATTGATAAGCACTTATTTATTCTCATTTTCCTTTGTACCTATGTTCTCTCTTTTTTCTTATTCTTAAAACAGTCTTTTTAGCATTTCTTTGTTGTTTTTTTGTTGTTAATCCTTACCCAAGGATATTTTCCATTGATTTTTAGAGAGAATGAGAGGGAGGAAAGGAGGGAAAGAAAGGGGAAGAGAGGGAGGGAGGGAGAGAGAGAGAGAGAGAGAAAGAGAGAGAAAAGCATTGATGTGATAGAGAAACATTAGGTAGGTACTCTGATCATGGCTGGGGATTGAGCCTACAATGAAGTATGTGCTCTTGACTGTAATTGAACCCAGGATCCTCAGTCTGTGGGCTGAAGCTCTATCCACTGAGCCAATCTGGCTAGGGATTAGCATTTCTTGTAATGCTGGTTTGGTGGTAATTAACTCTTTAGCCTTTGTGTTTTTTGTTTTGCTTTTGCTTTTTTTTTCTTCTGTTCCTCAAAAGCTCTTTCATCTTCAATTTGAAATAAAAGCTTTGTTAGATAGTGCAGATTTGGTTTCAGGATCTTGCTTTTTACTACTTTGAGTACTTCATGCTTCTCCCTTTTGGCCTGAAGTATTTATGTTGAGAATCAACTGACAGCCTTATGGAAACTTTTTTGTAGGTAACTAACTGTCTCTCTCTTGATGCCTTTAAGATTTTGTCTTTAACATTTGCCTTTTAAATTATGATGTATCTTGCTATGGATCTCTCTGGATTCATCTTGATTGGGACTCTGTGCTTCCTGAACTTGTGTAACTTTTTCCTTTACCAGGTTAGGGAAGTTTTCTGTCATTATTTCTTCAAACAGGTCCTTGTTCATATTCTTCTCATCCTGGTACCCTTATGATGCGGATGTGGTTACATTTCATTTCCCAAAGTTCCCTTAACCTATCCTCATTCTCTTTAATTATTCTTTCTTATTACTGCTCTGATTGGGCATTTTTTTTTTACCTTGTCTTCAAACGCTGTTTTGACGCGTTGCTTCATCCAACCTACTATTTATTCCTTCCAGTGTATACTTGATGTTCTACATGGTATTGTTCATTTTCAACTGGTTCTAATTCATGAGATCTGTGTCCTTTTTCATGATACTGTAGTTCTCACTAAACTCTTTGTAACACTTACTATGTTATTTGAGCATCCTAGTAACCATTACATTAAACTTTATATCTGATAAATTGTTTGTTTCCATTTCATTTACCTCTTTTTCTAGATATTCCTTCTGTTTTTCATTTGGGCCTTATTTGTTTCCCAATTTTAGCTGTCTCTGTGTTTGTTTCTATGTATTATATAGAAATGTATGATTCCCAGTTTTCTTGGTGTGGTCTTATGTAGTAGGTGTTCTGTGGGACCTAGTGGTGTGATCTCCTTGATCTACTGAGCTTGATACTCGAGGAATATCTGTTGTGTGGGTTACATGGGTCTTCCTATTGTAATTGGGTCTTTATTGCTGTTGGCCCATTCATGAGTAGGATCAACCCCCAGGTTGGCTGACTTGAGGTGTAACCATTACCATATTTTGCAAGTCGTTGTACAGTTGCTGATGAAACAATACAAAACAAAACACAGCAAAATAAAAAGAAACAAAAAATCACCACCATGAACAAAACAACAACAACAATAGCAACAACAAAACAAATATGAAAATGAAAATGAAATAGAGAATAATAAAAGAATACAGGAAAAAAGAATATCACAGGAAAGAAGGAAAAAATAAAGACTAGAAAAAGAAAAACAGGAAAAAAAGAATAAGAAAAAAGAATATAGACTGAGAAAAGGAAAGAGATAAAGATATAAAAGAAAAATAGGAAACAAGTAATACAGGAAAAGAAAAAGATAAAGAAGAAAAAATGTGGAGTTCATAATGTTTAGTGCTGTTACAATTTCCTGTTTGTGAAGCTTGTTGGATTCTGCTCCAATGTTGTCTGAAGCTGGTCACTTGGGGTTGGTTTCAGGTCTTTTGGGGGTTTTGTGGTGCAAGTCAGATTCAGCTGCTTTCTTTGCCTGGCCTTTGGCAACCTATTGGAAGCTACAAGCAATCCAGTTTGTGGATGTCTCTGCTGGGCCTGGTTGTGTACGGGAAGGACCAGATATGTTGTATTTTCAATTACATTTACATCAAAATACTCAACAATTTTCGTGTGATTTATAAGGAGTTATTTAGAAGTATGTTAATTTTCAGTTTTTTGAAGGAATTTCCAGATTTCTTTCATTAATTATTAATATGCTTTTTCTTTGTTTAGAGAAGATACTTTGTGGTAAGTTTTTAAAACTTCATCAAGACTTGTTTAATGGCACAGAATATTGTCTATCTTTAAATGTTCTGTGTACACTTGAAAAAAAAAAAAGCCTAATCAGCAGCACCTGTTAGATAGTATTATTTTTAGAAATATTAATTAAACTAAGTTGGTTGTTATAAGTCTTCTATATATTTACTGACTTTATTTCTCCTTATTTTGTCACTTAGAGAGGAGTGCTGAAATTTGTAGGTATGGTTATAAATGCATATATATTTAGAATTGTTACATCGACTTGATATATTGATTTATCATTATGAAATTTCTTCTTCATCCTCAAAATATTGTTTGATCTGAAATCTAATTTTTATAATACTAATACAGTCATTTCAATTTTCTTTTGATCAGAGTTTGCATGGTATATATTTTTCAGCTCTTTATTTTTATGTTTTTTTTGTTTGTTTTCATAGTCAAAATTAATCCTTTTCATATCTTTGACATCTCTCATCATCATAGTTATTTTTTTCTTCTACATCCTTACTCATTCTAGTTATTTCTGCTTTTTAACTTGGTTGTTTAGATCATCTATATTTAATGTTCTTTTTAAGATGGATGAGTTTAAATATATCATTTTGCTATTTTTTTTTTTTACCTGGTGTTGGATTTGAGGTTTTTTTTTGTGTTTTTTCCTCCCTTTAAATTATTTCATTTTATGCCCACTGTTGGTTTCCCAAGGGTATATTTTTGCTAATTATTTAATAATTAATTGTTCTAGGGTTTGCTATATATTTTTTGAATTTATTAGCCTACTTTTAAGTAATATTATCCTATTTTCATATGTAGTGTAAGAACTTTACAGCATTGTATTTTCCTTTCCTCTTATCATTTGTGGTACTGCTATGATTTAGTTTACTTCTACATTTTCTATAAGGTTCACAGTGTTTGTTATTACTTTTGCTTTATGTAGTCAGTTATCTTTATAATTTTTATATTTATTTATATATTTACAATTTCTGGCACTCCTGATTCTTTTTATGCAGATCCAAATATCTTTCTGGTTTTATTTCTCTTCTTCTTGAAGAACTTACTTTAATATTTCCTTTAGTGTAGGTTGGCTGGCAAAGAATACAAGTTTTTGTTTGTCTGGAAAAATATATTTCTTTTTCAGGTTTAAAGGTATTTTCTCTGGGCAAAGAATTGTATGCTGCCATATTTTCTTGACCTTTCAGTTCTTTGAAGATACCTCCCTATTGTTTTCTGGCTTACATGGTTTTTGACAAGAAGCCTGTTTTTATTCTTATTTTATTTCTTTTGTATGTAATGTGTCCTTTTTTCTAACTTATTTAAACACTTTTTATCAGTTTCCAACAATAGCATATGATATGCATTGGTAACTTCCTTATGTTTATATTACTTGGCTATTTTTTAGATTTCTGGATCTCTGGGTTTACATTTTTCATGAAATTTAGACAATTTCCAATTACATTTCTTCAAACATTTTTCCACACCCCTCCTTTTATTTCCCTGGGCCTCCAATTACATCCATTTATTTTGAATAATTGCAATTTTTTTAACCTCATGCTTCCCCCCCCACCCTGCAGTGTTTAATCTACTGTTAACCTTATCCTGCTTATCTTGTGTATTAGTTTTATGTTTTTAAAGATTTTTTTCTGGAAGTTCCATTTAAATCTTTTTCATATCTTATATATCTCTCATTATTATAGTTATTTTTTCTACCTTCTTAAACATATGAAACCTATGATAGCTGTTTTCATATCCTTGTTTGTGAATTTCATAATCTCTTTCATTTCTATGTTTCTGTTTAATAATAGTCTTTTGATTATAGGTCATATTGTCCCGATTTTCTGTATGCCTTTTACAATTTGATTGGATTAACATATTTTTTATTTTTGCTTGTTGGTTTCTGAATTTTGTTGTATTATTTTAAATAGGGTTGCATTTGGTTTTGCTTCTCAGTTATGTTACTTGGAATCAGTTGGGTAATTTTGAGGAATATTTTTAAGATTTGTTGATGTGGGTCCAAAATATTCTTTTGTCATAGGTCTAATTTAGCCCCATTACTAAGGAGCTACCCTCCCAAGGATTCAGCTGAATGCTCTACAAGGGTTATCCATTCTGAATGATAGGTTCACAAACTATTACCAACTGTGTGTGAGCGCCAGGCATTATTTCTCTACTCATATTGTCTTTCTTTTCCTGGTCTTGTGTAGCTTTCTCTCATGTCTGTACATGTTAGTTCTCAGCCCAGACCTGAGCAAATCTTTCTATCTCTGGAATTCTTACTCAGTATAGCCTCTTTCTCAAATTCCTAGTGTTGCAAGCAATAGCTGCCTCTCAAACTTTTAACTCTCTCCCCTCTAATCAGTGCCAAGGCGAGTTTTGCTTGGGTTCTTCTACCATGTGCTGTGGCCTGTGAACTGACTCCAGGTTGTAAACTGGGCAGTTTTAATGCTTACCTTGTTTGTTCCTTCCTCTCAGGAATTATAATTCTGTGCTGCTTGTTGTCCAGTATCTGAAAACTATTGTTTCTTATATTTTGTTCAGGTTTTTATTTATATTATTGGGAGATTAAATCTGGTTTCTGTATCTCCATTTTGATTGGAAGTAGAATGCTATCTGAATACTGTAGTTTAAAGTTTCCTCCATCCTTTACCATACTTTTACTTTGAAGTAACCACAGTGCAGAAGATTATGGATGCTGTAGGAGTGTGGTAGGGAAGATATCTGTGATTAAATTACTGGTGATAATTAGGAAATGAACACTTCATTTTTTATTTACTCTTTTTATATTTTATTCTACTTTATACTTCATAAAGTATACATTTTAAGTTTCTTCCCTTGTCATTAAATCATTATATAAAATTTACACACTTGGAATATGCACTATATTTTATGGTAGTTTCCTATTTCTTATACACTTCACTTCCTGCTCTTAGTAAACCTTAGAAACTAGACATTTCCATTTCTGTATCCATAATAGATCATTGTACTCAGCAGCTATTAAAAAATATAGTTATATAACCAAAATATGAAGAATTTTGGTGTACAGATTTTATGCTGTTTAGTTAATTAGAGATACTCATTATAATTATACTGTTTCCTGTTCATTTTCTGAAACGAATTAATCTAATCTTTCTTCAGATCTTATTCTTTCTGACTAAGTGACAATCCCAAGGCTTTCCATCCTTGATATCATTATCCTTTTCATTGTTTTGAAACTATGTAACAGTGATTTTCACCTGATGTATCACAATAAATTTTAAAACTTGCGATACCTGACTAGTTAGGGGCACTGACCTCTTTTCCCTTAGATTGTAAAAACGACAACAGCCAACACAACAATAGAGATGAAAAGTTGAAAATTGTTGGTTTACAAGATAGCTACAGTTTCATTTGGATGGCTCTAATGCTTTGTTCTTTTTAGGATCCATGCATATGGTAACAAATATCACCAGTAACATCTTCTCTAAAGGACAAGGAATGTAGATATACTTACACAATTAAAATTCTTTCTCTTGGAAGCCCATCTATTTTTCCATTTTTTCTCTATTTCTTCTGGAAATTGTATGTATTCTTCAAGGTAATGCAAGCTTTGACAGGTTGAGCTATGCCAGCTTATCCAAGGGAAAAGTCAGCACTTTACATAGAGTCATAGTGGGAGGATAGGAGGAATTACCAATTTTTATGGTATTGTGTCAGGAAAATGAAAGCATGGTGAGGAGTATGTGTGCACATATATCTAAACATGTAGCTCTTACAGGCTACTGAGTTTTTATTATATTCTTTTTATATGTTTTAGAAATAATATAATATAGACCATAGCAAAAAATATATATATTTTCCCACTCATTTAAATTAATGGGTAGGTGTTTTATTTTATTTTTTTTTACTTTTATTTTTTGTGATACTAATGGTTAAGATAAATTTTTTGTTAATATGTATTACCTTTGTATTTTTTGCATTTTCCCCTAGGCAATGCTGTGTGCTAGACTGTATTTGACTCTTGTTTCATTTGGTTTGCTTTTTTGTAGCCTCTTTACTTTTTTAATTTACCTAGCCCAGCTTCTAGTGTTCCAGTGCGACTATATGCCACCCACCTCCTCCCTTTTCCTTTTGTCTATCTCTTGAGTAGTATTCCTTCCTATACATTTATTACTTCCTCTTTTATGGCTTACCTTGTGAAATAATACTTTTTCAGTAGGGTATTATTATATAATTTGATAGAGTATCTTTATATATTAACTAGAGGCTTGGTGTGGGGGGAGAAGGGTCCCCTCAGCCCGGCCTGCACCCTCTCAAATCCAGGACCCCTCGGAGGATGTCTGACTGCAGGTTTAGGGGCAATCAGACTGGTAGGGGAGAGCAGTTATGGGTGATTGGGCCTAAACAGGCAGTCAGACATCCCTCTCCCAATCCAGACCACTGGTTACTAACCTCTTGCCTGCCTGATTACCCCTAACCGACTCTGCCTGCTGGCCTGATTGCCCCCTAACTGCTCTCCTGTTGGCCTGATCACCCCCTAACTGCTCTCCTGCTAGCCTGATCGCCCCCTAACTGTCCTTCTGCTGGCCTGATCAACCCTAGTCACCCCTGCCTTGGCCTCTGCCACTGGCTTTGTCTGGAAAGACATCCGGAAGATGTCTAGTCTAATTAGCATATTATCCTTTTATTAGTATAGATGCTGCTGCTACTGATAGTGGGGAATTTTTGATTTTAAATAGATAATTCTAGGAGGTTTTAAATTATAAGTGTTTAATACTATAATGGTAAGTACTTTTAGTGAAATTTCTTTTGAGAGTTTTTAAGCTTTATTTAGAGGCTTACTGTGAGGAAAAGAAATCTCTTAAAACACATTAGTCTCAAAACTATAAGGTTCTCCTTGGAAAAATTATTTTTCTTGAAACTCAGGCAGTGAATGTATGTTTGCACTGTTTTCTTGGTAATTCCAAATCAGGTATTGTCCTGGATGTTCTGCTGGTCCCAGAAATAGAGCCTAAGCTGAATCTTTCACTTGGGGAGCGCTTAACTGCCCCACAGATCAGTGACCAGGATCGTTTCATTTTGTGCCCATGTGGTTTCTGCGGGTGGTTTGTTGTTTTAAAAACTGTTTCAAAGAAGTGCATTTTTTTCCTGGCAATCATTTGTATCCTGTGTAAGTATTTTTTATTATTAATAACTTTGAAAGAACCAAATCCAGATCATAATGCTGTTGGCTAAAGTGATGGGGGTTTTTATCCAGAGTCTTCCCATATGATTTGTGTCTGGTTTGCCAAAATCCATTAATTTGCGATTCCCAAAAGGGCACTATAATGATGTCCTCTTCTGTTTCTTACTGTCACCAACCTGTTTTTGGAAACGATTGCTGTCAATTTGTGTAAATCAACAGTCTGTAAGAGAAGTTCATCAGACATTTAGATTTCATTTCTTCTAGGCCTGTGTACTGATTTTACTTTTGGGGGGTATTTCCCCTGTTTCTATTTTATACTCTATGTAGAAATTTCCATCTTCTTCCTCATTTAGGCTTAGTGGTTAGAAATCTTGTCTTTAATTGCATTTCAAAGTGGTTAGTTTCTGTCATTTTCCGTTCCCTTGTCCAACAGTAAGGGTTTGCTTCTGTAGGTATACTGCAACCTTTTAATAATAATTTGGTTTAAAAAGAAATTGAATTAAATTGTTGAGTTATTTTAGAAGTTATAACATTATGCTATTTACATTTCTGGCTATAGTGAAGTTTTTTGTGAAAGTTAAATTTTGTAGAAAAAATGTCATGTCATCAGCTTGTAGTCTTAGAAGTTATCTTTAGGATTTGGCTAGCCCAGAATTACAACTTTACAGTCTGCTTAAATCTTCTTATTAATGAATTAATATCATTTATAATTAGGAATTAATCAGAAAGAAGACTTGAAGATTACCTTCCCAAACTTTCTAATTTAATAGAAGAGTGAATTGAAAACTAGATAGGTTTAGGTGTCCAGCTGCAATTTAGGGGGAGAGTTAGTACCAGAGCTCGGTGACCTGACTCCAAATCCAGTGGTCCTTTCCACCATGTTGGCATCTCTTACCATCTCATCCCCAACAAAATGACAACTTAGAGCAGCAATTGTCAACCTTTTTCATCTCATGACACACAAAAACTAATTGCTAAAATTCTGCAGCACACCAAAAAATTATGTACTTTTTGCCAAGCTCTTTTCCCTTAGATCTGACACAAACAATAGGTATAATTTACATTGGATGACTATTGGGTTCACTGTTGTCAGTGTAAGGGGAAAGAGTTTGGTATTGCATGTTTTAAAAATTCTTATGGCGCACCAATGTGCCTCTTTCTTCTCACCATTGAAAGTCCATATAATAGGGTTTTGGTTTTAAAATGCCAAATACATTTAATTTATATGATATAAATTTGAGGGATAACCTTACAGAGTCATACCACAGTTTCTCTCTTGACCTGTAAAACAGCACTTATCATCTCTGAGGTTGTACTTTGTTATTTGAGGAAGGAAATTGTTTGACCCTTATTTTGTTCAAGCTTCTTCTTCATTGTATTAAAATAATTTTTTAAATCTTCTCCAAAGCTAGGAAAATATTCATATAAGGAGCTCCTGTGTTGGCTACTGTTGATTACCTATTAGCATTACTCTTCTATCTACCTTTCTATCAGAACCTGTTTTGTTCAGGTATTTAATCTTTCATGTGACTCAAGAGAAAAGTGTCCTCATTTCTAGATTCAGGATTGATTCTGGTAATTCTAAGTGAAACATGGCAGTTTCCTTCTTTTCTAGTGACAAGTTCAAAGATGAGCAGATCACAGTCTCAAATGATTTGGATCATGCTTCCAGCCTGTGGGAGGAAGCTACACATAGAAGGTCAGACCCAAGGAATTACAGAGAATTTCCCAGACTCTGATTTGTAGTGCTTTTAGAGCCTGCTCTGCCATTGACTAATTGTTATTTCAGATCGTGATTATACCTCTCCTTATTGTTTAAACCGGTTTGCTTTAGTGATTATCTGTTACTTCCAGTTGAAAGTATGCTATCTGATGTATCTAATACTTTACACTGTGAAAGAATATTCAGTAGGAGTTAGGCTTTAGCAACTAAATTGATTTGAATTCAAGGAAGAGTAAAAATGTCAATAAAGACATGAAAGTAGGAGAAT
Source organism: Vespertilio murinus (assembly GCA_963924515.1). Classification (NCBI taxonomy): domain Eukaryota; kingdom Metazoa; phylum Chordata; class Mammalia; order Chiroptera; family Vespertilionidae; genus Vespertilio; species Vespertilio murinus. Next base: position 162,881,901 of record OZ004707.1, on the reverse strand, counting down.
CTTTTATGAGATTTGTGATGGAGAGAATAATAAAATATGGCTCCTACGGCATCGTAAACCCCTATAATTTACCTTCCATCCTGCAGCTCCACTGAACTTTTCATTTATTTTTCCATTGACCTTTAAATATAGTGGTTTCTATTTACGTATTATCTTTTTGACATCTATTGTATTACACCCATTTTCATCCTTGTACACTTTTTTTCTTATGATTTCTAGGGCGTCATTCTATCTTTCTACATTTATGATAACTTAAATTTTGTTTACTGATGTTATTTTCTTCTATCTATCCATTGAATAGTAGTGGCTTTCTTTATTTTACTTCTTGGCCTAATTAAAAATGTTATTTATTTTATTATTTTATTTTTTTTGCGGGGTGGGGGCGGGGGAGACCTCAGAGGTGAAGTGCCATTTTCATCACATCATATCAAGGGGACATATTATCAACATGACTTAGTGTTGACATTGACTTTGATCCTTTGGCTGAGGTGGATTTTGTAGGGCTCTTCTGCTTTGAGGTTATTTTTCTCCCCCTACCTCCTTTCCATATTATACTTTTTGGAAGGAAGGCACTGTATGCAACCCACACTTAAGAGGGAGTAGTTTCACTTCCTTGAGGGTAGAGTATCTATATATTTTTGGAGTTCTTCTGCATGAAAAATTTATTCTCTCCGCACTCTATTTTATTTAATTCATTTATTTAATTGTTTATACCAGTAGGAACTCATGCATATTTATTTTTTATTTTGCTTGGTCTAATTTTTTAAAATTGCTGTAGGTATATTGATGATTTCTAAATACCTTTATTCTAGCTTTTTAGTCTTCCCACCTATCTTTTAGAAAGAGCTCTTTCTGGTTAACTTCCTATTGGACCTTTCCCGTTTGGTCTTTATTTTATTAAAACCTCAAACTAAATGTGTTTATATTGCCTAAGCTTAAACTAATAATTTTATATTTCATCTCCTTCATTTTATGCTTCACTTCTTCTCCCAAAACTGGCTTTTCCATCTGCTCGCTTAAGCTAGAAATTAGTGAAATCCTTCAGTTGTCCTTGCCTTTAGTCACCCATCCTCAGTAGCTTTCATTTGGATTATATTTGTCTGTAGCATTTTTCTAAAACTAGCCTGTTCTACGTCCACACCGTTTTCCACATTGCCTGATAGTAATTTTTATAAAATGCAGGTCACTCACTTGAAATACTCCTTATCTCACTTCTCTTCTCAAAAGCCTTCAAAAAGTTCAGTTTCTGGACACTAATTTAACTGGGATTTGGGGCAAATTACTTGGTTTCTCTCTAGCCTAAATTTCTTCACTTAAAAAGAATGGATGTAATGATAGAAAACATTTGAGGATTAAAAGTGGTAGTGTGTCTTAAGAGTTTAGGTGTGTGTGGTATAAAGTGTGCTCAAAAGATAGTTATTTGTATTATTCTCTGGATTCTCTCAAAGTCCTTAGCATGGCCCTTCATAATTTGGCTCCTAGTCACTTAGGCAGCATCTTCATTTATGGTTATTCTGCGACCATAGGTACCTTATCATTCAACAGTTATCCCTCATTTTTCATAGTTTAGGTTTGCCATATACTATTTGCTTTTTAAAAAAATATATATTTTATTGATTTTATACAGAGAGGAATTGAGAGAGATAGAGAGTTAGAAATGTCGATGATAGAGGAACATGGACCAGCTGCCTCTTGCACCTCCCCACTGGAGATGTGCCCGCAACCAAGGTATGTGCCTCAGACCAGAATTGAACCTGGGACCTTTCAGTCCGCAGGCCAATGCTCTATCCACTGAGCCAAACTGGTTTCGGCAACTACTATTTGCTTTTTGTACCTCTCCCTTCTCACTTGTTCCTTTGTCAGGATTGTGCTCATCTTTCTTGTCAAACTAGAAAACTGGCTTTTACTTATCCCTTAATATTCAACTCAAATATTCCCACCCATGCAGAGTTAATTTAACTCAGTTTGGGTTAATTGCCCACTGTTATGGCTAAAAGAAGGGAATTGGGCTGGAAAAATGTAGAGATGCCACTTAGGATAGGCCTATGGATCAAGAACTTTCCATTTTGTTAGCTAGGAGTTTTGTCTTAGCATATTTGGAGATGCCTATAGTTTCTTATCTTTATTGACATTTTAATCAAGGCTACACTTTTGTAGTTTTTTAAATTTGTCTTCATTCTTCTCTGAAATGAATCTTTAACAACATACTACCGTGTTTCCCCGAAAATAAGACATCTTCCGAAAATAAGACCTACTTACAGGTTTCCTTCTGAGTGAAATATAAGGCAACCCCCTGAAAATAGGGCCCTCAGGCTCTGTCTCAGAATGAAAATTAATTTACCGTAAACTGGCCGCTAGGGCCGCCCCGACTGGCGTCTAGCAACCAGTGACGTTATGCTTATGTCACTGCTGTGTGAATGGAGAGAGATCAGCGTGAAAACTTTGTGAAACCTAAACTGCAACAAGTTGTGACTTGGGTGAAGAATTCATGGGAGAAAATCACTGACAGCTGCATTGCAAATGCACTGCGAGCAGGCTACCTTGACAAGAAGTACTCATTTAAAGACAGTGCTATTGCTAAGCATGAGAGATTTGGTCCACTGATTCTGAAAGAAATGGAGTCACAAGAAATTCACCAGGAAATTCAGGAATTGGATTGTTACGATGATGTTCCAGAAGATGATGACATGATTGTCATTGAATAAATGAGTAAATTCTTGATACTGTAGGATTCGCAATTTGTCTGGTTTGTGTTGACAACTACCGTACTACCGTACCGTATACAGGTAATAAATTTACTTTATTTTCACTTAACAATAAATGTGTACCATATTCTTCTTCATGGAAAAATAAGACATTCCCTGAAAATAAGATCTAGCGCAGCTTTGGGAGCAAAAATTAATATAAGACACTTATTTTCGGGGAAACAGGGTAGTATATTCCTTTAACATTGTATGGTAGTGGTGCGGGTGAAAGAAGGAGACAGAAGTCTCAGTGCATCATATGAATATATCCATTCCATTTCCTGAAGAGCCATTGATGTGTAAAGGCTATATGTAATTTGGGGATTCTCTGAACTTTATTTTCTAAAGTAGAGAAGTTGGCCAGTGTAAGTTATAAAGCATTCCTTAAGTTGAAAACAAAAGGGTTTCCAAATGTCTCTGAATAACTGAGAAAGCTTTTTTGTTAACCCATATTATTTCATCTTCCAGATATTCCAAGTAAGCACTTTGAGTGATGTTTTTGCATGTTGGTTTCTGGTAGTATTAAAAACTTTGTTCTCATATATAATTGGGGTTTCATGTTTGAATTCTGTATAGCAGTGTGTGGACATAATATTGACTCAAACTGGTATTCACTCTTATGGGCATAACTGGTACTAGATTTTGATATTTCTGAAATAATGCAGTTATAGCTTATCCTATATAATAAAACCCTAATATGCAAATCGACTGCATGGCAGAATGACTGGTCCCTGTGATGTGCACTGATCACCAGGGGCAGATGCTCAACGTAGGAACTGCTCCTGGTGGTCAGTGTGCTCCCATCGGGGGACCACCACTCAGCCAGAAGCTGGGGTCATGGCTGGTGAGTGCAGCGGTGGTGGCAGGAGCCTTCCTGCCTCGGTTGCAGTGCTAAGGACTCCTCAGGGAATGTCCACTTGTTGGTTTAGGTGGACATCCCCCGAGGGGTCCTGGACTGCTAGAGGGCGCAGGCTGGGCTGAGGGACACCCCCTCCCCACAATGCACAAATGTCGTGCACTGGGCCTCTAGTCAGTAATATGTTATGATGTATGGCGATTTTAATTCTTGAGGTCAAATGGAATAGGTGCTTATAAAGAAGCATGAGGCTAATTTCCATACAGAATTGAATATGAAGTATACTGGTAATAAACTGTGCAATAATTATTGTATTTGATACCATGTTTTTTTGTTTTTGTTTTTTTTTTTTGTTTTTTAAAAGAAACCATGCCATTACTTATTCAAAGATAGTATTTAAGCTAGGTTAGGTTTTGATTGCTAACCTAGAAAGAACTTTTACGTTAGAGTTCCAAGCTGAGTCTCGTATATTTGAGTACATAATTTAGATATTTAAATATTGTATATTATGAATACTAGAGGCTTTAAAAAAATTCCCAAGAAATAGCTCTATGGGGAACTACTTTGCTACTATTATTACAAAATTTTAACAATGTTTTTTTGTGTTGTAATTTGGGTTTTGTACATGTGGGTTGTGAGAAATAAACTGGAAATCCTGTCTCTGTGGGTTGGATTTTGGTGTGGCTTCAAACAGCAAATAAAATATTTTAGCTTGTATGTGCCAGGTAAAATTTTAAATGGACTTTCCATAGTGTACAAACTTCTGAAGCTAAATAATGTAAAGTGTTTTTATAGTTGCAGACAGACTCCTGTTGACTTACATTTGGTTTTGTCAACTTAGTGGGAAATCAGTAGCTGATTAAGCAAACAGCTAAAGGAATATCTTTGTACATCCTTAGTACAGCTTGTTCCTGTTCACTCTGTGACAAGTTGTTTGGGGAATAGCTCCTCAATGACATGCCAAGGCCTGATATTCTACCAGTCTTGTTGATTTTTTTCCTTTATTTTTTAAAAATAACAGGTGTTTCAAGACATATCTTGATTTGTTTCAAGACTTTTCCCAGAATATTTGAATAATTTAGATTTTTTAATTGTACTTAAATAAAGATGTGTTTGTTTTCTTCCTTCTAATTTATTTGAAAAATTTAGGAAAGGAATAATGTAGTGCGATTAGGGTGGTCAAATTTAGAAAGGTCTAGGTGAATTTATTGTCTTTAAGCTTGCATTATTCTTATTTATATGACTGGTTGGAGATGTCACATGTAATTTGAGGTTTACATTTGTTTTATGTTAAGTGAATCTGATCCAGACTCAGCTATCTTCAATGGTTTTTTTCAGTGATTTTCCCAGCTGTAAATTCAGAACTTGGCATTGAAAACCATGTGGTTTTGTGTAAGTAGAATTCAGATTGTGATGTTTTCTGTCACTTCATAATTCTAATTTTAGAGTTTCAGATTTTAAAGCAGAATAATTCACTCCAGAAAAGTCGGAATTTGTGATTTTCTGTATATTGCCAGGAACATTGATGGTCAATGGTTTGAATCATTGTGAATACCTTTTATTAGAGATATGGTGGAGCCTTTTGTTTACTCACGAATAGAATTATAAACATGAATTTTCTGTCTTTTATTTATGAAACTACAGGCAACCCTTTGTATTCTTATTATTAAATTTCCTGGAAACACATAAATATTTATGGAATTTTCCTGTACTGGTAATAAAAAAGGAAGAGTGGGGAATAGCCTTGAGCATGGGCCACTTTTCATTCTTTTGCTTTACTTAAAAAATTTAACCTCTCAAAATATTGGTGTTAATTGCACAGGGTTTCAATTGGAATATGGCAGGTCCTGCTAAGTCTTTTCTTGTAGCTAGCTATATTACCTATTGGTGTAATGCCATTTATCTTCCTATATAATAAAAGGCTAATCTGCAGAACAACTGGTTGATATGATGCACACTGGCCACGAGGGGGCAGATGCTCAATGAAGGAGCTGCTCCCTGGTGGTCAGTGTGCTCCCACTGGGGGAGCACCACTCAGCCAGAAGCCGGGCTCACGACTGGCTAGAACAACAGAGGTGGTGGGAACCTCTCCTGCCTCTGTGGCAGTGCAAACTATCAGTCAGACATTCCCTCAGGGCTCCCAGACTATGAGAGGGTGCAGGCCAGGCTGAAGGGACCCCCTGAGTGCACAAATTTTGTGCACCAGGCTTCTAGTCTATAATAATAATAGTGTAATATGCTAATTAGACCAGACGGCTGAAGGACCTTCCCTATGAAGCTGGGGCTGCTAGGGCTCATGCATTGGGCCTCTAGTTAGATTATAAATGCCTGTAGGTTTGAGATACATTCATCTTTATAGTTTGTTATATGTAGTTCCTCACATAATAACATGTACAGACTAAGTATAATGGGTTTGTTGAATTCAATTGACTTGAATTAGAGGGGGAGGAATTAGGTAAATGGAAAATAGGGCTAACCAGAGGAAAACTATGTCTTGTAGTCTTTCTAGATACTTTGTTGTTTTCCTTTAAGTGATCAAGAATAGTGATATTTTATTTACCTTTAAAACCCTTTTGACTGACTAGTGAGAAATGGTAGAATGTCTTTGTTCTGTTGCCAGCTAGCAGTTTACCTTTCATTAAGCTGTGCTATGTAGTAATTCTGATGGTTAAAAATGCCATTATTTTATTTTGGGAATAATACTCATAAATTAATTTGTAGGCAAATTTATTTACCTCCCCCCATTAAAAGTTAATGTGAATTTTGAAAATTGTGAAATGTACAGGTTGGAGATGTATAATTTGTTGAGTTCTGACAAATATATAACTGTGTAACTATACTCCAATCAAAATATAAACATTTCCATTTCCCCAGTAAGTTCTTTAGTTTATCTTGCAATCAGTCTCTCTATACCACTCTACCCTATCACCTGATCCACTCTTCTGACTTCTATTATAGATTAATTAGTTTTACCTGTTCTTGAGGTTCATATAATTGGAATTATATAATAAATGTGTACTCTTTGTGACTGGCTTATTTACTCAATGTAATATTTTTCATTTTTTATTATTATAAAGTCTATTCAGTCTTTTTTAGAAATTATATAAAATTTGTCATCTTTACCATTTTAAAGTGTACAATTCATCCACAGAACTCTTTCAAAACTGAAACTTCATTGTTATTTCTTAATTTATAAAACATTTTTTAAAAGAGCTTATAATACAAGCTCTTTTATCCAACTCAGTTTGGCCTAATAATTGTTAAATTTATTTAAAAAATTTGGCTGGAGGGGATAGTCATAAAAATGACATGGACAGAACCGAAACAAGGTGGCGGCCTAGGTAGGCTCCTAAGCTGCCACCTCATCAACAACAACAAAAAAAACACAGCTAAAATCAAAAGGGATCACATCAGATCTACAGGAAAGCTGGTGGAATGGGATGGCTACAACTAGAGATAAAGAAAACCACCGCTGCTGCCATGTGGAGTTTAAAACTACGGTGGAACCAGAGCCGCCAGAGCCGCCAGAGCCGCCACCACCGCGAGTGAGGGAAGCCCACCGAGAGCAGAGCTCGCTCCGCCCCGGGCGCAGGGAGGGGGCTGCTTCGGAGCATGGCCTCCGCGTCCGCAACCGTCCTGGCCTGCCCGCTGTGGGAGCGAGGGAACCGAACTGAGGAGGAGCGGATTCTATTTGAGTGGGCCTGAGACATTTGGACAGTCTGCAGCCATTAGCTACTGGACACTCTGTTGTATTTCCCTACAAAAACAAATTAGCGAGAGTGTCCCACTTGAAATTCATATACGGAAAAAAAAGAAAAAGAGAAGGAAAAAAAATCTGAGGAACAGAATAAAGTGGTGAATATAGTAGAATCAGGGGCAAAGAAGGGGAGTGGACTGATAATTATCAGGAGGATAAGGGGGTGGGGAAGCAGTGAGAGACTGGATTGAAATCGTATAATCAACAGATGAAGACAATTGGGGGGAGAGGGGATAAGGGCAGAGGGTGGGAAGGGAACTGGGTGGTAGGGAGCTTTGGGGGAGAAAAAGGAGAAACAATTGTAATAATCTAAGTAATAAAGATTTATTTAAAAAATGACATAGCCGACACTAGTTTGGCTCAGTGGTAGAGCATCGGTCTGTGGACTGAAAGGTCCCGGGTTCGATTCCGGTCAAGGGCATGTACCTTGGTTGCAGATACATTCCCAATAGGGGGTGTGCGGGAGGCAGCTGATCTATATTTCTCTCTCATTGATGTTTCTAACTCTCTATCATTCTCCCTTCCTCTCTGTAAAATATCAATAAAAAATTAAAAAAAAACATAAAAGAATAAAAAAAAATAAAAAAATGACATAGACATACCTCAAAACATAATGTTTATAGGCCAGTGTTTAAATACTGGTCCTGTATCTTTTCTATGAGCATAGGACCCCTGATTGATTTCATCATGGACTTTCTTATATCATATATTTAACCATTATCTTCAATTTCTAGTTTTAATTTCCTTTTAAGTATACCGAGATGATTGAACACAGCTCCAGTGGTTTTGCACTAAATTTTTATAGTCTTGCCTCTTGATAGTATTTTTTCAAAAGCAGTTAAGTGTTATCAAGTGTTATGAAGGATTCAACACACACAAGGAAACAATTACTTCTAGTTCTGATAGATTTTAAATAATATTTAATCAGGTTATATAATTATTTACAGATAAAACAGATAAAATATTTAGGAAAAAAATGACTGATTCTTGTTAATGTACAATTCAACTGATGGAAGCACAAGTGCAGTGTCATGTCTGAGTAATCTTTTTTAAAAAATATATTTTTATTGATTTTTTTACAGAGAGGAAGGCAGAGTGAAGAGAGAGTTAGAAACATCAATGAGAGAGAAATATAGATCAGCTGCCTCCCGCACACCCCCTATTGGGAATGTATCTGCAACCAAGGTACATGCTCTTGACCAGAATTGAACCTGGGACTCTTTAGTCTGCAGGCCACTGCTCTATCCACTGAGCCAAACCGGTTAGGGTATGCTGAGTAATCTTGACTCTTCCCTTCATATTGTAAGAATCAAAAGTAATGGGAAACATTGGTTAAACATTGGTTTTTAAAACATTGGTTTTTTTAAAAAATGTTCCATTAGTTTGACGTATGTACATATGTGCTTTATGTTTTTTTATCACTTATTTACCACAAGTAAAGGTCAGGAATTGTTATCTTTTACTTTTTTTTTTTTTTTTTTTTTTTTTTACTGTTTCACTTTGTTATTGCTGTGTATGAGCTCCACGTGGGTGACAAAGGTGCTTATGTAGGTGGGTTCCGACTTATAGTGAAAATCATGTTATAGCGTGCCATAGGATTGAATCTCCGACATAACCCAAGGACCTATTGTATTCTAAGAGCCAGGAAGTGGAAGCTGTGAGTTTCCTAAGTTCCAGGCTCAGAAAATGTTACAGTATAATTGCTATCCCCTCTCCTGGTCAGAATATTATAGAGTCCATTCACATTCAAGGCAAGGATAGATATACTCTGCTTCTCTATAGGAGGCATGCCTGATAATTTGTGGCCCTTTTAAATCTGCCACAGATTTAAATGTTGTATATAATTGATGATACTTTTATTCTAAAAAGTTTGAGAAAATTTCTGGTGTATATCAACATGGAAGTCTGTTAAAGAGCATGAGTCTATATTTAATTTATTTGAATTATAAGTGAATATGAAACATTGGAGAGAGTAATACTGATGATGGGTAGAATGTTGGGGCTATTGTTATAAGTTATTATTTATCAATCCAGCTTCTATTTAATCATTAGGCTTGAGTTATAGTGCCTCATAGCATGAAAAAAAAATTAAAAAAGGAAAACAGAGCTCAGTAATGTATATAGATGAAATTGAGTTTTAATATTTTGGCAGCTTGCAAATCCTATTTGATATGGTAACAGACATTTTAGACAACAGTATAAGCTGGTTTTAGTTGGATTAAATCTGAGTTTCATGTTTTAGAAGTCAGCATTTTAAAATAAATAACATAAGTAAAATTTTTCTTCTTTGTTGGTAAATTTTACCTTTATTTTTAAATGTAGCATCTTTTATCATTTATAATGGTAAAGGACAGTCAGATGTTCTAAGTAACTTTTTTTTTTTTTTTGTTCAGTGACACACTTACTATGAGTTTTTTGATGACCATTGAAGAAATAGTGAAGAATTTCTAAAATGGTCATTAGAGCCAAAACCGGTTTGGCTCAGTGGTAGAGCGTCGGTCTGTGGACTGAGAGGTCCCGGCTTCGATTCTGGTCAAGGGCATGTACATTGGTTGTGGGCACATCCCCAGTGGAGGGTGTGCAGGAGGAAGCTGATCGATGTTTCTCTCTCATCGATGTTTCTAGCTCTCTGTCCCTCTACCTTCCTCTCTGTGAAAAATCAATAAAATATATTAAAAAAAAATAAAATGGTCATTAGAAAAAATGTATTTTCCTAGGTTTTGCTATACTTTACTGTTGGAAGTAATATCATTATTATTATCATTAGCCATCATTTGAGTGTGCATTCTGTTATATTAGATGCTGAGGATGTATAGAGTTATATGTTCTTACTTAATCTATAATATCAAATGAATATAATTTAATCATTTTTTAAATAAAGCAAGAATTGAAATGTTCTTTCTTTAAAAAAAAATCTTTATTGTAAGTATTACATATTACCCCCTTTTCCCCCCATTGACCCCTTCTAGCCTGTCCCTCCCACTCTTCCCCAGGCCTGCTTCACACTGTTGTTTGTGTCCATGGGTTATGTATGCAAGTTCTTTGATTGATTTCACAGTCTGTTCCATGCTTCTATGTCTCTGGTTCTATTTAGTTTGTCAGTTTATTTTGTTATTAGATTCCATATATGAGTGAGATCATATGATACTTGTCTTTCTCTGATTGGCTCATTTTGCTTAGCCAAACCTTAGGAGAAGGTCTAGGCTGGGCTGAGGGACAACCCCCCAGAGCACAATTTTTTTGCACCCATCCTCCTGTTGTAAATAATTCTGCTATGAACATAGGAGTATAAATATTCTTTCTGATTGGTGTTTTGGGATTCTTAGAATATATTCCCAGAAGTGGGATCACTGGATCAAAAGGCAGTTCTATTTTTACTCCATATTGTTTTCCATAGTGGCTGCACCAGTCTGCATTCCCACCAACAGTATAGGAGGGTTCCCTTTTCTCCACATCCTTGCCAGCACTTGTTGTTTATTGATTTATTCTGGCAGGTGTGAGGTGATAACTCGTTGTTGTTTTAATTTGTATTTCTCTGATGATTAGTAATGTTGAACATATTTTCATATGTCTCTTGGCCATCTCTATGTCCTCTTTAGAGATGTGTCTATTTAAGTCCTTAGCCTATTTTTTAATTGGATTGTTCATATTTCTTTTGTTGAGCTGTATGAGCTCTTTATATATCTTTGGAATTAACCCCTTATCAGATATATCATTGGTGAATATGTTCTTCCATACAGTGGGCATCATTTTCATTTTGATGATGGTTTCTTTTGCTGTGCAGAAACTTTTTAGTTTGTAGTTCCATTTGTCTATTTTTCCTTTTTTTCTCTTGCCCTAGGAGTTGTACCAGCAAAAATTTTGCTACAAGATATGTCTGTGATTTACTGCCTATGTATTCTTCTACGAATTTTTTTGGTTTTGCTACTTCCATTTAAGTCTTTTATCTATTTTGAGTTTTTTCTTCTGTATGGTGTAATTTGGTAATCTAGTTTCATCTTTTTACATAGAGTTTCAATTTTTGCAAAATTGTCCCAATTTTCCCAACACCATTTATTAAAGAGTCTATTTTTATTCCATTGTATGCTTTTGTCTCCTTGTCCAGTATTAATTTACCACAAATATATGGCTAGATTTTTGGGGTCTCTGTTCTGTTCCATTGATCTATATTCCTGTTCTTCTGCCAGTACCAGGTTGTTTTGTTTATAGTGGCTTTGTAGTCTAGTTTGATATTTGGTGTCATGATCCCTCCAACTTTGTTGTTAAGATTACTGTGCTATTTGGGGTATTTTTTGATTCTGTATCATTTTTTAGAATGTTTGTTCTAGGTCTGTGAAATAATGCCATTGGTATTTTAAAATGGATTTCATTGAATGGGTAGTTTGGACATTTTAATGATGTTACTTCTTTAAATCCATGAACAGAGTATATGCTTCCTTTTATTTGTATCTTTCTCTATTTCTTTTTTAGAGTCTATGTTTTCTGAGTATCAGTCTTTTACTTCCTTGTTATGTCTATTCCAAGGTATCTTATTTTTTGTGTATGTGCAATGGTAAATGGGATTGTGGTTTTTTTTTTTTTTGTTTGTTTGTTTTTAGTTTCTCTTTCTGAGTTTATTGGTGTATTAAAATGCCGTCTGGATGTTATTTTTATATCCCACTACTTTGCCAAATTCATTTATTAAATCTAACAATATTTTTGTGTGGAATCATTAGGCTTTTTTATGTGCAATATCATGTCATCTGTGAGTAATGATAATTTTACTTCCTCCTTTCCAATTTGGATGCCTTTTATTTTTCCTTCTTGTCTGACTGTTGTGGCTAGGACTTGTAGTACTATGTTGAATTATAGTAGTGAAAGTGAATATTCCTGTCTTGTTCCTGATCTTAAGGGAAATGCTTTTAGTTTTTGCGCATTGAGTATGATGTTGGCTATAGGTTGTCATATATGGCCTTTATTATGTTGACCTATATTACTTTTCTTCACTTTGCTGAAAGTGTTTATCAAAAATGTGTGCTGGATTTTGTCTAATGCTTTCTCTGCATCTATTTTACTTGGTGATCTTTTTCTATTCTAGAATAGTATCCATGATACTACATTGCAGTTAGTGATCATGTCTCCTTAGTCTCTTCTTGGCTGTGATGATTTCTAAAACTTTGCTTGTTTTTATGATTTTGATACTTTTGAGCAATATAGGTCAGGTATTTTGTAGAACATTCTTCAGTTGGGATTTGTCTGATATTTTCTCATGATTAAACTGGAATTATTTTTTTGGGGAAGAAGACTACAGAAGTAAATTGCCACTTTCATCACATCACATTAAGTGTACACACTGCCTATCTGACTTAACATTATTGATATTGCACCTTGATCATCTGGATGAAGTAGTGTTTGTCAGATTTCTCCACTAAAAATGTTATCTTCCCCTTCTTTCTATACTGTTTTTTAAAGAATGGAGAGTTTTACTCTTTTTGAGGATGGAATAACTACACAAATTACTTGAAATTTTTTAATTTGGAAAATTTGTTTATTCTTCATTATTTATATATTTAAGCATTTATTTTTATCAGTATGGATTCATGGATGTTTATTTTGTATTTTAAGTTATAATTTAATATTACTTCATTTTATTAATCAAACTGTTTTAGCTTTGGTCAGTGGGAGCTTTTCCAGTTGGCTTACTTTGAGTTATCCTCATCATTTTGTGGTGTGTTATTTGTATGTGTGAGTGTTTATTTTAAATGCTTCCTTTATGACACTATAAGATTCTTCAGGTTTATCTCTATGTTGTCTGCCCAAGTCCTAAAATCAGCCATTTTCCCAAAGAGGTCTTGTTTCTTTTATTGGAGAATGATAGCAGAAACTAAGATTTGGGGGCTAGGTTCTCTCATTGCTATCAGAGTATGGATGCTTGTAGACTTTCTTATCTGACTGAGAAAGAAAATAAATATAGTTATATATACATATTTGAAAATATTTTTATGTAACCATATATATCTATATTAAACTAAATATGATTTCCTGTTGACATGTTCAACTCTAATCCATTACTTGTAAGAATCTTTCTTGCCTCCCCTTGCTTACTTGTAACCTCCTCTCCAACAGTGAGAAATCTGGCTCTCACGATCTACCATCCATTTATACTCAATAGTTTAGTTTCAGTGCATACATATATAGTGATTTCATAATTGATACTAGAGTACAGTGCTTATGTACAATTCCTTTTGTCTTTAGTGTTACATGCCACTCATTTCCAAAGTTACTTAGTGCCTTTCTCCCAATAACACACCTCAGTAAGGTTTTTTTCATACGTTTATAATCATGAGATTATTTTGTTACATTCTGCATTCTATTATGGGGTCCCTCAACTTTCTAAATAATTAAAAAAAATTGCATGCAGTAAAGTTCATTGTGTGTTATAAAGTTCTGTGGGTTTTGACAAATGCGTAGTGTCATATATCGATCACTTTTGTAAAAAAAATTCCCTATGCTTCACCTACTTAACCCTCCGCATTTTTAAACCCCCATAACCACTGATCTGTTTACTATCTCTCTAGTTTTGCATTTTTTATTGTATAATTGTAAGCATACAGTTTGTAGCCTTTTTGGACTGGCTTTATTCACTTAGTACTGTACATTTAAGATTCATCCTTGTCTTTTTTGTGGCTTGCAAGCTCATTCCTTTTTATTGTTGAAAAGTATTCTATTACATGGGTTTACCAGACTTTGTTTATTCTTTTCCATATTGAAGACATTCTTGGTTATTTCCAGTTTTATTTTTAGGATAGTGAATAAGGCTTCCTCAAATATTCTTCCGCAGCTTTTTGTTTGGATATCTAATTGTTATTATTTAATGTCTTAAAGTCCATTTATTTTTACTACCATATTTGCCGGCGTATAAGACGATTTTTTGGCCCTGAAAAATATGCCTCCAAGTGGGGGGTAGTCTTATACGGCTAGTATATAACAAACTCTGTATTTTTAGTGGAAATGTTAGGGGATCTTCTTATATGCCCAGTCATCTTATACGCCGGCAAATATATATTTTTCAGGGCCAAAAAATCGTCTTATACACCGGCAAATACGGTATATGTAAATAGCATACTAAATTTGTACTTACTAGGCTTCATCCTATACTAAGAAGCCATTTTCTTAAATATATTGGTTTTAGTTCAAATAGTTTAGAATAAGACTAGTCACATACTCTAAAACAGACTGGATTTAGTAATATTTAGTTATTTTCTTTAAATATTAACTAACAAATAACTTTGATATTGTATGTATTGGTAAATAAAATTTGTGGGCAAAACTTATATAGTAACATGATGGTGCAACTCCACTAACCTTAACAAAAATACTCAGTTGTACTCTAGGAATTCAACAGGGTTAATGAATTATTAGGTAAACCAGTTAATGCTGATTTTTTTCAATAGATGGAGTTACACATATGTTGATATATATGCAATTTGATATGTATGTTATTTTGTTGTATTGACAGCAAGCTTTAAACCTTCATATGTCAAATTTCTTAAGGTGTTAACATCATAGATATTTCTATGCTTAAAAATGTCAAATTTCATGCCAAAAAAGAGCATTTGTGGGAAATTTTAATTCATTATTTTGAAGAAAAAGTTATTTTATACTTCAGGAAGCTTATGGTGAACATGCTCCATCACAAGATACTTGTGAATGCTTGTTTAAACACTTTAAAAGTGATGATTTCAATGTAAAAGACAAAGAACGTGGTCAACTGAAAATGTTTGAAGACCAACAATTACAAGCGTTATTGGATGAAGATGCATGTCAAACTCAAAAACAACTTGCAGAAAGATTAGACGGTGCTCAGCAAACAATTTCTGATCGTCTACAAGCAATGGGAAAGAATTTAAAAGAAGGAAAATGGGTGCCACATCAACTGAGTGGAAAACTGAAAAGTCATCAGTAAAATGTTGCTTCAACGGCACAAAAGAGAGTCTTTTTTTTGCATCAAATTGTGACTGGTGATGAAAAGTGGATTTATTTTGAGAATCCCAAATGCACAAAATCATGGGTTGATCAGGTGAACCATCAACATCGACTGCAAGGCCAAATTGCTTCGGAAAGAAGACAATGCTCTGCGTTTGGTGGGATCAGGAAGGTGTAGTGTATTATGAGCTTCTAAAATCAGGTGAAAAGGTTAATACTGATCGCTACCAACAACAAATAATCAATTTGAACAATACTTTGATCATGAAATGACCAGAATGATCCAGAAGACACGGCAAAGTAATTTTGCTTCATAATGCACCATCACACCCTTCAAAACCAGTTAAAGACACCTTAAAAGATCTTGCTTGGGAAGTATTAACCCACCCGCTGTATTAACTAGACCTTGCTCCTTCAGATTACCACTTGGATGGCACATCACTTTCTGAACAGCACTTCAAAACATTCAAAGAAGTGGAAAATTGGGCCTCTGAATGGTTTGTCTCAAAACAAGAAAAGTTCTATTGGGAAGGCATTCACAAATTACCTGAAAGATGGGAATGTGTAGCTAGCTATGGACATTACTTTGAATAATGCACTTTCAATGTTTCTCTTGAAATTATTGTGTTTTCTTTTATTACAAAATCCACTATTAATTAACCAGTACACTTAGTATAGGAAACAAAAACAATTTCTTACTAGAGCCCAAGCAGAATCAACTTTATTATTACTTGTTTAATTATAAAATATTTATATTCTTCATGTCGGGAATAAAAGTGGAAGCAAGACATAACACTTAGGAAGAAAATAGACTGAATACTATTATCAATTGGCTACAAATAAAAAGATAATTTGTTTAATAAGATTCATTCAGCAAGTAATGAGCCTCTGGGCATAGTGCTGGGGTTATGATCATGGCCAAGAGATGGATATTTGATAAATAGTATTGCAAAACTTTGAATTGAAATAAATCAGAGGAACAAAGTAGAGGATCTTAACATTAGATCTCATACATATAAGAATGTTACATAGGAAAATTCAATTCAGGAGAATGAGGGTGGATTATTTAATAAATAGTTCTGGCATATCTGGCTATCCATTTTGATGGAAATAAAATTGGATCCCTATCTTATATAACATATACAAATAAATTCCACATGGAAAGAATTACAATAAAAATTCTGTACTAAATATAGGAGGATACATGTGCATTCTTGGAGGTGAGGGAGACCTTCACCACCATTGCAAATTGCAAAGTTAAAGAAAGAAAAATATATTTGACTGCACAAAACTTAACTTTTGAATGAAAAAAATATGCCATACAAACAATGGGATTTGTGAAAAAATATTTCCAATGCAGAGGAAGGACAAAGTTGATATCATATGAAATAACTAGGTATTGATAAAAAAAGGAAGCAACCAGCAATATAGGAAAATGAGTTAAGGATCTACAAAAACAAGTCCAGATGGCCTGTAACAAGATGTTCAAACTCAGTAATAGAGGAATGTAAATTAAAATATCAAGATAATATACAGTGTAATGTAACTATATCAAACTGCCTTCTTTAGCCCTTGCCATTCATGAAAATAAAAACAAAAGGAGAAGAAGAAAAAAAAACAACAGAAAAAGAGAAAAGGGCTAACAATAATCTTTTGCTGGAAGGGACCTAAGGGTAAGGTTATTTTAATAATTTTCTGGTAGAAATGTGGATTATTGGGACCTTTTTTGAAGATGACCTGACTATATCTATATATCTATATCTATATCTATATCTATATCTATATCTCTCTATATCTATCTATACGTGTTTGTATATATATATATATATATATATATATATATATATGTGTGTGTGTGTGTGTGTGTGTGTGTGTGTGTGTGTGTGTGTGGTGTGTGTGTATTACTAGCCTGGTATATGAAATTTCTGCACTCAGTCCGGGGGTGGGGGGGGTGGAAGGGGAGGGGAAGGGGCGTGTCACCCCAGCCTGGCCTGTGCTCTGTCACAGTGCAGGAGCCCTGCAACCCATTGATCCAAAGAGGTAGGCCCTGCGCACCCATCTGGGGTTCCTCAATGGATTGGCCTATAGTGGTAGGCAGGAGTTGGAGGTCCCATCTCCGTGCTGAGTCGAGGGACCCCCCAGACCTTGCCACGCAGAGCTGAGGGACCCCCAGGCCTTGCTGTGTGGAAGCCTCTGGACCCCAGGCAGAGGTGTGCAGAGGCCTATATTGAGCCCTAGGCCTCCTGGTGTTGAATTGTGATGGTGAGACACAAGTCCCTGACACTGCAAGTCCCTGCTCACCCATGCCTGCTGAGCATGCAGCTTTGTGCACTACTTTGTGCTGTGCAGGATTGACGAGGACAGTGGGCTAGAGCCCGACAAGCTGGTGGATAAGGTCAGGCTATGGTGTCGCTAAGGTCCACTGGTCCCCGCAGACCAGAACGAGGTATTCATGCACCAGGCCTCTAGTTATATATAAAGACATGAATATGAGAATACATATTTGCATATGTCTAATTACATGAGGAAAGAAATACAAGCTAGCTACATAATAGTTTATTAAGTTGGACCATCTGGGTGAACAGATGGGTGAATCTGTCATGTGGTAGGAGGAAGGATGGGGTATGTGAGGTAGGAAACCATGTCCACAAAGGAAAAGGAAAGAGTGCGTTAAAAACAACAGTTTTATGATGGTATGATCATATTTATGCTTTAAAGTCAAAATTATACATTGATTGTATACACACACACACACACACACACACACACATATATATATTATATATAATATATATTATATATATATATATATATATATATATATATATATATATAATGTTTTTTAAAAGTTTCATGTAGTGGTGTTAATTGGTGTAGCTCCTTTAGAATGTGATTCAGCAGACTTCATCAAGCAGTTCAAACTGAACTAATTCTGTATAAAGAAGTCATTGTGCTATTAGCTATGTTATAGGGAATATATTGGCTAAGCTTTAATGTTTAAAAATAGGGAAATGGTAACATTTGTTTTGTTGATGGAATATTAGACAATATTATGGCGAGTGTACAGCAATATGGGTATTGTTAATATCACTGAATTGTACACTTAAAAATGGTGATGATTTTTATGTTATTTTTATTTTGCTACAAAAATAATGGCAACACTGTTGGCAACTCTATGCTAATTATCTTTTTAAAACTTAGAAGAAGTAGGCACATTCTTAGAGAAATATTACTTACAAAAACCAGGGAAGAAATTAAAAGTCTGAATCATCCTATAATTATAAGTAATTGAATCTTCCCACAAAGAAACCAATAAGCTGAGATGATTTGCTAAGCAAGTTTCTACCAAAATTTTAAGAAACAAATTATTCCAATCTGATGCATTTTCTTTAATTAGTTGAAAGACAAGGATATATTCCAAGCTAGTTTTGAAAGCATGTATAACTCTGATATCTAAACCAGATAATGACACTTAAAAAATGAAAATTACAGTTGTATTTCACTCATGAATGTAGATGTAGAATTCTCAAACAAAATACTAGCAATTTGAAACCAACATTGTAAAATAAGACAAACACAATTACCAAGTTGGGTTTATCTCAGATATGCAAGGATGGTTTATTGACCTATTATATGACATATAAATGTAAATTATGACATTAATAGATTAAGAAAGAAATAATATAATTTCCGTAGTCACAGTAAAGCATTTCATAATGTAAATTCATGATAAAAATGCTTAGTAAATTAGGAAAAGGGAGAAATGTTTTAGTCTTTTGGGACTATTAACTCCCCCCTCTAAATCAATAATCAATTATCACCAGACATCTTTGTAAATGGGAAAATAGTAAAAGTATCCCCCTTAAAAACAAAACAAAGCAGGAATAATTTAGGCATGGTTGTTATCATTCATTATAATTATTATTTCTACATAATGAATCATCCTAAATTTCATGGTATAAAGCAATTATTTTATTATCGTGGATTCTGAGGATCAGGAACTTGAACAGTGCAGAATAGGATGGTGTTACTGCTCCACCCTTTCTAATGCCACAGTGGGATGACTTGAACACTGTAGGTAACTTGTTAATTTTGGACTGGAATCATCTGAAAGTATCTTCATTCATATATCTGGTGATTTGATTGCAGATGTTGCCTGTGAACTCAGGCAATCAGAAAACTTACATGTGGTTTCTCCATTTGTTCTTTTCCAGTCCATTGGTTTGGTAAATCTCACATCATGGCAGCTAGGTTTCAAGCACAAGTAATACAAGAGCACAGGCAGAAGTGCATTGCATTTTATGACTTAGCATTGAATTAGAGAACATATCCAGTGCTTTAAGACAAGAAAAAGGAATTAGAGGTATAAGAACTAGAAAGGGAGAATTACAACTGTTGTCTAGAGGCAATATGACTATATATAAAATAAAAAATACCATAGATGAATTATTAAATATAAGTTTAGCAAAGATGAATGCATGCAAGATTAGTATACAGAAGTGGATTACATTGTTGTACAATAGCAACAGACATAAAACTTTATTAATAAGCAATGAAAAAGACTGAAATGCATATTTTAATCATAAGATATACCATGTTTATGTACAGGATTTCTCAGCATAAAAATTTCTACTGGAATATCTATATCTGTATTTAGAAACAGGTCCACACATTTATAGAATTTTCATATATGGTAAAGCTAGCATATCAGATTCATGAGGAAAGAGTTAACGTTTAGTAAATGGAATTAGTAAAATTCTCGCTATTGGCAAAAAGATTGGATATCTGCTTCCACCATATACAAAAATTAAACTATAGATGGGTTAAATACTTAAATGTTAAAACAAAAATTTTAACTTTTTTTTTTTGGTAAAAAAATACGGGTGTTTATCTTTTAAATGTAGGGTTAGGGAAAGATTTTAAAAATAAGATTAAAATCTGATAAATTATTGTCAAAGAAGTAGATTGATAAAATTAACATATTAAGGATTTGTGTTCAGCCCAGCTGGAGTGGCTCAGTTGGTTTAGCGCCATCACATGTACCAAAAAGATGCTGATTCTCAGTCAGGGCACATTCCTGTGTTGTGGGTTTATTCCTCAGTCAGAGAGTATATGGAGGGCAACCAATCAATGTTTCTCACACTGATGTTTCTCTGTCTCTGTCTCTCTACTCACATTCCCTTTTCCTCCCTAAGCAGGTCCTTGGGTAAGGATTTAAAAAAAAAAAGATTTTTTTTTGATTATAAAATGCTACCTAAACCAATAAAAAATCATATAAATCAGAGTATCTTTATAATATACATAGCTGACAATAACTAATATCAAGGATGTTTTTAAAAAGCTATAGGAATCAAAAAGTACAGACTAAAGAATAGGCAAATAATGAAAGATATAAATAGGTGTTTCATAAAAAATGAACCATATATGATTAATAATCTGTAGAAGAGATTTCATTTTCATTAATGATTAGGAAAATTAAAAGTACACAGTGAGATATCACTTAAAACCAGTGTTGGCAGGGTGTGGATTTGCAGTACTTTTATGTGTTACTTCTGCATGTACAGTTTGTGTAAAACCATTTTGAAAAATAGTTTTTATATTATCCTGTGAAGCTAAACATAGACAAACCTTACAACCCAGTGATTTACTTGTAGGTATATACACAAGAGAAATTTTGTGTATATGCAAAAGTAGATGTGTTGGAAAATGTTCATAGCTGCTTTGTTTTCAATGACAAAATATTATAAACTACCCAAATGTCTATTGACAAAAAAAAAAGTCTGAATAAACTGTTATATTATAGAAGTCAAAGAATGAATGGTAGCTAAAATAACATTAACAATGTAATTTTATTTGGAACTTTTAAGTACCTCAAATTTATGTGTCATGGATATCCTTTAAAAGTAATAAAATAAAAATAATAGCTTTTTGATAGTAGATGTAAATGATAATGAAACTTCATTAAATTGAAAGCAAGGGAATGATGAAAAATAAGTTCAGGATTGTGAATCTAAGGAAATACAGGGACAGGTTATGTGTAATTGACTGTTAGAATCTTTAGTTTTAGGTTGGGTGGTGGGTTTCTGTATGCTAATATAATTTAAAAGAATAAACAATAAAAAACACACAGAGAATCCTTGAAGCTGGGCTGTTATTGGTAGGGCTGCTATGTAGGTAGAGTAAAGGTGTAAGGAGTATTATAGATGAAGTCAGAGAGGTACTAGGGACCACCAATTGTATCTAACAGAACAGCAAATACATTTTCAAGAGGGTTTATAGTTGTCTACATTTAAAGGATTTGAACACTGAGACATTGAGTTTATAATTTCATTTTTGTCTATCCCGAAGACTTTTGTGGTTATTTTGTCAGAATGGCCATGTTTTAGGTAAATGAGATTATTTAATACATCTGTCTAGATCAGGTGTGGGCAAACGTTGGCCTGCGGGCCGGATCCAGCCCATTCGGCTGTTGTAACCGGCCCGCGCAGAGCCGAGAGCGGGCCGTACCCTTTTATGTAATGATGTTTACTTTGAATTTATATTAGTTCACACAAACACTCCATCCATGGTTTTGTTCCAGCCATCCGGTCCAGTTTAAGATCTCATTGTGGCCCTCGAGTAAAAAAGTTTGCCCACCCCTGGTATAGATAAATGAGACTTCACTTGAGTGTTGACCCATGAACCAGGAGGTCATGGTTCAATTCCTGGTTAGGGCACATTCCCGGTTTGTAGGCTCCAACCCCCGTGAGTAGTGTGCAGGGGGCAGCCAATCAATGATTCTCTCTTATCATTGGTGTTTCTCTCTCTCCCTTCCACAATGACATCAATCCTATATATAAAAGGCTAATGTGCAAATTGTCCTCTTGACTGGGAGTTCAACCTGGAGTTCAGCCAGGGGGTGGGGCTGGCTGGCCAACTGCCCCTAATTGGCCTCCCCTACCCTGATTGAGGGCAGGGCCAGCTGATCAACCGACCATGGCCCCTCCCACCCTGGCCAACCAGCCACATCCCACCCATGCACAAATTCGTGCACTGGACATCTAGTAAAAATATATTTAAAAAGGAAGAATACAGACAAGAACATATAAAATTATGAAAGATAAGAAACACTTTCTTACTTAGAGAGAACATCAAATTTGTGATCATCCACACTTAATAATGTGGACACTGATTTTACTGTGTTGTTATCTAACACTTTTCTTTATTGTTGTATAGAATGACTTAATATTGTGATAATTATAGGCTTTTTACAGAACAAATTTTTACTTTTAATCATTAGTGCCAATACAAACATAAGCATGTCGCCACGCTTATTTTGCTTACATGTGAAACTCCAAAGCTCAAGTCCCATAGAGGCACGGGTTTATTATTGTTTTGAAAGATTTGGACTTGCGATTGACATGGTGATGGGTTTTAGAGTTTAAAATTTCATTGCTTTATACATAGTTATCAGTATGATGAATGGATTGGAGAACAGAATGACCAGAAATGTTTCTAGTAATTTTCCAGAAATAGTGATAGAAATCGGAATCATAGGATTAAATGACATACCTGGCTATGGTTTAAAGTGAAGATTAAAAGGTGACATTTAGTTTCTGTATTCTGGATGGATTAAAGAATGTTAATACTATTGTCTCAAAATAACATTTTTTGAATGGAAGGTATTTAGAAACTTTTTTGTGAAGAAGAAAAGCATTTGATTTTAGTCCTAGAATAATATATTGAAAGGATTTTATCATGTAACTAGGGGCCCAGTGCACAAATTCATGCACCTCGAAAGTAACTGTGGGCTGTGAGGCTGTAGGTAGGCAAAGGGGCAGGCCTCGACCCATCCTCTGCGCCCCTGCCCAGCCCCTCCCACCATGGCCCCTCTGTCCCCTGTCTGCTGGCAGCCCCACTCCTGCTGGTGCCGCTCCCATGCTCTGATGGTGCCAGCCCCACTTGTACCTGCTGACAGCGCAGATCAGTTGGGGCTGGTGTCAGCAGTGGATGTGAGCAGTGGCTGCTGTCCCAATTGCCTCTCAGGAGCAGGGGGAGGTGGAGAAGCCCTGAGTGGTGATCAGGGCCGGCAGCCGCTGCTTACACCCGCAGCCATTGCCAAGTGATCAGTACCGGTGCCAAACACTGGTAGTGGGTGCCAGTGGCGGATCCAACACCAACTGTGGGTGCAAGGGGGGCTGGTGCTGGTAGTGGGTGCAAGCAGTGGCTCTGGTGCCAGTAGTGGGTGTGAGGGGGCCGTCACTAACATCCGGTGCAAGAGGCAGCTGCTGGCCCCGATCACCCCTTAGGAACAGGGGGAAGTGGAGAAGCCCTGAGGGGTGATTGAGGCCAGCAGCCACCTGCTGAGAGCGCCAAGCTATAGGGGCTGGCACCAAGTACCAGCAGGGCAGTGGTGTGAGTGGGGCTGGCACCAGCAGCAGGTACAAGCGCCCAGCAGGACTGTGGCACACAGAAGCAAAGAAATTTTAGTAATCACCAGAGCCTCGCCCTGATGACAATGACCAGCACCTTGCCTTGGTCTGGGCCTCCACTCCACCATCCCACCGCAGCCCATGCCTACCATGTTCTGCACTCTGCCACCTGCTGATGACGCTTGCCATGTTCCGCACGCGCCCCCTTGTGGTCAGTACACATCAACTTGTTCGGTTGTTTAATCAACAGATTTATCTTGTATATGAGGCACTGTGGTCAAGCGAATTGTGGTGCTTTTGCCATAGTCACATGTTTTAGATGCAAATTCTTACATGACTGCAAGATATGGGTGTACTAAAGATGAGGATGGTAGCAACCGTTATGTAACAAAGGTCCATAAATTCATGTTTAGAATTTTGACTTAATCCTTAAGATGATGAGGAACCAATGAAAGGTTTTAACTAAATGAGTATTTATAAGGATCACTTGGGTAGCACAGTGGAGAGTGGAGTGGAAAGGAACAAACTGGAAACAAAACTATTTTTGAGGCTGATTCAATAAATAAACCAAGTAAAACATAATGGTAGCTTAAATGGGTATTGGGCATTGAGTGGAATAGATGGTATCTAGAGGAATTTAAGACATAGAATTTAGTGTTGGAATATATGGAGTGAGAGGGAGTAGGAGGAGAAAATGATGGCTCCAGGTTTTTGTCTTTGCCAAACTGTGTTGTAGATGGTAGCACCAATGGCTGAGCGAAGGGATCCTGGAGGAAGAGTAAATTTAAGGCTCATAGGAGATACCTTGAGTTCACTTTTGGTTGTATTGAATTTGAGGTGCCTGTTAGTTTTAAATAGTATTCGGTTCCCTGTTGGGTATATGGATATAGAGCTTAGGAGATGAATTTGAACTAGAGATTCCTTAGTGTATATTTGTACTAGTAAATTAATCCAAAGGAGTGAATGAGGTAGTCCAGTGAGTGTATTTGAAGTGAGATAAAAAGAAGGGCTAGGTAGACCTGCTTAGCGATGTCAAGATTTCAAGAGTAGGTAGAAGAACCTGCAAGGGTGATTGGAAAGAAGCAGTCAGAAAAGTAGGCAGAAAGAGGGAAAAAATATGGTTGTCTTGCAAACCACAGGGTGGATGTTTGGGGAAGGAAAGACTGGTCAGATGCTGTTAGTGTTCAAATAAGACAAGGAATTGAAATTGTCTTTCTACATTTAGTGAAAAGGAGGTAATTGGTTGCAGGCATGGGCTGTAAGAATAGAACATTTATGATGTTGAGTTGTGAAAAGGAGAGGGTTGTGGTTGGAGAAGAATGTGTAGTGGAGGACAGTTTTACTTTTGTTTTTGTTTTGTTTCATTTTTAAATATGTAGGACCTGGAGTGTGTTTCATTGTTAAAAAGTAGGAAGCAAATAAGTGGGGGAAGTTGAATATTTATGAAGGGGAACAAATCAGAGAGCCACGTCTCTGAGTACAGGTGGAGGAATTAGCCTTAAGTGGGTGAAGGGATTCCTGTTTCTTTCTAAGTGGAATAGCTGGGTACAATGCTGGTAATTATAGTTTTGGTAGAAAGACGTTAAGGAAATGCTTTTAAAATGCCTTCTATTTTCTCAGTTTAGCAAGACTCTTGGTAATACACATTGATTACTGAAAACCATAGAAAGGTTGGAAGTCTGGGGATAGTTGAGAATCTTTGAAATAGTTTCTGTAGGATGAGAGAAAGAGATTTTAGAGAAAAAAGTAGATGTGTGGTATGCGGCACTGTGAATCCAGTTGAAAATGGGAAACATGAATTTTATAGTGAATTCTCTGATACTTCTCAGCAGAAGACAGGTAATTGGATAGTGTTGGTGGATCTTGTGGGGAGCTAGATCCATTGTCAATTGAGATACAGAATCCAGAGTCATAGGAAAGTGGCTCTATTGTTAAAAGCTTAATGTAAATGTGGTTTGGGTTGAGGCTGAAAAGAAGTCTCCCACAAGTTCTCTTCTGAATTAAATTTACCCATTCGGTCACAGGCTAAAACACATGTCTCCATTCTAAGAAGATGACTTTTTTTCCAGTGAGCTTCTTTTATGGGAGATGGACTAGCAGTATAATATATTGTTTGTGGGCACCAAGTTCCCAGTGAGGAACCCAAAGAGATGTACTGTGCATGCATGCTGATTTCTGTATATTAATCTCACCCAAAAGACAACCTGTGGATGTTGTCGTCGTCGTCTTCTTCTTCATCTTCATCTTCATCTTACTTTTGGAGGGAAGTCAAAAGAGAAACGGACTCCAGTATGTCTTTAATCTTATGTTCTTCTATGTAGAGAAGGCCTACATTCTCTTTTAAAATGTGAGAAAAGGTGATGTATCAACCCCTTATTATTCATCGAGGGTTGAGATTTTTGCTATATAGGTGGAGTACAATTCTTAGGTGAGACTGATAAACATAAAAAGCAACATCAAAACAGACATGAGTCAGGAATGTGACGTTTCAGGCGCTTTTGGCATTACTAAGCTGCCTCTCCCTGACTTCCACCACCTACCATCAGGCCAGTTCTTTTTCCTAGGACTGACTCAGGGGCAGTCACTCATCTGTACCCACCCATAGGAAGTCTTCAGTCTTCAAGGTGACTCTAGAAGAGGGCTCAGAGCCTCTCTGCCCAGGTGGACTGCCTCCATTTGGGGGATGAGAAAACATGATGCTCTCTACAGTTCTGACCCAGACCAGGCTCCAAAAATAATCCTTTTGGCTTCAGGGAATCAGTCTAAAGCTAAGGTAATCAGTTTAAGTCAGGTTTAAATCCCTTATGAGTATTCTGATGGCTTTTTGTTGATGATGATAACTACAGTTCTTCCTCCTGAACTACCATACTACAGTGCCCTGTAACTTAAAAAAGGGGTTTGGGGAGAAGTCTAAAAATGAATTAATTTGTTTCTGTTTTTAAAGTTAATTCCACATAATGCTACCAATGGGCCCATGGTAGGATTCCTCTTGCCATTTCACAGGCCACTCTGAAGCAAGTTGCCTTATGAACTTTTACAGCTGTGCAAGAAGTTTGGAGTTAATTGGCAACGAGCCTGAAAATTTGATTACGTATATACCAGTAGGTACAAAGCTGGCTCATCAATTCCCTGGCCTGAGGATCTACTTCTTCCACTGTCTCAGAGCCCAAAGGTGATGGTTTGAGGGATAATTCTTTCATCACAGACTCCAACACTACAAATATGATGGGTTTCTTTGGCTTCTCTAATTTTCTTTGCTTACTTGGTGGTGATGTTACTATTACATCATCATAAAAACTCCAAGCTAAGGCCCAGCTCATTGTCCAACCTTGACAGAATTCAGTATAGGTGACTTTAGGAACCTCTTGAATTTGAAGTTCTTCCTTCAGAGGAGCAGGCTACATTTCTTTCCCAGCATATAGCTATACCGCTGCAGTCTTTTTTTTAAAGTTGTAAACTGTCATGGATGATCCTTTTAACAAACTGTAATTCATCTCCTCCTGCCATGATCTCTGTGATACTAGGGGAGGTCTTCAAGGATTTTGAGAGTTTACTCCCTGGGCTTTCATCTGATTGGCAAAAGGAGGATCACCCATGCAAAAGTCATAGATTATCGCAGTCTTCTTTAAGATCATCCATCAGAAGTGTCCTCTGTGGTATTTTTACAGCTTTTATAAGATCAGATGAATTATTCTGTTCCACATTTTTCTTTGCATAGTTGAAGCACATATCATCTACTTCTGTTGTAAGAAAATACCTGTCTCAGTGTCTTCCAATCCAGAGACGCTCAGCATTATCCTATCCAGGGAATACACCTTTAATCTTTTGCAGACTTGAGGAGCTGTAAGTTGCTAGTTGCTCAGGTTCTGAGAGGGAATCTTGGATTTGTCTGCAACTGTTATTTTAAGTCTCACCATTACCCAACTTTCAGTGCTCCCATTCTGGAGCTTTTTGAGGATTCTGTAATATAGATGTGATTCTCATTTTCTCACTGGTAGTTTAAGATACAACTTCCTTGTGGTTACTTTCAAATTTTGCAGTTTACTCATTTCACGTTCTCTTCGACCCTGGACCCTGCGTTATAAGGACGCAAACAATCAAAAAACAATTCTTTGCTATCTTTTAAGAAAAGACTTTTGGCAAGAGACTTGAAATAAATTGCATGTTCTTAATGTGCCATTTAAAATTTGCCATTAGGTCTATTGAAGTAGATCTCAAATGTTCCCACCTGAAACATTTAAAAAATTATCCAGTTAGATATATCACCTTAGGAAAATCTATGCTTCCACCTTGGACATACTTTCTTCTTTCTTATGGCTCTTTTATATCTCATATTATTTGTGCTTGCATGCTTTTCTTACACTCTGCCCTTCCCCCCACACCTGACCAGAGTCCTTAAGGACCTTGAGTGTTCATCAGATTTGCCCAATAAAAATTTGTTACATTAAGTGTTGTATATATCTTGCTCTTGCAAAATATTAGCAATGTATTAAATAGAATAGTAAAAGAAGGAATTAATATAACAGTGCAGCAAAAGAGATGAAGTTCAGATATAAAGAAGTATAGGAATTATTAAACTTGCATATTATGAAATCTTTCAATATAGATACCTAATCATAACAAAGTATAATTTCTCTTATTTCCTGGTTAGTGAAAAAAGAACTACATGATCTATCAATTTTTAATTAGGCCATGATTCTATAATTTAGATGACAGATATATTTGGTATTGCTACATTATACTTGTAGTGTAATGACATACACTGTTAAGTGCTTAGAAATATTTCAAAAAGTTTATAAATGCACTTTAGATAAAATAATGTTTTCATATATTAGAGAGGCTAAATTCATAAAGAATTCCATACTTGTAATTTTCCTTTTAAAAACTAAGTTTGTGTGTGGGTACTTTGTAAAATGGATTTTTACAAATCAGTGCTGTAATTTTTTTTCCTCCTGATCTTTCAAATGTTCTGCAGGAAACTATTTCAGGGTTTAAAACTAAATTATTCAGAGAAAGGTTATTGCTTTAAAATAATGTTTATTTTTCTAGTACTGTATTTTTAAGAAACTCATGACCCATTTGTCTTTTAAAGTTATTAATATTACTTTAAGAACAAAGTAGAGGAGGAGTAGCATCTGCATTTTAATATATAGAAGTTGCTGAGGTATGGAAACATCAGTGGTCACTAATATGTTCTTTTGTAGAGTTAAAACAGTATTTAGGAAATTGATGGTATTTGGTTCATTACCACAGGTAAACAAAGCTGAAATGATTGTTAGGCACGGGTATTTGTTTTGTTTTTAAATTTTCTGGCATCTTACAAATAATTTATTGGAATATGACTTAGAAAAACACATAGAAGCATTACTCTAAAAATTCCATTCTTTTGAAACCATATTATTTGGGTCCAGCATTCATAGATGCTAAAAATATTTTTTAATTGTCTCCGGAGACTTGTGGGATACATGTGGAAAAGACAACTTGGTGTTTATAGTTTGACTTGGTTAATTCTCTGTATCCATATCACTCCACTTTCATAATTTCTTCATGAAAAAGTGTAATCACATACAGATTTCTATTCGCTTGCAACACAAAATTAATGTGAATTCCATTTCAAACTAACCACCATCAAAAGTTTTGAAAGTCTGGTTTATATTTTTTAAGTGCAGTATGTGGATGACTTGCTTAGTTTTGATTTTTGGAAAAGTACATCTTTAAAAATATTTTCATCAGGTTGTTAAAATTTGGGTAATGGTGACAATATTGGTATCAAATTTTGGTTAATTTAATGTTCTTCCTTTATATAATGTATTTTTGTCTACATATATTTCTTTTAGTGCCATTACCTTCTGATTTTCTCGGAAAATAAATTTTTTTGGCCTATTAAAACAAAACAGTTCTTGAGGTTCTTTTACTGTTTTATTTTTTGACTATTTTATTTTTGAAGGTGTTAATATTAATTTCAGTGAGAAGGCAAAGCATAGATGCAAATAACCATGTTTATATAGACAACTGCCTTAACACTCAGAGCAAAGTATCTTAGGAAATGCCTTTAGAATTATTACTTATTACTTAGTTTTAGCTATTTTTTAATAATTGGAGAATATATACATATATTTTTTGTAAGAAGTCCAATTTGTGTTATTGACTCAAGGAAACTGGAATGTTCCAAAAATGTATACACCCTCTGACTAATTAGTAATTCCAAGGTGTTAAATCTGTGAAGAAAGAAACATCAATTGAGCTATCAGGTGTTAAATGTGTATTCATATATGTGGACATGTTTACTTTTGAAATCTAGGAAAGGAAACAAGTTATTGTTGGCCAGAGTATCACTTGCAGCTTATAATTTATAATTTTATTGCGATTTTTTTCATTTTATTGTATACCGACTTTTATTTTATCTTTTTAGAATTTTTATTTCTTTCATGGTTTGTTAGATAAAAGCTTATTTTTTCCTTCTTTTTTTAAAAGTCCAAGTACTCATGGTTTTCTCCTTTTGTTTTTATTCATATACACTTAAGATAAAATAAAATGTGTTATCCTGCTGATTGTCTCTCTTACATAACTTAAGGGTAAAGAAGAGTGGAATTCTGAATATTACCTTGTGTTTTTCTCTTCCCTGGTCTCCCATAAATACATGACTTGATTTATCTTGATCAGCCTAGTAACTTGCTCCACATTTTTCCAAAAGTGCGAAGCAGTTTCAGCTAAAAATACACATATCAAAATGCTCCAGAAGTTGTGGCCACAGCTCAAAAATGCTGATCAATTTTGAAAATCTAAATCAACCTCGGCCATGAAACCAAGGGAAGAACCTTTGTGGTGGGGGACAGATTTCCAAAAATTCACCACAGTCCTGTTCCTAGCTGGAGTTTGTGCTGATGTTGCCAGACAACTGAGGAATAGATGCAAAAAGCAGGAAGCATTATTGAATTGAGCCCTAGTGCCAATTTGGGAAAAGCAAATTAAAATGTAAAAGAATATTTTTCCACTCCTGGCATCTCAATGTAAAATGGCAAAATACATGGTTGCTAAAAAAAAGTCACAGAAATTACTAATTTTGCCAGAAAGACTAATTTTGCAAAAAAAAAAAAGTCTAATCTTTTTAAGTTAAAAATGCATGCACACATAGTTAAAGAAGTTTTTTTTTAACCCAAATAAAAGTCTTAATTTGCCAATAAAACTATATATACCTTTAAGTCAGAGAGTGTTTTGACATAATTGACTGTATGTGTGTGGGCTTGTTTCAGTGTTTTCTGTTATTTTCAGGTGCGCTTGAAGAATGGATGATGATGATTTTGGTGGTTTTGAGGTATGTGCTATTATTTACCTTAATTTTGCTTATGTAATTGTTTTAATTTTGTGAGATTATAATGGAGTGTTTACTGTTTTGAAAATGTATTATTTATCTTTGGCATTCATGATCATTTTGAATGTAACTTTAGAATAAAAAACGAAATCAAGGCAAATAAAAATATAGGCCCTCTGAAAGTTAAACTGATTTATTATTATTGAACATTTGGTCATGCCCATAGGAATGGTTTAAATCAAGGTAATTAAGTGCTATTAGTAGAAACACTAGAGAAGAGGTTTTAAAAATTGTCAGCAGATGATTTTGTTGGGATGCATGTCAATTAGGAAATACTTGTGAGATGAGAGATGAATCTTGAAGATCTGTCACGTATTTTCATGTTTACACCTCTAATGAGTTAATTTGGACTATTGTCTACCTAGCCTTTGGTGGCTTATACAACTAATTAGTATGTTTATGTTAGAGTATTCTCTCAGGTTTGACTTAGTATTTTGTTAAGTGGAAATTATTAGCTGAAGAAGCACTGTCTTTCCTTAATCCTTTTCAGTGAGTGTTCATTTATTGAAATACTTTGTAACCCACTTATTTTTATGGAGCCAGTATAGTCTTGCAGGAAAAATCTCTGGATTAGGAGTCAGGATGCCTGAGCTCAAGTCCTGGAACTACCTTCAAGTGAGCTCTGTGATTTGTTTTTTTTAAAGTAAGACTTTCACCTAGTTTGGAATTTGGTAAAATTAGATAGTTAAAAATAGAAAATGTAATTAATGACATTAACAGGAAATATATGATATTAAGTCTATATTCAATGTTCTGAATATCTTGTAAGAATGGTATGAATTTTTTTAGATGAGGGTCATTTTATCTTCTGTCAATATGAAAATACTTAGAATATGAACATACCTATTGTCTTCATTTCATCTAAAAGTATTTTTTGTTTATCACATTTGTATGTTATCTATAATATTTTGGGTTTTGTTGGGTGATTGAGTCTTACTTATGTTATTGAAATGATACATTTAAATATTTGTTAAAATCTTTCTATTTTGAGGAAAATACATGTTTCAAATATAATATTAGTTTATTTTTTAAAAGTTGTCAGTTATTTGAAAATTAAAATTTAGTATAGTCTCCTTTAGATCATTTATTATATTAGAAAAAAATAGATTCGGTGATGTTCCTTATGGTAAAATTTACACTTCAGTGTTATAGTCAATGGACCTATTACTTTTAATATTACATAGGTACAATTTTAGCCAACCATTCCAACATAGTTGTGGTTATTAGAGTACTTTCTTACCACATCCTATTGTAGAAATATGGGAGGTCTCTGTCCTTGGTCATATAAACCATGGTAATTTTTCATAGTTTGTAGAAAATAGCAATTCTGCATCACGTGTCTCCTGTGGTAGATTTTCATAGTTGACTTCTCTTTGGCCAAGAACTCAATGAAGAATCTGAACTGACATTATGGTTATTTATTCAATAATAATTTTACTGTGACCTGAACATTTAAGACAGAAAACGCTATACTCTTACATACATCTCAACATTTTAGTAATTGTCGCATAATTTTAAAACTTTTTAATATGAGGGCTTGTTAATTTAAAATGTCAGCTTTAGGACTCTTTAAATGTTGAATAAGCAAGTCCAGTTGGTAGATTATTAAAAAATATAGATGAATTCTATTTCTTTAGATTGATTTCTAATTAGGTCTCTAGACTTTTAAAGAAAAATTACCTGTTTTTCTATGTATATGGATAAATGTGGTAAATTAGTTTAAAGTACATAGATATGATGTTCACAAGTGGAAATGTAAATAAGGATATATAAAATAAAAAAAGTTATTGCAGGAGATATATTTGAGTAAGTAAGGAAAATTTTTGCTTAAAGAAAATGTAACATGAATACTGGGAGTAGCAAGTATTGGGGGCTGATAGTAATGATGATTGAAAAGCAATTGAGTATTAAGAGAGAATTTGAAAATGAGTGGTACATTAGAGAGAGTATGCTTGTAGAACCAGGAAGCTTGAGTGCTTAAATAGCACTTCTATTTTCCAGGTATTCTAAAGTAATTTTACCTTTGTTTTCTAGGCTGCAGAAGTTTTTGATGGTGGAAGTGGTGAAACCCAAACTACATCTCCTGCTATTCCTTGGGCTGCTTTTCCTACAGGTATTAGTATACAGTAACTCAGAGTTTTTCTTATTTATCACTAGAGGCCTGGTGCATGGCATTCGTGCACTGGAGAAAGTCCCTCAGCCTGGCCTGCATTCTATCACAGTCTGGGACCCCTAGAGGGATGTCTGACTCCCTACTTAGGCTCGCTCCCTGGCAATCGGACATCCCTCGAGGGGTCCTTAGCGCTACTGCAGAGGCAGGAGAGGCTCCCACCATTGCTGCCATTGCCGCTGAGCTCACCAGCCATGAGCCTGACTTCTGGCTAAGTGGCTTTCCCCCTGCGGGAATGCACTGACCACCAGGGGGCAGCTTCTGCATTGAGCATCTGCCCCCTGGTTGTCAGTGTGTGTCATTGTGACTGGCCTTTTTGCAGTTCAGCCAGTTTGTATATTAGGATTTTATTATATAGGATTTTTGCTTTTTCTTTGGAAACTTCTTTCTACCTTTGCAATTGGCTTACAGTGATCTGAAATTGAAATGACCCAGATTTAATCTAGGATTTTTTATAACAAATTATGAATTGCTGCAATGGTGGCCTGAGATATGGTTTAAAAAATAATATCATGAGCATTGAATGGAATTAAATTACTATTTACATTTCCTAATTTGTCCTAGTTTTAGGAAGGTAAGGTACAAATAATTTTCTTAAGTTGTCTAGTTGATTAATTAAAGACTCCTTTTTATTGTGGTGAAATACATGTAATGTAAAATTTATCATATTAACCATTTTAAATGTACAGTTCACTACTGTTAACATACTCACGTTGTTGTTCAACCAATCTGTAGAAATGTTTTTCTTGGAAAACTGAAACTGTAGTCATGAAACAATAATTATTTATATTCTCTTTCAGTCCCTAGCAGCTAACATTCTGCTTTCTATCTCTGTGAATATTATCTTATATAAATAGAATCATACAGTTTTTGTCTTTTTGTGGCTGATTTATGTCACTGAGCGTAGTATCCTCAAGGTTCATTTGTATTGTAACGTGTCAGAATTATTCCTCTTTTTAAGCTTGAATAATATTACAGTATATGTATAGTACACATTTTTTTAATCCATTCATTTTGTTGATGGACTTTTGCTTCCTTTGATTATTTAAATAATGCTGTTATGAACATGGGTGGACTACTTTGTGTTTTTAAAATACCGTTTTAGCCTGGCCAGTGTTGCTCAGTGGTTTAGCATTGACTATGAACCAGAAGGTCACGGTTTGATTCCTGCTCAGAGCACAATAGGCCAGGTTATAGGCCTGATCCCCAGTCAGGGGCAGTTAAGAAATAGCCAGTTGATGATTTTTTCTCATCATTGATGTTTCTATCTATCCTTCCCTCTCCCTTCCTCTATCTTAAATCAATAATAAAAATTTAAAAAACCATAAATATAATTTTATTGTTTCCATGATGGTGGTAGAGTTAAGTGGAAATTATACTCGCCTCCTCCCAGCATCAAATTCAGATTACTACTAAATTATACAACAATTAACCTGAATAACCAACTGAAGACTAGCTGAATAAAAGTCTTATAACTAAGGGCATTCAGAAGAAGCCACATCGAGACTGGTAGGAAGGGCAGAGACACGAAAAGGGCTTGCTCAATACCCATGTGCAGTGATTGAGAATCTGGAGGGATGTCTCAGCTGCAGAGCACCCCCTGAGTAATGAGGAATCTCCACTTTCTGCCAGGCTCCCCAGACCAGATTATCAGATCCAGGGAGATGATCCCACATAGCATCTGGCTGAAAGTCAATGGGGATTCTATTGGCCAAGCAGAGACAGGAGTGTGCTAGGAACCTAGGAAGCTTCTTAAAGGGCCAGCACACAAATCACCTTTGTGGGCATGTATCTGGGACTCTGGTGAAGGTACAGTTTCAGAGGAGACTAGAGTCTTAAAAGGAGAGATTGATTGTGTGGTTTTGGGGAGAGAACCGAAGAAATACTCACCATTGTCCTTGTGCTGAGTCTCTCTCCCACACCACCTACAGATGCCATTATTCCTGGGTCAGCACTCCCCTGCATATTGTATTGGCCTGGGTAGATCCACTGGCATCTATCTCCCAACTCCCTTTGTCCCTGCCTTGGCAAGTTTGTGCCCTGTGGAGAAATCAACTAGCTGTGAGCAGGGTGGGCTTGCTGTAGTCATTTTTAGAAGGACCTCAAGGAGGCCCAGGCAGATTCAGGGGGTTACAGAAATGCACAGGACGAAATCAAGTTGTGTGGCTCTGGGACAGTCACCATTTTTTCTATCTTGCATGCCCCAACTAATGCCACTGTTTCTGTGCAGAGCCCTGCCTGCATACTGCCAAATCTCAATCTGTTTTATCTTGATGAACTTTGTTGGCCTCACCCTGATGACTCCCCAAAACTGCGCTCCACCACGAAGGTCTGCAGGCCCAAGTTGGATGGTGGTTGCCTTGGTGTACTCTGAGGCTTTTGCTGAGTGTGCACAGACCCAGTACTTTCACTGAGTTTGAATCTGTATCAACCTGGTGAACAATACTTGCCCCTAGCTTGTGACCTTGAACCTGCCTCATGCCAATTGTGTACTGATATGGGATTGTTAATGCCTGAATCATACAGGTAGCTGTCAGATGGAGCCAGATCTTGGGGTGCCTTGGGCCTTTTGCTAACCTGCCCCAGGCTCATTAATGGTGTACACTGGCCTTGGTATATATCTTGTCTCCTCCCACACTCACCCAGGTCCAAAACAGGCAGCCAACAACCATGCATTGCTTTGTGGCTCCTAACAGGTATGCCCCAGGGCCAGTCATAGGCAGTATCTGACATTGACCTGCACTGGAGTCTCTTCCAAGAGACCAGAGAATCAACATACCAAGTAGCTGGCTTAAGACTTCATCAGAGCATGACCTGATTAGCTGCACAAGTGGCACACCCAAAGGGAGATTTCAGCAGATATCAGAACATGCTTGGGAGAATTTCATGTTTGGGGGTAATCTCCCTGCACAGCAGCTTGTACACTGTGGTTTTTTAACGTCAGTCCTCATAGTCAACCAAAATTAGGGTCAACCCCACCACAGATAGACCCACAATAATCAAGACTAAACTATAATAGGTGGGCTCATGTAACCCCCACAAGGGATATTTTCTTGTAATTGATTTCTAGTTTGATACCATTACGCTTACATGAACAGGGAGACTGCACCACTGAGCCCTACAGGATATACTACATAAGGCCACCTTACCAATACTAGAAGCCATAATAGGTCTACTTAATATACAGAAGAAACACATAGAGGTAGCCAAAATGGGGAGACAAAGAAATACGTCCCAAATGAAAAAACAGGAGAAATCCACAGGAAAAGAACTAAACTAAATGAAGGCAATCAATCTACCAGAGACAGAGTTCAAAATAATAGTTATAAGAATACTCAAGGAACTTTGAAATTCAACAACATAAAAAGGACATAGAAACCATAAAAAAGAACTAGTCAGAAACAAAGAATATAATATTTGAAATGAAGCATACACTAGAAGGAATTAACAGATTAGATGATGCAGAAGGTTGAGCAAATTGAAATATAAGGTAGCAAAAAGCACCTAATCAGAGCAGCAAAAATAAAAAAAAGAATTTAAAATAATGAGGATTGTTTAAGAGACCTCTGGGACAATATCAAGCATAATAGGAGTATCAGAGGAAAAGAGAGAGCAAGGTATCGAGAACCTATTTGAAGAAATAATGACTGAAAACTTCCCTGACCTGTTGAAGGAGAAAAACACACATGTCCCGGAAGTGCAGAGTCCCAAACAAGATGAACCCAAAGAAGCCCACACCAAGACACATCATAACTAAAATGGCAGTGGTTAAAGACAAAGTGAGGATCTTAAAAGGAACAAGAGAAAAATAGTCAACTATAAGGGAGTTCCAGTAAGACTTTCAGCTAATTTTTTAAAAGACACATTTCAGGCAAAAAGAGATTAGCATGAAATATTCAAAGTGATAAAAACAAGTACCTATAAACAAGATTACCCACAAGGCTATCATTTAAAATTGATGGAGAAATAAAGAGCTTTCCAAATCAAAATAAATAAGTAAATAAATAAATGCTAATGGCATTTATCACCACCAAATCAGTATTACAGGAAATGTTAAAGGGACTTTTTTAAGAAGAAGAAAAATGGGGAGCATAAATATGGAAAACAAAATGGCCATACATACATACCACTAATTACACACAAAAATTCTGGTGTAGCAATACTTCTATCAGACAAAATAGAATTCAATACAAAGGCTATAATAAGAGACAATGAAGGACATTACATAATGATAATGTGATCATTGCAAATAAAAAGATATAACCCTTGTAAGCATTTCTGCATCCATAATAGGAGCACCTAAATATATAAAGCAAATATTAATGGACATAATGGGAAAGATCGACAGTAATATAGTAAGGTTCTTTATCACCACATTGGCATCAATGGATAGATCTTCCAGACATAATCAACAAGGAAACAGTGGCCTCAAATCACACTGTAGACCAAATGGATTTAATTGATATTTTCAGAGCATTTCACCCCAGAGTAGCAGAATATATATTCTTTTCAAGTGTAAATGGAGCATTTTCCAGGATACACTACAGTTTATGCCACAAAATAAGTCTCAATAAATTTAAGAGGATTAAAATCATATCAGGCATTTTTTTTACCATAACGGTATGAAACTAGAAATTAATTACAAGAAAAAAAGTGAAAAACACACAAACACATGGACATTTAATAACATGGTACTCAGTAGTGATGGGTAACATGAGATCAATGAAGAAATTAAAAGATACCTTGAAAGAGTTGAAAATGAAAACACAACCCTAAATCAGTGGTATACAGCGAAAGCAGTCTTAAGAGGGAAATTTGTAGCAATGTAGGCATACCTCAAGAAATAAGGAAAATGTCAAGTAAATAATCTTACCATACATCTACTAGAAAAAGAACAAAGTCCAGAGAGAATAGGAGGGAGAAAATAATAAGAATCAGACCAGAAATAAATGAAATAGAGTCCGAAAAACAATACAAATGGTCAATGAAACCAAGAGCTGGTTCTTTGAAAAGATAAACATAATTGATTAATCGTCAGATTCATTAAGAAAAAAGTGAGGCCTAAATAAATAAATTAGAAAGAAAGAGAAGTAATAACTGACACCACAGAAATACAAAAACTTAAATACTTCAAACAACTATATGCAATAAGTACGATAATCTGGAAGAAATAGATACTTTTTTAAGACATGCAATCTTCCAAGAGTGAATCAAGAATAAACAAAAATCAGAACAAACCAATTATAAATAATGAAATCAAAGTGTAATAATAAAAAATTCTCAACAAAAAAATGTCATGGATTAGATGGTTTTATAGGTATCTTTTGCCAAACATTCAAAGAAGATATAACACCTATCCTTCTCAAACTATTCCAGAAAATTCAAGAGAAGCGAAGATTCTCAGGTTCATTTTATGAGGTCAGCATTATCCTAATTTCAAAACTAGAAAAGGACACTATAGAGAAATAAAATTATTAGCCAACTTCCCGATCACCATAGATAAAATAATTCTTAAAATATTAGGAAGCCAAATTCAACAACACATGAAAAAGATTATACATTGTGATCAAATGAGATTTATTTCTGGGATGCAAGGTTGGTACTATATCCTCAAATCAACTAATGCGATTCACCACATAAAAAATGAAGGATAAAAATCATACAATCAACCCTAGCCAGTTTTGCTTATTGGTTAATAAAGCATTGACCCACTAATTGAAGGGTCACAGATTCCATTTTGGTCAAGGGTACACAGGCTCGGTTCCTCACCCTGGTCGGGCATATGCGGGAGGCAACTAGTCAGTCTGTCTCTCTCAGGTGATGTTTTTCTCTCCGTCTCTCCCCCTCCCTTCCACTCTTTCTAAATATCAATGGGAAAAATATCCTAGGCTGAGGATTAACCGCAATAAAATTATATGATCACATCAATAGATGCAGAAAAAGCACTTGATAATCCAGTACCCGTTTATGACAAAAACTCTCAGTAAAGTGAGAATAAAGTAATGACACTTCAAAATAATAAAGGCCATCTATGACAAATGCACTGCTGACATTTATCAGTATGTCTCCCATTTCTACATGCCTTAGAGGCCAAAGACTATGTTTTGAATCTTTTGAATCCTAAGTACCTAGCTTTGTGCCTTGTTCATAAACAATGTACAGTGGTTTTTCTCTATTTTTAATAAAACAAATTTACTTTAAAGTAATTTTTTTTTTAAATTCTTTGGGGGCAAGTAGTCTTTCAGCTACAAGTTAGAGAAAGGCAAACCTAAGTGTTACATAAGAAATATAATTTTGGAAAACTTAGAATTAGTCAAAGATGGCTAAGAAGCTATTTTTTTTCTTCTTCTAGGTCTCAGTTATCTTTCATAGCCATTCCCAATTTAGACAACTGAATTGGAAATAATTATATTTTCCTGGTTGTTGTTTTTTCTTTTTCTTTTGTGTATGTGTGTTTAGTATCTTTCCTGGTCCTACTGTGTGCCAACTAGGAATAGTATAGGACAGTAGAGGTTAGGCTAACGTTTAATTCAAAGTATTGGAGTCTAAAAGCAATAATATTAGTATCTATATCTTTTGCCTCTTCTTTTTTTCTGTTTATTTTTCTAAACATTTTTTTAAAGGAAAATTATTCCAGATTTTGCATATTGTTTATAGCAGTAAGTTTTTAAGTTGAATCCTCATGGGACTGTCTATATCTATCTATCTATCTATCTATCTATCTATCTATCTATCTATCTGGCTGTCCACCTACCTACCTATCTACCTACCTACCTATCTATCTATCTATCATCTATCTGTCTAAATTAGAGGAATATGCAAATTATCCAAGACACCATCACATCACAGCCTTTCACAGGGCTGTGGGGCTACGGGGCCTCTGGTTGGGACTCTGGGTCTAGAGCCAGTTCGTCTTGCCCAGGCAGACACCCCTGCAGCCCCACAGCCGAATCCTGACATTGACCTGGGGTTTACTAAACTTACTGGAGCTGCTCCCCAAATCCCCACCTTCTGCCCCCACAGGGTGCCACACAGCCTCCTGACAGGTGGGTAGCTGGGGAGAGCAGAGTGGGGTGGGGGCTGCAGGGAGCCACAGGGGGGCAGGGGGAGGCTGGAGCCATGTTCCTGGGGGTCTGAAGAGAGTGCCTGACAGGATCCTGTACTGCAAAGAAGGAAGAGGAATTGGCCACAGGGAGCTCTTCCAATCCCCCTGCATGGTCACCCTACCCCAGCCCCTGCACCCCTGGGGGGATGATGAGGCTGAACAAAGGAGATGACCCATCAGCGCCCCTGAGGCACTCACCTCTCCTGGAAGTGGTGTGGTTCTCTCCTGCCTCCCCTGGAAGCTGCATGACTCCCTCCAACCAACTCCGAAGGCATGCTGCTGCTGCTGCTGCTGCTGCTGCTGCTTCTTCTTCTTCTTCTTCTTCTTCTTCTTCTTCTTCTTCTTCTTCTTCTTCTTCTTCTTCTTCTTCTTCTTCTTCTTTTTCTTCTTCTTCAAATATATTTTTTTGCTAAGAAATTTGTAGTTTTTTTTTACATCATTTTAAAATAATTTGCAATCTTTTCTTATAAATTTTCATAAGGCTGTTAAAGCTATCCTTTTTAGGAAACCAAATTCAAAATTAATGTCTATCTGCTGATACAACACATGTGTATGTATATATAAATGCAAAGATATACAGATGTAGTCATAAATAGATACGTAGATAGCTGTTATGATTTCTCCCCTTTTTTCCACTTTTGCCTTCCAGTGCAAGTTCTCTTTCCTCTCATGCCTCTGGAAGGAAGGGGTTTATCTTTACTAGACCTTTCCAATTCTAGAAGCATTACACAGTTAGTCTTAGTTTAGTTTCAGTATGCTTTTGGTTCTTTTCTGCTTTCTGAATCCATGGGATTTATTTAAATTAATTTTAGAGTGTTTATTCATTTATTCACAAATTCATTCATTCCCTGTTTTTAAAGTATACTGTGTATCAGACACTTAAGTGCCACGTGATGTGGACCTCATTCCATTTCAGTGATGCCATATGAAAATTGTCATAAATTACAGGATGTTTCACAAAATTTACTGGCAAGCACTTTTATCAATAACTTCAGCTTTAAATCTTTCATGAAAAAAAAAAATGAGGCCAGAAAGTTTTGTCTTGTTACCATCGTGTACAATGTGGGTGGTGCTGTTTTAGAGGCAAATGACTGTTCACTTTTTACTTTTAACTGTATAAATATAAATTGTCTAGAAAGCGAGGTGGGAGGCAAAACCTTGAATACTGTCCTTTCCAATATGTTTCTAAGTTACTTGTAGCACTACACAGACCACATTAGAATGCGTTGACCATCAAAGGGAAAAAGAAGTGGTCCAGATAGATACTTTAATCCAAATTAGCTTATTCAAAACGGCTTATACACAAGGCAAACTAAACTGTCTGTCACAAGCCGACCCTTTAGAAGGAATAATGGGAATTGGACCAGCAGATGTTGAATCAAATAACTTAGATGTGGTTCACTTTGCATCTGGAGCTATTTGCATACAAAGCCAACAGGAAAGTTCAAACATTTTTCTCAAGACATTGGCAGAGAGAAACCTGGAAAACAGATGCCTTTTTGATTTCATGGTTCAGTTTTTCCATTCTCCATTCTCCTGGCCAGGAAAACCTAGGACAACAAATCGGTCATTTTATTAATATCCCATTACTCTCCTTGCTAACCTTGTTTTTCCAGTCGAATCTATGTTACACATCTACAAGAGTTCAGAACCTGAGTCCACATTTTTTTTGTTTGAGAAAAACTTGTGATTTTTCTCAGATTAACCTGAAAAATAGGAATTGTAAACATTAACTGAATTTTACTTTAATCTATATTTGAGGTAAAATTTTAAGGTGACATTACATACTTATATAAATGTATTATAATAGGCAGTGTATATAATACCTTTTAAAATTTTCCCATCACATCTATTTTGTGTCTATATTAGACATTTTGCCAGGATATAAAGTGGATTTCCACCTTAGTGAAATAATTTTGTAATATTTTTTACACCAGTTACTTGAATGGCAGATTGTGACAGATAGCTTCTTTTTGCTATTTTTTCTTTTTTTGTTCATTTGTTTTGTTTGAACTCCCAGGTTACAAGTCACCTTTGTTTTATCTGGAGCCATTTTTTTAAAGTTAAGGTGATGGCTTCTATAAAGCTGTGAGTTTTTAGTGAATATGTAAGTATTGGTTTTTATGTTGATTATCAGTAATATATGTTATTTCCTATCTTCATTAATGAGCGTCTATAACATGAGTAGCTATCACTTGGTAAATTATAGTACCTGATTTTAACTGCATGGTCCAACTGTCACAGTAGTAACTTAATGCGTTACATTTGCTCTAAAAGCATAATTATAAACATAGAACACAAATATTAATGTGAAGAACTATAATACTGAAGAAGAACTTGGCTCTTTTAAAGTATTATAATTATCAGTTACTGTTTAAACTGATATTTTTGCGGTGTTTCATGATACAGTCTTTTTAAAAATTATTTATTGTTTAAAGTATTACATATATTATTACATATCTCTCCTTTTTCCCCATTAACTCCTCCTCGGCCACCCTAACTCCCCCAGCAC
This sequence comes from Vespertilio murinus, assembly GCA_963924515.1. Classification (NCBI taxonomy): domain Eukaryota; kingdom Metazoa; phylum Chordata; class Mammalia; order Chiroptera; family Vespertilionidae; genus Vespertilio; species Vespertilio murinus. The sequence continues at coordinate 162,839,009 of OZ004707.1, read as the reverse complement.
ATGTCCTCATCCCCATAGTGTCTGAGTCAATTGGTTTTGCTTATATGCATGCATATAAGTCCTTTAGTTGATCTCTTACCTCCCCTTCTCCAACTCTCCCCTGCCTTCCTCTGAAGTTTGACAGTCCTTTTGATGCTTCTAAGTCTCTGGCTCTATTTTTGTTCATCAGTTTATTTATTTTTTCCATTAAATTCCACAAATGAATGAGATCATGTGATATTTATCTTCAACTGGCTTATCTCACTTAGCATAATGGTCTCCATGTCCATCAATGCTGTTGCAAATATTAAGAGTTCTTTTTTTTTTTTTTTACATCAGCGTAGTATTCCACTGTGTAGATGTATCACAGTTTTTTAATCCACTCATCTGCTGATGGGCACTTAGGCTGTTGAAACTAGACCACCAACTCACACTATAAACAAAAATAAACTGAAAATGGATAAAGGACTTAAACTTACGATGGAAAAACATAAAAATCTTATAATTTAAAGGCAGCAAAACATCAGACATATGCTGTAGCAATATCTTTACCTATATAGCTCTTAGGACAATGGAATCTAAGGAGAAAATAAACAAATGGGTCTACATCAAAATAAAAGGCTCTGCACAGCAAAAGAAACCATCAACAAAACAACAAGAAAGCTCACTGCATGGGAGAACATATTTGCCAATGTTATATCTGATAAGGGCCTAATCTCCTAAATTTACAGGGAACTCATACATTTTAACAAAAGGAAGATAATCCAATCAAAAAATGGGCAAAGGACTTTAGACACTTTTCGAAAGAGGATATGAAAACATGCTCAAATTCACTAATCATCCAAGAGATGCAAATCAAAAGACAATAAGATACCATTTCACACCTGTCAGAATGGCTATCTTCAACAAATCGACAAAGGACAAGTGCTGGCAAGGATGTGGAGAAAAGAGTCCTCGTGAAATGCTGGTGGAAATGCAGACTGGTGCAGCCACCATAGAAAACAGTATAGAGATTCCTCAAAAAAATTAAAAATTGAACTCCCATTTGACCCAGTAATCCCACTTCTATGAATATATCCCAAGAAATCAGAAGCACCAATCTGAAGGGACATATGCACCTCTCTGTTCATAGCAGCACAATTTATAATAGCTAAGATATGGTACAGTCTTCTTTCAGTTCTAGTTCTGAACTTTTGAAAAAGACAGTGGTTTTTGACTTTTAGGATATTTTAGAAAACATTTAAAAGATAATTTGAAATTAGACTCTTGGCAGCAAATTATTTTTCTATAAGGTAACGATAGTGCTCTTTATTATAAGCCTGAGTTAACCACACACACACACACACACACACACACACACACCTTAGGTTCTGTTTGGCTCAGTAACAGTAGGAATCATTGCCCATTGCTCTTATATCAGTATGTAAATTTCTATCCTTCTGAATTATGTTTCTTTGGTTGGCCTTAGAAAATGAACTTTTTCTTGTTTTTGACAGCTAGGCAGACACATAAACACATGTAGTACAAATGACATGAAAGAAAAGGGAAATATAAATGGTATAATGTAGAAATTTTTTCTCCTAGTCTTTCTTCTCTGATATAATTTGTTTTACATTTTCCTTTTAAGCCTCTAGATATCTTCCAGGCACATAAAAATGTAAATGCTTCCTCCTCTTTTTTTTTTACACAGATGTCAGCATACTGTGTGTATACATTAATACTTCTTTCTCCTCTCTTCCCACACAATAACATTTCTACTGAACACTTAGAGATCTTCCAAATTCATTTTAGTTGTTATATAGTACTCTTTTGCATGAATATACTATTTTTCATCTAACCAATTATTTTTCTCCCAATTTTTGCTATTATAGCTCTGAGTGAATATTGGTATACATATTTTCAGCAAAGCTATTTTAATTCCAATGAGAATTTGTTCTGTGACTTAATGGAAAGGTTAATTAAAATTAACAAATAGTTCACTTACTGATTTTACTATTACAAGTATAGCGCAAACATCTTCTCTAACTCTAAATAATATCAAATTTCATATTTATATGATCAACATAAGGTAATGTTGGCTACATTGAAGGTGATGGTAATTTTATAAGTACATTGAAAATAAAGTATTCTTTAGCTGACCATGGGCAAATTAGTGGTAGCATGAAAGGTTGAAATGACCTTTAGCTATCATATTGTATTTTTAATCTATAAAATAATGTTTATTGCAATGTTGTATGTAATAACTCCAAACTAGAAGTAACCTAAATGTTCATCAAAGGTAGAAAGTTTAGCCAAAACCGGTTTGGCTCAGTGGATAGGAGCGTCAGCCTGCAGACCGAAAGGTCCCAGGTTCAGTTCTGGTCAAGGGCATGTACCTTGGTTGCGGGCACAACCCCAGTGGGGGGTTTGCAAGAGGCAGCTGATCGATGATTCTCTCTCATCGATATTTCTGACTCTCTGTCCCTCTCTCTTCCTCTCTGTAAAAAATCAATAATATATATATATATATATATATATATATATATATATATATATTATTATTGATATATATATATATCTATATATATATATCTATATATATATTTTTTTTTAAGTAGAAAGTTTAATATTTTGGGGCAACCTATTTAATAGAGGGAATATGCTAATTGACCCTCATGCTTTTGCAAAGATGGTGGTCTCCACAGCCAATAAGGAGGGAATATGTTAATTGACTACTCTGCCCTCAAAGATGGTGGCATCCACAGCCAATAAGGAGATAATATGCTAATTGACTGCTACACCCTCAAAGATGGTAGTGCATGTAGCCATAAGGTGGCAGTACCCAGTCTCTTCAGCCCCGCTGGATCAGCAGGCACATAGCATAGTTGGGCCTGTCTTTAGGCAGCTGCTCCATGCATCCGCCTCCAGAGTCCCCCAGCCTCCTCAGCCGCAGCTCCCCCCACAGCTGCCCAGGGCCAGCCCAAGGTGCAGACAAGCATTGGATGGTGGCTTCCCAGCGGCCCAGGGCTGCTTGAGGCTTGGGTAACCAGGGATGGCTGAGGCTTACACTGCTGGCAGTGGCAGCAGCAGAGATGTGATGAGGTGTCACCTTTCCCTGATCGCAGGGTCACCTCCCACCCCTGAGGGCTCCTGGACTATGAGGGGACAGGCCGGGCTGAGGAGCCTCCCCTCCAGTGTATGAATTTTGATGCACCAGGCCACTAGTATTTATGTAATAGAATACTGTACACTTGGAAAATGAACAAACTACACATAACATGAAAGAATCTCATGAACATATACGCTATCCTCACATTATCTTTTAGAGGTTAGTATGAGGTATCAGTTGACAAACTGTTCTATAATTCAGTCCTAGTGTTGGAGTCTGTGAAGTCTAGTGGGTTAGCCTCTGTTTGGAGTCATAGAATTCTTTTTTTATTTTAAGTTCCCATGGCCCAAACCCCAACCCTTTTGGCAACCAAAAGCTATATTTGTGGGTCTCTTTCTGTTTTGTTTATTCATTACTAGAAGCCCAGTACACAATATTCATGCACTCAGGGGGGTGGGGGGTCCCTCAGCCTGGTCTGTGCTCTCTCACAGTCCTGGATCCCTTGGGGAATGTCTGACTGACAGCTTAGGCCCGCTCCCAGCTAAGCCATCAGTTGGATATCCTTAGTGCTGCTGCCCAGGTGGGAGAGGCTCCTGCCACCATCTCTGTGCTCTGCAGCTGTGAGCCCAGCTCAGGCTGAGTGGTGTTCTCCCTGTGGGAGCGCACTGACCACTAGGGGGAAGCTCCTGTGTCACAAATGGCAAGATTTAAGTTCAGCGGTTGAGTGTCAATCTGTGAATCAGAAGGTCACTATTTGATTCTTGGTCAGGACACATGCCCAGGTGGCGGGCACAATACCTCATGGAGGTGTGCAGGAGGCAACCAATCAGCGGTTCTCTCTTATTGATGTTTCTATCTCTCTCTCTTCATCTTTATCCATTTATTTATTGATGGACATCTTGGATGCTTTCATATCTTGGCTATTACTGGTAATGCTGCAGTGAACAGAGGATGCATAAAAGTTTTCTAAATAGTATTTTGCTTTCTTCAGTAAGTACCCAGAAGTGGAATTATTTGATTTATAGTAGTTCTATTTTTAATTTTCTGAGAAATCTCCATACTTTTATCCATAGTGACATTAACTTAAAATTTCACCAATAGTGCAAGATGGTTCCCTTTTCTTCACATCCTTGCCAAGACTTGTTTGATGGTTTATTGATGATAACCATTCTGACAGGTGTGAGGTGATAACTCATTGTGGTGGGCCTCAGATGGATTGTTTTTATTTATTTATTTAAAAATATATTTCATTGATTTTTTACAGAGAGGAAGGGAGAGGGATAGAGAGTTAGAAATATCAATGAGATAGAAACATCGATCAGCTGCCTCCTGTACACCTCCCACTGGGGATGTACCCGCAACCAAGGTACATGCTCTTGACCGGAATCAAACCCAGGACCCTTCAATTCGCAGCCTGACTCTCTATCCACTGAGCCAAATTGGTTTCGGCTCAGATGAATTGTTTTAGATACTGTATCTTTAAAATGACCAAGTAATTTCAGGATAAACAACACAGAGACTGCATAAAACACATAGAAATTAGAACAGGAAGATGTTTGGGGATACATTTTAGAACTGTGAATAAACAATGAAGATTTTACTAAATCTTAATGCTTTTGAAAGTTTGTCTGATGTAAAGGTTTTGATCTTTTTGTATCTGTCAAGTCTGAGGTCAGGGTAAAGGAGTGGGTTAAAGGTAATTCAGTTATTTTGGATATAAATTATAGTTTGGTTATTAAGAAACCCTTTAACCAACTAAGCCAATTGTTCTTTTTCTTCTTCAACCTTTGAGTCTTTTAGAAGTGTTTTAAGGTTTTCATCATGCCTCTTGCTAAATTTATTCCTCAATATTTTATCATTTTTTTGTGTTTGGGGAAAGTATATGTATATATATATATATATATATATATATATATATATATGAACATACATATGAATGCTGTTCATTTCTATTCATTAAATTTATATCTTTCTACTTTACTGATTGTGTTTACTGTTGGACTTTAGTAGGAACATGAGATAGTTTTTCTTCTTTTCCTATTTTTATACATTTAATTTTTCTTGCATTATTGCATTGGCTTATGCCTTTAGTGCAATGTTAAATGTTATGGAGATAGTAGACATCCATCCTTGTCTTGTTTTGACCATAGAGGAATTAGTCTAATTTGATCTTTGTTTTTTCTTTCTCAATTAACATGATGACTTTAGGACTAAGGTCTAAATGTATTATGTCAATAAAGTATCCATCAATTCTTATTTTCTTGAGTGTTCATTTTTACAAAAAGCATTTTCAGTCTAGGAGATAAAACATAATTTTCTCTTTAAGTCTATTAGTATGAGGTATTGTATTAATGAATTCCTTAATAACGAACTATCCTTGTATTTCTGGAACAAGTCTGACTTGTTCAATGCATAACATGTTCTCAGTATGGTGTAGGACTCTCTTTACTAACATTTTATTTAGAGCTTTTGCCTCGTTATTTTATTTTTTGTGATGCTCTAATAATCTCTAAATACTCTGTTTTTGTACTGTCTTTATCAGGCTTAGCTATTAATGTTATGTTACTGTTATGTATGCTAAGGAATTTTTTTCTTTATTTTTAATGCTTTGGACCAATTTCAGAGTTTTAATTTTTTTAGCTCTAATCAGGTCAACTTTTATAAAGTATACTTCTGTGGTCATGTATTGTACATTTAAAAAAATAGAATTTAAAATTTATTTACTGAGTATTCTATGGACGAGTTTTATGATTTAAAGACGTCTGTTGTAATTATGTTCCATTTGTCACTTAATTTGTATATTTGTACTCTTTTTCTTTTATTGTTAATCAGTTATCAACTATTTTGTTTGTAACTTTTATTTTTTATTTTTTAAATATGTTTTATTAATTTTTTTACAGAGAGGAAGAGAGAGGGATAGAGAGTTAGAAACATCAATGAGAGAGAATCATCGATCAGCTGCCTCTTGCACAACCCCTACTGGAAATGTGCCTGAAACCAAGGAACATGCCCTTGACGGGAATCAAACCCAGGTCCTTTCATTCCGCAGGACAATGCTCTATCCACTGAGCCAAATTGGTTTCGGCTGTTTGTAACTTTTAGACATTGATAATTTTTTATTATATCTACTTTTTAAGTTTACTTAGATTTGTATTATCCTTATTATTTGTATTGTGCTTTCTTTTCCTTTTTGTTTCTATTTAGTTTTGAGTTGGGAATTACATTCATTTTTTTAAATTGATGTGTTCAAAGCTATAATATTTTTTTTAAACAGCTACAAATGTGGCCCATAGATTGATTTGTAATGTTTTAATGTTATTATTTCATTTGTCAAACTTATAATATTTGGACAGGGGAATTAAACTTTTATTGTGGTTGTGTAGTTAATGGAGTAGGCGAAAAGAGTCCTAAAAAGGCTTTTTTGCAATGTTGTCAAGTGGTAAAAAAATTTTTATTGACAGTTTCCTTTTATTGTATATGTACCGTGTACCAATCTGGTATAGCCAAAAAGCTTATTTATATTATTTAATTTAAGCTGTATAATGTCATTTTGAGGTACATATTTCCCCATTTTCAGAATACTGAATCAGTGGTTTATATCGGTTTGTATTTGCCTAAGACTGTGTAACAAGTAAGTTGTTAGTGTTGAAATTAAATTCCATTTCTGACTCAATAGCTGTGGCTTTTACTTAAGCAGTAATATTGTGAGGTCACAGAGGTATTTAACAGTATGGCATAATCAGTAACTGTTAGTAGAACGCTGTGACTAGAACAAAGTCAGTCCTTAGTAGTATCATTTCTGGCTTGGACAAATAGTTCTCCGAGATACTGTTAGTAAAATGGGAAGCATGAAACAAAGCAGATTTATGTAAGATGATGGGTAAGTTTGATGTACCTACTAGGTAGCTTAATGGAACAGTCTGATAGAAAGGTGAATATATGGATCTGGACCTCTGCAGGGCAGAGCTTATAGCTGAAAATTTAAATAATGGGTTTTGAGAGTGGTAAGAATAATGTGATATTGAGATCAGAACATGAAGAAAACAGTGACTATTAAGGTGGAGAGGAAACATGAAAAATTATTCAAAATGTTAGGAGGAAGTCTAGGATAAAATGATTCACAGGTGCAAAGGGAAATTTCCAGGTAAAGGAGGGTCATTAATATTAGTGCTCTGGAGAACTAAAGAAAGATGAGTGTTCTTTTGATTTAATAGTAACTGAAAGGAAAATTAATATCTTGTTGAGTTCTGTGGAGTGATGGGGGTTAGGTGAGAAGACAGTTGAGTCAGGAATCATTTGGAGATAAAACATTTGGGTATGAAGGTAAAGTGTGATAGGTGGCAGTAGCTAGTGGAAGGTGTGAGGTTGAGTTGAGGATACCTCTCTTGCCCTCTTCCTACTTCCCTCTCTCACTCTCTCACTTTCCCTTCCCTGTATTTATCTCTTCTTTACGTCCTCCCTACTCTCCTTCCTTTACTTTATTCTACCATTTTCCCTACTTGTTTTCCTCTTATGATGTTGGGGATTGAGAATTTAACTTTTGTCAGCATGAAATCTTATCTTAGGTATAAATATAAATATAAAAACAGATTTTAAAATATTCAGGTATTAGATCAGAGTGATATTTTTAAGAATTTCTTGAATCCAGGATCATAGTCACTTTTATGCCTAGAATTAAACATACTTGTCTAACAAATTTTAATCTTTAAAATAATAATGAAAATAATATAGACACAATAATAAAACCTATACATATTTAGCCAATTTATACCTCACTAGAGGCCCAGTGCACGAAATTCGTGTGAGGGGCTCAGCTCTCACTGCTCTGGCTGCCTTGCCGCCCCATAGCCTCACCCACTGGTTGTTCAGGAAGATCTTATCAGAAGGTTGTTCAGTCTAATTAACATTTTAGATTTTTATTATATAGGATTGGCAAATCTATGCCACTTTTACAGATAAGGAAATTGAGAGAAGTTAAATAAACTTGCTTATTGCTCTATACCTGGCATGGCAATTAGGTTCCAGAGTTTATGGTCTTAATACCAGGATTGTATTCACTCTTACTATGCTATAATACTTAATTCATACTTTTAAAATTAGTTATATTTTTATAAATTATAATTTAAAATTAGAAGTTAGAATATTTTGACATTGTAGAGAAATCTTAGCAAATGGAATAGATAAGATTAGAAAAAAAGGCATGTCTGAAACAGATGTATCAAGTAAAAATATGAATTGAAATTCTAGTTTTCTGTATTTTAGTTAAAATAGTGAAATGCCTATGTGAGAAGCTAGAATTCCTTTCATGTATGGCACATACTATTTTATAAACACAATATTGCTATAAAGTAAAAGTATACATAAGATAACTAAATGATCCCTGCATGATACCAATCAGAAATTGATAAATTCTTAAGTTTGTTAATACCTGTTGACATTATAAATATTTTTCTTCAGGCAAAAATGCAATTTCCATTGTGAGCTGCCTTCCAGAATTTATGGTAGAACTTCCCTGACGTTGCCACTGATGCCAATGTGGAATAAAGGTCTTTATAATATAGAAAGTCAGAACATATAAATAGATTACTGCTAAAAATAATTTACTCTTCTTAAACTTTGAAATACATAGTATAAATGTGTTTGAATTTCTAGAAAGAATTCTAACCACTGCTATAAATGTGTCTCATAGATTGATATATAATGTTTTAATATCATTATTTCCTTTGTCAAAATTGTAATATTATTTTGAAAATAAACACGTGCACACACACACACACACACACACACACACATACATATATATATATATATATATATATATATATATATATATATATATATACCTGTTTATTTTCCCTTCATCAATATTTTTGTTTTATTTCATGCATGGCAATTGGCTTTTCTTTTGTGACCTTAGTATTTGAAATCTAATCACAATCTAATAATGTTTTGTTGGGAAACTAATTACAGAATTGTATTTCAACGTTTTTTTCTTTACAAACAAGTTGGCAAACTAACTGACTTTAATATGAAAAATCTATTGTTCTTGAAAAAGAATTTAACACTGAGACAGTTGTATTAATTATTTTAAAGTAATTATTCTTCCCCTTTGCTGACTTCATTGTAATAATTGATTTGACTCAGATACTGGGTCATTGAGCCATTGAGTTCATGGGTGCCTGACTTGTCTTGCTCACTGCTGTCTTCTCAGTGCCTAGTTCGTGCCTCTGCCCGGCACTATAAGTATGGTAGTGCTTTCTCTGAACTAACCTGATAGTTAGGTAATATGTTTAAATACTTTCTCTGAGTTAGAAATGCACTTCTAATGGTAATATGTTATATGTAAACACTAAGACATTATTAAATTGTCTTGTTTACCTGAGTCTCATATGGAAACATCATGTTAAATTTAGAAATACTAGTGTTAGATTTCTATAACTATTCCTCATTTTCAGTCATTTTGCTTTTACTTCCCTTTCCTTTTTCCCTTTTCCTCCCTGCACTCTCTTTTCTTCCCTTTAACTTGTTTATTATTTTTTCTTTAATCATCTTTTTGTTTGTTTTCCTTCAGTATCTGGAGTTCATCTTTCTCCAGCTTCTCCTGCAATTGTACTGGACCATGACCACTCTTCTCCCACCATCGGCTGCCTCTCTTCTGAGCCCATCATTTCATCACCAGAGATTACACATGCAGACACCACCATCGTCAGTCAAACTCTTCCTAAAGCGCAGGTAAGACAAGCCTATCTTTATAGGAAATCTGCATGTTTAAAAAGTATATTGTATACTGATTGAATTAATTTTTGAAGATTTTCTGATTCCTTTTCTTAAATTTCTGAAATATATTTCTGTAGACACTCTAACTTTGAGGCTAATATCTAGAATTCTGAATAATATGTTTGTTTTAGGGAACAATTGCAAGGTAATTAAGTAACTTTTATATGGTTTGAGTGTCCATTTATTAAAATTGACTTCATTTACGTTTCAAAGTTTGAACTTCAAAAGGAAAATAATTACAAAAAAAATAATCATTTCTGTTTTCAGGGATGCTTATTATATGTTTCAGGTATTAGAGTGTTCTTTTCAATTTTATATTAACATTTTAAAAGATTGCAGTCTTAGAGTTTATTCATTCAAATATATATTGATCCAGGCATTGTGCTTGGTGCTGGATTTATTCCAAATTTTCCAGGTGCTATACACAATCTCAAGTTACCTGGTATCTTTACTAGAAAGTGATGATTAATTAGAGGTTATTAATTAACTAGAAGCCCAGTGCACGGATTTGTGCACCAGTGGGGTCCCTCAGTGTGGCCTATGGAGATTGAGCCAAAACTGGAAGTTCAACGCTGCCTACCACTCCTGCCAATGGCTCCTGTTCATGCCAGCCCCACTGCGTCTGCCATGGGCTCACACCCAGGCAGTTCTGATGAGGAGAGGCTCATGCCAATGCAGAGACACTTGCCTGGGGCTCACCAGCCATTAGCCCTGCATTTGGTCCCTTCTATCAGCTAAACTGTGCTCCCGTGGTGGGAGAGCACTGATCACCAAGAAGAAGGTCCTGATTGAGTGTCTGCCCCTGGTGGTCAGTGCATCTCATAGCAACATGTCGTTTGGTTATTCAGTCTTTCCGTCTGTTAGTTGCTTAGGCTTTTATATATAGATTTAAAATTCTGATTTACAATTTAAAATATAAGCAAATTCTGGTGGGTGTGAATTTAAGAATTGATATTAAATATGCCTCTTCTTAATTAAATACTCTCACCTATGAAAAAGTTTTAAGTTTTTAGTGCTTTGCTTGCAAAATATTAAGTGCTTTAAACCCTTAAGTTTAGAGGAAATTTTGTGTCTTCCTGTAAAGATCAGGTTGTTGTAATAGTTTGAGGTCTTCTGTTGATTTACTTAAAGGATGAATTAATTTCAGAACCCTTGTTACAACTTAATTTCCAAATGTGGTTTCTGGTGCCCTTTGGATGTTTTCATTATTGGTACAGTGTAAACTTTTCCCTCTTGTATATTTTTTTTTAATGTGGTTTAGATTCAGCAATCAACACACACTGATCTGGATATCTCACTTTTTCCATTGGGTTTAACTGATGAGAAAAGTAATGGAACAATTGCTCTTGTGGATGATTCTGATGATCCTGTTGCCAATGTATCAAACATACAGCTTCAGCAGAAAATTTCAAGTTTGGAGATTAAACTCAAAGTTTCTGAGGAAGAAAAACAGAGAATTAAAAAGGTATATTTACATTTCCCTAGAAATGTTTAAATTGTACATTCTGGAAACTTTATAAAATCCCTATGTTTGATTAAAAACTCATCAAGGGAAGAAGACACTGTCCTTTCTTGGTTATAGTTTTAAACCAGTCATTTGAGTTTATCACTTAGAAGTCTTTGGTAAGAAATCTCTGGTCTTAAATATTTTTAAAGATATGAACATATTTTACTAGATTTTTGTTTTCTCTAAATAATGCTTTTTTTCTCATTTATTTTTATTTATCTTGAAAGCAGGTAGTATTGTATTTCTTACATAGTTTAGCATATTTATAATATTGTCTTATTCCTATATAACGTTAGACATCATGGGATATTTGACAAGAGTACTTACATATATAACTACTTTAGTAAATTATGTTCTCATTTCTATTTCCTTAAAATATCTATAAAAAGACCTTAGCAAATTTATGAAAGTGTATGTAGATATAGACTTTGTTGATTATAATTGACTTAGGTGCTTTTATTCATTTATTAGCATGAATAATTTTAGTGTTATAACAATGTTTGATATTGGTCTGGAAATGAGAGTGACGCATACAATCTATAATATTGTTAAAATTTAAATCATACTTCCTGTGGGCTTTTTCCTTACAGAACAGTTTCTGCTGTGCTTATTGAAATAACGAAATATATTTCATGCCATTACATAATTTGTGCTTGGATTTTTCTCCTTTAGGATGTGGAATCATTGATAGAAAAACATAGTGTCTTGGAAAAAGATTTCCTTAAAGAAAGAGAGCAAGAGGCCATTTCTTTTCAAGATAGATACAAAGAACTTCAGGTAAACCGCCTGTGCTTATGATTTAATGTGTGAGCCTTTGATGAAGCATGTAATGTAATTTCAAATAGTGCTCAATAAACACTTTAGTAATGAACAATCAGTATGTAAAATATTGACAAACATGGATGAAATTAATGATAAATATAATTTTGAAAAGTATGAGTCTGTGAGGGTTAGTTGTTTGAGACTCAATTTGGTGAAAATTACTGTTTCTGCTGGGTAAAATTTAGAATTTGGACAGTCTGATTTTTCTTATTTGTAATTATATTTTAAAAGAGCTTAGAATCCTATAACCCCAGAACTGAGATATTTAATGTTTTTTATATATTGTAATCAGTGTTTCCTCTTTGCCTCCTCAAGTTTCCTTTATAAACTTGTTTGTTTGTTTTTTTACCTGTTCTTCCCCATCTCAGTAAATGGCAATGCTGTCTTTCCATTCCTTAAGGCTGAAAACTGCATTTATCTTTTTATTATTTTATTTTATTTTTACTTATGTTTGTTCCTTCAGGGAAACCTGTTGGCTCTACCTTAAACTATCCAGGCTTCCATGATTTATCATTATGGTCACTGCTACCAACTTACTCTAGGCCTTTCTTATTTCTAGCCAATTTTTATACTCTGTCATTGCCTAACTATGGACCATTTTCCACCTTGCAACCACTGTGATCTGGTCAATGGTTGATTTTGTTATTTTTCTCCTCTGAAATCTTTAGTGGCTTCTCATTTCACTCAAAGTAAGTCAAGTGAGTCCTTAAAATGGTTTGCAAGGCCCTGTATTCTCTTTTACCCTTTCTCCCTACCTTTTCCCTGCCTCTTTCTCCTCATTTTGCTTTATCCTTATATCCCTATATTTCTTAATTTTCTGCATGTTCCCCTCCCCCTTTTTTAAAAAAATATTATTCAAGTCTCCATCAGAACTTTCAGGCAATGCTGACATCCCCTACCAACACTCCCACATGATGCTTTTTTCCTCCATAGCACTTTTCCATCTGACCAGATTGTTTATTTGCCCAGATAATTTTAATAGTCACCTCAGTGGTCTTCTAGCTTCTGCTCTTGCTCTTCTCCTTAATGAGTCTTTATTTCAGCAGATAGAGTAGTGTTTTTTTTAAAATTTAAGTCAAATCATTTCCCAGTCTTAATTCTCATTCTCCTTCTCCTTCCAGTGTAAATCTTTTGGCTTCTCCAACTTTTCCATTTCACCCCCAGCTATTTACTTGCAGCAGGCTTGGTAATGAGGTCCAGGTGAATGTGTGAGCCTGTCTGGGAGGGCATTCCTTGGCTGTTGGAGTGGTGAGTGGAGGGAAATGGTTTATGATTTAGTCACAGTCTCCTTGCCTGGAATGCCTTCCCTCCAGATATCTACATGGCTCTGTTAAAAATTATGTGCAACGTGAAAATAAGGAAAAGGCTGCAGTGTGTTCTGTCAATGTCTAGGGGGACATTGTTTAATAGACTCACCCAAGGATTATTTAGGAGAATGTACTTTATTTCACTCATGGTTTATTGATATTACATGCTAATTATGTTCTTTTCCCAGAGGCAATGCCTCTTTGTTCAAAAAGATAACTCTATAGGAAAATCGCCAGTTTTGTCTCTAACCCAGCATTCTTTCCTGTTTAACAACCCGTTGTTTAAATTACATGAATATATAAGTAAATATATCTATATATATCTTCAAATGCACTTTGAACCAGTCTCAACTTCTGACTTACTGATTCTTAATAAGTGAGTAGAATAAATCTGAGATGTATGTTCAGTTTATATTTATATGAGTCACATTTTAAGTCTTTGAAAATTGTATATATATATTTTTTAATTGATTTTACACAGAGAGGAATTGAGAGGGATAGAGAGTTAGAAAAGTCAATGAGAGAGAAACATCGACCAGCTGCCTCTTGCACATCCCCCACTGGGGAATGTGCCCGCAACTAAGGTACATGCCCTTGACCGGAATCAAACCCGGGACCTTTCAGTCCGCAGGCCGACACTCTACCACTGAGCCACACCGGTTTCGGCTGAAAATTGTATTTTAATAAGTTACAGTGAAACCTCAGATACCTGCTCTTGTGGCGGCTTCCTTTGACCGTGTTATATAAAATGAGAACTGTGTGCATGTTCAGCATGCTCTAGCCCCTTTGCTTTGCTTTTTTGCCTCTCCTCATAGCACTTATCTCCACCTGTTGTTTTATTTTGATGTGTTTATTTTTTTGTTTTCCCTCCACCAGAGTGTAAACTCCATGAGAATAGGAGCATTTCTTTCTAGTACCTAGAGAAATACCTGGCATGTAATGTGGGTGTAATGGGGGCTCAATGTTCTTGAATGAGTGTGCACTAATATTGTGCACCCTGTTCTCCAAGGGCTCATCTCATTGTATGTGGTCACATTTGCCAGCCCCATACTTGGAATTAAGGTGCTTATTAGAAGCCACAGTACCGATTACTGACAGAACTTAGTGTTTCTTCTGTCTACGTTGAATAACTTCTTCGGGCCCTGTAGTGTGACATATACCTTTGAAAATTTAGTTTTTCAATCTCTTAATGGGAATAGTAACATACCTGAGAAATCATCTGGGGCCATATAGTACTTGAGTTTTTCACAGTAAAGACTTATATAAATGCCAAGGGGCATTATCATTATCTTATTTTTGATAGTGATAGTTTAAGAGTTACAACTTGAGTATTCAATTTAAAAAGATCTTTCTTAATCCGAGAAATCTTTTTCAGATACTGTTACTTCAGCACCAAGAAAGGCCTCTCTCCCTTTTTATACCATGTGATTAAAAGTGTAAATGAACTTATGGAGTATTTTATCACCTTGGTTAACTAACTGATAGAAAAGGTACTAGAAGGTCTCATAGCTCAATTGAACTTAAAGGCAGGCATGCTGTTTAGCTGGCACAGGTAACCTCTGGTTTTTGAAAAGTATGTGGTATTCTAAATAAAGCAAAACATTTAGGAATATAAAAAGATAGTACCAACAAGACTAAATTAACTGAGGAGCCTTCCTTCTTAAACTGTTCGTATACTTATATATTTATAAGAATGTACTTACTATGTGAAGTGTGGACAATAGAGGAAAACTAAATTTATACCTATTTGCCACCACCACAAGAGTTTTCATGTGCTATCAAAATACAGGGTTTGAATTTTTAATTTTATAAATTCATCTACCTTTACTTAGGCTCGTTTTGGGTGTGCCTTTGCCAAGATTTTAGTCTGACCAGAGAAAGAGTAATTAATAAGTGGAATGTTTGTAAAGCCTTTACACAAACTTTTTCTTAAAACAACATGAACTATAACAGGGATTTCTGACAGTGTTGTTTTATGATATGGTCTAATTAGCAGGATAGGTGGAGGTTTGTGAATGTGCCCATAGCCGAAGGAAATAACGAATTCTGTGAACCCTGCAGTACAATGGGGGTGTGCACAGGTTTCCTTTCCTGTTCTGTCCAGGGTGTGGAGCTAACCGGAGGAAGAAAAGTGAGTCATGTGTATTGGTTAGAGGTAGCTGTTTAAAGGGCTTTTCTTAAAACCTGAACAGAGAACTCATCTTAGTACAACTCGAGTACCACACTCTCTTGTCTTCTCTCTCACCTGTCTCCCCTGTGGTGAGCTCTGGAGAAACTTGGCAGCTTATTAAAATGCACATCTCATAATGTTGCCACATTTAAAAAAATCAGTTAACATCGCAGCTCATTATTAAATGATCATCTTTGATAGTTGTCAGTAAGGGTACCTATAACTAGCTTTTGGAATTTTCTTTATGAATATTTTTAAAGACTGGGAAATTCTTCCAAATGCCATTTCCTATTAAAATGTCTCCTGGCTATTGTAGTTTGATTTTCTGTGTGAGAATTTTATTTTTTTAAAGTTATGTGAAAATATGGTGTTTTAGAGGACCTTAAATTGACTTCATAAATGGAGTTGCTCTGCTTCAGATGACGGCCCATGTTCTGTTGTTAGTTTCACTGGTCACATTACTTAAATATGAGGAGATACTATTCTCAATATGTGTCTGTACTATTTCAAAGTGAATTCTGGTCATTGGGCCCTCACCCAGAGGCTATTAATTCCTTAGTAGGAATTAACCAGTTCAAAATGCATAACACAAAATACAGTTGCAGTCTTATTTAGAAGTAGATAATGCTGAAGGAAATATAAATTAAGCATTATTTGTTTATTCAGCTACCTTTAAGAATGATTAACATTCTGGAGAAAACAATTAAAGGAAAAGAAGGATTGTATGTTTTGGTTGGTCTCATATGCCTTTCATTTAATAATTATTTTAGATTTGATTATATATTGTGACATGGATAAATTTCAGTTGTTAGGATACCCATCTTCTTTACAACCCCTGTGAAAGGAGAGCTGTTATGGGGGGAGCTTGGTGAGAAACAAGTCTTTTTTTCTTCTTCTTCTTATTCCAAAATGTATTTTCATTATCAAATTCAGTTTAAATACTAACATTTGGAAGACCTCTTTGTCAAACTATATTAGAACAATAAATATTGAAATAGCAGTTTTATATACTTTAACATTTATTAAAAACAAACTAGTAGAATTCTTTATTTTTTTTAAAAAACAACATTTTGAGAGTATTTTACTTAATATGTCAGTTGTACATTTGTTAAATAAGACTAGGTCAAGGTAATACATTTTTAAATTTTGTAGTAGTTTTATCTAATAATTTTCACTGATTTTTGTCATTTTATCTATTTTGCTTCAATAATCTGATGCCCTTTACATTTTAAAGCACTTGTCCGCAGTTTAGCTCGCTTTAGAATCTCCAGGGAAAGCTTTAGAAGAGTGTGTTTTAAAATGCTCCAGTACTTCCCATACCAGTTATGTGTTCAAGTACTTTAAACCACAGAGCTTGAAAATGGTGCATAATGAAAGCCTACTCCTTATCTTATGCAGTAATCCACCTACTCCCTGTTAGTTTATTTTTATCCTTCTACAGTCTTTTATAATGCATACAAAAACCAACTATAACTTCCCTTCCTTCCCTCCTTGTCTTTCTCCCTCCTCTCTTCTCTTTCCTATACAGATGGTAGTGTATTAAATAAATACACTTCTATTATTTATTTTCTTTAAATTTACCCACCTCTCCCCTGCTTTATTTAAGACTATTTCTTGGAGGTCTTTTCATGGTGTTTCATTAAGAGATTCCTTATTCTTTTTCATTTTCTTAATATTAGAGTATGTTATTCCATTTTCTTCTAACAAGTATTGCTGTCAATGAGTAGTTTTAATCTAATTCTTCTTCCAGTTGCTTGTTCTTTAAAATAAAGTTTTTTTAGTTTTTTTATTAGAATATGTTGTTCTGGTATTGGTCATTCAGTGTTGATTTTCCTAGACTTACAATGTGTTCTTTAATATATATATAATTTGAATTTCTTTCTTTTTAAATTACAAGAAGTGTTTGTTAAATTCTAATTTTAATACTTGTCTTATTTCCTTACTATGATTTGTTTTTCTTTTTAGTGTCTTTTATTCATTGTGTGTTAATCTTTGTATATTAAATTTATCTTTTCTCTAGTTATGATTTATCTTTTTCTTTAATTTACTTCATCACTACTATCCTAATATCTTCTAGCTGGCTTTCTAATATAAATGTAGAGTCTGAAATTTATTTCTTTTTTTTTTTAATATATAGTGACTGTGAGTTGTTGGTTCTATTTTTTTTATCTGCTCTGTATGTTTTTGATGAGGGAATTTTGAGAGATCAAAAGACTACTGCGCCACCTCTGCCATAGTCCCAGTATCCTCTCACTGTTATTTATTACTAGAGGCCCGATGTACAAATTCATGCATTGGGAGAGGAGGGCCATGGGTAGTTGGCTGGTTGTAGGGGAAGAACCTTGGGAGGTTGGCTAGTTGGGAGTAGGATGACTGCAGGAGGTTGGCTATTGGAATGCACTGACCACCTGGCCATCCAGGGAGAGGGGCCATGGGAGGTTGGTTGGCTGTGGGAGGGTGGCTGTAGGAGCACATTGACCACCAGGAGAATCTCTTGCATTGAGCTTCTGCCGCCTGGTGATCAGTGCACATCATAGTGACTGGTCGTACGGTTGTTCGGTCATTTGGTTGTAACTGTCTCTAGGCATATATATATATATATATATATATATATATATATATATATACATATATATGTTACAATTATATATGTGTGTTACACATAGACAGTTACAATATATATATATGTGTGTGTGTGTGTGTGTGTGTATATTAAAGGGAATAATCTGAGATAGTAAGGATTCAATATGTGTTTTCCCTCAGGATATTACGACCTCTTTCTGAATTAGTAGTGCATTATAAGGAGTTGGAGGTCTTAATCTTGTTTAATGAAATTTGAGGGCAAAGAACATGTTTTATTTATTTTTGTATACTATTATTTGCTATTTGTAAGTGCCTGTAATAATAGTTAAAATGAAGAAGAAAATGTCTGGAAAATAAAAGGACTACTTGGGAAAAGTACTGCTTTATTTTTTGTTTTCATCTTAAATTTTGTAGAGTCAGTTATATTACATTTAGCTGAGAGTCATTGAATTTCACATCTTTATCCCATTTTCTTTTTTTTCCTAAATAAATCTTTATTGTTCATATTATTATAAATGTTCCTCATTTTTTCCCCTCTATTGCTCCCCTCCACCAGATTCCCATCCCACCCTCTGCCCTTTCCCCATCCCCATTGTCCTCATCCATAGGTGCACATTTTATGTTCAGTCTCTTCCCGCCCCTGTCCCCCACTCCCCATTTCCCTGAGAATCATCAGTCCACTCCCCTTCCATACCTCTGATTCTATTATATTCAACAGTTAATATTGTTCATCATATTTTTTACTTCCTTTGGTTTTAGATTCACTTGTTGATAGTTACATATTTGTTGTTCATAATTTTTATCTTTATTTACTTCCTCTTACTAAAGAATCCCTTTCAGCAATTCCTATAATTCTAGTTTGGCATTGATTAACTCCTTTAGCTTAAATTTATTTGTGAAGCTCTTTATCTGGCCTTCGATTCTGAGTGATAGCTTTGCTGGGTAGAGTATTTTTGGCTGTAGGTTCTTGCTGTTCATCACCTTGAATATTTCTTGCCATTCCTGTCTGGCCTTCATGGTTTCTGTTGAGAAATCAGCTGACAATCGTATGGGTAATCCTTTATAGCACCTGCTTTGTTTGTGCTGCTTTTAATATTCTCTCTTTGTATTTTGCTCTTATAATTTTAATGATGATGTGTCTTGGTGTGGTCCTCTTTGGATTCCTTTTGTTTGAGGTTCTCTGCACTTCCTGGACTTGTAAGTCTATTTCTTTCACTAGATGGGGGAAGTTTTCTGTCACTATTTCTTTCAATATGTTTTCAGTATCTTGCTCTCTGTCATCTTCTGGTACCCCCATAATTCTGATGTTGGTTTGCTTGAAGTTGTCCCAGAGGTTTCTTACACTATCATCAACTTTCTGGATTCTCTTGTCTCCTTGCTTCTGCAGAGGAGTGTCCTCTGGCTCTTTGTGTTCCAAATCTTTGACTTCTTTCTTGCAATCTTCCATTCTGGTTTTAGGACTCTGTATAATATTTTTTATTTAAGACAATGTATTCTTTATTTCTAGTTGATCCTTTATTATTTCTAGTTGATCCCTTTTCATATCCTCATAGGTCTCATTTATTTTATCGGCCTTTTCTAGGAAATTCTTGAAAAACATTTTAAGCGTGGTTTTGAACTCTATATCAAGTTGCTTTTTGTCCTCCATTTCTTTTGTTTGTGATCTGTTTCCTTGTCTTGGCATTTTCGCTGCTTCCCTGAGTTGGTAGGGTGGCTTTGTGTATTAAGGTGTCTTATATGGTTCAGTGGGTAAGCCTCCCACTGAGGTGGACACTCTTGGTACACCCCTTTGTGGATTGTGTATACAGCCATATTGTAGTTAAATCTTTTAAAAAATATATATTTTATTGTTATTTTACAGAGAGGAAGGGAGAGAGAGAGAGAGCTAGAAACATCGATGAGAGAGAAACATTGACCAGCTGCCTCTTGCACACCCCCTACTGGGGATATGCCCGCAACCAAGGTACATGCCCTTGACCGGAATCGAACCCGGGACCTTTCAGTCCGCAGTCCCAAGCTCTACCACTGAGCCAAACAGGTTTTGGCTGTAGTTAAATCTTGATTGTTGTTGGTATCACTGGGAGGAACTGACCTCCAGGCCAATTGGCTGTGGGATCAGCCATTATCTATGCCAGAAGATAGCCTAATTCAACTAGACTTGGAAAACTGCAAAAGCCTATGTGCTCAGCTTGGATAAGGCAGAGTTTCAGGGTGGAGCCCACAGCCTTGGCTTCCCCTCAGCCCCGCCCTATGAGGTTCCTGAGTCTCAGTATTCCTCAGTGTCCTTTGGTACTCGCTGCAAACACCTCTGAGAGAAAGGTGCCCTAGAGTTTCGCCCGCTACCAGACAGTCTAGTCTCTACCCTCCTGAGCCCGAAACTGGGGTTTAGTGCAGTTGGAAGTGGGGTTAAGAGCAGTCTGGAGCTTATGTCTCCTTCCCATTAGGGCATCCAGCAGCTCAATCAACAGTCTGTCCTCTGTGCTAAATGTGTGTGACTCTGGGGTTCTGCCTTTTGCTGTTCCCCTGAGTTTCCACCTTTCAGCCCAGATTCCCTCTGTATGAGCCTGGGACCCCAGGGTCTCACCCAGAACTGGGGTTCAGTGCAGTCGGAGTTGGGGTTCAGCACGGTCCGGAGCTTTTATCTCCTTCCCGCTAAGGAATGCCAGCCAGGCACTCAGCCGCCCCTCCTCTCCGGCTCCGTCCTCTCCCCAGGCGTTCACCATGTCTCCGTACCTTAGGCTTTTACAGCTCCTCTGATTTTCCTTCTGGTTTTCTCTTTCCTTCTAGTTGTAGAATTTCCAGTCAGACAACTTTCTTGTAGTTATAGATAATGTCCACTTTATATTTTAGTTGTATTTTTTGAAATTGTCATGTGAGGCTGCAGTTAGGCGTTTACCTATGCCACCATCTTGGTTTCTCTATCCCATTTTCTTAAGTGATGGTGAAGAAAATTTTTTAAACTAATTTGATTGGGAAAGTATTTATAAGCATATCTATAGGGCTGCTTCTCATTTAATTTTTTATAACATATAATTTTTATTTGTACCTTTTTACCTATATCTGCAGATGTGTATCATACTGAGATTGATATTCCTAATAAGGACCTAAGTCCTTACCCTTCCAAAAAATTATGTTGAAAATAAATACTTTAGTTTTATACTATTTTTCCTTATTCACCATCATTATTCCCTTATTTAATGGTTAGTAACATTTTCTTAACTTAGTGGTTAGAAACTTAAAAAAAAAGAATTATTTTTAGAAAATAAAAATTATATATTTTACAAAATGAAAACAGCTTAACCTATTGTTTATAAAATATCAGTTTGTTGGATTGAGTTTAAACAATAACAAAATTAGAAACATTTTAAGAAAACACTTCCAATTTTAACATGCAAATAGGCAGTTTTTAAAAGAAGCAAGGTATTTCTTTAGTATTTTTCTAACCAACAGGGAAAATGAATACTTCATTTTTATTGTTTAAATAGAGAAATTAAAAAAAATACTGATTTTTATAGGTTTTAGATGAGAGAGAATCATTGATCAGCTGCATCCTGCATCTCCCCTACTGGGGATCAAGCCTGAAACCTGTTCATGTGCCCGGTCAGATAATTGAACCATGACTCCTGGTTCATAGGTCTTTGCTCAACCATACTTGCTGGGCGAAATTGCATTCTTTAAAAATTGAATGTTTTGTTTTTAAATAACATTAGCAATGAGAAATTTGACCTTTTACTCACAAAAAATGAAAGTATTGGGTACATTTTTGAGAACTGAAAAAATACAGGTATAGCACTAGCCTGTTTGGCACAGTGAATAGAGCATTGGCCTGTGCACTGAAGGATCCTGGGTTCTATTCCAGTCAAGGGTAGGTACTTCAGTTGCAGGTTCTTTCCCGGCTCAGGCACTGGTGAGGGTTCATTCAGAAGACAACCAGTTGACATGTTTATCTCACATGGATATTTCTGTTTTTCTCTCTCCCCTCCCCTCTCCCCAAAAATCAATGGGAAATTATCCTTGGGTGCAGATTTAAAATGTGTGTGTGTAGTTTATTTTGAAGACATTATGTGATTTTTATTTATTTATTTATTTAAAATATATTTTATTGATTTTTCACAGAGAGGAAGGGAGAGAGATAGAGAGCTAGAAACATCGATGAGAGAGATACATCGACCAGCTGCTTCCTGCACATCCCCCACTGGTGATGTGCCCGCAACCAGTGTATCTGGCCTAGAACGGAATCGAATCCGGGACCCTTCAGTCTGCAGGCCAACTCCCTAGCCACTGAGCTAAACCGGTTTCGGCCATTATGTGATTTTTAAAATTATTGTTCTAATATGTCAGAAAATCAAGTTATTCTTTCACTTGTCAAAACTGCCATTGAACTATTTTGAAGTCAATAGTAGAATACCATCTTTAGTTCTATAGTCTAATTGGCCATTATGAAGATGTTTTTCCTCTCTTATGCAATAATTGCAATTTAAAGTATTTTCTAGTACCTCCTCAAATCTAAGATAATGTATTTTTTTAAAGACACATCATCAATTTAATAATAATAAATTTTGAGGGGACAGAAAAGACAACAGTAAATGTATATTTTGAGACATCATTTCAGAAACTGTAGTGAGATAAAATATGCTTCTTACATTTGACTTAACGTTTTTAGAAGTTGTAAGTAGTTAAGTTAGATATGTAAAATGTTTAAAAACAAACCAAGTGGGCCCTGGCCAGGTAACTCATTTGGAAAGAGCATTGTCTTATTACACCAAGGTTGCTTATTTGATCCCAATCAGGGCACATGCTAGAATCATCCAGTGAATGCATAAATAAGTAGAACAGCAAAAAAATCCTTTCTTGCTGAAACTGGTTTGGCTCAGTGGATAGAGCGTCGTTCTGTGGACTGAAAGGTCCCAGGTTCGATTCTGGTCAAGGGCATGTACATTGGTTGCGGGCACATCTCCAGTAGAGGGTGTGTAAGAGGCAGCTGGTGGATGATTCTCTCTCATCGATGTTTCTAGCTATCCCTCTCTCTTCCTCTCTGTGAAAAATCAATAAAATATATTTAAAAAATAGTTGTCTTTAATTCAAAGAAGATATATAAAAAATAATCCTCTCTCTCTCTCTCTCTCTTTTTCTCTCTCTTTTCCCCCCTTTCTCCTCCTCCTCTCTTTATCTCTCCCTCTCTGAAAAAAAATAAAATAAAATAAAAAGCAAGTGAACAATTTTGATAACTTTAACAGAGCTTGAAATATTTCAGTAAATAAAAAAGTGTTTTCTTTTTAATTTAAAAAGTAGTCCTTCAATTTAAGTTAATTATCATCATTAAAGAATTGTTAATTATAGAAGAAATATATATTAATACCAAAAAATGGACTAAGAGTCTACCTTAAATTTATTTTAGTATATAATATGATTCTGCATAAAATATCTTCAATAAGCCTGTATTATTTCTTTTCTATTTTTAACTGTTAAGTAAATTTTTATTCCTCAGATTATTACAGTTGTCCTCTTTTTCCCACCATGGCTCCCCTCCACCCGGTGGGAACATCCCCCTGAACACCCCTTAACTGTCCTCGTTCATAGCTGTACAATTTTTGTCCATTTTCTTCCTGCACTCCCCATACTCTCTTCCCCCTGAGAATTGTCAGTCCACTCCCTTTCTATGCCACTGATTCTATTATATTCACCAGTTTATTCTGTTCATCAGATTTTTATTCAGTTGATTTTTAGATTCACTTATTGATAGATATGTATTTGTTGTTACTTTGTTTTTCATCATTTTTATCCTTACGTTTTTCTTCTTCCTCTTTTTAAAGAACACCTTTCAACATTTCATATAATACTGGTTTGGCATTGATGAACTCCATTAGCTTTTTCTTATCTGTGAAGCTCTTTATCTGACCTTCAATTCAAAATGATAGCTTTGCTGGGTAGAGTTATCTTGGTTGTAGGTTCTTGTTATTCATCACTTTGAATATTTCTTGCCACTTCCTTCTGGCCTGCATAGTTTCTGTTGAGAAATCAGCTGACAGTCAGTACTAGAAGTTCCTCCTTCTAGGTAACTGTTTTTCTATTGCTGCTTTTAATATTCTCTCTCTGTCTTTTTCCCTTTGCATTTTAATTATGATGTGGTTCTCTTTGGGTTCCTTTTGTTTGGGGTACTCTGCGCTTCCTGGACTTGTAAGACTATTTCTTTCACCAGGTGGGGGAAGTTTTCTGTCATTATTTCTTCAAATAGGTTTTCAATATCTTGCTTTCTGTCTTCTTTTGGCACCCCTGTAATTCGGATATTGGTATGCTTGGAGTTGTCCCAGAGGCTCCTTGCATTATCTTCATATTTTTTGGATTCTTTTTCTTTTTTCTTTTTCGTTGGGTATGTTTTGCTTCTTCAGATTTCAAATCTTTGACTTGATTCTTGAAATCCTCTAGTCTGCTGTTGGGTCTCTGTATACTATTCTTTATTTCAGTCAGTGTATGCTTAATTTCTAAGTGGTCTTTTTTTCATATCCTTGAGGATCTCATATATTTCTCAGAGGTTTCTAGGAGATTCTTGAGTAATCTTATAACCATGGTTTTGAACTCTATGTCCAGTCATTTGCTTTCCTCCATTTCTTTCATTCGTGACCTTTTTCTTTGTCTCTGCATTTTGGATGCTTCCCTGTGTTGATAGAGTGGTTTCCTGTGCTAGGTGTCCTAAAGAGCCCAGTTGCTCAGTGTCTTTAATTACCTGAGGTGGACCTTCTTGGTGCACCCCTTCATGGGCTGTGTGCACAGTCTTATTGTAGTTAAGCCTTGATTGCTGTTGTTATTACTGGGAGGAATTGACCTTCACCAGTTGGCTGTGAGGACCAGTTGTATCTACAATGGGAGAACTTCTGTGCTGAAGACACTCTTTTGGGACAGGACTTGCTTCAGTGGGCTTTGATGCTCACTGAGTCTGCCCCCTGAGTGTGTCTCTTATGGATATAAGGAGTTATAATCTTAATGGTCTCACTCTGATTACTGGGCACACTAGCTCTTGGATCTTCAATGAGGTGCAAACTCCACCAGTGCCTGAAGCCACTCAGAAGGAACTACAGAGAGGTCTCCGGATTATTCCTCTTTGTTTGAGGTTTGGAGGTACGCGGATGAGGCCCAGCTGTGAAGTAATGCAAACTGCTGTGGAGCCTTGGGCCTTCTTGTGGAAGCTCTGGGGCTCTGTGTCCCATTTGTTAGGTTTTTAGATTGAAAAAGGCCAGGCCATTCATATGCAAAAGCCTCTGTGCACAGCTTGAGTGGGGTAGGAAATTGGGTGTTGTGGGTCTTAAGGAATCACCAGGGCAGAGCAAACAGCAATGGCTGTCCATCAACCCTGTCCTGACGAGGCCCCCAGGTCTCTGTGTCCCACAGCACCATGCAGGAACAATGATTGCTGTGAGCACCTGAGAGAAAGCTGCCCTCACATTCCGGCCTAATGCCAGACAGTCCAGTTTCTCTCCGTATAATTCGGGGTCCACTTAGTCTTACCTGGAACTGGAGTTCAGAGCAGTTGGGAGCTTGTATCTCCCTCCCAATTGAAAAACAGGAGCGTACCCAGTTGCCAGCCCCTTTCATGCGTGCCTCCGTACCTCCACACTTCCACACCTCCACATCTCCTACGGGACTCAATGAGCTTTTCTCTTTCCTTCTAGGTGTAGAGTTTCCACTTAGCCAGCCTTCCCATGGTTTTGGATGATATTCATTTTGTCTGTTAGTTGTAGTTTTGATATGGTTGTGTGCGACATCAAGTTCAGATGTTTACTTATGCTGCCATCTTGGTTTTTACTCCTTCAAGTGTGTATTATTTCTGTATATTCACTTTGTCTTACCTTTTTACTTATTTTTAATTGCAAGTGATCCAAGGCTAATTTCATAGCCATAATTTCTTTAAAAATGAGATAGTACATGATCACTTGTTATTGATGCTAATGCAAAGGTTTTTGTGAACACATTTCAGAAATGCTAAGATTATGATACTTATTCTATGGCATTGAGTTTGATCTTTCACTTTTCTTATAAATTTAAGTAACCTTAAAATTGTCCTTTCAGAAGCATATAATTTGGTCACATATAATTTTAATATTTATTTACAGCTATTCTGGGTGCTATTAGGGTGTTTATAAGTACATTTATCACTTTACGGGTTGGTATTTTATCTTTTTTTCTAAATTGTTAATTGCCCAAGGAAAATTCTTAGAATACACACATATTATTTTGCACCCAGTAAAAGTTTTGAGAAGTGCTTATTGATAGATTTTTTTGCGTGAATAATGGTAGTGCCAAAAAAATAGGAAAACATGAACTTATAATGTGGCTAAACCTTACTCTCTTCCAGGGGTGAGGAAACCTATTATTTTTGAGTACTCTAGTTTACAATCTCAAGGGATGTATTTACTCTATTTCCCTACTTATCTGAGGTCAAACTCTGACCTCAACCATTCTAGAACAAAGCCACAGACCTCAGCAGTAAATGAAATGACTGATTTGAAGCAAATTCTTCTAAAATTCATCTACTTTATTTGGTAGGTAAGTAATGGAACCTTTATCTTAAGCAGACAGTTGAGTATAAAGTAAAGGAGAAAGTCTGTCTGTATTTGCACTCACAGAAGCCAGAAGTGAATGTTGAAGGAAGACACACCCAAGGCCTCAAAATATGAGAAAGTTTGGGGCAGGGTTAGGTGGCTCCCAGGGTTGTAGGTTTTTTGTATACTTGATGGATTTTTATATTGGACTTTTCTGAGGTAGAAACATTTAATGTGGGAAGATGTGACTTAAGGAATACTTGCTATGTATAAATATATAGTAGTTGCTTAAAAGAGCTCAGTTCTCCCTTCCTCTTTTTTTTTTTGTTTTTTTTGTTTTTGTTTTGTTTTATTTTGATTAGTTAATCCTCACCTGAGGATGTTTTCAGATGTTTTCAGAAAGAATGGAAGGAAGGGAGGTAGGGAAGAGAAAGAATATTTAGATAATTAATAGGCTAATCTTCCAATTAAATTTTAAAAACATTAAACACTTCAAATTTTGATAGAAAACCCTTTTGGGATCTTCATAGAATTTTGCTAAATTATTATATTTACATATAGAAAATTGACATTATTCCCATATTTAATCTTTCTATTTAGTAGGTATTTTTCTTCATTTGGTCTATACTCTTCAAATATTCCTCGATTGAGTTTTATAGTTTTCCTCTTATAGCTCGTGAAGATTTATTGCTGCTACCTTGTTCCTAATAATTGTAATAGTTTTGTTTGTTTGTTTGTTTGTTTCAGATCTGTATGCATTCCTTATTCAGAATCGATTCCTATAATCATTCCCCACCTTTCAGTCTGGAGGGTGGAAAGCTCTTTAGCAACTAAACTTGCTATCAATTTTGTGCCTAAATTTAGGGCAACAAGCTAAAATACATGTACTTTCTCAGAAACTATATCATGCAATGGAGATAAGAAACATAATTTCGTTGGGGGAATGAATAAGACTAAATGTAAACAATTGCCATACAGTCTGATGAAGTTTAGAATGGAGATAGTGTACAAAGTATGGAAGATCACAGGGAAGGAAAAGTCATTAGAATTTGTACTCAGAATGTGAACAGGTTTTTCTCATGTAGTCAGCTGAGGAAAAGTCTTATAGAGGGATCAATATGTGCAAAATCTTGCTGTTATAAAATAGCAAGATACCTATATGGGAAGTTGCTACCATGTTTCCCCGAAAATAAGACATCCTCCGAAAATAAGACCTATTTCATGGAAACATAATACATCCCCTGAAAATAAGACCTAGCGCATATTTGGGAGCAAAAATTACTAATATAAGACACTGTCTTATTTTTGGGGAAACAGGGTAGTACCAGTTTCAGTAGTGAGGGTATCTGGTTTGGTATATTAGCATAGGATGTGAGATGGAGCCATTTTAGTAGCTGAATCTGACTGAAAGCGTTGAGGGAGGCTGTCAAAAATTGTTTTGTAATGAAGTAACACTGAGCATACTTGCATCATGATAAGTATGAATCTGATGGAGATGAGGGAGTTGGATCCAGATGCATTAATTAGTACAAGAAAAACATGATAGGGGTTTTAATGAAGTGGAAAAATATAAACATTGGAAGGAAGGAAATATATTGAAAGATATGTAGGCAGAAATGTAGAAATATAAATGTTGAGAGTGGGGAAGAGTAAGGAATCTATGATGGCTTGCCTTTCAACTTTGAGAAATTCTTTAGGCTTTAATTCTTAAACTTTGTATCATACATCTTTTTTTAAAGTAATGCTTCCTAAAATATTGTTTTAAATACTAATGGCAAGGGGATATGAAATTGTTGGGTAAAGGGCTGTCAGAGGTGGAAACATAATCTCTACTTGTATTTAATCATTAATTAAATCAGAACTGCTGCTTACAACTGAAGCAACTCAGTGCAATTGTTCCTTTTCTGAGCACCTCCGGATACTATGCATTCTTCTGGTACATTATAACAAATAGTGTAATTCTGTGTGCGTTAAAGTTTTTGAATGCTTCATTATCCTGCTTCCAGATGGCATTCATTCACTCATATATAGCATGACTATGTGTTATAGACTTAATATATCACTATATCCTGTGCCAAATACAACAGAATACCAAAGAAAGACAAACATCATCTCAAAACTCATGGTCCTTACAGTTTGATAAAAAGTTAAGACACTAAACTGAACAAGTAATAGAAATAACAGTGTTGGCTGCCAGGCATTGTTCTTAAATACTTGAGAACATGAACTCATTTAATCTTCACAATAATCCAAAGAGGAAGTATCATAATTACTACTCCTATTTTACAAGTAAGGAAAATGAGACTTTGTAAGACATCTTGAAAGGTTGGCCTTAAACCTAAGGAAAATAGATAGCTGCTGGAGAATATTAACACACAGGATAAAATGATCAGATGTGAGTAATTATTCTGGGTCAGCATGGATATTGGATTGGAGCAAAGCAAAACGGCATGGGATAATCCAAGTGAAAGATGACTGCTTTCTAGGCCAGGATAAGGGCATCACTGAGGGGAAAAGCACTAAGGATTTCAGAGATATAGAAGGTGACTTTTGAGCAGAGACTTGAAGATGGGGACAAGGAGAAGATTTTAGGCCTAGAGAATAGCCAATGAAAATGCTCTGAAGTAGAAACCAACAAGAAGACTAGTGTGGTTCTAGCAGAATGAATAAGGGGGAAGTTAGGAGGAGGTGAAGTCACCTAAGATAGAGGTGGGGAAGGGAATTGGGAGGGCTTAATAACTTTGACTTTTAGGTTGGAAAATTACTTTATTTGAAAGTATGCTCAATTTTAGTTTAAAAAAAAGTATGGACACAATGAAATTGTAATTAAAGAGTATGTCAAAGTAAGAAGTACTGAAAGAAATAATGGACTTCATGTTCTACAAGATAGGAGATCTATTGTCATTTCATAGTATGTATATTTTTATTTGCAAATGAAACCTGGTCAGCAGTACTAACATTCATGTACTTTATGGGTGACTCAAACTTGTCTCACCATACTCTTCCTTTAAGCTCTTTTTATATAAACTATTTTTGTGGGAGTCTGTATTTTCTCTCCAGTAGCTCTCTCATTTTTCTCTGTGCCATTACAAACATGATGTTTGCATCTGCTTAAAAGTAAAACTCAAAAGTCCATTTTTATTCCTCTAGAATTGTGAGGCATGGCTGGGACTCAATCAAGGATGTGTTTTTAAGCAAGATTAGATTTGATGTACTATTTCATATAATTCTTACTTAATACATTTTTGTAGACCTTTAGCAAATTTCATGTTTTAATGATTTTTAATGGCATTTCCTGACACAATTTTAAATTTCCATGTGTTTTTAGAAAATTTCACAGCTAGTTCCTTTAAAAAAAGAGAACTGACAAATGAAATAGATGTTATTATATGTAGCATTCAGAGGATGCCCTTAGTATCTTATATCTTTGATAATATAGAGAAATTCTGCTAATTTGAACTTTCGTTGTACTTTTATATTTTTATGCCTTTCAAAGGCATCACTAATTTAATTGATGTTTCTATTGCTATGTACCTTTCCAAGAATCTTAAAGATGCTTCCATCTACCTTGCATTATTACCTAGAGAAAGACTGCATTACAATTTAAATTCTCTATTTCAGCTATTTGTAACATTGGTTTCTGTTTTCTGTGAGCAAAATCTTTTTACTGTAGTTTTTACATTTAATTATTTGCGGCTCATTTATTTTTATAAACGTTTTATGTCTCTCGATTTTAAACATAGAAAACTAAGTAGAAAACTATTAATTTGAAAAAAATCAGGATCAGAGAATATATAGATTACAATTGAATAAATTGACTATTAAGCCAAGAGAAAAATCAGGAATGTCTATACATAGTTATTTCTAATTGTACTAAACAAAAAGAGCAACATCATAATTTATAAAGAGAAGCTTACTACTTCTTCAGTGGAAGTTGTTTAGAAGTTGAGTAGAAGTTGTAGTAATGATGCCTTAGAATTTGAGTGAAGAGCTTGTGCTTAAGAGCAGTAGAGTTATAGTAAGCAAGAGATATAATGAGAGGAAAATACTGTTTTTCTCTATCCACATGATGTTCTGTTCACTTAATGGGAGAGGCATCACATATCCCAATAACTAATAAGAATTCTTATTGTTTTTGTATGTGAGGGTGTTAAATATGAAGTACACAAATGTCAAATTGGTGGGTGGGTGTTTTTTCTCACTTTTTTGTTTATAAATGAAATTCCATAAGAAGTATGTTCCTTATCTCCCTCTTTAGGCCATCAGCTATAGGATATTTTTGTTGAAAATAGATGCTTAAAATAAGCATTTCTATTTTACTTCATGTCTTGGTGGTAGAGGCGAAAATGATAAGCTTCAGACAATGGAAAAGAAATGATAAATAATGGTATTTGGGGAAAATTGAACCCATTTATTTTCCACTAACCTCATAAAATTGGCCTTTTTAAAAACAAAATGCATTTTTCATACCTGGACTCTACATATGTTTTTGAATGGAAAATAAAGAGTTCTTCCTGAAATAATATTGAAGAAGGCAAGTTAAATTGTGAATCAGTTCCCTGTTATGCAAATAATGATTCAGTTTAGTGTTCGACTTCAAGGGCCAATAATTTTTATGAAAGTATTACTAAAGCAAGGTGTTTGGGTTGGATTTTATGGTCTCTGTCCTTTGGTTAACTTTCTTTTTATTCATTTTAGAGTACTTGTTTATAGTATCATGGCATTTATTTCATTCCAACTAAATTTTTCCTTTTGCATCCCTGGCATAAATATGGACATGCATAATTTAAAACCCAAAGATACAGTCCATAAGCTAAACTTTTTTTTCATTTTCTGTAAACCTTATTGCACATACCTAAATTTACTACACTTCATTCATTTTATATCAGTGAATTCACATATATTTGGTATACTTTTTTGTTGTTGTTGACATTAGAGATGGTCCCTATTTTCTCCCCTTTGCCCCCTTCCACGCCCCCACTTCCCTCCCAGGCTTTTACTCCATTATTGTCTGTGTCCATGAGCTATGTATATATGCGTATATTTTCTTTGATTAATCTCTTCCAACCTGACCCTCCTCCCTTCTGAGACTTGTCAGTCTGCTCTATGCTTCCGTGTCTGTGGTCCTATTTTGTTCATCAGTTTGTTTTGCTCATTAGATTCCACATATAAGTGAGATGGCTCACTTTTTAATTGCATAGTAGCTGAATGAGTAGTTAGTGGTCAAATAACAGTTATAAAAAGTATATGTAGATAATATAAATTACCAGGCATTATTAAGAACATTAGCCTATCAATGAGTTACTTACTAAAAAAGTTTAATTGATTGCCTTGATGGGCACACAGTATCTGTTGCAGCTGGATTGGTGAATAAGGCAGCCACAGTTATTGCTTTTGTGAAGATTATTACATTCTGATGGGTTATAGGTTTTTAGCTACTACCACTTCCTATGCTTTAAAATTGTATCTTTTAAAACAAAAACAAAATCTTGGTCATGGGAGTCTTGAAAAGAGAATATTAGTCATCACTACTAAGGATACTAAAATTGATTTTAATCCATTCTTTTTTATTTTTTTTTTACTTCAGCCCAAAAAGCTCATGTTTCCAGATTACAATTTATTTTTTTGTGTTTTGAACTCAGTATCCAGCTCAAAGCCATCTGTCAAAGCTGTGATCTGATGGTTTTTAAATTTATTTAAAAAGATCAGGAAGTACTCTGAATCAAAGACAGTCATTCGTAGATTTCTCCTTCTATTTATTTCACCTTGGTCATATAAAAACTGATGAACTACGGGCAAGTACTGCTTTCTAAATCCAAAGGCATGCTTAAATACTATCTGAACTCTGTGCTTGTGGTTTTTGAGTTGTCAGTAATCTCCAGGATGAATACTGTGGACTGGTTATTTGCAGCCAACACAGTGTCCTCCTAAAAGAGGTTCATGTGAGGAAAAAAAGTCAGACTGGGCTATGGTTACATTACAAAAGAGAAGCAGGAGTATGGTATTCTATGAAAATAGTGATGGTCTTGTAGTTTTTGTCATAAGACTTTTTGGAAAATCGTTTTTAAAACACTGTGGAAATGCTACAGATCTTGAAATATATTTTCCCCTGTTTTGAAGCCTGGCATTTTATGAGGGTGATAGTCATAACAAATTAGTCTATTTTTGGAAAGATTACTTTGTGTGCCACAGTTCTTTACCCTTAGCTAGGAGACATTTCACTGTTTTTGTGCAATTATATTTGTCCTGATACTCTTATTTAGTAAGTATAAGAGAGGTAAAAAATAGAATAGAATCAAATGATGATTCTATCAAATCAGAAGTTAACATTTTTCATTGGTATAATGCCTTTAAAGGTCATTATTATAAACTCTGCTCTTTTAAATGTGTCTCTTTGAGAACAGGTTTCTTGAGAAGAAATTAATTCTTATCAACTGAGTTCTTGTTTTGTTTTTAGGGATGAGTTATGAAGATATAAAAATGTGTAAGAGATGATTTCTCTTATTAAAATTTAAAATTGGAGATAAAATATGTGATAATTTTTATAAGATAGAGGTAGAGTTTAGTAATTCTTTTAGATGGGAGCCACACTTTAAGCTCCAATCCTTCCTTAAAGTAATTGTGGGTTGTTTTTTTTTTCATAATGAGAAAACACTTAATGTAATTGAATATTTCATTACATTTTGTAAAATTGTATATAAATTTATATCCTTTATTCAGAAAAGATTCATTATGGTTAGTTTATGCTTATTAGGAAATCACACATATAATATGTATAATTGAAGTGTTCAGATATTATAAATAAAATATTGAAGAAGTATAGTCAAAACAGGTGAAACTTACTCCTCCAGGAATGACAAAAATAATCAGTAAATAAAAATTACAAATTGTAAGAAGATGAAACATTATCTTGAGTTAAGATATATTTGACATCTCTTGAGCATTTGAAAAAAGATGTTTCTAGTTTTTACAGTTTATATTTTAAGAAAGACATTAAAAACATGTAGGGGAATCAGAAGAGAATCTCCTTTACCATTAAAGGGAAATAATACATATAAAAGTATGTTGTATTTAATCTTGAATTTTTCAGAATATTTCTTTTTAATAATGATTTAAAAATACTACTTTTGTATTCCTGTATTTTACCTTTCTTAGGACTAAATAATGAGGAAAATATTCTTGTTCAGATTATATGTTTTAATTTTTTATTCAAAAATGTGTTCTATAAAATGTGTTCTGTTATCTTGTGGAAGTTGATAAAGATTTGGCTGTATTAATATTTGAGAATATTAGTGAGAATTCTCAGAAACTCCCCATCCCACCTCCCCTGCCCAGTGGGGTTTATGTGTGAATTGTGGTGAGAGCAGTGCCATTATATACTTCTTTGTGTTGTTCCAGAGTTGCTGTTTTGCAAAATTTTTAAACCAAACTATACTATTTGAAAACAAACCTCGTTAGTTATTAGGAGAGGAAGGTAATATGGTATAATTTATTTTCCATGTTAACTTGTTACTAATTTTATTTATATATATATGTGTGTGTGTCAGTTTGATATTATGAATAACATTACCTCAAAACCAGTAGATTGAAACAGTAAACATTTATTACTGTTCATGAGCATATGGGTCATCTGGTCTGCTAATCTAGGCCAGATTCAGCTCATTTTAGTTGGGCTCTCTCACATACTTGCAGTCAGTTGATTGGGTAGGCTGGGGGCAGGCATATCTAAATTGGCCTCATTTACATGTGTGTTGGTTGGCTGGCTGTTGGCTAGGGTGACAGGGTAAATAGGCCACATGTCTCTCATTATCTAGTAGGATAGTTCAACTGTGTTCTGTGGTGGCTGGGAAGAGTTCCAAGAACATCAAAAGGGCAAGCTCTAGTGTGCAAGCAGTTTTTGAGCTTCTGCCTGCATCATGTTTGCTCACAACCCATTGACCCAAGTAAAACTCATGACCATGTCCAGAGCCAGCATTAAAAGTCACTACCAAAAGCGCATGGATTCTGGGAGATGTGAACAATTGAGACTGTGACTGCAACAGCACTTACCTTAAATTTTTATATCTTCACTTTGTTGTTTCTTTAATGTTGGATAAAGGACCTCCCTGGTGGCCCATTTTAAGCTGAGTTTTTCAGTTCTCACATTTCTTCATATTATCCCCCCCACCCCGTCCTATAAAATAAAAGGCTAATATGCTAAGTGTCCAGTAGTCCATTCAACCAATCAAAATAATATGCTAATGATATGCTAAGGCCGATCCACCACTTGCTATGATGTGCACTGACCAACAGGGGCAGACAGTCGGCCTGTTGACCAGTCGCTATGACATGCACCACCACCAGGGCACAGATACTCTGACCTTTAGGTTAGCTTGCTGCTGCTTGCACACTAGAGCTTGCCCTTTTGATGTCCTGCCAATTTGAACTGAGCGAAATAAGCTGACCCATCCTGGAGCCCTCCCGTGGTCCCTCCCCAGCTGGCCAACCTGCCACGTCCTCCCCGGCCCCAATCATGCACTGTTGTGGTCCTTTGGCCTGGCCCCTGTGCCCTCTCGCAATCCTGGCTGAGAGCCTACCCCCCCCCCCCGCCCCCCGTTCATGAATTTTGTATACTGGGCCTCTAATATATATATATTCTAGAATACAGTTGATTCCCATTGTTTAAGGTAATTGTCTATATACGTAAAAGGCTAATATGGGAAGTGTCCCCCTTTGGAGTTTAACCAGGAGAATGGGAGTTTGATTGCTCGCTATGACGTCTGCTGACCACCAGTGGACAGCACAAAATGAAGGAAGGCCCCGGCTGGCAGCTGGAGAAAGAAGGCCCTCCCGGAAGCTGGAAGGCCCTAATTGGCCTTGATCGCTGGCCAGGTCTAGGGACCCTACCTGTGCATGAATTTCATGCACTGGGCCGCTAGTGTTCTATAGAATTAATGCAAATGCTGAATTAGGGTGTACTGAACCATGGCTCTTAAGAGATATACGGGTTAGGTTCTTGAGAGCCTCTGGTCACATTTTCATCACTAATCAATATATAACCTTGTTTTATGTGTGCTTCTGTTACAATTACCCTATTTAATACTAGAGGCCCAGTGAGGAAAATTCATGCAATGGGGGTTGAAAGTCCCTTAGCCCGGCCTGTGCCCTCTCACAGTCCGGGACCCCTTGGGGGAAGCTGGCAGTCAGACAACCCTTTTGCAATCCGAGGTTCTTGTTAGAGAGGCTCTCGCAACCACCACTGTGCTCTCCAGCTGTGAGCCCAACTTCTGGCTGAGTGGCGCTCCCCCTGTGGGGAGCTTCTGCCTACCAGGGGACAGCTGCTATATTGAGCTTCTGTCCCCTGGTGGTCAATGTGCAATATAGTGACTGGTAATTCTGGTCATTATACTGTAATGGTCACTGAGGCTTTTATTATGTAGACTAGAGGCCTGCTGCAAGAAATTCATGCGTGGGTTGGGTCTCCTCATCCCAGCCTTCACCCTCTATAATCCAGGACCCCTCAGCGGTTGTCTGACTCCAGAATCAGGCCTAAACTGGCAGTCAGACATCCCTCTCACAATCCTGGACTACTGGCTCCTAATCACTCACCTGCCTGTCTGCCTGCCTGCCTGCCTGCCTTGTTGCCCCTAACTACCACTCCATGCTGGCCTGGTCACCCCATGCAGCCTGCTGTTCAGTCATTTGGTTGTCCCTCACTAACCCCCGTGCTGGCCTGGTCATAGGAAACCATCTTGTAAGGGTGTGAGGGTTAATTTGCATATTACCTTATTATATAGGAAGATATGTTGTTGGTTCATTATGATTGAATTCATGGCTATCAATATTGTAACTCACGATTGAATAAATCTTACCTAGCATAAGTATTTTCTCCATAATCATTGCACAACCTTCTAGCACTTGTGAACACTAGACAGCACTTCAGCACTATGCTTAGGGCCATTTGAAAGATTGAGATCTCTAACAATGAGCACAAAAATACAAATATTATGATAGTAAATAGACTGCAAAAAAGACACTTATTAATAGAAGAGCTGAAACAAGGTAGAGAGTATCATTTTGTTTTCTGCTACCTGGGAATGTGTGTTAGAGAATTCAAAATTTTCACCACTTTGCATATGTCCACAAAAAACTGCGAAAGTGCCTGAAGTGTTGATTTTAGGGTTAAAAAGAAATTGTAGTTAGTAGGCAAATTTGTATATATAGAACCTGCAAATGGTGTGAACTATTTGGGAACAAAGGGCTCTATTGATAATAACATTATTTGCTTTTCACTTTCAATTTTCTTTGTATACCTGGAAATATTCTTCAAGGATTTTTATATTTTATTTTTTGCATTTTAAAATCTATTCTTTAATGCCTCTTTTAAATATTGGAATCACTGGGATAATTTTTTTGTATAGCCTTTTCTTACCTCAGAGCATCTGGACTTTATTTTCATATGTATAATTGTTTTTTAAGTTGTAATATGACTTAAAATTTTCTAAAACGTTTTCCTGTTTATTGTAGTAACATTTCTGTAGAAAACCTTTTCTATAATTACTTAGTTATATTACCTTTTAAAACATAGGCCTGGTGATTATTTTTAATTGTTTCTATACTTTATTGGAATTGAAATAACTTCTGGCACTGTGTGTGTGTATGTAAAGTCTCAAATCTGTGGAATTGTTTACCAGTTTTATTTTGTCAAAACTCAGATTAAGGAACGTGAGGTGCTGAAGGTATCAGGCAAGTTTCCTTCCATATGGGATAGTTGCTTTTCCACATTTAGTGTGGGTGTTAGTATGTTGGCATAATTCTGTTGTACTTTACCAAGTTTGATTGCCTCAAGTAAATTGAAATAATGATATTTCAAAAAGAAAACAAGTTTAATATAAAGCAATTTTTAAGGTATGTGAGTATGAGCTCATTATTTTCTTGATGGTGTAGCTTTTGAAAAGAGATCGATTTGCATAAAATCATCAATTTTTATTTCTTCTCTGTCCCTCTATATAATATTCTCTTTCCCTTGTCCCTTTTAATCTTCTAATCTGCTGAAGACTTAGAAACATGATAACTAGCTTTGGTAGAAGAGCTTGAAGAAGGTAAGTGCCTTCTGTATTAGGCTTTGGGACACACTTCTTTACATAATTAACAAATTCTGGAGCACAAATTTGTGTCATGCATTTGTTTTATATTTTCTTTTACTTGAAAGCATCGCTTTATGAGCACCATTTTTGTTTTTGTTTTGTTTGTTTTTTGCTGACATGTGGACAGTATTGCTGTCATGGTCTGTAGAAGAGTTAGGACCATTTGTACCTACAAGAAAACCAAGAAAAAAATACAACAGTGTTTTTCTTCATCTCATCTACAGCATATCATTCATATATATAAATAGACAAGAAAACCATCTCATCTACAGCATATTATATATATATAAAATGATCTCTAAATAGATAGAAAACCAAGTGTTTTTTTCTCATCTACAGCATATATATATATATATATATATATATATATATATATATAAAACAATGCTTTCTCTAAATAGACAAACAATTAACATATGTCCTATGGTGTGAAATCGAAGGTATGTGTGTTTTTCTGTGTGTGTGTGTGTATATTTGCATATATTTTAATTTTCTTCAGAAATGATTATTGATTTATTATTAGATTATTTGAGCTACTTTCAGTGGTAGACTTTAAAAAAGCAGCTCTTCTGTTTTATTTCTTACTAAACTCTTCTCCTCAAAGAAATACAAATAGATTGTTTTATCTAATTTCTTAGTAATAAATGGAAAAAACTAAACAGGCAACTCCTAGTCAGTAGGGCCCTAATTCAAAAGAACAGGATATTCCCAGAGTGGAATTGGTTGGAATATTTTATTCTTGTCTAGTCTGGTTAGTCTGTGAGCAGAAAATGATTAGTAATTTATGTCAGGGTAGGAAGAGAATCTGATTCATAGATATACTAATCAGAAAAATAATTATTGGAAAATTGGGACATATCCATATTAGACTGTTAAATGTGATTTTTTTGAAAGTATTTCTTAAGTCCTATTGGACCAGACAAGGTTTATACTGTGTATTATTACACACATTGGACATTTTACCAGTGGTCAGAATGTGGTAATTTTTGTAGTTGTGGTTATATTATCTCTTTAAAAAAACTTATAAAGGACTTAATAACTCAACTTTAAAATATTGTTTTCAGGCTAATATTTGGCAGGGTAGGCAATAATATATTTTCAAAAGTTTGAAGAGTTTTGTTCAAATCATGAAAAATAGTTTTTCTGGTATGCATGATATTTTTTATTCTTAGAAAATTTAACAGGAATTTTGGGGATGATTACAAACATAAAGTAGACAGGAGAACAGGAAGGTCTGTCATTGCTTATGCTTTTATGACCATAGTTAATTCATTGTTTTATCACATTGAAGAAGAAGAAAAGAATAGCCCTTGCCAGAATACCTTGCGGGAAATATTTTTAAGAACAAAAATTAGATAACTATACTCACTTTTATATTTATATGGATCATTGCATGTAATTTTTCATTTTTACTTTCAAAAGAATTGAACTAAATGAAGAATATATTTTCCATTTCCAATGTATTTATTTAATTCCTTCTGTAGGAAAATCTTTGTTTTAATGTGTGGTGTTTATCTGGTTAGTATGCAAAATACAGGAACCAGCATCATAGTTGGTTCAAGTAACTGAGTGTTTATTAAAGCTTCAGTATAAAGTAGATTTACTGGGTCAATTGTCCCAAATTTGAAATTATTAATTTTGTTAGAATTCTTTTGATTTATGGCATAATTTAATCACTGTTTCTTGGAGATAACTATTTTTATTTCAACAATTACAAAATTATCTATAATATTTTTATCAAACAATAACATGCACTTTATATGTTTTTAATGAATATTTTGAATGTGGTAAAATAAATAATATTTGTATGCTATTTTCCATCTCACATAACTTAGACATTTCCCATATTCTAATGAATTATTTACAAGTATAATTCCATAATATTTATTAGGAAGAAAGCATAATTATTATTTTTTTTACTATTTTAAAATCATGTTATCTCTAAATATAGACATCTTTATATAGAAAAGGCTGCCTTGATTTATGTTTTTCTTTTTAGTGTTAATTATTAGAAGAGGGATTACTGGATTTGAGGGTGAAAATATAAACATAGTTAAATTGATGTCATGAATATTTGAGCCAAGTTAGTGCTTGTTTCATACTTAACTTATTGTTCAACATTATATTTAAAGAGTCTCGTTTGCAATTTATAAACTAATACCTACTTTAAATTTGAATTTTTAAAAAGTATTCATTGTGTTGGACTTGAACATATTTTCATCAGGTACTTTTTCTTTGTTTTTACTAATTACCTAATATTTCTTTTCTTTTTTAATTTATTGTCTAAAGATTTATGTATGTCTTCCTTTTTTTTCCAATTCCCACCCCGGGCAAGCCCCCACAGTCCCAGTGTCTGTGTCCATTGGTTATGCTAATGTGCATGCCTACAAGTCCTTTGGTTGTTCTCCAATCCCACACCTCCCCTGCCATTTGTCTCTGGATCTATTTTTGTTCAACAGATTATGTTGATCATTATATACCATATATGAGTGAGATCATGTGATATTTATCTGGAATTTAAAAAGACCCCGAATAGCCCTAATAATCCTGAGAAAGAAGAACAAAGTTGGAGGGATCACAATACCAGATAACAAGCTATATTACCCAGCAACGGTTCTTAAAAACTGGAACAAGAACAGACATATACTAGACCAGTGGATGGAAACAGAGAACCTAGAAATCGACTCAAGCCTTTATGCTCAATTAATATTTGACAAAGGAGGCAAGAGCATACAATGGAGTCAATATAGTCTCTTCAATAAGTGGTGCTGGGAAATTTGGTAAGATACATGCAAAGTAATAAAACTAGATCACCACCTTACAACATACACAAAAACAAACTCAAAATGGCTAAAGGACTTAAATGTAAGACAGGAAACCATAAAAATTCTACAATACTCCATAGGCAGCAAAATTGCAGACTTACTAGTCTGTCGTAGCAATTTCTTTACCAACACAGCTTCTGGGGCAATGGAGACGAAAGATAAAATAAACAAATGGGACTACATCAAAATAAAAAGCTTCTGTACAGCAAAAGAAACCACCAATAAAACAACAAGAAAGCCCACTGCATGGGAAGACATATTTGCCAATGTTATTTCAGATAAGGGTTTAATCTCCAAAATTTACAGAGAATTTATACAACTTAACAAAAGGAATATACTTTAATCAAAAAATAGGCAAAGGACCTAAATGGTCACTTTTCGAGAGAGGACATACAGAAGGCCAAGAGACAGATGAAAACATGCTCATAGTCACTAATCAGCTGAGAGATGCAAATCAAAACAACGAGACACCATCTCACACCTGTTAGAATAGCCATCATCAACAAATCAACAGATGACAAATGCTGGTGAGAATGTGGAGAAAAAGAAACCTTCCTGCACTGCTGATTAGAATGTAGACTGGTGCAGCCACTGTGAAGACAGTGTGGGGTTTCCTCAAAAAGTTAAAAACGGAACTCCCATTTGACCCAGTAATCCTACTTCTAGAATTATATCCCAAGAAACCAGAAAAACCAATCAGAAACAATATATGCACCCCTATGTTCATAGCAACACAATTTACCATAGCTAAGATTTGGAAACTACTTAAGTGCCCATCAGCAGATGAGTGGATTAAAACAGACTATGGTACATTTACACAAAGGATTGCAATATTTCTTATAAACTTATATAGAGAACATTTTATGGGCATTACTATTATTTTATTGTAAATATTTTTCCTAGGTTAATCACTAAATGAGTCATTAATAAGTAGTGAGTACCAATTCACTATTCATTGGTAGGGGAGAAAGCTCTGGACCTCAGAGACAA
Source organism: Vespertilio murinus (assembly GCA_963924515.1). Classification (NCBI taxonomy): domain Eukaryota; kingdom Metazoa; phylum Chordata; class Mammalia; order Chiroptera; family Vespertilionidae; genus Vespertilio; species Vespertilio murinus. The sequence continues at coordinate 162,797,298 of OZ004707.1, read as the reverse complement.
AGTCCTGAAATTATAGAGTTTACCTTTTAGTGGGGGTATCACCATGGAACAAAAATATATATTTGTACTTTTTAGGCCATGATAAGTGCAAAAGAAAAATGAATTAAATATAGGAGCTGGAACATTATAAGATATGATAGGGTGATAGTGGAAAGCCTCTTGGACAAGAAACCTTTGGAAAGAAAGGATCTTGTGTGTGTACTGTGGAGGGTGGACAGGCAGAGGAAATGGTGTAAAGAGGTGAAGTTGTATTTGATGTGTTTTTAGAAAAAGCGAGAAAGATAATTAGGTAAATTAGAGAGATACCATGGAGCTGGATTATATAAGGCCTTCTAGGTTAAGGTAAGGATTTTGTATTTTACTCTGCTTGACATGGGAAGCTATATTGAGCAAAAGAGTGACTGGTTCTTGTTGTTTTAAAATCAATTTTTCTGATTTTGGGAAAATATACTATGTAGGTAGAGGAAGATCAGTAGGACATTATCACTGTGTCCCAAAGAAGCTTGCATTAGGATAGTAGGAAAAGGAAGTGGTAAGTGGTTGGATTCTGGTATATTTCTAAGGCATAGCTCACTGGGATTTCTGATACACTAATGTGAAGCATAAAAAAGATCCTTTCAGATCTTTGATTGGAGAAGTTGGAGAAATTCCCATTTACTGACATAGGAAATCTGAGGTGAGAAACTGTTTGAGAAGGAGAAAGTATCAGTTCATTTTGGGCAAGGTTAAATTTGAGAAGACTGTTAGTCATCCAGTTAGATTCATTGAACAGGCAATAGATAGAAGTCTGGAGTTAGAGGCTTGGGGCTGAACTATTTAAACATGCAACTAGGTGAAATCACCTCTAGAGTGTTAATAGAGAAGTATGGACAATGGGAAAGCTGTGTTCAACCACAGACTGTTGAGGTTTGAGTCCCACTTCAGTTGTTTAGTATGACTTTGGACATGTTGCTTGCTTGTAATAAACTTGATTTTTCTTATCTGTAAAACCAGGATAAACATAGTACTTATCTGTCAAGATTATTGTGAAGATTCCCTTACTGTATGTGTGTGTATGTGTACACACACACACACACACACACACACACACACACACACACATATTATTTAGAGCTACATTTGGAACATAAGACATTCTATATCAGTAGTTCTTAAACATTTTTGTATTTAGGACTATTTTATATTTGTAATAATTATTGTGAATCTCAAAAGAGTTTATGATTATATAGGTTATATCTGTTAATATTTACCATATTAGAATATAAAACAAACTTTAAAAGTATTTAACTCATTTAAGAAATAATAAGCTTTTTACATGTTAAGTAATATTTTTAATGAAAACAGAAGTATATTTTTCAAAATAAAAACAAATTTAGTGAGAATAGCATTTCTTCACTTTTTTTTTTTTCTTCCCAATTCTCTACTCTGATTTCATGGAAGACAGCTAGATTCTCATTCTCATATCTCTTTGTTTTTTTAGTGTTTGGTGATATAGCTCCTACCTCCTCCAGAAAAATCCACTCTGTATTCAGATGCATGAGAGAATGAGAGTGAGAAAAACAAATAACATCTTAGTATTTTTATGAAAATGGTTTTGAGTATGAATTTTTGAAAGGGTCACAGGAACACTGCGTGAAGTAGATTTCTATTACTGTTGTAACAGCCAATATTCCTTGTGGCTCTTGGCCCTCTTCCATCTTCAAAGCCAGAAATGGCTGGTTGTGGCTTTCTCCTGTTGCATCACTTTCACAGAGACTTTTCTGCCTCTATCTTCCAAATTTAAGGATTCTTGGGTAGACTCACCAGGATAATCTCCCTATTTTAAAGCTTTCGGAATAGCAGTGTTACTTCCATTTCCTATCTTAAATCCTCTTTGATATATCCTAGTAGATAGATAGAAGTGTTATCTTCAGATAAAACTGTTTTCTTCAGTTCTTTAATAACACTAGTGGCCTGGTGCACAAATTCATGCACATTGAAAGGAAATTAATTAGAAGAAATATCTTAATATCACTATTCGCCCTTTCTCTGTAATAGAAGTATCAACCAAATTCACAATCAACAATGAGAGATCAAAACATACACGTGCCATTGGTGCCAGCAAGAGCTTTATATGTATCACACATGTGTGAGTTAGCCTTTTGTATATATTGATAAACATAGATAAACTTGCTTAGTTAGATCTGCTTTCTGATTTAGCTAAAGTTTTTCCAGCCATATGAAGTATCCCAACTTCTCTTTCAGGTAATTGTCTGCAACACAGCAGTAACTATTAACATGAAGCACATTATTATTGTAGATCACACAGGGAGAACAAATTGTAAAATATTTAACTGTAGCAGTGTTCGACTATATTCTATGCAGAGAGAACACCTAAAGTCATTTTCAAGATCCACTATTTCTTACTTTTCAGTCGGGTCAAGTTTCTTGGCTTTCTAAATCTGTTTTCTGGCTAATGAAAAGAAAATAGAATTCTACCAAGTCTTCTATCTACCTACTTTAGGACTTCTGTGAGGATCAAATGAGATGAGGCACAGGAAAATGCTTCACAGGCATTTGGTTAAAGTGTAAAGTATTTACACCTGGCTATAAAGCAAGTTGTATTCCTAGACTGAAGAAACTCCAAGGAGGCTAGTCACTAGGAAGAGGAAGCCTGGTGTTGCTATATGACATCATTACCTGGTACCCACAGCCACCATTTCCGGGCTGGGCTGGGCTCTGGGCTGCATCTTGTGCCATGGTGTCTCCGCAGCATCGGCTGTGATTTGATGCAGTGTTACTCTAGGGTGGTGGCAGGACCTGTGTCCCACTTGGGGAAAGCCAAGTGTTGCTTTGTGGGCACCAGGTCCATGGTGCCGTTTATTGTTAAATGGCTTGTTGCTAGGGAGAAGAAGCTAGGCTTTGCTATATGACATTATTACCTCGCACCCACAGCCACCATTTCTGGGCTGGGCTGTGCTATGGGTTGCATTTTGCACCATGGGGTCTCAGCAGTGCCAGCTACAATTTGGTGGCATGTCGCTCCAGGGTGGTGGTAGGGCCTGTGTCCCACTTGGGGGAAGCCAAGTGTTGCTATGTTGGGGCCAGGGCCATGATGCCATTTCTCTGTAAGTGACCAGTGCACATCATGGCAGCTCCTGTGGTGAGCATCTGCTCTCTGGTGGTCAGTGCACATCATAGTGACCATTCGAATGGTCAGACACTTAGCATATTAGCCATAGATAGATAGATAGATAGATAGATAGATAGATAGATAGATTAGAAAAGAATATATGCATAGATTCAGATAAAGATAGACTAGTACATGTAATAGTAGAAACATGTTAGCTTCCATTTTAGTTAGCTTCCATTATATGAGAACCAAGTGAGGGTTGAGGAGATACAGGGGGTTTGACAATAAAAAGAAGGTGTGAAATAATAGGCTTAGGTTTATGGAAAGACAGGATTATTAATATTGCATGTCTGAATTTGATCGACTTACTTGCTTTTGTGTGTGTGTGTTTTTGCTGGACTACCTTAGATATTCTATTTAGGAACCTGGCTCTACAAATTTAAGACATTGAAAGCAGGAAATGAATTTTTTTCTGTAGTCAGTTTAGAGAGAGAAATTAAGTGTTATACTAATATAAGGGGGTCCACACACCAACACCCACATATATATGTTATAATTTATAGTAATAAAAGGGTAATATGCTAATTAGACCAGACATCTTCCAGATGTCATTCCAGACTTCCTTCCTAATGTGCCTGCTGGCAGCCCAAGTGAAGCCAGCCTGGATTCCAGGTACCTGCTTGCAGCCGGAGGGGGGAAGCAGCCCGGGTCCCAGGTACCTGCTGGTGGCTGGAGTAGGGAAGGAGCCGGGTCCCGGATGCCTTCTAGAGGCTGGAGGAGGGAAGGCCAGGTCTCAGATGCTGGAGGGAAGCCATTTCTGACAGTCAGGGTAAAGAAGGCTTATTCTTGCATGAATTTTCATGCATCGGACCGCTAGTAAATAATATATGTATGTATGTGTGTGTATATATATTTATAATATACATTTATATCTCATCATTAATACCCTCATCAATTTCTCATATATAATATATGATATATATGAGATATGCATTTGTTTGTGGATATCTATACCTATATACATACATACATACATACATACCTACGTATATGAATAATAGAGGCCCCATGCTTGGATTTGTACACACAGGGATCAGGGCCAATTGGGGCCATCTTGCCCAGTACCCATCGGGGACAGGGGGAGGGGCCACAGGAATTTGGCCAGCAGGAGGGAGTGGCTGCAGCGGGCTGGCCAGATGGCCAGGGAGAGGGACCTCGGGAGGTTGACTGGCCACAGGATATTGGCTGTGGGAGCACACAGACCAGCAGCTCCCGCATTGAATGTCTGTCTCCTGGTGGTCAATATACATCATAGCAACTGGTTGACTGCTCATTCCTGTCCTTAGGTCAGAGGCCCAGTGCACAAAATTGGTGCACTGTGGGAGTAGGGTGTCTGTCATTCCAGCCTGCACCTTTTCCAATCTAGGACCCCTCAGGAGCAACTGAACATCCCTCTCACAACCTGGGACTGCTGCCTCCCAACCATTCACCAGCATACCTGTCTGATTGTCCCTAACCGCTTCTGCCTGCCAGCCTGATCACCCCCTAACCACTTCTGCCTGCCTTATTGCCTCTCACTGCCCTCCCCTGCTGGCCAGCTCCCTCCCAAGTCACCTCCCCTGCTGGCCTGGTCACCCCTAATTGCCAACCCCTGCCAGCCCAGTTGCCCCCAACTGCTCTCCCCTGCTGGCCCGATCTCCCACAACTGTCCTCCCCTGCTGGCCATCTTGTGACCACATGGGGTTAGCCATCTTGTGTGAGGATGTGGCTGTCAATTTGCATGTCTCTTTATTATATAGAACTAGAGGCCCAGTGCATGAAATTTATGCCCAACCTGCACCCTCTTCAATTGGGACCCCTCAGGGGATGTCCGACTGCTGGTTTAGGCCCAATCCCGGTACCGTTTCATCCCTAATAAAACAGAAAGCAGGGAGAAGGAATATGTTTTTTTCATCTTTATGATATTTTATGTCTGTATTTATGAAACAAAATAATTCACTATTAGGGCAATTTCAATAATATAGCAAGTATTTGTCAGATTATTATTTTCTCATTTTATTAAACAACAACTCTGGAAATATGTGTTCACATTTTTATGCATTGAGGATTTTATAACCCTGTCAAAGCTGATGCCACTGTTTCTTAACAAATAGTATACATTATTATAACATTAATATCAGAAAAATTGACATGACTTTTCTAGAGTGAGTTAATATTTTGGTTGTTGCTGGCTGCTTTTGCCAGCCATGAATAATTTAGCATCTGAATAATGTAATATATATTTTGTAAGTCACAATTTCTTCTAGTATTTTAAATTTCAGTTTCTAAAATAATTATTGTTCTTATACTTTGGAAATAGTGGATATTTTGACAAAAAGAATAAAGGGCAGTGTGATATTTTGGGAGTATAATGGCAGCAAGAAATCAAACTTATAGTAAGAAATGGGGAAATTAAGTCAAAGAACTTTTGTAAATCTTAAAAGAATAAATCTAATTTGGAGTTAATAAAATCACTGTAAGAGAGGAATCTTATAAAATATTAATATGCGAATTGACCATACCTCCTCCACACCCACCAGCCATACCAACCAGCCAATCAGAGAGAGTATGCAAATTAACCCCCAAAAATATGGCTATAGCCACAGAGAGCAGGAGGGAGGCTTGGGTTTCCCAGGCAATGGAAGAAGCCAAGCTTTCCGCCTGCTCTAGCTGGTCTAAGCCTCCACTCAAGGCTACAAACTTTCAATTATAGAAAATAAACAAATCCAAACAAAACTGGCAGCAGCCACAGAGCAAGCAAAAGGCTTGGCTCTGCTCCAGGCTACAAAGTTTCAATTGTAGAAGATAAATAAATTCCAGATACCAGGGCCTCTGCTTGGGTCTACAGAATGGCATGGCCGGCCTGCAAACCACCACAGACTCCTCACCCAGGCCACCCCATTCCCCAAGGGAACACCCCCTTATCCGGGACACCCTTCAGGGCAAACCAGCCGCCCCCCACTCCTACACCAGGACTTTATCTAATAAAAGACTAATATACAAATTAATCATCACTCCAACACACAAGATCAAGATAGCTGCTCCCATGTGGTCAAAGATCGTGCCCCATGTGGACACAAGATGGCCACCACAAGATAGACAGCAGGGAGGCCAGTTTGGAGGGATCAGGCCTGCAAGGGCGGGCAGTTGTGGGTGATCAGGCCATCAGGGGAAGGCGGTTAGGGGTGAGCAGGCCTGCAGAGGAAAGAAGTTGGGGGCAAACAGACTGGCAGGGGAGCAGTTAGACATCAATCAGGCTGGCAGGGGAGTGGTTAGGGGTGATCAGGCTGGCAGGCAGAAGCAGTTAGGGGCAATCAGGAAGGCAGGCAGGTGAGCAGTTGAGAGCCAGTAGTCCTGGATTGTGAGAGGGATGTTTGACTGCCTGTTTAGGTCCAAATGGGCAGTCGGACATCCCTTGAAGGGTCCCAGATTGGATAGGGTGCAAGATAAGCTGAGGCACACCCTCTCCGTGCAAAAATTTTGTGCACTAGGCCTCTACTCCTTATATAATGGGCTTATTCTGTCCCCTTTTTCATTTCAAGGCTTTGTTTAAATGCTAGTTATCCATGGCTTTCTCTTTTTTAGGAGTAGGGCAAAAAGGTTGATTGGAAGCTTTGCTGGTAAGTGGGACAATGTGTAGGGTAGGCTTTACTGTAGGGTTTTCTGATAAGATTGTTGATTATGAACACTTTCTTGTTACCTGTATCTTTAAGGCAGGCCTGGCTTCATGGGCACACAATTTGTCTGTGATTATAGAGACTAAAGCTTGGTTTAATGGCCTACTGTTGGCATCTTGAAATTGTTAATTTTTGAGCAGTGGTTTCACATTTTTATTTCATAATGAATTTTAAAAAAATGTTTTTATTGATTTTAGAGAGACAGGAAGGGGAGGGAGAGATAGAAGCATTAATAAAAGAGAAATCTATTGGCTGCCTCCTGCACCCCCCTACTGAGGATTGAGCCCACAACCTAGGTATTTGCCCTGACTGGGTCAATGCTCATACCCACTGTGTGACTCTGGCTGGGCTCATTCTTCTTTTTGTATGAGGAAACTAATCTTAGAACAGAGGGACACTTTAATCCAAGATGATCTTATTTTGTAATAATTATATATGAAAAAAACTATATTTCCAAATAAGATTACTTTTATAGATACCATGGATTAGGATTAGGGATTAGATACCTGGGATTAGGATTTCAACAAATCTTTTTGTGGGGAGTTGCAATTCAAGGGACAAGACAAGTAACCAAAACTAAAAGGTGATTTTTATTATTAAACCATTTTTCTCTTTTTGATCCAAGTATTAAATATTTTGTGAAGCTATGTTATTAGAAAATCCCTTTATGTTATCAGAGATAAAATACAATCAAATTTAGGAGAGAGGCTTAAAATTGAAAGTCATAAGAAATTATTAGTATTCTTGTGATGTATATATCTTTATTGATTAAGATAGGTGTATTTATTGTACTTATAAAGCATAAGTCTATTGGATATCATTAGCAGGCTGGAAATACTCTCAAAGTAGTGAACCTCAAGGTAGGAATGACTTGTAATTATGCAAATAACTGCAGCCCTTTTTATATTGCAAGCTGTTGCTCTTCTCTCCTTTTCTCCTTGATCCCCTGTTCTCCTTTCTTCCTCCCACCCTTTTTTCTTTACTTTTCACTCCTTTTCTCCTTTCCATTACTCCTCTTCTTGACCTCCCCCCTCCCCCCGGCTCCCACCCTCCACTTTGGCTTAAGTTAGTTTTGAGCGTCTGCCTCTCAAGGCAGTTGGCCTTTGAAGACTTCAACAAAGTTGAAGATACATAGTAATTTCTTTTAAATCTCGCCCAGAGTGAAGTGTCTGCCTTTCTTATTGGAGCAAATAATAAGGTGACATTGAAGTAGCATTCGGAACAGGTCCAATCCAATCTACACATTAGCCAACATTTTGGTCAGGATTACACAAGAGGCCATATTTTCAGGCTGTGCTGATGGCCCTTTATTCTGTAACAGGTTGTATTTTGGAGATGAGATACGCTGCTAATGGAGAAATGATAATTACCAAAAAAATGGCAGTTGAAAAGCAGGTCATCTTGTGACCTGCTTACTTGTTTCTCATTTGTTAACTATTAATTCATATCCATAAAGTTTTAGTTTTCACAGATGTGATATTGTCATGTCTGAGCTTTTTTGTAGAAACAAAATAAATTACTTCTTTGCTGGTGTGAACAAGTCACGGAGTTCTCTCCATACCTTCATGATTGTATCTGTTAGGAAACATCCCAAAGGAGTTGATTTGCTTATCTTGTTTTTGATTGAGAAGGTTCAGTAAAGCTGATGCTTTTGGAGTCTGTGTGCTGATGAAATCCATGCAATGTATTAAGGCAGCCGTTAATGGAATAGGGCCAGAGATCAAAATTAATTCTTTGAAAGATCATGGAAATATTAAACTGAAGGGGCAGATTAATCATGGGTGTCTGTTTCAGTACTTACTATGGCAAAAATGCTTTATTTCCATATGCAATATTACTTTACTGATTTTTACATGCTTGTGTCATTTTTTTCTCTCATTTTATATTTGCTTAAATAGTTGACTTAGTCTGTGAAATTGACTTGCAGATTTTGAAGGATTCTGTCATGTGTTGTTATTTGTTTCCAATTGTACAGAGACACTAAGAAATGACATAGAACTAGGAGGTAGAGATTAAACATTTATTCAGTGAGAAAGACTTTTTGTTTCATAATTGTCATGACAGTGAAAGGTACTCTCTTTTATAAACCAGCGAGACTTGTTGCAGCTGTCAAATGTGATGGAGAGGTGGTGTTTGTTGTTTTGACAAAGTGAGTACATGTAGGATTATCTAATTTTTGTGCTTTTCTGACATGTACAATTGTACCACTTTGGTGCATTTGATTCCTTAGATCTTGGTGGGTGGATTTTATACCATTTTTTCAGTTAGAACCATTAAGTGCACTGGTTAGATGTTATCCTGCTATTTTTATTTTTATTTCTTGCCCTGCAAATTTCCTTTTGGAGGTGTTTGTTGCTGTCTTATCCAATATAGTTGATTAGTTGTTATGAAAGGGATATAATCTTGTGACTTCACAGAGAGTGGTGGTGAAGCCTATATTGGAAAAACTTTCTCAAGCAGACAATAGTAACTAATTATGTTCATTTTAATTATAGATATGCCTTGGCCAAACAATTTAGACTGTGAGAAGTAACTGCTTTCCAATAGGTGGAATATAATGGTTGATTAGTGTTTGAAGTTCTCTTTCCCTCTCTTCTTCTCTCTTTCTCTTCCTCCCTCCCTCCTTCATTTCTTCTCTTTTTTATTTTAAGTACTGTAGTAAGTAATTCCAAATACTTAATTAAATGTTGGCTTTTAACCATTTATGTGGCAGAGGATCCTATTACCATGTATGGATTAATTTATTAGGAGTACTTAGTGTGGGTTCTATTTTTAACAATGGCCAACAATAATATAATGTGAACTGAGAAATATTTATCAGTTTGTATCATAAACGGACTTTAAAATACTTTTGTGTATCATTCTGAATTGAGTTTTGTCAATATACTATTGATGCCTACTTTAAAAATTTTGCTAATTTCTTATTTTGTTCCTATACAGGATCTATATTTGTTAATTATATGGTTCTTATTTACATATGTATTTAACAAATATTTTTATATCAATTATGTTAGGTATACTAAGGTATTAGACCTGGGTGTGTAGTAAGTTTGGCAAGAAATTGGTATTGGAGTGGTTATGGATGGTGGATAATTGGTTGGAATGTGCTTCTGATATTCTTTAAGAAGCACCATATTTTACATAATTTTTATCAGACCAAATTTTCTGGTGGACAGTAATGAATTGCTAAATGATTATTTCAAGTTTAATCAAGAGTGACCAATTTGTATCTTATTTTCATCAGAAGATATGACATGGCATGTGATTCTGTCTATTAATGAATTTTACATAAAAAATGGATCTCTTGATGAGGAGTTGGGAGTATACTCAAATAGTTCAGGCTTTGACTGGATAGTTCTTAATAAACATTGGGCTGTCAGGATATGTGACTCAGGCTTTAACCAGCCCTCTTGAACTCAGTGACCTTGAACAATCTTCTTGACCTCTCTAGGTGTCAATTTCTTCATTTATAAAATAAATATGTTGGAATAGCTTACCTTTAAGTCTCTTCTTGTTTAAAAAATATGTTGTTTTATTTTAGGTGAGGACATTTTCTGAATCTTCCCTTTCTAATGATAGTTTTGGGTTTGACATTTTGAAAGAAAATTATCATTGTGGTCAAATTTCGTTATGACTACTTTGAAGAAAGGTTGAAATGTTTGGTTCTATATTCTTGAAATAAAAATTTCAGGCTACACATAATTATTTGTGGGTGTTTATTTGGGGGGGATATTTCTGTGGGTGTATTTTTTGGGGGGGATAACTGGGCAGTCTGGTGTGTTCAATGTGGTTACATGAGTGCTGCCAGTAATTTTGAAATAAGAAAAGGGGAATTAATTGTTCTAGTTTTAGCATACTATATCATAGAAAAGCATTAGAAACATTGGGAGGGTTTTTTTAAAAAAATATATATATTATTGATATTTTACAGAGAGGAAGGGAGAGAGATAGAGAGCTAGAAACGTCGATGAGAGAGAAACATCAACCAGCTGCCTCTTGCACACCCCCTACTGGGGATGTGCCCGCAACCAATGTACATGCCCTGGACCGGAATCAAACCTGGGACCTTTCAGTCCGCAGACCAACGCTCTACCTCTGAGCCAAACCGGTTTTGGCTGGGAGGGTTTTTAAAAAAATATTTAATCTCCCTCTTTTAACAGATTAAAAATGTATAAAATACTTGTTAATTTATATGGATTAATATAAATTATATTGAGTACATTGACCATAATCTCACTTATTGACTCAACAAATGTGTATGTGAACTAGCCTCCATTTTGAAGACTAGGTCTTAAATATACTTCTAACATTTTTTATTATGATGTTAAATAACTATCTCTCTGATAAAGAATGAAACACCTTTCTTAATTTCCAAATGTTTTTTACCCGGTCCTTTTTTATTGAGCTGACATTATATAAAAGGCACCATTTGAATACATATATTTAATGGAAGTAAAAATTCATCTTCCCAAATTGAACTTAATGTCAGAATTTGAAATCTCTCTAGTGTCTGTCTTTTTCTCACTTTTTAAAGTACCATAGTGTTAGAGATTACCATCATTGTCTTTCCCAATATAGCAGGGTAAGATCGGTAATGGACAATTAGTAAGTAGTGATAGGTGCTATGAATAAAAATAAACCATGGCCCTGGCTGGTATTGCTAATTGTTTAGCACATTGGCCTGCATACTGAAGGGTCATGGATTTGATTTTAAGTCAAGGACAAGTATCTGGGTTGCAGGTTCAATTCCTGGCCTAGTCAGGATACATGAAGGAGGAAACCACTCAATGTCTCTCACGTAAATGTATCTCTCTCCTTGCCCCGCCCCCCCCTCTCTTTCTCTGTCTACCTTCTTCACTCGCTCTTTAAAAATTAATGGAAAATATCCTCAGGTGTGTGCTGTTTTATGTAGGGTGTGTCAGGAACATGTCTCTGTTACGATTTTTGAGCAGTATTTAAAGGAAATGAGTGTGATATCTAGAGCAATGTATATATCAAACATAGCAGATAACAAGTTCAAGAACATTAGAGCAGGAATGTACTTAAATTGTACTTACAACGATTTGAGAAAAAACAGACAACAGTTGAAGGGACTTAGAAGGAGAATGGTATAGCTTTGGCGTGTAGGAAAGATTATAGAGTGTATTTGGAAGCTAGTTGGGAATTTTGATCAGATGTATATATATTTCATTTCAAGTGCTCAGAATTTCATATAAAATCATACCAAGATAGTTAAAGAAATAATCCATGAACAACTTCAACAAAGAGATAGTTGACATTTATATGAATTCTAGAACACAAGCTAATAGAACTGAATTATTGATAGCAACAACATGTGCATGTCCAGCACATCTGTGCTGGATAATGGAGGTGAATATAAAGGCCATTTAGGTTGGTCCCAAACACTTAGGAATTCAGGTATTGCTAACCCAAATGAACAGTTCCCAGTCAGAGTAGAACACTTGGAAGACAGACTTGAAGACAATAGTTGAAACTTACAGTCCTCTGAGCCCTCATTTCTCTTGCAACTAACCTGAGAAAGTGCCCCTCTTAAAGTACAGAGGTGCATGGTGAAGGGAGATGATAGGAAGTAGAATAAGACACTAAAGGAAGGAATTGTTAGGGGAGTGGTTCAGAGAAAGTAGATATTAGAAAGTATTAGAAAAGGGGCTACACTAAAAAATATCCTATCTAATAAAAGAGTAATATGCAAATTAACTATCACTCTGTTACACCTACAAGCCATGCCTACCAGCCAGTTAGGAGCGAGTATGCAAATTAACCCAACCAAGATGGCTGCAGCGATGGAGAGAGCAGGAGGGAGACTTGGATTTCCCCATTGATGGAAGAAGCCAAGCTTTCTGCATACCCTGGCCAGCTCAGGCCTCCACTCCAGGCTACAAAGCTTCAATTGTAGAAGATAAATCCAAACAAAAATGTCTGCCACCTTGGATCGAGCAGAAGGTTTGGCTCTGCTCCAAGCTACAAAGTTTCAATTGTAGAAGATAACTAAATCCCAGATACTAGGGCCTCCGCTTGGGTTCTCGGGGGGCATGGCCAGCCTGCAACAATAAAGATAAATTTTAAAAAAGAGATGGCTGACAGTCACAAAAATAAATAAAATAAAAATTTTTTAAATGAGGACTAAGTTTGAAATCACAAAAGAGTAAATATAATACTATGGAAAGAAATAAAAAGGATGGCCAAAGGAAACTGAAAAATAACAAATAATGGAGGAAGGATTTGAGAGGAATAATTACAAAAACAAAAGAAAACAAGGAAAACTGATCCAATATATAGATAAATGTAACTTCTGAAAAAGAAAATCAAAGATGTGAAACAACTATATAAAAAAATTCAATTAACTTTCATTAAATAGCCAGGACCCTTATAAATTAGAAGTGTACACATGTACCGAGGAAAATAGACCCAGTCAATTATGAGACATATTCTGTTGACTTTAAAAACATCTCAGAAACCTAGAAATTCAATGAATTGCCCAAATTTTTGATTTTCCCAGGACAGTCAGTAATATTTATGTTAATTATTCCAGTGTAATTAACCCTTTTTACTCTCAAAAGTGACACAATTAGGAACATAAATTATATACTAAACTTAAATATCAGGTGGAGAAATTAGATCCATATCAGACCTTTAAAAACATACTAAAAAAATAATATAATTAGATACTCAACAAAAGAAAATCTGAATACTTTTAAATAAAAATTAAAAAAAAATAGGTTTTCACCTGTAACATTTTATTTTCATAAGCCACTCAATTATTCATGGATGCAAAAGTCAATGGTTTTATTGTTTGTAAACAAAAGAACTTACCATGGTTTACTTTTTTTTTTCTTCAGGAAAAACATAAACAAGAATTGGAAGACATGAGGAAAGCTGGCCATGAAGCCCTCAGCATTATTGTGGATGAATATAAGGTAGAGGATTGAGAGTTTATTTTATTTATTCTTTTCTTTTCCAAATCATTACTATTTTTTTGTTAATCCTCACCCGAGGATATTTTGCCATTGCTTTTTAGAGAGAGTGGAAGAGAGATAGGGGTTAGGCGGTGAAGAAAGGGGAGGAAAGGAGGACAGAGAGAGAGATAGAGAGAGACAGAGATTATTTGCCTCGCACTAGGCCTGGACCAGGGCCTGGGGTTTAAATCTGCAACCTAGGTATGTGTCCTTGACTGGGAATCAGACCCACAACATCTGGTCCAAGGGCCTGCCCTCTAATCTTCGAGAAACACTGGCCAGTACTCTTTATTCTTTTAAACTTTGGCAAATTTTAGTAAAAAGAATTTATAATAGACATATTCTACACAATTATAGAATTCTAGTGTAGTCTTATTTTGTATAGAATTACTTTCAAGTGATCAATGAATTGTCCATTTAAAGCATACTTGGTAATACCAGATGTTGTTTGAGAAATTACAAAATATTTGAGAATATAGGATTCACAGAGGGAGGTTCAAAAATAATACTACAGAATTAAATATTGGAATACATTATGATTCCACTTCCTATAGAGAAAGAAGGTATAATATAAACCTGAAAAATATAGTTATACATTTTTATTTTCCTAAATAAATAGATTTCAATACATTTAAGTAATGACAGAAATTATGATAAATGTCAACATCAGTATAATTCTTTTGCTTTTATGTCTATATAAGCTTAATTATTTGAAGGAAATTGAGTGTTTAATGACGAAAATATTTTTTCCTAACATTTTATGTCAGATCTTTTTGCCCATAAGTAAAAGAGGAATACATTTTTGTTTAAATCATATTTAAATAATTCTCCCAGAGATAATCACTATTAGTTGTTTGATGTGCATATTTCTAGAGGCGTGATTTCTCTCTCTCTCATATATATATATATATATATATATATATATATATATATATATATTCTATATAATAAAAGGCTAATATGCAAATTGTCTCCTCAACTGCGAGTTTGACCAGGAGTTTGACCAGGAACTCGACCAGGGGACAGGGCCAGCCGGCCAATCATCCCCAATCGCTCCCCCCAGCCAGCCCTGCTCGATAGGCCCTGATTGGGTGGGTTTGGGGGCCCTACCTGTGCACAAATTCATGCAACAAGCCTCTAATATGTGTGTGTGTGTTTGTGTGTAAGTGTGATAGCACCTATCACTATATATATATATATATATATATATATATATATATATATAAATATATATATATATACACACACACACACACATATATATATATATTTAATATATATAAATATATATTTAATATATATAAATATATATATTTAAAAATCTACAACCCAACCTATATTTCAATAACTTTACATGCCAAAGTTTTTTGTACTATCATTTAGTATTCATTATCTTTTCTACATTTAATAATGAAATACAATAACTTAAAAATCCTTATTCTATGAAGGACTTTTATTAGTAGAGATGATTGATTATTTTGAAGTCAGACAGACCTGGATCAAATACTTGTTAACAGTGTGACCATGGGCAGTTTCTTATATATGAACTTCAGTTTCCTTATATGTAAATTTGAGAATAAATGATATAATCTATTTATAGAAGTATTGTGAGGATCCATGTAATAATGAATATTGCATGGTTAATAACATCCCAATTTTCTAGCATTGCAATTTCAATGCCCTGTCATTATCTTATAGCTGATTTATAATTAGTTTACTACATTCATACAATGTGAATTCTTGTTTTGATCTTTGGAAATATTCACTTAAGTCAGTGTTTCCCAAAGTGTGGTATGTGTACACCCAGAGGTACGGGAAGAGTTTGTTGGGGGTACACGTTGCACTGGAGTTTGGTGGGGATATGCACTGCACCATGCTTAGCTGTGCTTAATTCTATGTTCTCATGAGTCAAGTCAAGACACTCTTGTAAGGCGTGAGATGGTCCGGTGTGCAAATAAATGTTATTTATAATATAACTTTTATTTATATTTTATTATGAATAATTTTATTTTTTGTTTATTATTATTTTGTGTACATACCAAAAAAAGAAAAAAAAGAACTATATTTTGATTGTTATTAAAATACATCCATTTTTTTTACGAGGGGTACTCAGCATTATGAAAATTATAGAAAGGGTACACATATGTCAAAAGTTTGGGAAACACTGACTTAAGTGAAAGAGATTGTGGTCCTTCCCTTCCTAGCCCTGAGCTACCCTTAAAAAGCCATTATTCTTTTGTTCTTTTAGAACATAAATAGCTTGCTCCACAATGATGAAAAGGATATGTGAAAGTTTGTTAAAGTGCAGAAAACAAAGCTAAAACTAACCTAATGTGCTATGTATGCCAACTTGTCTCATAATGTTTACTTAATTTTGTTTATTTATTTTTTCTCTTTTATGTCATGATTTTTTTAAATCCTTTTTTTCCTCAAAATTAACAACAGTAAAGTAAATGTAGATCTTGGAAGGCTTTCCATAGAAGCATGCCACATCTAAGATTGTTTATTACAAGTAACAAAAGAATTTTCCTTTACTTGTTTAATTGGGTGGGGTTTTTTTTGCAAGTGTCATTGTCCAGTATATACACTG
This sequence comes from Vespertilio murinus, assembly GCA_963924515.1. Lineage (NCBI taxonomy): Eukaryota > Metazoa > Chordata > Mammalia > Chiroptera > Vespertilionidae > Vespertilio > Vespertilio murinus. Next base: position 162,780,903 of record OZ004707.1, on the reverse strand, counting down.
GCTCAGACTTCACTGATCTTTATGTCTGTAGTTTTCATTATTAAAGATTATCCATGATGTATTTTTTTAAAGGATTGTAACTAGTTGTATTAGTGTAATGCTTGTTTAATATTCCCTCAACAGTTGTCATGGATAAGCATATTTTAACCCCTTGCTTTTCATTCACCTTTTTGCAGTGTATAAGAAATTACTTGTTGTTTTTAAAGATGGTTATGATATGGAAGATTTCTTCCTTGAAAATTCTAAATCAGTTGATGTGATCTAGCTGGTTGTATTTTCTTTAAAATTTTAGAAGTCATTCTGTTACTTCCAAGGGTTTGTTAACTATTATTATAATTCCCCTTCATATTTGTCTATGAATATATTCTGCCTATATTGCCTTGTGGTCATATTTTTCCCAGTTGTATCATCTATTATCAAACATGGCAAGGTTGTGTGTGTGTGCATGTAACTGGATGCATGCACACATACACATGAAAGTTTCTCATTTAAATCACACTGGGAAATTTTTCCAGACAAGAAAAATAAGAAATATTCTAACAGAATTTAATTTAAGAAAGTATAATTTACCCTGCATTAAGATTTTTAAAAATATATTTTTATTGATTTCAGAGAGAGGAAGGGAGAGGAAAAGAGAGATAAAGACATCAATAATAAGAGAACTGCCTCCTGCATTCTCCATAGTAGGGATTGAGCCCACAATCCAGGTATATGCCCTGATCAGGAATGGAACCATGACTTCCCAGTTCATAAGTCGACACTCAACTACTGAGCAACACTGTCCGGGCTGCATTATAATTTTCTTTAAAAAAATATATTTTACAGAGAGGAAGGGAGAGAGATAGAGAGCTAGAAACATCGATGAGAGAGAAACATCGACCAGCTGCCTCCTGCACAACCCCCACCGGGGATGTGCCCGCAACCAATGTACATGCCCTTGACCGGAATCAAACCCGCGACCCCCCAGTCCGCAGACCGACGCTCTACCACTGAGCCAAACTGTTTTCGGCTGCATTATAATTTTTTAAAAAATCTTCATTGTTGAAAATATTACAGATGTCCCCTTTTTTCCATATTGACCCCTTCTAGCCCACACCTTCCTCTCAGTCCCAGACCTTCAGCACAGTACTGTCTGTGTCCATAGGTTATGCATATATGCATAAAAGTTCTTTGGTTAATCTCTTCCAACTTACCCATTCACTCCCCACCTAATATTTTTAAATATAACTTACGCCTTTCTTTAATATGGAATAAATGATACCAGTAAGAAAAAAAATATAATGGTGGATTGGTATAATGGCACAGAGGAATGATCAAAGAAAGTTATACATGGAAATAAATACAAGCATATTGGTTAAAATAGATGTAATATATTGCTTCTTGTTTTTCTTTTGGTAAAAGTAAGTTTATAGTTGTGAGTACATGAAAATGAAATACTCAGTTTATTCTTATATTATTATTTACTTATTATCATATTACAACTTCAAAACTACCTTTTCCCACCCCTGCATATTGTATATAAGTGTTTGAGATAAAGCCATTTTAAATGCTGACACTTTTTTAAAATTACTTTTTTTTTTTAATCCTCATAATTTTGGGGTAGGATTTTCCAAAGGTATTATTAGTTGACACTTTATTAAAGTTCAAAGCTGGAACTTTTGCTAATATGCTATAACACTTAGTTGAAAGTACTCAAGAAATTAAGTTCAACATGTTGTTTTTATTTTTTTTTTTACTTTAAGCCTACTTAATTAAAAAATCTAATTTGAAACAAATAAGATTTGAACATATTTTTTGGTTAACATTTTTGTTCTTCTACTATATACAGACTCCTTTTTCAAGGCATTGGCAACAAACTCCTCCCTCTTCCTTCCTTCCTACTTTTTTTTTTTTTTTAATGTGGCGTTTGCTTTAAGGTAGATCAGTTCTATAAAGAAAGAGCTTTCCCTTTTGAAACTCTTTGTATACAAAGTTTTTAATTTCATCCTGAAGTTACACTTTCAAAATATTTTATTTGTTCTGGCTCAACTTGTTTAGTTTTAAAATTTAATTAGACTCTTTTTAAATTAAATTTATTGGGGTGCATTGGTTAATAAGTAGGTTGGCTTCAAGCATATATTTCCATGATAATGTTCTGTATATTGCATTGTATGCCCAACACCCAAAGTCAGATCACCTTCCATTAACATATATTAGGCTCCCTTTACTATCCCCCACCCCTCTGTCCTCTGATAACCAACATACTGTTGTCTGTGAACTTCAGTTTTATATCCCACATATGAGTTGAGAATATATGGTTCTTAGCTTTTTTGGATTGACTTATTTCACTTAGCATGATATTCTTAAGGTCCATCCATGTTGTTGCTAATGTCAGTATTTAATTTCTTATTGCTGTGTATTATTCCATTGTATATACAGGGTTGTCCCAAAAACATGTATAAACACTTTAGCAGTTGATAACTCAATTGATGTTTCTTTATTTTCAGCAAGACTAAGCTTTAAATAAAACATGTTCATTCTAAAATGCTATTGAAAGTTTGAAAATGCAGTTGAAGTACAAAATCTGTCTTTGTAATTATTCAAAGAATGTCCCAAAAATGTATACATATTTTTAAATAAAATTTTTTATTGATTTCAGAAAGGGAGAGAAAGAGACATCAGTGATGAGAAAAAATCATTGATTGGCTGCCTCCTGCTCACCCATATTGGGTATCAAGCCCGCAACCCGGCATGTGTGTATACACATTTAACCAGCTGATAACTCACTTATTTTTCACTCTTTTTCAGTTTTTCTTTTAATCTATTGCTCAGATTATTACAGGTGTTCCTCTCCCCCCCCGCCCGCCCCAATACTCCCCATCCACCTGATTCCCCACCCCACCCCATGCCCTTACCCCCAGTTCTTCTACTATTTTTTAGGTAGATACCAGAAGAGAGGTTGATGTCATAGGATAGGTCTATTCTTAATTTTGGGGGGAATTGCCATACTGTTTTTCATAGTGGTTTTACCAGCTTACATTCCCATCAGCAATGAATGAGGGTTTCTTTTTCTCCACCTCCTCTCCAATAGTTTTTATTACTTTTCTTATTAATTATAACCATCTAACAGATATGAAATAGTATTTCATAGTAGTTTTGATTTATATTTCCCTGATAGTGAAATTGAGCATCCTATATAAAATAAAAGCCTAATATACAAACAGACTAAATAGTGGAACAACCGGTTGTTATGATGGGCACTGACCACCAAGGGGCAGATGCTCAATGCAGGAACCCAAAGGGGGAGCACCATTCATCCAGAAGCTGGGCTCAAGGCTGGCGAGCACAGTGGCCATGGTGGTAGCCTCTCCTGCCTCCTTGGCAGCGCTAGGGATCAGTGAGCTGAGTGGTAAGGAGCAGCCAGCAGGCGGGAGGTAAGGAGCGAGGGGTCCTGGACTGTTAGAGGAATGTCTGACTGCTAGCTTAGACCCACTCCCCATGGTAAATGGGCCTAAGTTGGCAGTTGGACATCCCCTAAGGGGTCCCAGACTGCAAGAGAGCTCAGGTCGGGCTGAGGGACCCTTTCCCCAGTGCACAAATCTCATGCACCGGGCCTTTAGTCTTTTCATATGACTGGTGACCAGTTATATTTTCTTGGGTGGAGTGTCTGTTCAGGTCCTCTGCTTATTTTATTTATTTATTTTTTAATATATTTTATTCATATTTTACAGAGAGGAAGGGAGAGAGATAGAGAGCTAGAAACATCGATGAGAGAGAAACATCGACCAGCTGCCTCTTGCACACCCCCTACCGGGGATGTGCCCGCAACCAATGTACATGCCCTTGACCAAAATCGAACCTGGGACCTTTCAGTCCGCAGACCGAAGCTCTTTCTAGCCAAACCAGTTTCGGCCCTCTGCTTATTTTTTAATTGGATTGTTTGTTTGGTGTTGTGTTGTATGAGTTCTTTATGTATTTTGGATGTTAACCCCTACTCAGAGCTGTTGTTTGCAAATATCCTCTACCATTTGGTTGGTTGATTTTTGTTTTGTTGGCAGTTTATTTTGCTGTGCAGAAGCTTTTTATTTTGATGGAGTCTCATTCATTTATTTTTGCTTTTACTTCCTTTGCCTTCGGGATCAAAGGTATAAAATATTCTCTAAGATCAAGCTCCATAAATTTTGGTTGTTTAATCTTAAGAGATTTATACATTTTTGAAATCATAGCAGATAGGAGAAGTATTGAAATATAATTGAATTTTGACAGTTGACATATTAGCAAAATTTGTAATTTGTTAGAAAAATAGCCTGAAAAGGCAAAAGAAGAAAATGCAACTTGGTTTTTTTATATGCAAACACCAAATGATTTATAACTATAATGATTCAAGGTGTATAATCTCTTCTCAAACTCTTAGAGCTTTCTTTTCTTACCCTTTGTGTACATGGTTTTGGCCAAATGGAGTATATTTACAAACATCATCCTTTTATACAGATATTTACACTTCTTAAGATTTCTATGCTAAACTAAACGTAAACATACACATTGATTTATATCTTATATTCTTGGCTTCTGAAGCAGGAATGAATTGATGATCCTTAACTCTGTGTATGGGAACCTAGATGCCAAACACCAAGTAGTGCTAGTTACATGAATAGTGCTAGCTTATAAATACTTGACTGTTTTAATGATAAAGTAAAGGATGGCAGATTTTTTTCTAGTCTTAGAACATTTTATAATGAGAATTTTTAATATAATTTTTTTTATATTTTTCTGCTAAGTATCAGGATATTGAATCTTAGAGTTTTTAGGCATTTAAATTTTCTGCTCCATTTCATGAAAAATGATGTGAAATTGCTATATAAACTTAAGTTGTTCTGAAATTATCTTGATTAAGTTATTGATATGTTCATTTCCCATGTTACCCAGCCTTGATTTTATTGAGTGTGATGGTCCTCTGTGCATTTTCTGTAAAGGTTAAGTATGCCTTAAATAGCTGTGGGAAGGATTACTTTGAATTTTAGCAGTGCGCCATATGTTAAATGCCAACTTGGAGTATCACAATGCCTGTTTTATTCCATTTTTCAAAAGCAGCCACTTACTAGTGTTTTATTGGAACTCTTGAGTTGTTTGTACTATTATATAAGGGAGAACATATTGAATTAGGAGACCAATTTTTCCCAGGGTGTAGAGTTTCTTGTATTGTATAAAGTTCTACTCAAAGGAGGGGGAAAACAACTTTGTTTTCTCTTCTCTTGATAATTCCTCTTGATTAGAGATTGCTAACTTTTTTTGTGCAAAGGGGGGAAGAAGTAAAGATTAAGATATTTGAAACTTGTGATGTATCTTTTAGTTTGAATTTTAGTATTTTGTTCATCCAAAAGTATGAAATAAATTTATAGTTTTAGTTATTTGATTGAAAAAGGATTCTCATAAATTCCAGCTTTTATCGTATGATCAGATTTTTCCTGGACAAATAAAGATACTTACTGTTGCCAATAGAGTTTGGCCTAACTGCATGCTAGATACTAGTGATTGGTTTGGAAATAACGACTTGGCTTGTCCATTCTTGTCCCTCCCACCAAACTTAACCTCAGCAGAGGACTGAGAAAGGTTTGATAGTTGAGAATAGTTTTTGTATGCTTTGAGTTTCCTGGGCTTAGCCAGAATTTTGCATGCAAGGCTATTCTTGTGGTTTTTCTAGCTGGGCCAAAACCAAAAGGCTTTGGAAACCTTGCAAGAAAACTTGTTCTAATATAGATTTAAGACTTGCCTTTATATTGTGACTAGTATCATCAGCCTGATAGTTAAAGGAGTGAAGGGACAGTCTTTATTCTGTATTGAGGATATAAACTTTAAATTTCTGTTTCAAAACAGACCTTGAAAAATACTTTCAATGATAAAAAAAAATATTAAGTGATTAGGGTTTATTTAGTTAGTAGTTCTTTAAGACATTATTTTTTGCTTATCTTCTGAAATGCTCTTTAAATGTTATGGGTTCTTTTTTGTGATTAATTTTGGTCAAACTTGAAAAATTTATCAATAGCTGCTCTGTCCCACTTAGAAATTATTATTAATTATAGATTTCTTATTATTATCATACAGATTCAGGCTATTATAACATAAATATATTTATTCTTAACAATATTGTCTCTCCATGTTGACCAAAATGAGGCTTGTCCTGTTTTGTTGGGGTTGAAGGTCTTATCAGATCTTCTTTTTGTCTAAACTTATTCAGTAGATTTTTACCTCTATAATAAAGCTGGGAGAGGGATTAGTAGTAGCTATAAATAATGTCATTTCTGTAACTATTGTAGTTAATGTAATAGATCAGTTATGTGCATCTTAATTTTAATGAAATGAATTGTCATCAAGATCTATCCAGATTCGGGTATTTTTAGTTTTAGAAATTGCCTGAAATAATCTTATATGCTTCATAATTATTAGACTTTAGGGGGAAAAACAGTAGTGTGTGAAAGATATATTTTTATTCACTTTTAAAAATATTTTTATTGATTTTAGAGAGGAAAGGAGAGGGAGAGAGAGAGAAACATCAGTGATGAGAGAGAATCATTGAATGGCTGCCTCCTGCATGCCCCCGACTGGGGATCAAACCTGCAACCCAGGAATGTCCCCATGACTGGAATCGAACCTGGGACTCTTCAGTCCACAGGCTTATGCTCTATCTATGGAGCCAAACCAGCTAGGGCATTTTTATTCATTTTTCATTGGCCACCAATTTTCCATTTAGTGAAAATATACATACCATAGTTCTTAAGGCAAAAAAGATATGTATGCAAAAACTGCTTTTAAGTTTTTAAAAGTTTTTTGCCTGTTTGAAATGATATAAGAGTGGAATGGTTAACTTCATTATTTTCTCTCAACTATAAAACATAGACTCTGAAAAAGGAAATTGGAGATGTAAGAACTAGCAATATTTTTGCGGATGGCATTTTCTAATTAGTGTATAACCCAGTATGAAAATACAAGGCTGGTTTTGATTTTATCCTTAAGCTCTAGTTATTCAGCTTTGGGGAATCTTGATATATGAGAATATAAATTTTATACCAAGGATAAATTATGACAGAATAGAATGATTTTCCATAATATTTTCAGAATACCTTTTTTTTGACAGGATAATGTATATTCAGTACATAATTCAAAAGACATGCAAGTATGAATTGTAAAAAATAAATTTGCCCCCATTGCTGTCTGGTATGAGTCCCCAGGTTGTATCTTTTCCAGAGGTGAGTTAAGTTACTTAAAATTATCATGTGTTCAATTTTCAGTGGATTGTCAAATTACTTTATAGCAATGAGAAAAGAATTCTATGTATAATCCAGACACAGTATGATTTAGTCCATGTAGTCAAAAGCAGAAGTTCAAAGGTTATCTTGTTTTGATGTTTAGCAGGATATTCACATGGCTAAATGCTCTTGGTAATTAATTCACTGTAACAGCCTAATGTGGCTAATATTCAGCCGGAAGCACCAGATTCTGCCATCTTATACTAGTCAAATACGTCTATACCAGTTAGTGTATCAGCAACTGCTATGAGCCACTCTGATGGTGGTGTCCCTCCCTGGGTGCTTCTCCAGCCAATGGAGCCAGCCCTGCTGGGACCTTTGGCACCTGCTCCAATTCAAGGGATGGCACTTCTAATAAACTAACATTTATCTGGAAAAGAAACCAATTGATGTATCTAACATTATTATCTAAGTTCACATTGTTATTTTCTTTAAGATTTTCTTTCAAAAGGAAAGTTTAATCCTTCTCAATGTGTCTTCTAAAAAATTCATTTAAATGAAACCTAAAATTTCTCAATGTTAATTGTTTTTTAGTATGAAAAACATTTCCATTCTAATCTTTTTGATCCCTATTTGATTAATGGATCTTGATTAATTTAGAGAAAAATTCTTCACTTTAATGGTCTTAAATCTAGTAATTTAGAAGATATTAATCCTAACTTAGATGAGTTTCATTTGTCATGAAAAAGTGAGGAATTTAGCTAAAAAATCAGCATGAGTTTCATTTGAAATAATTTGTAATTTCACAGAAGTCCTTTATTCCTTCATCATTGGCAGTGAAGAAACATTTTTATTCTCATTGATTAGGTAAGGAATGTGAGACATAAAGAAGCAATGCCTTGATCAAACACATATAAACAGAGGAGGAGTTTTAAGTAAGAGCCAGGTCCCTCAAAGCTTGATTCAGGGCTCTTTTCATCAAATTATACTGCCTCCTTGGAATGTTAATGCATGTGTATGCAGGCCAAATATTTCTGACATCCTGATGGGGTTCTCTTTTTCCATGGTCTCTGATATTTCTGAAAATGAGATCCAAGGGTCTTTAATGTTTAAAAACCAGGTGTTTCATTTAACCCCATGAAAGTGTAAAGATTGTTTTAGAGTTCTCTCTCTCTCTTTCTCTCTCTCTCTCTCTCTCTCTCTCTCTCTCTCTCTCTCTCTCTCTCTCTCTCTCAATGAAACTGCCACTCTTACTCAAGTCACAAGGAACAATATTGTGGCATCTCAGGGAAAGGCACATCCATATGGCAGCTTTTCAGAAGTTTAAAGTATTTGGAAGGCAGACATGCAGAGGCTCTGTGCTGTACTTAATTTTAGAAACTTCTTAATTTTAATGTGTTGTCCATGGCACAAAAGAAATTTTCACTGGGAGACTTTTGTGGTGTTTGAGGTAACAACTCTTATGTTACTAGAATCCCTTAACAACAAGGCCAACAGGAATGATTCCCTCAGTTCTGAGGATTTTCTTTGGCTTTCAGAGTCTCCAAAACACTTTACAGCATGGCTAGACTATATTGGATTTCCATGTTTAGATCTACACCCATAATTGAACATTTTTCTTTTTTGACTTGTATAGTACCTCTGCACTGTAACTCCAATACATAGAAAAGCCTGAGGGTCACTGCAAATCCAGATGCTTGAGATCTGCAACAGGGTCGTTTTTCAGCAGCCTCAACATGACCTTGTTACTTTTTCTTTTTTCAATTAAGGAAAAAGGAAGGGAGAAATCTTTTTTGAGTTAACTTTTCCATAATTTTTGGTCATAATTTCTTTTTTTGTTTTCTAAAAAGAAATATGGCCAAATCCATTACTATCCCTCCTCAGATATTTGAAATTTGGTCTAGAGAAACACGTACCTTCTTTCTCCCCAAGGGTTGAATTTACAGTGTCTGAATGTTGCCTAATTTTTGCCAGCCTGGGTAACAGGTGGCCAGGAACTTGAACTTGACTTTGGCAACAGTTTTGAGTGAATGAAAGCCTTAAGTCCGGATTGAAATCTTTCCCTAGAGCTGCAATTTTTAACCTTTTTCATCTCATGGCACATATAAACTAATTACTATAATTCTGTGTCACACCAAAAAATACAATTTTTGCCTATCATTAGTTGTAATTTTGATTTATTTACACCAGACAGCTGCTGTTGTATTATCTGTTGTAAATTTTTTTTTATTTGCCAGTATAAGGGAAAACAGACCAGTACCCCTGAATAAAGACTCAGGTGATTGGTGGTGTTTTTATTTTTTTATTTTTTATTGTTGACACTATTACAGATGTCTACTATTTCCCCCTTTCCTGCCCTCCACTCAGCCCCGCCACCACCACCTTTACCACATTCTTATCTGTGTCCATGGGCTGTGCATATATGCATATGAGTTCTTGGAGTTCTTGGCTAATCTCTTCCAGTCCTCCTTCCCTCCTCCCCTCTGAGATCTATTTGTTCCATGTATCTATGCCTCTGGTCCTGTTTTGTTCATTAGTTTATTTTATTCATTAGATTCCACATATAAGGGAGATCATGTGGTATTTGTCTTTTTCTGACTATCTTTTTTTTGCTTACATAATTATTTCAAGGTCCAGCCCTAACTGGTTTGGCTTCAGTGGAGAGAGCATCAGTCTGTGGACTCAAGGGTCCCAGGTTTGATTCTGGTCAGGGGCATGTACCTTGGTTGCAGGCACGTCCCCAGTAAGGGGTGGGCTGGAGGCAGCTGATCGATGCTTCTCTCTCATCCATGTTTCTAATTTTATCTCCCTTCCGCTAAGTAAAACTCAATAAAATATATTTTAAAAAATAATAAATTTCCTGTTCCAGCCTGGCCAGTGTGGTTCAGTGATTGAGCCTTGGCCCTTGCAACTAAGAGGTCACTGGTTCCATTCCCAGTCAGGGCACATGCCTGAGTTATGGGCTCAATCCCCAGTAGGGGGTGTGTAAGAGTCAGCTAATTGATGATGTTTCTTTTGATATTTCTACCTCTCCCCCTCTCTCTAAAATCAATAAAAACATATAAAAAAATAATAACCCTAATCTCCAGTTTCATTCATGCTGTCACAAAGGGTAAGTGTTCCTTCTTCTTTATAGCCACATCGTAATCATTGTGAGGCATCACTTCACATTTGCCAGAATGACTACCATCAGTAAATCAAAAAACAAGTATGGGTGAGACTGTGGAGAAAAGGGGACCTTAGTGCACTGCTGGTGGGAATACAGACTGACCGGTAGAGCTACTGGAAACCAATATGGACTTTCTGCAAAAAATTAAAATTGGAACTGCCCTTTGACCTAGTATCCCACTTTTGGAAATATATCCTAAGAATCCTGAAACACCAATTAGAAAGAATATACACATTCCCTATGTTCACAATGAATTGCCTTTTGACTCAGCGATCCCATTTCTAGGAATATATCCTAAAAATCCTAAAACGTCAATCAGAAAGAATATATGCACCCCTATGTTTATAATAGTGTTATTTACAATGGCCAATATCTGGAAACAGCCCAGGTGCCCATCAGTTGACAAGCAGGTAAAAGAGATGTAGTATGATTCTTGTGGAACATCATTTGAAAATAACTGCCTTAGAGAATTATACTTTATAGTTCTTTTACACTATACTTTTACTTATTTTTAATTGAATTAATTGGGTAATAAAATTATATAGGTTTTAGGTATACAATTCTATAATACATCACCTACATATTGTATTATGTGCTCACCACCCAAAATCTAGTCTCCTTCCATCACCATATATTGGACTCCCTTTACCCTCTTCATCATAACCACCATACTGTTATCTGTCTATGATTTTAATTTGTTCATTTGTTACTTTCTCTTTCATATCCCACATATGAATAAAATAATATGGTTCTTATTCTTTTCCACCTGACAGGCTTCCCTTAACATTATACTCTCAATAAAAAAAATAAAATAAAAAAAAGCAAAACTATTTGTTTGGACTACGGAGTATAGTTTGGGTTGCTGTGGCTCCACTTCTCTACTCATTTAAGTCCCAGCATGTATTGGTTTTGGGTGATGTTTGACCTAATACCTGTTTTCTATGAATCTAATAATTGTAGATTTATGACATATTTTCCCTTCCAAAGAGTTTGTAGTCCTTCACACACTCTATTTACTCAAAATTTATCCTTTAGACTAGAAAGAGTGGACATTTCTAGTCTAAAATAACAACATAAAATGTTGAAATCCTTGGTAGGGATTAAATATACTCAGCAATAAATTTGGCAACTGAACTTGGCAGTTATAATTTGAAGCTTTGTGAACTTTTCAATGAATATTGGTACCATTCATACTATGATTTGTAAACAATACTAATCTTATTACAGGAATCATTAATTACTAAATAGCGATTGTGTCATGTAACACAACTATGTGCCAGGAACTCTATAATAAATTGTGTGTGATAAAGATGAGTAATATATAGTTTCTATACTTAAGGAACCTACAATCTTGTTCACACCTTTAAAATTATTGTTAAAGAAGTATGCTAAATAGCTTTCCTCAGTTTCCTTAGTGAATTAAATTTTCTGGGATGATACAGAAAAGTCTCTGAAAGAACTCTGGCTAAAATCTAAATATGTTGAAAATTAATAAAACATTTACTGCCTTTGGTAACATTTTCTTTCATTACACAAAGTTTGAATACATCTTTGTTTTACTTGTTCTATACATTGTGAATTTTAATGATTTATGTATGTTTAAAATAGTTTTAAAATACCATATAAAGGAAATAATTATTTGATATATCTTTCTATATTCTTGTGTAAGCCCAAGGGAAAGCTTCCTTATGTGTTTAATATCTGTAGAGAAATTACAAACAAAAAGTAAGTAAGTTGCCGTAAAATGTTAAGATTAACATTTATTTTATATTTACAATATCTGAGAAATTTAAAGGTGATTATTATGGTGTATTACATTGGAAAATAAATATCCAATTATATAATGACTAGGGGCTCAGTGCACTAATTTGTACACCTTGAAAGGAACCGTGGGCCACAAGGCTATAGTGGGCACAGGGTTGGGTCTTGGCCTATCCTCTGTGACCCTACTGCCTATCCTCTGGTCTATCCTCTGGCCTATCCTTGGCCTATCCTCTGGCCCCTACTGCCTTGGCCCCTGGTTCCCTCTCTGCTGGCAGCTCTGCTCTCACTGCTGCTGCTCCCACACACTGACTGCACCAGCCCCACTCACACCCACTGACTGCACTGAGCTATTGGGGCTGGTGCCAACAGCAGGTGTGAGTGGGGCTGGTCCCCTCGGTGAGTGGTGAGTGCTTGCTGCGGCTGCTGCCCTGATAGCCTCTCAGGAGCAGGGAGAGGTGGAGACGCTCTCAAGGGCAATCCGGTCAGCAGCTATTGCTTTCACCCGCTGATGGTGCTGAGCGATCAGGGCCTGTGCCTGGTGTCAGCAGCATGTATGAGTGGTGGCTCTACTGCTGGGTGCGAGCAGGGCTGGGCCAGCAGAGAGTGTGAGCGCTGGGTGGGACCTCGGCATACAGGAGCAAAGAATTCAGTAACCACCAGAGGCTTGCCCCCATGACAGCGACTGGTGCACCGCCTTGGTCTGGCAATCTAGCTCACCTGCTCCACCATCCCACTGTGGCCAACGCCCCCATGTTCCTCACATGCTTCTGGTGGTCAGCACACATCATAGCAACCAGTTGTTTGGTTGTTCCAGTTGTTCTGCCATTCGATCTATTTGCATATTAGCTTTTTATTATATAGGCTATCTCAAGCCATAAAAGCAGATAGCGAGTACCAGATGTGTACTTATATTTCCAAAATGGCTAATATTCTAGTTGTGAGGACAGTTTTTAGAATATGGCACTAATCATCCCACTATTTAGTAATATAGGACACGTTTTTAAATGACCTTGTTGTGGCACACAAGCCTTTTTAATATCTGATACCTACCCCTTTGTACCTTCTTACATTACTAATATATGCCTCCACTCTTAGTCAAGCTACTCTTATCTCTTTAATGTTCTCAGTGTGTAGCATGAGCTTTATAAAACAGGCTTTGGGTATATTTTCTTTCTCTAATACACACCTTGCATATACCTATGGTGTGTGTTATCTAGAGATTGTTTCTCTTTAACTATAGAAATAATTCAGTAAGAACAGACTTTTTTTTTTTTAATATTCATATTCCCAGGACTTACCTTTAGGTCTCTTTTGTAGATGGGTGGATTTAAATAATGGACTAAGACAAGAGGTTTGAACTATAGGAAAGGCTGGTTACTTGTGCATAGCTTTTCTCCATGGTCCATAAACCACAGTTTTGGCTCTTATTTGACTTTTTATCCTGTAGTGCTTGCTGCCTGAAACCAATCATTATGTCACTAATAGAAAGATGTAAAAGACTGGTCAACCTTGAAGCTCAGAAAGGTCAGAGCCAATCACTCCCTATCTAATTGAGACAAAGGTAACTGAGGCAACTTTCCCATCTTGTAATCATTAAATCCTTACTGAATGATAATCTGTTCATTAGTTGCCTAAAGGTTATGAGTGTATCCCCAACCTGCTTAAGGGTAATGAGTGTATCCCATAGTCTCAATAAAAGGGATAGCAAGGCCAGAGTCTATTGGTGTGGGATCCCTTGACAAGACCCGTGTGGTTCAGGGCCCACTCAGGGTCCGGTTTCTAGAGAATGCCTCACACTAAAATGAAGACTGGAAAAGAGTTAATTTGGGAAAATGGGGGGCCAGGCTGGAGTCAACCTCTAGTGGGAAGACTACCACTAGACTCTGGCCTTGCTATCATTTTGGAGGCAAACAACCATTACCCTTAAGCAGCTTTGGGATACACCCACCCCTTAGGCAGGTAATAAGTGGATTATCATATCAGTAAGGATTTACATGATTATTTGGTGGAAAAGTAGCCTCAGTTACCATTGTCTCAATTAGGGAGTGGTTGGCTCTGACCTTTCAGAGCTTCAAGGCTGACCATCCTCTTTCTATTAGTGAGACAATGATTGGTTTCCATCATAGTGGCAGTCCTTCCACTAGAGGTGGGCTCCTGCCTGGCCCCCCATATCACCAAATTAAATTTTTTCTAGTCTCTTTTTTTAATTTGCATGAGGCCCTTTTCCAGAACCCAAACCCTGAACTGGAACCCTGAACCATGTGGGACTAGAAAGGGTTTCCCATAGTTTGCCTCTAGTTTTCTTCCCAAGTTTGGGAGAAAATGAATATATGGTGTATACATCAATTACTAGAGGGGAAAAAATAATACTATTCAACTTTGTTTCTTAAATACAGTGAGAAAATATTTTATTTCATGAACTTACCTGTATCTCCAAAGGATATAATTTACTAAAAATTACAGTTGAGTATTTAAACTGTGGTAGTATTTGGAACCATATCAAATAGGGACGTTCTTACCATTAAGCTAAAACAATTCTCATATCCCAGGTCCACAAAAAGATTGGCATTTTTCTCTCTATAAAAGATGCAGTGACCATACTGAAGGAAATTGTCTCTATACGGTTCTTTAAATATTCTGAAGTCCAACAGGTAGTCTATTATATTTTACCTTAGGTAAATTAGAGCTTTGCATTACTATGTCACAGTTTAGGAGGTTACATTTTTTAAAATAGATTTTACTGATTTTTTACAGAGAGGAAGAGAGAGGGATAGAGAGTTAGAAACATCGATGAGAGAGAATCATCCATCAGCTGCCTCCTGCACACCCCCTACTGGGGATGTGCCCACAACCAAGGCACATGCCCTTGACTGGAATCAAACCCGGGACCCTTCAGTCAGCAGGCCAACACTCTATCCACTGAGCCAAATTGGTTTTGGCAGGAGGTTACATTTTGGTGCCTTATATTAATTAATTATTATGAAATCTTTAGAGGACATATACTGAAAGGGTAAAGCATTACACACACACACACACACACACACACACACACACACACACACATATGCTAATTGGATCGAATGTCCTTTTGGACAAAGCCAGACTGCTAGGGAAGCCCAGGTCCTAGGTGCCAGAGGATAGCCAGTGTTGGCAGCTGGGGAAAGGAAAGCCTACTCTTGCCTAAATTTCATCCATTGGGCATATATATATATATTTGTTAATCCTCACTCAGGATATATATTTTCCCCCCAATTGATTTTTAGACAGAGTGAGAGAGTGGCAGGGAGAGGTAGAAATCAAGAGAGAAACATTGATGTGAGAGAGACATATCAATTGGTTGTCTCCCACATCCACCCCAACCAAGGCCCAGGGATTTAGCTTGCAATCAAGGTATGTGCCCTTGACCGGAATGGATCCCCCAGGACCATCCAACTGTGCCAAACTGGCTAGGGCAGCAGTTTTTTGTATTTTGATTAAACCTCAGTCAGAGCTCTATTTCCTTTACTAAATTTACTACTAATTCTGCAGTTTCAGAGTGGTGACTATTGAATTATATGAGTGGTAGCATCATCAGACAGTCTAACATTTGTAAGAGAAAGTTAATTATCTGAAAATTTGAGGCTTATCCAGAGGTTCAAAAAGTATTTTATCTTAATGTTATTTAAATGCATGCATATTTATTTAGCTTCTTAATTCATGTTGTTTCCAACCACGTAAATCTATTTTCATAGCAGAGATTATTTAAGATATTTGGCTTATTTTTTTGGCAAATGTGCCAAACGTCTGTTTTCTATAAGACATGTCTGTTTCAACTTACTATTTTGATTATGAGTAGTTTATTATCCAGATAGACCTTCAAAAATAGAATATTTGCTTAAGAGTTCTTATGTATATGGTTGAATGCATATTTTAAAATGATTTGGGGTTTATAAATAGCATGTAAGATAATATTGGAAACATGTTAAGTATAAAATATAATGCTTTAAGAAAAAGGAAGGGAAAAAAGATGATAATATTCTAAGCATCTCCAATAAGGAAGTGAGTAGGTGGAATATCTTCAGATGCTGGCTTTGCTTCCCTTAGAACAGCCTCAAGGTCTTTGATTGAGGTTCCAGCATTTACACTACCCACTTAAGTTTATCTAGTCTCCAAGGTTTTATTACTTTTTACGAAAACTGTCCTGTCATTCCGACTGACTTCCACACGTTGACATATCTTTTCACATTAGGGATGTGAACTTCCTGGGGGGCAGTTCTTTTATGCTTGAAATTGTTCAGACTTTCCATCTGCTTTTACTTGACTTGTGGTCTTGAAGATCATGCTTGGCCCATGGGATGGTACAGTGTGCCGAGAGGATGTAGAGTTTTGTCAGCCAGTGAAATATGTCTGGGGTTTCTTTTTTTTCTTCTTCTTTTTTTAAGCAGCTTTCATACGCTCCTCATCCTGTGTGGTCTTCACTAAACTGAATTTATATTTAACAGAACTACTCACTCTCTTTATCATCTTCTAGGACTTGGCCTTTTTAAGGAGAGGTGTGTGGAAGGAACATCTGGCCAAAAAACTGTAGTCTTGGTAATAGGAAAACTTAAACCCAAAAGCTTAAAGTAGTGTTATATATGATTGTGCTTCAATATTCACAAATGTGTATTTTCTAATGCAGAATTGGATCATATTTTAGATATATGTAACTGTCAAAAAAATTCTCATGCCAGCAGTAGACTCCAAGTTTTGTCTGTGATCCAAATTACTTTTTTTGTTTATTTTTAGGCACTGCTACAGTCTTCAGTTAAGCAACAAGTAGAAGTTATTGAAAAACAGTATATTTCTGCAATTGAGAAACAAGCACACAAGTGTGAGGAGTTGTTGAATACTCAGGTAATAAAATTGCACATCCATTACATATTTATATGTTTCTTCTGCCTCTCCTCCTTGAGAGCTTTATAACTATTCAATTTTGAACCATTTACTTTCCATGGTGTATTTTGGAGCAAAAGAATATGCTTATGTAAACTCAGTATTGAAGTTAGGGAATTTTATGATGGACTAAAAATAGGGCTAAAGGACTAAAATATATGGGACTTCCTCAAATTAATGATAATTCTTATGTTACTTTCTTGGTCATAATATTATTTATAAAATAAGAGAAGCAAATAGCTGATTATAAATGTGTTATGGCATGTGTAATGATTTTTAGTGATATAAGATTTATAAATAATATGTGCATTTTTAAGAGTATTTATGCTTGAGTTACCTTTCATTGCATAAAGGAATTTGTTCCTATTTGAATTTTTTCCCATTAACTTTTTTCCTTTCCCTGATTTAATATCTTAGAAGGCATTAAAGATTCTATTAGCTGATTTATATTAACTGCCCTCCCCTGCTCACCATCTTGTGTCCAAATGGGGGCGGTCATCTTTTACCACATGGGGGTGGCCATCTTGTGTGTTGGAGTGATGGTCAATTTGCATATTACTCTTTTATTAGATAGGATAGGTAAAAAGTTAGGTATTAAAATCTAAATCTTACAAGAATTAATGACAAATATTACTCTTGTTTTATTTAATTTTATATGTAATTGTTATAAACCAATAACACTAATTTTATTACTTGTATAAGAATTATAGTATTCTTATTCTAATCCATTCTTAACAAATCATTGGGATCACTTATGTCTCATTTTCATAAAATAGGCTAAAAGAGTGTGCCTTGAGACTATTTATCTAGAGGAAAAATACCTTTTACAACCTGCTAATTATTGCCCCAAAGGTATATAGTGATATGTTGGCAGGTTGTGGCTAGCCATAAAATCATTGTTCTCTCTTACCACATACTTCAATTTACTTTATTCTCCACATTTCATACCATAGTTAGTAAATTTAAGAGAGTGAATAAAGCAGTGAAATTTTACATTGAAATCTTCTAAACAGAAAATAATGAAGTTACTATTTCTCTTGAATATATCCTCTGAGAGAATAGGCAGATTATTATCCCCATTTAAAATAAAATGTGACGTTTACATTAAGAAGAAAGCCACAGAAATGACATTCCTACTCAATTCTTCGGGGAAAATTTGTAATGATAAGGAGAAATTCGAATCCTGTGTAATTTTTTTTCCTAATTCTTTTGTTTTGCTTTTTCCCTGTCACTGCTCTCCCTCAGTACAAAGATCACTCTTTTTGACAGAGGATATATTCAAAGAGAGCAGAGGCCTTGGAGTAGTGAAAATATTGTTACTGGGCACCAACTTGCCAATAACATGTGCATGATTGCCTATCCAGGCAAATGTTGATCAAAGAGCTTACAAAGGAAAATGATGAAACATGGCCTGTGATCTTTTGAGGCATTTTTAAAAAATGAGCTAAGTATCTGAGACTGGAAATGAAAAAGTACTCTTAACTTTCAAAAAGAATGTTTCACTAACTGGTGATTGTAATGATGGTCCCTGGCATGATTCCAGATGGATTTCTAAAGAAGACTGGTAACTACTAGAACAAAAGTTGATTGGCTAAGAAAATATTGTCCAGCTAAAATTACCCTTTTAGCCGAGAGACTTGCTAGCCTAGTCAGTCAGGTAAAGATTATCTAAACTTTAATACATTCAGTCTTTCACAAGATCACTGGAAACAAAAGGGTGAAACATACATATGAGGGAAAGGACATTAGATAAAGAATTGACTAAGTGGCCACACCTCATATGTAAATGTATGAAGTGATATCAAGATGTGGGATTATCTGTAGTGAAATTCCACAGGGTACTAACTTCATCCCTGTTCTGCTCAACATGGTATTAATGATTTGGAGGAATATATTGAAAGTATTTTTTCACATTTGTGTACAGCATGAAGTTGTATTGAAAACATTTTCTTTTGAGAATGGCATAGTTGGGCCATATCCAAAGTGAAATTCAAAAGCAATAAATATTAGCATTTATCCTTAAAACTTAAGCATCAGTAGAGAATTAGGATCCCAAGTTAGCAATATAACATGTATTTCACATTTAGGAGTTTTATGTAGTAAGTTTTAAAAGCAGGTTTTAAAAACTAATATAATTTTACTTTGATATAATTGAAATCAACTTTCCAAAGGAGGATGGCGGGAGAGGGAGGAGGAAGAGTAGAGTCTCACTCTTTTAGAACTTATATCACATAGTTCCTTTTAGTACTAGGTGCTGTTCTTTTAAAAGGTTATTTTCAAATTGGAACATATTTAAAGGACAGTGAATATAGAGTTGAAGGGACATAAAAACATATAGTATGAAAGACAATTAAAGGCACTACTTGAAATAAGTTACCGTATTTGCCGGCGTATAAGACGATTTTTTGGCCCTGAAAAATACGTATTTGCCGGCGTATAAGAGACTGGGCATATAAGACGACCCCCTAACATTTCCACTAAAAAATACAGAGTTTGTTATATACTTGCCGTATAAGACTACCCCCCACTTGGAGGCATATTTTTCAGGGCCAAAAAGTCGTCTTATACGCCGGCAAATACGGTACCTATTTTGGAGTTTTTTATATGAAAAAAAAAAAGATTGACTTTGGATCATTCTAGGATCAGTGTATTGAAACCAGAGATAAACATTTTAACTGAACACAAAAGTACAAAGATGTATTAGGGTTCACCTAACTTTATTACATTGATATGAAATCACCAATATTAGACCATTTTTACCTAAAATAATGGCTATTTAATATGGTTTAACCTACAATAAAGGTATAGTGAGTAGTATTTTCTCAAGGTAGCACATTACCTTTCTTTGGAGTAACCTTGTCACAACATGATAGTCATTAAATGGAAAATTTGTGAAGGAGCTCTAAGCATCGGATGAGTAGTCAGATTAAGTGTTCTTTAAGTTCTGGCCTCAAGATTTTGTGATTTTAAATGTTTAATTTAAATTGCATTACCTGGGCATTTGCTGAATGGAGATCCAAATAGATACGGGCATGAGTATAGTTTACATTATCATTCTTGCCTTAGAATTTCCTCATTTGTCTACATACATAAAGACTCTTTACTATACTTAGGAACATGATAAGAAAAAATAGTTTTGGTTTTTTTGTATTTGTTTTATGTTTTTTTTTAGTGTTAGGCTGTTTACTTCAAAGGGTATATTTTAAAAAATTTTTCTACCTTTAGATTGACAATTTTTTTAAAAGCATGATTTTATTTCTATAAACCAATATCAGGTATTTTTCTTTAGAAAATTAATATTTTCTTTAAAATATCTCTGGATAAAATTAGTTCCTTGGGTAGAAAAACATTTCTTATTAAATACCTATTAACTTATTAGAGGCCTGGTACACAAAATTTGTGCCCGTGTGTTTGTGTGTGTGTTGCTCAGCCCAGCCTGCACCCTCTCCAATCTGGAACCCCTCAAGGGATGTCCAACTGCCTATGGGATTGGG
The DNA here is from genome assembly GCA_963924515.1 of Vespertilio murinus. Classification (NCBI taxonomy): domain Eukaryota; kingdom Metazoa; phylum Chordata; class Mammalia; order Chiroptera; family Vespertilionidae; genus Vespertilio; species Vespertilio murinus. The sequence continues at coordinate 162,760,339 of OZ004707.1, read as the reverse complement.
CCTAAATGGCAGTCGGACATCCTTCTCACAATCCAAGACTGCTGACTCCCAAATGCTCACCTGATTGCCTGCCTGATTGCCCCTAACTGCTTCTGCCTGCCAGCCTTATCACAACCCTAACCACTTCCCTGCCAGGCTGATCAACACCTAACTGCTCCCCTGCCAGCCTGATCACCTCTAACTGCCCTCCCCTTCCAGCCCCATCGTTCCTAACTGTCCTCCCCTGCTGACCTGGTCGCCCCCAACCTGCAGGTTTGCTCCCAGGCCCTGGTCAGGACATGTGCAGGAGGCAACCAATCCATGTGTTTCTCTCACATAGATGCTTTTCTTTCTCTTCCTTTCCCACCCTTCCTAACACACTCTAAAAAGCAATGGGGAAAAAAAATTTCCTTGGGTGAGGATTAACGACAAGCACAAAAATGTTGACCCTTTAGGTATCTCAAAAATGTTTGTATGGGTACTTATGAGTTCTTCATTTATCCCTGTTGTGACTTAACCATTATTATAGAGCCTATAACACTTGATTGGCAGTAAAAGAGGAAATAAATAGATAAGTGAAGTGAGGACTGAAGTTCAGATTATGAGATTACCAGATTTACTGTAAGTAGCATGTCTAAAAAAGCACTCACATTATATTATAGGTGCATACTCTAAGCATTTTACTGTATTATCTCATTTAATATTTGCATTTCACTTTAGATGTTGCTGGAATGAAATAAATAGATTAGACTACCCAGAAGAGCTATATGAAGAGTGTATAGTTGTTCACAAAATAGTCATCCTGTCAGCTCTCCTCAGAGTGAAAGATAAAAGGACCTGGAGTAAATGGAAGGCTTTATAGTGGCACCAGCCTCCAGCTGTTCCAGAGCAGCTTCTTCTGTGTACCCCATAATGCTGTGCTATTAATGCCCATAAATCAAATGCTGCCAGGAACCCACCTGTAGTCTAACAAAGTTTGGTTTATAAGGTTGTTGCTGCACAAGGGATAATATATACCAAGGGAACTATGAATATCTTAAAAAGGCAAATAGGGAAGAATATTACAGGATTCAAGGGGGCTAGAATTAGTCATGGAATGGTCTTGCAGAGATTTGTAAGAATTTATTTAAAAAGTGACTGGAACAATCTGTGATCTTTAGAACATGTGATTTTGTCTAGAATTACTGTTAGTTTCTGTGCTCTTAGCTTATAATGTATGGGTCTGAGTGAAGTATTGATAAAAGATTTGACCTCAGATAGTTGTTTATGCACATCATGGGTACGTCCAACACAATTTATTTATTTTGTGATGCAGCTGTGTTTTGTAAAATGTGGTTCTTGTTCCCGCTCACACTTCTCCCTCTTGGGTTAGTTGTCAGTAATATTGTCTTTTACTTTATCAGAATAATTGTGATATTTTTCTTACTTAACCTCAAGTGAAGGGAGTTAATCATACTCCCCAGTTTAATCATACTCCCCAGTTCATCATTTCATGGCATATTATCCTATTGGATCTAGCAAGGCCTGTGTGTGTGTGTGTGTGTGTGTGTGTGTGTGTGTACACAAATACATTAAGTTTTTGTCCTTATATACACCAGCTTTCATACTGTCTTCCCTCTCATTGGTGGAACCATTTTAATATTTGCCTTTATTTTGCAATCTATGTGTTATTTTGTATGTATATATTTTTATTTTGCAAAAAAATGGTATTAAGTTAGAACTCATCTGTTTCCTACTTTTTCCACTAAGGTCTATGCTTTTAAAATCCACTATACATGTGCTTTTAAAATTCAAAACTGTTGACATATGTACATGATTTCCCATTTTTTAGCATCTCTCTTGTTACTATGTATAAATCTAGTTAACTTTTCAAAGTTGTAGCCTCCATATTTTCTCTATCCACTCTCATAATGGAGTTAGTTCTAGATTGTCTCTCTCTCTCTCTCTCTTTTTTTGCTGGGAGTTTTTATTACAACTTTTCTTAACTCTTTACCAACCCAATAACTTTTATGTGTTCTTATAGTTAAGTGCAAGAAAAAAAAGTTTGTCCATCCATTTGTCCATCAATTGTTGATCATCATCTCCATACAAGAGTCTAAATGTTGTATGATAGGCCATGCATATATGTAAATATTGCCGATTTGTCCTCCAGAATGGTGGTGACAGATTGCAGTTCTACCAGCAATGCACAGATCCCTACAATCCCCAGACCTGGGGATTGTAGGGATCTAATTTTCACTCTTTTAATAATGGATAACATCATTCTTAATTTGCCTTTCTTATCATAAACTTGTTAATATAGAGGATTACCTTTTCAATTAATTCCCTATTCATTAGTCTTTTTTAAAATTGAGGTTGATCTATACTTTTTGCCAACTTAGGAGCTCTTTGTAAATTTAAATATTAATCCCTAAAGGGTTTTATAACTTATATCTGTAAATGAATATGAACTTTGTCATTAGTGTTTATTGCTAAAAAAAATAATAAATCCCTAATTCTAATAAAATCCAATTCATTAGTTATTGCCTTGTGGTTTTTACTAAGTTTTTTTTTTTTTTTTTTAAGAATTCCTTTATTATCTTTACATGCAAAGGCTTATCTGTATACTTTTTCCTACTAACTTTATATTTCACATTTTCCCCCTATAAAGTCCAACTTTGCATATAATCCTACATAATAAAAGGATAATGTGCAAATCATTCCCTCAGGAGTTCAACCTACTGGAAGTTTGACCACTTGCTATGATGTGTGCTGCCCACCAGGGGGCTGCACAGAACAAAGTAAGGCCCCAACCGGCAGCTGGAAGGCCCTGACAATTGGCCCTGGTCACTGGCCAGGCCTAGGCACTCTACCTGTGCACGAATTTTGTGCACCTGGCCTCTAGTATTAGATAAAGTTCCAGTGGACACTTTTATGTTCTTCCCTAAAATGAGCCACTTTTCCTAGCAGCATATGTTTCAGTCCACTTTCTGGTAAAAAAACCAACAAAAAAAACCCCTGTGTGTGGTTTTTCAGACCTGATCTTAGGCAATTACCAAGGCTTTACCTGTGAAGCCTCAGAGAAAAAATACTCTTTCCTCACTAGGGGTGGTACACAATCAGTGGATTGCATTCAAGTCCGCAAACCGTGCCCTTTGCATAGCTCCATTCCTAGCTCAGCGGTCTTCATTCCTATTTCTCTTTATCTGATACTTTGGATAGAAGTCTTCTTGAGGTGCTTATACTTAGGCCTCCTTATTGGGAGTAGGTGGGGGAAACCTTAAAGATACTTTTCCCCACTCTGACTCAGTATTCAGTACTTTTGCACTCTTCCTGACTGCCTGTTTCAATCCCAACCTTAGGGTCCATAAAACTGTCAAAGACTATGTTACAGGATTCCAACAGTAGTAAGATGAATCTCACTTCTGTGCTACTTCATATACCCTGCACCTGTGCATTCATTGTTCTGTAGGAAAAATGGAATAGGGAGGAATCGGTGCTTCTCAGTCTTTAACCGCTTGCTCATGAGTAAGTGATTAAAGGCTTCTCTCTTACTTTTATTTTACCTCTTTGTTGCATAACCAGCAACTCCCACACCTGCGAACTTTCTCTCTCCAGTTCAGCTGAGTTCCTGACAGCACTGAGCTGGTATTTTCAAAGTATAGTTTCTGGACCAGGAGCTTCAATAACAGCATTACCCTGGAGCTTTTTAGAAATGCAAGTCTCTAGCACCACTCTGCTCTCGGGCCCATCATTCTTAGTACTCCAACTGATTCTTATATATGCAGAAGTTTGAGAACCACTAAACCAATAAACAATGTGCCCTTTACACATTGCTTATTAGGGCCTCTTTACCCTATATTAAGTTTCCATATATTACATGGGGCTATCTCTGAGCTCTCTATTCTGTTGCATTAATTTATCAAAATTTGTGCACAGGGTGGAGGGGGGATCCCTCAGCCCAGCCTGTACGCTCTCCAATCTAGGACCCCTCGAGGGATGTCTGATTGCCCATTTAGGTCGGATCCCAAATGGGCAGTTAGACATCCCTCTCACAATCCAGGACTGCTGGCCCCCAACTGCTCACCTGCCTGCCTTCCTGATTGCCCCTAACTGCTTCTGCCTGCTAGCCTGATTATCCTTTAACCACTACCCTGATTGATGCCTAACTGCTCCCCTGCCAACCTGTTTTGTTTGCCCTATATGCCCTTCCTGCAGGCCTTGTGGTCACCCCTAACTGCACTCCCCTGAAGGCCATCTTGTGTCCATATGGGGGCAGGATCTTTGACCACATTGGGGCAACCATCTTGTGTGTTGGAGTGATGATCAATTTGCATATTACTCTTTTATTAAATAGGATAAAGGCCTGGTGCTGGTTTGCCCTGGTGGCTGTTTCAGATCAGGGTAGAGGTTCCCTTGGGACGTGGCAACCAAGTGGAGGCCCTGGTATCTGGGATTTATTTACCTTCTACAATTGAAACTTTGTAGCCTGTAGCAGACTCAAAGCCTTCTGCTCACTCCATGGAGGCAACCATTTCTGTTAGTATTTATGTATCTTCTATCATAGGAACTTTGTAGCATTGAGTGGAGGCTTAGGCTGGCAAGGGCAGGCAGAAAGCTTGGCTTCCTCCATTGCTGGGGAAACCCAAGCCTCCCTCCTGCTCTCCATGGCTCTAGCCATTTTGGTTGGGTTTATTTGCATATTTGCTCCTGATTGGTTGGTGGGCATGACTGTGAGTGTGGCTTGTGGGTGTAGTTGAGGTACGGTCAATTTGCATATTGGTGTTTTATTATATATGATAAGTACTATATTATTTGTATTACTGTTTATTACAGTGTGGTATATCTCATTATGTGGTATTGTTATGGCAAAGTAACCAAATATGGGAAAAGAGACCACCAAGTACTCAGAAGATGCAGAAATTCATCTTTATTCCAAAAGCAGTGCTGCTGGTACAGGGGATCAGTACCCACAGCTGAGCAGTCTCTATTCTCCTAAACTCAGTTTTATATGTCCCCAGATTCTGTTTCTTGCTTCCTGGTCTTTGTGTGGGTTTTTCTAAATGCTATTTTGCTGCAAAGTAGGTTATGGAAAGACCCCTAGTTGACACTAGTTGCTAATACCTGGGGACTTGGTTTTGGTTCAAAGCTTCTGTAAATTCTCGTGCTAGATTGATTATAGATAAGCAAGCAACCTGTTGCTGCTGGGGCTGAGTTAAGCTGTCCTTACACTGTCCCTACAATCACCCACACTGCCCTTATACTGCCCACTGTCCTTTCAGTATGACATACCTCTGCTCTTCTTGATATTTTTTTTCTTTCAACATTTTGAATATTTCACTCCAGTTTTTCACTTGCATAGTGAAAAGAAGTCTACTGTAGCCATAACCAGTTTGGCTGAGTGATTAGAGCATCAGCCTTTGGACTAAAGGTCCCAGATTTGATTCAGGTCAAGGGCATGTACGTTGGTTGTAGGCACATCTCCAGTAGGAGGTGTGCAGGAGGCAGCTAATCGATGTTTCTCTCTCATCGATATCTCTCACTCTCCCTCTTCCTTCCTTTCTGTAAAAAAATCAATAAAATATAAAAATAAATAGATCTACTGTAATATTGATGGTTTTCGTCATATACATTTTATTTACAAGTTTTTTATTCTGGCTTTTTTCCCATTTCCTCTTTTTCAATGATACTCTATTTGAATACAATACATAAGTGTAGGTTTTTAATATTTATCTTGCTTTTTTTTCTATGCTTCCTGGATCTGTGGTTTGATGTTTGTTATTTTAGAAAAAAAAATTTATTATTACTTCAAGTATATCATCTTAATTCTTTTTATTCAAATATATCTATTATCATTTCAAATATTATACATATGTTACTCCTTTTAAAATTACCTTGCACTTCTTGTTGTTCTGCTCTGTGGTTTTGTTTTGTTTTCTTCTATTTTTGTTTCTTTTTGCATTAGGGTAAGTAGGTCATACTCAAACTCAAACTCTAACATGGGTCAGATAAACAAGGTTTAAATTTATGTGGGCCACAAAAAACAAAAGCTTCAATTTTCATAGAAACATAGGTTTATTTCGATAGAGACTTGTGGAATACAAAGGGCTGAAATAAATGAGTAATCGTTAACATAAAATAATAGAACATTTTAATAAAAATTAAAGTTCTTGAACATTAACTTACCAGACACTGAATAACTATAAATTAATAAGCATAACACAAATAAGCCTATGTTTCTTATTCTGCAAAAGTGATATATTTCCTGTTGTGCATAGGTAACAAATCAATACAAGACTAATGACTTGGCAATTGTCTGCTAAAATATTCACTGCTAGTATTAATGAAGAGAAATGGTGCACCTGCACATAAGGTGCGTTAGGGAAATGAATGCAACATGGTTATAGTAGTCAGTCATTAGTGAGCTCTTAGCTTGTTATTAATTATGAATAATAGGATATTGTAAAAATTATGAAGTTTTTATTAAAACGTTTCTTACAAAAGGTTATATTGACTGGACTGCAAAAATATACTTTGTGGGTCACATGTGGCCTGTAGGCCATGAGTTTGACATGGTTGGTTTAGGAAGTTTTTATTAGCCTATTTTTATGCTCATGATTTTTTTCCTTGCTTAGGTTGACTCTACAGATGAACCATTCAAAGACGTTCTTCCTTACTGTTTTGATTTTTAGCATTTCCTTTTTATTCTTTCTTAGAGTTACCATCTATATATTAATCATCTACTATTAAATATTATCTTCTTTTTCTATTAGATTCCTCAAACATATTAATCATTTTTATTTTAAATTTCCAGTCTTATATTCCAAAATCTTTGTCCTTTTTAAAATAGGTACTGGTGCTTTTTTTGTTCCTTAAGACATTTATACCTATTTAATAGGCCTAATAATTTTTTTGTTAAAAGATGATTTTGTAACTATGTGTGATGACATGTTAACTATATTTGTTTTGATCATTTTACAGTATATACAAATATTGATTCATTACATTACCCGAAACTAATGTCATATGTCAATTATACCTCAAAAATATTAATATGTTTTTGTAATAGAAATTGTGGTAAATAGACTTTTAGTGGTAAGTTCTGTGATTTTGTCTGAAGTGAGCAGCTGTGTTTGAAGTGTTCTGTTGTTAGTTGCCACAGGATTCAGATTCCTAAAGGTGTAAAGGTCCTTGTTCTTATCTCCCTTGTCTTTGGCTTCCCTAAGAATTCCTCCTTAGATAATGTCTGCATCTTGCAGCTCTTTCAGCTATTATCCACTGTTATGCTAGTAAGGCATTGGGACAGGGAAGTATCCTATTTTTTATGATAAAAATATTTGTCTTTTAGTGTGTTCAGTCCTTTATAAGTATTTGTTAGCACACACACACACATATTATCGGGGAGTTAAAATCTTGGTAATGCCTTTCCTGGAGGTGGAAGATTTTATAAGGCTTTTAAAAAGTCTTTTTACTTAAAGAATAAGCCTTTGTTATGGAGAATGCTCTGAGCATAATTCACAGTGGTTATATTTTCTACTCCCTTTACCAAGAGGTAAGAGGGGACATTTCTTTGCTTTTCACATTGAGATTCTGATCAGATTTCTGGGGATAAAACTCGTAAGAGTATGGAGACCCTGTGACATCAACTGCCAAGAGTTCTTACTCTCATACTTAGTCTCATTCAGTTTTCAGCAATTCCTCAAATTTATCATGTGGGTGTTCCTATCAGTTTGTGTCCAGTAGCTTCTGTTTTGGTAGGAAGATCTTGGTTGTGTCTCACTGGATTTTCCTATCTCAGTATATTTTGGTGTGGCAGTTAGCTCTGTGAGAGTTCCTTGATGGATCTAAGGCACATCATTGATCTTAGTTTGTTCAGCTTTTTACTTGTTTTAAGAATTCGAGTGAAATTCCAAGCTTATTACATGTCAAAGGTGAAAGTAAAAGTGTTAATATTTGGTTTGATTATCTACTTTACAAATTTATCCATCAAAACTTTCCTTAGAAATGAGACCAATAAAGACATACACTGAGTGGCCAGACTATTATGATCTCTGCACATATAATAATCTGGCCACTAGTGTGTGTGTGTGTGTGTGTGTGTGTGTGTGTGTGTGTGTGTATGCATATATATTAGAGTCTTGGTGCATGAATTTGTGCATGGGTGGGGTCCCACCAGCCTGGCCAGAGGGAGGGGTCATGGGTGGCATGGGCAGTTGGCTGGCCTACCTGCTGGTTGAACTCCTGCTCAAGGGGACAATTTGCTTATTAGCCTTTCATTATATAAGATATACACTGTACACTGAATGGCCAGATTATTATACATTCAGAGATCATAATAATCTGGCCACTCAGTGTATAGTGAGTCTAGTTGAAGTGGGGATGGGGATGTTTAGTTCTCTGCAGAACAGAATTTGAAAACTATTGGTCTCTTTTATAAACAAATTGATCAGGACTAGGACTAAACCCATATGAATATTCTATTGTGTTTTTTATTGTTGTTTTGTTGTTGTTATTAATCATCCTGTCTTTGATTGATGTTAGTACTTAATATTATATTTTTAACTACATAATATGCACACTCATCATTTACCTATGTTTACTATGTTACCCTCATATACTTCATAGAAATATAGTTTATTTGAGGGAAAATGGAATGTGTTGTATTTTAAAATATGTATTTTATGTTACTAGAAAATAATATATTCTGCTTGAAGAAATTAATCCTTCTTAGCTAAGGAATATGTTAATCTTGCATAGGAAAAAATGGCTTTTTCTTTTACATTGTTCTCTTCTAGATTAGTGTATAATCGTTGAGGAAAATATGTTAAAGGTGTTTGATGGGATTATTCTATTTCATAACTAAAAGGTATTAAAAATGTGATAATCTTTTCTAAGATGTTATTCACCAAAACTGTATTTCATGATAATTATAAGGTTTATGTGAGAAAATTATTACACTTAAGTCTTCCTACAACTTCAGTCTTAAAACTCTCAGCTAAATTTTGAGGAGTGGGGCTTGGAGTCTGATATATAATTCTTTTTATTGACTTTTCAGTTTCTGTCATGTTATATATGCTTATGACCTGTTTTTCAACTGAACCAGTAATTTAGTCCATTACTGGTCTGTGTAAATCTTAGCCACAGCTATTTCCCAAGGTGGTTTTGGGTCTAACGAGTGGTTAGTGTTGATGTCCAGCAGGAAATCTTGCAAACCAGATGATTAGTGTGGTTCAAACTGTAACCTTGTTAAAGCATTGGTCAGGTTGCACTTACGAGAGTTATTTAATTAGTTTCCCAATAATATTTGTGTACAGTTTTTAGGTGACCACTGCTTTTTTTTCATTCACCATAGTTCAGAGAAAGACAGTTGCTTGCTGTTATCAGAGTCAGATATTAATCCAATAATCTTTTATTGAAAGGATATCTTTGGGCAGTTGTAACTGGTAGGACTTCTCTTGAACACGAATATCTATAAAATCATAAACTTAAATTGAGTCTAAGTTCAAAACTAACTTACTAATAGTGTATATGTATTTTTTCAAGTTTATTGAAGCATACATCATATGTAGTAAAAACCACCCACTTTAAGTATACCACTTTTTAATTTTTGACACTTAATTTTGTAGCTACCACCAAAATCAAGATTTAAAAATCATTTCATCATTTCCCTCAAATTCCTAATGTCTTTTTGTAGTCAATCTGTATATGTATTTTTAAGATATGTCACATAGAAATGTTGAGTGAAAATTTTGTTTTATTTTCCTTTTGTGATATTGAAGAATGAGAGGACTGGTGTATGGAATTTCATGCTTTGGAGGGGGGCATTCCTCAGCACAGTCTGCCCTCTCGCACAGTCTGGGAACCCTCAGGGGTGGGAGGTGATGCCATAATCAGGGAAAGGCGACATCTCCATCACACCTCTGCTGCTGCCACTGCTGAAAGTGTCTCCATCTTTGAGGGTGGGGCAGTCAATTAGCATATTTCCTACTTAATGGCCATCATCTTTGTGATGGTGTGAGGGTCATTTAGCATATTCCCGCTTTATTAGATAGGGTTTCATTGTATATGTTATATTTTGGTTACCTGAGCCTTGGGTGGCCCCGGGAGGCTGGGCAGCAGGCCTCCGAGGCTTGCCTGTGCCTCAGGCCAGCCCTGGGCACCTAGGGGGTTGAGGGGATTAGGAAATTTCAGAGGAAGGCATGTGGAGTGGTTGGGCCCAACTGGTGTAGGGCCCAGCCTTTCTGCATGCCTGCCACATTGGTGGGGCTGAGGGGACTGGGCTGTAGCACCACCATCTTGAGGGCATGACAGTCAATTAGCATATCTCCTCCTTATTGGCTGTGGATGCCACCATCTTTGAGGATGGGGCAGTGAATTAGCATATTCCCTTCGTATTGGCTATGGGCACCAATTTTGTGAATGGTGTGAGGGTCGATTATCATATTCCCTCTATATTAGATAGGATTTTATTGTATATGGTATATTTTGCCAGAAATTTAAGCATACTGGATTTAAATAGGTGTCTTAGTAAGTTAATTTAGGAAAGACTATTACAAAAGTTAATTGTTTAATAATTTATAGGCATGTATTTTTTAAATCTTAAATTACATACCTATTTTTATTAGGGAAAATAATGTGATTAAAAAAACCATAATCTTAAATACTCAGCTTTGTTTTGCGATTTTTATTAAGACAAGAGCATAACAAAAGGACAAACTAATGTTTTAAAACAGAGAAAAGGAGAGGGTGGAAATAAAACAAAGGGAGGAAATAGTAAAAATTAGTGTTTTGACATGCTTAATGCAATCAATAAAAGCAGTATTCTAAATATCTAGGATTCATTCTACTTTGTCCATATCATTCTCTGTACATTTTAGATAATTTGTAAAAGCAGGTATTTTTATTTATCTAAAGAAGCTCAGAATTTAGAATAGAAATCTGATTTTTAACATTAATACGTTTATATAAATCATTATTTAGAAAAATAGACATTTCACTATTTCCTATAAAGAACATGTGTACATATTAGAAAGGAACTTTAAAAAGTTGTATATAGATTTAATTAAAATTTTCTACATGAAATATCATTAAAGATTACTAGTTAAGGGATAATAAACTCCATTACAGTTTAGTTATTCAATTCCTCTGTAATGAAGTACATACTTATGTGTTGTGGTCAAACTTATTTCATATTCTACTTATTTCTCTGTGAAGAGTGAAATGCTCTACCCATGCAGGGATGTCCTGTAGTTAGGAAACATCAAAATTAAACTGAAATGCGTGGTTTTCTTCTGGGCAGGATGCAAAGATGATTTCCCAGGTCCTTGTTCAGGTGGATTTGAAGAATGAAGCCATGGACAAAAGGTTGTATAGGAAAAAGTGGAACTTGATTGGGAAACAAGCACAGACTCCCATGTTTGAGAGGGGTTCCAAGGAGTAATCCACTAAGTTCCTCTTTCCTAAGGTTTATAAAGGCTACAGATCTTTGTATCCTGATCATCCCCTCTGATAGGTCACTATAGTAGCTTCAGAGCTCAGACCCCATATGGGGTCCCCCATCTTTTCTCTCTTTTGTGGTAGAATTCTCTATTCCCTGTAAAAATCTGTTTTTATCTTTCTCTGTTTTTGTTTTTTGTTTTTTACTCTCTGTGGCTTTCCCCTTATCTTCTGCCTTCTTCTTCCTTTATTCTGTGAATGACTCTTCCTCTCCCTTTATTCTGTGAATGTATGCCTTTGGTCATACCCCCCCCCCCCCATTCTCTGAATGTATGACTCTTGGCAGCTTCCAGCCCCTCAGCTTTGCAGCCTTTCCCCATGGACCACCTTTATTTCTAGAACTCCCTAAACCTGCCTATTTTACTCTTAAAAACTCCTTTCAGTTACTCAGTCCTGTAATTGACTGTGACAATACCATGTCTAACTCAGTGTAAAATTATCTTTAGAATGTTTAAGATTCTAAGTATGACATTTTTCAGTCTCTGTTAAATATTGATTTCTATTTATTACATTGTGGTCAGAGTATAATATTTAAACTTCACTGATCTTTCATTTTAAAAATGACCCACTAATTTGCAAAATTTTATAATTGTTCCATATGTTGCTGAAAGAAATGTCCAAACCTATAGAGAATTTCTATAAGTTTACTAGAGGCCCAGTGTACAAAATTTGTGCACTTGGAGGGGGGATCCCTGAGCCTGGACTGTAACTTCTTGCAGTCCAAGAGATTTTAGGGGATGTCCGTCTGATGGCTTAGGCTCGCTTCCCATTAGTCGGACATCCTTAAGGCTGCTGCGGAGGTTGGAGAAGCTCCCATCACCACTGCTGCACTAGCCAGCCATGAGCTTGACTACTTGCTGAGTGGCGCTCCCCCTGTTGGGAGCACACTGACCACCAGAGGACAGCTCGTGCATTGAGCATCTGTCTCTTGGTGGTCAGTGTGTGCCATAGCAACTGGTCATTCTGCTGTTCAGTCGATTTGCATGTTAGTCTTTTATTATATAGGATATTAATATCACTAAGTTTTATCTTGGTTAGAATTTGTCTAAAGCTTTTTACCCTTGATTCATTATCAGTATTTCTGGGTTCAGATATAACTATTATAAACAAAGTATAACTGAATTTTTATCATTAATTTGGCCTGATGACCTTCTTTTTTAATCTTAAACTTTATTATTTGGAGCAACTTTAGATTCACAGCAAAAATATTCATAGCAAAAAAATTCTGGGTTAATACTAATTACTATTTTTATAGGTATCAGTCTTTTCTCTATGATTGATGACATGATCTCTTTTGGTTTTGAGTTATGCTATTTCACCATAATACTATTTGGTGTGTTTTTTAATTCTTTATTATGTGTTGAGTTTTAAATCTGAGTATATATGTGTTCCTTCATTTTGGAAAATTCTCTCTATTATTTTCCTCCAGAACTCTTATTTTAATATGTCAAATCTTGATGATCTCTCATTCTTCTGTAGCATATTCTTAAATTCTTTGCGTTTTGCATTTTTTATAATCACTTCAGATCTGTCTTTCTGTTAATAGTTTTTTATTTTGTCTAAATTGAAGTTTAAGTCAATCATGGAGCCTCAATTTTCAATTAATATGCATTGTATTACAACATTTTATTTTACAAATAGATGTTTATTTTTAATGTCTTTTCTCTTACTCATACTTTTGACACTTTACAAATTTGTTAAATGTGCATTTTTCAAATACACTGTATGAGTTGTTCTAGTGCATCCCCTCCAAGCTCAGAACAAAAGCCAACTTTAACAAGGTCCCTTCTAGATTCTCTTTGCTGTATTTTTCTAGTTCACCCACATAGGGGGTTGCCTTTCAGTCATCTTAGTTTTATGCAGCAGTCTCCTCACTGACTTCCCCTTTCAGCCCCTACAGTTTGATTTCTTTTTGCAAGCATCGTCCATTAAAATCAAAACTCCAATGTTTCAGCATTCTTCAGATCTCCTAAGAGCAGTTACTGGATTCAAAGCTTGTTTACCTCTAAGAATTTGTGCGTTTCATCATTTTTGTCTATTTAACTTTTTTTTTGCCAGCTCAACAGTATTTAAAAAGCTGTTTTTTTTTGTTTTTTTCCGTCCAGCATTTTTATGCTGGGTTTTCCGTGATATACTTTATATCATGTTACCAGAAAAGTATAAAATTCATTTTTATTTACCTCCCTTTGTTTTATAAAAATATAAACATAGACATGTTTTAGTGAGCTTATAATTAATTACATTCATAATAAATTTAAAATTGCTAAAATCAGTTCATAAATAAATAGGCAGGCAAGATAATAATGGTTTAAAGCACCACTTCTCAAACCACATCTCAGAGTTAAAATCTAAAAAGGTGTTTCTGTGGAAGAGCATGATAATGAAACACTTTTAGGAAGCATGTATACTCTATCCCTGTGTAGGGTTTGAAAATGTTCACTGAATAATTAAAAGGTTCTGTATGAAAAACATACAGCTTTTATTCTATCTCCTTTGATCCATAAAATATTTTTGATAGGAAGAATCTATTAAAAATCTAGAGAAATATGGACATTGATGTATAGTTAAAAATATATATAGAACAAAATAGCCAAGATATGGTGAAATGAGTTTAAATATAAATTAGATTTTAAAAAGGTATGTTAGAGTTAGTTTATGGAAACTCTTGGGTTCCAAATGGCTTATTTTATACTATATGCCAATAGATGAGACTTGAGAAAATACATTTATATTTTCCCCAGGAAAATAATCCTCATTTTCTCCTGTGTCTGTGTTTCCCTGTATTTAAAAATTTTAGCCAAAAGGAGTAAATTATTTGTGGGACATTTTTAATTTTAACACTTTAATTTTTTCCCCCTAGAATGTAGACAAAAAAACATGTTTACTTATTTAGTTACTTTAAAGTATTTTAAGCAAGTGTTTGTCCTCTTCATTTATTTTTCCACTGTAGATCAATCTTGATATTCTTACTGCTATTTTCAGTGAAGCTATTCTATACTTTTCTTTTACATTTTTATAAAAACATTATTAAATTTAAAAAAGAATATTCTACCCACCAGTTCCCTAACAAAGCATTGTTATTTTTGTGTTCCTTTTCAATATTTATTCAGATATATGCAACATTACATATGGTTATAATATGCATAGTTATATATATACTAGAGGCCCAGTGCACAGAATTTGTGCACTGAAGGGGTGTGTCCCTCAGCCCAGTCTGGGACCCTTTGAGGGGTGTCCAACTGGCCCTTTAGTATCCGATTATTGTGATAATCCATTCCTTTCAACAAGTTTAATCATTTATATCTTATAATTGCATTCATTTTATCACACTCATGTCTCCTTACTTACATCAGCACTTTTTCTTTTTCATGTATATCTATGCACAAAATTGTATTTCTAATATAAGAAACAATACAATCAGTAAAAGTTTTGCTTCTAAAACTTATTTCTTATCCACCAGATCCTCACCCTGCAATAAGTTAGAATATTTTTTGTCAACTGATTTTATAAAAAAAGTTTTATTTTAAATGATATAGGGATATTATTGTGTAAAGTTTGAAAGTGAAGGTTATGAGATCTGCTGCATGAAAAATAGAGAGCTATCTTCATATTACAAATTCTTAGGAATAGAAAACAGGGACCAGGAACATTTTTATAACAGTTAAGCATAGCATCAAATTATTGCCTGGCCGGCATGGTGCAGTGGTTGAACATCAACCTATGAACAAGAAGGTCAAATTTCAATGCCTGATAGGATGCATACCCACTTTTCGGGCTCAATTCCTAGTGTCGGTTCAATGGTTCTCACTCATCATTGATGTTTCTATCTCTCTGTCTCCCTTCCTCTCTGAAATAAATAAAAAAGATATTATTTAAAAAATTATTTTCTGAAAAGTACTATACTATTACATTACATTTTTCATGAAATGCATAAATCTGTCTCTTTTCCCCCCTTCTTGTTAAAGGAATTATCTTATATACATGGGTCATTTATTTCAAGTACCCACTTCAAATACCATTTGAAGACTACTGTTATGTTGAAATACATTTACTGCATTGTGCTTAGGCAAACAGAATAACAGAATTGCATTGCATTTTTAAAAGCTATTTCCCTTGAAAATGATTGAAGCAAAAATACTCTTCTGCATAAGTTCAGGATTGTGACATGTCTTTGGCATTTACTAAAATATACACTATACAAATATGGAAATCTCATTATGGAAGTATAAACTAGCCCTGCCTTTTCAATAAAGCTGATGTTTCTCCAATTTTTGTTTCATTCCTTTATATCATTCCCTTAAGTCAAATGCCTATTTGAAAAGGCTGACTAACTTATTTGCTTGCATTTTCTCTTGCCTATTATAAATATATCTATTTGGGTGAAGTAAATCTAGTGTAGCCTATAGTATAGTTTTATTTTATTCACTTTAAAAAGTTTATTGATATTATTGGGCTTGTGGTAAATGCTTCAAGTACATTTAATCTCATAGTTTATCTTTTTAGGTTTTCTTTCCAAATAATATTCAGTATGTTGGCCCACGAAAGGGTAAAATGTCTGTGACTTACTTTATATTAGGATGTATATTAAATGTATGTAGCCCCTTTCAAATCATATTAAATGGAGGCATGCATGAGCATGAGTTTTAAGACTATCCTGCCAGGTCGCTTGATCTTGTTCAATGTTTGTGATTTTTAGAAGTTATGAGAAGATGCTTCTTGGGTTTGCATTACAGACTATGTACCACACACACACACACACACACACCACATACAAAGTAAAGTGAAGCTTGTGGGCCTGTGATATATGAATAACTGTATCACTAAGCATGAGCTTCCATGGCTGCTTAGTCTAAAATCTAATAGACAAAAAGCTGTGCATGTGTGACTGTGATTAAGTCTGTTTACAATATCTCTTGTGACTCACATTCCAGGAAAAAAGAGCTTTTATATAGACATAATTTTTTTACAGGAATCAGTAAAAACCACAGAACCTCTATATTTATATTTGAGTTTGCATCAAACATTTTTCACTTGGAAGAATTTCTTGCAAAGGGGGAAAAAGGAATAACCTATTTCTGAGTACCTTTTGTTTTAGGCTAAATTTCAAAGGACTGACCTTGACACTCTTGCATTAAGTACTCTTTAAGATTAATACTAGAACTTTATTGTTTGCATTTGTTTCTTCATTAGCTAAAAAAAATTACTAAAATTACAATGTAATTTTAAGAAACAATCAATAGAATATTTTGGATAAGTAAAATGTAGCAAACTTTTCACTGTTTTTGGATGAGATGTACTTGTATAGATTTCGTCAATTTTTATAATGATTTTAAAAATGCTATAAGTCTCTGTCCTGCAAATTTTGTTGACAGTCTCTTTTTGTTTAACAATTATAAATATTTGAAAGAGAGTCTGATGATTGGATGTTGCCACTGGTTCAGTTTCAGCTTCTATGTAATAAAAGCAGTTCTGAACTTCCCTACCTTGGGATGATCAGTTAATAAGGTACAAAAAATGTATTCACCGCCCATCCCTCATACCTTCACAAATCACGTGAACCAATTCCAGATGCTGAACCTTTTGGACCATTAAAGAATTCTGTATTGACACAGTATGGAGAACTAATATAGCCAATCTCTAGATATGCTGTACAATTTACTTTAGATAGAATGAAGGGAGGTTGAAATTTGGGAGCTAAGCTCTCTCTTAATACTTAATAATTTCTAGTTTATTGTGATAAAATAACTAAATTAATCTCTATCCCAGAGAGGAAAGGCATCCCTACTTCTGGCAGAATCTCAGTCAGTGAACAAACCTCAAATCCAGTGCACCTTATACTGTAGCCCCTTATTAAGGCAGCAAAAAGAGCTGTAATCATTTCTTTCTTTTTTTTTGTGAAGATAATAATAATAATAGTCTAGTGGAGTAGGAGAGTTAGTGTCGGAAGTAGAAGTTAGCATTTATAAAGATGTTCAACTTGCTTAATCATTAGGGAAATAAAGCCATAATGAAATATAATTTCACAACTACTAAAATGACAATTTTTTAAAAAGCAAAAAAGTAACAAATATTGTAGAGAATATGGATAGATTTGGAACTCTTTCTCATTGCTCATATGAATGTATAATGGTACAGCAGCTATAGAAAACAGTTTGATGGTTTCTCAAAAGGTTAAACAGAGTCATTACTAGTATGTGACATAGTAGTCCTATTCCTAGATTTTTACCTAAAGTATTAAAAACAGGGATTCAAATAGATATTTATATGTGAATGTTCTAGTGATATTATGTAACCAAAAGGTGGAAACAAACCAAGTGTCCATCAGCAGATGAACAGATAAATGTAGTATATACTATAATGGATTGTTATTTAATTATGAAAAGGAATGATCTTTAGATACATACTACAATTGGGATGAATATTGAAAACTACACTAAGTGAAATAAGCCAGTTACAAAGGACAACTACTGTTTGATTTTATGTATATGAAATATCTAGAATAGTGAAATTCATAGAGACAAAATACATTAGAGGTTACCAGTGTTAGAACTATTTTGAAAGACATAACTCTGGTTTTAAATGTTGGGTATCAGAATTAATTTCTATTTAAAGTAAGCTTCTATATGAGAAAATATAGTATTTGCCCTTTGTAAATGAAAGAGAAATCCATGAGAATAGGAATATATTTCATTTTGTTGGGTTTCCCCATAAGAAAACTCCATTCAAAATCTAAGTGCTTAGTTTGTTAGAACTTGCTGATGGTTCTGTGTGTTTTTTCACTAGTACATTGGAATAAAAGTAAATACATGAACTCTGTGCTTTAACATTAATTATCACATAATACTGTTTTCCTCAATTCAGCTTTTGAATCTGTAGTTAAATACAATATTTTGGGCAAATGAATTCCACTTTGTTCAGAGATTATAGATTTCAGAATGTAATCATAATCCATTTATCTTTCCTTGTAGCATCAGAGGCTCCTTGAAATGCTAGATACAGAGAAGGATCTGTTAAAAGAAAAAATAAAGGAAGCTTTGGTACAGCAATCTCAAGAACAGAAGGTAATGCTTTGGTTTTGCTCAGAGGGGGGAAGAATGTGCTCTGTTACTTCAAATAATACATTTAATGTCTTGTCTTATCATTTATAGGAAATATTGGAAAAATGTTTGGAGGAAGAAAGGCAAAGAAATAAAGACTCATTAGAATCTGCTGCAAAGGTATTTCCACCTAAGAAATTTATTATGTAGTCTAATTCCAAAAATTGTATTTGTTCTATTTGTTATGTTTACCCCCACCTCATAGCCCAGATTTAAAATTTTTATTCTCATATGAAAATTGTATTTATCACTTATTTGCCTGGTATAAACACATCTGTACTAATGGGGTTCTTTTTGTAAGTGGAATTAAAAAACAGTTAATTAATGGTACAACTAATCTACTTTTGTAAAATATTTTATTCCACAAAAACAGAAACAGTTGTTGTTGTTTTTTTCTTATTTTTCCTCTTATGCTAGGACACTACATTCATATTCTTGTTAAATTCACATTATACATATTATGATGACACTGAAATGCTTTATATTCAGATTAGTAATTAATTGTTAAACGAATTTTTAAATTTTTTGAAAAATCAGTGGACACTGATTTCCACTTGGTATTTAGTGGGTATCATACAAGCAATACATTTGTGTGTTTTTGCACATGTGAGTATGTAAAGATGTGTGTATATATGTATTTAATTATTCATCAAGATATGTGATTTTTAAAGCCATTTTTGAAATAGCTACTCTCAGCAATGATTCATAGATATTAAATGTGTATATATGTATACCTTCAAATACATATATAATACTGACTTTTGAGATTTGGATTTAAATTTCATAAACAAATGTTTCTTACATAAACTAGAGCTCCGGTGCATGGAATTCTTGTACTCCGGGGTGGGGGGCGTTCCTCAGCCCAGCCTGCACCCTCTCGTAGTCCAGGAGCCCTTGTGAATGTCTGACTGACTCAGAGGCAGAAGAGGCTCACCACTGCCGTTGCGCTTGCCAGTCTTGAGCCCAGCTTTGACTGAGTGGCGCTCCCCCTGTGGGAGCACAGTGACTAGCAGGGGGAGCTCCTGTGTTGAGTAGGATCAGGTCAAAACCGGCTCTTTGACATCCCATGAGGGGTCCAGAATGTGTCTGGCACATCTTGCTCAGTCCCGATTGGCCAGACCTCTGCAGCAAGCTAACCTACCAGTCAGAGCATCTGTCCCCGGGTTGTCAGTATACATCATAGCGAGCAGTTGAGCAGCCTTAACATATTATTAGCATATTATACTTTGGTTGGTTGAATGGACGCCTGAACACTTAGCATATTAGGCTTTTATTATATAGGATAACTATGCCATGTCCAAGTCAACTAAAAAAATTTGAAGAACAATAATTACAAGCATTATTGGATGAAGATGCATGTCAAACTCAAAAACAACTTGCAGAAATATTAAAAGTTGCTCAGCAAACAATTTCCGATCATTTACAAGCAGTGGGAAAGATTTTAAAGGAAGGAAAATGGGTGCCACATCAACTGAATGAAAGACAAATGGAAAACAGAAAAGTCATAAGTAAAATGTTGCTTCACAGCACAAAAAGAAAGTCTTTTTTGCATCGAATTGTGACTGACTAAAAGTGGATTTATTTTGAGAATCTCAAATGCACAAAATCATGGGTTGATTCAGGTCAACCATTAACATTAACTGCAAGGCCAAATCGCTTCAGAAAGAAGACAACACTACGTTTCATGGAATCAGGAAGGTGTGGTGTATTATGAGCTTCTAAAACCAGTTGAAAGTTAATACTGATTGCTACCGACAACAAATAATTTTTTGAACCACACTTTGATCATGAAATGACCAGAATGGGCCAGAAGACACGGCAAATGTCTTCATGATAACACATCATCACACACTTCAAAACCAGTTGAAGACATGTTAAAAGATCGTGCCTGGGAAGTATTAACCCACCCTCTGTATTCACCAGACCTTGCTCTTTCAGATTGCAACTTGTTCCGATCAATAGCACACATACTTTCTGAGAAGCACTTCAGAACATATGAACAAGTGGAAAATTGGGTCTCTGAATGGTTTGCCTCAAACAAGAAAAGTTCTATTGGGACGGTATCTACAAATTACGTGGAAGATGGGGGAAATGTAGCTAGCAATAAAGATTACCTTGAATAAAGCACTTTTGATGTTTCTCTTGAAATCACCATGTTTTCTTTGATTACAAAATTCATCATTATTAACCTGTACACCTACTATAAGAAACAAACCAAATAGTTTAACCACTGCTCTTTAAGCTAAGGCTTGGTTTCTCTGGCATTTAGAAATGCCAGCGAAATAAGTTGGTTATTTATACAAAAACAAATAATTGACTTTATTTTTCAGAAATTATTAAATATATATAAAAACAACAATTCCAGAACAAAATCATGTAGAAGCAAAATGAAGTTGAGTGTTTTTTAGGTTAACCAAAGTCTATCTTTTTCAAAGAATTATTGTGCAGTCATCCTTTAAATTATTTTTGTTTTGAAGCTTGAGAAAGAAGCAACGAAGGATGCAGTTTTAAAAGCCATAGAAGAAGAAAGAAAAACTTTGGAAAAAATCCATGCTGAGGAAAGGGAATTATGGAAGACTGAGCATGCAAAAGATCAAGAAGAAGTATCTCAGACAATTCAAAAAGCTATACAAGAACAAAGAAAAATTAGTCAGGTTAGTAAAATTAATTCTTTGTGAATATTTTTTTCTTATTTTTCTCAAAATACAGTATCCTTACTATTATTTTATCTTACTTTAAATCAATTTAGTGGACATATTAGTATTTAATAATTTAGCCTTTGGTAAATAATTCTTAATATAACTATTTTTATCTTCTTATACTTTTAACCTTGCCTTTTTACTCTACTTTAAAAACAAAACACAATCCAAATTTATGTTTAGTCATTGCATCTAGATTAAAAATTTAATGTTAGCCCTAGATTGTTTGGCTTAGAGTATAGAACATCGGCCTATGGATTGAAGGGTCCTAGGATTTGTTCCAGTCAAGGTTACATTCTCAGGTTTCAGGCTCAATCCCCAATGTGGGGCATGCAGGAGGCAGCTGATCAATCACTCTCTCTCGTCAGTGATGTTTCTATCTCTCTCCCCCCTCTCACTTCCTCTCTGATATATATATATATATAATTAAATATAATATATTTAATTTTGATGTAATAATAAATTGGTAGGTTAGAAGTTAGGTAGGTTGATTATCATAAAAAGTATGCTTATTATAGAACAAATCACAATATGTATATTCTTACAGTTTGCCTATATATGATTTTTTTCTAGAGGGACACCTTTGATAGGAAGAAAATACATATCAACTTATAAGGATGGGAACTATAGCATTAACATTTTTTAAAATATATATTTCTTTATTGATTTCAGAGAAGAAGGGAGAAGGAGAGAGAGATAGAAACATCAATGATGAGAGAATCATTGATCGGCTGCCTCCTACATGACCCCCGCTGGGGATTGAGCCCACTACCCAGACATGTGCCCTTGGCTGGAATCAAAACTAGGACCCTTGAGTCAGCAGGCTGATGCTCTATCCACTGAGCCAAGCTGGCTAGGGCTGCATTAACATTTTAATATTGACTCTTTTTTAAAAAAAATAAATCTTTATTGCTCATATTATTACAATAGTTTCTCTCCCCCCCCCCCCATAGCTCCCTTCCACCTGGTTCCCACCCCACACTCTGCCCTTACACACCCCCATTGTCCTCATCCATAGGTTATATGATTTTAATCCAGTCTCTTTCTGCACCCTCACACCCCTTTCCTCCTGATAATTATCAGTCCATTCCCTTTCTTTGCCCTTGATTCTATTATATTCACCAGTTTATTTTGTCCCTCAGATTTTTAATTCACTTGATCTTCTTCCTCTTAAGTAATACCTTTCAGCTTTTCATATAATACTGGTTTGGTGGTGATGAACTCCTTTAAATTTTTCTTATCTGTGAAGCTCTTTATCTGCCCTTCAATTCTGAATGATAACTTTTCTGGATACAGTATTTTTGGCTGTAGGTTCTTGCTATTCATCACTTTGAATATTTCTTGCCACTCCCTTCTGGCCTGCATAGTTTCTGGTGAGAAATCAGCTGATAGTCTTATGGGTGCTCCCTTATAGGTAACCAACTGCTTTTCTCTTGCTGCTTGTAAGATCTTTTTGTCTTTTGCCCTTGGCATTTTAATTATTATTTGTCTTGGAGTATTGCTCTTTGGATTCCTCTTCTTTGGGTTTCTGTATGCTTCCTGTACTTGTAAGTCTATTTCTTTCACCAGGTGAGGAAAGTTTTCTGATATTATTTCTTCAAATATGTTTACAGTATTTTGCACTCTCTCCTCTTATGGCACCCCCATAATTCTAATGTTGGTACACTTGAAGTTGTCCAAGAGGCTCCTTACACTATCTTCAACTTTCTGGATTCTCTTTTCTTCTTGTGTCTCCATAGAAAGGTCTTTTGGTTCTTTGTATTCCATCTCTTTGACATGATTCTTGTGTTCCTCCTTTCTGCTGTTGGATCTCTGCATAATATTTTCCAATGTAGTCAGTTTCTGATTGATTTTTAGTTGGGTCTCATGAAATTTATCGACCTTTTCTAGGATATTCTTGCATAACCTAGAACCGTAGTTCTAAACTCTATATCCTCCATCTCTTTTGTTTGAGATCTATTTCCTTGTCTTGGCATTTTTGCGTTCTTCAGAGTTGGTAGGATGGCTTTGTGTGTTTGGTGTTTTATATGGCCCAGTGGGTCAGCCTCCTCAGATACCTGAGGTAGACACTCTTGGTGCTCCCCCTTGTGCTAAGTACACATGTACAGCCTTGTTGTAGCTAAGTCTTCATTGTATCCCTGGGAGGAATTGACCTTCAGGCCAGATGTGGGTATCAGCTGTGTCTACTCTGGGATACCTTCTGTATTGGAGACAGTCTTATAGGATCAGACTTGAAAAACTGCAGAAGCCTCTGTGCTCAGCTTGGATGGGATAGAGTCTCAGGGCTGAGCTGACAGTCTTGGCTTCCCGTCGCCCTGCCCTTGTGCGCTCGCCTGAGTTTCTGCCAGACCTCTGCCTTTTGCAGCTCCCCTAAGTTTCCATCTGATTGTCCCAGCTTCCCTGTGCAAGAGCATGGGTGCCCCAGGGGCTCGCCAGGGATTGGGTTGGGTCTCTGTAGTCTGAAGCTTCTGACTCCTTCTGCTAAAGAGAGGCCTTGGCAACCTTTGAGGTCAGACTTATGCGCGCACTTACTCGTGCGACTGTAGACTCTACCTGCTGTGGCTCCCGGCTCCCCCAGTCTCCCAGTCTTCGGGTGCCTTTCTCTAGTCCAGACTCCACCCGTATGAGCCTAGGTCCACAGAATTTTGGCCGGGGTTGGGGTTCAGTACAGTTGGAAAGGGTTCAGTGCAATCGGGAATTCCTCCCCTCCCACCAGGCAGGCATTTGGCCACACTTCCTCTCCGCAGGCAAGCATCTCCCTACCTCAGCGCTTTGCAGCTCCCATTCCGATCTGTGAGCCTCTCTCCTTCTTTCTAGTTGTAGATTTCCCACTCCGCCAGTTTTCCTGTGTTTTTGGATGAAGTCCGTTCTGATTTTAGTTGTTGTTTTTTAAATTGTTGTGTGAGGCGGCAGTTTAGGTGCTTACCTAAGCTGCCATCTTGGTTCCTCCTCCTAATATTGACTTTTTAAGGCATCACCAATTTATAGACATTTAAAGACATCACTTTGTTCATTGATTACATTAATTCCCTAGAAAATCAAATTAAAAAAAGGAATAAAGTATTACAAATTGCTTTGTTAAAATCCCACTAATTAAATAATGTCAGTTAACTAAATTGCAGGACCAGAGATATAATCTGTATATATATTTTATCCGGGGACTACTAGTGATGGGATTCTGAAATCCTGCCTCTTGAACTTGTTCATACCCGTGAGGGTTTTTACTGTCAGTCTCATAATTCACATACTTGTTACTCCTTTCAGGAAAATACCTGCAATATTAGACATTACAAAATTGACAGAATGTTATCATCACTTATATCAATAAGGAAAGTAATAATAATTCTTCATGTTCAAGTTTCATTTCCTTGGCTTTATTCTAGACACATATTTCAAGCTGTTTGCTACAAAGCTATTTTTATGGAATTTGTTCTTCAGTTTTGGCTGTAGAAAAATACTAAGAAAATAGTAGTTATAGTGCTGGTGGTGGTAGGGTAATTGTAACAATATTGGCTCTCATTAATTTATTTCTAAGTACCAGGCACTTTATAATTGTTTTACATGTTTGATCTCATTTAATCCTCACAACCACCTTATGAGGCAGAAACTATTTTTACAGGAATGGAAATTAAAGCTTAGGAAGATTATGTAACTTGCTGGAGGCCATAATAACTTTGGAATAGTCAACAGTTTGGATCCAAAGTCAGGAAGCCTTACTCCAGAGGCCTTGCAGCTCACCACTATGCTATTCTCCCTCCCAATGTTCTCATCTTAGAATAAAGTATAAATTCAGCTTTTTGATCATTTAATGTATAATTTCAATAGGAAACACTTGAAGGGGTTATTTTAATTTCTTTATTCATTAAGTAATATTTATTAAGCATCTATCATGTTTTGGCACTGTAGATAATTGTTGAAATATTTTGATATAGCATCTAACAAAATAGACAAGGTCCCTAGGCACTCATGGAGTTTATATTAAAGTAAAAAAGCCATTAATAAATAATGTAATACCATGTAATGATATAGGTTGTGAAGAAAAAATCAGGATTATGTATTTAGCTGAGAATGGGTGGCAGGAGACTTCTTTAGATGAGGAAGTTAGGAAAGAAGCCAGACTCAAAAATTTGCATGCTGCATGATTCTGTTTATACAAAATTCTGGAGAAGGCAAAGCTAATTTGAAGGGAAAGAAATCAGTTGTTGCTTGGGAAGGGAGGGGGAAACTTTGAAGGTGATGGAAACTTTTTAATGATAATTGTTTTGGTGATTTTTGACAAAGCTTATCAAAATTTCTATTTCATGGTGATGAATTTTATTATCTGCAAATAATTTTTAATATATTTTATTGATATTTTTTATAGAGAGGAAGGGAGAGGGATAGTTAGAAACATTGATGAGAGAGAGACATCGATCAGATGCCTCCTGCACACCTCCTAATGGGGATGTGCCCGCAACCAAGGTACATGCCCTTGATCAGAATCAAACCTGGGGCCTTTCAGTCCCCACATCAACGTTGTTTCTACTGAGCCAATCCAGTTAGGGCTACTTGCAAATAATCTATATCATAAAAGGCCTGTGGTCGTGACACTGTAATGGTAGAATGACCAAACAGTAGGTCACAAGGAGGTCCTCTTGGGCCGTACCCCCAACCACAATCTCCCGGGGCACCAGCATCAGCGGAGCATCATGGGGTGCCAGCAGCGTCTGCAGAGCATGCAAGGTGTCATGGGGCAACGAACATGGCTCTCATGGCAGGCTAGGCCTAGGGGGCCCTACGTGCACACGATTTAATCATGTGCTCGGCCTCTTGTATTTTCATGAAGCTATTTTTTAAAAGCAAATGTTTACCAGAATAAATTATTAAATAGATGGTGGTTTCAAAAGGTGACTTCATTTGCTATGGTGAATAAGGTTCGAGTTTCTTGGGCATAAAAAATCCAATTTGTTCATATTAAATTATAGGTCCTTGTTAATCCTAGAAAGAGGAAATGTTGGGTAGACAGTTAAAAATATGGATCTGGAATCCAGGTGATTTGTTATGGCTGGAGATTAAAGTTTGGGATTGAGAAGATGATATTTAAAGACAAATAAAAAGAAAAAAAAATTCTGGATAGACCTCTACATGAAATTTTTTAATGGAATGTGGCATCTTCTATCTAGAAAAAATGTGGCCATTTGAGATTAACTGTGTAATAGTGGAAACAGTGTCACACAAACAAGTGTATTTCAGATGAAATTGTGAAGATATTAACGTTATTGTCCACGATTGAGAGGCCAGGGCTTTCTGCACCTTTTCTAGGAAGCTCAGGGTCACCAGCGCAAACAGTAGCTTCTGCCACCTTCTGCCCACCTCCTGTCCAGTTACAGAGGCCAACATCCATCGTGACCTGTAGTTCATGGGCAGCTAGTTGGGATTCATACAGCCTGAAGAGCCACTACTGTTAAGGAAACTACAAACTGCCGCGTACAACTGAAGAGGCTGATTTAGAAAAGCCTGGAAGCTCTTGTTTTTGAATTCTAAGATTTGAGTCACTTCACAGCACTCAAATGTTTCTTTAATAAAAAGAATTTTCTGCAATTAAACCTTGTAATTAGCAGCAGTTAGCATCTTCAGCCACTAAGTCACACTAGAAATTAGGATAGGATAGACTATGTCAAAGCAAAAAGCAATCAGTCTAAATTTAAGCAACTAAAATTACTCCTGAGAAAGTAAGGAAAATAAAACAGCTTCTCTATGTGGATAGTGTCATTAACTGATGAGGTAAATATTAAATTATGACAGAAAAATACAATACTTAAGAATGTGCCACATATAGCTTCGAATTTATTTGAAAGATGATTTTATCTGGCTTTGGTCATAAAGTAAGACTAAGTCATAGTATTGATTATAGATTTTTACTTTTTTTTCTGAGATATCAAGTATTATGTTTGATTCTGATTTATGAGTATCACATTAGATTAATTCTGTGTGACTTAAAAATCTTTGTTAAAGAAAGGAAGTACATTTGTTATTGACACCAACATGGACAAAAAGAAGAGAGTAATTAATTTTGCTGTTCTAGCAAAGTCCTGTGAAAGGATGCCAGTGCATACAAGACAAACTACTTCTGACGTTGAATGCTCTTCATAATAGTTTATAACCACAGCCACTGTAATTTGGGGTTATGTTTTCCCCAAAGCCACAGACATTACAATCAGTGGTTATATTTTCTTTAAGAAATTTAGTATTGCTACCTGACCCTTCTTTTTATAAAGGAAATAGCATTTCTATTTTAGCTTAGCAGGCCAGATAGTTTCACAACACTGAAATTATTTTTCTGTGTTGACTTAGTTTTGATTCATGGGTTTGTTTTAAATTTTCATTTATGAAATTTTGATACTAACATAGTTAACTATAAGCAAGATCTTAATTACATTTTAATTGCCTTAAGTATTCTATCTAGCGACAAGAGAACAAATAGCACATAAGCTTACCTTTTCATCTCTTGAGACTTTTTTTCTTCCATTAAATTTCTGATTTCATTAGATAGGACATTATCTGCCAAGTTATCCAGTCCAGAGAACTGAAATTTCTCCTAAACTCTCTCTCTCTCTGTCATCCCTATTCTCATAACGTGTTTATCATTAAAACCTTCCCATTTCACTTAATAAATATTTCTTAAACATAAACACTTCCTTCCTACTAACTATCATGGTCTTAATTATGGTTCTTATTGCTTACCTTGATCTCCTACATTGACTTCTTTGCTTCTAATTTTGTCCTCTTTCAATTTAGAATTAAAAAAATGAAAGTCATTCTCCCACTTTAAACTCTCCAGTGCTGCCCTATAGCCGATAGGGTGACATTTAAGTTATTTATTTAGCATGACTGGTAAATCTTTTGGAGCATAACATATAAATCTTCCAGCAGCCTGGTGCTACCACTCCAGCTTATCTTCTGCCACCCTGTTTCACATTTCATGCTTTTAAGTACTACACTGCAGGCACAATACCATGTTGCTTCAGATTGTTAGACTTTCAGTCATACTGTTCCTTCAGCCTAGGATGACATGTCTTTCCTATCTTGAAAAACCCATTTTTATTTAATAACTAGAGGCCCAGTGCACGAAATTCGGGCATGGGAGGGGGAATGCCCTCAGCCTGGTCTGTACCCTTTCCAATCCGGGACCCCTTGGAGAATGTCCCACTGCCTCTTCTCGGCCTGCAGGATCAGGCCTAAACCAGGAGTTGGACATCCCTCTTGCAATCTGGGACAGCTGGCTCCTAACCACTCACTTGCATGCCTGCCTGCCTGCCTGCCTGCCTGCCTGATCGACTCTGACCACTCTGCCTGTCTGCCTGATTGCCCCTGCCTGCCTCTGTCTGCCTGCCTGATCACCTCTAACTCATCTGCCTGCCTGTCTTACTGCCCCTAACTGCTCGCCTGCCAACCTGATGCTCCTAACCGCCTCCCTTGCCAGCCTGATCACCCCTCACTGCTCTCCCCTACTAGCCTGATCACCCCTCGCCCCTCACCACTCTTCCCTGCTGGCCAACTGCTTTCCCCTGCTGGCCTGATCATCCCTAAACACTCTGCCTGCCTGCTTGATTGCCCTTAACCACCTCTGCTTCAGTCCCCGACACCTTGGCTTTGTCCAGAAGGACATCCAAAAGATGTCCAATCTATCTGGTCTAATTAGCATATTACCTTTTATTAGTATATATTTAGCAATTTTTAATCCAGAAAATTTATATTCTACTTCTCAGATTAAACCACCAATTCTTTCTTCTATGGTATTCATTATATAACTGTTCCACTGCCCAGCCGTATTATATTTAAAGGATCTGCTTGTTTCTCTTCCACTAGATTATCAGCACCTTAAAAGTAGGAACTGAGTCTTGAACAAAGCACAATAGATTATAAAATGGTGCAAGATCAACACTGTTTTAATGAGACATATCAATCTTTTAAAAATTGGCTTGACCTTTAACAATACAGTTTGGCTCTTTTAGAGTTTTGGTTGCTTTGAAATGAAACATTTCAACAAAAGTTGGATGAGCAAACATAGTGCTCTGTGTTATGATCCCTTTATAAAAAGGTATTTTTTATTGGGTGCCAAACTGACATGATTATTATTGTTTTTTTTAATGAAATGCGTAGAAAGTAATCCACCAGCTTCAGCAGCATCTTTACTTTGAACAGCTGTCTGGGTTACTCTGCGGTCTGAGTAGCTGCACAAGGGAGTCCCGGCGTCCTCTCAGGCCGCAGTGAAGGGTGCCCGCCTCGCACTGTCCCATGAGAGAGCAGGTCTGCTTCCGTGCACCATGTTTCCAGAGAGGCTTTTCCACATCAGGGCGGTATTATTGTAGACATATAATGGTGCCTCCCCAGCACCTATTCCTCTGTGATATTTTTTATTTCTTAGCCATGTGATTTAGATAGCTGAATAGAGACAGATTACAAAAAGTAGGTGAAAATGTTAACTCAGAACTATATGAAGCTATCAAATCACAAGTCCTCTAGCAAAAAGTATATCATTTCTATGCAGGATTGTGAAAAATGGATCAGGTGAGAGACTTAAGATGTATGTGTAGAGAATATAATTTCTGCTGTCATTTTATCACTTTCTAAGTATCCCTGTTCCTCTGTCATTATCAGTACATGGCAGTGTCAACAGATATACCCTCAGTTACTAACATCCTAAAAATCTACCATTGTTATACTTTAATTGCTGAACATCCTCTTTCAGGAATAATTACTATAAAATCACTTTAAAATACATTTAAAATATTGCCACTTTTAAAACATATAAAATTAGTTAAATAGCTTGACTGCTTTAACCCTCAGAGTATGCCTACCTCTCAAAGTGATTTTGAGAATTATCTAAAAATACACATAACTATTTTGTTAGCTTTAAATACCAAACATCATTGCTTGTGTATATATTTTTAATACTCTTTATATTTTGCTTAAATGTACTGTCTTTCACACAGATCTCTGTTAATTGACAGAATCTTTAATTGTCAGTATCATTAACAAGCTTATAATCCCGATATAAGTTTATTTAACTGACTTAGTAAGTTCCTGGATCATAGGATATGTTATTGCTGAGATGCCCACTGCTGTTGTTGATACTGTTATTATTGCTACCTTTTTATAATCACTGTAATTTTAACACCCAGTAAAGTGCCATGCACACACTAAACCATGAGTGAATGGATGGTCACTGTGATTACCTAAGGCTGTGGTTTCCAACCTGCCCTGTGACGCTGCAGTAAACTCTCAGGGGTGCTGTAGGTATTTTAAGTTTTAGAGGGCAACACAGGAATACTTGAGATCTCATGGAAACCAGTTAAACTGCTATACTATCTTGTCCATACTAATTTGTCTTACTTTACTTTTTCTTATATCATAGCGAATCAGGGTTGGATTTAGGGATTGCTATGATAAAGAGCAAATACCATGCAAATGTCACTGTGGAACAGGAAATGAGATTGATATTGTCCAGTTTTATGCCAAGATTTAAGAAGTTGTGCAGTGCGGGGTGTGGATAAATTCATGAATAAGTAACTGTGTTTGAGGATTAAATAAAAGTATTTTTCTTTCAATTTTTGTGTATCTTAAATAGCTGCTACATTATGATCCAATTAATAAAGTGGGAAAATTAGGTATTTGTTTTGGCCTACAGGGCATCATAAAATATTACTCAGGCGGCATTGGAGACATGAACTGAGAAAGTTTGGGAAGTTTTAACCTAGTGTATACTCTATCAAATGTTCTGGGGGACACAGGAAACAGATAAAGTTCTTATCCTTAAATAGATTTCCCTTGAATTGGGGAAACAAATCACTCATTCACGGAAGATAAATTATGTGTTTACACTCTATAGCAGTCACTATGCTAATGTCTTAGTCATAAAGAATATGAGCTGTGAAAAATATAATCCCTGACTTCAAAGGGATCTCAACCTGGTAAGGTGGACAATTAAAGAGGTTATTAAATCTGAGTTATGGAGTGATTTTAGAGATAGACTATAGGGTGCTCTCTGAGCAGATACAAACAATAGTAGATCCACCGACACACACTTTGAGGAGGTGTGGAAGGTCTGGAAGATTTCAGGGAAGTGAAAGGATAGCCAAGGTCGGTTTGGCTCAGTGGTAGAGCGTTGGTCTGCGGACTGAAAAGTCCCGGGTTCGATTCCAGCCAAGGGCATGTACATTGGTTGCGGGCACATCCCTGGTAGGGGGTGTGCAAGAGGCAGCTGGTCGATGTTTCTCTCTCATCGATGTTTCTAGCTCTCTAGCTCTCTCTCTTCCTCTCTGTAAAATATCTATAAAATATATTGGGGAAAAAAAAAAAGAAGTGAAGGATAGGGGAAATCATTCCAAGTGGAGAGAACTTGGCATGTTCAGGGAACTGCATATTGAATACTTACTATTAGCATGACAAAATGGTGGCTTCCCCAGAGATTACAAACATTAGCAAGTCTTTGCTGCTGTCTTCAGAATCTTACAATAGACTAGGAAATATGTCAGATCCATAAATTGTCCTAGTGTGAGGCAGAATGAGGTATGATAAAACACATCTGGTTGAGGCATTGAAAACACGAAGGAGAAATGCACAGTGGGTGGTAAATATCAATTTTACAGAAATTGAAAATGTCTCTTGGGAAAGTAATATAGAACAAAGATGGAATTTATGTGCCTGAACAGACTATGAGAACCTTAAAGTTATATAGTCAAACTCAGGTTTATTACTAGCAGAAATAGAATGCCACTGCAGACTTCACTGGCATAAGTGACAAGGTCTCAATATCTTTTATGGAAGATTACCTTGGCAGCCTTAAATGCGACGAGTCTGAAGTTAAAAATACTCCTTGGAACTTGCTAGAATACTTGGCATGCAAAAAGTGGGCAGCTTAGCCTAAGTGATGGAAGTTAAAGTTTGAACATGGTGACTGGAAACAGGATATGAAATTAAACGTGTCTGAGGCATGAAATTTTAGTGACTGACAGAATTTTTATAACCTTGTATCTGGGACAAATAACAAATAATTGATCATTTTCAGTGTGATCCTATTCTAAGTAATAATGACTAAGCAAGAATAACACATTTTACTAAACTGTCAATAACAAATATTTATTCTATTTACATTATATTTATGGAAAGCAGAATACTTAAGTATTTTCAGGCTTTCTTTGGTTTGTCAGCTTTATAATTGTATACATTACTTCAAGCAGATGTGGTTGAAGGTCATTATATTCCATAGATACATTAATATTTGAGATTTACAAGTTTCAATGCAAGTTGTTTTACCATACTACTACAGATTTTTACTGAATTCTTTGTGTAATGATATCATTGTTCCTATCCACAATAACGTATCATGTGAGAGGAGAATAAAGTATGTTGAATGATAAAAGGAACAGTGTATCATTATGTAGAAAATAAAAATTATATTTTTAGAAATTGTTTAAAGGGGAAAATATATTTCATTTATAAATATGTTTTTTGTAAGTAAGGAAGAAGACAGAGGCTGTAAAAACATAACCAGATAAAATTTTAAGAAAACCAAACATAGCCCTAACTGGTTTGACTCAGTGGATAGAGCATCAGCCTGCAGACTGAAGGATCCCCAGGTTCGATTCTGCTCAAGGGCATGTATCTTGGTTGCAGGCACATCCCCAGTAGGGGGTGTGCAGGAGACAGCTGATTGATGTTTCTCTCTCATTGATGTTTATAACTCTCTATCCCTCTCCCTTCTTCTCTGTAAAAAATCAATAAAATATATTTTTTAAAAAGAAAGAAAACCAAAGATAATTTCTAGAAATGAAAGATATAATATTGGAATTTAAAACTTAATAAGTAGAACTTCTTATTCTAGCCATCACAACATAACTTATGTAAGACTAAACCTTCCACACACACACACCACACACACACACACACACACACACACATACACACACAAACACACACACAAAACTATAAAAGCTATATCATGTATATAAAACAGCTTTATGAAAGCATTATAGAGCAACAAATGCAGATAGGATTGCAGGAACTTTGATACTGGAAAAATGAAAATGTTCAAGGTGAACTTTATAGTCAGGCCTTTAAAAGCATCTTCTATTTGGCCGTGTGTAGAATTAAAGTTTAAGCAGAAAACTTTAGTTTTATAAAATTGACAAGGCAGAAGTTTAGGCCTACCAAGAGGCAGACATTCAGAACAAATTCTAGAGCAACACAAATCACTGTTCAGATACATGCCCGCAAGTTAGTGGCCAAATCTAAAGTAGCAGATGCAGAGGGAAGGTTCTTAAAAGCCATCAACAACAAAAACAGAACATTTGGGAAGCTAAATAGCTGACCAGATGCTTTGGGGGAAGTAAAGTTGGAAGCTAAAGTGGAAGGGCTTTAGTAAATCAAGGGCTTTCATTTGAGAACCCCAAAGGGCTTTAGTCTTCTCACACACACACACACACACAAAAAAAAGTATGAGCACTGTACAAAAGAATATGTAAAAATGTCCAATAAACATGTAAAAAGATGCTCATATCATTAGTCTTCCAGGAAGTGAATTAAAACCACAGTTACATATCAGCATATCTGCCCTGGGTTTGAGTTTGATTCAAGGGGCTGACTATACTTAATGTGGATGATGATGTATGGAGCAGTTGGACCTCTCTTACATTCTTGGAGGAAGTGTAAATTTGCCTACCCATTTTTTAAAAAGTGTATGGCAGTATCTACTAATTGGCTAAACACATAGATCACAATAGTACCGTGTTTCCCCGAAAATAAGACATCCTCTGAAAATAAGACCTACTTCATGGTAACAATGCATCCCCTGAAAATAAGACCTAGTGCATTTTGGGAACAAAAATTAATATAAGATACTATCTTATTTTCAGGGAAACAGGATAGTTATTTATGATGAGGAGAAACATTAGGAAAGTTCCTAAGCCCTAGAAATGTGCTTTTTAAAAATTTTTATAATCCATATATAATCCATTGAGTCATACACTTAAGGTTTGTGCATTTCACTATGTACAAAAAATTTTAAAGCTAAACATAAAAAATTAATTTCATCATTAAATTGTTATTTAAAAAAAATGTGGCTCAGAAAATGGAGGCCAAATAGGCAGTAGTATCATGTACCTTCTCCTAAAGCCAGGCCAGAAAAACAACTAAATTGGAGAATATCCACTCTGAATTAACAAATTAGACACAACTGAGGAGACAGTTTTCAAAAAGGAAGGGCAGAGAGCCCCTAGAGAATGCCGTCTGCCAGCCATAACCCAAGTGAACCAACATTGTGCCCCAGCAGTGAGTGGCGCAGTACCTCTCAGCAAGCTCCTAGATGTCTGCAGGGAGCACGTACCACCAGAGTGAGCTTCTGCACCAGGCCTCCCCACCAGCCCACTGGACCAGCATCCAATACCCTGCAGAGTGTGCAATCCAGGGAGAACGTCCACCTTTGACCCCAGAATTGTGCTGCTATCCTGACTTAGCGCCACCTGGCACCTGATCCACACTGAGCCCTGGGACTTGAGCGCTGGGACTTGTTGCTGTATTGACCTGCAGCAACCCAGAGTACACCTCACTCTGGGGCACAGGAGAGTAGGGACTGTGCTACCCAGAGCAACTGGTGCCCACTGCACCCAAGCCGCCTGGACAGCCCTGCTGGGGTAACTCAGAGCAACCCACACTCACTTCACCAAGGCCTGGGAGGAGTGACCAAGAGCAACCAGCACACACCTCACTTAAGGCCACAGGGGAGCTCTGACTGTGTGACCCAGAGCAACCCATGCCTGCTCCACCCCAGTCCCCAGGATGATCTTTCTAAGGCCATCCAAGAGCAACCCAATATGTACCTCACTCCAGGAGACAGGAGAGCACTGACTGAGCACCTGATCCCACTCCACACTAAGAAGGGGCAAACTGGAGTAACCCAGTGTGCATCTCACTGTGGACTGTAACAAAGTGAGGACTGTGTAACCCTGAGCAACCTGTGTCCACTCCACCCCAAGCCCTGGGTCTTACTGCTGGGGCAACCTGGAGTAACCCCACTCAGACTACAGGAGAGCTCTGACTGTGTGACTCAGAGAAATCTGTACCCACACCTGATCTCTGGTTCCTGGGATAGTCCTGCAAGGGCTACCCGGAGCAACCCAGCACACACCTCACTCCAGGCCAAAGGAGAGTGCTGCCAGGGGCCATGGGACCGTGTTGTAAGTGTGCTGCCAGAGGGACCTAGGGTGCCACCCTGGCACTGGTGCCAGGGCCATACAGTGAATTGCATGCCAGAGGTCTCTGGGTCCTCACAAGTAGTCACACATCAGAGGGACTGTGCCTGCACACCCACCACCCTGAGCATCTGAAGCAGACAACCGAGGGACAGATTCATGGGAGAAGGAGATACAATTCAGAGCAAAGACAATACAGGCATAAGACTCAAGGCAGAACCAGCCTCTGGGTTTAGAATTTTCAGACTATTAACCTAATAGCGTCTTCAAACTGTGAAACCCCTTCAGGGTGCTCAAGGCCAGAAAGAGATAGCAAAAAAATGGGGAGACAAAGAAACAACCCCCCAAGGAAAGAAAAGCTGCAATCTCCAGAAAAAGAATTAAATGAAACAGAAGCATGCACTATATCAGAAAAAAATTCAGAGTAAAGGTCATACAGTTCATAAGCCTGATGGATGAGAAAATTATCTGATATAAGAATCAAGAAGAAATAAAAAATGATACAGCTACAACAAAAAGACACAATGGAAGGTTTCAACAGTAGACTGAAATAAGCAGAGGACCAAATTAGTGAGTTGAAAGATAGGGCAAAAAAGCATACCCAATCTAAACAGCAATTGGAGAAAAAATTAGAAAGCCAGAAGGAGAGCCTATAGGAGTTTTGGGACATGAAATGAAGTAACATACATATAACAAGTGCACCAGAAGGGCAAGAAAAGGAGCAAGGATTAGAATATCTATTTGAAGAAATAATTACAGAAAACTTCCTTGATGTGGGGAAGAAAAAATATCACACAAGCACAGAGTCCCAAACAAGATGATTCCAAAAAGACCTACACAAAGACATCTCATGATTACAATAGAAAATGTTAACAACAGAGAATCTTAAAGGCTGCAAGAGAGAGAGAGAGAAAAGAGTTACCTACAAAGGATTTCCCTCAGAGTATCAAATGATTTCTCAACAGAAACACAGCAGGGCAGAAGGGAATTGAATGAAGATACATACTGATGCAAAGCAAGGAACCAAATCTTAAGAATTATCCATCAAGGCTATCATTCACAATTGAAAAGGAAATCAGGAGTTTCACAGAATAATAAAAGGCTAAGGGAGTTTATCACTACCAAGCCAGCTATGCAAGAAATGCTAAAAGGACTGTTGTAAAAAGAAGTATAGAAAGGAAAGAAGAAACACAGGCATAAAGAATAAAAATGGCTACAAACAAGTACCTATCAATAATAACCTTAAAAGTAACTGGACTAAGTGAACCAATCAAAAGACATAGAGTGGCTGAATGGATAAGAAAACATGACTTGTATATATGCTGTCGTCTACAAGAGACCCACCTATAACAAGGGACTCACACAGACTGAAAGGGGAGGGATGGAAAAATACTTTGAAATATGAAAAAAAAAAAGTTGAGGAACCAATACTTACATTTAATAGAATAGACCTGAAAGTGAAGGCTATAACAAGAGTTAAAGAAAGCCACTTCTCAATACTAAAGAGATCCATACACCAAGAGGATATAACTAGGGTAAACATATCTCCACCCAATGTAGGAGCATCCAAATACATTAAAAAAAAAACTAATGGAAGCTATCAAGGTAAAGTTCAACAGCAATACAATTATAGTAGGGGATTTTAATACTCCATTGACATCACTGGATAAATACTCTAGACAAAAAATCAGCAAAGAAATAGCAATCCTAAATGACTCACTAGATCAGATGGACTTAATCAATATCCTCAGAACATTTCACCCCAAAGCTAAAGAATGTACATTCTTTTCAACTGCATATGGGACATTTTCAAAGATAGACCACATATTGAAAAACATGTAAAGTCTCTTCAAAATCATTAAGATTAAAATTATGTTAAGCCTCCTCTCAGGTCACAATGGCAAAATATTATAAATAAACTATAATAAAAACACTCAAAAAATGCAAACACTGGGAGGCTAAATAGCATGTTATTATACAATGATTTGGTTACCAAAGGGAACAAATATAAATTTTTAAAAATCCTGGAAACAAATGATAATGAAAAGAAGACAATATAAAACCTATGGGACACAGTAAAAGTAGTCCTGAGAGGGAAGTTCATAGCATTACAGGCATACCACAAAAAATCAAGAAAAAATGGTAATAAATTGTCTAACTCTACAACAGAAAGAATTAGAAAGAGAGCAACAAGAAAAGCTTAGATTGAGCACAAGGAAGGAGATAATAAAGACCAGAGGGGAAATAAATGACATAGAGACATAAATAAATAAATAAATAAATAAATAAATAAATAAATAAATACAACAAAAGATTCAAAACAAAACAAAACAAAAAAAGCAGCTGATTCTTTGAAAGGATAAACAAGATTGATGAACCTCTAGCCAGGCTCCCAAAAAACCAAGAGAGAGGGCCCAAATAAACAAAATCAGAAATGAAAGAGGCAAAATAACACATCTCCCCCAAATCAAAAGGATCTCTCACACACAAACACACACAAACAAATACTATGAACAAATCTATTCCAACAAACTGGTCAACCTAGAAGAAATGGACATATTTATAGAAAACTAGGACCTTCTAAAACTCAATCAGAAAAAGAAATCTGAATAAACCAAAAACTACAGAGGAAAATGTACCTATATTAGAAAATAGAAAAGCCTGGAAAATAATGAGCTAACATTTCCAATTTATTAAGGAAATTAGAAAAAAAATGATGGAATAATCCACAGAAGTACAATGAAATAATTACAGTTATGAAAGATATCTATGAAATAGATTGGGACGTTTCAAAATACTGTATTTTTTAAAACACATAAAATTA
The DNA here is from genome assembly GCA_963924515.1 of Vespertilio murinus. NCBI lineage: Eukaryota > Metazoa > Chordata > Mammalia > Chiroptera > Vespertilionidae > Vespertilio > Vespertilio murinus. The sequence goes on along the minus strand of OZ004707.1, from coordinate 162,722,034 downwards.
GCAAATCTTTAACAAGATTGATGAAGAAAGAGGGATGTTATTAATAGTACTAGAGGAATGACTAAAGGGATCTAATGTAGATGCTATACAAATTTATAGTTACATAAGCAGTGTTGATAATACCAATCAATTGTAAAGCTTAGATGAAATGAAAAACTTCCAAGAAAAACAAAAACTTTCAAGAAAAACAAATTTGATGCAAGAAGAATTAAAAATACCGAATACTTCTGTAGCTATTGAATAAACTATCTGTAGTTTAAAAACATTCCTACCTCTATTCTGGGATCCCAGCCTTAGTTGCCACCGCTGGTCTAAAGACTGAGTGGCTTTTGTGCAAGGCTCTGCTGGTCTGAGACCTCAGCCCTGGCTGCCTCCACTGGCCTGAAGATTGTGTGGTGGGATGTGCAGCCCTGTAAGTCTGAGACCCCAGCCCGGGCTGCTGCCGCTGGCCTGAAGATTGAGTGGCTTTGATGCAAGGCCCTGCGGATCTGAGACCTCAGCCCAAGCTGTTGTTGCTGCCAGGGGATCGTGTAGTAGAGGTGCACGGCCCTGCTGGTCTGAGATCCTAGCCCTGGCTGCCACCGCTGGCCTGACGATAGAGCGACAAGGGTGTGTTGCCCTGCCAGCCTGAGATCCCAGCCCTTGCTGCTGCCAGGGCTTTGGTGCAAGGCCCTGCAGGTCTGAGATTCTAGCCCAAGCTGCCACCACTGGCGGGGATGGTGCTGGGCACTGGCCCCTCAGCTGCATACCCCAGGCTGCCACCACTGGGCAGGGATCACTGCGTGGGGGGCAGGCGCCTCCCAGCTAGACACTCTGGACTGCTGCTGCTGGGCGGACTTGGGAACTCTGCAGGGCTAAGAGGACTGGGCGCAGCCATCTTGTGGCTATGGGAATTGCCATTTGGTCACAGAGTGATGGTTAATTTGCATATTACTCTTATTAGCTAGGATATTAAGGGAAGCTAGGTTAAATGTATCAGAGAACTCCTATACTATCTTTGCAAGTGTTCTGTAAATATAGAATTATTTCATAATAAAGTTTGGTTTACTTTTTCTTAAACATATCTAGTTAAAAAGAGCAGATAGAATACTCATTTTTATCTACTCCTTTCTAAAACCCCACTAAAATAAAAATCTGAAATGGAGCCCTACGCTAGAACTGGAGACAACTGTACAAACTCCAAAGGCTTCCTAGTTTGTAGCATGGGATACCTCTGGAAGTGAGAATGAATGTGAAGCTTCAAATGGAAGGAAAGTTTAAACATTTGTTTAATAAGCGGTTAGATCCCCACTAATTTTTTCCAATCCTGGCTGAATACTGCGATTCTCTGGGAACAAAAATAAAATTCAGAATCTCTGGACCAGGGATCACTAGGCACAGTTGAAGGCAAAGGTGCTATAATGAAATGGGGTTGGAAGGAGAGCAAGGTAAAAAGTTTTATGCTGCTTGTTGAGAACCTTAGCTATTTTCCCCATCCCAGTTCTCAGAGTGCTGACAACCAGACAGGAAATTGGAAGATTCTTTTCTGAGGAATCTAGACAGTTCAAGAAAAAAAGACCTAAACACATTGGTATCAAAATTGCCCCAAGGAAACAACCCAGCCAGATTACTCTGCTGTTGAGATCACAGTCCATAAACCACAGCTGCAAGAACAGAGATGTTACTCAGCACTTTTGGGCTCTATTCTTTAACCATGAGCAAGTAGTCAAGTAGAACAGTCACGTTCTTATGAAAAGCAGAGAATAAAAAAATAATCATTAATTTCCTCAGAGGTAAGAGAAAATTTTACACCTATGCATCAGGAAAGGGGTGCTACTTTTAGTCAAATGAAAACATTAGAAATTAAAATAGGGTAGAAAGTTAAAAACTAAAACAATAATCAGAAGATAAAGAAGTCTTCCAGAGAAAAGGATGTAAAATACAAAGAAATGGAAAACAGGTGTGTAAAGATCAGAAAAGTAGGCATTTGACTCAGGTGGTTGATTAGCTGAATAATAGGATTTGGGTAACTAAAACATTAAGTAGAATGCAGAAATAATTTATAATCATTATTACTATTACTAATAAAGTAAAATCTCCCAGAATGGAAGGACATGAGCTTTAGAATTATACGATAAGAATTTCTAGATAGGCCTACAACTAGGTTTGTCATGAATATTTTGAGAAAGAGGGCTAAATACAGTTCTCATAGAAGAAAAAGTTATGCAAGTGATAAGGAAATAGAATGTAATCAGACTTCAACAACCTTTAAAATTGCAGAAATTTCCAAGCTAGAAATCCACACTAAACCGAACTATAAATCAAATGTGAGAGTAGAATAAAGGCATTTTTCAGACAAAGGATATATTAAAACTTTACTTCCCATGTGCATTTTCTTAGAAATATGGAGGAACCTTCTTTATCAAAACAAAGGAGTAAGCCAAAAAAGAAGAATCCCATGGTATTTAGAAAGGACTAAATACCAAGGGAGTATTTAAGAGAGGTATAGTGAATGAATACCCAGAAGTATGCATGAGGGGGATCCCAAAATAGACAGCTATATAACAGCTAGAGAACAACAAATATAGTTTGGAGACGTCTCCAAGAAGATAAATATAATAGAATTTCTGATATCTTTGAAAGTATTGTGTAGATATTTAGACAATTAGAATTTGGAAATCAATTGATAGCACACATTTGCTCAGGCCAATATAATGTGGCTTTAGTAACACTCTATCATTTCTGAACCCAAATCTTAAGAGACCTTACATTCTTTTGCTCTTTTGCAACTCTGTCCAGCAACTATGTGAAAAATCCCAAGCTAGTCTGCTGGAGAACAGGAGACCACAGGAAGGAGAAACAGGCTATTCTGTCTGATTCCATTCTAGTAATAATAGCCCAATCAACCCCAGCTCTCATTAAGATCCTTGAATGAAAGAAATAGATTTACAGGTCTAGGAAGTACAGCATCCCAAACAAGAGGAACCCAAAGAGGTCCACACCAAGACACATCATAATTAGCATGCCAAGGGTTAAAGACAAAGAGAATCTAAAAGCAGCAAAAGCAGTTACCTACAAGGGAACGCCCATATGACTGTCAGCTGATTTCTCAATAGAAACTTTGCAGGCCAGAAGAGAGTGGCAAGAAATACTCAAAGTGATGAATAGCAAGGATGAACTGTAACCTTGTATCTGGGACAAACAACCAATATTAGTCTACCCAGCAAAGCTATCATTTAGAATTGAAGGTCAGATAAATAGCTTCACAGACAAGAAAAATCTAAAGGAGTTCATCACCACCAAACTAGCATTATATTCAATGTTGAAGAATATTCTTTAAGAGGAAAAAGAAGGGAAAAATATCAATAATAAAATGGTAATAAATACATATCTATTAAAACAAATGAACAAGAAATCTAATGAACAAAATAAACGTGAATAAAATAGAATCAGTGGCATGGAAACATGGAATAGACTGGTAAATCTCAGAGGGAAAGGGGAGTGAGGGAAGGAAGAGATTAATCAGAGGTCTTATATGTGTACTAGAGGTTCAGTGCACAGATTCATATAAAGCAGTTGGACTATTTGTAATTCCAATACTCATTTTCTGAGGTGCACTTTCACAACTATGTGAAATTTTTAATATAATACACAATTAGGTAATATGAATACTGTATATAGAAATAAAAAATTACTAAAGCACACAGTTGCCCCAGAAAATGGATTACAGTCTACAATGGATTATAGTCTACAGACCAGAATTGATTTGATTGCTGAGATTTGGTCTATAAATAATTTGTGTTTACAATCCTTAACTAAATTATACTGATAAAAAACAAATAACCACCAACCATTTATTTGTTCAGGATCATGTAATTATTGAAATGCCTGGTAGATTTAATGGTTACTAAAGCCTAACTATACTTACCAATAAAGAGAAATTAAGAAATCTTGTAAGCTTTAGCCCTAAATGACATTTATCATGACTTGTTTAATTGTAACATCATAGTAACTGGTTCCAGTCATTCACTTTCTGAAAAATTAGTATGTAAAATTCTTTTCCATACTTAAAACTAGGTATATAATAATTCTAATATTTTCGTTTATTAATAAATCTTTATAGTTGAAAGTATTACATATGCCTCCTGTTTTCCCCTCATTGACCTCCCTCTAGCCCGCTCCCAAACCCTGCCCCAGGCCTTCACCACTCTTATTATCTGTACCCATGGATTATGCATGCATACATACTAGAGGCCAGTTACATGAAATTCATGCAAGGGGCTTGGCTCTCGCAGCTGTCTGGTCTAATTAGCATATTATGTTTTTTTTTAATTATAGGTAAGGTTTTGGTTGATTACTTCCCAGTATATGATTTCTTAGATATATTTTTAGAAAAAAAAAATTAGTATATGTTTAGAAATGTAACTAAACGTTTTCATAAATAAACCATAGAAAATGCAAATGGATGTTTTTCCCTCCAAACTACTTTAGAGCGTGCTTTTCAACTGGTGGTGATCTCGTGAGTAAATGCCAAATATGCTTTTAACACAAGGCACCCCACCTCCAGCCCCAACAAAGAATTGTCAGTAGTGCTGAGGTTGAGATACCTTTCCTTAGATGATATGCCATATTCCAGTATACCAATGGTGTGGCTGTTACTAAAATACTCTGAATTATAATCTTTCAGAATTGCCTATTTGAATATGCTCATTGTGTCAAATTTCATTCCTTGTGAGGTATATTTTATTTTGGACTAATTAAGACTCATTGGGACAATATAGTTCATCCATGAAACTCAGTACAGCATGCAGGCAGATATTTACCCGGACTTGTATAAATGTGCACAAAATTATTTATGTCCAATCCAGAATTTGGTTTAATTTAGAAAATGGAAGGCTTTTTCAGCCTTGGCCAGTGTGGTTCAGTTGGTTGGGTGTTGTCCTGTGCACCAAAAGGTTGCAGGTTCAATTCTACATGCCTACATTGTGGTTTAGATCCCCAGTAAGGGACATGCAGGAGACAGCAGATATCCCATTAATGTTTCTCTCATCTTTCTCTCTCCTCTTCCTCTCTCTAAAAATAAAAGAAAAAGTACTTAAAAAAAGAAGAGAGAGTGGAAGACTTAAACTTTCCTTTTTTATCATCCTATATAATAAAACCGGTCGCTATGATGTGCACTGACCACCAGGGGGAAGACACTCAATACAGGAGCTTCCCCCTGGTTGTCAGTGCACTCCCAAAGGAGGAACCCCGCTGAGCCAGAAGCCAGGCTCACAGCTGGCTAGTGCAGCACCGGTGGCAGGAGCCTCTCCCGCCACTGCTACAGGCAGGTGGTAAGGAGTGAGGGGTCTTGGACTGCAAGAGCCCTGGACTGCAAGAGGGATGTCTGACTGCCGGCTTAGGCTTAGGCAGACATCACCAGAGAAGTCCTGGACTATGAGAGGTGCAGACTGGGCTGAGGACCCTCCATACCCCAATGCACAAATGTTGTGTACCGTGCCTCTAATATTTAAAGGAATTTATTTATTGACAAGTACTCTTCAAGGGCAGACTTCAAAAACTTGACTCTCACCTAATACCCATTTGAGAGAAGAGAATCAAGAACAACTTTCTTTTTAAATGGTTACTTGTCAACTCAGAAATTAGGAGAGGAAGGTCTAAAAAATGTGACAGATGAGCATGTAGCAGAAACTCTCACTCACCCAAAAAAGGTCAGTTTGAAGAATATATTAGTAAATATTTCATATTTTTCTGGATGCATTTTTTTATTATTTAAATTGAGCATTTGCTGTCCTAGCTAGTTTGGTTCAGTGGATAGAGCATCGGCCTACGGATTGAAGGGTCCTGGGTTCAATTCTGGTCAAGAGCATATGCTTGGGTTAAGAGCTTGATCCCCAGAAGGAGATGTGCAGAAGGCAACCAATTGATCGATCTTTCTCATCATTGATATTTCTATCTGTTTCTCCCTCTCCCTTTCTTCTCTGCAATCAACCAAAATATATATTTTAAAATAAATTTAAAAAAATAAATTGAGGATTTGCTTTGACATTTAATAGAAAACAGATCTTTTATTTTCAGACTAGGGGCTCAGTGCATGGATTCATTCATCTTGAAAGGAACTCTGGGCTGCAAGGCTGCAGTGGCACAGGGGCTGTCTCAGCCCATCCTTTGTGCCCCTGTCCCGCACCTTCTGCTGCAGTCCCTAGTCCTCTCCCGCTGCCACCGCTCCCACACATTAATGATGCCAGCTCCACTCGCACCCACTGACAGTGAGGAGTGATTGGGGCCAGCGCCAGCAGCAGGTGCGAGTGGTGGCCCCGATGCTGGCAGCAGGTGTGAGCGGGCTGGCACCAGCAGCAGGTACAATCACCAGGCAGGACTGCAGCATACAGAAGCAAAGAATTTTCAGTAACCACTAGAGGCTTGCCCTGTTGACAGCAAGTGGCGCCGCTGCCTCCTTGGGCTGGTGTCCCCACTCATCTACCCAGCACAGGCCAATGACCACCATGTTCTGATGTTCTGTGTGCGCCCCCCTGTTAGTCAGCACATGACATGGCGACTGGTGGGTTGTGCCATCATTTGATCTATTTGCATATTAGAGTAATATATATATATATATATATATATATATATATATATATAGACAATCCAAGTCTATAATCCTTACCTAACGTTCTAAAATTCTAAACATTCTGAAAACTAAGGATTTTTGTAACTTAGCTATTGGCAAAAACCTGACCTGAACTGAGGTGAAGCTATTTATATTTTTAATTTACCCATATAGTGTGAATATTCATTTCAGAACTATTAATGTGATGTTATTCAAGGGCCTTATTAATATATGCAATATTATTTGTCTTATAAAAATCTGAAAATTTTTAAGTTCCAAATTATCAACTTTGAAACCAACAGGAATTTCAATTGTAGATGTTTAAGTAATCTTACTTGTCCTCATTTATTTCCTTTAAAAATTACTGTAGTTATTCAACCTTTTAAAAATAATTATGGAAGTGGCTGAGTGTTTTATCATTTATCAGTGGAACTAAAGCATGTTGAAAATAAAATACTAATTTTTAAAGTCACCATTGGAGGGACTTTCAGATTTTTTTACTCAATTAGAAAAGAAATCAGCAAAATTAAGGTGATAGCAATGTTAAAAGTGGAAAGAAGACATGATCAAGCAAATGATGGATGATGGATATAGTTCCAATATTGCTATGAAATTATTGAATATCACTTGATAATCTTTTAAAATGCAGAATGAAATTAGATGTCATTCTTCCTCAAAATCTGGTAAGCCTAAATGTAACCAAGGATACAAAAAAATAGCCATTTTCATGACTTTCTTATGGGAAAATATTTTAAACAAAATGTCAAAAGCTGTGATTCTACTTCTTGAAGTGATCCTAAGAATATATATAGCATGCATCACAAAGATAAATATATGAATGCTCATCACTGCTTTAGTCTATTAAAAATCTACCAAAATATGCCAAAACCGGTTTGGCTCAGTGCATAGAGCGTTGGCCTGCGGACTGAAAGGTCCCGGGTTCGATTCCGGTCAAGGGCATGTACCTTGGTTGCGGGCACATCCCCAGTGGGGGGTGTGTGCAAGAGGCAGCTGATCGATGATTCTCTCTCATCAATGTTTCTGACTCTCTATCCCTCTCTCTTCCTCTCTGTGAAAAATCAATAAAAAATATATTTAAAAATAAAACACCAAAATATCCATGAGCAACAATTGGTGAAATAAGTTATATATCCCTGAAATGGAATATATACTGAGTGGCCAGATAATTATGGTCTCTGAATGCATAATAATCTGGCCACTCAGCTGTGTGTGTTGTGTGTGTGTGTGTGTGTGTGTGTGTGTGTGTGTGTGTGTGTGTGTATTTTAAGGAAACCAGGCATCCTGATTTTGGCAGGACAGTCCCAATTTTTAACAATTTGTCCCATGTCCCCCGTGCGCTTTTTAAAAATCCTGATTTTTTAAAAGAATCTTTCCAAAAATCGGGAATTTTTAAAATGCCATGGGACACGGGACAAATAGTTAAAAATCAGGACTGTACCACTAGAAGCAGGACGTCTGGTCACCTTAATATATATATTAATGTCTGGTGCATGAATTCATGCATGGGTGGGGTTTGGCCAGGGGAAAGGGACATGGGCAGTTGGCCGACCTGCCTGCTCATCGAACTCCTTGTCGAAGGGACAATTTCCATATTAGCATTTTATTATATAGGATATACACTGAGTGGCCAGATTATTATGATCTCTGAATGCATAATAATCTGGCCATTCAGTGTACATCATATTATAAATATATATGTATACTGGCTTAGCAATACTTAAAATCTATTTTAACTGAAAAATACCAGGTTGTTTTGTGTTTTTTTAATATATTTTTATTGATTTTTTACAGTAAGGAAGAGAGAGGGATAGAGAGTTAGAAACATCGATGAGAGAGAATCCTTCATCAACTGCCTTCTGCACATCCCCCTACTGGGGATGTGCCCGCACCAAGGTACATGCCCTTGAACAGAATCGAACCTGGGACCCTTCGGTCCTCAGGCCAAAACTCTGTCCACTGAGCCAAACCAGTTTTGACTGAAAAATGCTAGTTTTAACTGTAGAAAATAGTATTTACAGTTTGCTCCCCATCCTTTTTTACCCAATTATGAGGTGTATATGTGTGTCGTTTTGTGTTCATATTTTTCTGTACTTTCAAATTTTCTACAGTAAATATATTCAGATAGGAAATTGTTAATATTTTATATTTTCTAAGTTATATATACATGTCTAAAATTAATTGGAAAAACTACAAATGAAGGAAATGTTACTGAGAAATTTTAAGACATTTTATCATTGATTGCCCCCCCCCCAAAAAAAGGGGGAGATGCTACCTATATAGATAAATAGAAGTTAATGAATCTTGTTTTGTGACAATTATCTAATCATGAAAATATTTTAGCAGAAAATATTATCACTGTTTGAGAAGTATTATATTTCTTTTTCAAAATATTAGCCTTTTTTCTCGTCTGAAATCTGGTGGGTACCTGATTATTATTTCAGTAAAATGAGGTATACAATTTTCTCCCTAGATTTCTCATTTCAAATATTAGCACAGAGGGTGGAATTTTTACCTCTTATTCATGGTGTCCAGCTCTCAACATCTTAACCTGGCAGGAGGACCAAACGAGCTGTAAATCTTACCACCCAGACCACACTTGATTATTGTATGATGGGAAAATTAAACGTGAATAAAACAGCTAGAGCATTAGGGTGTTCTTGGAAGAATAAACACAAGTTGGAAGTCTTATGTGGATAGTGCAAAGTACAGGAAGGCAATCAATCATGTAAACATCAAATGAAAGGTTGGTAAGGAAGCCATTGGAGTCTGTCAGGCGCTCCCTGCAATAAATGGCTCATTCCATTTCTTTCCCTTTCACTCAGTTTAGAAAAGTGCATTCTGAGGAATCTCTAACAGATCTCAAAATATTTTGTTAGTTCTTAGTCCTATTTAAAGACACATTTTGCACAGAATGAGCTCAAACCATTAAAGAGGATTTTTAGTAGGTATAAAATGGACACAAATTTTGTCATAGTGCATACTTCCATGACTTGTTTTCCTCCTCCCACAAACAGGAAACAGTTAAGGCTGCAATAATGGAGGAGCAGAAGCGCAGTGAAAAGGCTGTGGAAGAGGCAGTAAAAAGATCCCGAGAGGAAATGATCGAGTACATAAAAGAACAGAAAAGGGTAAGTTTCTCCTAAAAAGTTCTGATTTGTGCTTCCATAAACAGAAGCCGGTACTTCTATACATATTTAAAATGTCCTTTGTCATGTAATTTAGAAACATCTATGATAATTTTCTCATACAATGACATATGCTAATAGTTCTATCTCTAGACATAAATCTCATCTGTCAACAAAAAAAGCAACACAATAATTTCTTGCCACCATTTTAACTTTACACTCATGAGGAAAGAAGGTAGTTTTAGATTATTTTTTAAAGTAACATCCTATAAAACAAAGAGGTAATATGCAAATTGAACATCACTCCAACACACAAGATGGCCACTCCCATGTGGACACAAGATGGCTGCCACAAGATGGCCAGCAGGGGAGGGCAGTTGTGGGCAATCAAGAAAGGAGGGGAGAGCAGTTGCGAGGGACCAACCCTGCAGGGGAGGGCAATTGGAGACGACGTGGCTGGCAGGAGAGGGCAGTTAGGGGTGACCAGGGCTTCAGGGGAGGACAGTTGGGGGGGGACCAGGCTTGCAGGGAAGGGCACTTGGGGGCAACCAGGCCAGCGGTGGAGAGCAGTTAGGAACAACTGGGCTGGCAGGGGAGGGCCATTAGGGATGACTGGACCAGCAGGGGACAGCACTTGCAGGGGACCAGGCCTACAGGGGACAGCAGATGGGAGGGACCAGGTCTAAAGGGGAGGGTAGTTGGGGTCAATCAGGCTGGCAGGGGAATTGTTAGGGGGTGATCAGGCTGGCAGGCAGAAGTGGTTAGGGGCAATCAGGCAGGCAGACAGACAAGTGGCTGGGAGCTAGCAGTCCTGAATTGTGAGAGAGATGTCCAACTGCCCATTTAGGCCTGATCTCATTGGGATTGGGCCTAAACGGGCAGTCAGACATCCCTTGAGGGGTCCCAGATTGGAAAGGATGCATGCTGGACTGAGTAACACCCTCCCTGGTGTATGAAATTCATGCATGGGGGTGTGAGAAGATAACTAATTGAGATTTTGATTTGCATTTCCCCAGTATTAGTGATGTTGAACATCTTTTCATATGTCTGTTAGCCATCAATACATTCAGATTTTGTATCCATTTTTAAATTGGATTGTTTGTTTGTTTTGTTGTTGAGTTGTATGAATTCTTTTGTATAGTTCATTTATTAACCTCTTTTCAGATGTACAATTTTCAAATATATTTTCCCATAAACTAGGTTGCCTATCATTTTGTTGATGCTTTCCTTTGCTTGTTATTTTGATGTAGTTCAAATGTTTATTTTTGCTTAGGATTCCCTTACTGTTGGACTCAAAACTACAAATGACACACTAAGACTGATATCAAGGAGCTTATCACATATGTTTTCTTCTATGAAATACATAGAAGGAAAGTTTTAATATATTTTTATTATTCATTATTATTTATGATATAAGATAGTGGTTTAATTTCATTTTTTTAGCATGTGGCTATTCAGTTTTCCCAGCACCATTCTTTGAAAATACTTTCCTTTCTTCATTGTATGTTATTGGATCTTTTGCTCTAAATCAGTTGTCTATATTCGTGTGGGTTTGTTATTGTATTATTTATTTGTGTTATAACTGTAAGCCTCCTTCTGCCCATCTCATATGTTCATCAGAAATATTGTCTTGTAATTTTTCTTGTGTTTTGTCTTTTTCTGGTTTTTGATATCAGGGCAATGTTGACCACATAAAAAGAATAAGGAAGCATTCCCTTCTCTTTAATTTTTTGGAAGAGTTGAGAAGGATTGGCATTAAATCTTCTTTGATTGCTTAGTGGAATTCATCAATGAAGCAGTGTGGTTCTGGACTTTGTTTTCCGGGAGTTTTTTTTTATTATTATTACTATTTTAAACTACTTACTACTTATTGTTCTATTCATATTTTCTATTTCTTCATGTTTCAGTCTAGGAAGTTTGTTTGATTCTAAGAATTTATCTTAGTTTTCTCATTTGAAGGCTTATAGCTGTTTATAGAAGTCAGCTGTGTTCCTTTATATTTCTGTAGTATCTGTTGTAACTACTCTCATTTCTGATTTTTATTTATTTGAGATTTCTCTCTTAGTTTCTTAGTGAGTCTAGCTAAAGGTTGTCAATTTTGTTTATCTTTTCAAAACACAATTCTTAATTTTATTGATTTTTCTGTCATATTTTAGTCTCTATTTTATTTATTTCTTTTGATTTCTTCCTTGAACCAATTGTTTCTCAGTAGCATATTGTTGATCTCCATATACTTGTGATTTTTCGAGTTCTCTTTTTGTAGTTGATTTGTATTTTCAGACTATTGTCATTACAAAAGATACTTGGTATGATTTCAGTCTTCTTAAATTTATTGAAAGTTGTTTTATTTTAGCATATGGCCTTTCCTTGAGAATGATCTGTGTGCATTTGAGAAAATTGTTTATTCTGATGTTTTTTAATAGAATGTTCTGTATATATCCATTAAGTTCATTTGGTTTAATTTGTCATTTAAGATAGAGTTTTCCTTTTATACTTTGTCTGGATGATGTAAATGCTATTAAAGTCCCATCTTATTATTGTGTTACTGTCAATTCCTCCCTGGAGGTATTTTAGTAGTTGTTTTATATATTTTGATGCTTCCATGTTGGGTGCATTGTGTTAATAAATAGGTCTTCCTGATGGATTGTCACCTTTATCATTATATAATATCCATGTTGGTCTTTTGTTACCTTTGACTTGAAGTCTATTTTGTCTTTGATAAGGATGTCTATACCCACTTTCTTTTGGCTAACATATGCTTGGAGGATCATCTTTTATCCATTCACTTTAAGTCTGCTTGTCTTTAAACCTGAAATGTGTCTCTTGCAGGCAACATATATTTGGGTATTATTTTATAAACTATCCAAGCACTTTATGTTGTCATATTGTGAGTTCTAACCATTTACCGATAGGGTAATTATTGACACAGGAAGATTACTACTGCCATTTTATCTTTTGTTTTCTGATTATTCTGCATCTCCATTGTTTCATTTTCCTTTATTTTTGTCTGCCATTTTAGTTTGGTGATTTTCTATGATTCCTTTCCTCAGTTTTTTCTTTTTCTTTTCTTTTCTTTCTTTCTTTCTTTCTTTCTTTCTTTCTTTCTTTCTTTCTTTTTTTTAGTGTTTTATGTCTCTGTTCTGGATGGCTTGTTTTTGTTTTTTTAAGTATGGTTACCATGAGGTTTGTATAAAACATTTCAGGAAGTGATATATTCTCAGAAAACTCTTCTTTTCATATATATCCTCAACAGTTTATTTAGGTTAAAGATGTATCATTTTTATCATTTTTCTTTTAACTTATGGCCAGTCCTTATTTGAGCTTTGCTTTTAGACAAAAGGTTATATAAAAGAGCAAATTCTGGTGGAAGGGTCCTAGTCAGGGTGTTTGTGTAGGAGGCAACCAATCACTGCGTTTCTTTCTCCATATCTCTCCTTCCTTCCACTCTCTCTAAAATATCAATGAAGGAAATAAAAATCCTTGAGTGAGGATTAGCAATAACAACTAAAAAAAGCAAACAGGATAAAATATCTGATGAAAGCACCAAATAATTATTAGACATTATATATAATATATATTTATATTTATATATAATAGACATTATATATTATATATTATATACATTATATACATTATATATTATATATATTTTTTATATATTTAAATATATATATACACATTTAAGACCTATATACTTTTTTCTCCAAAAAATTGATTTCTGTGTTTCAAATTAACTTGAGGGTTTGGAAATTTTTTCACAAAAAATAAGACATCTCAAAGCTTATAAAGTGCCGAAACCGGTTTGGCTCAGTGGATAGAGCATCGGCCTGCGGTCTGAAAGGTCCCAGGTTCGATTCCGGTCAAGGGCATGTACCTTGGTTGCGGGCACATCCCCAGTAGGGAGTGTGCAAGAGGCAGCTGTTCGATGATTCTCTATCATCGATGTTTCTAACTCTCTATCCCTCTCTCCTCCTCTCTGTAAAAAATCAGTAAAATATATATTTTTAAAAAAGCTTATAAAGTAACATTTAGAAGAAACAAGTGTTGTTTTTTATCAAATTCATAATTCCCTTATCTCTTTCCAAACTACTAAACTAGGGCAGCTCATCTCTACTTCTTCCTTTGTGTAAGATGGATTTCTCTTTGTATCAGAGAGTACTTTTCCCCAACAAAAATTTTCCTCTCTTCTATCCAGTTTTTTTTAACTAGAGAGTCAACTTGAGATTTTCAACATTAGACAACTTAACAATCCTATAGACCATGATTCCAACTGGCCTTGTATTCCAGTCTGTGAAGTAATCTCCTCTTGAAGTTTTCAGAGATGTTTGAAGGATGAAACCTAATGTTGTGTTAGTTCCTATCTTTATATGTCTTTTGTCCTTAACATTCTTTCCTTTGACATTATCTTACCCTTAACAAGTTCTCTAAAAGACTGAAATGAAGCCTTTTTCACCTGCATTTTTCCTTCAGTCTTTCATTTTTAATATACAAAAAATATAAAGAATGAAGAACAGTCTAAACCAGTTTGGTTCAGTGGATAGAGTATTGGTCTGTGGACTGAAAGGTCCCATGTTCAATTCCGGTCAAGGGCATGTACATTGATTGCAGGCACATCCCCAGTGAGGGGTGTGCAGGAAGCAGCTGCTCAGTGATCTCTTCTAACTCTCTATTCCTCTCCCTTCCTCTCTGAAAAAATCAATAAAATATATTTTTTTAAAAAGAAAAAAAGAATGAAGAACAAAAATGCATAACTTTTCAAAAAAATTACATTTTACTCTTCCATATGCATTGGGATCACAGGTAATCATAACATACCTTTTTCTGTTTATTAGCAATCAAAAAGTTTTTCTTTGTTTTGTTTTGTTTTTTTATTGTCACCCTAGGGAATTTTTCCATTGTTTTTTGTTTGTTTGTTTGTTTGCTTTTATTTTTTTAGAAAGAGAGTGGAGGAAGGGAGGAGAGAAGGGAGAAAGAAAGAGAAACATCAGTGTGACAGAGATGCATCGATTGGTTGCCTTCCCCTGCCTGCTTCCTGACCAGGGCCAGGGATTGAACCTCCAACCCAGGTACATGCCCTTGACCGGTATTCGAACCAGAGACCCTTCGTTCTGCAGGCTGACATCCAGTCCACTGAGAAACACCAGCGGCCATAGCACAATTAACAAGTTTTTAATCAGTTACCCTCTTGTGAATATTTGAATTACACTTAGAATTAGAATTAAGATTGTACTAGAATTAAAAGTAGAATTATTTTGAAAAAATGTTTTACTTTTAAATGCCACTTACCATTTGTTTTGTTTTTCTATCAAACAAATAGGGATATCACCAGTCTTTACAAATACACACTATTCATTGGGTCTACATATCTAAGAGAAGTCAAAGTAGTACCTGTACATGAATTAATTAATTGAATTATAATTTACACTCAAATTGCATTCTAAGTTTTTTAGTAAGTGGAATGTATGGTACTTGTACTGTTAGCTAAATCATAATAATAACCAAAAATTAGTATCTAATCAAAACATAAGTCAAGAACTTTTTAAATGATCAACCCCAAAATAATTCAAATTAATAATGGATTAATTTCAGTGATAAAAGTTCCTTTCTTATAAGCACTGTATTCTGAATGATAGGTTTTTAAAAATCCCTCTGTAAAACCTTATCTTATATCCCAGGGGAGAAAATTTCATTGAATACACAGACTCAGTATGAAATTAAAAAGCTAGTATTTTGCAGCTTCAACTCTCATAAGTTTTCCATATCAATTAATGGAAAATGAATAATTCTTTAATGAATTTAGAATTCACTAATATAATTTGTATAATACAGGAGAAAAGTTTAACACAAAAATATATAAAAATTTTAAAATATATTTAATTTGATTGAGAATCACATAGATATCTACAAGTGTACCTATGTTTGGTTTCAAACTCCCTTGGATATTATAACACCTAGATAAAAAAATGAATTGCAAAAATGAATTTCAAACTATAACACATGGGTTAAATATGGCTTGCTGCTTATTTTTTATAAATAAAGTTTGATTGAAATAGCCACATCCATTCATTTATGCATTGTTCTTTAGCTAGTTTCATGTTGTGATAGCGGAGTGAGTAGTTGAGAGAGACCATTGGGCCCACAGCCCTTTAAAATATTTTTTTTTAGTATGCCTCATTACAAGTAGAAAATAGAAATTCCTTAGATGCTATTCTATAATAGATTCTTCTCTTGATATTAATTGCCAGGTAAAGCATTATAATATATTAAATCTAGTCATTGGTGCCATAAACTTTATTTTAGACTGAAGAAGATTGTAGGGGAAAAAACACACAATATGGGTTAAGACCACATCCCTTGACACTTCCCTAGGGAGGAAGAATTTGTGGTTCATAATGACCTATGGCCCTTGGATTAGAATGAAGTATTCCAACCCATCCCACAAGTTTAGACTGTTATACATGAGCTTCCTATGAGGGAGGAAGTGTGAATAACATTCGGCAAGCAACAGCTACTCACAGCCAAGCAGTGATTCCTAAAAAATAAAATCTCATCCAAATGTAATAAAAGATTATTTTTTTTCCTCTTAAGAACCTGAATGATGGCCTGTATTTTCTAAATCACCTCCAGGAAAATAATCTTCATTTTAGAGGATCCTTTTAATTTAGATCTTTAGAGAGGAATAATAAGTAATTACCACCTTTTCTTGAAATGTCCTATGGTCAAAACATTATCAGAATTTCTTAATTGCAAAAAGACTCATTTAATCCAATTTTGCCACAATATTCTTGAGTGTTTACATCTCAAATTATTTATTAAAAGGCAATATTTGGCCAAAATAAACTCTAGTTTCTGATCAGATCTACAGTTACTTGAATTAAAAAAATAACATGTCAGAATTATTTTGTCCTTTAAAATATATCTAAATACACAAGTCATTATTACAAAAAAGTTTTTTATATAGAAAATTAAGATTGGATCATAATCCCAAAATTTTCTGTTGAAAACCTTTCTTTTTGCTAAGTTTGAAGTTATGTTGATGTGCAGAAGTATTTTAAAATTAATTTTATTCTATTTTAGCATAGAGTTATTAAACAGTATGACCCCAGTCTGACACTTAACATTAGTGGGTCTTCGTTCTTAATACTGTCTGTTAGGTAGAAAGAAGAAATAATTGTCATTTGTAAGAAATATGCAATAATTAGACAACAATTCTGGCTTTGAACTATATCTATAAAAGTTTCTTATATAACATTTATAATATAACTTTCCCTATGCACTTTAAATAATTGGACTGTAGAAATTGTGTCTATACGACGGTAGGCTTACTGCATAATTGGTTAATATTCTTTTAAACTATCCTGAATACTTATAAATATCTGTTGCTTCCCAGTTAAGAAATTAGTTGTAATTTGTCATTTTTAAATGAAACTCTTGAAATGACTATTTTATTTTGTTCTATTATCAAAATATTTTTCAATAGAAAGGAGATGGTATTATTACTAAAAGATACTTTGTAGTTTTTAAATTTGATCTTTGATTTATTGTATAGTTGTTTTTTATCATATATATATATATATCCTCATCAATGAGATCTTTGCTTTGAAAAAAATGACAATTTGGTTTGTAACTATTAATATCTTGGAAACAGCATGAAAAAAATCATTTTCTAAGAGATGCAGTATTTTTCTCCTCATGTGAAAACAGAGACAACCTTATTGACATTCTTTTCAGTGCTGATTCATATGCAGGAACATGACCTCTCTCCACCTCTGTCTTCCTCACTCTTTAAAGGAAGGTCGATTATTTAATATACGTGAACTCTAGCCTGTAACAGAGGAAGAAGATACATCCTTTATTATCACCAAACTGTTTTTAAATGAAATACACTAGATTATGGGTGAGTCACATATCTGACTTAGTCTTTTACCAAATTGTCAGACTTTGACTAAATTGTTAGACTGTATCTTTTTTAAACAAGGAATACCGTTTAAAAATGTGTGATCAAGACCAATTTTGCTAGCACTTCTTTTACTTTTCTGGAATTGATGTACCAGTGTACATCTCTTCTCGTTCTTTCTCTTTTTAAAGATATTTATCCTCCTATATTAATTTCCTAGCAATTTTTCATTCATTTCTGTCATCATTGACTGTTTCAATTGAGATTCCATGATCCTCAGTTTTACTAGTATACATAAGGTTTCAGTATTCACGTCGGTTTTACCCAAAAAACAAATTGTTATCATTGCTTCCCTTTATCAGAGAATTTCAGATTAACCTCATATTAAAATCTTATAAATATTTGACCGATTGTTGGTCTTTGAAAACTATAGATTTTGTTTTTAAATTCAGATTGAATTTCTAATTTTAAGTAACAAGCTGACTCGGACTGGTTAAGCAGAAAAGGGAGTTATTTATATGGGAGAAACAGGCTTTGAAGCTCAGCTTCCAGAAGCGAAACTCAAATCATGACATAGAATAAACCAGATGAGGAAACCTCATTGCTGTTGCTTCCCCACCAACCACTAAAGAAAACTGGTTGCGTCCACTTCCCCACTCCTGTCACCTGTCTGTCACTAACTCCATCTCACAACTTCTACTTCTCCCAAAAGCCAAAGTCACTGCCACCACCCTCACCAGCAAAGAAGGTCCCACATGAGTTTCACTTTTCAAATTTGGAGAAACCCTGATTGGCAGAACTTTGATCACATGTCTACCTACTAAGCACAAAAGAACGTAAGAAAACCCTCGAGTTCTATCTTGCAATGAGTAATCCCCCTGATTTGTTGTTTTCAAAAACTGCCAAAAGAAGAAAGTATGACAAATGTATACTATCATGCATGCCTATTCAACATCAGTATACTCTTTTTACTAATACTTAAAGGCTTAAGTATACCCTTCTTTCATTCTTAAACATAATATCAATAACATCAACAAAAATAATAATAAAACACTTTATAGCTATCTTTTATAAAACAAAATATGCTTACAGAGTGATATGCAACTACAGGCAAGTATTGCTGAGTGTGTACGTGATCTGATCATGCAACATCTGTCAGAACCTTCTCGTGTCTCACTTCACATATGTCACAATCACTTAAAATAGTTTGCTACCAAGCATGCCTGATTAAAAGTCAGGTGAGCCTAATCAGCATGGCTCAGTGGTTGAGAGTTGACCTATGAACCAGGAGGTCACAGTTCGATTCCTGGCACATGCATAGGTGTGGGCTTAGTCCCCACTGTGGGGTGTTGCAGGAGGAGCCTATCAATGATTTTCTCTCATCATTGATTGTTTCTGGCTCTCTCTCCTCCTTGCCTCTCTAAGATCAATAACAATATATTTAAAAGTCATGTGAATCAGACCTAACCGATTTGGCTCAGTGGATAGAGCGTCAGCCTGCTGACTGAAGGGTCCCAGGTTCCATTCCGGTCAAGGGCATATACCTTGGTTGTGGCACATTCCCAGTAGGGGGTGTGCAGGAGGTAGCTGATCAGTGTTTCTCATCAGTGTTTCTAACTCTCTATCCCTCTCCCTTCTTCTGGGTAAAGAATCAGTAAAATACATTTTAAAAAATCAGGTGAATCAGCTAAACAAAGTTTATTTTAGACAGATAGGATATTTGTTTTGCAGTCAGATATACAAACTCTAATAGCACTTAGTGGGATAAATGCTGTTTTTCAAAGGGACCAAAATTTCTTGTCTGATGACTTTGTTACCAAACCTTAGAGATCTCTGCTGCAATTCCTCTATCACAACTACTACAGACACCACCACAAGCATGCCAGCCATGAGTTTGACTCATTTAAATAAAGGAGGCATGCAGCCTGCCAGCCATGAGTTTGACATGCTTTGTCATCCTAATACACTATCAATAGTTCTAGTACCCACTGAATCTGTTGGTTATGAAGACCAAGTAGCTGGCCTGTAGCCTGGACTAGCTAGGAAGCTTCTTTTTTTGTTCTGGGTTTCACCCACAGCTAGAGGCTTACAGGGCACTTTATAAGTAGGTCAAAACAGGATTGCTCAGGTGATACGTATTACCTTCAAAGAGGTCCACAGAGCACTATTGCTTCTTTCCTAGCTGCAGGAGGTGCAAGTGCAGAAAGTTATCTTTAACTTCGTAGCCATGCTCAGTATTACTGGACCTTCAGAACTTCACTGAGGAGTAGTTCTAAAATATTCATGTGATGCATCTCACACCTTATTACACTCACATGGGACGCATAAATATGTTTTATGTAACTTTTCTTCACAAAAAAATCTTTAGTACTTATTACTTCCTGCTTTCTGGGTCCTAGTGACATATGTCTTCAATGTAGTTGTCCTGTCTGATGGTGAGACAGTAATGGTCTTTGTGATATATACTGTGGTTCAGAGCCAAATAATTTATATAACCCTGGGATAAAACAGTTTCTTGTTCTTCCTGTCATGAAAACAGCTGTTATAGGTGTTCTCCATCTTTGGGTTAGAGGGGGAAAAAGCTTTTGCCAGATTAATAGACATACACCTGGTGCTAAAAGTGCTAGTAAAGAATGTACCTCTGCAACAGCTGTGCTTGAAATCACTGTCTGATTAATTCTCCAGCCATCTCTTCTCCTTCTCCAGTGCCAGCTGTGTTTAGGGCCCTACTGGGCTGCATAGGAGGCAGACTTGGTTAAACTCCATTCATCATTTGATTCCCATAGGCATCTTTTCTGATCACTAGTCCACAGTGGTATTCTAGATCCCCAGTTTTAGTGTTAGTTAACACAACAGTGCCCAAAAGTCCTGGTACTTCCCTTTCTCCAGTACAGTTACCTTGCTGAGGACGGCCAAGCTCATAGTTTACAGTTGATACCTGTGATGTCATCACAAGGACTTGCATTCTTTCCTTCACTCGTAAAACTCTGGGTCTCTGACTTGACTTAGTACTAGAAGTTGGAAAAGACATTTCACATTTTTGTTGTAATGACTCAAATCAGGCCTCCAGTTTTCAAACCTAAACCTTACAGCTTTAATACATTGGAGCATTTGCCTGTCTGTATGTTTGGTCCATACAGATCATCTGGTCAAGTAGCCAAAGCCAATGATCACTGCACCTCAAAGAATTCTGATTAGAGCTTAATTCTGCTAGCAATAACAGTAACCATTTCCTCCTGCCTCGTGCATAGAAATGCTGCTGCCTGACTCTGCCACCTCTGCATCCCATTATCTACATTGAAACATTACCCATGAGCACTCCTGGCCTATAGAAGATGGACAGTGTTGTTCACTGATGCAGGCATTTCCCTCCCAGGGAACATGTTAGGGAGCAGCTCTTGATTGTATGGTTCTTGCCTCAAAGTGAGAATTTAGGATTGTGGGCATTTCATTGTCTGCTCTAAAGTTGCCCTGTGCAATTAGAAGCAACTAATTTTGTCTGAATTCTTCATATTTCTGTCTATGTTGCTTGCCTTCTTTGATCACTTCATTTCAGGATACTAGAGTTAATGATCTTTACTTTGTTACTACATAAATGGGCTGCCAGATTATAACTTTTATTTTTTAGAAAAGCCGTCAGCCTTTACAGAATCTGATAACTAATAAGTGATCTCTCTGATTTTCCTGAGGTTGTTTTGCTTTCAACAACTTCTAGCAGCCATTTAGTATCCACCAAGCTTCTTCCCTTAAGCTGCAAAGATGCTTCTGGCTAGTTGTGCAGCAGAAAAGTTCATTAAAAAGAAATTGAGTAGTTGACCAAATTGTTGAGACCTGGAGAACCAGGATCAAGGTTAGAAATAACCTCCAGAAATAACCAAAAACTGCACCACAAAACTTGCTTAAAGCTACTTCTCCCTTTGCTTCAACGTTCCCATCAAGCTTTATGAGAACCCGCTGCTTAACACTGTGATTGATGCCTAACAGCTGAATGCTTCACATCCTTATGAACAAAACAAATGCTGTAGAGAGCCTCCTTCCTCTAATTGCTTACTTCTGATTCATTGACTGATTAGTGGATCCTTGGGAGAAGAAGCGTTCTAGGTAACTGAGTGTTCTGGGTTTTATCTAGGCAAGTCCTACCTCATAAGGCTAGACATTCATCAAACCTAGAAAGGGTATAAAAAATTAGAGAATGTTACAAATGGCCACTACATACTTTGAGAATTTTTTCCTAGTTGCTATAGTTGCTGTAGGAATATTTTTTTCCAGCTTTTTGGTCTCTTGGCTAATTATAAAAATAATCCTTTGAAGTTAAACTAGGTGAGTTTCATTCTTACTAACACAGGGTTTTAGCAACCATCAGGTTCATGTGTCAACTTGTAAAAAGTTTGCCACTTGGCCACCACTATTTCATTATTTTACAAATAATCTGAGGTTTTTGCAGTTATACCTAAATTATGTGACTCTATTCAAAGTATATGCAATATTTTGAGTAGATAAGGTTTTATTTCCATGTACACGTGCTAAAAATATATAATTTTTATAAGGTATAAGTTAATATATTTTTAAAGTGCTTGTGTTTTAGTTATTAAAGTGTCTATGAGTCAATATTAGTTTGCCCCTAATAATTCAGGGACATCTTATGTACATTGGATATAGCACTAGTTTTTATAGAATGATGGCCACAAAGGTTAGCAAAGTAAAAAGGGCTTCAGTAACCTGTTTTTCTAAGTTCTATATCTTCACTGGCTGAAGAATATACTATAAGTAAATATAGTGATTCATAATACTATCTAATAAAGAGAGAATACGCTAATTGACCATCATACCCTCACAAAGATAGCAGTGCCTGCAGCCAGTAAGGAGGGAATATACTAATTGACTGCCACACCCTCAAATATGGCAGTGCTCATAGCCACAAGATGGCAGTGCCCAATCCCCTCAGCCCTGCCGGGGCGGCAGGTGTGTGACTCAGCCAGGCCTGCCCCCAGGCGGGTCTGGCCAAGCCACATGCTTGCCTCAGGTCTTCTCAGGCCCCCAGCTGCCCATGACTGCCCGAAACTCATGTGATCAGGGTGGGCCAAGGCTTGCGCTGCTGGCAGTGGCAGCAGCAGAGGTGTAATGGGGGTGTCACCTTCCCCTAATTGCCAGGTCGCCTCCCACCCCTGAGGGCTCCCTGACTGTGAGAGGGGACAGGCTGGGCTGAGGGACAACCCCCTTCAGTGCATGAAAATTCACTGTAAAATGTATGATTATGAAATATTTAATAGAATTGGTAATGCAGCACTGTTGAAAACTAACAAAGAAAATTTTGTTCAATCTTACCCAGAAAATATTTCCCAATAGTTTTATTGCCAAAAGAGCATTGAATTCTGAGGGATAATTTTTTCTTATCCTATTTATTCATTAACATATGCTCATTGAATATTTATATATTACTAATTATATACTATAAACAAGGCAGACATCATTCTTACTTTCAAGGCTTATAGCCTGTTAAGGATATGGGAAAACCACAGGGAAAGTATCTTTTAAATATATCCACATTCTGACCACCTTGGTTTCTGTAACTACTTTCCAAGCCACTATCATCTTTATCTAGACTTCTGCACAAGTATCCTCCTAGCTCATATTTTTTCTTCTACTCTTGCACTCCAAAGTTTCTTCTTAATAGAGTAGACAAAGTTATTATTTTAGATTTAATTCATATTATGCCAGTCCTCTGCTAGAAGCCTTGGATGGTTCCACCTTGCTCAGAGTGAAAGCCAGAGACATTGCAGTGAGCTGTGGTGCTGCACATTATCTGTCCCCCATTTCTTCTCTCTCCTCCTGAAAACACCAATCGTAACAGTAAAATACTACACTTTTCACAGGTTTAGAGTGTCATATAGTACTCAATTCAGTGTTTTTAAAAAATTTACTAAACTTAATATGTGGATGAAATTGAAAAATGAGAATCACAATTTAATAAATACGCTGTTTCCGATTGACATACATATTATTTTCAGGTAAATTTCTTCAGCTATGAGAGCCATTAAAATGAAATGTTAAAATAAACTACAAAGAAAGCCAAATCGCTCTATTATGATGTACTAAATCAAGATTTTGAAATATAGTGTAGCATTATTCAATTGCATTAGTATCCCTTATTAAAAAGTACATGTTTCATAATATGTATATCACATTAGTATAAAATACAATATTTATAAATTAATAAATAAACATTTCTTTGGAGTACAAGAGTTTCTATTTAAGGCAATTGTTTTCTTCATACTTATGTCTAAAAAAGTATAGGTAAACATTTTTAAAAGTGACATTAGAGAGAGGGGAGTACTTTTACATGTGTTGAGACAGTTTTACTGTCTTTTTTTTGGTAATATATTTTATTGATTTTTTTACAGAGAGGAAGAGAGAGGGATAGAGAGTTAGAAACATTGATGAGAGAGAATCATCCATCAGCTGCCTCTTGCACACCCCCTACTGGGGATGTGCCCACAACCAAGGTACATGCCCTTGATCAGAATGAAACCCGGGACCTTTCAGTCCACATGCCAACGCTCTATCCACTGAGCCCAACTGGTTTCAGCAGTTTTACTATCTTTTTAAAGACTATAATTATTCAGTCTGCTCTCCCATTTCCTTCATTTGGAAGACATATTTGAAAGGAAAAATTGAGTTGTCATAATTAATTTGTACCTTAATTGTTTCAATACTAAATATAAAGTTACCTTAATATATACTTCATTCCCTAAGACCTTTGATATAATATAAGACAATATTTATTTCATTTGTATTGTTTTATTGTTGTAAAGTTGATAGGAAGCTTAGAGAATACAATAAGAGATCCAATAAGACTTAAAGCAATTCAGAGGATAACTAGATTGCTTAGGTGATAATCAAGAATAAAATAATGTTGAAAGCAACAATAATATGCTCTTATTTACTTCTCTAGAGAACAGGTTAGAGTTGTAATCCATAAATAAATTCACCAATTAATCATCCATATATTTATATGATAAAGAAGTAATATAAAATGCAACACTCATTTTTAAGGAATTTGGGTGATGAGTCTAAATATATATTTTACAATCATTGTGTAAGATAGTACATAATTATTGTACTACATGACTCAGCTTATCACCTCTCTGCGCATTTAAGAATGGAACACCAAGAGAGACTGGATGGTAGCAGGAAAGATTGTGTGTAGACCAGAGTTCTTCCTCTAGCATTGAAGAGTGGTGGCACACAGTGCTAGATACCTACATAATATTGAGTCTCCTCTTCTGCCCTTCTGTAGAACCCAGGATTACTAAAGGCAGCACTGTGCACAGTTACCAACACACAACTCCTCCCTGCAGCCTTAGTTCTAGCCACTGAGGCGCCGAAGGGAGTATATTGAGTGAGGCTTTTAAAAAGCTGTTGTTTTCCTGGTTAAAAGGAGACAGTCCTTCGGCAACTGTATTTTCCTGTCCTTTCTCTTCTTTCCTGTCCTGAACATAGACTGATGTCTGAAGGTGCAACATTCATCTTATGGCCAAAGTTAAAAGTGCCTGTGTGTGTGTGTGCACGCATGTGTGTGTGTAGGTGTGTGTGTGTATATATATATATGTGTGTGTGTGTGTGTGTGTGTGTGTGTGTGTGTGTGTGTGTGTGTACGAGCTAAAGATACCCATGTAGACAAATGCTCTGGCTCCTGGAGTGCTTACCAGCTCTGGACTACTTCCCCTAGAGCCCAGTGTATTAAATAATAAACCCTTGTTTAAGCCACTGCTTATCAGATTTTTGTTATCCACAACTGAATACACTTCTGGCTGATAGGAGTGGTTCAGATTTGAATAAATAAAAAAGTGAAGGAAGAAACAAAGCAACAAGTCACCAATGAGATCAACACTGTTCAGAATCAGAGTCGATGCTACTTGTTTGCATAGAATGTAGAGCCTTAGACCCCTAGAATGATGTTTGTATTGATCCAACTACTTTTAAATATATAATTGCCTTACTTACTTTAGGGAAGTATATTAATGGTTTTCTTTGTCTTCTATGAATTATCTGAAAGAACATGGCATTCTTTTCTCCAGTTTTCTTGAATGAAGGCAGAATTACATAGATCCCTGCATTTAAAAATACTCAGTAGTCCATCTATCAATTGTAGACTTCTTCACACTTCTCCCATTATTTATAGATCTTAATCTGTTACCAAGGATAAGGCACTGTGGCAAGTTTGCCTTTATGTCCAACAAGTCTACATGACAGAAACAATATATCCAGGGAAGAGTTAGTCTCCTGACCTGGATGGAGTTTGTCAGTAGTATTGTGATGGAGGGACAATCTGTATAAAGGATTGACACCCAGCATTATTTCAAAGAATCATATTTTTTAAAGTATAATACCATCTGATAGTTTCCTTAGGTATAATATACCAGTCTCTGATTTAAACTAAGGGAAAAGAAAATTCTCAAAAATAATAAAATACGTAAGGCAGTGAGTATGTTAGCTTAATTGTGTTTGAATTGAAAAATGTCAATCTTATAAAATGAGAAAAGCTTAAAATCCTATCTATCTATCTATCTATCTATCTATCTATCTATCTATCTATCTAAAAGCCTAAGCAACCAAAAGACCAATCAACCGAGGGGTTCCAGATGCAGGGCTTAGGTACAGTGGAGCCAGGATGAGCGGGAGTGGCAGGCAGGAGTGGCAGGCTACATGTGACTGCTGGTTTCGGCCCAGTCCCCACAGGGACCCCATGCCTAGGGACCACACAAGTACATGAATTCATGCACTGAGCTTCTAGTACTTTAATAAAAGTAGTTAGCAGTCAGCTTGTCTCTGATGAAATAGGGCTAGTGGATATCATGTGGGAAACAGTGGAAATCACTGAAATACCACATTCTTCATTCCCCATGGGGAATGAATGAATGAACAGGTGCAGCTATGCACAGAGGAACGTTTACTCTGCTTTCAGGGTTGAAATTAGTGTGTTCTAAACATCACAGTATGCTTTGAATTAGGCTGTAAATTACAAAATTAGGTTGTGATTTAAAGAGCAACTACTGAAATAATTTATGATACTTGAAATGTTTATTATGAATAAAGTTTTATGATAAGATATGATGTGGAAATGTCATTTTGATAATTAAAAAGATCTTTGGTGAGTTCTGTTACGTGTTCAGTACAACATAATCCATAATATGATGAAATCTTTCACCAGAGTTCTTTACTTCTCACAAAACGTAGAATTGCTAACTAGTAGGCTTAGAAACAGGGCACGCAATGAAGAAGAAAGAATAGTCAAAAGACCACCATGAATCAATTGCTTCCTTACCACCAGAGGGTAAAATATTTCCTAGGAAAAAGAATAAATTATATAATAACTAAATATTTCCATTCCCTGTATTTTTTTAGGAAAGATTTGAACCAATTATTAAATTATACACATTGAAATGCTTATGTCACTTTAAAGATTCCTGTGCATATATTTCACTCACTTATAGATCAGGAAAAAAGGCACTGTCTGGCAGATGACTGACGTAAGTGAAGTTTCACAGAAGAACAACTTCTCTATAGCCATAAATTAATCTGTAAGATTATTTTGGAGTTGCCTTTTCAGTTTTATAAACTTACTATAAAATGACAGCGGTAATGGTGAAATAGAACAACCTACACTAAACACATTATAACTGGTAAAAGCTGCTTAGTCATACTGAATATGAGAACTATTACCCATAGTAGTGTCTGCTAATGGACTTCTTTTCTCCTGATATTTTTTTAACAGCAATCTAGTATTTGGCATATTATTCAACAGAAATATTTGACCTTCTTAAGTTTGTATTTAGTTTTTTCAAATTTCTGCTAAAAAGATTGTTCCTCTTTGCCTTTAGAATCCTTTAATCAGGACTGTGGGAAAACTAATGGAACACTGAATTTTGTATTTCAAGTGATGAGGAAGAACTTATTGTTGTACCCTGCACTGGAATGCCATTGACAGAGTGTAATAGTCCATGGCCTTCAAAGTTATTCTAGGAAGTGAATACTAAAGTAACTCAGAAAAATGCCATCTTATCTCCCCTCAGTAAAAAAATAAAAAAAATAAAATAAAAAATGAAGTGGATCAAAACATTTGTAAAGCAAAACTCAGGGATTATTCCTTTTTCTCATCGTTTAAGAAATTAGCAGTTATACTACCGCTCCGCCTTCAACCCTGATGCCAGGAATGGCAGATTCAGATTTACCACACAGAGTCTGACCCATAGCTATACCCCAAGAGCAACCACATCCAAAACCCAGAAGCAAAGCCAAAAATAACGAAAGCCTCTGTATCTGCAGAGATTCTTATTTAAGATCTCAGGTGAGCCTATAGAATTGTGGATCCAAGCAATCAGACATCAATCAGACATTCCATTTCTTCTTGTTTGCCTTGTATTTCTTGAAGTCCTCCCAAGAACTACTCCAACAGAGAGCAAACAGAGATGGCTGCTTAAGCAGCGCCTTTGCTCCACAGGAGAATTTTCTATTAGGTAAACAATCCAGTTCCTATGCAGATCTCACTGTATGAGGATATGCATTAGAGATAAAAGCAAAAGACAAATTAATAATTGAAGATATTTCTGAAAGCAGAGAGGTCACTATATCTTATTTGCACTTAATCTAATCAAATAATTAGATTGCTGCTGATGTGAGATATAGCTAACGGGTTCTTTGATTGCAAGTAATAGAAACTGGATCAGTTTTAAGTTTAGGAAAGGGCATTTTGTTGAAAGGATGTCAGAGGCATGCTCCTTTTTTTTCTGGATTCCTCTTACTCTTGGCTGGACTCTGCTGTTGTAGGGGCTTACCTGATAAGATAACCCAGACTTGCATATATAAGACCTCTAAGGTTCTGTTGCCATTTTTCAGACTGTGCTGATGAACTTACCTATTCACAGTCAGAATTAGACAAGAGAGTTCCAAGAGATGCCTGTATTGGATTACCTGATTGTCAAATATAGTTTTTCCTTTACCTATAATTTAACGATGCCATCTCTTCTTCTTGGTCAGGATCAGTTACCCCTCTCTTCTTCCCTTGCCTGCAGTTCTTGGCATAAGGAGCCTGAAGTGACCAGATGTCAGTAATAACTTAAAGTTTAATGGGACTTATGCTGTGTCCTTTGGTAGAATATCACTCTTCCAATCAG
This sequence comes from Vespertilio murinus, assembly GCA_963924515.1. Lineage (NCBI taxonomy): Eukaryota > Metazoa > Chordata > Mammalia > Chiroptera > Vespertilionidae > Vespertilio > Vespertilio murinus. The sequence continues at coordinate 162,693,228 of OZ004707.1, read as the reverse complement.
GATGTCTAAAGCCCAGCGTTTGCAGGATTGGAAAGTATAGGTTCTTCAAATCAATTATTAAGAACTAGAGGCTTGGCGCACAAAATTTGTGCAAGGGTACAGTCCCGAGGCCTGGCCTCCTATCAGGGCCATCTTCCCCAGCTGCCTGCAGCTGGCATCGCCTCCTGTCGCCACCCACCCCCAGTTCCCTGTTGCCATCAGGTGATAGGTGCCTGACGGCCAGGGTAAGGAACTGAGAGGTCAGCTGTTCCTGCCCACTCATTGGCCCTGCCCCATCATGGGTGGCCATCATGTGATTGGAGCCTGCTGGCTGGGGAAAGGGACCAAGAGGAGATCAGTGCGCCTCCTAGTGACTGGTCCAGCGGTCGTTCTGGTCGTTCTGTTATTAGTGTCAATTTGCATATTACCCTTGTATTATATAGGATGATAATAAGTAGGGCTTATTATGTCCTCTTGTCAGCTTTTCTCTTTCAGTTAGAAGTCTTTCCTACCACAATAAATAGTACTACCAGTGCCTCAAACCAAAATTCTAGAAGTCATCTTTTTTTTTTAATACACGTAGTCTTTCAGTAAGAAAGACTTTTGTACTCCATAATAATGCTAAATTGATCATTTTATCATCATCTCTCCATTATATAATATCTTGCCCATGACAACATTGTCAACAGTTCAAATGTGCTTTCAACTGCCTCATTACTGTGTCATAAGATCAAGCCACTGTCATCCTTATCAGTACTATTTGCTTCCATTTTTGTGCCCCTTCCCCCTCCTTCAGTGTATTTTCCATCAGCAGTCAGTGATCCATCTTAAAGCATAAATTGGATCATTGCATTACCATAGTTGAAATCTTCCTAAAGTTTCCCAAAAATTACCTCTTCGGTAAGGCCATTCCTGTTCATGTTAGCTAAAATCACTCTAAGCTTTCCTACCTTTTTTGCCTTGCTTTGTTACCAATGCCTGATTGTTTTTCCTAGCACTTATCTTTAACTAAAATTGCTTTATTTAGTGTTTTAAGTGATTGTTGTCTGTTTCTTTCCAAGAAAAATGACATGTCTTAAGAGAGAAAAAGCAGTGTATTCCCAATATATACACCTGTGTCTGCTACTTTGTAGGCATTCAATAAATAGTTGCTGAATAAGTGAGATTGAAGGTCACAGCAAGGATTGAACCTCTGGCTCTTCCTTACTGAAACAGTTGTTTTATTCAGTAGAGTCTGAGAACAAGCTGTGCTTGCTTTGTTGTGTTGTTTTATGAAGGACCCCCTGCACTGTGTCTGCATCTCACATGTCAATTTTATGTTGAAAAATAAAACATGTTGGTATGGTCTCTTGCTGTCATCTTATGCTAGCAGGCTTCTGTCTCTACCATAACCATGAGCATGACTTGTCACTGGCAGATGAGTATGATTTTCAGCCATGAGAAAATAATAAACGGTACTTAGTTCTAGGGTACTCTAGGATTTTCCATAATGTTTGCAGTGAAATAACCTCTGTTCTTTCATTTTATGGAAATGGCTCTGAATGTCATTAAAAACACACATGCTTGTGACTAGATGGAGTTCAGTACTTAACATCTTGTGTTAATCTTATTTTTTAAAATCCCACTGCCAACCACTTTTGCCTGGTTGGACCACCCATATTTGGGTTTCCATACATTCTTTTACGAATAGGTTCTTTTTCCCAGTGTATTTTCTACCTTGTGTACAGATGTCTGTTTTCTACCTGCAAGAAAGAAGACATCACACTGAGCACTAGTTTTATGGTTCCCTGTCAAGTTGAATTTCTTGTCAGGGTTTTTTCTTTTCCTAATATGAGAAAACTATTTAAATCAGTAGAAAAAATATTCTCTGTAACTCTAGATTATGACATAAGAGATGAAAAGGAACATTTCAGGTTCAAAGCAGAGGAAATATGGGTATATTCTCTTGGAGAACTCAGAATTAATGCCACTTCTCTCTCATTTCCTGCATTTCCTTTTGCCATTGACTCTGTCCAGCAAAATGTCTCTCCAGCAGCCAGCTATTTGTCTCACACTGTAAATGCTATTGTGGGATAAAGCGGGATTCATTAAACATGAATTAGGGGCCAAATCCAGCCTGCTGCCTCAGTTTTTGAAAGAAAGTTTTATTGGAACACAACTCCAGCTGTTTGTCTAAATATTATCTATAGTTGGTCACATTCTGTAAGAGCAGAGTTGAGTATGGCCCGAAAAGCCTTAAATGTTTTCTGTATTAAAAAATAGTTTGCTTATCCCTGTGATCTAAAGCATGACCCCTATTCTTGTAAATTTATAAATTAATGGGACTGGTTGTTAAAACATGAAGTAATTGATGAATCAATAAATGTCAAATTGTATAAGGAAGAGAATAGATACTGCAGAAGGGTTTTTGGTTGGGAAATACATGTAATTTAGAGAAGGGTTGATTATGTTGAAGTGCAGAAAGGTTTCTTGTAATGCCTTTCCCCCTTCTTCTGTGCTTATTTTTAGTCCCAGATATGTTATAAAATTAAAAGAGCCCTACCTGGTTTTTCTCAGTGGATAGAGCATCGGCCTGTGAACTGAAAGATCCCAGGTTCCATTCCACACAAGGGCACAGGTTGTGGGCTCCATCCCATTGGAGGACTTGCAGGAGGCAGCCGATCCATGATTCTCTCTCATCATGGATGTTTCTTCTCTCCCTCTTCCTTCCTCTCTGAAATCAGTAAAAATATATTTTTTTAAAAATATATATTCAAAACTTTGTTAGCAGAGCTTCTCCCAGCTCTGTGTCCTCCATATGAATTTTCTTTCATAGTGCTAGCTATGCTGATGTGAATGAAAATAAGAAAAGCATGTAAGTTGACCATTGATTGCATCACTCTCAAGTATTAAGAAAATACTTGTATTTAGAAAATGTGTAATAGTGAGATTCACAGTAGTGTTAAACTAGCTGTCACTTCATCAGTGTAGAAACTTTTTTTATTTCCATGTGCTGATTATCAGTGATATCCCATTAATATCTTTTAAATATCAAAGAGAAATTAACTGTAGTATATGAGGCTATTTCTGCTAAGCTGCTTTCTTTTATTAACATTTTTATTTTAGTTTAACATAAATGCTAAGAATACCACCCAATAAATTTTCACAAAGGAAGCACACCCATGTTGCCAGCATTGAGGTCAATCAGAATATTCCTAACATGCGAGACCACCCTCCCCCCAGGCCTCCTTCCAATCCCTGCTCTCCCCCGAAAGGAACCCCTCTCCTGCAATGGGAACATATATTGTAAAGATTGAGATGTTAGCATGTTCTTTTAATAAGTCCACAGACTCCTTTATGCCTTGGAGAACAATCTGGCATTTTAAGAATAGTCTTCTAACACTGAAGTATTTCATGCTAAACATGTCAAAGTGCTTTTTACATCATCGTTAATGTGCTTTGACATAATATGAAAGCCTTCAGGGACAGACCATTATTTTATTCTTAAAATAGAGTGAAACTGGGTTTAGCTACATGAAAAAGTTCATGATTAAAAACAACAGCAGCAATCAATCTGTTGAGGTTTCACTAGAATGCCCATTAGTCAGTCATGCAACGTTAGCAAGACACGAAGATGTGGAAAGTGAATCTGAATGAATCTTTGTTCTGCCATTGCCCATGCATTTGGGCAATTTTATTTGAAGGGGTTTTCACTAATATCTATGAGAGATTTCATATCTCCCCTTTCTTCTTCTCTGCTTCAAAGGCCATGCTAATCTACAATCGCAGTCTCTTATCTACTCTGAATAAATGTATGAAGAAAAAGAAAAGCTTTGAAGGATTTTTCCTATTAAGAGGTGTTCCCACATCCTAATTTTTCTTTGTTTTACTTCATGTCATATGTTTTTACATTACTTAAAACAAACAAACAAAAAGGTCCTTGTAATTTTTGCTCCCAGAGTTTTAGTTTGGCCTCTAATGGGAGGCCTCCATTGCAGGCTGAAGTGAAAACAGGAATGTGTTGGGTAGGCTTGAGAGCGGAATAAGGAGGAGTGCTTATATTTTCCTAAGGATCTCATTACCGAGGGGCCAAGCCCTAAATGTTACTACCAACACATTTTAACTGACGCTTCTGTTTTATGAAAGAGTACCATCTTATATGTGTATAACTTTAAACAATTTTCAAGTCCCTTTCAATGGCCCTTTAAGCAACCACAGAAAGTTGAACAGTAAATCCTTATCAGATTTGAAGTTCTGTTTTTGTTTTTTTTTATTCTGTGGCACATGTTCATGTAACAGAGTTTTATTTTTTTATATCTTCAAAATTAGAAACAACCTTAATGGCCACCAATAGAGAACTAGTGAACTGAATTATGTTACAGTAGAAATATTTTTCATCTATTAAGAAGAAGAATATTTATCTGCATTTGTTGATATAATTGTAAAACATTCTGAATCACATTATCCTGTGTATCTAAATACATTTTATTATGTATCTCTTTGTGTATGTTGCATTACAAAATATATTTAAATAGCAAAAGACAAAGGTTGTTGTCTTTGGGAGGTGGGATAGCAGAAATTTTGCTTCCTGTTTTATACTTCTTTTTTAAAATATATGATATGTCTTAGCTTTAAAAAAAAAGAAGAAAAACAATTTAAATAGACTGCTCTAATGATTTGTGTCTATCTTTTATATCTAATATTTTAACCCTTATTCTTTAAATGTTATATTCCAAATCCTCTCCGAAGCTTTGAGTACACTAGTAGGTTTGACTTGGGTGTACTAGGCAGTAGCAGGCAGGAGTGATGGGCTCCCAGTTGAGCCATGCCATGCTCAGAGGGAAATGCTGACCCATGAAGCCAATGCCAAGACTGACAATGGTATCAGGGTCAGGGAGAGTTCTTCAGCTCACTTTCCTATGCATCCAGCTGGGTCTGTTTTGTGGCTTTAATAGGATTAGGGAAACATTTACATTGAGGCTTTAGGAAAGTTTTTATACTGCTCAACTCTCAGAGCAATATAAACACACAGGATTAAGAATGGGATTTATGTAAAGTCAGTAGGTAAAATGAGTGGATGCTCCCGGTTCTCTCCTTGTTCTCTTCTGGCTGAGGAAGGCACCCTGAGACAGTGGGGACAGAAATGTTATAGGTAGGCAAGGGCATGTTTTTCATGGAGACACAGAGTGATGCATTTATAAGGAAGTTTTATCTTTTTAAAAAGTAAAGCAAGTCCAATTGCAAGTGGTTTGCTGAAAATAAGACTAAGATGGAAAATAATTTGTCCCTGAAATACATTGTCTTCATCATCATTTGTTAATTCTTCCATATATGTTATGTCTCAACCTTGAGTTTTCCTACGTCTGAGACCCATAAAGATTGAAGCCATTCTTCCTAACTACAATTAAGAGACCCATATTACCTCCTGTGTGACTTGTTCCCACAGTTAATCTGAACCACAGATAGAATTAACATCCTCAGGAGATTGAGATTGCTAAGAAATAATGCCTAATTAGGACCTATGGTAGGTTGTATTTTCCAAAAATGGCCACAGTAGTGTGTCCAGTTCAACATTTTCTAGCCATTCCCTGTCAATAAGCAGAGTCTGTTCTCCCCTTAAATCTTGGGCTAAACTTTGTGACTGCCTCAATAGATAGAATGTGAAGGATTTGACACTGAGAGACTTTAAAGCCAGATCATAAAAGGCAATAAGGCTGCCTCCAATCTCTTTTTCTTTATTGAAACTCTCACTTGTGAAATCGGTTCGCCATCTTGTGATGAAATCCTCGCTAGCCTATGTGGAGGGCCCACATGGAGAGGCCCACATGCAGCCAAGTGTTCAGAGAACACGATTCCAGTTTTAGTTTGGTCTACTTACATTCCACAGATTTTTAATGTATATAGTTATATTCAGGATCACTTTCTTGATATTCCTGAAGACTTCAAAGTCCATCGTGTTTTTTATTAGGAGAAATCTAGATATACATGAACAAACTGTCTTCGTTTTTCTTTTTATTGTATGTATGTGTATGTATGTATGTGTGTGTTGTTTTTTTTTACTAGAATCTTGATCCATCTAACAGAATTTACTACAGGTGAAGAGAGGCTGCTCTTTTTATGTTTTTATTGATTTTGGAAAGAGAGAAGGATTGAGAGTTAGAAATGTTGATGAGAGACATGCTTCCTGCATGCCCCCTACTGGGAATTGAGCCTGCAACCAGAGCATGTGCCCTGACCAGGAATTGAACTGGTACCTCTTGGTTCATGGGTCAACACTCAAGCACTGAGCCACACCAGCAAGGCAAATTATCTTAGTTTTTCATTTAAGTGTAGTAATACCCATAAAGAAAATGAGGTGATAACTCATTTGAATAGGTCATTTCTATGGAATTTCTATAAGATAATAGTTTTCATTGGCTGAATTAAGCAAATTATCAGAGAAAAGTGATACGGGTACTGTTTAAGGCTGAGATAAGGCTCTGCTTATGTACTTCAACAGCTTTGCACATGTCTGCTCCAGCCGGAAAACCTAACGAATTGTTAGAACAGAGAGTTTTTATTTTTGATACGATTATTTTATTGATAATCACAGGCAAAAAATGGCCAAGTACTGTGCCATTTTCCATAGGAGATGGTGGGGCTCAGTCCAGTGTGGCTCCTGGCTACAGAGACCCGTCCTGAGCGGCCTCCTCTGAAGGCCCTACACCAGGTGGAGGAACTGCTCCCACAACCAGTTGCCAAAGGTGCAACAAAATATATCAGCCGGGAAATATAGATAGTTTACATTGATTTACCACACATCATTTAGATTACTTGATCCTTCCACTCCCTTGTATAATGTCATTTGTTTACATTAAAACACAAGAAAAAAGGTGTTTATGCATTGGCTGCATTTGTTGCCTTGAGGAATTGGGTCCTCAGGTGCTGTGCAAAAGAGAAAGAGCAGATGTCATGGGCCTGTGTTGTTACTACATATGGTATTTCAGGGGCATCTCAACTAGACACTTATGGATTTCTTTTTTGAAAAAAATTACCCCCCCAACCTTCATTCTTCTTACTTCCTAGTATCTTATTTTATATCCTAGTACCTTACTTCCAATGCATCTTATTTTTTTCTGTCTTTATTGTTGAAAGTATTACAGATGTCCCCATATCCCCCTCCATTATCCCCATCTACTCCATCTCCACCCCTTCCCAAGCCTTCACCACACTATTATCTGTGTCCATGAGTTATGCATATATGCATATAAGTTCTTTGATTGCCCAAAGAACTAGCCAATGCATTTTATAATCTTTAGATTGATTACATAAAACATTTTAAGCAATTTTGCTAGATTTTCTTCTGAGTCTTTCTTACCTATAAATATAGATGAGAAATGGGAAATTTAAGTGGGGATTGTTATCAATTGATAAAAATGATCAATTCCCTAAGAATTGTGGTTTATAACCAGTCGCTTGTTTTGGATCCCTAAAAAGCAAATACAGTAGGTCAATAAGAAAGTGAGCAACTGAAATAGAAACAAAAGTTATATAATAGCTTTTATATCAGCATCAGAAATGTCTCTGGCCTGTGCACTATCAATTTATGAAATTTCTACCCAAAATGCAACCAATTCTGCTTGGCAAATTTCCCACAAATTTTAAAAGAAAGGAAGAGAAACCTGGCTTGCCCTTTCTTGATGAATATTACTGGATTACTCCATTTTATGGAAAAGCTTTTCAACATTAACATTTTAGGGTGCCACAAGTAAAGTTTTTACATTAGTGAAGGAAGTATAGTACATTATTAGCAGTGTGGGTTTTTTAATCAGATTTCCCGATGAAAACTAAACTTTGTTATTTACTAGATATGTGCACAGGAAAGTACTTTAACCTTGTTCTTTTGTTCCTGGATATAAAAATAGTGCCTACATCGCCTTGGCCTGGTAGCTCAGTTGATTAGAGCAGTTTCTATCTCAGTCAGGGCACATACAAAAAGTCACTAGTGAATGCATAAATACGTGGAGCAGCAGTACTTTTTTCTCTCTCTCCCTTCTTCTCTCTCTAAAATAAAAATTAAAAATTAAAAATTAAAAATAATAAGGCCTTCTTCACATAGGATTGTTATAAGAATTAAATGGTTTAGCACATGTAAAGTGGTCACAATATTTCTTGATGTATAAAGAGTTCACTTTAATGTTAGTTACCAGTGCTATTATTTTATTGTTGAGATTAGTCTTCCTATCTTGCTCGGAATATTTTGGTTCTACCCGCTCTGCATTGAAGTATTAGTTAAAATACCTTTTTTTTTTTTTTTTTTTGACAAATGACTATGACAGCTTAAAGTATATGTACTAGTATCGTTAAAAACCATGGTGAATTGGAAATGAGCATCACTTATTGAATGTGAAACTGGTGGAGATTCAATATAAATATACACGTGCCATAAAATCATGTGTGCTTATCAAAGTTACTCTGAAGTTCATATTGGTGTTTCCCAGGTATCATATTTTATAAATAATATTTATAATTTTTGTTTAAGAACTTTCTATTTATTTCCAGACTTGAAAACTAATATATCTAGTTAGGTAAAATTAATTACTATAATTTGAAATCCATCCCAATTATATGGAGTTTTTTAAAACATATTTTTTTCTTTTTAATTCTGCTAGTTTGTGAATGCAAATGCTCCATATAGCAGAGAGAAAAAAAAGTAGGCAATTACCAATATAGCCTGCATACTCATACATTCATGTGATCAGCATAACCTAATCATTCTGATTATTTTATTTTTATCATTTACCATACTTACACTCGTAAGTTATTACAGGATATTTTATTCCATTAGGTTTGTTTTTCAGCCAAATTAAAATTAAAATTTTCAACTTGCCTGGAATTTTTACCTCATTCATTTAACATTCTGAGCTTATTCTCAAGTTCTTGTGCTTATACTCTAAAACGTAAACTTTGGTTTCTGTGTATTAGTAGAGATGCACAGAATAAAGTGTGTGCCTTTATCACTGGGATTTACATCGGCCTCCTAGTAAGAGAAACTAGAAATAGCAATGGAATAAGCAAGTCCAAAGGTAAACAGTGTAGAGCTCATTTGGACGCTTAACAAGGTCATAATGGATTGAGGATCCTTCTGTCTTTGTACTCTTTCTGTCTTTAGCAGTAGCTCACATCATTAAGGCTACAGAATGGAACACATATGTGAAGGAGGGGAAAGGAAGAATGAAATATGCAAAAGAAGGAAAAAGAATTTAGAAGTGCTGTCCATCTATCTCACTTTTAAGGAGCTCTCTTGGAGATCCTACCCAGTAATTTTCATTCACATCACTTGAGCTGCCCCTAGCTGCAAGAGAGTCTTAGGAATGATGGCTTGAGCATGTTCACACTGCTTCTAAAACTAAGCTGGAGTTTTATTGATAAGAAATGCAGGATGGCTATTGGGGAGAGAACTCTAAGGGATTATTTGCCATAATCCCTGACTTCTTATGTCCTCTGTTTGACAGGTGTTTAATGTTAGTTATTTTTTAGTCTCATCTATTTGAGTAGATGCTATTTTCATTTTTAGGCAATAATAGCCACATTTAGCTTTCTTAATTGAAAGCACACCTCCTTTATTCCTACAAGAAGGAGGAAGGTTAGGATTTTCTTACTTTCCTGGTCCAGCTGGTAAGCAGCAATGGATTTTTAAGAAGACTGACAGGGTGTTTTCCCACTTGGTTCCCTTGGTAGGATAAATCTGTTTTAAAATGTGCCAGACAGATGGTATTTTTTATAAGGCTTCCATGATCAAGTACACACCATAAAATCCTGAATGACGAGGAGGAGCAACCGTGTTTATTTAAAATGAGAGGAAAAACGGTAGTCACACTAACTTTCATTTGAGTAAATGGTGCTTTGTTCCATTGGTTCAATTTTGGCTCCTGAGGATTTCCTAATGGGAATCAGGTATGCATCCCTGCTGTGATGCAGCTCACACGGGTGAACTTAGCCAGTTCTGTCAGCAGTGGAAATGTGAGGGTAAGCAAGCGACGATTGTCTAAGCTTCAGAGGTACTGCAAGGTGAGATCTGCACCACACATTGCCTTTATGAATGTTTCCCCATTTTTCATATGGACCTTAAAGGAAGTAATCTATTGTTTTTATATACAGCCACTGATGTTTATAGATTCTTTAAGGCTTGATGTATTTAACATTCCAGTTTTTCTTTCTTTCTTATGTTGCATTTCAGGGAACCATTTGTATGTTAATGTAACAGAAACTCCTGAACCTACTTTTTAGGAAGAGAAGATAATTACATGCTTCATTGACTATATCTACAGGGCTTTTGGCATCTGAACAGGTTTTTGTACTAGTATATAAATGTAAGAAACCCCTACATATTTATAGCAAATAGATATTGTGCCAATGCCCCCAGCCATAACTGAAGTTCTTATGAGAAAGGCTCTGTAGTAGTGTGGTTTAGTGAATAGGTTTGGAGTCATACACACCTGGACTTGAATCCTGGCCCTGCCACTTGGGCAAGTTATGACATCTCTTAAGTCTCAGTGGCCTATTCATAGAGTTTCAAGAGAATAAAAATGAGGTAATACATAGTAGACGTTTCCCAATGATTCCCTGCATGTATATAATTTCCTCCCCTGAGCTAGGGCTGGACTGGGTGGTATTGGTTACTAAAAGGTTGTGGCTTTGTGTTGGGTGCTCATTCTCCCTCTTGATGTGCTCCTGCTCTTTCTCACAGATTGCTTGCTTTTGGGTAATTGATTTACCTGCCATATTATTAGGTACCTTGCAGATCAGCTCCAATGAGCTCTGTCCGAAATGGATGTCTAGAGGCCCATCAACATCCCCTGAGTGAGCTTGGAAGCAGATTCTTCCCCAGTTGAACTTTGAATTGACTATATCTCAGCCAACAATTTGATTGCAAACCCTCAGGAAACACAGTGAGCCAGATGCACTTAATTAAGCAGCACCCAGTTTCCTGACCCACAAACACTGAGATGATAAATATTTGTTGTTTTTTTAAACCACTAGGTTTGGTGTGATTTGTTACAAAGCAATAAATAACTAATACAACACATAAGGAGGTTCACATACGCTTCAGAGTTAGCAAACACAACCAATCAAGAATTAGTAACAATATTCAAAACAAGACCAGATTTAACTCAGCATTACAGGATTATTCATTGTGCGCTATAAATCAGCTTCACTATATGTGTGCAGAGAGCGCAAGAATTAGCCTTGTGGACAGTCTCTCTTACCTGTTTTTGTAAATTGAGACTTACAAGGAAAATTATGTCTGTCATTCGAGAATTTTAAGATAGCACAAGAAGACAAGATCTAAGAGGTCATATAATATTTTCTTCTACTCCAGAATAAGATAATATTTATATCACTGAAGGTCAAAACCAAAGGGGAAGGTAGATAGTAATTTTCAGATATCATTCCTTAGATGGATACAAAAGAATTGCTAAAATCTTCAAACGTTAAATTGATAAAAATAAACAATTTGCTTGTTATATGAACAGATTGTTAATACTATCTGTTTGGGATCTTTATGTTAATTTAATTTGCAAAAGACAATTCTACATATTACAATATTTGCACTAACCAAAATCTCAAGAAAATAACATACAAAAAGATTGTTCATGGTTAGGGAGGATGTAACAAATTGTCTTAAAAATTTCATGTATAATGTCATATTAAAATCAGTTAGTCCCCTTGCCAGTCAAGTCATCTTAAATGTGAGGTAAATTATTTACTTGTGATTGAAATCTAGAGAAAGTAAGATATGGAATGTATTAGTAGGTAAATATAACCCTTGGGTCCTAGCATGAAGGCAGGATTTCTGTGCAACTATAATATAGTTTCATCTGAATTTACTTTTTCTCTAAAAGTTCCCTGCAGCTAAAGCTTTCTTTTTAAAGTGTTTTCAGATTTTTAGATTTTCTTTGGAAATTGTCTAAAATAGGAGTAAAGCAGTTGTTAACATATTTTATTTTTTCTTTTCACGTTCATTAAACTTCACATATGGAAGCATATACTAGAATAGTGCCTGCTATCAAGCAAGTAAAATCTTGACTCAGTACTACAGAGAATCCTTTCCTGGCCAACTGCTATTGCTTAACTTGTAATATCAAATAAGATTATATCCAAGGTGGTGTGTCTGCACATTGGGGTCTGGAATACATATTGCTTTATTCTGCCCAGATAATTTAGTTAAGAGCAAAAATGCGTATTCCCATTTCCCAGTGGATTCTGTGGTAGTTTGGAATAAAATGGAAGAACTGTCCAAATATGTAGAATTTATTTTAGATGATTCAAAAGCAGAGAATTTACGTACCCTAAGACATGTTAAAACAAAACAAAAAACAAGACAAAAAAATAAATAACATGGTTTTTAAGTTGTGGCCAATAGGATTTAAGACTCTTTATATGCCCGTTTTTCATTTACTCAAAAAGAGCATCTGTAATTCATCTTGTACATACTAGAAAGTTACACAGCTTCTTTATATGTTACATTTTTAAACTATATAGTCAGATAGACTTGAAATATACTTTTGAGTTGAAAAGTATTCTCAAAGAGAACAGGATATGTGAACTCTGGATTGAAAGTCTTTATGGGACATGAATGGCGGCGGCCTATAAATATTCTGGTAAAGCAGTTAGGCCTATATTTTCTGAAGTTCAGGCTCGAGGCAACTGGCACCACATTAGTTCAAACCGCTGCCCTACCTGAATCTTTGAGTCAGAGTTATTCTAAACATCTATTTCATGTAACACTATTATCCTGTGTTGGTTCAAAGTTTCCTTCATCATGATTTACAATTATGGCATAGCTATATTCCCAATGAGGGGATTTCATAGCTAAACTTTAGTTTTTATATACAATATATCCTCTTGCAGTCATATTTCTTTATCTGAAAAACATAAAGACAAGACTATTTTAAAAGAGATAGTCTTTATGGTTAGTATACCAGTAATAAAATACTCTAGAATATCCATTAATGCAACCAGTAATGTTACAGATAAGTCTAAATTTTCTGAGGCCGAAATAATGAGAAGCAGAATTTGAGGATTCAGAAGTAAAGGTGGTAGTATTTAGAGGGAAAATGTTTAAATGTTACAATAAAAATAACTAGCCCTCAAAAATGACCTGCTCTTCTTCATGTCCATCAGCCCTTCATATAGTGATTTCATACAATGAAACAGGCTATTACAATTATATTTGTATATTAAGTTTTAAAATCAATTCATAATCTTCTTGCTTCATGTCTACAGCAAGTGTAAAGGGTAGTCATACCTGACCTTTTTGGTCATGCTGCTGATCCTCCTGGGCTGTCTTATCTTTCCATTGTCAGAAACAGTGAGGCCATAATCATAGTAGGGTTTCTTAAGCAAAGATATACGTAGGTTGATACATGTTAAAGAGTGTGTATGTATATTTTAATGTAGAAGGACATCCTGGATTTGTGAAGTTGGCTTCTTAACCACTGGGAGCACCACTTGCCACAACTGTAGAATGTAATGTTTGCCTAAGCATTCTCAAAGTCCCTTCTATTACAGCTTCATTATTACTTGTAATAAAGGGCAGCTTGGTCTTCTCCCAGCATTAACAGTTTGTTTCCCATCTAGAGGACTTGTCAAGAGAAATTGATTTGTGGGGCATTTTTCAAAGTATGCTTTACATACATGTGCACACATGACTCCAAGCTTTAAAGTCTGACAGATATTACCTGTACTGCATAGCCATTTTGGTAATTTACAGTGTTTCTTAGCACAAAAGCGCTCTGGGAAGTTCTAAGGGAAATAAATAATTAACATATATATTTTTCCCCCCCAGAGAGGAAGGAGAGGGATAGAGAGGTAGAAATATCAATAATGAAAATCATTGATTGATTGGCTGTCTCTGGCATGCCCCCTATTAGGGATCAACCCCACAACCTGGGCATGTGCCCTGACCAGGAATCAAACCGAAACCTCCTGGTTCATTGGTCAATGCTCAACCACTGAGAAGCACCAGCCAGGTAGAAAAGAAACCTTTTAATCCTTCATTCCCCAAACTTATTTGACTAAAAAATACTTTATGTATTTATTTTAAACAAAACACTTTCTGCATAGAAGTGTATAAATATAGACCTCAACAGTCTGGAAAAATTATTGTCCATCATTTCCCAGGACTGCTGTAACAAAGTACCACAAACTGGATGGCTTAAAACAACAGAAATTTATTCTCTCACAGTTCTCAAAGCTAGAAATCCAAAATCAAGGTGTTGGCAGGGCTATCCTCTCTGAAGGCTCTGGGCACATCTGTTCCATGCCTCTCTCCAGTTTCTGATGGTGCTGGAAATTCTCTCTGCATTCCTTGGTTTACAGACACATCGCTCCAATTTCTGCCTCTTTCCTTATATGGTGTTCTTCCCTGTATCTGTGTTTTTGAATTTCTTTTTATGAAGAGACCAAGGATTGGATTTATAGGCCACCCTAATCCATATGATGAACTCACCTGAAATAACATTGTAATTACATCTTCAGAGACCCTATTTCCAAATAAGGTCACATTCATAAGTTTAAAGGTTAGAACTTGAAGATATCTTTATGTGGGGCATTAAGTTGGCCATTACCATAATTGCCTGTCAAACCTCATATCCCATACTCCTTTGCTAGATCGTGTATTAGATTTCTCCAGGCTTAGTCTTCTGACCTTTTCTCTTTTATCCACATTCATTCCCTAGGTAATCTCACCTATGCCTTCATATGCAGATGATTTCCAAATTTGTATCTAACCCTGATAGCTCCTCTGAATTGTAGGTTCTTATAATCCAATCTCTCTGAAATTCCCTATATAATAAAGAGCTAATATGCTAACGACCTTCCAGATGAAACGGGGGCTGCGAGGGCCAGCCAGGGCTGTGAGGACCAAGCCCCTTGCATGAATTTCGTTTTCGGGCCTCCAGTTCATTAGAATTGGGCAAACTAACCATGTTCAGAACAAAACTCTAATTTTCCTCTGGCCAACTCGCTCTAGCTCCAGTTCATCATATCTTATTCTAAGAATCACCTTCATTTCTCTTTTCATCCACATTTTTAATCCATCAGCAATTTAAGTTGGTCCTATCTCAAAATATGTCCCAAATCTCACCTGTTGTTAGCCTCCACTGCTAGCAGTTTGATTAACTTTACATCTTTTCTCAACCAAAAGTCTTCTCACTGGGTTTTCTTCTTCCACTCTTGTGCTCCTACAGTCTGCTTTTCCCAGTAATAAGTGTGACAGTTTTCAAACACGAGTTGCTGGAACTCTTCCCATGACCGGTAGTGCCCTACATGCTCTGGCCTCCATCCACGTCCCCCATCCTCTCTCCCATCAGTTCCCTCCTTGCTCATTTTGCTCCATTCTCTTATTTATTGCCAATAATCAATCAGCCCAAGTCTGACCCACATTTTGGACTTTTCTTTTGCAGTTTCATCTGCCTTGAATTTGTCTTTCCTGATGTTTTTGCATGGTGCCTTTCCTCCCCCACTTCATTCAGGCCTCACCATTATGACCTCCAAAGGTCTTCTCTAATCATCCTCCCCAACAGATAGACCCTTAGTCTCTGTCAAATCTCTTACCCTACTTTTTTTATTTTTTATAGTGCTAATCTCTATTAACTTGTGTCCTCAAACTAAATTATCTATAATAATAAAAGTGTAATATGCTAATTAGACCAGACAGCCAAACAACCTTCATTCTGGATGTCCTTCCAGACAAAGCCACTATGGTGGGGCCTGAGGCAGAGGTGGTTAGGGGCAATCAGGTAGACAGGCAAAGGGGTTAAACACTATCAGGCAGTCAGATGTGGTTAGGGGCAATCAGTCAGGCAGACAGAGTGGTTAGGGGCGATCAGGCAGACAGGCAGAGTGGTTAGAGGCAATCAGGTGGGCAAATAGGCGAATAGTTAGGAACCAGTGGTCCTGGATTGCAAGAGGGATGTCCAACTGCCAGTTTAGGCCCATAGTTATTGGGCCTAAACCAGCAGTCAGACATCCCCCAAGGGATCCCAGATTGGGGAGAGTGCAGGCCAGGCTGAGGGATTCCCCCCTCCCGTGCATGAATTTCATGCCCTGGGCTTCTAGTGTATATATAACATATAAGATATATAGTCAAAAATAATGTTTCGGATTTTGGGGGATGTAAACAGTGTTATAAACAGCCCCATTAAAATAAGTCATATATGTTTATAATTGATTTTGTATTTAGTTTTTCAGATCAGTGTAAATTTACCACCCATAATATTGTGTTTTGATGATGAGGGAATAAAAGAAAAGGTCTATAGATGTTTTGTTTTTCTTTTTCCTTTGCTGTGAAATTCGTGTGCTCTTTTTTATAAATATTAACTTTTAGCAAGTTTTATGCGTCCAAATTGTTTTCAGCAGGATACTGGAAAACTGAAGAGATGATAAAGAGGGAGAAAAAGACTTATAAAGCTCCAGTGTTCATTTGAGGGACTTCAGAATTTCCAAGTTTTTTTTTCTTCAGGTATCTGAAAGAGCTGAATAGCAGCTGAAGCAACAGAAAATGGAAGGGAAAACAAAGCAGTTAGAGCTACACTATTAAGAAGAGATTGTAAACCCATACCCAAAAATGTTTGCCACCACTATTCTCCATATAATACTGCCAACATGAAGTCACAGAATACAAATCTTTGATTCACTTTGAAATGAAAGCCACAAATGCAGAACTAAGCCCCACTTTTGGAGGGACAAAAGGAATTGAATATTTTGCTGAAATTCTTCTTGCTTCAATAAAGGATAATAAGGTCATGCCTAATAAAATGGAAACTGCTGAAATGCAATAATTTGCCAAGAACATCAGTTTGATGTACTTGTTTCAGGGAGAGGAATTCACCATTTAAGAGAAACGTCTCAAGTGTCCCCCTCATAGATGATCTTCCCTTCTATGCCCAGGGAGGACCCAACTTACCTGAAACTCAGCACTGTGATGGTCCATTTTATCTTACTCATCACAGAGTCTCAGTGTCACCTTATTCCTTCTCAAAGTGTTGAGTTCCTGTTTATTAAGTGGATACTTACCATCAGACATTTCAGGGAAGCATGTTGAGAGAAGTGCAGTGATCCTTGCAGCTGCCCAACCCAAAACCAGATGTCCATCATCTGATCATTACTAAGTTAGATTAACTCCTAACACAAGTAAGAGAAAAGCACTTGGTATCCTATATAACAAAGAGGTAATATGCAAATTGACCATTATTCCAACACACAAGATGGCCATCCTCATGTGGACACAATATGGCTTCCACAAGATGGCCAGCAGGGGAGGGCAGTTGGGAGGGACCAGACCTGCAAGGGAGGGCAGTTGGGGGCAACTAGGCCTGCATGGGAGGGGATTTGGGGGTGACCAGGCCAGCAGGGGAAGGCAGCTGGGGATGACTGGCCTGAAGGAGAGGGCAGTTAGGGCGACCAGGCTGATAAGGGAGGGCAGTTAGGAGTGACCAGGCCAGCAGGGGAGGGCAGCTAGGGGCAATTGGGCCAGCAAGGGAGCAGTTAGGCATCAATCAGGCTGGCAGGGGAGTGGTTAGGAGGTGATCGGGCTTGTAGACAGAAGCACTTAGGGGCAATCAGGCAGACAGACAGGTGAGCAGTTGGGAGCCAGCAGTCCTGGATTGTAAGAGGGATATCCAACTGCTATTTAGGCCTGATCCCACTTGGGCCTAAATGGGGAGTCGGGCATCGCTTGAGGGATCCCAGCTTGGAGAGGGTGTAGGCTGGGCAGAGGGACACACACACACACCCCCGGGACATGAATTTTATGCACCGGGCCTCTAGTGTTTAAATAAAAATATTTTAAACTTTTTGTCTTTATACATGTTTTTGCTTTTTTAAATATCACAGATTCATTCTGAATGCATAAATCCAGATGATTATAGTTACTTAGCAATAATTACAGGTTGAATGCTAGGTTTAGACACATTGTGAGTTTGTGCCATATACTCTCAAAGGAGAAAAGTTTCTCCAAAGAATCTGCTTCTGAACTTTGCTTAGATTTTATGCTTTAATACAAGTGTTCACTAATTTACAATCATCTAAAATATTTGATGATATGGTTGTTAAAATGTGATATATTAAAATTTATTATAAAATACAGTGATATATTTCTGTAGGGATAGTTGAATTGTCTATGGGAACAGAATAGGGAGCCCAAAGACATATTCATACTGATTTGGAAACCTGATTTATAATAGAGGTAACATTGTAGGTGACATATTCTTTGGCTCAAACAATTTCTGTAAGATATGCTAGCATAAATATACAGAGGTCGGTGTTGAAGGGTATTTAGTATAGCATTAACTATACTATCAAAATATTAGGAGCAATCCAAAGTCTATTAATATAATAATTTAAAGGGAAATAAGAACATATTCATTACATATAAAATTATAAATATATAATGAAAACTATGCAAGCATTTAAAAGAAGAAAATAGAGCAAAGTAGTTATTTTACACATTGTAGATGGAGCTGATTTAATTGGTACCCTCATTCTGGAAAACAATTTAGAAACATCTATCACAATTTAAAATATGCAAATCTTATGACCTAGAAATTCCACATATTTAGGATCTGTCCAAGAGAAATGCTTGACCATCTTCTGAAGGGAGTGTACTCAGGTTGTAAATTTCTTTGGTGCTCTAAAAACAAGACAAAATTACAATAAGTACACGTCTGTCAGTGGTAATATAGTTAAATAAATCATGGAAGATAGTCAAGCAATTTCTTAAGAATGAGATAGGAAAATTTTCCAGTAATGACAGTAAAAATAACTGATTATATGATTCCTCCCATAGTTATGATTATAAGATCTGGACCATGTGTTTTAAAAAACAGACTTAAATGCGTGAAAATATCACATAGTAGACAGGAATCACTGGATGTGGACTGGAAGTGGGTATTGTTGGTACAGTCTTCTCTATTATTTGAATTTGGACCAAGTACAAAATAATTTTTAAAACTGAAAATATGTATATTTCAATCTGTTTTACATATATTAAAATAAAACTTAAAACTTCAACTTTGCCCTAACTGGTTTGGCTCACTTGAGAAAGCCTTGGCCTGCAGCCTGAAGGGTCCCTGTCAAGGGCATGTACCTTAGTTGTGAGCACATCCCCAGTAGGGGGTGTGCAGGAGGCAGCTGATTGATGTTCCTCTCCCATCGATGTTTCTAACTATCTATCTCCCTTCCTCTCTGTAAAAATCAATAATATATATTATTAAAAATCAATAATATATATATATATATATATATATATTAAACTTGAACTTTAATTCCTATTGAGCTTTTAGATTAGGTTAAGTATGTTTCACTTTAAGGATTAAAAGTGCATCTATCATTTTATAGTAGATTATCTTGCTCTATTATGCTTAAGTATGTATTGATTGATTCAATCACAGCAAATATTTTATGTGTCTAACATGTATCAGACCATTTTCTAGATGCTGGAGTATGCTAGTCAGCAAGACAGGCAAGATCTCCATTTACCTGGGCATTATAAATGCAATGAACTATCTTGTTTAATAGACACTTGTAAGCAGAAAGTGTATATTCCCCAAATGCTATAATTTCAGAGGAAAAGGAAATAAAATCAGGAAAAGGGATAAGCAGGAATCCTATTTCTGTAAATATATTAAATTCGCAAAAT
Organism: Vespertilio murinus; assembly: GCA_963924515.1. Taxonomy (NCBI): domain Eukaryota; kingdom Metazoa; phylum Chordata; class Mammalia; order Chiroptera; family Vespertilionidae; genus Vespertilio; species Vespertilio murinus. The sequence continues at coordinate 162,673,586 of OZ004707.1, read as the reverse complement.
ATTAACATTTAAGGGAGTGTTAGGAGTGTTCAATCATTTTACATGAGCATTTTACTACATATAATATTATTTTTATTACTTCTTAGTATACTTCAAAAATTTAATCTTCCAGTTTTTTTAGTCATTTTTGAATATCAGTGGGTTATAGAAATGTAATTCCAGAATTTTTGTTTGGATTTGTCTATTGTGTTGGTGAGAATTTGTATGAAGGATATTTCAACTTTTGCATAAAAATCATAAATATATATTGTGAAATGTAATTTATTTGGTTTTCTTTTATTTTGTTGTTAATGGTAATTTTTACACCATGAACAAATTTTTTAGGGAAGAAGTGTTAGAAAGTTTTCTTGATGTATTCAGTAATTCTTACCATTCTGAAAGTTCTTTATTGTATATGACTCGTTAAACCTCTTACTATATTAATTTTTATTGAAACATTTAAAAATCCTAATAAAAAACCTCTGATTCAGCAGGAAGACCAAGTCCAATAAGCTTCAACAATCTTAAAGTACACCTTTTCCAAGAACTTTCTCTAATTTCAGAAAATTGTTTATTGCTCCCTTATTCTTTGCCCTGCTAAACCCTATACATGATGCAATTATGCTGCTTTTCTCTACTGTATATTTCTTTTGTGTTTTGCATCTGTTTATTTACGTGATCTTTATGGATGTTTGATATGTATATTCATTAAGAACTGGAATTTTATTCTATTGTGTATGTTTTTAAATCACTAGCCAAACTTATTGTATTTCTTTAATAACTGAATAACATCAATTATGAAATTGTAATGATTTATCTTCTTAGATAATAGCCCAGAAATAGTGACTACATTGTCTCTAAGTTTAAAGCACTACTTGATTTTCTAATTCATCATCTGAAAAGGTTTTTCCAGTTGCCTTCAATAACATAATATTCTTTATCCCTCAACTAAGTGTGATTTTTTTTTGTCTCTCTCTCTCTCTCTCTTTAAAAAACAAAAAAAAATGACAGCTTGATCAAGTCATCCGCCAAAGAAGCCTGTCCAGTTTGGAACTGTTCCTCTCCTGTGCTCAGAAACAGCTAAGTGCTTTGATAGCTACGGAACCAGTTGACATTGAGTAAAGAGGACATGACAAGCTGACCCACACTGGCAATGGATAAATCATTAGACCTCTCAAATAATACATGCAGTGAATTTCAAAGATGCTTTTGTTTTCTTTCCAAGCCTTGGATAATTGATTTCCACTTCAAAGATAAACCAAAACAATATTTAGAATGATCAAGAGATGTAATTTATTTTCTTTTGTTTACTCCTTTACCTTTACTACTATTTTGGTAGCAGCAGCAGCAGCAGCAGCAACAGAATGTGTAATGTGACTCAAAAGCCATTGAAAATTTCCTCATTACCAAAAGTTAATTAGAAACTTTATAGCCTCTGGCCTGTTATATTGTATTTGGCAGAAGCAGTAAATATATTTACTTATTGCTTGACAGTGACTCTTGAGATGATTCTAGAATGTAATCATGCATTTATTTGATTTTAAGGATAAAAACAGCATAGATTTCAACATCTCCTTCTGACATTACCACAGTTCTTTTCTATAGTGGGATCTATTTTTGTTGGTAACAGTTGAAAACACTAAAGATCATTATACTAATTTCACTTTGATCTAATGTACCACTTTAAGTATGTGTATGATATATGCTTTGTTCCTGTTTCTATTCTTCAAAGTTACTGTGAATCAATAAATTCATTTTTAAATGAATCATATCATGAACTTAATCTCTAGAAAGGGAATGTAACATAACCATTTACATGAAGTCAGGTTCATATATTCTTGCCCAGAATTTCAGGATGGGCTTAATTCATGAGCAGTGTGTTTCAATGCAGAATCATGAGGGTTTTTTTTTTTTGTTTTTTTTTTTTTACATCAAAAGTAAATGTTGTCATTAAAAGTATGCAAACAATTGCTTTTATTTTTGGAATGCTTCTACTTTTGTGGGCTTTGTAATTTTATGGGATTCATTAGTGTAATAAAAAAGAGCTTTAGAAACTTATATGGTCATTTTTTAGCCTTTCTTTTTAAGTTAATTCTTTCTTTCTTTAAAAAAAACTCTTATTCAAACTTATATATTCATGAATGATAATTTTTTAACATACACCCTAAATCAAGCATTTCAAGTACAAGGAATATTTTTGCAGCCTAGCCAATATCACGGTATATAAAAAACCCTTTAATAAAAATTTCATAACTTAATTTTTTATAATATCCTGTTATACATAATTATTAATAATGAACTACAACATTCGATAATGACAGATTACTATAATCGTGTTGCATTCATTTCCCTTATGCACCTTACACACAGGCACACCATCTCTCTCCACTAATACTAGCAGGACATATTTTAGCAGCTGATTGCCAGGTCATTAGTCTTGTACTGACTTGTTTGGTGTGTGCAACAGGAAATATTTCACTTTCGGAGAACAAGAAAAGTAGGTTTATTTTCGTTATGCTTATTAATTTGTAAGGCTACTCAGTGTCTGGTAAGTTAGTGTTCAAGAAAAAAATATTAATTTTTATTAAAATGTTCTATTATTTGATGTTAACAATTACTCATTTATCTCAGTCCTTTGTATTTAGCATGTCTTTACTGAAATAAACCTACGTTTCCATGAAAATTGAAGCTTTTTCTTTTGTGTGGCCCACATAAACTTAAACCTTGTTTATTTGGCCTGGATTAGCCTTTGAGTTTGACATGCTTGCCCTAAATATTTACAAAAACTCTTCAAATGTGAATAACTAGTTTTACAAATTTAAATGGGGAATTAAGGCAGGCAGGCCACTGCCTTGAATTGCAGAATAGAAAAAATAGGAGAGGCACCTGGCTGGCAGGGCTCAGTGGTTGAGCATCAGCCTATGAACCAGGGGTCACAGTTCGATTCCCAGCCAGGGCACATGCCTCGGTTGCTCGCTCGCTCAATTAGGGCATGCAGGAAGCGGCCAATCAATGATTCTTTCTCATTGTTGATGTTTCTATCTCTCCCTCTTCTTCCATCTCTGAAACCAATAAAAATATATTTTAAAAAAAATATGGGAGAGGCTTTTAACTTTGGAACAAGCCAATGACACAATGTTATGGTCATATTTAAAACCACTTGACTATTTGTCATCAGACTTAAAATGATAGGGTGTTTTACAACTTAACTCAGATATGATTTATATGAAAATGAAGCACTGAAGGTCACAAACTAAGATCCAGAGATAATGGAAACATCAAGAGACTATAATAGCCCACACCTCTCTTTCATCCCTACCACCACAGATTTTCTTCTTCCATCGAAGCTTCCAACTTCACTGTTGGCATAGACTAGTTGTTGTCTGAAGTAATTCGGAACAAATTAATACCAATCAGTCTCTGAGTATTTGCAGAACACCCACCGTGCACAATAACAAGCTCTTGGGTTGCTGAGTGCCTGCTTTCCCACAGAGCTGCCCTTAAAGATAACTGAGAATTATCACCTGGGCTTAGAATCTTTGAATACATTAATCATTCCAAACCAAATTAGCTAATGTGTCAGTGATGTTCCGAGATTACCACATTCAGAACTGAAGTCACTTTTTGCTCTGGTTATCCGACCACCTCAGGTAGTATTCACTAAGAGAATTGGGTGACTAAGTATATGCTATGACCAGAGATAAGAGTTTTTTCCTGCAGTGTGAGCTCAGAGTCTTAAAGCAAAAGTAGTCAAATGTTTTGTATGTAAAACTTTCTTTGCCTATTGTATGATTTCCTTAACTCTGTATGTAACATGTCCTACTGTTATGTTTAGGTGAAGAAGCCATTCAGTTTTTTTAGTGAGAAAGCCAGTCTCAAATTGTGACTCAATTTTGGTAGCTTGCTTAAGGATTCATTAATAGAAAAGTAATTTCCCCCACCAAAAAATGAGTATTTGCTTTGTGCCAAGTATTTTCACATGTTGTCTCAACATCCTGAGAAGTTAAAATAGCCTTGTGAAGTAGAGGATATTCAGCACTTATGAGTGGAGAGGATTAGATGTTTACTTGCCCATGATGATAGGGTGGAGCTGGGATTCAACCCCAGAGCTTTCAACACTCAGTTTTACTCTTTCTAGTACTCTGGAGATACCTAATATTTTCTCCAGGAGAAAATATCTCACAGTTTCTATCTCATGTAGTCTTTTATCACATGAATCCCTTAAGAGCAGAATATGCCCCTCCCCCTTATCAGCTTAGTTGGAGTTCTAGGTCTGCCACGTGCTAATTGTGGAACATTGGACACGTTGCCTAACCAATTTGCGTCTCAATTTTCTTGTTTGTGATGTGGAAAAAGTGACTTTTATAGGCGCTTTTTGTGCAAATTAAATTAAGCCTGTAAAATACTTCACATGGGAGACCTCGCTGGTGTGGCTACCAGTTCACAGGAATTCCCCTTTCTCTGGGAATTGCCCACAAAGTACAGGTGTGGTAGCCCACAAACAACTGGCTAAACAGTGTAATTCTGCCCCTCTGACCTTGATTTACCAACCCACAGATGAAGGTCTGATCCCAACTGGGCCTCCTGTCATATGCTAAGACTCTCCAGCTACTTTCCCCTAGGGAGACAGAAAGGAACTCTGAGGTCAGAAGTCTCTTGATCCCTGTCTTTCCTGAGTCTCGGATTCTATCAGATAACCAAATATCCTTCTCATATGCCAGTACCACTTACTTTTTCTCCTTAAGCTCGCCAGAGCCAGTTTTCATTACGTGCAAACGAAAAAATATTAACCAAGACAATCCAGCACAGAGCACACGTAATCCCTGGATCCTCAGCACTTGTAAAATCTTTATTTTCTCCGCCATACTAATCCACATCCAAAATGGGTACACTCTGATTTATTTTAAGGAATGTTAAAAATATAAATGAAATGAAGCCCCTATTGTCTAACAATGCCAAGTAAATCACAGATACCTCAAACTATGAACAAACAGTGCCCTAGTTTGAAGTTCTCTGTCACTTAGAATCTGGAGTAGAGGTTTAAACTCAGCTTTGCTAAATGTTGACTCATGTTCCAATTCAAGGGAGTCTTACTCAAGACTGCTTTGAAATCAAAACCAGAACAACGTCCTTATGATTGGTGTTATTCTGCACTAGTCAAGTATCTATAATTATATCTTTATTTTTAATCTGAAAATTAAACTGAATGGAATCAGGAAATGCTATCTATGTTTTAAATAATAAAAAAAGTAATCACTAAATTACAAAGGTATTCTTTGCAAAAAATAAAATCTGAATTTAGGGGGAAAAAAAACATGTATAAGAACCTGGAAAACATAAAACTCCAAGAGAAGCGGGAGAGTTGGATCAAAGCACTTAGCCCAAGTCATCTGTCTACAGACCAGTTAAACACTCCACTGTGTTTCCAAAGGCTCTACTAAAGGAGCAGAAAGCCAATGTGCTCTGAATCTGCACTCACTTGCAGGCATCATCACCAGCATCGTAGTGAGGGGGTAGAAGCAATATATGAGAATTTACAGCTGTGACTGACTTCCAGAACTTTTTGCAATCCAGGAAGAACAAAAACTGCTTCCTTAATTGAAAAACAAACACATTGCTTACACCCAAACTGCCCTAATGCGGGGACTACGTGGGCATAAATCATTGGTACATGTAAATAAAAGAAAATAGTTGGTAAAAGTTTTTTTGCTCTTGTCTAGTTTTGTTTTCTTTTCCCCTGAAGCATCCATTCTCAGAAAGTTACTTGCCTTTATATTCCCTCTTCCCCTTCCGCAGGGATTACATACTAGGATTTTTCTATGGAGTACTTATGGAACTTAATATCTTGTGTTATTTATCATTTATAATTAGTAATTCGTGTTCTTGTTTAGCTCTATCTCCTCCTGAAGGAAGAGCCCGAATTTGGTTTGATTATTGTATCCTAAAGGCAGTTTACTGTGTCTAGCCTGTGATGTGGACTTAGGGTATAACTGTGATTTCACAAATAATTGAATTAATCATTGCACCTCTTTATAACTCAACTAATCTCCTGCTAATAGTTCTGACTACTAATTTAAAGAAATAGCTAAGACTGCTGTGTTTCTAACTGAGGTCCTATAAGAACTCAAATAGTATTCTCATAAAAGAACCCTCATAAAACAGTAACCAGCTTTCTATGAATCAACAAAACATCTGAACACTGAAATGAATTTCACACTTCAGAAAACTACTAGAATAACTAAATCAGTAAAAGTGTAGCTACTAGAATGTTACTAAAGTGATAGAAATGTACTACCCAAATTATAAGATCCTCTAAGAATGAAAGTACGAAAACATATGGAAAATTTATATATGAAATAATCTCTTAGGGGGACAAGATATCTATCCATAGAATAAGAAATAACATTCCATAGAGTGGTCTTAAGAGTGTATGTTAAATTCACTGGTCCTGGTTAAACAGGTTTAGTTATTCCAAGGAGAAAAGAAGAAAATTTGGAGAGATTGTATGCATATGGTTTTGTGATCAAGAGTGGGCGATCCAATGGGAGTTGTGGGTGAGAAGAGGAGAGGTGTTTGGGAGTGGGTTGGATCAGGGAATGTCCAGAGCAATGTCATGTGAGAGTCCTGGTGATAAAGGATGCCAAAGAGTATCTGATAGTCTCCCAATTGCGATGTAAACTGGTCTTGTATTTTTGGAATACACACAGAAATCATGAAACAGACTAATTCAAAAGGTAGGAAAATTTGACTCAGTCCTGGCAAACATTCAGTTCTCAGAAGTCTGGGAGCTGATTTCAAAAGGAAAAACTGAAGCCACAGAATGTACAAATCACTGACCAACACAGCTCTGATACTGCATCAGCTTATAGAAAATTCCTTGTGGCAAAAATATACATAATGAAGGTTGAGCTCTTGTTCTTTTGTGTAGGCATTATTTTCTGAAAACAGTAACCTCTCCACATCTTCAAAAGCACTACCTTTAGAAACGTTTTTTGTTTTTGTTTTTTTCCTGTAGTGTTATTTATCTTTATTTTTTTGCTTTCCATAACTTACAAAATGTAAATGTTTAATTTAAACTATAAAAAAATTTAAACAGCCCTGGCCAAGTGGCTCAATTTGATGGAGTATCCCCTATACCGAAAGGTTGTAGGTTTGATCCCAGGTCAGGGCACATGCGTATGGGAGGCAAGCAATTGATGTTTCTTTTTCACATCTCTCCCTCCCTCCCTCCTTCCCTTTCTCTCCTCCCTCTCTTTCTCACTCCCTCCCTCCTTCCCTTTTCTCCCTCCCTCTCTCCTTCCTTCCTTCCTCTATAAAAAAATCTATTAAAAAAATCATATCCTTATGTAAGGATTAAAAAAAAAAAAAACAGTGATCCAATTAGTAAAATTTTAGTGAATCAGTGAGCTATTCTTAAAGTTCTGTTATAATTTCATAGGCAAATATGCTTTTATGTTCATGGCCTTTTTAGATAAAGTTAAGCAACACAGTTTATTTTCCTTATAATTTCCTCCTTTTTTCTCATAAACCATGGAAAAGACTTCTTCATTACATCAAGTCAAAACAGGCATTTTGGTAGCAGTTATATAAAATGAGGTGTCAAATCAGATTGTTTAGAAAATTTTGCTCTGTAGGTTCCAAGCAATCCAGCTATAGTCATTGAAGAGTAAGATGCCTTCACTTTTATATGAATGTAGTTCTTTCAGTGTCAGTGATCCTACTTAACATAAAGCTTTGGTTATGTTCCCCACATGAAAAACTCTATGTTCAGAAATGTGTTTTATCTCTATTTCCTCAAATTTGAGATGCATATTCTCTATTGTACATATTAAGCAGTCTACCATGGAAGCCTAAAACTTCTATATTACTAAAAATGCATTGTTATATAGGCCTTAACCTTCAATGCAACAGGGCTGGTGTCCTCATTATTTTATTCTTTCTCTATATTCTCATCTTATTCCATGACTGTATTTGCCCCATGTGCTAAAGAAGGACTTGTTTGCATGCATATAAGCCAAAACTGGTCATGAACAGCGGGGGGGGGGGGGGGGGGGATTGGGGAGGGGTTTGGGATTAGAATGGGGAGGTGAGGACAAATATGTGATACCTTAATCAATAAAGAAACTAATAATAAATAAATAAATTTAAAGACTACCACATTTGTATCTCCGGCCCAGTTCCCTTCCATTAAACCATGTCTTAATTTGTTTGAAAAGCATCTGTGATCTGTCATCTTTCAGCCAGCTGTCCCATTAGTTTCTAAGTAAGAGGCTCGAATTCTGTAAAACATCTTCAGAGAGGGTGCATTTGCTGAATGACTCCCTCCTCCCCCATGGCAGTAACTATGATGAGAATTCTGAAATGCTTTTCCCTTCATCTTTTGTCTAAAATGATAAATTGTGAGCAGCCTCCATAGTTCAGTGTTGTGATCGTCTCAGGTATGTTTGCTTTGAACAGACTTGGTCCCTTAATCTCCTCCTTCTCGTCTCCCCATTCCCTCTACCTTCCCCCGGCCCCCGGTCTGCTGTGAAGAGTGGTGACAAATGCTAATCTGAGCTAGACCACAGTCATCTGAAGTCAGATGAAGGACTTGGCCTCGTGTCAAACTAAAGCAGAGGGGAAGGGTGGAAACTGCTGCCTTGTAAACAGCGAGCCACCCAGGGCGTAAGCTCTGAAAACATGTAAATAACACTATGTCCCATATGCTTTATTTCTCTGTGTTGTCATACTACCTTTGCCAGCTAGTTTAGCTGAGTATGGTTTGCAGTGTTATTTTATTGAACATTTTTTTGACAATTTGAGTACAGTTCTGAATGTAATATTAAATCCTCTTCTGGCTCGGATGATTGCAAAATTGCACGCTCTGTCTACACATCAAATCCTAGGTTTGGAGGGGAATTCAGGCTTCACCTAGTCCAGCACATCCAAAAGGCACTACGTTTGAGCTCTCCCATAGCAGATGGTATTTCATACCATCCTAAAGGACATCCAAACAGGAAGGTTAATTATAGGATTAAAGACTTTCACACAAAAATTAAAGTGAAGCTTGGCTTCCATGTCTTATAAATTCATACAGATTTTTCCTGTTCATGGCTCCCCAGCCAACTCCAATGGCTGGACCAGTAAGTTTCCTCACACTTCTGTGACTGAGGAGAAGCTGAATATCATCAATTACATTAGAAAGTTCTAAATTCTTTTTTTTTAATTTTTAATATATTTTATTGATTTTTCACAGAAAGGAACGGAGAGAGATAGTTAGAAACATCGATGAGAGAGAAACATCGACCAGCTGCCTCCTGCACACCCCACACTGGGGATGTGCCCGCAACCAATGTACATTCCCTTGACTGGAATCGAACCCGGGACCCCTCAGTCCGCAGGCCGACGCTCTATCCACTGAGCCAAACCGGTTTCGGCTAGTTCTAAATTCTTGGTGTCAGTTTTATATGTCAGGCTTGAAATTGGTCAATTTTTAAATCCAGCTGCCATCCGGTGTTGAAAAAGTGCCAGAGAAAAATTGATTTTAAAGAACTCTCAGAGAATCAACTCAATTCTAGCAACACTTTTAAAGAGATTTTGGGATGGCCACAAACTATAACTATACTGCACAATACTTCAAGCTTTGGCCTAGCATGAATTTAAATAATTATATTATATTGTATTTTTCTTAAGAAGTCACTAAGAAAAAAAAATGCATGTGATCAAAGGAAGGAAAAATCTCTTTAATCAAACTCTCAATGATTGATACCACATATTTAGTGACAGAATAAAATTTGCTTCAGAACAATGTGTTGTTGTTGTGTGTTTTTTTATCTTTGCATTTAAAGTGTTAACAGATGTCTCCTCCCCCCCCCCCCCCCCCCATTTTCCTCTTCTAGTTTACACAGGCCACCAGCCCCAGGCCTTCACCACCCTATTGTCTGTGTCCATCGGTTATGCATATGTGCATATAAATTATTTGGTTAATCTCTTCCCACCCACTTTCCCCACCCCTTTCCCCTGAGATTTCACTGTCCATTCATGTTTCCATGTCTCTGGCTCTATTTTAGAACATAGCATTTTAATCAGCTTCTGATTGGGCTTTCCTTCATCAGTTTCTATTATTATTATTTAGAACTGTTTGTGCAGGTATACATTGACAAAGGAAAGATATATTGTTCTAAAGTATTGGATGCACAGCATGTAAAGTAAATTCACATTAATTTTAAAGTCAGTTTTAGATTTTTAAAATATATATTTGAATTGATTTCAGAGAGGATGGGAGAGGGAGAGACGGATGGAAATATCAATGATGAGAGAGAGTTATTGATTGGCTGCTTCCTACATGCCTCCTATTGGGGATGGAGCCTGCAACCCAGCCATGCACCTGAGCAGAAATCAAATCATAGGCAGACGCTCAACCACTGAGCCACGCCTGCCAGGCTAATTAGATTTTTTAATGTATTAAAACTTCAGAATTCTTGCCGAAACTGGTTTGGCTCAGTGGATAGAGTGTCGGCCTGCTGACTGGAGGGTCCCAGGTTTGATTCCAGTCAAGGGCATGTACCTTGGTTGCGGACACATCCCCAGTACGGGGTGTGCAAGAGGCAGCTGATCAATGTTTCTCTCTCATCAATGTTTCTAACTATCCCTCTCTCTTCCTCTCTGTAAAAAAAATCAATAATACATATATATATATATATATATATATATATATATATATATATATATATATATTTAAACTTCAGACTTCTTTATAGCCAGCATCTAAAATCTGTTAATTTTATATGTGACTACATAGTTTCTTCATAAACAAATCAATCAATAAATAAAGTTTTTTAATGATTCTCCCCCTGTTAAAAGAAGCTTACCACTCTGTTGTTTATTTCCTTGAAAATCATTGAACTGTAAGGTAGAGACTTCTGGACTTATCTTGTCCAGCTCTGCTCTGTTTCTGGGATGTAGGAATGGTTATAGTTAGGTGGAGCAGAGCTATCAGTACTAATGGCCTTTGATCAGAGTGATGTGTGGCTCCAAGACAAACATTTAATTATGCTGCCACACCCATCAGCCCAAACTCTCTTCCCCTTCTGGTGAGAGTGGAAGAGTCTTTGTGTCAAGACCAGAGACAAGGTAGAAACAGACTACATTACCAAGTGGCTGGTCAGGTGAAGGATGTCAACTCGGAGGATCTCCACAGATGGATGCAGTTGAATGAGGAAGAAACCTTTTGGAGTGTAAGTCACTAACGTGTTTTCCCAAAAATAATACATCCTCCGAAAATAAGACCTACTTACAGTTTCCTTCTGAGTGAAATATAAGGCATAGCCCCGAAAATAAGGCCCCCAGGTTCTGTCTCAGAATGAAAATTAATTTACTGTAAACTGATCGCTAGGGCTGCCCCGACTGGCATCTAGCAACCAGTGACATTACGCGGAGTCCTGACGTCACTGCTGTGTGAATGGAGAGAAATCAGCATGGAAACTTTGTGAAACCTAAACTGCAAGAAGTTGTGACTTGGGTGAAGAATTCATGGGAGAAAATCACTGACAGTTGCATTGCAAATGCACTGCGAGCAGGCTTACCCTGACAAGAAGTACTCATTTAAAGACAGTGCTATTGCTAAACATGAGAGATTTGGTCCACTGATTCTGAAAGAAATGGAGTCACAAGAAATTCACCAGGAAATTCAGGAATTGGATTGTTATGATGATGTTCCAGAGATGATGACATGATTGTCATTGAATAAATGAGTAAATTCTTGATACTGTAGGATTCACAGTTTGTCTGGTTTGTGTTGACAACTACCGTACTACCATACTGTATACAGATAATAAATTTCCTTTATTTTCATTTAACAATAAATGTGTACCGTATTCTTCTTCATGGAAAAATAAGACATCCCCTGAAAATAAGACCTAGCACATCTTTGAGAGCAAAAATTAATATAAGACACTGTCTTATTTTCGGGGAAACGGTAAGATCTGGGAGTTTTCTACTATTGAAGCGTAATCTGATCTAACTTAATATAACGAGATAAGATAAAACAAAACTTGGGAGAAAACTCGGCCTGTTTGCACCATCACTTCTTTGAGAAACTCACTGAGACCAACCTAACCTTACTGGTCCAAAGAGGATCACATCCATAGCAATGGCTATTGTTTAGTGTCCAATGTTTGTGGGCACCACACTGGATCCCAGGGATACAAAGATGAGGATAAAACGTGTCCCTTCAGATTGCTATAAAAGTACTTCTCAGGTTATGTTGAGCCATTCAGTGTTGAGTAAATTTACTGAAAACATTTTCTTTTACCAAAAAATTTCTTAACTGAAAATGGTGCATGCTCACACACACACACACACACACACACACACACACACACACACACACATTATGTGTATATGTTATGCATTATGCACTTAATCTGTACGAATGTTATAAACATATATATACGCATTTGAAGGGATAAGAGGACAGAGAAAGATTTTAGAAGGCACCACGTTCTTCCACTGGTCTTCCACTAAATTCCAAAATATAGACAGAATACATTTATAATGAGTGTAATTGTAGTCAACTTGACTCAATAAAAAATGACTTCCAGGTAACAGGAAAATCACAAAATTCACTGACAGCCCATCTGTAACTAGTAATTTTCTTTTAAAAAAATATGTTTTCATTGATTTCAGAGTGGAAGGGTGAGAGGGAGAGAGAGAGACAGAAACATCAATGATGAGAGAGAATCATTGATCAGCTGCCTCCTACACACCCCACACTGGGGATCAAACCTGCATGTGCCCCAGCTGGGAATCAAGACTTATCTCCTGGTTCATAGGTTGATGCTCAACCACTGAGCCATACTGGTTGGGCAGTAATTTTTATTTTATTTCTTTTGCAAAATGGGTCAGGGTTGTATGAAATGAATTAGGACAATAAGAAAAAACAAAATTTTTTGCTGTCACATTGTGTTTATACTTAGTATTCTTTGTACTAAATCAAATGCAGATTTTATTGAATTACTGATAATGCCAGATAGTTGCTATAAAATCATTGCTGTTTCATAGTTGCACCTTAGCTTGCATCTGGTCTAGGTGTGCCATTGAGTGCTGACAAACACATCCCTCATACTGCATGTGGGTGGAAACACTATAATGGAAAAGGAATCTGTGGGCAATCTGGCCTCAACTCAGTTTCATTTAGTTGAACAATCTAGTTTTTGAAATTACCAATGCTTAAGAGGTAATTATTAACGTTTCCTACTTTTCATGACTAAGTTCTGTTGTCTTTTGTACATGCATTTCATTTTTATAGTACCTCCTTGGATTGGCTTCTGGTATTATGATGCTACATATTTGGAAAGTACGCGGTAAGATTAACTCTCTAAGACAACACATGTGAAAAAATTAACATCCAAACTCAAGTCTGGGCTTTGATAACTTATGTCATCACGGTTTTTAGTATAAAAAAATTCTTTGGCTAATATGTCTCTTTTTAAAATATTCATTTTTAAACCACAAGGATTCAGAACTCCAGATCACTCTTGGAATTGGTGAAATAATGTCCAGTAGAGTTTCAGGAGGGATACCTGTGGGCAGCCTGCCTCGGAATCCCCGGGTGCTTGTGAAAGCCGCAGGCATCCCGAGCCCTGCCTAAACTTTCCAGGTCAGAATCTTCTGCAGAACACCAGAACTTTTCATTTCAAACTGATTTCCCAGGTGACTAATACGCAGCCAAGTCTGAGAACTCCTCCTGAATCATAATTACAATCACTGTTCCTGGGAAGTTGGGGGAGTGTCTCTAAGCCATCACAGAGGTGACTGGCTCTGTCGGAGGAATACTCCCATAAGCCCCTTTGTGCCTGACTACTTCACTTACACCAAGAATCTGACAGTGAATAAGGATTGGCCGATAGGAGTTAAGAAGTGCAATGCAAACAAAGAGCAGAGAGGTGATGAAGGAACACCCCTTTCCTGAATTTGAATTGTAATTTAAAGAAACACTGGATCTGAATATACTAATGGATTAATTTTAAAAGATGGTGTTGAATGCTGACTTTAGGAAATATTTGAAAACTCAAACATTTGTAAATTATGAGCTTATGCCAAGGGAGAATTTCAGCGTAAAATTTAAAATGAAGCCGGTGGCTGGTGGAGAAGTTATGCAGGGGGGGGGGGGTAGGGGTTGGGGAGGGGGTGTTGTCTCATTGTGTGGAAAGAGGAGAAACAGAGGCAAGTAGAGGGGTGTGGAGGGCAGCATTTGTAAACAGAAATAGCCTTCACACACATTCTTTCAGCCCAAGGTTAAGTGGTAGTATCCTGTTTTGCCGTTTCAAAATTTGAGTCACAGAGAAGTTCCATGAGTTGCCAAAGGTCAATCGGTTAGTCAATGGCAGGCCGACCATGCACCAGTGACTCCAAACCCACTACTTTTTCCACCTAATTATACTGCATTTTCTTTGTTTTAAACCTTCCAACTAGAGTTCAGTCCATCTGAGGATATCATATCTGTCCAAGTCAATTTGAAGTAATGTGGCAGGGCCTTGGGTAACCACATTAGTGTTTTTGAGCCTTACGTATAATTTTTTCCCCTTTAGGATAATTACAAACTGCTGTGTTTTAATTACAATGACTTTTAGAATGCTCCAGATTTCTTCCTAACAGTTGCCTTTTGTACTGTCTTTGTCTTTTTATCAAGAATTCTAAGTTCTCCTGCAATTCGGTGGGATTTTTTTCCTTCAGAAGAGACACCAGTTGACATAGTCCATGTTAAGGTGTGATGTAAGTGCACAGAAATAGGCTCCCCTGTATAGGACACGCAGGTAGCGCCTCTTGGTTGCAAGCTACGTATAAAGCAAGATTCTTTTCCAAACCATTTGGAGGCAATTTACAGGCAAAATACGTGGTCTCCATAAAAGCCGGGATTCTGATTTCCATGTGTCATCTGCTTGTTGCACAACTCTGTAAATTATTTATAGAAACAATTTACAAAAAGGAAGCAACTCTGTAATACGCTGTGATTAAAGAATCACCAAAAAAGGAAACACACACACACACACACACACACACACACACACAACACACACACAAAAGCATCCCTTACGTGGCCAATGGTTAGTATGGATGTTAGTTTATTTTTAAAATGCAGATGAAATGGAGGGGCTCTTTCTCTAATATGCAAAGAAAACATCATTGTATTTTGAAGGCAGTTGTGACTTTCCCATACATAACCCAGGGGTCGGGTTTTACTCCCATTTGGAGTCACCTCCCTGTGGTACTTTGGGAAAGGAGAGAGAGAATTTAAGTTTACCTCTGTTTCAAAGGCACCACTTATTGCCCTCCCTCTCTTCCCTGGTGTGTCCGTGCCACTTCTTCAAAGGGCTCACAGAGCAGGACGTGATCAAAGGTCTGGGGATTGAACATACGATGGGTCCCGCTTCTATTGATAGCTTTGCCATTTCTGTCTTGTTTTAAAAATTGTGATTGGCATGTAAAAAGC
This sequence comes from Vespertilio murinus, assembly GCA_963924515.1. NCBI lineage: Eukaryota > Metazoa > Chordata > Mammalia > Chiroptera > Vespertilionidae > Vespertilio > Vespertilio murinus. The sequence goes on along the minus strand of OZ004707.1, from coordinate 162,658,135 downwards.
TGTACATATGTAATATATACAACTGGATGAATTCAGGGATAGGTATATACCCATGAAACCATCACCACTTTCAAGGCCATAAACATATCCACCACCTCCCAAAATTTCCCCCCACTCCCTTTGTGATAATAATAGTAATATAATAATCAATATATTGATCTTATTACTAGATTAATAATCAATATATTAATATAAGTATAATAATCAATATACATAGTATGCTTATCGTATTTTTTATATTATGAATAGGGGAAAACCAGAGGGTAAAGATACTGTCCAGAAAGCCTATAGGGAGGTAAGGGTCAGCTGAGCTTTAAAGAAAGGGAAGGACACACGTTCCAAAAAGCACAGTGTCTTGCTAAGAGAAGAGTAAGAATACCAAGCTGGTTCTAAGGCAAATGTGCATTTATAATTGCATCCTGTAAGCAACTGAAAACTCCATCATTGCACTGAAGAGTGTGCAACGAGTTGGGTTGAACCCATGGCAACAGCTGTGGCAGCAGGTTCCATCTCCCCTGCTGTACAGACAGCACAGCAGGTAGCAATGTTCACAGTGCGTTTTGGAGATATTTTAGCACTAAGCAATCATGCCATTTAAGGAAAGAAAAAACTCTGAATGCTCATGCAAAAGTCTGGGCATCTCCCTTGTAACCCGAAAGAACATGCTAAGGAAAGATGACTGACTGTAAGAACAGGAAGCCGGAGAGCAAGGTCGCAGTTGGCGTGTCCTCATCAGAGTCCACCGTGGGCTCAGACCCTGCCTGGCCATACCCAGGAGAACTGGCATTAACAAGGGCACGTTCTGCATCAGGGCGGCACAGAGTTGGGCAAAGTTTTTGATGCCTATAAACCAGGGTTAGCCTTGGAGATTTATGAATGCATAATGGCAACTTCTCTCACTTTCTGTCCTTAGGCATTGGAGCGGCAGGGCCGCTCAGCAGCCACATTGGTGAAACTGATCTCTGCACCATTTTTCTAGAAGTGGTTGTGTCTGCTGAGCCATCACACGCTCTGGCTCTGGCCTCCCTGTGGCCAACATCAGGCATTTGCATAGCCGTTAGCCAGAAAGCTGCCTGTGGTCATACGTCAGAAAAAAATTAATACCAACACCAACCTTACATTTGGGGGTCAGGTTAAGAGTTTACAGGTGCCGGCATGCTTTCACATCCCTTCTCATTTAGTCCTTGTATTGCATCTGGTGCTGCTCAGGTACATCTGGAAGACCAACCATTGGTGGCCAACATCTGGAAGAGTGTGTGTCAGGGAGACACATCTGGCTCTCTCCCCATACCACCTTCCTTCCTCTCACTCTCTTTAGAAGACTCAGGACAGGAAGTACAACACCTGGCTTTTAAGCCCTGTTCCTCTTTTATTGACTGAATTCAAGGGCCAAACCATAATACTTTTTTTTTAAAAAAAATACATTTTTTATTGATTTTTACAGAGAGGAAGAGAGAGGGATAGAGAGTTAGAAACATCGATGAGAGAGAATATTAGATCACCTACCTCTTATACTCCCCCTACTGGGGATGTGCCTGCACCAAGGTACATGCCCTTGACCAGAATCGAACCTCTCAGTCCACAGGCCGACGCTCTATCCACTGAGCAAAACCAGTTTCGGTAGCCATAGCACTTTTAAGGGTATTTGTTTTTAGTGCCAAGATACTACTATTTTGTAACAAATTTGAGCAGTAGAGAGCAAGGAAATTGATATGCTCCTGCAAAATGGGAACCCTGATATTTGGAAATTTTACTAATTTCTACTCCAAAGTTATACAGGTGCAATGTCTCTGAACACCTCATCTAGCATTCTTCCACTATATCACACACATGTCTGAATGCACACGTGGATGGACCTTGCACTGCTTAGCTCTGGCTCAGATAACCAGATAGAGATGAAAGACTGCGCTTTCAGCTGAACTATACTAATTATTTGACAGTGTATGGTTAAATAAAATTTCACAAATTGACAGCCTGTAGATAGGATTTGTCCCAAAGCACTGTTTTATTTGGCCACCTGTTTTATTTAGTGTAAAAAAAAATCTTGTTATATTTTAAATTTTGGATATATATAAAGCCAGTGATTGTAATGGCCATAACGACCATAATGGCCAGTCGCTATGATGCCAGCTGTGGCCAATGAACAGGCCAATCAGGGTGCTGCTGGATGGCCAATCTCGTGGCTCCTCCTCCCTATCAGCCAGCCCCTGATCAGACTCTTCCACCCCAATCAAGAGCTGGCCTCCAGGCAAATTCCCCCTTCTTTCCCCCCCTGGCCAGCCCTTCCCCTGATCAGCCTGCCCTACCATGATAGGCCTGCAGCCCCTCCCCTCGGCCACCCCTGTTTGCACCCCCCCATCCAAATAGGGGGTGGGGCTGCCTGGCCATCCTCCTGAAGGCCCTCCCACCACCCAGCCCCACTTCATATTGCCCACCCCCACTCCATCAGGGGCAGAGCCAACCAGCCAACCACTCATGGCTCTTTCCCCAGGCCACTGGCCCCCAATCAGCACCTTCAACTCCATTTGGGGGTAGAGCCAGCTGACCCACTGCCTATAGCCCCTCTGCATGGCCACCCCCATCCCAATCGCCTCCTTAACCCCAATCAGGGGTGGGGCCCACTGGCCAATCACCTGTGGCTCCTTCCCCCAGCTGATTAGGGCAGGCCAGCTGGCCAACCTCCCACCAACTTCTCCTCCTGACAAGCCCAGCCCTGACCTGTCCCAATTGGGGCTGGGCTGACAGGACCCCACCTGTGCACAAATTCATGCACTGCTCCTGTAGTTTTACATAAAAATCAAGATGTTCAGATTCAAGACAGTAATTGGCTGAAATGAGTGCATCATTGTATTGTTCTTTCACTGTTTTTCAACCTTGGCACTGTTGGCATTTGGGTCCAGATAATCCTTTGTTGTTGGGGCTAGTCATTGTATTTTTAGATGTTAAGTAGTATCCCTGTCCTTTACATACCTAATGCTAGTAGCAGTAGCACCTTCTCATCTTTGTGACAGCCAGTGTGGCATTGCCAAGTGTCCCCTGGGAGGCCACACTGCTTTGACTGGAAACCACTGTGTAGGCATTTGAGTAGTGGTCCCTGGAAAAGAGGATTTTGGAGCTGGCAAAGGTATAATGCAACCCTCTCCCTTACAGAGGAGGAAACCGAAGCCCATCCAGAGAGGGGATCGGCCAAGCTCAGGTGGCAGAGCTAGGACTGAAACCCAGGTCCTCAGAATCTTTGTGCAGTGCACTTTTCACTGTAAGTTTCTGCCTGCAAAGCCCCCACCCACCTGCCAGTTCCCACCTGTTTGAATTGCTGATGGGAAGGTCTGCCTGCTGCTCTCCTCCCCTCCTGCACTCTGACCCCTGCCAGTGTTTTCTGAATCAAACAGAGCAGCCCTTCACTTAAAGGGAGCATCTCTTCCATCTAGTGGGTCCAGATTATTTCACTCAGATATGAAGGGCTGTTTTCTAAACGTGTATCTCTTTCTCTGTTCCATTCATTAAGCATAGGATGGGGAAACCAAGATGGCGGCATAGGGTAGACACCCGAATGCAGCTTACCACAACAATTTTGAATTTAGAACTGGAAAACAGGGAAAACATTGCCCTGAAGCACTGGACAGCTGGCTGAGAGGAGGCTCTACCATCTGGGAAGGAGAGAGAAGGCACACTGAGCCTCAGAAACTGTGAAAGTGCAGGAACTGTGCGAGTGAAAAAGCGGCCACAGAGTTCGCTGCTGGCTTGCTCATGGTGTGCAGAGAGAGCAACCAAGTTTGCTGCTGGACTACTATTGGCATGCTGAGAAAGCGGCCAAGTTCACTGCTGGCTTACTCCAGGTGCACAGAGAGGGCAGACAGCTAATGCGCAGCTGGCTTTCTTATTCAGGAAGAAAACAGAATCACCCTATTGCTCTGATAGATGGCCCCAGTCAGGGAGAGGCTGGACTGTCAGGCAGTGGGCAGAGATCTCTTGGAGGTGTGTGAAGCCAGTGGCCATTACTGGGGAACTCAGGGAGGGGCCTATGGAAAACCAAAGCTTGTCTGCACCACCCTGAGACTCTGCCCCATCCAAACGGAGTACAGAAGCCCTCCTAGCTGAGACACTGCTGATCCTCATAGCCAGTTGGCTTGGAGATCAACACATCCCAGTGATACCAACAATAAGCAAGGCTTAACAACAAGACTGCACATACAACCCACAAAGGGCTACACCAAGACTGTCCACCTCAGGTAACTGGGAAGACTGTGCTACTGGGCTGTACCAGAACACCTAGCACACAAAACTATTCCATCAAATCAGGAAAACAACTAAAATGCAGAGAAGAGGCAGGACACAAAAGAAGGAGATGGAGGAAAAGAAAAGAATGGACATTGAGTTCAAAACTACAGTTATAAGGTTTTTCAAGAACTTCCTAAAAAAGCCCAATAAAATAAATGAGACCTATGAGAATATGAAAAGGGGCCAGCTAGAAATAAAGAAAACATTATCTGAAATTAAAAATATTACACAGAGTCCTAAAAACAGACTGGAAGATCGCAAGAAGACAAAGATTTAGAACACAAAGAGCCAGAGGACCCTCCTCCGCAGAAGCAAGAAGATAAGGAAATCCAGAAAGTCGAAGATGATATAAGAAACCTCTGGGACAATTTCAAGTGAACCAACATCAGAATTATGGGGGTCCCAGAAGATGACAGAGAGCAAGATACCGAAAACATATTGAAAGAAATAGTGACAGAAAACATCCCCCCACTTGGTGAAAGAAATAGACTTACAAGTCCAGGAAGCACACAGAACCCCAAACAAAAGGAATCCAAAGAGGACCACACAAGACACATCATAATTAAAATTCCAAGAGCAAAAGAGAAAGAGAGAATATTAAAAGCAGCAAGAGAAAAGCAGGTAGTTGCCTATAAAGGGGTACCCATATGATTGTCAGCTGATTTCTCAACAGAAACCATGCAGGCCAGATGGAAATGGCAAGAAATATTCAAGGTGATGAATAAATAACAAGAACCTATAGCCAAAAATAGTCTATGCAGCAAAGCTATCACTCAGAATCGAAGGCCAGATAAAGAGCTTCACAAATAAATTTAAGCTAAAGGAGTTCATCACCGCCAAACCAGAATTATATGAATTGCTAAAGGGGGTTATTTAGGAAGAGGAAGAAGATAAAGATAAAAATTATGAACAATGAATATGTAACTACCGTGTTTCCCCAAAAATAAAACATCCTCCGAAAATAAGACCTACTTACATGTTTCCTTCTAAGTGAAGTATAAGGCATCCCCTGAAAATAAGGCCCCCAGGATTGACAGTTTGTCTGGTTTGTGTTGACAACTACCGTACTATCATACCGTATACAGGTAATGAATTTCCTTTATTTTCATTTAACAATAAATGTGTACCGTATTCTTCTTCATGGGAAAATAAGACACCCCCTGAAAATAATACCTAGCGCATCTTTGGGAACAAAAATTATTATAAGACACTGTCTTATTTTGGGGGAAACAGGGTATCAACAAATGAAACTAAAAAACAAGGGAATTAAAAAATCTGATGAACAATAATTGGTGAATATCATAGAATCATAGGTATGGAGGGGAAAAGGGGAGTGGGGAGTGCGGGAAGAGACTGAATAAAAACTGTAGACCTATGGAGGAGGACAATGGGGTGTGGGGAAAGGGCAGAGGGTGGGGTGGGAACCTGGTGGAGGGGAGCAATTGGGGGGGGGGGAACACATTTGTAATAACCTAAACAATAAAGATTTATTTAAAAAAATAAAAATGAAAAAAAAAGCTTAGGATGTTCCTTATTCCCAGAGGTCACTAGTCTCCTGAATTCTTGAAACAACAGTTCCCCTAAAGCCACTTACAAAATGTGCAGCCCCAACATTTGTTTGAAGTCATTTTGCCACTCAGCAAACTCCTCAGGAATGTGGCCATGATACTACAGTTAGATATTTGTATATTTAGAATTTATTTCACCATCTTAAGTCTTTAAAGACTTAAGATGGTGAAATAATTTTTTTATAAAAACATTTTTAAGAACATATTAATCATTTCCCACAAGAGATATTTTCTTTTTAGAATAGCAGATTCCTCTGATGTCAGAGAGCCCCTGACAAAGTTTGCTGGACAGGAGCCCCAATCTGACCACCCAGGCGAGGCAGGTCCATAGCCTTCTCAACTGTAACACATCATGTTTGGGTGGCCACTATGAGCCCTTGAAGCTCTCATGTTGAATTAGCTGGGCTCTTGCTTCATCTGCTAGTATGTGAGATTTCTCCCCTTGAGTCCTGTTCTATTGCACATTGACAGAAAAAGCCAAAGACACCTATTGTAAAATGTTATTCTTTTACACATCCACCGGGGACTCTTCCACAGATTAATTAGAAATGTTCTCAGTTGTCCATGAAATATATTAGAAAGTTACTTTGACAGGTGGTCCAGCAATTTTTCACTTAGCTTTGTGGGTATGTACCTCTTGGCTATCCTGCTAAATGTGAGAATCATTTGAGCAAGTGACGATGCATGAGACAGCCTCCTCCCCCTTCCGACCACCCACAATCCTTCCCCCAAATATAGTAAGACTGGTCTTATGTTTTCCTATATTTGTGATCTGCAGTTTATGGAGCACTGCCACATGACCAGTTGTTATTATAGAATGCCCATGGCCATATATGTGTTCTTGTTATCTTGGTTTCTATCTGGATACTTCTCTCTCTCTCTCATATTTTCCTTCAGACGCAGTTTCTGATTGTCTCTCCTCCCCTCACCTCTCCCTTTCCCCTTCCTTTTCTTTCTCTGCCCTGCTCTTTTCTTGGGGTGGGGGAGGGGAATCTCTGTATTAAAGGAAATGTTAATGGTATAGCAGGTACAAACAGGGTTGTAGCTAACAATCCCTGTGTAATGTGTTGAGTAGGCTTGATTGTGAGGTATATAGTTGGACCATTACAGAATGGGAAGAAAGGCAACAGGAGCTCAGGTGTATGAATGGAAAGAATGAATTGGGCATTAAAGGAGGCCAGCAATTTGGAGTTACCCAGAACATAGAGCTATTAGATGACTGATAACCTGGTCAGGATTGGTTGCAGGAAGTGGGCGAGCCTGGGCCCACCATGAAGGCTTCACTACCTAAAATGGAGAAGAGCGAGGGGGCCAAGGCAGTGAATTACCCTGTCACCAAAACTCACTCCTGTTTAATCTGACCCACGTTGTAAATCTCTATGTGGAGCTACACACACCCTTTATTTTTGTCTCTTTATCAAGAACAAAATCAAATGCACTGATTTAAATGTTTGCTTATTACAATAAAAACATGCTAGCTATACCAATTGAACATTGACTTTGTGTCAAGTGTTCTACGTATTATTTTAGCAGATTACAAATAATGCTATGGGTCATTGCTAGGTGACCTGAAGTATGTATTCTCCCTCTCTTTATTAGCAATTTAAGTCTTGAATTTTGATAGGGTGCATGGCATCCCAGCTAAAGACTCCTTCTTCTAGCTTCTCTTACGGATTTATGTGGCCACATGACTCCATGCTTGCCAATGGGATGTGAGCAGAAGGCATATAAACAACTTGCAGTTCATGCCCTTAAAAAGGTAGGATTATGTCCACCCCTTCTTCAACTCCTTTTACGCTGGCTGGAATGTTGATGTGAAGGCAAGCATTGGAAAGAGACAGTTTAGCTCTGAGATGAAAGCTGAGTGTTGAAGCTGCAAAACAGAATCGGAGCAGAATGGCCTTAAAACTGTCAAGCTGCCCTCTGGGCTCTGGACTGATGTGCAGATTGTGTCATGAGAGAGAAAGAAATGCCTGCCTCTTTTAAGCCACAGTTATTTTGACTTTTGTTACAATAGCCAGACCTGTTTACTAATGAATACCAGTATCCATTGTTATACCCATTGTGCAATGAGAATCTGAGACTCAAAGACAAATAAATTTGCCTGAAACTGCTTATGGAGCAGGCCTTTCAAGAAGCTCAAATTTGATGCTTTCTCTTAGCATTCCTCTCCGAGATGAAATCACATGGCTTTCTCCCACCAAAAGAATGCCCAAGTCTGAACCAAGTGTGCATCCTAGACCATCTGCCTGGCAGAGCAGACATTAACCTCCTTCTTGGGACTCCAACCTCATCAGAGGCTGAGTTAGTTTGGGATTCATATAACCTATATGCTAGGTCAATAAATCCTAAAAATATTCCTCCTCACTTAGTACCAACTTGGTTACTAGCATTTTGCATTTGAGGCTTATGATTGAAACTTGATATATTTCATACAACATTGTTTAGCACCAAAACAGGTATGTTCCACGCTATTTTATCTTTTCATCTAAAATTTTAAAATATTGTATGTTAGAGAGATTTGGGTTGTGAGAGCTATCATGATATCTCTGATTATTGTCTTTTCAGGAAAACTGAGGGTCTACTTGTGAGATGCCAGAAATATGGTATGACCGTTAGTATTTCCCTCAGTTATCTCTGCTCATCTGCATCTTCACGGTGACCTCAGCAGCTCTAATGCCATTTGGAAATTTGTGGACTTGATCTAAGAACTATGGGGTAAGACAGCTCAGACATATCTGTAATCCATAACTTAATACCAATCATTTCTATTGCTCGTGCCAAGTTAGTTGGAGTCATATGGGCAAACAAAGGGAGGAGCAAGAAGAGAATTTTATTTTCTTTATTCAAATTCAAGCACTTTTTAACTGAGAGTACAACAAAGATAACATATTACATTGTGTGCATGAATGTAAAAGCCCTAATCACTTTTGTGTTCAGAAATTTGTCTTTTCCACAAGAAGTTTCTTTAATATAGTCCCCTCTTTCCACAGTTGTCTATCAATGGTCAAGTGCCACTTAAATATAGCATCTGATTCTCATTTGCCAGATTTTTTTTGCAGTTTATTGTTCTTTACCTGCACTTACTAAACTCCAGACATCTCACCCAAGTGACGCAATTTCTTTATCAAAGGTAAGTAAAATAGAGCTCTTGTATTTTCTCATTCTTCAGTAATTCTTATTGCTCAGAGAAATACATTCTTTGGTAAAGTATATATATGCTTGGTAAGGGGTGATGGCAAGGAAGGAGGGACATGGTTTTTAGGCAACTAAAACATGGTGCTTATTGTCTGTACTGTCAGGATTGGGAGACCCCAACATGAAGGGGAGGCAATGTGCATTTACTCAACTGCAAACATGCTTGAAGGGTTGTTACATGCTGTTGCCTAGGGATAAAACTTTAATGAGAAACCCTCTGCCTCAGAAAGCTTACAGTTTGTGGTGTAGCCCAGTCACCAGGGATAGCGAATCAGTGTACGGGGGATGTCTTGTGGATAATCCTAGGGCACTAAAGGAGCAGACAGTGGTGACATTCAACTCGGTCTGGAGAGATCAGGGGTGGCTTTCTGGAAGAGAGGGTGGTATTTGAGTGAGAGCTGAATAGAAGCAGTTCATGCAGAAAAGTGGTGAATAGCATTGCAAGACCCCAGACATGAGCAAGAGTAAGTCTGGGAACACTGAGTGGTTCCAGACTTCAGGAATATAGAGTAATGAAAGCTGGAGACAAAAACAGGGACCAGCTTCAGTACCCAGGAGAACCAGGTATCAAGTAGGAGGGGTCAGAGGTTAATGCAAACAGGTCCAATCAGGCTGGGGAAGCTTCAGTCACAACAGTGCTAAAGACTGAGGCTGCGGGGGAGGAAGGGTTGGGGGTAAAGAGGAATGTGTTAAGAAAAATTTAGAGTGCTGCACTTGATGTCAATGTTTTGTTAAATGAGAGACAAAATGTTCTCCAACAGGGATACTTCAAACAAAAGTGGAATGAAGCTCAGAGGCATGATTTTACAAGATGGCTTATAAAGTGAGGAAGCTGTTTAACCTTTGCAATGATTGGTTATTTCAACATGGGTTTCCACAAGGCAGGGGATTGGTTAAAAGTGATTATCTTATACCATTTAAAGGAGATTACTTAAGCCTCTTTTATCATTATCAGAGGCATTTACAAGAAGCCATCTGAGTGAAGTTGTGCTTATGCTTATTGCAAGCAATAAGCTAGATTTCATTTTGCTTTCATGGCTCAAATGGTTTTGTCTGTTTTCAAGCCTGCTCTTAATTTTATTTTATTTTAACTGAAGAAAATAACATATGCTGAGTGTCTACTGTGTGCTAGATACTGTGTATTATCCTTCAGGTGGTATCATTATCACCATTTTTGAGCTGAGGAACATGGTCTCAGAAGATAGACTGACTGATGTCACAGTCTTCATGAGGAGTAGATCTGTGTTCTTTCTGCCAGTGACCCCAGAGCAAGTTGCAATGAACTGGATAGAAGCAACTGGAGTCAGAGCTGGGCTTTATGTGGTTTCATGGGAACTGTAACATCTGGCACAAGACTCTCAGGCAGTGGACTATCTTCGGTAAAACATCGATACGCTGCTGTGAGTGTGTGACATGAGGTCCTAAGGTCAAGGTCTAGTAGAAGACAAAGGCAGCACCAAATTTGTCTACAGAAAAAGTTAACCAGGATTTGGGATATAAACAAACAAACAAACAAACAAAAAGTAGACAGAAGAGTTGCAGAGTTGAAAGAGAAGAGCCAAGCACCAGGATGGGAGGTGGCAGCTACAGAAAAGAGACCAGGGAGTGAGGTCCCTGCGGGTGAGGTGGCTGAGAGGCTTTGAAGAATAGGAATGTCTAATGTTTAATTATAATTTGTTTGGTTGCGGCACTGTAAACTCCAGCAATATACCAGTTTTCCTAGAACATTACACCCCACACACATACACAGACTTGTGTTTGAGACAGGCTCAGTGGATATCCTGACAGGAAGAAGAGGACTGTGTGGCACGGAGGGACAGGAGACAACAGAAGGGAGAATAAGCATAGAAACGTGAGGATCCATAAATGGAGTGATTTGGTCTTACTCTGAGGTGGCCAGGACAATTATAAACAACCTCCTGCCCACGTGTCAAAACCTAACAAAGGTCTTGGAAGAGTTATTGAATGGCTAACCTCATTAAGCAAGAGAATTCAAAATAATTTCTTTTAAATCTGAAAGGGCATGTTGACTTTAGCGGACATTTGGTTTGTGAAGAGGAGCCATTTCTAATGGAGCTACTCAAGAATTAAGTTAATGGCCTTGGGCAGCGGTTAATTTCCCATGCCTGGTAGTGTTTAGGAAAAAAACATGCACCCCAGAAATGGCAGCGGTGAAGTGGGCTCAGGTATAAGATGGGGACAGCTTATGCACCTGTCAAACTCCCTCTCAATCCTGAGAGTCCAGAAGTAAGTGGTAGTAAGACTTCTCAATAAATCAAGTATCTACGCAAATAGAACTTGGATCTGGGAATGCACAGCTAATGAAAGCTCAGAGTGAAGGAATGAATAAGAAATCCACCTTAATAGGTTAAAAGTAAAACTGAACTATTAACCAAGAAATGGAAACAGTTGCCTTGCCATTGAGACAAGTTTCTGGTTCATTCCAGACTTTCTCATGCCCTGCTGTTGTTATCTTGAAATTCTTTAATACATTTTCATCAAAGGGCCCTGAATTTACAAAAAAAAAATATTTTATTGGGTCCCTAAAACAATGTAGCTGATGCTGAGAATAGAGCATTTTCTGAGAGTTTTAAATAGTTCAGAATCGCAGTGTTTTGAGTGGAGGGAGGGAGAGGTGGCTGATGAGGTTTAATCAATAAGCAGGGACCTATATTGAAAGGCCTGGAAGTCTTGCTAAGTACTTAGAATTTGTCTGTAGGAAAAGGATAGTCACCGGAGACTCTGAGCAAAAAAGTAGCATGAACAGATGCAGCTTTTAGATCATTCTGGGGTAATGTAGGCGATAGAGTAGAAATATAACAATGTTTCCTTGTTTCAAATTAATGCCTTTTTATGTTTGAATTTCATTTATTGGGTATAAAGTTTTGGTCCATGTTAACACTGGAAGGTCCCCGAGAAGAATAACTGCCAGGATTAATTTATTTTAGGGTAAATGAAGATAGGAGATCTGTGAGCACTTTTGAGAACTGGAGGTAGGAAAGGTGGGAAAATAGGAGCAGAGGGTTCTGTGTACAGAGGCTGAACCTTTAGGGGAAACTTAGACTTCCTTTCGTTTTGCACAAGAGCAGCCTGACCCACTTATAAAGATTTCTTCCTAAAGTTGTATTAGTACCTCCTACCCAGAATCCTTTATTGCAGTGGTTCTCAAAGTGGGGTCCCCAGGAAAGCTGCACCAGCATCATGTGGAACTTGTTAGAATGCATTCTCTGCCCCACCCCAGCTGTACTGAGTCAGAAACTTAGGAGTCAGGAGTCAGGACTTAGCAATAGGTGGTTACAAGCTCCCCAGGTGATCCTCATGCATCTAAGATCAGGCATCATTGCAGGTGGTCTGTGTCCCTGGAACTCAAACATTAAGGGGAGAAAGGTGGAAATGCCCATTGAGTATTAGGGTGACTAACCTTTTGCGACAGCATGGATGGGCCTAAAGATTATTATGCTAAGTGAAATAAATCAGTCCGAGAAAGACAAATACCATATGGTCTTACTTATATGTGTAATCTAACGAGCAAAATAAACTGATGGACGAAATAGAAACAGAGGAATGGATACATGGAAGGGACTGACAGCTGTCGGAAGGGGAAGGGGAGAAAGGGACTGGATGGAAAGAAGCTAAAGGGATTAGACAAATTGATTATAATACCAAGACAAGTTAGTCCTTGTTCTAAACAGGTTTTTACATGGTTGTACATTCAGTGAGTGATCTAGGATAGATCTTCACAGGTAATGATTCCATAGTTCCAGAATGACTTTAAAAGGTTGTATATTGTGGCATGGGTTATGAATCACAGCCACTGGAGTTAACAATGGCATTTAGCACAACCAGATGAACATGATGTTCTTTTTCCAATGCAAGCATGACCATTAGATGGGGAGAATGTTTAACTGGTACCATCATCTTCCAAAGGATCATTTCTGTTGATAGTGCTGGAATTTTTCATTTCTTGTGTCTTACATCGCACCAGTAATATTGCAGCTATGTTAATACATGTCCAAAAGTCACCTTCGTTTACATAGTCTATAATATTTCTGAAATGCGGCCTTAGTTGTTGCTAAAACTAGCATTTCTCAGATTCTTTCCATTGTCTTCCATGAGTAATTCAATATACAGGCGAGGATAAAAGAGTAAACACTTTAGTATTAATCCAAATTTTTCCAATGGAATTTTAAACAGTTTGACAGTTCCGTCTTGTTAAAAAGTGATATAAAATAAATGCTTCATAGCAAATAATTGTCCAGTAAATATTATAATCCTGTCTCATATTCTCACAGTGAACTATTTTCTGAATCTTTCAGTGAAATTCTTTCAAATTAGAACTCAATGATCTTCTTTATATTTTATCCAAAGTTTGAAATACATGAACCTGTCTCTACTTAATTGAACAATGGCCTCTATTATGGTGTCTTTTTCTTTAAATCCAAATATTATACTCAGCATTTTAGGAATTCCCTATCCCAAATACAGGCAATTAAATTGTCTATAAGTTATTCAGAGCTTTAGAAAATGAAATGAAATGGGAGTTTGTACTTTGAAATGAGTACAAAAATGTGTACCCTTTGTCAATGCTAGCCTCTGTCAAATAGTCCTTATTATCTTCTGGTTGTGCTGTTAACAGACAAAATAATCTGACACAGACTTCTCTAAGAAAGCTATTCCCTTTCTAGGAGAAGTATGGCCTTTTTAAGCAATTGGAACTCAAATTCTTGACCCTGAAGATGGAAGAGAGACTAGAATGCTTCTTGGTGCCATTTGAAAATGCCCCCAGAATAAATGAGGGGGCATACTTGGTCATTGCATTGTTTTTACCAACATCTAGGACTAACTCAGAGCTGATAGCCAGAGAGGCTAGACTAAGCGAACACTGGTCAGCAATGTTAGAAACCCTGGAGCTGATGCCTGAGGACAGGGCTCAGACGCAAGGTTTTCACCATTGGCCTGGCCTTCCTTTGGCATCATTACTCTGAATTGGGATAAGAACAAAAATGGTCAACACACTTTTTTTTTCAATTACTGTTTATCCCAACCAACTGTGTGCTTGTCCTCATAATCTAGTGTCCCAAAGATGAGGTTCTCTTCCCCCTCTAAAAAAAACTACATAAAGCAAGGAAGGAAACAAATTTAATGAATTTACAGGATGGGATGAAAGAATGAGGATCTCTTCTTAATCATTTTGGGATATTTGAATATTAACTCAAATGTATCTCTAATAGGTAGACTTTTAGGTAGTATGTAGAAAATGTTTAGAGAGCAAGAACCTCTTTAGTAAAGCAGAGAGGTTGGGGTCACAAATCTTACTCCCCAAACCACCCCACTGCCCTCCACATATTATCCTTCTTGGCTGAGATAAGGGATGTCCATTGGTACCACGGTCTTCCTCTTCCATCTGATTCTTGTTTGGTGTCTGTTTTGTCTTAACTTCATGCCTCAGTATATGTGATAGAACTGCCTACTCAGCAGTTCGACTTGGACATCCTATAGGGCCTATGAATTACACTCCGAAAATATCCTCTCTTATACCCATACCTTTTACTCACCTTTTGGGACCTCTATTGGTTATGGCATCATCACCTAGTTAGCCTAGTGAAAAGTCTGGGGATCCTTGATTTCTTGGGAGGGAGTTAAGACATCATGAGGGCATGAGAGGTTTATGGAACACAGAGTGGGAGGAGGAGGGAATTTGGAAGAGAGGTTAATTTGGCTGGAGAGGGGAGAAGGGAGGGAAGAGGGAAAAAGGAGGGCTGGTTCTCATGTGGGAGGAGGGTGAGGCACACTTTTCCCCCAAGCGGAACTTTCATTTGATCCTCCAGACTTGAGAAACATTCCATTTCCTCTTCTCCTCAGCATCCACTGAGAGTGTTTTCTTGCTGAAACACCCTAATGTATGAGATTATTTCAGAGACAGAACGAGATCATGCCACATGACCTCATCTCATATAGAGCACAGTCCAACAAGCAACCAAAATGTAATTATAACTAATTCATATATGTATCAGCCTCTCTGGAGATAGTCAGAGGTGGGTCTCGGTAGGGGAAGTACATTTTTATGCCATAGAAAAAGAGAAAAATGTTGTATAAATCCATTCTTCCCCTATCTTACTATTTTTCATTTTCACCATTCTTTAATATATTTTTAAACCTCTCCATCACTCTCAGATTCCAACCTCAATTCCCATTCTCCTCCCATAGAAACCTTTCAAGTTCTCTAGATAACTTGAGCTATTTACTTGAACCCAACTACATCATAAGGCCAGGTATGTGGGTGAGTGTGTGGGGTGGGCATTCCTTAGCTGTTGGAGTGACGAATGGAGGGAAATGGGACAATTTACCCACAGTCTCTCTGCCTGCAATGTTCTTCTTGGAAATATATTCATGGCTCAGTAAAAAAAAAAAAAAAGCAGCAAAACTTGAACATAAAGAAAAGATGTATGAGCAGTGTGTCCTGTCAATGCCCCGTGGGTTCATTGTTTAATAGACTCTCACAGAATTATTTAGGGCAAAGTACTTTTTTGACTCTCTGTTTACTATTGATCAAAAGTCTAAGATTAGTGAAGCTATTTGTTAATTCATTCAACCCCCCCAGGAGACATCCAGACAATTTTGTGTCCATAGAAAGGATAACCCCAAAGAATTTAGTTTATTGCCTGCCGGAGATTAGCCAGTTTTGTCTCTAATCCAACACTCTTTCTTAGCCTAAACCTCTGTTGTAAAACTTCTCATAAATACTGGCTCCTCGAATGCTCTTCGAAACAGTCTTCACATCTTAGTGATTCCTTTATTAATTATTGAGTAGAATGAATCTTTGATGTATGTTCAGACTGATGTATGACAGTCACCTTTTGAATTTTTGAAAATTCTACTTTAACAACCCCCAGGGAACCCTCGCTTCCTTCAGATACCTGCTCAGCTGCCACCTACTTGTAGAGGCTTTCTTTGACCATGCCATAGAAAACAAGTACCGGGTGGTATATGCTCGGCATTTCCTGGCTCCCATTCTTTGTTTTTCCAGTAGCACCTAACTAAAAGATGGAAAACTGTACTAGGAAGTCTCATAGCAAATTGAACTCAGAGTCAGGCATATGCCTTGGCTATTCCCCTGAGTAAAGCACCTTTTAAAAATCCTTTAAAAAAAATCTCAACATCAGAAAAACTCAGTATTTTCCAGTACATGTTTCCCCCTGCTCAATAGTTAGAAAATGTCTAAGGAGTGATTGTCTTCCCTAAAACAACAAACTATCTTTGCTCAGCTTTCTGCCCTCAGGGAAAATGAGAGACCTCAGACTTGAGTTTCCACAGCCTCAGCAGTTGTAGACAGTAAGCTGACTAGCAGGAGACTTTACACCAACGGTAAAAAATCCGGTGATAAGTGCCCCACTGGAAATCTGTTTTTGGAAGTGAAAATCAATGGGAAATCCTTGAGGTTTCACAACTTAGATAGCAGAGCTGGTTATATGCTAGCAAGATAGCTGAAGAAAAGCATTGAGCGAGCACATTTATTAGGACAGCCTTAGGAACACACTCATGACTGTCTCTATCCAGGTTCAGTAGGAATTATGAAAATTCCCAGGATACTACTCAGAAGAATATGAAGCTTTCTCTATGCAAGACATTCCTGATCTATCAGTCAGAAAGTGGAGTGGCTGGGGGCCTTTACTAAAGAAAGGTCCATTTATCAGACACTTGACTCAGTTTACCTCAACAGCAAGACCCCCAGAGAACACTTTCCTATTCTCCTCAGGACACCCCTTATTCACATTTCTATCAACTGTCTCTCCTCTCCCTGTCCCACTTAGAGCAAGGAGCTGAAATCTGGCGGCACAGGGCAGAAAACAGCTGAGGATTTCACCAGAAGACCAGATAATGGGTGGTTAAATTTCCAGCGTCTGTCTCAGAACAAGGAGGCTCACGCCACAGTGTATATTTTGCAGGCTGATGAATTAGAAACTTCTCTTTAGTAAGGTGAAGCTAGCAAGCCTATCTGAAACTTATCTTTCTTGTCAAAACAGTACTAAAAGTAACAGTAACTCTATAAATAGTGTAATGGTAGAGAGTGTGGGCCATGGAGTAAGATGGATTCCTCATGTCGCTGCCTACTAATTGCCTACTTCCTAAGCAAATGACTTAGCCTCTGTATGTTTTAGTTTGCTCAACTCTGCAATGAAACTAGCAACAAGAAAAACAACAGCAGCAAACCACTTCAAGTGTCTGCTAGGTGCTAAGCTTTATTCCAGTGTTTTGCCTTAACTAACTTAAGGCCTTCAACCACTCTACGAAATGGGTGTTTCTCTTATGTGACTCATGCCTCTACTCTGCCTCACCTACCTTGAATCTGTGGATACACGTGAAAGGTGATGACTTGCTTTATGGGCATTATTTTACTTAATCCTCAAGGCAATCTTATGAGGAAGGTATTCTTTTTGACCCATTTTATACTTGAAGAAACTGAGTCACAGAGACAGTAACTTACCCAAAGACAGTAAGTAGTGGTCTGGGAATTATAGTCAGTCAGACTCTAAACACTTAAATATGCATCATACTAGAGTTGCCCTATTTGTTATAGGGAGCTAAATCCAGCTCCAATCACATGCTTGAGAATGGGAAACATTTAAAAACGATAGCTGAACAGTTGCCTTTGGTGCTTGCATCAAAATAAACAGAACTGATAGACACAATCAAAACCTCTGGCTTTAATTTTGTTGTTGTTGGTTTTCCCCCACTTGGGTACAGGATTTTATGATGAAGTTTCCATGAGAAAAAGGGATCCTGTGGTCATGTAAAATAATCAACAAAAAGAATGTAGGAAAGGGTACTGGTAAGCCATCTGAGGAAATCACTAACAAGATGTTTGTCTCTATACTGACATGAAATGCCCCAAATGTACTATTTCACAATCTACAAGATGGCAATGTGCTGCCCCTAGAGGGCGCCAAAGTGATCACACACCTTTTTTTTTTTTTTAAACTATGTTTCTGTACATCTGGCATTGACCCCTTGCCTCTCTGAGGGTTACTGAATGGTCCTTAAAGAGCCCCTGAGGGCTTTCCTCTGGTTTGGGGTGTGAGCCATGGTCACCCAGAAAGCTAAATGCAGCTGCTGGGTGATAAAAGCTCTGCGGTAAACTGACTTCCAGTTAACCACAGGGCGACAGAGAGCGTCTAATGCAACCACAAAGTGGTTTGCTGGCACAGAACTTTTCCAGCCTTTGGAATGAGATACCAGGGGAGGTTGCTTAGTCTCCATCTTGGAAATCGTTCTTCGAGCAAGAGGAAAATGCTGATACCCACCAGTCCGAGATCAGTCTTAGGCGGAGGCAGGGGACAAACATGTCTGTGTGATCTCACAAACCCAAAACCCGTAATCTTAAAGGAGAATCTTTCCCAGTTAATTACAAAATAGGCATGCCTACCAATGCTGGCGGGGATGGACAGACTCTGTGGACTATCAGAACTCTTTGCAATACAACAGATTCATTTTACCAAAAATATCAAAGAGAAACTAAAATTTAACACAGAATTGTAAGTCCTCTCAAGGTCACTGGAATTTGAACAGAACCACCAGCTTCTTGCAATCAGGCTGCCCCTTGGGGAACTACTGTTCTGAAATAATTGAGATTGACAGTGTTAAAGACCTTGAGTTCTTTCTTTCAAATATTGTCACTGCTTATTCTTCAGCACTTCTTTTGAGTTGGAATTTGATGTACCTGATGGCTGGTATTGGCTGATGGAACTAAATTACATGAAAGCATGGCTTTCATCAGATTGCCCAATTTAGGGATTGCTTTCATTTCAAAGGCAAGGTTAATCACCTCTAGAAAATGTTAAGCAATTATCTGCTAATAATAGCAGGGAAGATGCTCCAAGAGCAGCCAATTCAAGGGGATGGGAGGGAAGATTTGGGGGGTGGGGGAGACTTTTAGATTTGACTTAATGCTGAAAATGAAAACTATGTTAAGCTTTTAAAGACTTTAATGGAGGGAGAGACAAGACTGTTGCTTTGGCCTTTTAGCGGCCTTATCCATCAGCTCATTCCATTTTTTTTTGAGGATTTGGATGATAGGCCTATTGATTCACATGCCATATGATTTCTACTATGTCTTCCTCCTCCAGCACTTACAACCTACAGTGGAAGTGGCCCAAGTTTCTGACAATCAGTGGGGTATAAGAAGATTCTAGCCTGGGTTGTTTATTTATTTTTAAATCCTCACCAGAGGATATGTTTTTACTAATTTTAGGGAGAGAGAAAGGTGGGTGGGGGGAGAGCAAATATATAGATGTGGGAGAGAGACATCAATTGTCTCCCACATGCACTCTACGTAGGTATAGAACCTGCAACCTAGGCATGTGCCCTAACCAGGAATTGAGCTCACAACTTTTTAATGTAGGGGACAATACTCCAGCCAACGGAGCCATCTGGCTAGGACTAGCATGGGTCTTTTAAATAGCACTCAGGAAGTTTCTGTGTTGTTCCATATTAAAGTAGTCAGGGTTTAGTATCGTGCTCTCGGAGTTTGGGGATGAGTGGTGGCTATCCATAGTGTGGGCACTGCCTGCACACACACACACACACACACACACACACACACACACACACGCTATTGTATCTCTCTCTCTCTCTCACGCCAAATTTCAAGTCAGTGAAGACTGATAAAGCTTCCGAATTGAATTGTCCACCATTGCCGAAACCGGTTTGGCTCAGTGGTAGAGCGTCGGTCTGCAGACTGAAAGGTTCCGGGTTCGATTCACGTCAAGGGCATGCACATTGGTTGTGGGCACATCCCCGGTATGGCGTGTGCAAGAGGCAGCTAGTTGATGTTTCTCTCTCATTGACGTTTCTAGCTCTCTATCTCTCTCCCTTCCTCTCTGTAAAATATCAATAAAATATATTTTAATTAAAAAAAAAGAATTGCCCACCATTTGCTTAGCTCTAGATCCTATGGCAGGTGAATACAAAGTGTTGAACAATCACCACTTTTTTTTTCTCAGTCCTCACCTGAGGATATGTTTTTCATTGATTTTAGAGAGAGAGGAAAGGAGAGGAAGTGAGAGAGATAGAAACATCAACATGAGAGAGAAACACCTATCGGTTGTCTCATACATGCGCTGTGGATGGGGATCAAACCTGCAATCTGTATATGTGCCCTGACCAGAATCAAACCTGTGGCACTCCGGTGCATGGAACGACACTCTAATCACTGAATAGCATAGGCCAGTGTTTCCCAAACTTCTCTCATGATGAGAATCACCTGGTGGAGTTAAAATACAGATTCCTAAATCCCAACTAAGAAGTGCTAAACTAGAATTTTTGAGAACATATAGGTAAAATTGTATACTTAACTAGTGCTCATATTAAAATACAGATTCCTGAATCCCAACTAAGAAGTGCTAAACTAGAGTTTTTGGGAACATATAGCTAAAATTGTATACTTAACTAGTGCTCTAAGCTTAGTTTTACAATTTTACCTATATGTTCTCAAAAATTCTAGTTTAGCACTTCTTAGTTGGGATTCAGGAATCTGTATTTTAACAACTCCATCAGGTGATTCTCATCATGAGAGAAGTTTGGGGAACACTGACATAGGCCAACTCTTTTCTTTATTGTTTTAGTACAAGAAGTAAGACTGAATCTGACGTGGTTGATGCTAGATTAATACATGTTAGACTTCCCTCCCTGCAATGCACACACAGCTCTCACTGCTTCAGTTCTCCTTGGCACCTGGGAGAAAAGCTGATCGGTAGACCCCTGGAAATGCTACATCGAGTGGGCATAGCCTGGTACCTAAGGGCAGCATTCAGATGCTTCTGTATCACACTGGCTCTTGATAGAATGACAATTGTAAACCAGCGGTCACGCTGCCTCAATGCAGGTGATAAGCCTTCTGAAACCAACCCTGGCAGGAGGCTGACTACTGTTTAAATAAAATCCTGTAGCCACATAAATGCATTTCAATTCCTTTCCCTCCAGAAAAAGCAATTTCCCGATTTCATGGGCTAACCATAAGATGATCTTAGAACCTCAAATTATAGCTCTTTAAAATCTCCATATTAATCTTATATGTGCTTAGGCCTGAATAAGAGTTTACAGGATTTGATCTTTAAGTTGACAACCCAGCGTTTTAAAGATTCTGCAAGGGAGAGAATTATTTATTTTCTGTTAGAAGCATCGAGACACCTGGATTCTTATTTCTGATAAGCAGCAGCCACTGTTACAATGTGAAGCCTATCTTGGAGGGTTTAGGACCTGCTATTAAGACCTACTTTGGCCGAAGCCGGTTTGGCTCAGTGGTAGAGCGTCGGTCTGCGGACTGAAGGGTCCCGGGTTCGATTCCGGTCAAGGGCATGTACCTTGGTTGCGGGCACATTCCCCGGTGGGGGGTGTGCAAGAGGCAGCTGGTCGATGTTTCTCTCTCATCGACGTTTCTAGCTCTCTATCTCTCTCCCTTCCTCTCTGTAAAATATCAATAAAAATATATTAAAAAAAAAAAAAGACCTACTTTGGACATTGAAGGTAAAGGCAAATAAGAACACATCATGCAGCAGACTTGCCAGCTGATTGATGCAAAAGGAACTGTAAAACTCTTTCTGATGGAGAGTGAAATTAGGTAAATTCATTTTATGGAAACCATGCAATCTCTACACACATGTGTTTCTTCTTTGCCGTATGTTAAGTTCCAAAGATATTCCGTGACTTAACTGGGCAAAGCTCGGCTGCCAACCATTGCCTTTTTATTGTTTGTTTGTTTGTTTAAACCATGTTCGAGCAACTTTGGGCCTACCTGTCCTTGTTGATTCCAGTTATGAGATATCACGGAAATGTTAGATTTTAGAGCTGGAAAGAAACTGTCGGAAACTTTGAGTGCCATCCTTTCATTTTATAAACAAGGACGCAGAGACATAGAGGAGTGAATTAACTTTCCTAAGGTCACACAGCTAGTTAATGACAAAACTGGGATGAGAACCTAGACTTCCTGACTGCTAGTCCAGCTAAGCGAGGATCCAAATGTTAACCGTGACATGAGATCATCTCTGAGATGCCACTGCTGGACTTCAGACAGAGAGAGCTGAACACAGCTTCAAAGCAAGGAACAAGGCAGACAAAGATGGAGATTAACTATCTGAAGTGTTCTTTCTTTGCTTTCTCTAAATATTGGTTCTCTGAGGCAAAGCCCCATTGTCCTGATGGAACAAATGCCCCTGGCACTTCAGATACTGAGCTCGGTGTGTTGTTAGGGCCATAAGAAATGCCATGGGATTTATTACATTTAAACCTATTGTAAGTAAATATCCTAAGGTACAGCTGATTCTTGAATAACATGGAAGTTAGGAACCCCACACAGATATATTTTTGCTGTGTATACCTTTTGACTTCTTAAAACTGAACTACAGTCAGCCCTTTTTATCCGTGAATTCAACCAACGGTGGATCAAAAGCAGCATTTTCTGTCCATTTTTGTGAAACTGTTATTGGGAAACCACAGTTGGGACTGCAAAAGAAACACTATTTTTGATCCACGGTTGATTGAATTCACAGATAGGAAACCTGTGGATATGAAAGGCCAACTGCATTTACTGTGTGTGTGTGGGGGGGGGGGGGGGAGTGGGGGGAGGCAGGGATCTACGTAGAAGTGGACCTGCAAAGTTCAATCCTGTGTTGTGCAAGGACAACTGTAAAATCTTTCTAGGCAAGTTTCTTAAGTGTTGCCATATAGACTTAGGCTGTGCTTATAAATCGATGCAGGGCTGATGACTCTAGAGTACTCATCCATTCATTCATGTTCACATAGATTCATTCAACGACTATTTATTTCGTATTTACTGCTTGTCAGCTTGTCAGGAGATACAGTGGTGATCAGGAAAGGCATAGCCCTGGCTCCCTCAGAACTTATAATTTAGTGGGTGTGACAGACATTGGAATAGAATTTACAGAAATTATGGGGGAACACACCACAGCCTCACCAGGAACCAAATCCCGAGATTGACATTTTAGCTTGCTCCGTGGTTCTTGGCAATGGTAGTTTGGAAAGTGGTGGGGACATTTGGGTTGTTACAATGCTGGAAAGGAGCTACTGGCTTTTGGGTATCAGCATGCAAGGTGGCTGGTTGTTTTGCCTTGTGCCTCAATACAGGGAGTTGTCTGGCATCATACTTTATTCGTAACAATCACGAAGATGAAATGCTTTATTCCCCCCCCCTTTATTTCATTTAAAATTAAACAATTATAACTACCCGAGCCTAGACTCTCACTGTTTTATAGATACACAGGAAGTATCTTTTGCCCAGCTTGAACATAAACGAAATGTTCAAGGAATGCACTTAATGTGAAGACTATGATTTGTTTTACCCATAACTTGTCAAGTTCTGTCCACAATTTCATAAAAACATGCCACTGGTGGCAATACTGCCAGTAAAACACAACTCTATTGGGTTACATTCAGAGCTGTCTCTGTCATAAAGATGGAGCGTAGAGGTGCATTGCAATACTATATTCTAAAATTTAAATTATATTCTTTATATTATTCCATTATGTTAGCACAGTATAGACTTTTGGATCAATGAGCAACTATAGTTTATTTTATTTTTTAATTTCGTTTTGGTTGGTTTGTGAAGGAAAGTGAACAAGATCTCAAAGACCAGATGGAGAACTGGACTGTTCCTCCTCTGTGGTGTGTAAGAATGCCTTTCATGGTGTCCCTCAATTAACAAGCTTTGTGGTTCTGCCCACGAAATGGTTACTTGTCTAGGTAGGGTAAAGGTGCTTCCAAATATCCCCTTTCCCAGTTTTAAGGAGTCTGTGTTGAGAAGATTGACAAGTAACCTAGATTCCTGAAGGAGTGTAGAATGGTGACCGCTCATCTGTATGCAATGTTCAGGCTGCACAATCCTGAAGAGCATGTATCAATGTAGATTTGTGACTAGTGCTCTGAAGATATGCTATGGGGCTAGAGTTACAAGAAAGAATCCAGACGGTGGCAGTGAGTGCAGGAAAACCCAGGAAGAGGTGGGGAGCCCACAAGGTTTAGGAATATCAGCCTTTTCTCCAGCTCTACCTGCAACTCCATTCTTCTGACTGGGGCCATGTAGGAGAGAGTCTGAATCAATTATGGGAGCAGGTATTGGATTGTGGGCCTAACAATGGTGCTCAGAGGACCTCAGTGTCCCTCAAACCACCATTACCTGTGGGAGTTCAGTATCCACAGGCACCATGATGCTCACAGGCACTTTTCTGATAACTTCTTATTTCCTAACCTTCTTTGAAACTAAGATGTGTCATGCAGCTGGAAGGAAACTAGCTTCTTCATAGATGGAGATAGAAAGCAAGCTTTTGCTGGCTTATTCTTATTTTTGTTGCTTCCAAAACTCAGCTAATTGGTAGGTT
Organism: Vespertilio murinus; assembly: GCA_963924515.1. Lineage (NCBI taxonomy): Eukaryota > Metazoa > Chordata > Mammalia > Chiroptera > Vespertilionidae > Vespertilio > Vespertilio murinus. The sequence continues at coordinate 162,633,702 of OZ004707.1, read as the reverse complement.
AGAGTTGGATAAACAGGATCAAGGGTGAGGAGGTATTAATGAAAGCACGTAGTGCTGGGTGATACCTTCTCAGGAATTCCTCACTGCACTTGAAAACAGTGCAGACTTTGTCCCTGAGAAATAATGTCCTGACATCTACAGGAGCTTACACTTATCAAAACATCATGTTGCTTTCTTAAAAGAAGTCTGATTGAAGAATTAAACGTTCCTTAGAAGAGTTCTTTTTTTAACCTTTGCAATCTTGACTCTCCAGATATGAATGAGGACCCTTCTGGTCACAGGTTGAATCATTCTTAGAATACGTTAGGGGGACTCTAACTCTGCTCTGAAAGTAAAGCTATAGCATGGCAATATGCATCCATTGGGATGTTTTTTTGTTTTTTGTTTTTTGTTTACTTTTGAGGAGCATCCCCTGTGTGTGAGGTCTTCAGGTCTCCTGGTAGCTAAGATGACCAACTTGTTTTGCCAAGGCCTTTGAATTATCTCAAAGGGCAACTAATTTTAGTTGAAATGGACTGAATCCAAATTTGAACCTGGGACTGAGAAGAGCAAGGCTCCATATCCCATTACAAGAGCCATTTAGATTCTCCATAATACTGTATATTAAATTCTTATAATAAGCCTCTCTGTGAGTCTTGGTGCTGGTTCAGTATTTTCATTGCAGTGATTACCCTATGGTGTGCTGGCCAGCTGAGGCTGGAGTCCTCTTTCCCTTGATATGTTTCCATAACATCTCTCATCGGCCCAGTGAAACTTGTTGTTAAGGGCAGAGCTAATCTATTGCAGCCTGCCTTGCTGCCTCACGCCAAGAAACTTTGGTGTGTTTCTCTCAGCTATTTCCGTGAGGACAGTTCACTTCTTTGGAAGGGTTTTAGCTTCATCGAGTTAGTGAACAATCCAGCTATTGCAAAGAATAGCTCTTGCAAACAGCCTCCCTCACCCCTCCTAAATGTGGGGCACCTCGCCTTGACAGACACCCACATGGAGGTGTTATTTCACACACTGGATTTTCATACATGTACCCATGTGAATATGGAAATATGTGTTTGTGATTCCAAAAAAGAATTTGCAGGAACTTTTTTTAAAAAGTGCTGGGATTAACATACCAGGGAGTGGCATTGTTTTCTCATTTAATTCCACTTCCATGGCTCATCACTCCTGCTACCTGCTCATAGCTAGTAACTGTGCTGGGCATGGGCAATAGAGAAAAGGGTAAGGTGATTGGAGGCTAGTAGTGCACAGAACAAACAATTAAGGTAGCTTTTGTGTGATATCTGTAGAGGAGCCAAAACAAAACAAATCCCTAAGTAATACAAGTGAAGAGAATCCAACTAGTCTTGCTTGAAATGGTAGGGCCAAGGAAGTAAAATGTTTGTCAGCAGCCAGGCCATTGGAGTGTCCCAGATGCAGGCTGTGCAATAAAGCAATCCCTCTACCTGTAAGAATGATAAAGACTGTGGAAGGGTATCTCTGACTCGCCCCTGCTGTCTTCCACACCCTTCAAAACAGCTCAACTATGAATCCTTCACCATCCTCCTCGGTTCTTGCCTCTACTGTGATCCCCTGGCACCAGCTGCTTTTGGCCTCATCGTCTCTCTTGGACCCAGAACAACATTTGCTCCTTTGGCTTAGCCTTCTCCTCTCACCGATTATCTAGGCCTCCGCCCCAGGCTGTCCTCCACCTGATCCCAAGTCCCTGGGCTCCAGGAGTAGGTGCCAGTTCAGTTCCAGCCACACCCTCGCTCGGTTCTCAGCAGGGCCAAGGGTTTTTGTTTTGTTTTGTTTTGTTTCTTTCTCAGGTCCCACCCTCAGCCTCTTCCTGCCATTTTGAAAGGAAATCCGGGGCCCTGGGCCTCAATAAAACAAACAAACTGACAAGTATAGTAAAGAGTCAAAGTCTGGGTTAAAAATCAAAACATTAAAAAAAACAAAAACTAAGCTCTAGAAAACTTTTCTTTTGTTATAGGAATGAGCCTTCCCCCCATCCTGTCCCTAATGTGATAAGGGATATCAAGAGTAGGAGTAGATACAGGAGAGAGGCTTGAGGCCAACCAACCAGAGCCCACCGAGGGGTGCCCCAGTCACAACCCTATACCCAGAAGAGGCCTTCATTAACCAGAGAACTTGAGGCTTATGCTTTCAGTGCACTTTCCACCCACATTGTCAATAGACATAGAATGTTGTTTAGCCATATATATATTTTCTTATTTTCTAATACCTGCATTAAAAAGTAACAAAAAAAATAAATCTAATATTTTATTGAATCCAACATACCCAAAGCATACTCATTGCAAAACACTGCATAAGAATTAGCAAACTAAATTAGTTCTAGAGACTTGCTGTACAGCGTAGGGCCTATAGTCAACAGTACTGTAGTGGAAACTTAAAAAATTGTTAAGAGGTTAGAGCTCATGTATTCTTAGCACTTCCTAGGAGAGACAAAAAGCAGCTTTTGAAGGTGAGACATATCTATTGCCCTGATTGTGGCCATGGTTCCCTGGGTATACACATGCCCAAACTTATCAAATTGTGCACTTTAAATATGCAAAGTTCTTTGCATGTCAATTATACCTTAACAAAGCTGTTAAAAATGATTAATGAGACATGTTACATGCTTTTATTATCATATTAAGTCTTAGAAACATCCATTCAGATGCTGAATTTTCAATTAAGTATAATATAGCCCTACCAAAACATAGTGTTTCATGGAAAATTATTTTATGATGTTTCGGGTTCTTTATTTAAGTTAATTAAAATAAAACATTTCTCAGTTGCCCAAGCTGTATTTCAAGTCCTCATGTAGCTAATGTATTTTACAGCTCAGCTTTATAAATAAAGGTGCTTACTCATAAACTATACCTCCCATCAGCTCAACAACATACAGAAACTATTCTCCCCAGTGAGCCAGTGACAATCTCTGAATGGAAAGGAGGGGAGTGGGTCCCACCTCCACTCTCTTGGTCTCTCAAAGTCTCCACAAATGCCATCAATCTACAAATTATTTCCTGTAATTTTTAACTTTTTAAAGCTTAACTTTCTTCAAAGGAAAAAAAAAGCAACTTAAATACAACACAGATGACATGTTCTAGTAAAATATGATTTCTTTTTACCCATAAACTTGCAATCTTGGCAACCCTATAAATTTGCCAATTAGTGTACAAAGAGTGGACAGAGCACAGGCTCCATAAACCTCTCCTGGATTGTTCGTTCATGCCTTTGGTCCCTTTTCAGGATGAATTAGCTTCTGACATAAGATTTCATCCCCTCCCAGACTTCAAATCCTATCTGTTCATCATATTCTGAGAGCCTGCCGCATGCCGTTCTCCTCTCCTTAATGCTTGGAATCACCACAGGAACTCCACATTTAACTTTTCCCAAACCAACTTCTCTATTTCCCCCCTGAGATCTCCACTCCCCGCTTTCTATTAAAGTCCCCCCCTCCCTTTCAAATAAAGACATTTTCATCACAGTCTTTATTTGGATGACCCCAAAGCACAGTGTGAAACAAAGACTTAGGTGCAGGTGGCTTTTTTGAAGGGTCATCCCAGGGGTAGGAGTGTGGAGTTGAGAAAATCCAGGAAAGGAGGTGAGGCCAGTGAAGGGTGTGCTATTGATCTGATTATAACCATTGGCAGCTGGAGTTCTGTCCTATGGGAGATCCTCGGGAATCTCAGATTTGTCCCTCCAAAAGGACAGCAGGCTTACATATTTATCCACCAACTAGAAGTCTTCCTTGGTGAATGTTACCCCCACTCCTGAGGTCATAAGTTCTCCCACGTTTCTGGGCTATTTCTGTGCGAGGAATTCCAAAGCTGTGAAACAGAAAAACAGAGGCACTTGGCAGGTACTTGAAGTGGGATGCTGCCAGCTTGCAGAGGAATCATTCACCACAGCTGCAGCTGAAGTCACAGGTGGGCCAGGGGGATGTGGAACCAGGGGCCACCCGCCCACCCACCCAGTTGTCCAAGTCAAAAAGTTTAGAGCTGTCCTCAAATTTTCCCTTGAGTTTCACCCTTTTCTTTTCCCCTCCTCTTCATTGTTCCCTATTCTTCTTTTCTCCTCCTTTTTGTTGCCAAATCTGGATTGAGCCCACCTGTTAAATTTGTTCTCAAATTTATTTCTTCTAGTCTATATCAGTTACTGTATATCAGGGGTTGGGAACCTTTTCTGTCAAGGGCCATTTGGATATTTATAACATCATTCAAGGGCCATACAAAATCATCAACTTAAAATTTAGCTTGTTATATGTGGTCAAACATTCAATCAACTCACCCCTAATGCCTTGGCAGGGCCAGACCAAATGATTTTGCGGGCCATCTAAGGACATTCCTCACCCCTGCATATGAATACAAACTTTATCCTCTCTGGTTTCCAATCATTTCCTGCCACACTTTTGTGTCCATCCTTTCACCAAAGCTGTTTTTCTAAAATTGAATCAATTATTTTAGAGGATCCTCATTGTTAACATCAGAGATGGCAGAGGTGCTTTTTCTTTTTAACAGGCAACCATTGCCTTAGACCCATGGTCAGCAAACTATGGCTCTCGAGCCACATGTGGCTCTTTGGCCTCTTGAGTGTGGCTCTTCCACAAAATACCGTGGCCTGGGCAAGTCTATTTTTGAAGAAGTGGTATTATAAGAAGAAGTTTAAGTTTTAAAAATTTGACTCTCAAAAGAAATTTCAATCGTTGTACTGTTGATATTTGGCTCTGTTGACTAAAGAGTTTGCCGACCACTGCCTTAGACTGTCTTGCTGGAAAAGTTTTTAAGGCTATGCCTAAGCTCAGTGGGAAAAACTGGGATGACTAGTTCAGTGTTTCCAGGAATGCAGGAGGGGAGATGAGCCCATGTGCCATTTGGTCCCCAGGCACAGTCACATGGTATGTCTGGATGTGACTTTGTTAGATAACATGCCAGGACATCAGCATCTAACTGGTTTCTTTCGTTTCTCCCATCTCTTCCTGCCATTCTTCTTGTTTCCTTCTCTCTAATCTCTGTGGAATGTTGTGCCATTTTATGAGTTGGTCCTGCTCTTTCACTTCTTATGGTGGCCATCTTGTGTCCACATAGGGGCAGGATCTTTGACCACATGTGGGCAACCATATTGTGTGTTGGAGTGATGGTCAATCTGCATATTACTCTTTTATTAAATAGGATAGAGGCCTGGTGCACAGGAGGGGGCCAGCTGGTTTGCCCTGAAGGGTGTCCCAGATCAGGGGAGGGGTTCCCTTGGGGTGTGTGGTGGCCTTGGCAAGGGGCCTGTGGTAGTTTTCAGGCTGGCCATGCCCCCCATTGACCCAAGCAGAGGCCCTGGTATCTGGTATATATTTACCTTCTACAACTGAAACTTTGTAGACTGAAGCAGAGCCAAGCCTCCTGCTTGTTCCTTGGTGGCAGCTGTTTCTGTTTGGATCTGTATATCTTCTATAATTGAAACTTTGTAGCCTTGAGTGGAGGCTTAAGCCAGCAAGGGCAGGCAGAAAGCTTGGCTCCCTCCATTGCTAGGGAAACGCCTCCCTCCTGCTCTCTGTGGCTCTCTTGGTTGGGTTTATTTGCATACTCACTTTGATTGGCTGGTGGATGTGGTTTATAGGCGTAGCTTGTGGAGCGGAGTGATGATTAATTTGCATCTTACTCTTTTATTAGGTAGGATCTTCATGGAGTATCTGTGCCCTCACTCATCTATCATCAATGAAACAAAAGAATATTAATTTTATTAATCTAGGTTATCACTACATAATCCCCAACACAGAATTTTATTGCAAAGTATAGATTGTAGAATGGAGCTTAAATATGAGGGCAAATGTGTCCTTCTATTCCAACCCTCTGAAATGGACACATCTAGCTGCACACTACAGCCTCAGAAGTTGTACGTGGTCACTGAATGGGCCAGCAAGAAGGTGCCAATGCCTTCAGCCCACAAAGAACTTACAGTGACAAAATATGAGCTGCTCCTCAGCCCAGGCTCTAAAGCAACAGGAATAAACCAATACTGACCATGAAAAGTAATGACAGTGACAATCCCAATATTTCTTTTATGTTTTTGATAACAAAAGTAAACTCACATTTCTGAAAACAACAAAGCAAATGGAGAGAAGAAATGTATAAGGAAGTACAAGCAGGTTTTATATAAGAAGATGGCAATATTGATGAATGAGTTTTCTAAGGAAACACAAGTTACAATACATGTTAAATATCTGACTAATCACTAAAAACTAGAAAGTAGAATTACAAATTAAAAATCAGCAAGTGGAAAAATGGATACAAGTATCCACAATCATTCCATTGAAAATGGAGAAAGATTTAAAGAAGAAACAAAGAGAAACCATGGTAAATGAAAAACAAAACAAAAATAAAGTGAAGTTAAAATTTATTATGAATCACAATAAATGCAATTGGTTAACTTATCTATTTAAAGAAGGAACATTTTTATATTGAACTATCTAGCTCTAAGGTATTGATAAAAATCCAATTAAGAAGAAATGACACTAAAATGAAAATAAAAGGATATATATATGGCATATATATTAACAAAAAATCAGTTATTAACAATATATTATCCGTCAAAATGGAAGTAATGTTGGCTTTACTGCTGCTATTTAAGCAAGTGACTCATAGTTATGTATACCAATAAGGATAGACTTCAACAACATGATATTTAATGAACAAAAGTTGCATAACAAATGAAAAACATGGTAATATTTTTGTATGTTTAAAAACATATACAAAGTTTTTTAATCATACAAAGGGCTAAAGTATTCCATTGTGTAAATCTACTACAGTTTTATTGGGAGGGAGTTAATGGGGGGGGGGGGCATCTCTAATACTTTTAACAGTAAAGATACATTTGGAAGATATATATATATATATATATATATATATATATATATATATATATCTTTGGAATATATATATTCCAAAGATTTTAAGGTTATACACTAATTTATAATAGTGATTATTTCAGAAATGGGTAATATCTTGAATAAGGGATATAGGTTACAGAGGACTTCTGTTTCCATTTGTAGTGTACTTCCTTTTAATATGTTTTCATAAAGGGAAAAACTGGGAGCAAATAAAGCAAAATATTAATAATTTTAATTATCAATGGAAGGAGTTACAATATTTTCCATTCAATTCTTTGTTCTTGTCTCTATTTTTTTAAATTTCCAAAAAGAAAAGTGAAAGAGAAAGGGATGTGGGGTGGATAGCAGGAATAGGTAATCTTTCCAATTATATTTTACTAGCACTAGAGGCCCAGTGCATAAAATTTGTACACAGGTAGGGTTCCTAGGCCTGTCCAGTGATCAGGGCTGATCAGGTTCCCTGCCTCCCCACCTACTTCTTCCCTCACTCCCTCAGCGCCCCACTGCCCCCACTGATCTCCTGCCATGTTCCCCACCATCTCCTGGTGGTCAGCACACATCATAGAGAATGATCAAACTCCCAGTCTCATGGCCAAACTCCTGAGGGGACACTTTGCATATTAGCCTTTTGTATATATAGATGATTACACAAAACACAAAGATAAGGAACCTAAACCCAGAATGCCAAGACCTTGGAAGATTCACCAGTGGTCACATAAATGACATTTTCCAATCTTCTCTATCATGGCACAATACTTAAGAAAATAACAAAAGCGTTTGTTATTGTTTTAATGTTTCCTTAAAGGATTTCTTTATTCAAAGTCAGGTGCTTAATTAAAAGAATCTTCAATACTGTAAGTTGCCAATGCACTGCTGTTTTCAGATTTCAAAGATCCAGGGGAATAATATTTCATAAGCCCATAAAAATTGTTAAAAGTCCATTACCATTTAATTACATTACACAAAGTTATGGCTCCCCACTTAGTGGCTGCTGTATGAGAGAAAGAGGGTTTTGGTACAGTGGCCTAGTAAAGCAAGGACTACTACATTTTATTGCTCATGTAACTTCACTTACAAGACATATTTGCAATAAACCTCGCAAAATGTTTCATGGCCGTGTGTATAGGTGAAACTGAGAATGTGGTTATAGCTGCTCCATTTTAAGTATCAGGAGCACATTGCTGTGTTATAATTCATCAACTGGAATATTCTTCTGCCTTTGAAATCATTCATCAGCTCTGTGTAATGACAAGCATTTCCCAGAGTTTTCACCAAACAACTTAGATAATTGGTGGACAGTAGTGTAACAATTTTCCACATTGGTCTTTTCATATGATATTATAAAACTATTGTCTTTTATTAAGCAAGGTATTTGAATCAAGCAGCTAAGTATTTTTTAGCATCTATTGATTTTCCCCTTCTTCCTACTTCAGAGTAATTTAATTCCAGTTTTGTATATGTATGCAGTGTGTGTGTGTGTGTGTGTGTGTGTGTGTACTCAGACCTAACTCTCTTCAGATGGAAGTTGTTTTATAAGGTCAAAGTTTTAGTAGACAAAATGAGCCTTTGAAAATAGATTTTCTTTATGATTTTTCTAAACATCACTGAAATGATCCCTAAAAAGTACAAAATGACACCAAAAAATCACAAATCACAAAATAAGGTAAACCCATAACCCCTTGGGAGGGAATGGATAAGAATCATCAGCAGACAGGATATGTTGATAAATTTCTGGAATACCGAAAACAGGTGGATTGTGGGGAAGCCTCAGCCAGAAAGGGGAAGAAATTGGTGAAGGTGAAATCCTGTTCCCCAGCTGGACCCCAGGTAGATCTCAAACTAGGTAATGGAGAGTAAAAAGGCAAAAGTATAAAGTGGGGCATACATCTGAGTAGTACTTGCAGGTCTGCTGTGGCCAAACACCTGATCCATCTGCCTCCTCATCTCCTATTTCCTTCACCCACCTCTGCAGGAATATAGAAATTGACAGTGGCTGTTACCTACAAGTCATAGCCACAGAAATTCTCTTAGGAAGTTAAACAAGCTTCCTTGACAATAAACAGACTTTGGGTGTGAAATGTACCTGTTCCACAACAAATCCTTCGTCACTTTGATGATGGCCACTCTACCACTCTACCAGTTCCTTCCTGGTGACAGGAGACTTCCCTGACCAGCAAATACAGCCCAAGAACAATCCTCCAGTCAGTAGAGTTCTGTCAAGAAAACAGTATCATTAGAGGGAATCTGCACAAGCTACTAAAATCATTCAATCTAAGTCCTTTATTCCAGACACAAACAGGGAACCAAGGAGAGTCAAGAACATATATAGAAGGACTGAGAAGCCACACAAACAGCAATTAACTTTGGGAAAAATAGAGATAATTCAGGAAACAAGTTTTGAACAAATTGGGAAATCCAAGAACAAGAAAGATTTACTTGATTTAAAACTATCATTGCCAAATTTCTCAGTATAAGGCTGGAAGAAGTCCCATGAAAATTAACCAGAATTCAGAACAAAAAGACAAGAAAAGAAAATGTAGTATAAACACCCAGAGACATAAGTGATTAATTCAGGAGATTAAATAACTAAGAGAAATTCTAGAATCAAAGAGCAGAGAAAACAGAAGGGAGGAAATAATTTTTTAAATTTTGAAGGAAATTCTCCTGAGCTGCAGAAGGACAGCATTGAATCATTTTCTTGAAAGGTATCATAGAACACCCAAGAAAAAAAATTAGCCATATTTGTGTATAGACTTTTGAAATCTTTATAAACGCCAATGATAAAAAGAAGTTATTTAGAGAATCTACAGAGTGAGGAAAAATGAAGCAGGCAATATGGAAAGGAATAGGAATCTGATGTGCATCAAACATTTTATTCAGAAATGCTGGATGCCAGAACTAGTGATACAAAGCCTTCAAAGTTCTGAGAGAAGATCATGTGAAACAGAATTTTATACTCAGTTAAATTATCAACCAAATTAAAAGACAACTTCATGACATATTTAAATACGAATGGTCTAAGAAAATGTTTCTTTCTTTTTTTTTTCTGTAGAAGATGTTCCTTGAGGATGTGCTACTGGAGAACCAAAAGGAGATATAAGAGAGAGAGAAAGGCATGAGAGCCAAGACCCAGTTGCTCTCACAGAGAAATATTATAAAAAGAATTCTAAGCTGCAGACCTAGAAAGAAATCATTCAAAATTAGAGGAGGAAGCCAGAGAATTCTAGGCATAATATCTTCAAGAAGAAAGCAAACTTACTGTAACATCATGTTGAAAAAGCTAGTGTGATGAGTGGTTATTAGAAGATTATTATTCTGGAAACTGTAACAAAGAGAAACATAATTGGAAACACTAAGAAAAAAATCTGTATGAGAAAGTCATGGTTTCAATAAAATTAAAAATGATAAAATTGTGAGCAAATAATGGAATGTAATAAAAGAGAATTTATTTGCATGACATGTTTGAGGTAGGTCCCTTTAAAAACCCAGGTTTTGTGTCATAAGATTACCTTTTCTCCTCAAGTTCTGATCATGCTATATATTTCTGCAGTCACTCATACTTTCACCATCATATCAATGTTGTTTATAAACAGCCTTTAAAACAATTTCATTGACAGACACAGAGAACTTACCTAAAGATCCTAATCAAAACATAAATTTTGATAAGGTTGATATTTCAGAGTATTGGTTCAGCTGACAGAATCAGAGATAGCAGAGATATGACAGAGAGAAAAGAGAGAAGTTGCACACATTTATTTCTTAATCTTATATCTACCTTTATTGAAGTAGTAGCAATAGAGGCTTCAGTATATAACCTAAAGATAAAAATGATCCCAAAGAATTAAAAATATAACTAGCATATTTCAATAGAGGAGAAAAAGAGGCAGAGATTATCTTGGGCAAACTCAACCCAAACCTTTCTAAGTGGTAGAGGTTATTTGGAGTTACAGACATTGCCTAGAGGAGATTAGGCATGAAACTCATAAAATTTACACTTCAGGGATGCTTACTCATCCAGGCCCCTTCCAAGGCCTGGAAATGTATGCACACTCCTGGATGAATTATTTTATTTTAAAAGAGTCCAATAGAGTGAACACCTTTCAGGCTCCGCAAAACCCAAACCTGGCCCCGGAGGTGATGAAGAGATTGAAGAGGTTCAACAATTCACTTCTGGGGAAAGATTGGGGAAAGGGAGTTATGAGAAACTTTTGTCCTTAAAAATGATCAATGTGGGGTGGAGGGGGGAGAAAGGAGATATATGTACTACTATTTGTAATAGTTTAGACAATAAAAAAAATTCATCAGCCTGGCTGGTGAGATTCAGGTTGAGCATTGGCCTATGAAGAAGAAGGTCACACTTTGATTCCAGGTCAGGACACATGCCTGGGTTGTGGGCTCTATCCCCAGTAGGGGGTGTGCAGGAGGCTGCCAAATGATTCTCTCACCATTGGTGTTTCTACCTCTCTTTCTCCCTTCCTTTCTCTGAAATCAATAAAAACATATTTTAAAAAATGATTCATCAATATCATTTAAACTGTTGAATATGTATATATACATATAAGTCGTTTGGTAGTACGGTTTATTTTGAAGTATTCATTAGACTGTTTCCCCCTTTTCTGTGCTCATCATATTTCTACCCCAGAGTCCATCACTTTCTCCCCCTTCCCCTTCCACAGACTCCTTACCTGAAATCTTCTATCCACCATCCTACACTAAACTTAAACTTGGGAAACAAAACAAAAGCTATGATTGCTCTGTTATTAACGTTAATAAGCACAATTCTAAGTGTAAAAAAATTAGGGTCCAATCAGCAGAACAAGTTATGTTTCTTTATTTTTTTTTTAATCTCTGGAGAGCAGGTTAAAAAAAATGCCCAAGTGCAATTGAAGAAAATGAGGGACAAAGACCTTTCTACATGAGAATGAGATGAAATACTGAAATGCATGTTCCATTGTCAGTTCCATTGGAGGTCAAATTAATGGCTCCTTATCCTTCCTACATTTTTTGTACAATAGCCAAGAAATAACTGTAGTCCCATGGAAGAGAGTTGCTTGAACAATCAGCAAGGTGGTGAAAGCGTGAAGTGGTAGCCCCTAACACTGAACAAAGTAAGTGTAGAGGAAGGAGAGTGGAGACACCTACTATCCCAGTTGTAAACATTAAATGTATTGCTGTGAGCTTCTGAGGCGAAGAAGGCAGTATCTTAGCTCTAATCTTCCCACCCTCCCTAACAAACATATGATTGATATGATATCTATATATACTAGAGGACCGATGCATGAAGATTAGTATAAGAATGGGTCTTCTTACCCTGGCTGCCGGTACCACCTTCACTTGGCCAGAGCCGCCTTTCTGCCTTCCCATGCTATCCAGGGACCCAGAACAGCTGGAGTGTTGCGGAATGGAACACCTGTGTCCTGCCCTGCCCCAGGCTGCTAGGCATCTGTGTATGCAAATTAACCCACCGATCTTTGTTCTGTTAATTTGCATACTCACTCCTGATTTGTGGTGCATATCACAAAGGCATGGTCAATTTGCATCTTACTCTTTTATTAGTGTAGAAATATAAACTTTATATATTTTTGCACAAAGATGTGTGTGTGTATGTGTAAGCCTTGTAGCAATTTATACTGCCACCGGCAATATATTAATTTCCTCCCTTCAGGTAATGCTATTTTTATTGTCAGTAATTTTCAGAGTCTGAATAATAAGAGGGTAAGAATCTAGATTATATTCTGCTTCTTAGCCGTCAAGTATCTTTGGAAGACCTTCTTCATCTCCTAAGGCCTCAGTTTCCTCACCTGAAAATTAAGTGAGGTGGTATTAGGTCGCTGGCCCTCAACATGTGTTTCCAGATCAATGGCATCCTCTGGAACTTGAGAGACATGCAAAATTTAGGGCTCCCCCCCTGAGCAACTGAATCAGAGACTCTGAAACTGAGGCCAATTAGTCTTGTTTGAACAAGCCCTCAAGGTGATTCTAATGCAACTAAAATTTAAGAAGCGCCAAATTGAATGACATGTAAACTCTGTTCTATTGTCAACAGCGTTGATGCATCATTTTTGAAGCAGATAAAATTAGAGGAATTTTCCATGTGGATCTTTTTGGCATGATTTTGGCTTACATCAGAATTGAACATGACATAGATGTTGCATCTGGCTTTTCAAACATTTTAATAGCTTCACAAAAGGTATGCCTGAATTTACTGCAGAAAGACAAGATTGCCAACATTGAACAGAGATGATCAGAAGAAATAAGGTGTGAAGAAGAGATTGATGTGATATCAGATAAACCTGGGTTTGAATTATGGCACTCAAGCTTCCTAGCTGTGTCACCTTAAGGCTCAGTTTTTTTATCCGAAAAATGAATTTAATTAGTTAATTTAGGCTAGGTGTTTCTAATGCACTAGCAGCCTACATGATAAATAAACCAAAAGCTAAACCTGTAATGCTTCATGATTAAGAAATCAAAACATAGGACAACCACTCACAAACAGCCAGCTAATCTTTCTCAAATAAGTCAGCTGCTTAAGCTTCAGCCAATCAATTTTCATGCTTTGCCTCAGTGTTTTCTCTATAAAAAACCTTGCTTCTCCTGTATTGCCCCCTACCAGGGATCAAGCCTGCAACCCAGGCAGGTGCCCTGACTGGGAATCTAACTGGCAATCTTTCCGGGCATGGATCAATACCCAACCAACTGAGCCACACTGGCCAGGGCCAAGAACTTTATTTCTAATCTCTTTCTCCTGAAGAAACCAACTTAACTGCTCTGAATTTGCTTTTGCTAAACAAATATTTATTGAAGCATGTCCAGGTGATGAGCATTATGCTAGATGTTGTGTGTGCAAAGATGAGTGAGGGTAAGTCTCCACCCTGATCACTATAAATGCAATGAAACAACAGACAGGTAAGCAGATAGCATCAAAAAGTACCTACAAAACACTATGGGCTTATCCAAGTTGGGCTTTCATTGGATACTATAAAAGATTTCTTAGGCTCTGTCCTACTTGCCTATTTACTGTGGGATCATTAATAAATCAGAATCAGCCGAAACCGGTTTTGCTCAGTGGATAGAGCGCCGGCCTGCAGACCGAAAGGTCCTAGGTTCAATTCCGGTCAAGGGTATGTACCTTGGTTGCGGGCACATCCCCAGTAGGGGGTGTGCAAGAGGCAGCTGATGGATGATTCTCTCTCATTGATGTTCCTAACTCTCTATCCCTCTCTCTTCCTCTCTGTAAAAATTCAATAAAATATATTTTAAAAAGTAAAAAAAATAAATAAATCAGAATCAGAATTCCCAAGGTTAGCAAGGTTTACTAAGAGTAGAGGAGGACACGGATGCTGAAGTGATTTCTCTGCTTCTCATCCTGTTTCATGAAGAAAAAAAATTGTTTTAAATAGGTGATCCTCATATGGAAACTGCAGAAGGGGAGACAGTTTCAGTATCAAAAGTAATTATGCATTTTCTGGTGTTATTTTTAGAAATATGGCTTTTAGTATAATTGAATTTTTAAAGTTGGGATTGATTTAAAAAAACCAGCTAGTTGAACTGCTTTATTTACTGAGTGGGAGAACAGTTCCCAACTACGTTAAAATGTGTGTTTCAGGTTCGACATAGCACTTCTTTGTTCATATTTGAATGATTCATTCTAGTTACTAATTCACTACTGAACACAATACCTCTTCTGTACCATAAGTATAATTCCCATTTTTGAAACTAGTAGGAAATACAGAGAGGGTAAGTAATTTACCCAAGACCACACAGCCAGACAGTGTTTGAGATAGAGCAGAAATCGAAGTTCCTGACTTCATATCCAAGAAACAGTTCATTATGACATGAAACTTCCTTTTGAAAATAGTTATAAACACTATCAATTTTTTTTTAACAAAACATGTAGTCACTGCTTTTTCTACTCAGCCTTGGAAACTCTGGGAATGAATTAGATTCCTTGCAAAAAAAATTATTGTTTAATCTTCCCACATTCATTTGTTATTGTAGGGCTATTCATGAATGCCAGGCTGCTGGAATTGTATGTGTGTTAAGAATGACATGTTTGCTTTTTAAAAATATATCTAGAATAAAATTGGTTTATGCTCCTAGTGTGTGTAATAAAACTTGGGCTATACAGGATAAAGCACAGTGCCAAGAAAGGCTCTATTGCTAGTTTTGCTGTGTATACCTTTGACCTTGTTCAAAATGATCTGACTCCAAGGTATTGAGATATTGTAGGATAACATCATCTTTTCTATCTATTTCAATTATTTGTATAGAGAGGGGGTAAAAGCTAAAAAGATAAATTTTAAAAAGTGGTTTGTAACATCCAAATGAAATGAAAGGGCACTGGAACCATGGCCAAATAGCATCCAAGCATTGAGTACTTCCTTTTCCGGTCATTTTGTTACTGACAGTGGATCAGTCAACAAATATTTGTCAGTAATGCATGGAGATTATTGGGATTATGTTTTCGTCCTCTTGCATTTTCTTTCTTTCTGCCCATTTTCTATCCTGTTCCACCCTTTTCTTTCTCATTTTCCCTTTTCCTCCCTCTTCTTTCCCTAAGTTTCTATTATGTACCAGAACCCTACCATACAAGGGGGAGTTAGAGATTTAACACACACACACACACACACACACACACACACACACACACAGTTTGCAAACATCTCATCAAGTGTTGTAGTTTTCAAAAAGTTTTTTCAACTTGACTCACATGGAAAAGGCAGAAAGTTCACCAATCTTATTGTTATCACTTTTTATTAAAAAAGAAAAGAAAATGATAACAAAATATTAGAGGAAATAATATAATGCCAATTTTGCTCAACAATAAGTTTGCATACCCTGAGCTCAACTTTCTGAGTTTAAATCCTGATCTGTCCCTTAAGAGTTATTTCACATCCTAGTGCTTCTGTAAATGGGGATGTTAGCAATACTTATGTTACTTGGCTGCTGGGTTCCTGAGGCATAGTAAGCATCATTAAGTGCTAGCTATTATTGGAGTTACTGTTAGTAATAACATTAGTCATTTGAAAAAATAAAGTCTCTGCACTTAAACTAGATCAAAGATTTAACTTTTCAGTACACTAGGAGGATCATTATGATTCTGAGGGATGAATATCATGTATTAATAATAATAATAAAAATAACTAGTGCTAGAGGTACTCAAATAGCAGAATGTTCAGGGCAAGCTTCAATGTATGCATAGTTGATAGGAAGATAAAGATCTACCAAACTGCCAAAACCGGTTTGGCTCAGTGGATAGAGTGTCAGCCTGTGGACTGAGAGGTCCCAGGTTCGATTCCAGTTAAGGGCATGTACCTTGGTTGTGGGCACATCCCCGGTGGGGTTGTGCAGGAGGCAGCTGGTCAATGTTTCTCTCTCATCGATGTTTCTAGCTCTGTATCCCTCTCTCTTTCCTCTCTGTAAAAAAATTCAATAAAATATTTAAAAAAATCTACCAAACCTATACTAGAGCTCCTCCAAGAGAGTGTAAGCCCCAAGAAAAGAGAAAAAACATAGAAGGGATCCACTGGCAGAAAGCCAACAGGGGTTTTCATCTCAGAGGACTCTGGGTTCAGTCTCATAGTCTAGTGTTGTAGTTGTGTTTGCAGTGAGTGCAGTTTCCAGTTGTATCTGCAGTGGCAACCTTGGGGTCTCCTCGGGTCAAAGAGTAAGCTGACTTATCTATAAAAGCATAAACCATTCATTGTTCCCATCCTAACAAATGCCTGTGCAGAAGCCTGTCTAATGCCACTGTGTCATCAATGGGATGAGTACAAGGAATCAGAGCAAACTAATCTGAAACCAATGTTGTTTGCTGTGGAGTGAGTTTCTGACTCATGATTTCATGTCTGATGCCAGCATCCACCAAACTGCGAAGAGCTAATGTGTTAGCTTCCCAGTAGAATGAAAAGACAGACCCTTCACAGACCATGGCAGAAAATAGCCCCGGAATACAGGGAGGTCTTCAATGCAAGGATTACGGAGGAGTCGTGTAAGTTATCAGAAGACACTCAACACATGCAACCCCTTCTTTTAATAAATATACACTATGGCTGGAGAAATGAAACACATGTTAATTCAAAACAAGGAAATATGACAGCTCCATTAGCCATCGTTCTGGAGGCATCATAGTTCGATTTTTCACTCATCCAAATCCAAAGTGAGCATAGATACTTCACTTTTTAATATTTTTACCCTCCAATCTTGGTCATTGTAGCTCTACAATCCTTGAATTCTATGAACAACTGAAAATAACCTAATGCAATTACCTCAGACTTGAAAAAGTCTTGCAAATGGAACCAAATAGTTGAAATCTACCACCCATGGCACCAATTACCATCACTATAATGATGATGATGATGATGATGATGGCTTTACTAATGAGTGTGGGCTATTTAATGACATTCTCTGGACTTCATTTCCTTTTTTATTGTGCCTGGATCTTCATTGTAATCAGTTGTCTCTGGTACTTTTTGGGGGAACTTCTTTGGGTGACTTTTCTCCTTCCGTTTCTAAGGGATAGATAGTCCTTTAGAAATGTTAACCGATTTAATCAGGTTATATGCCATTACAGAATATGCACTCTTTGCTCAAATCTCTTATTTATATAGAGCAAGAGCAGAGCTGACTTTTTAAATACTTTTGACAATCCAGTATGGAGTCACTGTCAGCCCAAAACAACCAAAATCACAAGGTCTGGACACTAGAGTAAGAACTCCGTCTGGACACCAATTACAAGAGTGGGACTGACCCTTGTGGACTATGGAAACTTAGAGCTTCAACCATTCGATGATGGAGCTTGACTGTGAACAGGCCACTCTTGGAGCCCTTCTGGGAGCCCTGCTGGACTTTCACTCCACAGCACATGTACTGCCACACAGCCTCCCTGCTACAGACCAAACCTCTCCACCTGTGGATGCCTCCAGTGACAGGGACTTCCCTTGCTCTGGACCCTCCCTCTGCTCGCTTCTATAGCTTAAGCTCCCCTACTCTGTGTGTAACCTGTGTTTATTAGGAGGCCTTCCCTAATAAACCTGGCATTGTGGAAAGTCACAAACATGTGTGAGTGACTTCTTTGGGGATGCTCTCTTGCTAAATGACACTGGATTCTTCCACTTTAATAGTAAGAAAGAATTTTTAGTGGAATAAATTTAAACTATAAAATTAATACATGCTCATGGCAAAAATAAGTTTCAAGCACTCTTTCTTTGGTTTATTTCACTTAGCGTAATATTCTCCAGATCCATCTGTTGTAGGTGGCCGGAAAGGGTTAGACTGGTGTGGTCAGACTGGACCTGGGGTCAGCAACCATGGTACGTGAGTTCTGGCTAGGAAAGACTCCAGAGCCAGACTCAAATTATAAGAGAATATTTATTTATAAAATCACAGAGGTGGAAGAAGTAATTCATAGAAGAAATGGACTTAGGAAATAAGTTACAGAGGTAAAGGAAGGGACCTTGGAGCTTGAGAGTGAGGAAGCTACAGTAACCAGCCCGAGGGGAGAGGGGGTGTGGAAACAGCAAGGGGGAAAGGAAGAAAGCTAAAGTGCAGCCCGCCTCCCTGGAGGGCAAGTGCACAGCATCCTCCCTCCTAAAGGTTTAAGGGTGGATATTTTAGGGGAGGCACCGGGGGAAGATCCCAATAGAATACTCAGCAGCTTTCCAGGTGTGTCCTTTCAGGGCCTAGATCTCCACTGATTGATTGGTTGGCGCCAGGGCAGGGCTCATTATCTAATGCAGCTGGTCCTGAGGTCAGCCATGAGGTCACTGATCTGGTTTTGCTGCTTTTCTGGGCCCGGAGCTGAAATACAACTGAGGCCTAAACGTTAGCTCTAGGGAGGAAAGGTCAGGGGGTCCAAACGGCATGGCCAGTGATGTGCTAGTGGAGGAAAGGTCACCCTGGGGTCAAGGTCCTGCCTCAATTGCCCTTTGCTAGGCAGCTGAGGCTTTCTACCCTGGTGACCTTCCGTACCTGGCCCATCGTTCATGCTCTGCTCCTTACTGCCTACCACACCTCCGTGCTGTCACAAAAGGTAAGATTTCTTTCTTTTTCACAGCTGTGTTCCATTGTGTAAATGTACCACAGCTTTTTTATCCATGGACGTTTGGCTGTTTCCACATCTTGATGTTGTAAATAACGCTGCAGTAAATATAGAGGTGCATGTATTCTTTTGAATCAATGCTTTGGGTTTCTTCATATATATTTCCAAAAGTGGAATCACTGGGTCAGAAGGCAGTTTCACTTTTGATTTTTTGAGAAAACTTCATACTGTTTTCCACAGTGGCTGCACCAGTCATTCCCACTAAACGGCATGAGGGTTTCTTTTTTCTCTACACCCTTGCCAACACTTGCTGTTTGTTGATTTATTGATGACAACCATTCTGACAGGTGTGAGGTGATATCTCACTGTGGTTTGAATTTGCATTTGTTGGATGAATGGTGACTTTGAGTGTCTTTTCAGATAGTCTATTGGCTATCAAGTATGTGCTCTTTGGAGAAGTGTTTATTTAGATGTTGTGCAAAAACTTTTTTGTTTGAAGTTCTCCCACTTGTTTATTGTTTCTTTTATTTCCCTTGCCCAAGGAGACATACCAGAAAACAATATGGCTATGAGAAATGTCCGAAATTTTACTGCCTGTTTTTTTTTTTTCCTAGAATGTTTATGGTTTTGAGTCTTACATTTAAACCTTTTAATACATTTTGAGTTTATTCTTGTGTATGGTGTAAGAAGGTGGTCTAATTTCATTTTTTGCAATAATCTGTCCAATTTCTCCAACTTATGTTTTGCTTCTTTTGTTGAATATTAATTGATCAAAAGGTGTGAGTTTATTTCTGAGCTCTCCTGTTCTGTTGATTTATATATCTGCTTTTATGCTAGTACCAGGTTGTTTTGATTACTATGGCTTTGGTATCCGGTTTTGTGATGTCTCCAACTTTGTTCTTCTTTCTCAAGACTAGCTGTGGCTATATGGGGTGTTTTGTGGTTTCATATAAATTTTTGGAAAATTTGCTCTAGTTATATTATGCCCTTTGTACCTAGATAGGAATTGCTTTGAATCTCTATATTGCTTTAGGTAGTATGTCCCATATGATTTCACTTATATATGCAATCTAGTTAACGAAATAAACTAATAAAATAGAAACAAACTCACAGATAAAAAGAACAAACTGAAAGCCGTCAGAGGGGACTGATGTTGAGGTGGGGCTGGGTGAAAAAGGTGAAGAGGTTAAGTAAAAAAAAAAAAAAAGACACACAAAAAACACCAACGACAGTAACAACTCATAGACACAGACAACAGTATGATAATTACCAGAATAAAAGAAGGGTGGAGGAGGTAAAAAAGGGTAACGATTGGGGGTAAATGTTGACAAAAAGAGACTTGGGTGTGGATACATAATACAATATACAGATAATGTGTTATAGAATTGTACACCTGAAACCTGTATTATTTTATAGTCCATCCCAGGATAGTTGGTGAGTATCTTGCTCCATCCATGAAGTATTCTGTAGTATTTGAAATAAAGAAAACACAAAAAGGCTGGCAATCTGAGTTGTCATAGACAGGAAACACTTCTATAACACAACCTGTAAATAATTCAAAAAATGCTCTGTCTTCCTTTCTCTCAAAGATTCTACCGACAGGAAAGATCGTTGCTGATCCTCGAACGGCTCCTAGTGAAGGATGTCAGATAATGCAACTATTTTCCCTTTTGCTAATCTTCTTATTTTACAATTTTCAATTTTACATGAAAAACACATGGCATCTGGTGAAATTATCTCACCCTACCTGAGTTTAATTCCTTCCACCAGGGGACCCATGTAGACTTCCACTGACTTCACTAAAAATGCTACATGTGGGTCTTAGATCAAACAGTGCCTCATGGGTTGATATATATCACAAAATAATTTTTCCACAGAGAAGCTTGCACATGAAATATTTATATGTTCCAAGGATGAAGATCCTTCTCAATCCTATGTGTCCTGGAGGGAATAGCAGTCCTCCTCCCTTCCCCCAGTCAAATCTTAAGCTTGTTGAATAATAAAAAAGGATTTGAAGGTATCAATTTCATAGTGGGCCAGACGATTTATGCCCTGTGAACATACACACAGGACAGTGAGGCCGTTAAAAAGACTCCAAAGAAGAATGTGGGGTGTGGGGACAAGGTTAAATTTACATAAGTTAATAAGTGTGTATATACAGGGTATTTCCCAGAAATGTAACACACTTTAACAGCTGATAGCTCAATTTTCAAATGAAATGTATTTTTTAAATATATTTTATTGATTTTTTACAGAGAGGAAGGGAGAGAGATAGAGAGCTAGAAATATCAATGAGAGAGAAACACTGGTTAGCTGCCTCCTGCACACTCCCCATTGGGGATGTGCCCGCAGCCAAGGTACATGCCCCTGACCGGAATCGAACCTGGGACCTTTCGGTCCGCAGGCTGACGCTCTGTCTACTGAGCCAAATCGGTTTCAGCATGAAATGTATTTTAATAAACACTGCCAATATAATTATTCAAACTGTGTGTATACATTTTTGGGACACCCTCTATGCACATGCACACAGATATGCATTGATACATAAAAGAGGCCACAAAAATAGACGTAAAGGCAGGCAGTGAGAAGGCCGGCAGCTATGAAAGATGACAGAGAACAGGGCTAGTGCAGCAAAAGGGAGGTTTTGTATGAAGTGATTCAAGGTATGAGCCCTGACTAATGGCTTTCTGTTCACCCTATGGTGCCTAAGGGGAAAGAGACTTGTCTCAGGATTGTAGGCACAGATCTAGATAATCCAGGTAGTGGGTCACATAGGTATGGACAGGGTAGCTCAACTTGGAGCTGTGATGTGCTTGAAGGAAATCTAAAGGCCTAAGCCCTTTTCAGGAGATAGGTGTTGGCTTTGGAGATAATGGAGATTCTAACTATAAGAACTAATATTATGTGTCAGGTTAGAAATACAGCGATATGAGTACCTCTAGCTCATCTGTTGGTTTATATTTTCATTCCTAAATGCTCCTTACTGCTGTAAAGTCCAATATACACTTAGAATGTCTGGTTCTAGAATAAACTGGTATGTATCTATGAGGGCAGGATACAGAAGAGAAGAACCAAGCTTGGGCTCCAAATGTACACACTAAAGAGAAGAACCAATATTTACATTCTTAAGAAGGGTTTGTTAGTATTAAAGTGCCACAAGCTGATGGCTTAAAACAATAGAAATTTGTTCTTTTATAATTCTGAACACTGGGTGTCTGAAATCAAGATGGCAGTGTCATTTGCTTCTAAGAGCACTGAGAGAGAATGTGCTCCATGCCTCTCTCCCAGCTTCTGGTGATGGGGGGGAAATAGTTGGCATTCCTTGCCTTGTAGATGTATCACTTCATTCTCTGCCTCTGTCTTCACAGGGTATTGCCTCATGTTTCTGTAGCTTCCCAGGGTGGCCTTCTAATAAGGACACCAGTCATGTAGGGTTAGGGCCTACCCTACTCTAGAATGACCTCATTTTAGCTACTTTCATATATAATGTAACTAGATGCCTGGTGCATGAAATTCTTTCCTCAGGGGGTCCCTCAGCCAGGTCTGTGCCCTCTCTCAGTCTGGGAGCCCTCGGGGGATGTCTGACTACCAGCTTAGTCCTGTCCCCAGCTAAGCCAGCAGTTGAACATCCTTAGTGCTGCCACAGAGGTGGGAGAGGCTCCTGCAACCACATCTATGCTCACCAGCTATGAGCCCAGCTTCTGGCTGAGTGGCATTCCCTGTGTGGAAACTCACTGACTACCAAGAGGGGCAGCTCTTGCGTTGAGCTGGAATTGGCTCTCTGACATCCTCCAATGGGTCCCAGATTGAGAGAGGGTAAGGCCAGGCCAAGGGACCCCACCAATTGGGGCTTGGGAGGGATGTAGAAGATTGACCAGCCAAGGATGGACTGCGGGAGGGCTCTAGGGCATGTCTGGCTCATCTTGCTCAGTCCTGATTGTCTGGACCCCAGTAGCAAGCTAACCTACTGGTTGGAGCATCTGTCCCCTAGTGGTCAGTGCACATTATAGCAAGCGGTTAAGTGGCCTTAGCATATAATTAGCATATTACACTTTGATTGGTTGAATGGATGACAGGATGACTGGACACTTAGAATATTAGGCTTTTATTATATAGGATTATAAATAAGGTCACATTCTGAGATACTGGGGTTTGGGACTTCAACTTATTTTTTTAGGGGGATTCAATCTCTAAAACAAGGTCAATGATGAAGCCAGAAACCTTTGGTAAGTTGTGTCATAGCTGACAGGAAAGCTCACATTTCTGTCTGTGCAGCCCTAATTTATTATTTATATATATATATTACAGATGGCTTCCATTTTCCCCTTTAAACCCTCCCCCCAGCCCCTTCACCACCTAATTTGAATCTGGAACTATTCTGCTCTCCAATGAGCTACAGATGAATCAGCATGTCTCCTATTATTTAGACTTAAAAAATGAAAGGAATGAAAAGAAACAATAAATTAATAATTGAGAGAAAAGAAAAAAAAAGCATGGGGATTATAAAAAATTAAGAACTACCTATTTTTTTTTGCTATCACAGATGTTATCACTTCAACTAAGCCATAACATTCTACTTCAATTTATATAACTTCAAAAACACAGAAACAAATACTCGTCTGAAAGGTAGAAGAGCAATTTTTATTTTTCAATAAATATCATTGTAAACATTTCAAAAGCATGTTGTGCCATAATATGGAATTCAAAACAAGTTTTAGAATTTATGTTTTCTGTGTAAACCTAGCAGTTAAAGTGTCACAGTGATGAGTGAGAATGGGCTCCATAATGGCTGTCTCCCCATTACTAATTCACCCCTTGGATCTTAACAAAATATGCAATGTCTCTTCTTCTAAGAGGAGCCTAATCTTTCATTTCCTATGCATGATTAGGCCTTAAACTGTGCCTGCAGGCCCACAGATACAATATGTGCTATACTGTTGCCCTCGAGGGTTTAATATAAATGTAACATCATGTTGTGCACAAAGAATTTCACTGTTATTTAATAACCAACATATTTAGGGGGAGCCATTATTTAAAATAGCATAAGAATGCAAGAACCATTTGGTTGATTTGAATTGGTGGTAGGAAATGTGCAGGTCAAATGCAATGGGGTTGTTCCAAATTGTCACAACTGAAAAATAATGCTTTGCTTGAGTAGAGAGAAAGAAATAAGTAGACATTTTCTAGACCTTAAATATTAGAGTTAAATTAGGGCATTTGAACTAAAGTAATTGCTTTGGTCTAATGACTTCATTTCTGTATTGTACCTTGGAAAACAAGATGTCAAGAGTAATGCATTACAAAATGGAGTGAGAAATGTACAAGACTACATGAATGAAACTATCAATATTTCCCAAGGACATAAAATAAGACAAAGAAGTGGAGGAACATCATGTGCTCTTGGATGCAAATACTGTAAAGATTTCAAATTACCTCAAAGTAATCTATACACTATATATAATTTCAAAATTTGATTTGATATTTTATAGAACTTGACTAATTTTTCTCAAATTTATCTGGAAGAGAACACTTGCAAGAATCCTATATAGTAAAAGGCTAATATGTAAATTGACCAAATGGCAGAATGATGGGTCACTATAACATGCACTGACCACAAGGGGGCAGATGCTCAATGCATAAGCTACCCCCTGGTGGTCAGTGCACTCTCACAGGGGGAGCACTGCTCAGCCAGAAACTGGGCTCATGGCTGGCAAGCGCAGCGGCAGTTGGGGGAGACTCTCCCACCTCTGCAGTAGCACTAAAGATTTCAGACTGTCAGCTTAGGCCTGTTGCTTAGGGGAGCAGGCCTAAGCTGTCACTCAGACATCCCCCAAGGGCTCCCGGACTTTAAGAGAATATAGGCTGGGCTGAGGGACCCCCAACCCCCAAGTGCACAAATTTTGTGCACCAAGCCTCTAGTAGTTAATAATAATAAAAATGTAGTTCTAGAACAATTTTAGGGATCTTGATTAATTAGAATAGATAGTACTGGTATAGGTATAGAAACAGAGCAAGATTCAGTAATTCATCTTTTTATTTTTTTATTTTTAAATATATATTTTATTGATATTTTACAGAGAGGAAGGGAGAGAGATAGCTAGAAACGTCAATGAGACAGAAACATCAACCAGATGCCTCTTGCACACCCCTTACCGGGGATGTGCCCACAACCAATGTACATGCCCTTGACCGGAATCGAACCCGGGACCTTTCAGTCCGCAGACCGACACTCTACCACAGAGCCAAACTGGTTTCGGCAGTAATTCATCTTTTTTAAAAATATATATTTTTTATTGATTTTTTTTTTTTTTTTTACAGAGAGGAAGGGAGAAGGATAGAGAGTTAGAAACATCAATGAGAGAGGAACAACAATCAGCTGCCTCCTGTACATCCCCTACTAGGGGTGTGCCCACAACTAAGGTACATGCCCTTGACCAGAATTGAACCTGGGACCCTTCAGTCCGCAGGCCATCACTCTATCCACTGAGCCAAACTAGTCAGGGCAGTAATTAATCTTTTTATACATATTAAGTGATTATGACAAAGGTGATATTTTGAATCGGTTGGAGAAATAATGCTATGGGAAAAACTGGTATTTTATTTGGAAAATACTATATTAAGATTCATCATCTAAAAAAACAAAACAAAAAACAAACGAGAAAAAAAAGAGATTCATCATCTAGCACTGCTGGCATGGCTGAGAGGTTAAGCATAGACTTATGGACAAAGAAGTCATGGCTCAATTCCCAGTCAGGGCACATGCCTGGGATGTAGGCTCGATCTCCATTGTTGGGCATGCAGGAGGCAGCCAATCAATGATTCTCTCTCATTGGTGATGTTTCTATCTCTCTCTCTCCCTTCCTCTCTAAAATCAATAAAAATATATTGGGGGAGGGAAAACATTGTCATCTAGCTCACATCATCATTTGAAAAAAAAATCCAGATGGATTACAAGTATAAAATGTCGAAAATAAGTTATAGAAGTATTAACAGAAAATGTAGCACTATTTTTAAATAATTTGAGGAAAAGGCTTTCCTCCCAAACACAAACCCCAGAAGCTATATAATAAAATTATAGGCTTAATTACATAACATTTTTATAGAGTTCTGTATTCAACACATGTAAAAATGCAAGACTTAGTTGGAGAAAACATCTGTATCCTATAACAGAGATTAATACTCAGACTATATTAAGATTATACTTCAGACTCATATAAGTCAAGAAGAAAAGATAAACAATATAAGAGGAAAAAGGTAAGGTAAAAGTAAGCACTTTACAGTAAAACAATTAATTCAAAACAAAGAAGACTTTCAAACAACCAACAAACATGAAAATAGGCTCCCTAGTTTACTACCCATCAGAGAAGTTTAAATTAAGCACTTCACCAGGTGTAATTTGGGGTGTTTTGTACTGGATCTTTGCTGCATACTTCCTGCTTCCTGACCTATGGCTTCTCTGATGCATGGATGCATGTGCTGCTCATGGTCCTCTGGCACTTGTATACGCAGACTCCAGAAATGCAGAGAAGTTCATGCCTGTGGAATTATCCTTTACCATAGTGGGATGTGAACTGATGGATAAATGCTTTCCAATCGTTTCCCCTGGTTAAGCCATTAAGATATTTATTTCATTAAGATCCTTCAGAGAACTCCATTTTCTTATACTGGTGGCCAATTCACTAATGCATCATCCCATTGAATTATTTTCTCCTTCCCTACCTTAGTTTACTCCTGCCTTTTTATCGCTACGTCCTAAAATCACATCCAAAATTCAGTACCTGATTTTAAGGGAACCAAGTCTATGCCAAACAGTAAAGCAAAGAAAGCTATATCAGCAAGGGCTTTTCAGAATACTACCACCAAGGTTGGTCATCCATGGTTCTGAAACATATTTTTATTTATCCAAGTAATGTAAATTTGATCCATGGGAATTTATCCCCTATATACCACTAGTGAATCTCTAGTGCATAACACAGCATCTAGCACAGGGGTGGGCAAACTTTTTGACTCAAGGGCCACATGGGTTCTTAAACTGGACCGGAGGGCCGGAACAAAAGCAACATGACCATGCTGGCACTCTCATCTTGGGCTGCTGGTGAAGGAGCAGAGGGGAGAGCAAGAGAACCCTCCACTCTTTCGGCTCCGTGGGCCGGATAGAACAGGCAAACGGGCCAGATCCGGCCCGTGGGCCGTAGTTTGCCCACGGCTGATGCACAAAGTAGACGCTCAGTAAAGCACCATGAATGAATAAAATAATGAATGAAAGGTAGCTAATTTTAAATGCCAAATGCCAATTTTACATCAATACATGTGTCAATCAGGGACTGCTATCCACTTATGAAATCAAATTAATCAGAATTAGAATAGAGTTAGGAAATATAAGAGATGACATAAAGCAAACACTGTTTAATAAGCAGACTAACCTGTCATGAACAAAAGTGTATCTCTGAAAACAACAACAACAACAACTATATAAACCTAGAATTTTCTTACTTTCAAATATGATTTTTTTCTTCATTTTTTTACTTTATCAACTTATCCCATAGACCCTACATGGGTTCTGTGTACCTGACCCCAAATTGTGACATAAAATCTACTGTTGAGTCCTCACTGGTGATTTTAGTTTAACAGCCCCATGGTTCACCCTCTGCTAAAGAGGATAGACTCTAGTCTTTCAATTTTTCAAACTGTAAAACATAAAGACTGGGCTAAAGTCTACTGGACCACCTACCCTACCACCACACACACAAATCTTGAGAAAACTTTTCTTAAATTAATAATCATTGCTGAGGTTACAATGTAAAAATCTTGATTCTTATATTTTGATTTAAATTCAACAAATAAGCTAAAATAAATTTAAAACACACGTTGAGGCTGATACTTAGAACGTATTTGTAATTGGCCACAGGACCACCTAGGACACACAGGACCACCAGTGGCCCTGAGATCACAATTTGAGAACCATCTATCTACACCACAGCAAATGTACATTCTGGCAGAGAATGAGATGAAATAAACATGTTTCATATTTGTTAATGTAGTTTTCATCTTTTTAAAAACAAACTCTTTTTTATCCTTTTTGATTGGGTTGCAAAGAGTCAGACTTAACAGTGTCACCTCCTCCAGTTCTGGGAAAACAGAAACTAGAAAAAGAAGAAGAAGGTTAACAGTAGCCTAAAAATCCAGTTTATAGGTGATGGCTGAATCTGATAGTAGTGAATGAATTGTTCCAGGGATCTGGCTGAGACAACTTGATACATGATTTTGAAAGTGATGAATTACTCTCCAGTAGGCGTGTTACTGCATTTCACAGACATTTGGTCATTAAAGTGCGCTGTTCTAACTATTGTAACATCCATTCAGCCATTCTTTTTGACTTTTCACCCAGCTAAAAGTCTATCCTTCCCCCATTCAGTCAGGTGTGCACCTGTGACTAGAATTTTCTTACTTTCAAATATGTTTTGAAACATATTTGACTAAGGTCTGACCAACAAGATACACAAGAAACCTGTGACTAAGATCTGACCAACAAGATACATAAGTTCCTGTCATGTGGGATGTCAGAAAGCCTTCTTAAGAGGGGAAGGAGAGCATGAGAACTTCTTGGTCACCCCCTTCCTACCCACTTGAAATGTGGATATAATGATTGGGACGCAAGGACCATG
Source organism: Vespertilio murinus (assembly GCA_963924515.1). Taxonomy (NCBI): domain Eukaryota; kingdom Metazoa; phylum Chordata; class Mammalia; order Chiroptera; family Vespertilionidae; genus Vespertilio; species Vespertilio murinus. Next base: position 162,605,135 of record OZ004707.1, on the reverse strand, counting down.
AGGAGAGGTGCTTCAATGTGCTAAGGATGGTGGAGCAACAAGTAAAAAGGAGCCGACACTCGTAAAACTGCCCCTAAAATGGGAGAGGTACTTCTATCTGGTCACTGCTGTTTGAGTTTTCCCGATCTGTGCAATCATATATAATCTTAACTGACACAGAAGGGAAGCCAAGGATAGCTAGTTTGTCAATTGGGGAATATGGCTACCAAGCAACTGTGCTTTACCAAGGATCTGAGGGAGAGAGAGCTCCCTGGGTTATGATTTTGGGAACACGATGCAATTTTTCTTCTTTCTTTAGCTCATGTGTCACTTTTTTTGTAGGAGCCATTTTCACAAAGCATACTCAGGCTTTCTTTCCCCTTCCCTCCCTCCTCTCTTCCTTTCTATCATCCTTCACTCAATTTCTCTCTCCTGAACTTCTTTACTATGCTTGGGAAAGTCATCTCCCTAGAAGTCTTAATGGGATGCAAAGAAACCTCAATATACCTGCTCCTATAGGCATTGGCCAATTAGATATGTCCACCTGGGGCTTTGAACCTGGAACTAATGACACAGGAAGAAGGGATAGGAGTCTCTCTGGAGACAGTTACAAGGCTGGTAGCACTTCATTTGAGTTAGCTTATGTGATCCTATTCCCCAAAAGCAAAACAGTATAACTAAAATGCCTGACTGCAAATGTGCTAGAACTGGGAATATACAGATGTGAGTGAGAGGTGGGAGGGAGGAAGACTATTGCCTGGCCTATGCCTCACCTCACTGCCTCACCTCACCCCTACATGCCTACAGGTCAGTGGTGAGGAGACAGAAAAGAAATAGCAAGCCAATAATTATAACGACAGAAGTGTCCTTAACACTGTCTCTGCTTAGTGGGTCTTTAGCCCCTTCAGTTCATTCATGGTCCTAAGTGTTAGAGTTCTCCACCTCTAGGGCTGCTTTCCCCTTTAAATGTATGGGCATCTTGGGTTCTGGGAGTGAGGTGCAGGTGGGGAAGGGGTGTAAGGGTGGTGTCATCAGATGCTGTCTGAGTGAACTTTGGATGCATGTGTGACAGTCACTCCTGATGACCTGGAAAGAAGAGAGGACACGGAGCCAGGCCTTCTCTCTGCTGCCAGGGCAGGCTTGCCCTGAGTAAAGGCAATGCTCAGGGCGGAGTGTTTTTCCTCCAGTATCTGCTGGGCGGTAAGTGGGCCATGACTCGGGACCCATAACTCCTGGGGCCTCTAAGAATGCCTCCCACAGTGACCCTTCAGAAAGACATTCTCTCTGGGCCACAGCTCCCTGCCTCTGCGGATACCCTCCTAGGATCTGGAGGAATCCTCTGGTTGTTCCCTTAATTCTTGTCCTTTCCTCTGGTATTTGGGGGAAATCTCCCTCTGCCCCTCCTGTTTCCTTCTTGTGTACCCTCTATTATCTTTTGAATCGTTTATAAAAGGTTTTGAAGATCTATTAAAACCTGATTCAAATCTGAAACCACTGAAAAACATGCTTCCTTGACTCTAGGGTGGAGGAGATTACTTTTTAAATCTTTTAAGGAGGTAGGGTTAATATTTGTCTTTCATTCTAATGTAGCAAGAAATTCAAGCACTCTCTCTCTCTCTCTCTCTCTCTCTCTCTCTCTCTCTCCACACACACACACACACACACACACACACACACACACACACTAATATATAAAAACCCAAGGTCAATAATTACTGAAGGCTCCACTGACCAGAAATCAGTCATGCAGTCAGTGCTGGATTGCCACAGCACAGCAACCCAGTAGTGACTGACAAACAGGCTGTGAATCAGGCCTGGAGAGATACCTGGAGAGAGAAGCAGGGTCTGATCTGTAGTCTCTGTGGCAGCTGTTGATCAGCACTTGCCTCTCTCTTTCTCTCTGGGCCTGGCCAGCAGTTACACCTGTCTTTCTCTCTGGGCCTCCGCAGGGGCTGCTGATCAGCCCCACCTCTCTGATCAGGCCTGGAGATGCTGACTAGCATAGAAACCAGCCAATCAGAACCAAATTTGGGTGAGGTGTGAGGAGCCAATGGCTGCCTAGGAGACAGAGCTTTTGATGCTGACTGGTATAGAAACTGACCAATCAGAACTTAATCTGGGTGAACTGTGAAGGCAGAACCTAAGGTGGGGGCTGAGAAGGGGTTTTAAGGACATCAGCTGTTTGGTAGACGGTGTAAGAAAATTGTTATTTTTTTTTAATGACCAGTTTGGCAGTATAGTGCATATGGCTGGCTATCAGTCCAGATATAAGGATTATGAATTTTTGTCTGCCAAGAGCACCCCCTCCTTCTGAAAAAGGGTTCCTCCTCCTCCATTTAAGCAACCTTATCCTATATAATCTGTCTATACTAATAAAAGGATAATATGCTAATTAGATTGGGTCAACCAGTCATCTTCTGGACATCCAGCTTCCTTTTGGACAACGCCATGATGGTGGGCACCAAGGCAGAGAGGGCAGTTGAGGGCAAGATCATGCCAGTAGGGGAGAGCAGTTGAAGGAGAAATCAGACTGAAAGGGGAGGGCTGTTGGGGGTGATCAGGCAGGCAGAGGCAGATAGGGGCATATTTGAGGATGCAAAATATATACTCATTCAAACAAATTCCATCACATGCACACAATAGCTAACATTTATTAGGCATTTACTAAGCATTTAAAGTATTTTTCTGAATATAAAAGATGCTCTGTTTTTTTTTTAAATCCCCACAACAACTAAGGTGGATGCCTTTATCTATGTGTTTTTTTTCTTTTTTCTTTTTTTTTTTTTTTTTACAAATGGGAGAACTAAGGCTAGAAAGATTAAGTCATTTGACCACTATTATGTGGATGAGAAATGTAGACACAATCTTAAAGTGACATGCTCAAATGTGGCAGTGAATAAGGTAGCTTTAGAGAACATTTGGTTTTATTTGACTTTCAGACCATGCTTCAGAGACTCAGCCAGATGGAGAGCTTCAAGCGCCCAGGAGGAGCTGACTGGACACATAGGAGAATTTTTTTTGCTCTGAAAATGTGTCCATTTGGTTTGTGCCAAGTTCATTTACACCCTTGCTCTCCAGGCCACAAGGGGAGGTCACTGGGTTTGAAGGGCATAGGACCAAACTTTTAGAAACAGAAATGTGGTTCAGTTTTTATGTTCAGTCCAGAAAGCACAGAACAAATTGTGCCACCAGGTTTTCTCCTTAATCCTATCCAAGATGGAGCAACTGTGGTACAGTAAGATGTATTCTAACTGGGAAAAACTTTCTTTACACAGGCCTTGTAGAAGGACACTTTAAGGGGAGCAAGAATGTGACCAAAGATTTTTCTCCAGCATCTGGGAAGTGAGGGTCTCAGGAAAAGTTAAAGGTGACTTCCATTTGGTGCACACTCTTTGCCCAAGGTAGCACCCTGGAAGGCTGGCCGGCCAGTCACATACAGAAATGTGTTGGAGCTGAGGAGGCTAAATACCAGCCTCATGTGTGCTTTCTCTATTTATATACTAGATGCCCAATGCATGAAATTGGTGCAAAGGGTGTGACCCTCGCAGCCCTGGCTTCGTCCAGAAGGTAGTCTAGATGGTTGTTCTGCTCTTCAGTCTAGCACACTAATTAGCACACTAGCTCTTTATCATATAGGATTATGAAATCTCAGTCTAGCACACTAATTAGCACACTAGCTCTTTATCATATAGGATTATGAAATCTCAGTCTAGCACACTAATTAGCACACTAGCTCTTTATCATATAGGATTATGAGATCTCTATAACAACAACAACAACAAGCACAGCTGGTACTGTACAACACCTACTATGGTTACAAAGAGTCAAGGGGATGTAAAGTATAGCATAGGAATTTAGTCAGTAATGTATAATAATAAAAGCATAATATGCTAATTAGACTGGACAGCTGAACGACCTTCCAGATGTCCTTCTAGACGACCTTCTGGATGAAAAGCCAAGGCTGCTGTGAGGGCCGAGCCCCTTGCATGAATTTTGTGCATTGGGCCTCTAGTATTGTAATAATTGTATATGATTCCAGGTGGATAATGGAAATATTGGGGTATGACTTCCTAAAGTATATGATTGTCTAAGCACTATGCTTTTCACCTATGCTTAACACAAAATAATATGTAATGGAAAATGTAATTGAAATATAAAAATTAACCAGTTTTCATAAATTGACTCAATCTTTAAAACAAACTCTTGATAGTGGGTTCCATTATCATCCCCATTTTACAGATGGGAAAATTGAGGTATAAAGAATTAAATACTTTCACATGTTCACTCATCTAGCAAGAAGGCAGGACCAGAGATCTATCATAAGCAGTCTGGCTCCAAAGCACAGCTCTCAACCCTGCCTTTTCCTAAATACTTTATTTGTGGGATTCCAGGAGCAAATTCAACACTAATGGAAGTTGTGTGTTTTTTCTTATAATTCAAATGGACTCAACTTCCCCTTCATGAAATTGGTTTAATATTATCCTGTATAATAAAAGGGTAATATGCAAATTGACCCCAATAGCAGAATGGATCAGGAATGACCTGTGGCTATGATGCGCACTGACCATGAGGGGGCAGATGCTCAATGTAGGAGCTTCCCCCTGGTGATCAGGCTACTTCCACAGGGGGAGCACCACTCAACCAGAAGCCAACTTTTGGCTGGCAAGTGCAGTGGTGGTGGCTGGAGCTTCTCCTGCCTCCATGGAAGCACTAAGGATGACCAACTAATGGCTTAGACCCACTAAGCCATTAGGCGGACATCCCCTGAAGGCTCTTGGGCTGCCAGAGGGATGTCTGATGGCCAGCTTAGGCCCTATCCACCAGGGAGCGGGCCTAAACCAACATGTGGTCATCCCTTGAGGGGTCCCAGACTGGGAGAAGACACAGGCTGGGGCTAGGGATCCCCTCCCTCACCCCTGAGAGCACGGGTTTTTGTGCACAGGACCACTAGTGGTGATTATAATATAATCCATCATGGGATTTTTTGAAACATTTAATATTTGTATAGCACTTGAAGGCCCATTAGATGCTCAATAAAGTATAGACAAAGAAACATTTTCAGCATTACTTACTGATGATGGCAACAAAATGTGATGTTTCCCTTAAAGGTCTGTCTACTCCAGTGATTCCTTCTTAGTGATATTTCCTATGGTCCCATTTTTTCTAGCTCTCCCAAGGAGAAAATAAAATGGCTTCATGAAACCTCCCACCCGCATCAAGTCAGCCACTCATAATTAACTTCCCTAATCAAAGATAATCCTTTTTTATTAATCAACATTTTATAGAACACTTAAGAGGAAAAAGAACCAAATGAAAATATTAAGCTGGAAGCAGTACAAACTAATTTGATAATATTGCCCTTACAACTGAGTAAAAAAAAAAAATACAGAGAGCTCCCCTGGAAATATTTTTCCTGTCAAAATTTATGTCTTTCAAAAGGGAGTGTGCAATGGGGGTGTTTTTCTTCATACACTCTTCTGTGGATGTCATAAGCAAATGTTAGCTTAGTGTCTTTTTTGGCCCATTAAGAGTTATACACCATGGCGATTTGCAAGCAAGAGGTTGACCAGGTAGACAAGGCCAAAAGAAGTTTGATGAATCTGGAGAAAATAGCAAATTATTCACAAAATATAACCCGGAAGCCGAAAGTACCATATCATTGGGAGAATACAATCACCTTCTAGTAGCCACTGGTTCCATCAGATTGGCCATTGCCTTTAAGACCTAGGGTCATAGATTCACCCACCATTTGCAACAAAGCACTCCCAATATGTTTCAGGAGCAAAAGCACTTTTCAGTGGCTGCTCCAGAGTAGCTCATTGAAGTAAGAGCCAAGTGTGTAAACGACCTCCTGAAAGAACTGGCAGGCTCCAGGAACATTGAGCCCCAAAGCACCAGTTGTTTGCAAGGCACTCCTCCAGCCCGAGCCTGGGGAGGGGAGCCCAGCAAGCAGGGAGGCAGGCAGAGGTGGGCGGCTGTCTGCAGGCAGAAGGGGACATGTTTATACAGAGCCAGGTAAAAAGTGGAGAACAGACAAATCGCCATGGGGGGCTGCTCTAAGAGTGAATTCAGGAGGTACCTCCCGGGCTCCCAGGAGAAAAAAAGAGAAATGCTCAAGCCAGCCGCATTTCAACCTAAAAGCACTTTTTCCATTGGGGGTTAAAATCTTTGCTTCTTTGCAGAGTAGGCAACAGGCTCTCCTGCCCCCAATCCCCCTGGGCACAAGGGGTACAGAAAGTTTTACTTGGTAGGTAAGTTGTTTTTATGTGAAACCATTTTGGCAAAGGTGGGGATTTTTCACTTGGGTGTCACTGCTGCCCTTCTGGTGTTTATAAAACGTAGCAAATGTACAGTTTGAAGTTATTTTAGGTAAAAACGTCAATTTTTTTTTCTTCGTAGAGTCAGGCACTCTAAGTTCTGTGTTAGAGACAAATTCTTAGGTTTTCCAGTGTTGAGAAAACCATCACCTTGCTTCGCATGATTGTCAAGTTGAGTTATGACCCTGACATCCCCGGGCTCTCTAAGTGCATGGATGGAGGTCAATTAAAAATGGCTAAAAGGAAGAAAATGTAATTTTCTGCCCTGGGGGTGGGGGCAGGGAGATAGCATGAATCCTTTCAAGGTGGAATTTTGGTTGGTAGCAGACTTACTGGCAACATTCACTGCTCTTAGAGACGTGGTCACCCTGCTAGGAATACCCTTTGGGGACATCGCTGTCTTCACACTCTGTGCCTAAAACTCCATGTCAAAGCTCTCTCCATCAGCCTCCACCTAAAATGTCCAGATGGATTTAACAGAGACATTTGTCTGAATCATTTTCGTTGTCCCTCTGGTTTTTATGACACCTTTCCTTCCGCTTGGATTCCTTACATGGAATCCTCCTCTTCTACATTCTTGGCCTCTCTCTTCATTTCCTCCCAAAGCTGTTCAAAGTCACCCTCATTCCAATGCATTACTGGAGAGGTTTTAGCACAGAGCTCAGCAAAATGCATGCCATCAAGATTAGAGCTGTCGATCTACTTCAAAAGTTCTCTAGAGAATGACTTCATGACGTTACTCAATAATATGGCTCAGAGCTTCTCACACTCAGAAACACTTTTCCTCTCCCTCTGCTGAAACTGACTTCTTCATATGGATGAAAAGAATGGCTTCTCATCCCTCTTTCCCACCTGATTTATTTATTTTGAGAGTAAATAGGGCTCCTGATTAGCCTTTTTTTCCACATTAGATAATTCATTTTTCCCCCTTTTCCCACTGTGAGAAGCCTAATCAGAGTCCACCAAATGTTCAAGGCCAATCTGAGTGTAGGGACCCTGTCTAGAGTCCTCCAGATGATCAAGCCAAGTTGCCATATGCAGGTAAAAAGCATGGACACAGTGATTGTACTGTATGCACTGGGCAGGCGTACGTTTCTATGACCCAAATATTGATGTTACTATTTGGCAAAAAGTCTCTTTGGTCAAAGTTGATAGAAAGATGTGTTGCTGGCCAGTTGGGAAGCGGCTGCTTTGTGCTGGCTCATGTTTGCTACCGTATAGCAAGGGCTGCTATGTTTACTGCAGCTGCTTAGTATGGCCACTTTGAAGAACTGTTTTGTCTGATGGCTCCTTGTTAGCAATGGCTACTTAGTCTACAGTAAAGTCTCTCTTAAATCCCTGTGACAACTTCTCATGTCTTCTCTGTCTAACACCTGGTGTCCACAGGGTACAGCCCCTGGCAAAGGACCTGAGTCCCCACAGTTGGTATCTCTGAGCAGGATTCAGGAGTAGATACTTCGACAGCCACACAATTCATTTCTTGCTTCAAGCTGTACAATGTGTTTCTAGAGAATCCATGCAGATGTTAAATATAGGGTTTTATAGTCGTAGGCTTTCTTATATCATTGCATAACTTGTTAATCTGTATTCTTTTTTCTTTTCTTTTTTTCCAAAAGAGCCTTTCCATGAATTGCTACCATGGATCGATTCCCTTCTCCTTGTTTTCTATTTATCAGCAATTTGCTCCTCACAAAGGTCCTACAAGATATATATTAGTATCTCTCTATTTTTTTTTTAGGAGAAATGTTCAGAATGTTCAAATCACTTACTCGGGACTCATGGCTAGATTAGAATGTAAAGAAGTGGGGTTTATATCATATCTTCCCACCTCCAGTATCTGCTTCCATACACTTGTAACTAATAAGACTGATGCGTGGTCAGAAATGTTTCTAAACAAGAACTCTTGGACTGGAGTTCAGCGGTGACCCTCTGTGCTTCACCTGTACACTCAGGTGAACCCACCTGGTATCTATCTCACATTGTATAGGTTTTTGTAGATGTTGAGTTACTTGGCTGCCTTTCCCCCTGATTATATTTATTCACTCCCTAATTGGCCATCTCACCTGTAAGTCTAATTAGATGCTACTATCTTTGGGGGCTTAAGTTGCTTTAGCACAGAGCTCTGGAAAATCCATGCCCTTTGTACAGATTTCAAATGCTACTGAAACATATAGAAGGAAAATATAAAAGTCCTTCACTAACTTGGGCACCAGCGCAGTGGGTGGGTGTCATTTTCCTATGCACTTAAATTATTTGTGGAAATGAGTAGGGAATAAACAAACAGCATACACTTCAACTTTCCAGTCAAAACTAACCACAAAAGATTTGAGGGGGCCCAAAGCTGTTTCATTCACCTGTTAAACAAGAAGCCAGGAATGTATCTTTGACCACTTGTTGAGTTTCTTTACTTTTGGTTACAAAAAAATAAAAAAATAAAAATAAATCTGCTTCTGCTGTTGCCTCTAGAATCTCTTGGATGCACTCTTTTCCAGGGTCACCCTTGGTTATCTCTCTGATCCTCTCTCAACACAACTCATCACCAGGGTCTGTGGGTTGGATGCTGGAGTTGGAGACCTCAGCCTTCCAGACAACATTAGGCAAACTCATGGGGGCATATAACCCAGATTTCAAACAGAATGAAAATAGTCTCTGTATGAGAAAGTTTTTATCTGCTTTCAGCTCCTCCTTCGCTTCTGCACCTTCTGTTTATTCTCTCTTTTTGTTTTGAGCTCTCCTCTGTGGATTGTACCCATCATGCACACACTTGCTTGAATTCTTGGATTATATTTGGACTACTCTCATTTTCTTTGTTACATGACCTTTACCCCTGCCTCCATTTTTTTTTGCAACTGCAGAATCTAAGTTTTAATAGGAGACCCACAATCACTAGTTCATTAAATTTATGAAATATTTGACATTGTCACAATGTTTGCTTCTCAATCTTTTCATCTACAAATACTTTTTCATTACTTTTGAGGAGATGTGTTTTGTTTTAGTTTTTCCACATTCTTGCTCTAATTTGAACAATTTTATTTTGTGTCCTATGTATTGTGCCATTAAAGAGTGTTTGGCTACTCTAAAATCTTTTTGCTACTTAGGTTTCCTTCTCATGAATGGCTTCCATTTCTTGTCTTTATTACCGTATTTGCCGGCGTATAAGACGACTTTTTGGCCCTGAAAAATATGCCTCCAAGTGGGGGGTCTTATACGGCGAGTATATAACAAACTCTGTATTTTTAGTGGAAATGTTAGGGGGTCGTCTTATAGGCCCAGTCGTCTTATACGCCGGCAAATACGGTATTTGATCTTATTTTTTTTCTTCATGATCATTAATTATATCTATTTTTATAAAACAATTTCTTCCTTCTTTGTAGCCTATGTTGTTTCTCCCTGCCTGTTGTATGCCATGTACCAACAGTCCTCAGGTTACATTGAACTCACTCGACATATGTCGTTTCCTGGTTACACTGCAATTTCCCATTTATTTATATTAAAAAAAAGTTCTATCATTTTGACATGTACATATGTGCTTTGTGTTTTTTATTTATTTACCACAATTAAAGGTCAGGAATTATTATTATTTATATACTTATTTATTTATTTCTGTTTCACTTAATTACTGCTGTGTATGTGCTCCATGTGAGTGACATAGGTGCTTATGTAGGTGGGGTCCGACTTATGGCAAAAATCATATTATGTTGTACTGTAGAAATGGATCTTCAACATAACCCAAGGACTTACTGTAATCAGAATGTCATAAAAAGAATGATACATAACCAGTGACTTACATATGAATGCATGTATATGGATATGTGTATAGATATAGATATAGATGACATTGTCAAAAATATATACATATGTTTGCCACATTCAAAGAATGTTTCACTGAATATTTCTCTGTCAGGCGCCTCTGAATAAGATATATATATATATATATATATATATATATATATATATATATATACATATAAACACTCCTGCCTGAGAGTGTAGAAACTCTGTGTCTGTTATTGCTCTGATATCAATAACCAAGAGATAAATCACTTTGTAATTTGCTGATTATAAAGTTATAGCATTAGACCAAGATAGTTTACTGGCTGTTTTGAGCTACATATGTAAATTATTAAAATATTTAATTTAATAGGCAGTTCATAATCTGAACAAAATACCGAGGTTGAACAATTGAGTATTATTAATTCATTCCTAGTCCATTTGCAGGAGTTTAGGCCTCTGTCTAAGAACATGTATTGGGTAATTAAGTTAAATACAATGCATGCCCTTTATGTGCTTTACTATCTAAATCTACACATGTATATTATATACCAAGCAGAGGGATATATGGGTATGATGGCAAGAATTCTAAGTATGCTTTAATATCTCCATCAAAGCACAATGTTCTCCTACATACCATACATAAATTGTAGTGTGTGTGTGTGTGTGTGTGTGTGTGTGTGTGTGAGAGAGAGAGAGAGAGAGAGAGAGAGAGAGAGAGAGTGTATATAACTTGAAAGTACCTGAGAATGACATGGAGACCAATTACAGAACAGTAGTTTTCATCCTAATGGCTTAAATGATTCTTAAAGATGGTGTTCTGTTTGAGGTTAGCTGGTGGGGGGTCAAGAGAGATGGGACTCTCCAGGGTACTTCTCATCTTTTATCATCCTCATCCATCAAAGCCGCGGTGCCACTTTTTCCATCCTTTTTTGCCCCTGGGTTCTGGTACTGCTCAACATCAGCAACCTGTTGATTCTGGACTGCTAAGTCCTCCTGGCTGGCATCTGAGGCTTCAGGGTGACCTAACTGTGGGAGACAGACAGAATTGTTTCCAATGTACACCTAAGGAGGCCCTCAGCAAAGCAAACATTGATTTTGGAGGAGTATTTTTCTCTCTCTGTTTGCTTGCTGCCAGGAGCCTCTAAATAGGATCCCTCTTTTTTTTCCCCCCCTGTTACTATTAACCCATTTAGAGGCTGAATGATAAATTTCAAGCCAGTAAGTCCTGCAGGATGTTGTAAGACGCCATCACCTCCCCCCAAACAGAGCAACACCTAGCGAGGATTCAGTAGGTGATTGAACAGGAACTGAAGCCTTGGAGGCTTCCCTGAGAGCCTGGGTGGCCTCTGGTTTACTGCTGGTTCACTGGGTTCCTCCTGCCTCAATGGGCCAACTCCCAGCATTATAAATCATATAGATGTGAACTTCTTCCTGAAGTAACTTGTTTGCTTTATTTATTTGGAAAATTTCGGTAACTGCTCTCTCAACAGCCTGGCTGTTGAACTTGCCATAACTGAGGCTTACTCAAGAATGTTTGGTCTTAACACTGTGTGGTTTCCTTTAGTGACTCCCGAGCCACATTTTGAAGAGAGACGTGCTGGTACTAAAGTATGGTGAATTCCCTTCCAGGTAACCCAGGGGCACCTCAGAATACCTTGGGTTTTGAGACAGAGTGGGTGGCAATGGTGAAGTGGAACCTCTCCCTAAACAAACCAGGCCTACATGACTGTAAACATACCCACACCCACATACACCTTGATGTTTTAGGGGGTGGAATATGCACCAATGAATACCGTTTTCAATGGGAGATTTGGACAGAGAAATTTTTTAATATTTTTTTCATGCCCAGGTTGTCGTGCAAGTCTCTCCCCCTTCTGAAAGAGACCTATTCCACTTCCTTTTGGAGTATTGCATGTCTTAAAAAGTATATTTGAATAAAATAAAATAAGTACCTACAAAATGAATAAAATCATTCATCGGGAGCAAAGATGTGAGTTTATATTCGGGGCTCCCAAGCCAAACTGTCAGAAAAGACCACATTCTTCTTTGTAATTTGCCTACCAGCTTTCTGGTGGAGAGCAAAGGAGGATGAGGGCTGGAGGTGGGGGTGCTGTGTCTGAAATGCAATGGCCACTTATATGACTTCCATACCTGGGATCAGTAGGAAAATGAGGACATTTTGGCAAACCTTTTAAGTCTGTGAAAAGTTTCCTTTTGCTTTGTAAACTAAAGCATTAGTGTAACCTAACCAGGAAAATGCAATCCGTTTTTAACTTCATGTGGATGCACAGTGGCTTTATTTGGCTATGGATTTGGGAGCTTTTCCATGTTCTAAATTGCATTAGAAAAAAAGGGGGCAAGTGAGAAGAATGAATTGTTCAAGAAATGTGTGCTCATGCATGGAGAAGGCGGCTATTCCCAAGAATCTTGTAAGAATATCCCTTTCATGAGCATTTACATTTCAAGCTAAGGGGGCTCCAGTGCCCTTCTCCTCATCCTCACCCTTCTGCATTCTTAACAGCCTGCAGGTTTTTTTAGATGGCCTGTTTACATTATACTCTCAAAGACTGAGCATCTTTATATCCCTTCCCCAACTCTTTTAAAATGCATGTTGCTGTCCAAAATGCTATGTTCTAATAGCCAAGAGCAGAATATGGAGAGAAGTAGGAATGCCAGCTTTGAGTTTATGGGGCACTCCTGAATTCCTAGTGGGGGAAGATTGTATTATGCAATCCTATCTAATAAAGAGGTAATATGCAAATTGGCCATCACTCTAACACACAAGATGGCCACCTCCATGTGGACACGAGATAGCCACCACAAGATGGCCAACAGGGGAGGCCAGTTGTGGGTGATCAGGCTAGCAGGGGAGGCCAGTTGTGGGTGATGAGGCTAGCAGGGGAGGGCAGTTGGGAGGACCAGGCCTGTAGGGGAGGGCAGTTAGGGGTGACCAGGCTGGCAAGGGAGGGAAATTAGGGTTGACCAGGCTAGCAGGGGAGGGAAGTTAGGGGCAATTGGGCTGGCAAGAGAGCAGTTAGACATCGATCAGGCTGGCCAGGGAGTGGTTAAGGGGTGATCAAGCTGGTAGGCAGAAGTGATTAGGGGCAATCAGGCAGGCGAGCAGTTGGAAGTCAGCAGTCCTGGATTGTGAGAAGGATCCCAGATTGGAGAGCATGCAGACTAGGCTCTGGAATTTCATGCACCAGGCCTCTAGTATATTTATAGTTTTGAATGCAGATGGAATGACAATAGGAGGTAGGGTATGACAGAAAGAACCAGGATTTTTAAAAAGACAGGAGATTATAGCATAGAGATTATAGCATGTGGCCTTATACCCACATGACTCAATGTAGGATAGGTGACTCATGTGAAAAGTGACTTTTCTCTTGTACTATCCCTTGGGTATCGATGTATATATGTGTTGTCTAAGGCTAGGACTTTCAGAAAATGGCTGCAATTTCCAAATCTCCCAAATACTAATAACATAATTAAGGAGTTCTACAGAGTAGAAATAGGCACTTAAAGAAATAGAATGTTAATTTAAATGAGAGAAACAGAAAGGCTCCTTAGACAAGTGAGAACTGCAATCTGTTTACAAACATTGACATATCTGTTCTCAGTAGAGGCAGAGATATAAAAACACCTTAAAACTGTGTGAGTAACCCCGTACTGTTCATAAGAATCATCCTGAAATCTTGTTAAACACAAATTCTTAAGTTCTTACCTTTTGTTTCTCATTCAGAAGGTCCACAAGCAGAGGTAATATTTGCCTATTCTGCCAGCTCCCAGATGAAACTAACTAATGCTGCGGGTTCCTGATTCACACTCTTCATGGCATTTCCTTAAAACATTGCTTTTGTTCAAAGAAATGGAAGGACAGGTGAAGAAAAGAGGTATTAGGTCAACAGTGGGGCTTAGGTAGGTATTTATTTAGGTGGGTAACTCAGACTCACCCCACAGGTACACAGATTTGACAGAGGGGCCTGATTTTAGTACAGTCTATGTCTAAGGCGGGGAGATTCTCCAGATGAATTGTCCCACATAGCCATTGTGCTAGGGGGAATTGTAGTGGAGCACTGGACTATAAATGTAAACAGACAGCACCCTTCATGGGCTCTTCTGCAGCCAATAGTGGTGGGGGGAGAATCTTCCCATGGCTCCCCAGCAATAATGGGCATGTTGACTACAGGGCGACTTGTGACTGAAGGCACCACATGGCAGCCACAGGCAATAGTGATGTGATCTCCAGTTTCCTCCCTACTTTGCAGTGCTTTTGGAAGAAGAATTATTTGCATAATATAATCCCCAAAGTTCTTAGACAATTTGGTAATGTATGGGATGAGGAAGGACTCTTTTCCTGTTAATAAGTTTGAGGATAGGGGAGGAAGTCGAGCTATTAGTTGGAATTCAAAATGACCTTATTTGCACCCTCGGTTTATGGAGAGTTACATACTGATATTAAAAAGTATTGCTATGTCAGTCACCTGGGGGATTGGGCACCACGGAAGAAGAGAAAGCATAAGAAAACACCTTCAGCAGTATTTATAGCTAAAGCTATAGATCTCCAAGCAACAGTATTGTTCCCTTCTGGAAACCGTTTCCCATCATAGGATGAATTCATCAGGTGATTTCAGCTGCATGGTACCTTCCATTATGACCGGTCTTCAGGCTTAGTCTGCACACTCGTCAGCAGTTTTGCCAATCTCTACGATAGGCCAGCTGGATTTTTTATTAGGATTTCATTAAATCTTTAGATTGGTTCAGGGAGAATCCATATTTTAATGACCAGGACTCTTTCAGTCAGTTAACATAGCATATTTCTCTATGTATTAAGTTCTTTAATTTTCCTCAGTTATCTAGTAGTTTTCATAGTATAAAGTTCTTTCAACTTTTTTCACTAGATTTATTTTAAGTATTTGATGCATTTTTATGCTTTTATAAATAGAATTCCTTTTACATTTCATGTTCAGGTTATTTTTTTGTTGTTTTTTGTGTTTTTTTGTTTGTTTGTTTGTTTTTAATACTGGCATACAGAAATCCAGTTGATTTGAGTTACATCATAGAACTTGACTCCATGTTTTGATGGTTGGCTCCTGACTTCTTAGAAGCACTCCTGCCTATTTTCCTCTGCTCCACGTCTGGGCAGAATTGGTCAGAAAACCCAAGCAAGCCCTCCCTTTACTCCTGTGGATATTCAAACCTGGCAAATCCCCAGGCCTCCCTCTGGACCTTAGGAACTGAAGACACTGTAAAGACCCGACCCACTCTCTCTGCTTCCCTCAAGCCAGCCAGGAACTTGCTTGTGCTCTCCACATTCTCCCCAGGAATCTCCTTTGTGAATAATATAATTTCTTTCAAATTCACTAGGCATCTGGAAAGACATCAGCCTCACTATTGTACCTATTAATTGGGAGGGCTTACACCCTACCTTTCTGGAGCAAACAAAGCAACCTTCCTTTATTCACTAATTATTTCTAATAGTTGGTAATAGATGAAATTTCTGTTTGTACAATGATATCACCTCTGAGTAATGTTTTACTAGTTATTTTTCATTCTCTTTCTTTTAAATACTTATGATTTATCATTGTTTAAAATATAACATGTCCCTTTTTCCCCTGATTGACACCCCCCCACACACACATAGCTCTCACCCCTAAGAGCAAACCCGAACGACCAGTGTCTGTGTACAATGGTTATGTTAACATACATACACATAAGTCCTTTGGTTGATCTCTAATCTCCCACCCACCCTGACCCTCGCCACTCCCCTGTCTTCTCTCTGAGTGAGGTTGGATGATCTGTTCAGTGGTACTTGCCTCTGGATCTATTTATGTGTGTGTGTTTTTAACTTGAAAACTTCAATGTTGAATTTTGAATAGAACTGGTAGTTGTGGATATCTTGTTTTATTTTTTTGCCACTGTTAGAGGGAAAAATAGTCCATATATTAGATTTTATTTCACAGGTACCTTTTAACAGGTTAAGGAAATTCCTGGCTATTTCTAGCATGTTGTGCATTTTTCTTTTACACAATAAATGGATTTTGAATTTTATCAAATATATTTTCTGTATTTATTGAAGTGATCATGTGTTTTATTTTCCTTGTTTACTTATGAGGTGAAATACCCTGGTTAATTTTCAATTCAATCTCACTTAGTTTTATGTATTACCATTTAATGTAAATAATATTAAATATTGTATTAATAAGAAATATTAGCTCCTATTTTTATTTCTTCTAAGTTCTTTTCAGGTATTTGTATAAGGGTTTTGCTGGCTCATAAAGTGAATTGGGAGTTGTTAAGTTGTTAAGAATTTTTCTACTCTTTGGAAGGATTTATGTAAGATAGTATTATTACCTCCTTAGTAAGAAGAAGGCACCAGAGAAATTATCTGCACTTGGAGATTTTATGAATTTTTTAAATAGTTGATTTGATTTATTTAATATATTTAGATCTGTGCAGATTTTCTATTTTTTTTTCTGGGTGACTTTTTGGTAAATTGTATTTTTCAAGAAATTATGCACTGTATTTATGTTGTCAAGTTTACTGGCATAAAGTTGATTATAACATCCTCTTATCCTTTTGATGTGGATAAAATCTGTTGGGATGCCCTTTATCCCCCATATTAGTCATTTGCCTTCTCTCTCTCTTGCTGTGTTAACCAGTGCTACTCACGTGTTCCAAGAACCAAAGCCAGGGTTTTGTTAATTTTTCTATTTTATTGATTTCAACACTTATGTTTATTACTTTTATCCTTTACTTTCTTTGACTTATTTGCTTCCCCTTTCCTAGGTTCTAGAATTAGAAGTATAGGTCATTGATTTTAAATCTTTCTTCTTTTCTAATATTTGTACCAAAAGCATTATTTTTGCTATACTCCACAAAAATGAATATGTTGTGGTTTTGTTATAATTCAGTTCTATATAGTTTTTAATTTACCTTGTGATTTCTTTTTAAGTATGTGGATTATTTAGAAGCATGTTCCTAATTTTCAACCATTTCAATTTAATTGCATATTGATCAGAGAACACACCCTTTATCATTTCAATCCTTTGAAATATATTGATATTGAAATTTGTTGAAACTTGCTTAATGGCCCCAAATAAACTCTATTTTTTTAATTTTAAACAACTTTATTTATTTATTCATTAATTTTTAGAGAGAGTGGAATGGAAGGGGGAGAGACAGAAACATTGATGAGGGAGACAAATCAATTGGTTGCCTTTTGTACGTATCCGAACCAGGGCCAGGGATTGAGCATGCAACTGAAGTATGTGCCCTTGACCAAAATTGGACCCAAGACCCTTCAGTCCTCAGGCTGATGCTCTATCCACTGAGCCAAACTGGCTAGTGCACCAAATAAGCTTTAAAATAACACCTGTTTTCTGTATATATTTGTTCAGTTGTTGAATATAATATTCTGTATTTAAGTCAAGTAGATTGTTTTCTTCAAATTTTTTATACCTTTACTCATATTTTTGTGTGCTTGTTATATTAGCTATTGAGATATTGTCAAGTCCTATGAAGGGTCTGAGATTTTTTTCTCTTTATAATCCAAGTTAGTTGGACAGTTTCAGATACAGGCTTATTGGTCATTTAGATTTCCTATTCTGTAACCTGCTTATACATATTCTTTGCTCATTCTCTATTGCATGGTTTGTCTTAAAAAAGTATATAAGATATTGTTTGGTTTTATATTGACTAATGTTCTTTTAACACATATATGTGCTATAGAGTAGCTTTTTATGACCCATGATTTATATTAACTATTCTGTTATCTTTTATTGAAAAAAAGTTTTAAATTTTAATTTAGTCCTTTATTTAGATTTTCTCTCATGATCTGTGTTTTCTGTTTTTCCTTCAGAAAATGTTTTCTCATTCCTCAATATTTTTCTAAAACTTTAAAGTTTGATTTTAATATTGTCTGAAATCTGCCTAGAATTTATTTTTGTATATGTTATGAGTTATCTGAGAGTTTTTTCCATGTTTCACCACTTTTAATATTTTTGAGTAATCTCTCTCTCTCTCTCTCTCTCTCTCTCTCTCTCTTTCTCTCTCTCTTTCTCTCTCTTATCATTGATAATGACTGTGCCTTTGTGAAAATTGAGTTATCATTTTTGCACAAGTCTGTTTGGAACTCCATTTTCTGTTTTATTGGCCTATTTGTCTATCCTTTTTACTTTAGCCCCTGTCTTAATTACTAGATATCTATGATAGTTTCAATATATAATAGATATTTTCACATTTGTTCTTAAATATCTGTTTTTTAAAATATATGTTATTGATTTTTTTATAGAGGAAGGGAGAGGGATAGAGAGTTAGAAATATCAATGGGAGAGAAACATTGATCAGCTGCCTCTTGCACACCTGCTGGGAATGTGCCCACAACCAAGGTACATGCCCTTGACCAGAATTGAACCTGGGACTCTGCATTCTGCAGGCCGAAGCTCTATCCACTGAGCCAGATCAGTTAGGGCTTAAATATTTGTTTTTAGTTATTCTTGTATATGCCTTTCCATATGAATTTTTGGACCATCTTGTCAGGTTTTACACAAAACATCAACTTACTAGTACTAGACTTGCATTAAAATTATAGATTAATTTGAGAGAAAACTGATATCTTTAAGTTTTATCATATAGGGCCGTAGCATAGATCTCCATTTATTCAGCTTGATATGTTCTTTTTTTAAATATATTTTATTGATATTATACAGAGAGGAAGGGAGAGAGATAGAGAGCTAGAAACATCGATGAGAGAGAAACATCGACCAGTTGCCTCTTGCACACCCCCCACTGGGGATGTGCCCGCAACCAAGGTACATGCCCTTGACTGGAATCGAACCCGGGACCTTTCAGTCCGCAGACCGATGCTCTACCACTGAGCCAAACCGGTTTCGGCGCTTGATATGTTCTTTAATAATTTTATTTGAACATTTCTTTAAAAGGTTTTGCATATTTTTAAAAATTTATTTCTAAGAATATTGTACTTTTGTTGCTATTCCAAATTTTTCTACCTTATTTCCTATTGTAATTTCTGATATATAGTTATTTCTTTTAACATGTTGCTAAGTTATCTAGATATTATGCTAAATCACCATATAAGTTTAATACTTTTTATGGACATTTCATTGGGTTTTCTATATAGACAATAACAGCAAAGAATAATAATCTTGTCTTTTAAATTATGTCTTTTTAAAATATAGCATAATGGTGAAGAGAAGCCAGAATAGCATATCTTGTTCCTTATATAGTGGAAATAATTCTAAAGCTCTAACACTTTAAGAAAGAAGGAAGCTGAAGTTACTTTCAGTGTGTGTGTAAAATATTTTTATTATGAATATCTACCTAAATGAGTACTTTCTTTCTTCTATTGATGAATGCATATATCATATGTCTTGTATCCTTCAATCTATAGTGAATAATAATATTAGACATTGTGATGTTGAGTTATCTAAGAACTAGAGGTCCAGTGCACAAAATTTGTGCATGATACAGTCCTTCCCCAGCTGCTGGCAGCCAGCCCCACGCACCCCCTAACCCCCCAGTGCCTGCTTGCTGGCCCTGTCACCCACCGCCAGTCATCCTTTGTGCATGGGGCAACTGGTGGGGTGGGGGCCTTGGCCTGGCCTTACTCCCCACCCCCAGTTCCCTGTTTGCCATTGGGCAATTGGAGCCTGCTGGCTGCGGGAGGAACTGACAGGTTGGCTGTTCCCACCCACATGCTGGCCCCAGTCCCCCACCGCCAGTTGCCCTCTGTCTGTGGGGCAACTGGTGGGGTGGGGTCATGACTTGGCACTACTCATGTCCCCTGTCACCCATCTTCCTTTCCCCATTCCCCATTGGGCAATGGGAACCTACTGGCCAGGGGAAGGGACCAAGAGGTTGGCTGGCAGGCCCTGAACCGGCAATTGGGGCCTGCAGGCTGGGGGAAGCTTCTGTATTGAGCATCTGCCCCCTGGTGATCAGTGTGTGTCATAGTGACCGGTCATTCTACCGTTCAGTTGATTTGCATATTATATTATACTGGGATAAACCTCACTTGGTTTAAATTTATTTTTTATGCACTGCCAAAATCAGTTCTTTATTATTCTATTCAATATCTTCATATCTACATTCATAAATTAATTGGCCTATAACTTCCTTTTCTTGGACTGCAATTATCTGACTTTGGCATAAAGTTTATTTTAATCTTATAAAATAAAAATAGCTTTTCCTATATTTCTATTTTTTGAAATAAATCTACATATGGCAATTACTCATTTCTTGAAAATTTGGTTAAAATCATCTCTGAAGTTATTTGGTTCTGATTCATTTGGGATAAGGTAACTTTTTTTTCTTTAAATGTTTTTGTCTTACTGGGTTTAATCTTTCTTCTTGGGTCAGTTTTCAAAAAATATCCTTTTCATATAAACTTTAACATAATTTTTAATAGTACCTATTTTAATTTTTGAATCTATTTTTCTTCAGAAAATTTTCCAAATGCATTTTTATTCCATATTTTTAGAAAATGACACATAGATCCAAAATATACATTACTCAGTGAAACCACTCATCTTTCTAATTATTCTGCATTTGAGGTCAAAACTATTCTTTAATCATCTTGTCTTTTGATTGACATCTTTATGAGAAAGACTGAGTCCAATTCGATGATTTACATTAATCATGGTTTTACAATAATCATGACTTTGTATCTAAATACACAATTTCTTCAGCTAAATAATATATTCTTGACAAATTTAGGGAATTTTTTTATGACACCATATAATCATATTTTCATGAAACTGTTTTCAGACAATGTGTTAGTTATAATTAATTGAACCATAAACTATGCGGAAATGAGACATGATCTGGAGAGTGAAAGATGAGAGTGATAAGGTAATGTTAAATGCCAGCCAGTATTTAAGCAAAATGAGCAGTCTTAAGGAAAAAAGTGACATCTTCTTGATTAATTTTCTATTACCAGACATAATAAACATGTCAAAATTAATCTGGAATCTGTTTTGCTGGAAACCAGTAAAAACCAATATGGCTAAGTTAGCAGACACTAATTTGAACAATTGGCCAATTTATTCCTTGGCCAAAAGAAATGGTTCTTCCTTTCTCTGAAATGCCTATAGTTCAAATGTCTTCATAACCATGAAGTGTCTGCTTTTTCTTAGACATTTCATACCATTCTCCACATTCTCTAGAAAGCATATTTCTAGGTTGCTATCCTCCCCACATCAAGACAAGATCATCTCTTTATCTTAAAATTATTACATCCATCTCATTAAGATTCCTAATCTGAAAAATATGATCAATTATTTTGAATCTGACACAAAAACCAGGATTATATGGTACTGATTTGCTTACAGTCTCTGAGAATTCCCTGAGCGACACACACATTATCTGATAGTACATAAAAGCAGATCAGTAAAAACAAGTTAGAAAGCTCTTCATATAACAATTTGGGGTATAAACTGTCAAATCAAATGTAGGTTTGGTCAGATAAATTTTGATATCCTTTCCTATTCTGATAAGTCTATGATTTTTTAATCCTAACAGATAGCAAACCCCAATTTACTTTCAAAAAGAAAGGCTGAGGGGCATTGCACTATCATTGTCCTGCCTAATGACTAATGACTAAGTTTCTACTTTATAAAGTGGCATTATCATCATTATTATTAGTTCAATCACATTATTATTTTAAAGGAAAGTGCATTTAAGAATGCTTTTTATTCCTGTGCTTTACGTTTATTATCTTACTATAGGCCTGGTGCACAAAATTCGTGTATAGGGGTATGTGTTCCTCAGCCCAGTCTGCACCCTCTCTAATCTGAGATCCTTCTCACAATCCAGGACTACTAGCTCTCAACTGCTCACCTGCATGCCTGCCTGATTGCTCCTAACCACTTCTGCCTGCCAGCCTGATCACCCCTAACCACTCTCCTGTCAACCTGATCAATGCCTACTCCCCTGTAGGCTTGGTCACCCCCAACTGCTCTCCCTGCAGGCCTGATCCCTCCCAACAACCCTCCCCTGCTGGCCAGGTCACCCCCAACTGCCCTCCCCTGCTGGCTATCTTGTGGTGGACATCTTTGACCACATGAAGGCAGCCATCTTGTGTGTTGGATTGATGGTCAATTTGCATATTACATCTTTATTATATAGGATTTATATCTTCCTATGATTTTGGCCCCTATTCTTTATTTCTTTTTCCCCCCTATTTTTTTAACATATTTTTTATTGATGTCAGAGAGGAAGAGAGAGATAGAAACAAAACCATTGATTGCCTGCCTCCTGCACACCCTCCACTAGGGATCCAGCCTACAACCTGGGGATGTCTCCTTACCAGGAATCCCAGTTGTGACCTCTTGATTCATAGGTTAGTGCTCAACCACTGAGCCATGCTGGCCAGACTTGGCTCCTATTCTTCATATTTGTTCCCATTTTGCTTCCATTAGAAACCTTTCTCATTATTGTTTTCCTTTTTGTTGTTTGTTTACTTTCATTTAGGTGACTTTATTTAGGAGGTGAAGCAGCATTATTTGTTTTTACTAATGCCTGTAATATAGTGTGCTATGGGTAAAAAACCTCAGTTGAATTGGTGTGTTCTTTCTGGATAATAATAAAGTCCTATCTTCTCTGGTAGATATTAGTACCTTATACAATCATTGAGAATAAATGAGGTAACATGTAAAGCATGTATTTTCCATCGAGAAGATTAGGTTTTAATAAATCACCTGTACAAACAGAGACACTCCTGGCTTCTTCAGTTGGCCCACATGTTTGAGAATCTGGTCTGTATGTGCTAATACATTCAGCCAGAAACAAAATTGTATCTTTCTACTCTTTCTCTAAATCCTTAAACATTTATGCACATATTATTCAGTTTTTCTTCTGATATAAATGAGCAAATCCTTACATTTCCTTTAGGGCCTGACCCCTCCCCACCCTGCCTTTGCCTTTGAATTGGTCCTCTGAGGAATGCTAGCACCTGACTCT
The DNA here is from genome assembly GCA_963924515.1 of Vespertilio murinus. Taxonomy (NCBI): domain Eukaryota; kingdom Metazoa; phylum Chordata; class Mammalia; order Chiroptera; family Vespertilionidae; genus Vespertilio; species Vespertilio murinus. Next base: position 162,582,084 of record OZ004707.1, on the reverse strand, counting down.
CAGTTTAGATGTGGAGGCTGTGATAGGCAGGGAGATTAGGCTCTGAGAGAAGCTACATTCCCTTAGAAGTAACTATCTCCAGGGAGATCAGTGGGTGTCTTTTAGCTGAGAAGGATCCATTTCATTAGGCAGAGCTAGGACTTAGGGATTGAATATACTCTCTGTCTTCCATATCTGATAACATTTTGTAATTCTACTTCCCGGGGTCTCATTTGTTCTCAATGTCCTAACTTTCACAGCCTTCAAATGAGAGCTTAACTGAGGTAGAGAATTAAAATTTCACTGTAGCTTAGGTATTTCAAGGTTTGTTTCTGCCTCTGAGTTTTGACTTCATCAGCCCTGTGGCCATGAGGGATGGATTTTTCAGGACAGTCATATTAAATTTCCTAATTCTCTGCTCATTCTCAGGACTCAGAACTAAAAACCCTAATTCTGTAATTAAAAAAACACAAACAGAACAAACGTTTCCTGGGATTTGTGGAAGCTTCCAACCCTCCCACAATCCTTGTCTTTCACTTGCCATACGTATTATGTAAAGTCAGTCACCTCTTAATCTGCCAACACCACGCCTTCATCTGAAAGTATTAGGTATTTTATTCCAGGTGAACACAGGTAATACTATGTTTCCTTAGTATCATTATCCTGTCATTCAATGCTATCCAGATTGTCACTGTGCAACACTAACAGCAGAAACATAAAAACCTCAGATTCTCAACCTTAAAAATCTCCTGCCCACAGCCAGTTCTGGTACCAAATACTGCATCTGCCAAGGTTTATTTTCAAATAACAGAAATGTCTCTAGTTAGTTTCAAGGGGGGGAAAATGGATATAATACAGGAAATTGGATGCTTCCAAAATAATTAGATAATCTAGAAAAGCAGTTTTTAGGCTCGGCTTCTAGGAAGGACTCCCAGAATAGTGCACTATTTGCCTGCCAACAGGCTGCTACCTCTGCCGTGATTAATGAACTGGGGTATCAGGAAACTGCTGCCACAACTGCTGCTCTAGGACTTCACTGCTGCAACCATGGCTCGTGCCAGCAATGTCCTTCTTCTAAGGTCCATGAAGGCCGATGACTGGGCATTGGGCAGAGACGCAAATACTGTGTCACTGTGCTTGCAGGCAGAAGGAGTAGAAGTGTGGCCTCCACCTCACTTCTACCTCCTAACTCTCAATAATGTACTTAGACTTATATACATGCCAATACAGTTAGGCCCATGGCATTTTTTAAATGATTGATGCAGAGCAAAAGATTAAAGTTTATTTAAATGCTCCCATAAAATGGACACTTATATTGTTTTGATTTTACACTGGTGTCAACAATGCTGAAATTAACATCTGTATACAGATCACCTTACACATTGAGAGTTGTTACCCAGCAAAGGAACAAACCAAGTGTAATTTCTGAATCACAGGGCATGCTCATTTGGCTTTCAGGAGCAGTAGATACTATTGAATAGTTAATTTGCCTTCCTGAGTAGCCATACTGATTTACTCTATCACCCATGATGCCTAGCAAGTCCTGAATAAAATTCATAATTCTATGTCTTGGAGCTTTAGTTTCTTTCAACAGATGATAGAAATTCTTGCCAACATTTGGTATTATCAAACTTGTTAAAGTTTGCTAATTTACTAGTAATGGTGAAACATCCCACCCTATTGTTTGAATTTCTATAATCCTGATTATATGTGAGATTAAGTTTAGAAGATCTATGAGAATAAACTGAAAAACTAAAATATTTTAGCAAGGTAAATTAGCTTACAAAAATAAATCAACTTATTGGTTATACTAGCAATAACCAATAAGAATTATGATGGCCTGGCAGGTGTGGGCTCAGTGTTGAGCACCTATGCACCAGAAGGCCACCAGTTCCATTCTCAGTCAGGGCACATGCCTGGGGTGCCTGCTTGACCTGGGGCATGCAGGAGGCAGCCCATCAATGTTCCTCTCTCATCAATGTTTCTATTTCTCTCTACCTCTCCCTTCTTCTTTCTGATATAAATAAATAAAGAAGCAGAAAGAGAAGCAGCGATCAGACTCTCAAACCTCAGAGTGAAAGTAGGGGAGGGTGGGGGTAAAGGGAAGAGATCAACCAAAGGACTTGTGTGCATGCGCCATGGACAATAGGGGGGAGGGGGAATATGTGGGGAGGGGTTTGGGATGGGAATGGGGGGATAAGGACAATTATGTGATACCATAATCAATAAAAATAAATTTTAAAAAAGAATAAAAAAGAAGCATACTAAAAAATAAATTATAATGGTTAATATGATAGAAAATTTACTACCTATTTTACTTAAATTGTTTCCAAATAGGGAATATTTTGGCTCTATCTTTCTAAATTTTTAAAACTTCTTATTTTTATTTTAGATCTAAATACATACAGGAACAATCATGACATTGAATTGAATAGAACTCTTTAGATTGTTATAATAAAATTTCAACTGCTAAAAAAACCTGCTTAAATGTCACTGGCTGGATTTCTGAACTGTTTGTCTTCATGGAACTTCCCTCTTCATAATGAAAGACATGATTTAGAGATCATTTTCTTGAGAATGAGCTCCGACTTGTGTGTCTCTGAGCTTTCTCTTTCCAAAGAGACAAATTTTCTTTTTGTTGAAGTTGATTCAACAAGTGATTCTACCTCTAAAGGCTTCTAGAAATCGGATTTCCTTTTTCTTTTCTTTATTTCATTTTTTCTTTTTCTTTTTTGTGTGTGTGCTTTTAAAAAATAACAGTTGAATGAAAGCCATAGAAATACCTACTGACCATTTGAGCATTCCTATTACAGTTGTTTCTGTATTTTAGTTGCTCACATGGCCTATAGTTTATCAAACTATATTGTAAGAATTATTATTTATTACTGTTGGTGGAAATAGCAAAATTTATAGGCAAGAACATAAGGTTCAACCTCATCTTTCACCATTTATTATTTATTGAGCCAGTTACCTACATTTTTCTTGACTTGACTCAACCTTTAAAAGAGACTAAAAACATATTTCCTGCTGAATGATGTGAACTGAACAGATGATGTCTTTCTGGTTAGGTTCTATGGTAAGTTCATCGTTTTCTAACTTTCTTTACAATAATTTTTAACATTGATGGCTTCCCAATCTAAGTTTCTGGCATTGATTTTCCTACAGCTGGGGTGAAGAACTTTTTTTTCTGTCAAGGGCCATTTGGAATATTAATTGTGGGTCATACATAATTATCAACTTAAAAATTAGCCTGCTATATTTGATTAAACATTTATAACTCACCCTAATACCTTGGCAGGGCCAGACAAAGTGACTTTGGGAGCCTTATACAGCCCAGGGGCTGGACGTTCCTGTTCCCTGCACTACAGAAATCCAACTCAGATTTCCCAATCTCTGCTGAAATTTCCATTTGAGTGAGGACAAACACCTCAAAAATACTTTGTTCAACACTTGACACATTGTGTTATTCCTTAAACTTCTCAATCTTTGCTGTGATCTCAATACAATCCTTCACTTGGCACCTGATGAATAAATGATTTTATTAATATGAAGTATTTTCTTTATCTCTCAGTGAAGAAATGTTACTCCAAACTGTAGCAAAGCTGTTTTTAAGAGTTTTCTCATATGTTTTGGGAAGGTTTTTTTTTTTCTTTCGTAAATTTGCCTTGAGAGAATATCTCTCAGCTTTGTTGACTTGCAGTTGTTAACATCAGCCCTTTCTGTGAATGAATCAGTGGGTCAGAAATACAGGATATATAAATTCTGAACTGGATAGTTTGCTAATTTCTCTTAGGCCAAAGTTTGTCTCTGATGGTATTCTCTTCTGTGGAATGAACTTTGTCACACATGTAACAACAATCTGTTTCACACAATTGTTCTCTTCTCAACTCTATTTGTTCACTATGGGTGATACTATCTCTACTTATTAGAGGTTCCCAAATGATTTCTGTAATATGGATCACTCTCTGATTTCTAGACCAGCATGACCAAATGCTGACTTGGACACTTTCACTCAGATATCTAAGTTTGCTCATTATTTATTCTCCCCCACTTACGCAGATGCAAAAGCCAGAGCTTCCTTTTCAACCTTTACTTCTTTGAATAATCCACTCTCTATATCAAATCAATCACCAAATTCTAGTCATCTTTCTAATTCTAGGTCAAGGCCAGACCTAGAATTTTTCACCATTCTCACTGATATTAAATTAATTTAGGTCATCATCTGGTCTCTCCTAGATTTTTGCAGTTATCATCTAACTGCTCTCCCTGCCTCTAGTCTACCTCACCTTCAATCCTGCCTCCAGAACAGTAAAAAAGCCAAATCTGATCAAGTTATTTCCCTGCTCAAAACACCCAAATCCTTCAGATGATTTTTTGAGGCTTTGTGTTGTGTCTTTAGCTTTTCTTCAAAGCCACATCATCACCACCACCTTCTACGTTTTACTAGGACCAATTAGTTCTCCAAACATTAGTGCTCCCTCTCAGCATTGGGGCTCTGCAAGGCTGTTTTCATCTACCTAGGGCAACTCTGCTGATCCCCCTCCTTTCATCCTTTAGATTTATCTACTTCCTTTGATTTCAATTTCCTCTGACCAGCACTTTTGACCCCAAGACTTGTGTTTCCCCATTCATGCACCATAAGCACCATTTAATCAGCCTATATTTTAGCATGTATCATGCTGTGGTGTAACAAGCTGTAATGACTTTGAACTTGAATGTCTCTTATCAAATTGTAGGGGCCTCAAGGATAAGGAGGGGATTATATTTTGTTCATTTTATGAACCCAGAGCCTAGAACTTTGTCTGGCATACAGTGTTCATGAACTATTCACTACATAAAAAATTAATAAGGATTACCTAAAACATATGAAAATATAAACTAGTATATGTAAAATTTCAAGGAGTAGTAATAATGAGTACTTTTTAGAAAGAAATAAAATTATTATTTACTAGAGGCCCCGGTGCATGAAATTCCTGCACAGGGGCGGGGGGGTGGGGTTGTCCCTTAGCCCAGCCTGCACCCTCTCAATCTGGGACATCCCCCTCACAATCCAGGACCACTGGCTCCTAGCCACTTGCCTTTCTACCTGCCTGATTGCCCCAACCACTCTGCCTGCCAGCCTGATAGCCCCCTAACTGTTCCCCTGCCAACCTGATTGATGTCTAACTGCTCCCCTACCAGCATGATCATCCCCAACTAGCCTTCCCTACTGGCCTGTTCACCTCCAACAGTTCTCTCCTGCTGGCCCAATTACCCCCAACTGACTTCTGCAGGGATGGTGGGACTGGGAGACTCTGGCTGGATGAGGCAGATCTGAGAAGACTGGGGGACTGAGGCTGGATTAAGGTGGGGCTGAGGGGAATGAACACCTTCATCTTGTGGCTCTGGGCACCGCCATCTTGTGAGGGTGTAATGGTCAATTAGCATATTCCCTCTTTATTAGATAGGATTATAAAATATTTTTTATGGTTCTGCTAATAGCTCATTAAATAAAATTGAATTACGTAATTGCCTTAGAGCAGTAGCTAGCACACAAGGAGCTAATAGATTGATTTGTTCTGTTTGTAATTTTGAGGGTAACTTTACTAACACTGAACATACTGTTTTAATGAAACTCAACTGACCACTTAGAGAATCCTTCTCATAGTGAGAATTTCTGATATGCAAACAAATTATTGAGACATATGTAATTGAAATAACTACAGGTTTACCCCTAAGAGTGAGATTTGAGGCTAATGTTTTAAGATAAATGTTCCAATTAATAAAATAATTTTTCTAGGCTAAATTTAATCTAATGTTAAAATATTCGGGAGAACTTTAATAAAGGGTTAGAATATGCTCTAGGAAGACAAAAGTATTTCCACTTAAGGACACTTAAAAATTCACTGATCAGGAAAAATTTACTATCATAATCTTATGTAGCCTTTTCTCAACCATTTAATTAATAAACTATGAAAATTGAGGAAAAAATTCAGATTATGCACTAGGAATTCTGAGACATATGAGTACTTTAGAATTCTAGTCATTGGAACAACATTACTAGAAACATGTTAGAACTTACTGTTGTTTGAAATCCTTGAAGATAATATTTATAAGGATATGGACCCTTAAATTCCATAAAGTTATATCCTTATACCTTCTTATTAAGGGTAAAAATGTGACCTAATCTGGGGTAAGGGAGGTTGGAAGGTGGGAAAGGGAGAACACAATATATATTCACAGAGAGAACTAGAGTATACAGATAAGATAGAGAAAGAAATAATGGCTGTGTTGATTCCTGATGGATATCCCATTTCTTGTTCTTGATTTTTTTAAGAAGCCAGTCTATATTTCCTGCCCTTGAAATTCACAGATACCCCAATATCTTTCCAATATATCCCACCAAGCAACACGTGTTCTAGAGGAATCAACCATATCTATTTTCATGAAACTGTCCCAATTTTAGTACCAAGAGCTTTGCATTCTGGGAAACATCTCGATTCCAGGTGAACTAGTGGTCACTCTGATCTGTGTGTATTTTTCTCTTAGAATAATGTGATGTGGGATTTGGAAATTGCCAATTAGGAAAGCCATGATTAAAAAGGACACTTGGAACTGCATAAAGTTGATGAATGTCTACTAGTTGTATCTGAAACTTCTTTTATGCATCTTCCCTTTTGCTGGTTCTACTATTTACAACTGAAGACATGGGGTAGCTATGGCAGGAGTGTCACCATAAGCAGAAATGGGTTAATTGTAAGTAAATAAGGCCGTTCAGATTGAGATGAAACATGTTGAGAGGAATTATTCTCAAAGGACTAATCATTAGAGTCTGTTGAAATTTTCAATATCCTCTAAGCTATAATCTTAGGTCACAATTTTAATAGTGCAAATTTTATCAAGCAATTTACTGTACTGAAATAATGCTATTTTTCTTTCCACACACTTATAATAAATGTTCTTTGCACACTCTCTCTCTCTCTCTCTCTATATATATATATATATATAAATATATATAAATATATATATAAATATATATATATATATATATATATATATATATATAAAAGTTGTGCTTTTAAATTTGTTTTCTGCTCTCACAATTATTTGACTATCAATATTTGCAACTAATATAGTATAATAACTGTATAATCTGCAAAAGAGATCAGTGAATGCAAGAGAGGTCAAGGTCATGCAACAGCTGAAAAGATGATTATTTAAGAAATAACAGCAGCACTAGCCTGAGCAGCAGCAGACAGACCACTCAGAGAGGTTGCCTCTCAACTCTGGCTACCCCCACCCACACCCAGTTTAGGGAAATAAATGATGACAGCCTCCTTAAGAGGCACAGCCCTCACCAATTAAAATACTGTCAGCAGCTTTGCAGATGAGCTCAGAGAAGCCTCTTAGCCTATGAAACACTTAACGCGCGCCTAATGTGTTTAGCTGTCTACATCTCTATTAGGGTCATCAGAAAATAAAGAGTAGTGTGGGCTTAAAAATTATGATCTAATGTAGATATCTTCTATCCTTATAGGTCTTTTATAAACATTTTATTTGATCTCAACAAATTGTGAGAAAGGCAATGAAGTTATAATTATTCTACTTTGTTAATTAGAAATCAAGAAATCTCTGTTGTCTTGCTCAATTAATACCACTGTTTCGTTCCTATTGATTAATGTGATTTGACTATATGTTAGGAACTGAGAGTTTAGCACTTTCAGTAGGTTATCTCATTTACCTTCACGGACATTTCTACTTCTTTCTATTAACTTTGTCTGAATTTGGTGGTAAAAGATGAATAGATCCCAACAATTAGCAAAGAACAATCAGTTGACCTGTACCTTCTCAGTATATCAATATGATATCAGAATTATCTATTTATTTGCTGGCTCCCTCATTAGAAAGACCAACTGATTAATTTCCAGTACATTATATGCCTATATCAAATATGCTCAACAAATCATTGCTGACTAAAAAATAAATGAATGGGCTTTAGTTCTTCTCATTTGTAATATCAGGTGATAGGATTAATTTCTTAACTTCCAACTAGGATCATCCTGAGAATCTATGAGTGATAAGTAGGGTTTTAAAAATTACACACCCATGAAGATAGAGTAACAGGGACTGAATTAACTGGCCTATTTTACAAAAATAAAAACTGGTGAATATATATGAAAGAAGGGTTTTCAGATATTAGATAAATGGTGGTAACTGTGATCTGCAAGAAGATAGAAACAGCTTACAGGTTCCAGAGTAAAGGCAATATATTAGTAAAAATTCCTTAGAGAGACAAAACCAATGGGATGTATATATAAATAAAAATAGATTTACACATGAAATATCTTAATAAATAAATGGAAAAAATTAAGAGATTTATAAGGAGTTGGCTCATTTAAGTATGGGATGCTAGAAAGTCCAATGTACCTGCAGGCTTAAGATCCAGGAGAGCTGATGTTCCAGTTCCAGTAGAAAGACTGGCATGTGATCCAGGAGAGATGATGCTGAAGATGAAATCTGAAGGCACTCACTCTACTAGAGAATTCCCTCTTACCTGTGGAGGTTTGTCTGTTGTATCTAGGCATTCAACTGATCAGATGAGGGCCATATACATTATAGAGAACAATCTACTTTACACAAAGTCCACCAGTTTATTAATTTAAATATTTTTAGGTTGATTATTTTAAAAGAGAGAGCTAGACACAGCGAGATCAATTTGTTGTGCCACTCAGCCACACATTCATTGGTTGCCTCTTGTGTGTACCCTACCCCCCCCCCCCCCCCCCAGAAGATTGAACCTGCATCCTGGATCATCAGGACAACAATCCAACCAGCTGAATTATCTGGCTAGGGAAAAACTCACCAATGTTAATCTCATTTCAAAACATCCTCCAAGTTGGGAAATCTACAGATGGGGAACATACACAGAGCTTGATGATCTTTTTCAATTGAAGAGACAGATGATAGAATCGGTAGAGATCAAGTCAATTAAAGTGTGGGGAAGAGAACTAGAGAGGAAGAAACTTCCTAGGAAGAGAAAGAGAGCTCCTATACCAGATGTACCAGTTAATGTGGATGGTGTTACACATATGTTGATATATATGTAACTTCATATGAATGCTATTTTGCTGTTTTGACTGCAGGCTTCAAAACTTCATATGTCAAATTTGCTGAAGGCATTAACATCATAGATACTTCTATGCTTAAACATGTTGAATTTGTGCAAAAATAAAAAGAGCATTTGCAGGAAGTTTTAATTCATTACTTTATTTTGAAGAAAAGTGCTGCTGAAAGTTATTGTAATACTTTGGGAAGCTTATGGTGAGTATACTTCATCTCAAGATACTTGTGATCGCTAGTTTAAATGCTTTAAAAGTGATGATTTCGATGTGAAAGACAAAGAACGTCCAGATCAACCAAAAAAGTTTGAAGACCAACAATTACAGGTATTATTGGACAAAGATGCGTGTCAAACTCAAAAACAACTTGCAGAAAGATTAAACATTGCTCAGCAAACAATTTCTGATCATTTACAAGTAATGGGAAAGATTTTAAAGGGGGGAAATGGATACCACATCAACTGAATGTAAAACAATTGGAAAGCTGAAAAGTCAGTAAAATGTTGCTTCAACAGCACAAAAGAAACTCTTTTTTGCATCTAACTGTGCTTTGTGATGAAAAGTGGGTTTATTTTGAGAATCCCAAATGCACAAAATCATTTGTTGATCCAGGTCAACCATCAACATTGACTGCAAGGCCAAATCGCTTTGGAAAGAAGACAATGTTCTGCTTTGGTGGGATCAGGAAGGTGGATTATGAGCTTCTAAAACCAGATGAAACTATTAATACTGATAACAAATAATCAATTTGAACCATGCTTTGATTGTAAAAACACAAGAATGTGCCAGAAGATATGATAAAGTAATTTTGCTCCATGATAATGCACCATCACACACTTCAAAAAACAGTTAAAGACACATTAAAAGATCTTGCCTGGGAAGGATTAACCCACCTGCCAAATTCACCAGACCTTGCTCCTTCAGATTATCATTTCTTCTGATTGATGGCACATGCACTTTCTGAGCAGAACTTCAAAACATACAAAGAAGTGGAAAATTGGGTCCCTCAGTCCAGCCTGTGCTTTCTTGCAGTCCAGTACCCCTCACTTCTTACTGCCCACCTGCAGTGGAGGTGGGAGAGGCTCCTGCCACTGTTGCTGTGTTTGCCAGCCAGACTTCTGGCTGAGCTGCACTCCCATTGAGTGTCTGCCCCCCTGGTGGTCAGGGCATGTCATAGCGACCAGTCGTTTCACCATTTGGTCTATTTGCATATTAGCCTTTTATTATATAGGATGTTCAATTTCACTAGCTAATAGGGAAATGCAAATCATAGCTACTATGAAATACTATCTCAAACCTGTAGAATGGCTATTATCACTAAGACAGATAATAAGTGTTGGAAAAGTTGTAGAAAAAAAAGAATCCACCCACTGCTGATAGGAATGTACTGGTACAACCACTATAGAAAACAATATTGCAATTCCTCAAAATAATGAATAATATGGTTACCATATGACTCAGCAATTCCTCTTCTAGGAATCTACCCAAAAAACTCAAAACATTTACTTGCAAAGATATGTGTATCTCTGTGTTCATTGCAACATTACACATGGTAGTCAAGATGTAGAGACAATCAAAGTGTCCTTTGATGGAGAATTGTATAAAGGAGATGTGGTACAAATATACTATGGAATACCACTCAGCCTTAAGAAAAGATGAAATACTGCCATTTGCAATATGGATGGACCTTGAGAATATTATCCTAAGCAAAGTTAGTTAGACAGAAAAACCTAAGACCCATATCATTTCACTCGTATGTGGGCTATAAAACTGAAATTCAGCCACAGACAACAGTATGGTGTTTGCCAGAGGGAAGGGGGTAGTTAAAGGGAAAGGGGTGATGGAAGGTGATTTGACTGTGGATGGTAGGCACACAATACACTATATAGATCATATATCATAGAAATGTATACTTGAAACCTATATGATCATCTTGACCAATGTCTCCCCAATAAAAATATGTATGTTAATCTTTCCCTCAAAAAAAAAGAAAAGCAATCAAATTACTATTTTAGGTATCAATTTCTGTGGTTGAATGTTGTATTAATGAGTGAAAAGTTTGATCAGTATGATCCTCTCTCTATAAAACCATAAGTGATTATGGCAGCCCTCACTGATCTTTTTCCCCCGTAATTTAGCAACTAATTTTATGATTGTATAGTTATAGTAATCATTATTGCATTATGTATTATCTTTAACTAGATTTAATACCTTTGAAGTGCAGATATTATATAATTATGATATTTTTTTCCTCATGGGGCTTAAACAAATCCTCTGCACAGAAAATAAAGAAAGAAAAAAAGGAAGGAAGGAAGGAAGGAAGGAAGGAAGGAAGGAAGGAAGGAAGGAAGGAAGACATGTGAGGCAATAACTGATAGAACTTCCAGTCTTTGGCAACCCATGTTGTTTAGGTTTTACCATTTCTGTAATGTCATTTGAATAGAATTATAGACTGCAGCCTTTGTGTCTGGCTTCTTTGACTTCGCACAATGCGTCTGGGATTTGTCCACATTGTTACGTGTGTTGGTAGTTGATCCCCTTTTAATGCTAAGTGATATTCTTGAAGTTCTTCTTCTTGGGAGACCATATAGGCTAACATTATTGATAAGTGCCTTCATGGGTGATATATGAGAAGAATAAGATTTTGATGAGTAGAGAGGATTTGCTTAGATCAAATATTCCTAATTAGTGTACTAATTGTAGAAGTGTTCTACAAAACAATTAGAGGTATATCTAGGATATCAGTCCTCCCACACAGAGTGCCTGATGGGACCACAAACCATCCACTTATCCACCAGTGTCAAATAATTATCATCCTTTATCAAGTGAAAATATTGTGAAGTCATTGGATAGAATAAAGGGAAAGTGAGGTATGGGAAAAGCAAATGAGAATAATATCCAGAATAGAAGAGAGAGAAATAATTTGTAAAGTGCAATCATGGGAAAGCTCAGATAAGTCAAGAGTTGTGAGATTGTTGAACGACATCTAGACCAGTCACTGTACAAATATAATACCTATTTATAATATCAACTGTTCAAAAAAGAAAAAAAGGAAGGAAAGAAGAAAATGAAGGAAAGAAAAGAAAAAATCTAGGAAACCATAGAGCATGTCTTTTAAATAAAAATAATAGTTTCTAAATTCTTAAATCTATTATTTTCCATCCAGTGTTCTTGTCTCCTTGCTTTTCTGTAAAGTTTTATCACATTATTTTTTTGAGAAAATCAAGAATAGTATTTATTTATTTTTTAATTTAATGACCTTAGACCTATTTTAACTGTGGTAAGGCAATGTTATGAAGTATTAATTAAAATATCTGAGAATGTGCCAAAACCGGTTTGGCTCAGTGGTAGAGCATCGGTCTGCGGACTGAGGGGTCCCGGGTTCAATTCTGGTCAAGGCCATGTGCATTGGTTGCGGGCACATTCCCGGTAGGGGGTGTGCAAGAGGCGGCTGGTCGATGTTTCTCTCTCATCCACGTTTCTGGCTCTCTATCTCTCTCCCTTCCTCTCTGTGAAATATCAATAAAATATATATATTTTTTAAATATCTGAGAATGTGTATTCTCAGCTCCTCAGCTTGGATCGAGATCCTTAAGTGTTGCTCAGCCAGCTTGGCTAGTAGTTGAGTGTTGATCTAGGAACCAGGAGGTCATGGTTTGATTTCCAATCAGGGCACATGCCAGGTGTCAGGCTTAATCCCCAGTTTGGGGCATGAAGGAGGCAGCCAATCAGTGATTCTCTCTTATCGTTGATGTTTTTTATCTCTCTCTCTCCCCCTCCTCTCCTCTCTGAAATTAATAAAAATATCACCTCCAAAATCCTTAAGTTTTGATGAGGGGAAGAAGATCTGGACAGAAAGATAATAAGCTCCTTTTGCACATCTCTGAACTAGACTTTCATTTTCTTATGCCCTCTTCTCTGCACAAAGTAACCTCCAGGAATAGAGTGCGGGCAAACTCTCAAACTCTCTGCCCCATATGGCATGGGAGAGAAGTGAAACAGCTGCAATGTGTGTCTAAGGGGAATAGAGCTTAGGTATCCACTCCCCAAAGATGTGGCATAGCCAAATATTTTACCATGGTTAATGGTAAGATGTGATACTGAGAATTGGAAGACATGGTATTTCATAGTCAGGATAAGAAAATACTCAGTGGATGGGGATTCACGCACCTCACTGGATACAAAAATAGAGAAAGAGTAATATTGAGGGAATAGATTCAATAATGTCTATATCATAAGATGATGGATACCTCTCCTGGCCTGACCTGATCTCCATCAGCACAACTGGAATATACCAGGACTTGGGTACCATCCTTAGGAGGAGTCATAGAAAAAATTTTGAATTTACCAATGATAAATCTTATATTGCTGTATTTAACTGGAATTGATAAAGATTACATTTCCTGGCACCAGGCACAATGGGGAGTAAAAGTAGATATACAATTGATTTATAAAAAAAATTAAGTTAAAGTTTTGTACATCCAAAAACATTTCTTACAATTCTCTGCACTTTGTACCTCTACTCTGAGAAGTCAATTAAGTTACTAACATGAAGACATTAAGAAGAGATCTATGGGCTATAATTCTAAAATTTCTACCAGGTCCGATGGTGTTTTGCTTCAATTTCTCTGTTTGTAAAAGCAAATTTGGCATGTTTCCTTCTCATAATACATAATGGTACCTGGGTAAGGCCACCATGTGGTTTCAATTTTTCAGAGTGCTGGTTCAGTGTGTAAGTTTCATCGTCTGTCTTAAAGATGAACAGGAATTTTAAGTATGATCTTCCCCTGCACTTGGCATTCATTTTGATAGTTTATACTTCCTTGGTGCCTTATAATAAGGTAATGTATTCCTGTAACCTTGGTATATATATATATTTATATTCAAGGTAGAGGTTTATATGGAAAAAAAAGTCTTTGATTTTAGTTTTTAGAAAATAGCATAATGCACCACCTCACTTTTTAATGTGAACTCCCTAAATGTGCTGAGTCCTCAGGGCTGAAAAATACTAAATTGGTCCACTTGGGCACCTGCAATTAAAAGCTGCTAATGTCTTAACATACAGCAGATGCTTCACTTGACTTGGTTAAAATTGGCCCCTAGTTTGATGGGGAAAGGTTTCCTTGTACAGAATGTTCCCTGCCTCCATTCAGAGAGGGAGGCCAGCCAGAGGAACTGGGCTGTTTATTTTGAGCCCATGTAAAAGGAGCTCGTGAGCAGATACCTCCTGCTGTAGGCCAGGCCTGGCAAAGAGGTCATCTTTGTTGCAAGTGGCTGAGGAGTTGCCTCCCCTGCTGATGATTGGGGATATTTTTAGCTACAAGCTGAAACTTTTCATTCTTGAAAATGTTTTCATTTCCACCCAAAGAGGCAAACTGCATGAGTTGGGGGGGGGGAATAAAAACAAAATAGGAGGCGTACGCACTAATAGGGGCCGTGTGTCCATGTAAAAAGAAACCCGATGAAATTGCTTCCCCTGGTGCTGACAACCTGGTGCTGGCACGGGAGGGGTTCTAATAGCTGTAGGCTATAAGAATCATTTCCATCGTGCAGCTCGTAATGATAATGTAAATTTCACTTAAGTGCACATGATTACAGAAAATTGCACAGAATTACAACAGACTTTGCGCTGTACTGTTTATGGAGCAATATAGATTTACCAACTTTGCCCCCCTACATTCAAGGGAAGACAAACTGTTTTGACTCCAGGAAAGGATAAAGTTCTACACTCTACAGCATTGTGTTAAAGTGTATTAACATTCTAACTCAGGCTTGCCACACATGTGCTGCGTACTGACAAGGAGGTGGGATTCTATCACATTTATCAGCGCCAGAGCCTCCCTTTGAATGAAGTGCTTTGTAAAATCTTTATAAAATCACCAAGAGTCCTCACTCGTATGTGTGTTCATGGCAGATGGAAACTCTTCAAAGGTACTTATGGTTGAAGCCCTGCCTGAAGATGAAATGAGAGGAGCCATGAGCTCCCCTAATGCCACACGATTCTGGAGGCATTTCCTCATCCCATCACATATAACTGTGGTGTGTGTACATGAGCACGGCTCCCCTCTTGCATGTTTCTGAAGAACAAGCAGTTGTTTTCTCATTGATTGTTTTTCTCACTGAGCTTAAGCTCTGTGCCTCACACCTGGTAGGTCTTCAGTAACTATTTGTCCAATTAAATTGAAACCAAGTGGGATGACTTCTTATATTGAAACCACAGAAGCAACCATGGCATCAACTATTATTGAAATCTTATTATAAGATCCGCAGGACAGGACAGTCTGCCAGAAAATAGCATAATGCACCACCTCACTTTTGTAATGTGAACTCCCTAAATGTGCTGAGTCCTCAGGGTTGAAAAACACTAAATTGGTCCACTTGGGCACCTGCAATTAAAAGCTGTGGTGGAAGGAGCTGTCAGGTAATGTAATGCGCCTGTGATGTGTGTTCACAGAGCTGGCAGGGAACACCTGAAAAGAGGAAAGGATCTCACCTTATCAAGAGGGATGACTTCCCATTCACTCATTTAATCCTCACAGCAACTCTGGGGGAAAAAATACCTTGATTTGCAATTTACAGAGGAGGACATCATAATTCAGAGAGGTTAAATGTATTTCTCTACCTCATGCAGCTAGAATTTGGTCCCACGTTTATCTAAATCCCTATCCTAAGTGTCTTTCTCAGTAACCTGATCTTATGCACATATAAGCACCAGACAAAATAGGTGGAATTGAACTTCCAAAACTATATTAAGCTCCATTACAATCTTTCAACAGAAAATACCTTCTTTTCTATATTCCTTTAAACACCACTGAATAGCTGTGGGGCCGTGGGACACAGTTATTAACATCAACAAAATAAAGGTCATCATTTCGTTCTTTCCACCTCAATGTTTTTAAAATCAGGACATGTAGATTTCACCTGGCAGAAGATAAACTAAATACTAAAGGGCTCTTTATTTCAAATTTGATGACTTATTTGGTTTTATATAATTCTAGCATTTCTGTCTTTATTAATGTCTTGCATTTTACCATCTTCCTAGTAAAGGCAGGTGATTGTTTCAAGACTACTGTCAATTGATTCTGATAACAAGTATCTGTACAAAAATATGTGTATATATATATGAATGACAAGATGACTCAGACTTTAGCATAACAAGTTGCTCCTGTGTGGCTGATTTTTATGGGTAAGGACTTTTGATTTGCCTTACCCTAAGAAGGAAGATATCAATATCACAAAGTCCAGTTATATCACAATATAACTGGACAATGTTATTTCCAGGTCTCCAAAAGAAGTTGATTCTTTAGGAGACTCCAATATTCTTTACTGCTAAGGGGTTGTCTCTGGTTAGTTTTGAGATATATATGGGTGGGGAAATTCCCTCAATTGTTTCCTATCTATCTTCCATTCTGAATAAAGGGACATCTAAGATTCTGGTACTCCTGCCGGCACTTTGTATCTCCAGTCAACTTTTTAAAATACAGTACAGGCAGATAGTGGACAGAGGAAATGCTTACTTAAGTACTATGAGCCAATCTTTTTGCTCCTTCTTTATACATTTATATTCCCCACCCAACTCCCTTTCTCAAGGGACTGGCCAAGATCACTCACAAAAAAACAAGACTTTGAATTGTTGAATTTGGCTTATTCTGCTCTTTAGAAGGTACGATAATTTTATTCCTAAAATGAAAGAGACAAGCTTTATAAGCCAGAACACACAGGGGAAATCCACTTTCCTTGAAAAGTCTGGCATCTTTTAACCTGGCACTTAAGGAAGTTCTACAAAAGGTCTAATTTCCATTTCTACACAGTGTCAGAGAAATGTAAAGTGAGTTCAAAGCCGTAGCTGTATAGAACACCTGGGTCATTAAGAAATGAAGAGTATGTATACAATTTGTCCACTGCTCAGATGTCCTTGGGAACTTCTTCTGCTTACCTGGTATTCTCTCTGCATTAGATCTGGTAAAATATAACATATTTTTTTGAGACAACCCCAACTCAAACTTATAGACCTTTATCTTTGTGTGATAACATGAGAAAACTGGCTGATTTCTTTTGTCTCCCAATACCAACATTTTTCCTCCTAGAAAATTATTTCATTTTTTATTTTGCAATATGGCACTGTTGTGGGGTTTTCTCCAACTGGATTGGGTATATTATCATAGTACTAGAGGCTTGGTGCATGAAATTTGTGCACTCTAGTGTGTGTGTGTGTGTGTGTGTGGGGGGGGGTGTCTCTCAGCCTGGCTGTGCCCTCTCACAGTCCAGGATTCTCCACTGGCCATGCCAACCATGAGCCCTGCTTCTGGCTGAGCAGCACTCCACCTGTGGGAGCACATTGACCACCAAGGGACAGCTCTTGCATTGAATGTTTGTCCCCTGGTGGTTAGTGCATGTCATAGCAACCAGTCCTTTGGCTGGCAGGCCAAAACCAGCTCTCTGACATTCCTTGAGGGGTCCCAGATTATAAGAGGGTACAGGCCAGCCTGAGGGACCCTATTGGGGCATGATTGGGGCTGGGGAGGGATCTCTGAAGGGCTCCAAAGTGTGTCTGCCCTGTCTCACTCAGTCCTGATTGGCTGGACCCCAGCAGCAAGCTAACCTACCAGTTGTAGTGTCTGCCCCCTAGTGGTCAGTGTATGTCTAGCAACTGGTCGACTAGTCGACTGTCCCCTGGTGGTCATTGCACATCATAGCGAGCAGTTGAGCAACCTTAGCATATCATTAGCATATTACACTTTGATTGGTTGAACAGCCAACTGGATGACCAGACACTTAGCATATTGGGCTTTTATTATATAAAATATTCAAATAGGAGAAAATAGATGCTACTAATTCATTTTACAATGCTAAAGCATTTCAAAGATTGTTGAAATATTCTAAACATATTGAATCGTAAAAAAAATTCTCAAAACATCATTAACTTTTTCTACAAATACTCTGAAAATGTTGGTGATATTTGATAAAGCAACCTCTACATCCATCCAATCAAACATCTTTGTACACTGGCCTGAAATACTTAATATTTCAAAGTTTATTTGCATGTTGTACTAAATAACATGTGTAGAGATCCCTTACTCCAAGCCACCCAATACAAAGTACTAATACCAAAACATAACATTAAATATCTGTCACTTAGTGTTTTGGAACTATGACCAAGGTCAACATATCAGAAATATAAACAAAAACAAAATCAGCTTGGTAGGCAATTGAACTGAGGTTATGGATATTCATTGAATAACTAAGGCAATTGTTCTTAATAGCATCCTTTTGCAGGGGTGCTAAAGCTCAATGAAGATTCACATCTCAATTTCATTAAAACTTTATTTTGTGTAGACACTTGATTGTGGTAGTGTCTAAATAACACCAATGCAGCAAGTTAAAACGTAAGCATTTTACGACCAAGCAGCTGGTTTGATGGATGTCCTTTAAGTGAATTGACTGCTTTGGCTTGTTTGGCCAACTTCTTTCTTAATGTAGACACTGTTCTAGGAGAAAAGAAGTTCCAATAATGTCCTTTGGCACTTGTCAGGCAAATAAGTTCCTGTAGTCAAGTTCTCAAGTAATAGAACAACTAATAAATCTAACCTGGGGACTCAGCATACCAATGATCTCTGAGTGTTTAAATCTCATTTTTATTCACTCAGTTTACAGAAAGCTTAGTTGTGTGTGTGTGTGTGTGTGTGTGTGTGTGTGTGTGTGTGTGTTTTAATTCATAAATTCTTACTATTCTTGGCTGTATATAGATAGGATTTTTTTTTCCTCATTAAAATCTCAGAGTCTCAAAAAATAAAATAGGATTTCAAAGAATTGAACATTCACTATCTTATCAATTTGATTAGTTGCTTTTTAAACCTCGTTTATCTTTCTTTATCTAAGCAAGAATTCTCAGTGTTCCTGATTGATTCACTAACCAATCAGATCAATTTAGAAGCCGACTTTCATTCTAAATGGGCATTATAACAGAGTAACCTCTCTCTTATCTTGTTGTTCCCAAACAAACAAGTGGCAAGCTTAGGATGTACAAAAGTCATCTTGTTGGAGTCATAATCTATCTATCTATCTATCTATCTATCTATCTATCTATCTACCTACCTACCGATCTATCTATCACAAAATAAAACTGAGTTCTGAGAAATAAAATGCTCTTATTAGGTTCTCTGCAGTCACTGACCTATGGAGTTCTGTCATTACAATGACATAGAATATTTTGTTGACATAGTCATTCTACATAACAGCAATTCCCTTTATCCATACATTAGGGAGGAAAAATCCCATATATGAGCTTACCAGTTCTTTCAATGGAAGGGCCAAGTGGTTTGGATAAAACAAGATCTTAGCTGAACCTTTGCCTTAAACTGAAATTGAACCTGAATCTTGTCTAAGGTTCAAAAAGTTGAGTTAACTTTTTCCCCTTTATTTTAATTTTTGTGCATCTCTGCACTTCCTGATTTTGGTTGGGAATAGAAACCAAAATACCGCAAGAAAAGCTATTCTTGTTATATTTCCAGCCTTTCAAAGCCAAAAAGCACTAGAAATCTAGTGAAGAAAACAGTTCCCACCTAATTTCTAGCCCCAAAAGGTTCAGATAAGTTTGAATAAACTTTGAATGATGTTGCATCTATTCCTTGAAGAACATCTAAGGCAGTGATAAAAAGCTCTAAGATAGAAGATGGGAAGAAAATAAAATGACAACAAATTGTCCATTTTCTAACTTGTGTTGCCATTTACAAAATACTCTTTATATTTAGATGATTATCTTTAAGCTATTTTAAATGTAATCGCAAAAGCTGTCTTCAATAACTTCACTTGTTGCCACACCAAGAATCTGTGGAAATAAGTCATAATGTGTAATTATAATGTTTCTCAAGCTTAACTGCATAACTGTCCACTGGATCATTCAATGTCCTGTGATAACTACTTTATCCAACAAGTACTGATTGAATGCTTACTATGTGTGGAGTGCCATATTAAGTGCTGGGGAACTGATGATGAGTAAGGTATATACAGTAATTTTTCTCAAGCGTTCAGAATATGGTGAGGGAGACAGGCACATTACCTAGCAGGATCTAACAGGGTTTGCTAACAGATAGGCAGGTAGGATGTAGGGAACTTGTAAATGGGTTCCTAACTTTGCCTGGGTGCTCATGGAAGATCTGCTGAAAAAAACTGAGGAGGATACAGTGAGCAGAATGAAGAATGCTTTCTCTGGATCAAAGTCTTTTCTTCACTCTCTTATTTTTCCATAGATAGTTTGTCTGAAGCAGGACTCGGTTGGCCACGTGAAAGGCCAAATAGAAATGATGGGGTAGTGAAGGCAAAACAGAGACTTGAAACTCCAGATAGGAGATTGGAGAAGGCAAGGGTCCATCTGGGAAGATGGAGAAGCACAGTGTTAGCAGCATCTGGCAGCAGGGAATAACAAGACATGCCTTCAGGCAGATGCTGGGGAGGGTGGCAGTTCCTGCACTTAAGGAAGACTGACCTAGGGACATACATCCAGCTTCCCTTTGGACTCTGCAGGAACAGGATTGTTATTATGATTATTGCTATTATTATTTAATGCAGTCTAGAGTTACAGAAAACCACAGGTTTTGGAGTCAGACAGACACAATTTTTAATTCCTGGCTCCACATCTTATAAGTTCTGTGGCTTTGGATAATTTACTTAACTTCACTTAGCCTCTGTGCAAAGGGGATGGTGATATCTTGTCCTGGGGTTAATGTAGGAATCAAATGGGCTCTGTTCTGTGAGCGGGCCTGCGATGCTCTCCAGGAAATAGCAATGCCAGTAAACGGTCATTTCCATTTCCTTCTCTCTTGTTCCAAGGCCCACCCTTTGGCTTTTGCACAGAATTTCCCTCTGAGAGCAAAGTACCCAACTTACCTCCTCTCTAGCTGTCTCTCCTTAGGAATAGAATGTTCTCTCCTTTTCCACTGTAGCATTTGCTCTTAGGGATTCACAGCTGTTTCCCCTAAACACCACTTTAGAAATGAAGAAAAAGGCTCAGACAGGTTAAATAATTTGCCCAAGGGTTCAGCTGATAACTTATGAGTTAGCTTCAGATCTGAGCCCATCTGTCAAAGTCCGCATTCTTTCCAGCCATTCTCTCTCCCTGTATCTGTAAGAGGTACCCTTATCAGAAAACTGATTTTTTAGTTTGGTGTCTGTGCAGCAAGCCAGATTTCAGGAGCACTCACACTAAGAGATCCAAGTTTGGGAGAGGTTTCCATACATTTCTTTATTCTGCCAAAGAAATGAAAACAGGATAAAAGAAAATCTTCATAATCTTTACTAACAACCGGGAGAGTTGAGAGCTAAACAATCCCCTACTTTTTTAGTCAAGTGAGTACTTTTCTTTGAAAATAAATGCTTATCTGTTTAAAGATATTCTATATAAGCTCGTTCAGGTATTAAAAATATGCAAGGAAAACAATCCAACAGTCAGTATTCTTGCCAAAAAAAAGAAGAAAAAAAGGCTCGCCCTCAATACAGACAGCTCATATGTTGACCACCAGGGCAGATCTGAAATTTAAGTCTGTCTGAATTCATTGCATTAATTTGCAGTTTTTGCCCTAGATTTCTCAGATCGTTTGTGGAGAAGGAGAGAGTTTATCATCAATATTACCAGGGTTTGCTATTTTCTTCTCATAGTAGATGAGTACATTGTCACAGGAAAAATACTTAATTATCTATGATTTTGTGGTTAAAAGGCTGCTACAATAGAGAGACATATTCTTAAACAAATAGTATGGCATATACCTTTAATCTTCTTTACATGTTAATATTGCCTAGATTTTTTTTAAATGATCTTTCTCTTCTGAAAGAACTCATTCTCTCTTGCTAAGGAACCCTTTTAAGTAAAGACGCACTCATAGCTGTGTGTTTGCCAGAAACGGAAGTTTCAGGTTTTCCCAGGGGAGGATGACCACAAATGGCACTCACCAGTCTGAATTAAAGTACTCATCTATAGCTGGTGTTTGAGGTTGAGCCATATACAAATAGAATTAGGGCCAGCCTTTACCGAGATGATTCAAGAGAAGAGCCCTGAGCTCTGCACTGGGAAGGGACTCCCATCTGCAGTGGCCTTCCTTGGTTTTGTGGTGTCCCAAGCAGAATGTTTTGTGGACAGAGGGGAGATGATGAAAGAGTTAGGGGAGGGAATTGCTCTATGAAGTCTCAGATCTCCATATTCTTTTTTCCTACCGCATTGGCCTGTGTTGACCTAACTTAAAACAACGATTTCCTCTATTTCATGGGAATATTTAGAGAGAATAATAGTGAAAGGTGCCTGTTATGGATTGAACTGTGTCCTTCAAAATTCATCTATTGAGGTCTTAAGCCCCCTACCTCACCATGTGACCTTATTTGGAGGAAGGGTCTTTATAGAAGTAAAGTTGAAGTAAGGTCCTTAGGATAGGCCCTTATCCAGTAAGGCAGGTATTCTTTTAAAAAGGGGAATTTGGGCTCAGAAATAGGCACAGAAGGAAGATAGTGTGAAGACAGAGAGAAAATAGCCATCTGCAAACCACAGAGAAGGGTAGGGAACATTCTTCCTTACACCCTTCAGAAGGAACCAATTCTGCCAACGGTTTGCTCTTGGACTTCTGGCCTGCAGAACTGCGAGACAATACATTTCTGTGGTTTAATCCACCTAGTCTGTCACATGTAGTTGTGGAAGTCCTAACCAAACAAATGAAATATCATTTGTTGCACATTTTTATAATGAGTCAAGTGCTGCCTTACCTGCTGCATATGCATTACCTTACCTAATTATTCTTAAAAAAATCTTTAATGTATATTGTCACTAACCTCATTTATAAGGTGGAGAAACAGGCTCAGAAAGGCTAAGTATCTAGCCAAGAATGCATATTGGAAGTGATTAACCTTGCACCTTTCTGCTGTACCTGCTTGATATAGAGCTTCTGAAACATAGAACTAGGAATAAGGAGACCATACTGGCAGTTAGTTCCTCTGAAGAGAAACTATAGCTCTAGACTGAAAGGTGTGGTGGAGAGAACCCCATGCTCTTTATTGCATACAACTGGAGTAGAACTTCCATGATGCTGAGGGTAAGGGAGAGGGCGGGTTATGGCAGAAATGCCAGACTCTCCATGCTTTACCAAGAGTGAATTAAATGCCTTGAATAAATGTTTCTCCATTTGCTGAACACACTCAGAACAGTTTTCAAAGACTTTAAAACATTATTTTTATAATTTTCACCAGTTATGGTTGTTTTGCTGGGGAGCAGATCCACAAAGCTCCTTATGCCTTATAATGCCATTCTGAACTATTGTTCATCTCATGTTGGCTTGATTAACTACATATTCCATGTAATTTGTTCTATAGCATGTTCATATATATACTACATAAAGTATTTTCATACACATAATCTTATTTATACAGGAGGAAGTTAAAGATCTTAGAAGTTAAGTATAGGTTGCACAACCAGTTTGGCTCAGTGGATAGAGAATCGGCCTGCGGACTGAAAGGTCCCAGGTTTGATTCCGGTTAAGGGCATGTACCTTGGTTGTGGGCATATCCCCAGTAGGGGGTGTGCAAGAGGCAGCTGATTGATGTCTCTCTCTCATCGACGTTTCTAACTCTCTATCCCTCTCTCCTTCCTCTCTGAAAAAAATCAATAAAATATATATATTTTTAAAAAGAAGTTAAGTAGGTTGTCTCTGGTTCCACTGCTTATTGGTGGAACAGTGGAGAGCTGGAGTTGAGATCACCTAAATGAAGTTCAGTGTTCTTCACAGGGCATCATATTGCCTTGTACATATTCTCAAATATTACACTTTCCACATAAGTTTGAGTAAACTTGTTGATTCCTTTTTCCTCCTTCAATTCTCTGAGCATCAGATGCCAGCTGATTGTTACTCTAATGTGCATCATGTAAATAAGCTAGTTTGATACCTGTTCCTTGAGTGAACAGTCACATTCAATAAAGATTATGGAGACTCAAGTGAACATTTGAAAGCCAAATGCCATTAATTTCATTGGATTGTTAGATTAGGCAGCAGCGAAATTCTGTCGTTGGGAGAATGCCTTTCTTTGGAGTATGATACACCCGTCTGCTTGAATGTACAGTGAATGTTGCCCTCATCTATTTGGTTGGTTAAATAAAATGAACAAGCAGCTAAATACAAATACGAAAAGGTAGATTTTTATTATGCAATTACAGATTTCAAGTGACAAGAGATGAAGGCTATCCTATGTAATTAGGAGGTATATTTTCAGCTCTTCCTCCTCCCCACCTCTTTAAAAAAATTTTTTTATACAAGGGCAAGGAGGGAATGAAAATCTAGGCAAACTGGAAGAGAATAATCAGAAGTCTTGCATACTGCGGACAGAACAATTGTTACTTTTGAAATCCAAACTCTCCTTAGAGTTTAGAGCTTAAAGGGCAATTGACTGAAATGAAAACAACTTTGCTTAAAAACAAGTGGTTATTCATTTTTAAATGCTGAGCAAATTTGACTTCAACTCTTTTGAGACTAGGCTTAGACATGTGGGCCAATTTGGATGTATTAGAAACCTGATCAAGGTCTTTGTTCTTTATCAAAAGAGATCAACTTAAAGAGTTTCACTTCTATCTTTGAACAAGGGAGGGTCGTAGTAGTGGTGAGAAATAGAGGTTTGACCAGACCCTGATGGCTAATAAAAAGTTCAAATAGGTTTTGAAACTTTTTATAAAGGATCAGATTAAGTTTTGTTTGTCAAGGTCAGGAGAAGTATTTGTCTTTTTATTAAAACCTCATGGGATTGAAACTCAGAATCTGTGAGTGGAAACTTGGGACAAACAGGAGGTTCCTTTAATATCCCACATCACACAATCATAAGATAACTATTTAGGCATTGTGTCTTCTACGCTATATCAATTCAACACAAAAATACCTCTGTACAAAGCTTTTGTTTTTCCAGACACAGAGATAAATGGGAATATGTAGTTGACACAAAAATTCTCCTGAAAAAATATGAAATGAATGAGATTGGTCTTTTGTATGTTCAGCTAAATTCTCTATACTTAGCCACTCAGTGTGCTTGGTTTTCTCCACTTGCTCCATAAGAATTGCATTCTACTCTTTTCCACTTTTCTCTGGGCCCAGGAGATGGACATAGCTGGAACTCATCAGCTGGATTCTTACTGTTTGACTTTCACTTGCATCTGGCCAATGAGAGTCATTGGCAAGAGGTCAGAGAGTAGGAGGAGTCTGGAATAGTTTCCCTTCAATGAACTCTCTTTCAGGCCAGGGTTGATGGCATTGTTTCTGTCAATAGCCTCCCTCTACAGCCTTGGCTATTAGCCACAGCTCTATCTGCAATTCCCTTGCCCTTTCAGAGCTTTAGGCCTCCTGAGGTTACTGGCCTCCTACAGTTTCTCCTCATATTCTTTTCCTTGTACCTGACATCACCCCTGTAGAAAGTCTGTCCATCAAACTCGGCTCAGTCACCCTGTGTGAGTATCCCATTTATTTCCCATCAGGCTTGGATAATATACCACCCAAATGGTATCTTGTCCTACAGATATAAAAAGTGATCCAGTATTGGTTGCACTGTTCTTGAAACCTGTCTCCCATCACTCACCCTCTATTTTATAATTCAGTTTTCATATATGTGTAGAGTGGTTTCAGGATGCCTAGCTCTTAACTCTCATTAGAAACAACTTTACCAACTAAAGCACAGTGCTTGTGCACACTTTCTTTTACCTTTAGTCGTACAGCCTTTTAAGTTACTTAGGTCTTGCAAATTGTAACTAATATTTTTAAATTTAATTTAAAAATTCTTTTTGGGTGCCAACTCTGAGTCAGGCAAGAAGTCTAGTGGGAGAGATAAAACAGTACATCTAGCCCTTACTTCATGACTAATTCATTCCCGAAAACCCTGCCATTAAGTCCAAAGTTGCTAAATGAAGAAACGATTTCCATCTATTTTAATAGACAATTATCTCTTTCTTCTGAACCAAAAGTGCACAATTTTCACAGATAGAAAAACCCAGTGTTTTAAAATTTTAAACAAGTTTATAGAAGCAAACATTATATAAAAATGAGTTTATATTACTTTGAAAGTGAGCAAGTGAAGTTTGCAGAGAAAGTGTACCATTATAAAGACAGCTTGGATTTGCCAAAGTAAAAACAAAAAACACTTGGTGGCATGGAGGACCACAAGGAGTAGGTCTTGGGATGATGCCATGAGTTGGATGATCCTCTGTCACACACATATTTTATTGAACAGTTAAACTCTAAAAATTTAATCTCTCTACATAATATTTTTCTCACCAGATCCTTCAACTGTAGTGTGATTATAATTTTCTTGCATTCAAATCACACTTAAAATTATTGCACAGGAAATTCCTTTAGGGGAAAATAAAGGCAAAATGCGAGAGCATGTCAAGGCAGCTGGCAATAGCTCTCGCACACAACAGGCTTAAGAGCCTTAGAAGATGATACCTCTTTTTTTTCCTGGTATAATTCACATAATATAAAATTAATGATTTTAAATTGAACAATTGAGTGGCGTTTAGTACATTTACAATGTTGTATAACTGCTACCTTTTTCTTGTTCCAACATACTTTCATCACTCCAAACGGAAACCTTGCATTCATGAGGTAGTTATTTCCGTTTCCCTTTCTCTCCTCCCGCCCTAGCTTCTGGCAACCACCTTTCAGCTTTTGTCCCTGTGGATTTACCTATTCTGGATATTTCATATACATAAATGGAATCATTTAATAGGAGACTTTTTGTGTCAGGCTTCTTTCACTGACGGTAGTGTTTTGGAGATTCATTGCCTATCAGGTCTTTATTCCTCTTTATGGCCAAATAATATCTCATTGTATGTATATACCACAATTTGTTTATCCACTCATCCACTGATGGACATGTGGGCTGTTTCCTCCTTTTGCTATTGTGAATTGTTATGCTGTGAACATGCACATACATGTATTTGTTTCAATATCTGTTTTCAACTCTTTGGGATATACACCCAGGAGTAGAATTCCTGGCTCATACACTCATTCTATCTTTAACTTTTGGAGGAGTTGCCAAACTGTTTTCCACGGTGGCTGAGCCATTTTACATTTCTGCCAGCAATGCACAAGCATTCCAATTTCTCTGTAATTTTGACAATATGTTATTTTTCATTATAGCCATCCTAGTGGATGTGAAGTGGTATTTTATTATGGTTTTCATTAGCATTTCCCCAATGACTAATGATGTTGAGCAATTTTTTCATGCTATTGTTGGCCCTTTGTCTGTCTTCTTTGGAGAAACGTTTGAGTATTGTCTCAGCCCATTCAAGCTGCTATAACAAAAAACATCATGAATTGGGTGGCTTATAAACAATAAATATTTATTTCTCACCATTCTGGAGGCAGGGAAGTTTAAGATCTTGGTGCTAGCAGATTTTGTGTCTGGTGAGAGTTACTTCCTAGATGGTCATCTTTATTTATAACCTAGAGAGTTGATAAGATTTAGTTTTCTTTTTGTTTGTTTGCTCATTTGTTTTATAAGAATACTTCTTACAATGGAATTGGATATTACAATTTTTTTGAAAAACTAAATATGCATTTATTTGATAACCCGACTTTGAGAAATTTTCCCTAAAGCATCACCTTCTAAAATAAAAAATAGCATACGAGGATGTACATTCCCAACAGCCAAATATTGGTAACAACCTAAATGACTATGTGTAGAAAATCAGTTGACTACACTATTGAACATTCACATGATAGTACCATGTAGCCATTAAAAAAATAGGATGAAAATCACTATGAACTGATATGGAATTATTTTCAAGATCTATGAAGTAAAAAGTTAAAATAAAGGATCAAAATAGTAGATACACTATACTACATTTTATGTAAGAAAGAGGAATATTTACACATATATTCATATACTTGTGTGCTTATTTTTACCAAAAAAAAAAAAAAAGAAATACAAGGCTAATAAACCACAAATTAAAGAAAGTAATTATTACCTCTAGGGTAGAAACAGAATGAGAGAGTAGGGAAAGGGAAAGCTTCTCAGAATATACTTTTTAAAAAATATATTTTAATTGATTTTAGTAGAGGAAGGAAGATAGAAGTAGAAGCATCAATGATAAGAGAGAATCATCAATTGACTGCCCCCTGTATGCCCCCTACTGGGGATGGAGTCCAAAACCAGGGCATGTGCCTGATTGGTAATTAAACCATGACCTCCTGGTTCATAGGTCATAAGTCGACTCAACCATTGAGCCATCCCAGTTGGGCAGACTATACTTTTTTATGATATAAAATTTAAACTTTTGAATTGTGTAAATGTTTTACATATGTGAACATGCCATAATGTATACTTAACAATAAAATAAAATAAATAATATATCATGAGAAATGATTTTTCACTACTCTATACAACTTTCTTCCATATCCATCCTTTCAGAATATGGTCAGAACACATCATTTTACCATCAATGTGTCTTTCAGTGTGGATTCACCTACACACACACACACACACACACACACACACACACACACAACCCCCCCCCAAAAAAAAAAAAAAACCCTACCACTTTAACTTTAGCTTAAAGCTATGTAATGAAAGGATATCCTTAGGTTGCATTTTTGTGTATGTGTGATTGTAAACCATTATGCAATCAATTTTATTAGTGCTCATACATTCCTAAATTGATATTTTGACAGATGGCGTTGTCTTACATTCTGATTTCTTCAAGACTGATTTGACATTCCTGAGGCTCTGCTTTGAAAGAGAACCTTACAATCACATAATTGAGAGTATGTGTACAAAAATAAACTTGATCAAAGACTCTAAAAGGTCATATCCAAAATAATATTGGGAGTGTGTCTCAAAACAACTGTATGTGTAAATGGAGTCATTTCTTATCATCCAAATGAGCAAGATGTTCCTTTAACAACCTACAGGAGAAAATGTCCTACAACAAAATGGATATTTCAAGCAAAATGAGTGTTACTTTTCTCCGGATTGTCAGGTCTGTGTTAGGAAGACATTATTCTACAGTTTTTGGAAGCTTTTAAAAAAGTATTCTCAGATCATTTGAGCAGGCAGCTAATGGGTGTGGTTTTCTCTGTATAGGTGAATATGTGTGTGGGGAGTCAGGAGAGGGAGGATGAAAGCTTAACAGTGATACCACAGAGTGCATCTGGGAGACCACACCAGAGGGGAGAAAAAACTGCTCCGATGAGGGGAAAATATAGTGTGGATATTGCTGACTGAGATGTTTTGAAATGTGATTGAAGGGCTTAGATGGTGGAACAAGCAGTTGTCAAATATGCTTCAGAGGTGTCAAATTATTTCTCCTCAGCTGTAAGAATCAGCACTTCAGTGCCAGAAGGCTGTAGACTTTGGCAGATGTCTTATCCACTGTTGGCATATGTGACCCGCAATAGGAGAGAATTTTTCAGCGGTGTTATGTAAAATTATAATATTTGGTTTCTGATTTTAAAAGAAGAGTGTGTCTGGTTGTCATTATTCAACATATAAGTAATCAGTGGAATGTGGCCCTGAGGTCTCGGAGGATTAAGAAGATACCAGGGCTTTCATAGCGAGGAGCTTTAGGTGAACTGTGGCCCGGTAGGTGGCATGACTGATAGTTTCTGTTCTCATGATAGTTGCAGCTTCTGGCACTCCTTATAACTTCTTTTTGAAGCTTCCTAAAGCTTGGCTTCCTTGGGATGGCACTGTGTTAGTTCTCTCAGTCCATATCTCTTCTATCTTCCTTGTGTTTAAAATCTTCATTTTCCTGCCCCTAGATTTTGTATCTGGTCATATAAATTTTATCATAAAAAATACATCTCCAGTTAGTGGTCCTGGGATTTTAGAGTATGCTCTCATATCAAATGTAAATAATGATAACTTTTATCTGCTTTTCAAAGCTATATTTCTCTTTGCTGCCTTATTTCTTAAAGGGCTCAGTGAACAGGCTTAATAGTTGAAAATTTTGAAATTGTATCATATTTCTGATGCACTGCAACTCTCTATTCTCTGCTGTGCCC
Organism: Vespertilio murinus; assembly: GCA_963924515.1. Taxonomy (NCBI): domain Eukaryota; kingdom Metazoa; phylum Chordata; class Mammalia; order Chiroptera; family Vespertilionidae; genus Vespertilio; species Vespertilio murinus. The sequence goes on along the minus strand of OZ004707.1, from coordinate 162,551,993 downwards.
AATAATTACCCAGAGGTACAGAGAACTGAAGAATGGTTCATTGGACCCGAGTATTACCACATCAGCTCCTGCAGTTAGCCTAGAGCAGTGATCGGCAAACCTCGGCTCACAAGCCACATGTGGCTCTTTGACCCCTTGAGTGTGGCTCTTTCACAAAATACCACGTGTGGGTGCTCACCAACAGTGCGATTGAAACTTCATGGCCCATGTACAGAAGCCGGTTTTTGCCTGGACAAGTCTATTTTGAAGAAGTGGCATTAGAACACTCAAGGGACCAAAGATCCCCATGTGGCTCATGAGCCAGGTTTGCCGACCACTGCCCTGGTTTGTAGCAAACGCCAATTTCTGTGATATAAATACTCCCACTATGGCTACCAATGTGATGCCCATGCTGTTGCTATTATCTAGCTTTAAGTGCTGTTTTTTAGTCTTTATCTGGATCTTTTGTCTCATTCTTCTCATAAATGCTGTTCTCAGAGAGGCCTTTCTTGGCCATCCTATTCATTGCAGCTTCTCTGCCCAAATATTTTCAATGACAAAATCAAATTTATTTCCCTCATGGCATTTTTAAAAATCTGCAATTTTTGTTTGTTTATTTGTTTATAATTGTCCACAGAACCAAATCTGTCTTATTTGTTTTATATATCCAGTGTTTATTGCAGTGTCTGGCATAAAGTAGATGCTCAATAATATAACTGGTTGTTGTATAAATGAATTACCGTATTTTTCGCACCATAAGACGCACCCGACCATAAGACGCACCTGGTTTTTAGAGGAGAAAAATAGGAAAAAAAATATTCTGAACCAAATAGTGTAATAAAATATTTAATAAAGTATAACAGAATAATATTTGAACCATATAAACTGAACATCAGTCAACAGTGGCATTGAGAACCATTATCACTGTCATTAACACATAAAGACAAAGGTTTGAGTACTCTAGTCTTCTGAAAACCCCAAGAACTCTTCTTCGCTAGAGTCAGAATTCATGAAGATGCAGGCACTTCTTCTATTCGGACCATAAGATGCAGGCACTTTTCCTCCCACTATTTGGTCAAGAAAACGTGCGTCTTATGGTCCGAAAAATACGGTAATTTCTTTAATCATTAACTCAAGAATTCTGGGATGTTCTCAAATTTATGTTTCAATTTACTGATTTAGTGCAGATTTTAATTTTGTTAATGAAATTGAGGTTTAAAAACTCTCAGGTAGGTGCTTCTCCATGTGTCATTATTTCAATCTATTTGCCTTCTATGGACTAGGTTCTTAATGTATGTTTTCTGGGGTTTCCCACTCCCTTGCTTGCTCTGTGGAAGCAAGCATTCATGTTGGAGAACCTGACATGGCACGAACATCCAGTAGCTATGAAAAGCTGAAAGTGACCCCTGAAAAAGAGACAGCAAATAGCTGAAGCCCTTAGTCCTAACAATCACAAGAAACCAAATATTGCTAATAACCTGAGTGAGCTTAGACATGGATCCTTCCCCAGCTAAACCTTAGATGAGAGTGCAGCTCTTGCTTGATTGCAGTCTTGTGAGACAATGAGCAGAGGGCATACCCAAGCCATGCCTGAACTCCTGACCCACAGAAGCTGTGAGATATTAAAAGTGTGCTGATTTAAGCCACTAAGTTTGTGGTAATATTGCTGTACAACTTTAACTTATAAACCATTATTAAAAATAAATAATAAAAATCTTTATTTTTATGTATTTTGAAATATTTTAAATACATTATTTTAAAACATATTTTTCACCTGAAGGACTATATATATATATATATATATATATATATATATATATATATAGTTTTTATATTTTGAATAGGCTCTACCTATTAATTTTTGTTTGATAATTTTTGGAAAGAAAAGAAGGCAAGGATTTGCTCTCAGTGTGGATGAATGCCCTAGTTAGTTCTCAGTTCCTCTCAATGTTAGAAGCTCTGTTTATTCTCATTCCAGCCCTTCTCCTGACATTAAGGTTGGTTTTCACTGCCTGCTAAGTATGATATCCAGTAGGCAGCCATGTATTATGACTCTACAGGTCTTATGTAGGGATCTTCTTTTGCTCAGATTGCTTGGTCTTGTGACTAAACTAGAAATTCAGATGCAATTTACAATGTCCCTTTGAACAATAGAGCACATCAAAGACTTCACCCACAGCACCTGCTATGACCAGTTTGATTTCTCTTTCCATCCCTTCTTACAATACTTTTTCTTAGGTGACTAAATTATCTCAGGATATAAAATTTCTGCACCTGTGCACTCTACCCAAATTCTTGCAATAATGTCCAAGAATGTCAGTCTCTAAATGGAGGGAACAAAAGAAAGTTGATAATTTTGAAGAAGAGCTGAATAAAATGAGAGAGCAAAGAATGGCACTGAATTTGCCTGAGCCACAAGTCTAAGCATGTGACAGGGCTCCTGTCTTCCTTAGTAATGCACCCTTTGAGTTGGGGCAAAACTTTTCTTACCTTTTTGGGGACTCCTGTTTAGTTCTGCTTCAGAGGGTGGAGTATCTATACTAATAAAAGCATAACATGAAAATTAGACTGGAAAGCCAAAGGACCTACCAGACATTCTTTTGGATAAAGCTGCAGTGGCAGGGGGAAGGTAAAGGTGGTTAGGGACAATCAGGCCGACAGGCGAGCAGTTAGGGGCAATCAGGCAGGCAGGCAAGTGGTTAAGGGTGACCAGAAGGCAGGCAGAATAGTGAGGGGTGATCAGGCAGTAAGGAAGAGGGATTAGGTACGATCAGGCAGACAAGCAAGTGGCAATTAGGGGCAATCAGGAAGGCAGGAGAATGATTATGAGCCAGCGGTCCCAAATTGTGAGAGGGGTGTCCACAGGAATCAGGTCTAAATTGGTAGTTGGACATCCCCTAAGGGGTCTGGGATTGCAAGAAGGTGCAGGCCAGGCTGAGGGGACCACCTCACTCCCCTGCACGAATTTCATGCACCCGGACTCTAGTATGTTATAAAATTCAAGCAAATTCATTTCATTTCATCCTCATGGATGATTCATCAGTGGAAATTCTTTCTACACTGTGAGCTATGGTGTTTCCTTATTTTTACTTACAGTTCTATCATCACTTTGTATTTTGTTTAAGTTCATAGATATCTCAATGTCCTGGGTAATTTAGAAAAGCTGTATTATACACAGTGTCTGCTACAATTTTAACTTATAAACCATTGTCCCTTTTTTGGTTTTAATGAAAGGTTGTGGGTTTGAGTGAGGACAGTGACCTTTTAGACACATCTTGTACTGAATCCAGGTTTCTGTCTATAAATTTTTAAATTTAAGAAAGATGGGAAGGAAATGGCATTCCCTGAATATTGAATATCTCATATATGCCAGATATGGCACAAGGAATTTTCACATACAATTTTGCATTTAATTCTGACAAAAACCCATTGAGTAGGTGTTTTTTTCTCTCTCATTTGAATGAGGTAATTACTTTAGAAAGTATAAAAACTGTTTCATAAATGCATATGTTACTAACATTTAACCCAAAGTCTTTTGACTTCAAGTGTCATAGTTAGGAAAGTCAATGTTCCCATTATGTGAACAATTTTGTGTCATTTCATCTGCTCTCACATTGACCAGGTATAGAAACCACGTTGCCCTCTGTGTAGTGGGGTTTATGAGTACCCTGGGTCTTTGAATTGGGATTATACAAATGGAATGGGCTGGACAGTGCTTCTGAAAACATCACTAGCTTAGATGAGCGTCACTTACATGAGCTCCTTGTAACCTGGGTCCCCCAATAGCATCTCTTCCATTGGGCACAGAAAGATTGTTGGCCAAGTTATCTTTCTTGGTGCCAAGGTATTTTGGCTGATCTATATTTCAGAGAATAGCTGGCTTGGTTGGATGGAGATGTCTTTCTGATCTTCCCATGTCTGTATGGGCTCTGCCACCTCGCTGTACAGCATGTCCAGTTTCTGATTCCACATGGCTTCTCACTCCCACTCCAGCACAATTGCTTTACCTGCTGAGGCTCAAATTAGGAGTCCTCCTAGATTCTCTTGTTCTCCTCTTTCAGTAATTTTATGATGAAGGTTCAATCCCACCTTTGTTCTGTTAGGGTTATTTGAGTCTCAGTCACTTTCCTGTCCTGGTAACCACTAAAACCTGTCCTCCTTTTCCAGACATATTTAAAAAATATATTTAAATTGAACCACATTTTAGCTATATGTTCTCTGCCACTTGTAGGGAAAATATTGTTTCTTAAAATACCAAAGTCTGTCAATCTAAAGCTTTCTGCAATGTCTCTGTCTGAGGCCTTAGCTGTATGTACTCTCCCTCTGTCAGCACATTTTTAAAGGTGAAGGCACCATTTGTATTGGCTTTCTTTAATAGTTTTTTGGCCTCTATTTTAATAAGAATTTCAGCAGCATTTTCTTCTGCCTTTGTCCTAGTGCAGGTTATATCTACAGTATGGTGGAGACCCTTATTTCTGCTATTTTTTCCATAACAAAGTCCTCTTCTTTTCTGTGGGTAAAGCTGCAATATACATCTCTAAAATTCATGTGAGTAATTGACACATGATAGACCAAAGACAGACAAATCACCCAATTTTTTGATCAATCCTGCCTTGGCCCAGGATGAAGGTCAATACTTTGTATTCCAAGACCAAAATCTTATAATGATTTACAGAACTGGCTGAGAAATAGCAGGGGCTATCGTACTATTCAACCCATTAATGCAATGGGTTGGTGAACTTTTCTGTAAAGGGCTGGATAGTAAATATCTTAGGCCTGTGGGCCATATGGTCTCTGTTGCAATCACTCAACTCTGCCATTGCTGTATGAAAGCAGTCATAGACAATATGTACATGAATACACTTAGCTGTGTTCCAATAAAACTTTTTTTTTTTTTAACAAAACCAAAAGCCAGCCCATATTTGGCCTGTGGGCCATGGCTTGCCCACCCCTGTACTGGTGCCTGGACAACTGTGACACAGACACTGTCCTGAAGTGAACTTTCCAAAGAATTAAAGAACACAGTCAAGGTCAAAGATGTGTATGCTCCTCCCTGAAGCCAAAGCCTCAAAGCATGCACCCTGGCTCCATCAAATGCCTCTAAGCATTTTTGATGTTATTGTTTTCTTTAAATTTTGTTTTGTGCTTTTTCCCCCCTGCAAATTCCTTTCCCTGTCTTCTTTTCCTCAAAATTCACGCTCCACTGAAGCAGATTTTTGGGGTCATGGCTGGAGAGAGCAGTAAAAATATCTTTTTTTTTTCTTGATCCAAGGTCTGCATCAACTGAGAAATAAAATAAGGAAGTTGACATGTGGAGGTCAACATGTTAGTTTTTTAGTATGAAAGGCCTGACCGGAGGCTGTGGGTTAAAACTGCAGGTAAGCGTTTCCAAATATTGAGTCCCAAACATAGGCAGCATTCTTGTCAACCTAGAACTCCTGCTTCCCGCAGGCAGTGTGCAGTCAAGAGAAAAAACTCTGCCTATTTTTTCTGTCCACATTGACCATCCAGGTAGGTCATTCCACTGGCAGGGGCAGGGGGAGGGGCAAACCAAGAGAGTCTAGGAGTGCTGTGCCAACTGGAGTTTCCTCCAAAGGGCGAAGAACCATTCCCCACAAACAATGTCTTCTCAAGCCGTGAGTTTGAAAGGACCGTCTTGTGTTGAGATAAATGAGGCAACTGAGGAAGCCAGCAAGATTTTTAGGCTGAGTGACATCCTTAGAACTATTTAAAATCTCCAGGTTTTAAACAGTGGTCTTGTTCTGTTGCTTCGGAGTGGATGTGGAAAAGTCAAGAACATCCTCAAAATAGTTTGCTTGATGAAGTTCCAGGTTTCTTATCTTCAGAATAATTTATTCTGCAATTACCAAGGGCCTTGAGGGCATCTCTTCTGGGTCTGTGGCATCATGCCTAGCAACCCTTTGTCTTTCCCTCTACCAGCACCTAACACAGTGCTGGTCAAATAGAAGTCCTCAGAAAGTATTGTTTAATGAGTAAGTACAACCTTCCAAGGTCTTGATTTCTCACCCTCACCATGTTGCTTAAACAATTAGTAATAAGTCTCTCCTTCACAGTATCTGTCAGCCTCTTAAAGGATCCTGCTTTTTTACTTCTTAGGCGCTTAGATTAGTCTTGCTATCCTGCTGTTCTAACTAACTGCTCTTGAGAGAGAGAGAAAATTGCCACAGAAATGCCAGTATCCAATGCATAGTGCATAGTCAGAGGTGAAGGTATTCCTGAAAACTGACAGCGACTTCTGTAATAAAGAGGCATCTGCTAATTTGTTGCTCATTTATATTTAGAATTTGATGTTGTCTCTGAGCCCTTAATGAGGTCAGGAAAGTATACAGGCTCCTTTAAAAGGGGAAAATAAAATAAAATAAATAAGTTTCATATTTTCCTTGGTCTGTTGCTTAAGAAGGTTACTGTAGGAAATGTAAATAGACCACAGGAAGCTTTTAGAAACTCAGTTCCTTGATTGGAAAAATGGAAATTCTGTTTTTTGGTGAAAATAAAGTAATTCTATTAAAATACAAAATGTAGTTGGTTATCATTTGAAAAGGGTTAGTCTTTTGGATGAGGGTTTTCTGCTTTTTTACTTCTGTTTTTTTATATAGTACAAATCTGGCACAGGTCATTCCAAGTATATTTTTGAAAGCAAAATAAATGGGAAACTGTTTTCTCTCTTCATTAATGTCTTGCTCTGTTCTATTTGCGGAATGCCAAGGGAAGGAGCACACAGTTTCCCTGGATCGTTTTCAGAGAGAGAAGGATGAATGGGGTGAGGGAGTTTACCCGGAAGAAAAGGATTGCTCAACCAGAAGAAATAACGCGTCCCCGGGCGTAGGGTGCAGTGAGGTCCTCTAACTGTGAGAAGTGACCCCTTTTCTAGCCCCCCATGACCATTCCTCTTCAGTGAAAATAACTTCTAAAAGATCTGGAAAGTGGAGATTTTTATTTTATTTTATTTGTTTGTTTACAACCTATTAAGCCTTCATGACCCTTCCAGACTTGGGAAGTTATTCTTTTGGATCACTCTTTTAGTATCCCTTTCACACATTACCTTTCCTCTATTCACCTTGAGCTTTGTACCATCTCTTAGAGAGATTTAATGTAACTCCTTTTTTTTTCCTTCCTTTGAATAGACTTTCATGTGAAAATTGTAACATCCTGAAGAAGTTCATTATACATAAGTACTCATTTTTTTTTAATCAGTATTTTCTGATCAATGACTACATGCCAAGGCCTGGAGACACTGTGTAGAATGGGTCAAAAGTCATCTCTGTCCTCATGGGTCTTACTGGCTTTCTAGAGATGTGGTCGGCAAACTGTGGCTCGAGAGCCACATGCGGCTTTTTGGCCCCTTGAGTGTGGCTCTTCCACAAAATACCATGGCCTGGGCGAGTCTATTTTTGAAGAAGTGGCATTAGAGGAAGTTTAAGTTTAAAAAATCTGACTCTCAAAAGAAATTTCAGTCCTTGTACTATTGATATTTGGCTCTGTTGATAAATGAGCTTGCTGACCACTGAGTTAGAGCATCTAGAACAGGCTTCAGCAAATTAGAGCTCCCGGACAAATCTGTTCTAAATGCTTGCTAACACCTGGGATTTTCCTTCTTCTTCATTTCAGCAAGTTTTTTATGTATGAAGTAGTAATGCATTTCTTTGTGATTTGGACCTTTTTCATGAATAATTGTATCAGTTATCTACCGCTACAATAATGCTGCATAACAAGGAACCACAAAGCCAGTGATATTCCCTGGTAAGCATGTGTTGATCCCACGTTTGGAGTCCGCTAGGAGCTGGTTTGGCAATGCCACTGTTCTTGGCTGGGATCGTTCACATGCCTGGAGGTATCAGGTGGCTGTCAGATGATCCAGGGTGGCTGCAGCTGGAGCATTTGGGGTTACTCATCTCTACTCAGTGGCCAGCAGACTAGCCTCAGCATTCTCATGGAAATAGCACAGGTGCAAAAGCAAACAAGCCCAGTTGTTGCAAGTGCTCTTGGTTTCCATGACATTTGCTAATATCCCATTGCTCAAAGTGAGTCACAGCCTAGCTCAGATTGAATCAGTGAGGACCACAAGTTAACACGGCAAAGGGCATGAAGACAGGGATGGGAGAAGTGAGCTATTTTTTTTTTTTTTGTGATCTATTATACTTAAGAAGCTGAGTAACTTTCAGATGTTATTGACCATTCAGTTATCCTCTTTGGTGACATGGCTGCTCAAGTGTTTCCATATTTTCCTTTTGGGTTGTCAGTCCACTTCTTACTGATTTACAGATTATTAAACTTCTAGATATGGGACTTTTTTGGGTACATACATTGTGAATAATTTCTTCATTCTATGAATTGCCTGTTTATCCCTCAATGATGTCTTTTGAAAAATAGAACTTCTTAATTTTAATATAGTCAATTTATAATTTTTTTCTTTCTGTTGAATACTTTCTGTATCTATTAAAAAGGTTTCCCAGCTGGCTTGGCTCAGTGGTTGAATGCTGACCTATGAACCAGAAGCTTATGGTTTGATTCCCAGTCAGGGCATATGTCTGGGTTGCTGGCTCGAGCCCCAGTAGGGGGTGTGATGAGGCAGCCAATCAATGATTCTCTCTCATCATAGATGTTTCTATCTCTCTCTCCCTCATGTTTCTCTCTGAAATCAATAAAAATGTATTTTGTAAAAACTTTTGAGATGTTTATTTCTGTCTTTTTCTGATATTTTTTGTTATCTCTTATACATATATGATAATTCACCCAGAATTTATATTTATAAATAAATTGAGATAGATCGAAGTCAAAATGTATTGTTCCCTTACGGTTATCTAATTAACCATGTAGCATTCATTACAAAATAAAAAAAAAATCCTTTTCTTGCTGTGTTATATTCTCACCTTTGTCATAAATCAGATGGCCATAGATGGGCCAGCCTGTTTTTGTATTCTCTTTGTACCATCTTGAAAATGTTATAGCCTAGTTTTGGCTACTCTCTGGGAATGACCAAAGCCTGTGTCTGTGCCTAGAGAAATGTGGCAAAGAGATGCATGGGCATGCAGATTCCACCTAAAGTGAAGTTTTAGCAGAGAAATTGGATTTGAAACAGTGCAAAAGTTTGCTTCATACTCCTTATTGACTGGCTAGGGATTTGAATAAACAAGTCATGAGGAAATCTATTTTTTTCTGGTTCAGTTGATTTGGCAAACAATTTTTGAAATGTTTGTAGTTCAAAAGCATTTTTCTTTTTTAATCCACAAAGCTTTAGCTATGATGTTTATTCCTAGAGTGATATCTTTTGTCTATTATGGTTTTTGATAGTTTTTATACCAGAAATTAAGCAAGCACCAGGGTATAAAAGATTTGCTTCCTGCCCTGGCATTCAGTGGTTAGAGTGTCAGCCCACAGACTGAAGGGTTGCAGGTTTGATTACTGGTCAAGGACACATAATTTGTTTGCAGGTTTGATCTCCAGCCTTGGTGGGGAGGTGCGTGTGGGAGGCAAACTTTCAATCACTCTCCCTCACCCTCTCCTTCCCCCTCTCCCTCTCCCTCCTCCCTCATTTCCACCCTCTCTCTCTAAAAAAATAAAAAGAGTGGGAAAAAATATCCTCGGGTGAGGATTAACAACAACAACAAAAACAACAAAATATTTGCTTTCTTTCCCTTTCCCTTTGCCCAAGGAGAATTATATAATAGAATAATTACTGTTTTATATAAGAATAGAAATTCTCTTATTTATAGAATAGTAATAAATCTGAGCTCTAACTTTCCAGATGGAGAATCAAGGATGGAGATTGACATTCTGAATTTTCTGGACCATTTGAAACTCCAGTCTAATGGGCCAGAAAAAGAAATTTTCATCATGATATGTCTGAGATAATGATTCTCATCCAGGCTAAAAACCAAAAGGTTTTGCTACTGTATGTTGTCTGCCAGGAGGAACTATAAACCAGAGAGAGTACAGTATAAATCTAGAGTAAATTACAATTTTTAAAATTTGTTATCAGTTACTTGATGCTATTTTATAGAAAAGAAACAGTTGGAAATGCAGGTACCTGGTTTTAGTTGTAAATGAATAAATACATAGATGTTTCAGTAAGAAGAGCTGGGGCAGTCTTGAAGATCCCTGTCTGACTCATCTGGGGGACATTTTTCTTGCTATCATTTCTTCAATACATTTTTTATTGATTTCAGAGAGGAAGAGAGGGGGAGAGATAGAAACATTGATGATAAGGGAGAATCATGGATCAGCTGCCTCCTGCACACTCTTCATTGGGGATCAAGCAAGAAACTCAAGCATGTGACCTGACCAGGAATCAAATCATGACTTCCTGGTTCATAGGTCCATGCTCGATCACTGAGCCACACCAGCCAAGCTCTCTCTCTTTTTAAATATATGGATGGTATGTTTTAAAATATTTTAACAAGCTCAGAAAAATAAATGTAAGTTCTGTTGCAGATGAGGAACTATGAATGAAAACTTGTGTAAAAGGAAGACAGAATGCAAGGCTGAATACAATTTAGAAAATTACTTAAAAATAATTTCCTCTTTGTGCCTTAATTTAAGAAAAGGGGATAAAGTGGTAAAGATATAGTTCCTATGTTCTGAAAGATGGTAACCAATTTAGACAGATCCAACTTATACACTTATAAGTTGCATCTGTCTAAAAACTGTATCTTTATCACTTTTATCTGGGAGGTTATTTACCTGGTAGCTTAGTGTTTATCCTCTTTACCCATAAAAGAAGAAACTTTCCTTTATTGTCATACTAGAGGCCCAGTGCATGAATTCATGCATGGGTGGGCACTGGCTAGCAGATCGGGGCTGGGCTTGTAGGGAGGAGGAGATGGCAGGAGGTTGGCTAGCCAGCCCACCTGGATCAGGGCCTCATCAGGACTCCTAATCAGGGCTGAGTTGGCTGGAGGAAGGGGCCACAGGCAAATGACCGGTGGGTCGATTGGAGGTGGAGTCGGCCATGGGGAGGGTTTGTGAGTGGTGGACAAGTCAACCCTGTCCCCCAGTGGGGTGGGGATGCTTATCAGGGGCCAGCAGCCTGGGGGAGGGACCATAGGTGGTTGGCCAGCAGGCCTTGCACCTGATTGGGGTAGGGGGGCTGACCTGGGGGAGGCTGCAGGAGATTGATTGCCCAGCCCTGCCCCCTTTTGGGGTGAGGGGGTGTGATCAGGGGTGGGTCAGCCAGAGAAAGGGGCCAGCCTTGGTGGGGTGGGTTGATGATCAGGATAGGAGAGTCTGATCAGAGGCAGGCCAGCAGGGGAGAGGGGCAGTGAGGTTGGCCACCAGTCCCACCCCTTATCAGGCTGGTTTGCCACCATAGCAGGTGTCATAGCAACCGGTTGTTAGGTCATTATGGCCCAGAGGTGCTCCATGCACTTCCTCGTGACCAATCGTATGGTCATTTTGGTTGTGATGCCTCTTGGCCTATTATTATTATGACTAGAGGCCAGGTGCACAAAATTTGTGTCCCTCAGCCCAGCCTGCACCCTCAGCCCAGCCTGCACCCTCTCCAATCTGGGACCCCTCAAGGGATGTCCAGTAGGGATCATGCCTAAACGGGCAGTCGGACATCCCTTTCACAATTCAGGACTACTGGCTCCCAACTGCTCACCTGTCTGCCTTTATGATTGCTCCTAACCACTTCTGCCTGCCAGCCTGATCACCTCCTTACCACTCCACTGCCAGTCTGATTGATGCCTAACTGCTCCCCTGACAGCCTGTTTTCCCCTAACTTCCCTCCCCTACAGGCCTGGTCATGCCTAACTGCCCTCTCATGCAGGCCTGGTTACACCTAGCTGCAATCCCCTGCAGACCTGGTCCCCCTAAACTGGCTCTCCCCTGCAGGCCCAATGGCCCCCAATGTCCCTCCTCTTCTGGCCTGGTCACCCCTAACTACCTCCCCTGCAGGCTTGATCATCCCCAACTTCCCTCCCTTGCAGGCCTGGTCCATCCCAACTGCCCTCCCCTGCTGGCCATCTTGTGGTGGCCATCTTGTGTCCACATGGGGGCAGCCATCTTGTGTGTTGGATTGATGGTCAATTTGCATATTACTTTTTTGTTAGATAGGATTTATTTAGTAACTGTGCTAAACTGGTGTTTAGTGGTCATTGTTGATTGGTAAGTGAATAAATTCTGCTTTGAATCTTTTCAAAGTATAAGTTGCATCTGTCTAAATTGGTTACCAGCTTTCAGAACATATGAACTATATGAATTTAAAAGTGATATAAATATATCACTCTTCTATGTTTAGCATGCTACTGAGTAGAAAACAGTTACTAAAAACTATGTAGAAAGTTAGAATTCCAGTAATCAGGGAGTTAAGAAATTTTAGTGTTTTTTTCTCCTTTTTCAAGCTCTGCTTATATTCAATACTGAGAGAAGAGACATATTGATATGATATAAAGTTATGAGGATTTAGATTAGAAGTATAGGAAGCAACAGTATTAGCTGGACAGAAAAGGTTGAGTAGTCATTAGAAGAGTCTTAAAATAATTAGTAAAACTATAAAATGGGAGACTGGAAATAGGATCCTTTGGAATAAAGGAAACAAAAGAACAGCCAATGATGTCAATGTCACAGAGAGGTCAAGTTGAGGGAGGCTCAAAACTGATCCTAAAATTTGGTAAATAGAAGGGAAAGCCATTTAAATAGAATGGCCATCAGTAGTGAAGTCAGCAGCAGTGAGCTAAGGGAAAGCCATTACAATAGAATGGCCATCAGTAGTGAAGTCAGCAGCAGTGAGCTAAGGAGTGAGTAAGATGAGGCATGGGGAAACATGAGTAAAGACATTCAGGAAGTTTTAAGTGTTTTGAAGAACAATTAGTGCTTCAAGAGTCCAGAGAAAGAAAAGGCTAAAGAAACATCATGGAGGAAGTGTGATGAAGGGAAGGGAAATTAATTCATGATTCACTGGGAAAAGAGCATACATAATTGCTTGATGTTAAAATGGCAGATTTAGGAGTGACATCAGGACAGTCAAGGAGGGGAAAGATAATAGAAAATCATGGTGATAGAAACTCTATGACATGACGGTTGGTTCAGTGTAGGAAAGTTGAGAGATGGGTGATTTGGAATTTCAAGCTTGAGTTATTAGCAATGGTTGTGCCATGAACAGAAGTAGTAGATTTCGCAGAAGGCAGATGAGTTTAAACTAAAATCTATTGAAAATGAAGTGCAAATGAAACCTCTTGGTGTGAATGTCAAGATGGAAGTTGGAATTATAGTCTATAGGGGTAACTTTACACCAACCAGTCAATGTCCTAGTGCTTGATTAGAAAGACATCTAGAGTTAGACAATATAACCTCTAATTCAAATTGTAACATCATTATTATTGCTATTGTTTATCACCTGATCCCAAAGCATCTTTTCGGATCTATATCACTAATAGCCCTTATTGATAGTTCCTCTAGTAGTCAACTACTACACAAAAAGCACCTCTTCTATTGTGGCATGAAAAGCACTTGATATAGTGCCTAGTCACAAGTACTCAATTAAACATTATGTCCTCTGACCCTCACGAGCTACTTTCTCAGGTTAAATCCTACTTACTCTTCCTATCAGGTCTTGTTGCTGCAGTAACAGATTACCATAAACTTAGCTGCTTAGTACACTACAACTTTATTTTATTAGAGTTCTGGAGATCAGAAGTTCAAAATGGATCTCACTGGGCTAAAGTCAAGTTTAAAAATACCAATCTGCTAAAATCAAGGCTGCATTGCTTTCTGGAGGGAGAATCTGTTTCCTTGCCTTTTCTATCTTCAAGAGGCTTCCCACATCCCCCTTGTTTCTTGGTCCCCTTCTATATTTAAAATCAGCAATAGCAGTCTTTCTTATATAGAGAATCACACTGGATCTTTTCTGCTTCCACTTTTGAGGATGCTTGTGGTTACATTGGGCCCACTCATTATCCAAGATAATTTCCCCATCTCCAGGTCAGCTGATTAGCAATCTTAAATTGCATCTACACCCTTAACTCTATATTTTCATGTAACAACACCTATTTATTGGTTTGAGGATTAGGAGGTAGGTATATTTGGAAGGTATTATTCTACCTTCCACACCCTTAAAGGTCATACATAGGTGTCACCTCTCCTATGAAGCACAGGTGACTCCACCAAATTAATTGAATTATGTCCTTCTCAGAATTTCTTCCACACATGGTGGCTACTTCTTATTACAGCACTTAACACATTGTACAGTGATTATATGTGTAACAGTCTGACTCTGCCACTCCAGGAGAGCCAGACATTTGTGTCTGGCAAAGAGCAAGCACTAAATGAAAAACTGCTGAACTGACCACTGTGGAGTAGAGGAGGTAGATAGAATATTGGTAAGGTTCTATTAGCAGGGTGAACAGTTTAAGATAGGAAAGTGAATTTTCTTCAGAGCCATGTGGTAAAAGGATATAAATATGAATGAGACAAGGTTGAGAAGTCCATCTCAATGAAACAGGCACCATTCACTGACAGTATACAATGGCTGGAATATGTACAATTTTGCCTCACACTATACTGCAATTTAGGAGTAGCTTAATTTGTGAAATCTTATCTCTTTATGAAGAGAACCTAAAAGGAAAGGAAGGCTGTGTGTAATAACGTCATAAGGTGATGCCATTATTACCACAAAATCTGGAAACCAGTGTTTCTTCATGTATGGGAAACTAACATAAAACAAATGAGTAATAACAATAAACGAGGTCCATCCTCACTTATTCATCACTTTCCAGGGAGATCATTGCTTTGATTTAGATGATAAGATTAGTTTTATTTCTTTCTTCGTCTGTGTCCCTTGGGTGGAGAAGGTCAAAGTTGGGTTGTATGAGTGTGACGCATGTTTCCTTCAGGCAACAATCAATTTCCTTTTTCCAATTCTGTACTCCCCACACACCCACTGATAAATAGCATAGTCTCCCAAGGGGAACCACTCACCAGGAAGGGAGTGCCTGGTTCACATCTGACCAGTCCTTTTCCCAGGTCTGGTGGTGGTTGACCCACTGAAAAATTAATAAACTGCGCCCCAGTTTATAACTGTCTTTGTTATTAGAATGAATCAATTTTCCAGGGCTTAGTAGAAGTCTAATAAATATAATGCATCTAAAAACATGGCAAGGACCAGCCCTTGATCTCAGCCAGCCCAGGAGGATATAACCCTCTCTGCGGTCTGTCTGGACATGTGACTCTCTGTCTGTGAGTGCTAATGCGATGGTTGCTTTCTGAGTCATACAGTTCCGCAGCTTAGGTGATGGTATGCTTCCATGGGCAGGCAAGGCAGTAGGTAGTCACTGGAATTTCCTAAATCATCAGGGAAGATGGTGAAAATGGAAGTTTAGAGAGATTAGCCTGACATTGCTTTGCACAGAAGATGATAGGGTTTGGAGTCTGGAAAAATGCTACCTGAGAAGGTCAGCTTCTGGAATGGGAAACAAAGAGATGGAGGTGTTAAGACATTATGAAGGAAGCAACAACCTAGGATGAGACTTTGATTTTGCTTATGGACACCAAAGTGAGGCTAATATGACAGAATATGTACTTAAGAGATATTTAATAAAAGTGTTGGTGGTCTCTGAATTACAGGTGTGAAATAATATAGATATCATTTTCTTTCTTGAAAAAAGAAAAGAAGTCAGGAAATAAAAAAAAAAGATTTATTACTATAAAATTATAGAAAAGATTAGCACTCAGGCATACTTTTGAACTATGAGAACAGTATCATTGTTTTAAGCCTTAGCAGTCATTGCATTTTTGTGAATTAGTAATCATTTATAAATAATTTCAAGAGGCAAGCACAGAGCTAAATATTCTCTGAAATATAATGCTCAAATTAGTAGAAAAAGATAACAGCACGTTGAAAAATTCAGTTGGCTATCAGGAAAGACCAACTTGAAGTGATAGGTAGGCACAAAGTCTCTTCCTAAGTTATTCTAACTGCCTCGAATCATGCAAGAAATATTTTGCAAAGCCTCATGGAATTCTAACCAAGACCTAGGAAGCATGGTCTGTAGGTGAAATCTGAGCAGGTTTTTAGAGCCTTTGATGGTACCATACCATGTACTATCTTCAAGAGACTTGCACTTCATTTACAATCAAGGTCACATTAAATTTTGTGTAAATATTCTTTGGCTGGCCCCCACATCCAATACTCTTTCCTAAAGTCATATGAACACAAAAGTAAAGCTAAGATAAATAAATAAAATTCATAAAGAACAAGAACCTCGTTGTCTGGCCTGGCAAATTTACCTGAAGCTGTTCTCTCTCTCTTACATACACACACATACTTTTAAAAAAAATCCTTAATTGAAAAATTGAGCCTTCAGGAGCCAAAACATACACTGCAAAGCTAAAGACGTTTGGGCATTGGCATCTCCAAGAACCTGGCACTTGTGACTGCTGCAGCTAGTTTTCGCACCGAGGCTGCTTTTGATTTATTGCTGTCATAAAACAGAAATAGGTGTAGCGCTATGATGATTTGCGATTTGTTCCTAACTCAAAGGGCTCCGGTGGCCTCTTAAACTTATTATAACAATTCAAATTAGGAAAATGGAACCAACTTGGCAGGACTCATTCCTTCAGGTCACACAGACATTATGAGGGTTTCCCTCCACTGTGTGGGGTTTGAGGGATGGGAGAGACTGTGGTGATAGGAAGAAGGGGAGAATGTTCGCACCGATGCCCTTGATGTAGAACAATCAACATCACTGGCACCCCCACAACAGAGGATGTCAGAGGGATGGAGTATTAAGTATTCCAGATTATCCAAGTGCAACTAAAAACATCCTTACAAAACAGTTCAGCCTAAAACGGTTTGGCTCAGTTGGATAGAGCGTCAGCCTGTGGACTGAAAGGTCCCAGGTTTGATTCTAGTCAAGGGTATGTACCTTGGTTGCGGGCATATCCCCAGTGGGGGGGGGGGGTGCAAGAGGCAGCTGATCAGTGTTTCTCTCTATCAATGTTTCTGACTCTCTATCCCTTTCTTTTCCTCTCTGTAAAAAATCAGTAAAATATATGAAAAAGTATTTTAAAAAATCAGTTCAGTTCACATATCTCTGTTTCCTCTTTACATTTTTCACTCTGCTGTGGGGGTGCCAGTGATGCAGGTTTCCTGCCAACACTGACAACAATCTCCATGCTGGCTTGATGGGGCAACAGGGGGAGAACGACTCAGAGGGGCCGCCCAGGACCTTAGCCTGAGTGAGTAATTAGGAAGGCTCCCCATCAGTGTTTAATACTTAGAAACAGAACTGAATGTCAACACTTTGCCTCTCCAGAGAGCACTCAGATCTGAGCATGGAGGCTGCAGGCAACACCATGCCAGCCTGGAGTTCAGAAAGGAAAGTATATGTTATCTGTTTTAAATCACTTGTCAAAAGTGAGTTTTTCTTGAACTCCTTTCTTTGGGAAGAAAAAAAAATGTAGAAGGAAAAGATGTAGAAGAACCTTTGGCATCAACTGCAAGGCCTTGACACTGAGTTGGGCTATGAGCACTGAAATGGTGCATCCCATACCAGAATGACTAACATGTCCATTACTCAAAACAAAGGATTTGGAGATAGAAAATTGGGTGGGAGTCCTCATTCTGCATTTCTAATCCTTAGCCTCCCTTAAAGCTTCTCTAAAGTCCAGTTTTCTCATTGACAAAAGGGAGTATAATCTTTGTCTACCTAACAGGTTTGTCGTAAGGAAGAGTGATGCTAGTCCATGTTAGGAAATGGTGTGTGTGTGTGTGTGTGTGTGTGTGTGTGTGTGTGTGTGTGTTGGAAATGGAGAAGAGCTTTTGCACTATGCGAAGTAGCATGGATTTAGTGGAGTTGGGAAGGGGCCCTATGCCTACAGCAGAGCTAAATCAATAGTCATGTTTGATTTTAGTCCCAGGTAGAATGTTAACTGTCATCTGAAGAGTCAGAGACATTAAATCCCTTGGCAACATCACTTTGAATAAATAATGTTTTAGGGTCTCACTCCACAGATTTCTCTGTAAAAGAGAAGTTAAGTTATAAGAAAGAGACATAGCTCTGATGGCAAACCATAACAACGGTCCTGGGTGGTCTCCCTCTATGGTGATTCTCTATGATGGGTTGTACAAAGACCTTTCTCCAACTTTGATCATGTTCCTCACCTCCCCAAGATAAAGTGGCTTAAACGTGATTAGTTTAGTAGAGAGTGAACTCTGTCAGAAGCCAGGATTCACAGGTCTAGTCATGACTTTGCCAATTGCTTTGTGAAAATTATTTTACCTCTCTGAGCCTGTTTTCTAGTCTATCAGATGTGATGGGCCAGAGTCATGGTTAGCCGGATGAGAGGGTGAACTAGTGTTTGAGTTTCTTCTCAGTTCAGACAATTCTGATGATTATATCCTAATTCATGGATGGTCAAATGAAATAGCTAGATAGATCTTGCTTAGTCTAGTAGATGGAGAATAATAATAATAAAAAACAACAGCTACCAATAACTTAGTTATTTCTATGTACATGAGCCTTTTCTAAGCAACTTACATACTTTTCCCATTTCCTCCTCACAACCTTGTGAAATGAGTGGCTTTGCTGCACATAATTTATGGATGTGGACAGCAAGGTATGGAGTGAGTTTGGTTTTCCCAAATAACAGCTCTAGGAATTAGTAGATGCAACATTTGAGCTTGAGTTGTTTAACTCCAACATTCATGGGCTTTAGCTTCAAACTACACTGGCTTTTTGCAGCATTGTTTTTAGAAGAATTTTAAAGCCTCTATAGGAAATAATTCCTTAATTAATTATTCATGTTTGCCAAGAACTTTGTAGTACAGAGTACAGGGCACTCACTCTGAATGCCTGTGGATCCTGGTTACAGCATGAATCCTCTAGCATCCCCGGATGATAAAAAACAGAGGAATATTTGCATTTTTAATACTATGCTTAGATACATTTGCTCAGACCTCCTAGCAGGCTAAGGCAGACTGGTGGCAGATGTAGCCACGCCTTTTATTGAAAAGAGAGAGACATATAACATAAGCCTCTCTCCAACTGAGATCAATAACTTAACATCTATTTCCCCACCCCTCATTTCCTTGTTTGCTGACCTCAGAATTTCCTTTCCTTGGAGGTGATTCAAAGTAGTTAATCCCTCTGCAGAAAAAGGGTGAGATCTTTTCTTTAATGGAAATGAACAGTGGTATTCAGGTTGAATGTCCCAAATGGTAAGGAGGAATTTGCAGATGTGAAAATGTCTTCTGGGCTTGCATTTCCATAGGACCTGAATTTGTGTGGGGGGAAACAAACATATCTTGTTGTCCATCCCTAGATGGTTTGAATATTTTCTTCAGTGGGTAGAAAGAGACACTTCACATATTGCTGGTGAATAGAAGAAAACTTAGTTCAGGTTAGAGAATTAGTTTAACTTTAATCTTGGATCATTTTGGAGTGAGTTAATGTTTCTATAGAGGACAAAATGAGTGTATGTTAATTTTAAAAATATATTTTTATTAATTTCAGAGAGGAAGGGAGAGGGAGAGAGAAAAAGAAACATCAAAAGTGAGAGAGAATCATTAATTGGCTGCCTCCTACATGCCCCACACTGGGGATCAAGCCCACACCCCAGGCATGTGCCCTGACCAGGAATTAAAACATAACCTCCTGTTCATAGGTGGATTCTGAACCAGTTAGCCATGCTGGTCAGGCCAAAATGAGTATATCTTAAACACACACTTTAAAAACAAACAAAATTATTAACCAGCAGTTCTGGGGTTTGATTAGTTATATAAGGGTCCATTTTCTCAGGAAATGTCTTTAAGACAAAAAAAAAAAAAGAGGACTAAGGCAAACTCAATGTAAAGAAACTCTATTTTGGTAGAGTTTCTTCAATTTGTTTCTTTTTTCATCTCAAGTGCTAACTATATGCACACATCTCCTCTATCAGACCTAAAGTTTATCAATGGCAAGAGCTATCTCTGATACCTCTTGAGGTGCCCAGGGTCACTCAAACTCAGCATCAAACAAAATGTAGCATCTATACTTCCAAACATGGTTCTGAGGTTAACTGTGGACCAGAAGATCTCCACTTGGAGACTCCTTTCAAGCTGTGAGTCCCCTTGGCTTGGCTCCTTTCTCTCAGTTGTGCTCTGGGCTGTTGGAACCCAAGCTGAGGGGGCAGCAGGTAATCAGAAAAAAAAAATTCCCAGGAGCAGAGACAGGAGCACCAGACTCTACTGTACACACACATTTTCCTTTTTAAAAAATCCTCACTCGAAAATATATTTTTATTGATTTTACAGACAGAGGAAGGAAGGGAGAGAAACATCAGTATAAGAGAAATATTGATTTGTTGCCTTCTGTACCCACTCTGACAGGGAATTGAACCCGAAACCTTTTGATGGAGGGCAATGGTCAGCAAACCTCAGCTCACAAGCCACATGTGGCTCTTTGGCCCCTGGAATATCCTAATGCCACTTTTTCAAAATAGATTCGCCCAGGCAGAAAACCAACTTCTGCGCATGGGCCATGAAGTTTCAATTACACTGTATGTGCATGCCCGCATGTGGTATTTTGTGGAAGAGACACACTCAAGGGGCCAAAGAGCTGTATGTGGCTCATGAGCCATGGTTTGCCGACCACTGGTGTAGGAGATAACACCCTAACTACCTAAGCCCTCTGGCCAGGGCACACATTTCAAACTTTTTATACTGTTATGCCCACTAATATTTTATTGCCCAAACCAAGTCACATGATCAAGCTCAACATTAATTAAGTGGGGAAATATTCTCCCTGTTTAGTGGAAGAAACATCAGAGTCACATGGCAAAAGGCGTGGATACAGAATAGAGCAAAAAACTGGAAATATTAAGCAATATACTACAATATGGACTCAATAAAAACTTAGAGAATGAATGAGTCCATGTTCCTGCCCTATCTCTTTATAGTTCTAACTAATAACCATATCAAATGATCTCCCCCCCCCTTAGAATAGTATTAGTAGTTAGTTAATATTAAATAATTGCAAGTTCGGAAATTATTCCAGTGTGATCTGACCTAGAGGGACTTACTGAGGTAGGACTGTGAGCTCTGCACATATTCATTCTGGCAGTATATAGCATTTCTTTTCATGATCCAGGCCCAGGCCGAGAAGGAAAAAAAAAGTGTTAAAAATAGAAAAGATTTATAGAAGTCCCTTTAGTATTTGAGCTCATAAACATGTGAGGTCTGCTGTTTTCAGTTCCTTTATTTGAAGGTGATGGTTTGAACCAGGCAGTTTTACTCACCTACCCCCATCCTAAGCATAATTGATGTCCTTTGCAAGACAGTGGGTGCCTATGGCATGTCCAGCTAGGACTCTTAAGAGCAAAAGGCCTCCAGGAAGTTGCTACCCTGCTGGGACCCTAACCTTCCTTCCAGAACCACTGCAAGCCTTCTGCCAGGTTGCTAGGAGGCTGACACACCTGCTTTGAATATCAGTTTGCCTGTGCCTCTGGATTTCCAGGTGGTGATTTTTATTGCCTTCCAAAGCATGAAATTTGAACTTGGATTTTCCCTGATGTCAGATTAGCAAAAGCACCTCAACAGTGAGCTTTTTAAATAAAGCAGCTATTTCTGGTGGTTACCTCATATTTTAAGAGCCCATTAGAACTATATAGAGAGTTTGCTAAAAGGCAGGGAGAAGAGTGTTAGACATTTAAAGTTTCAACTGGTCATCTTTCTATTAAAATATTAGGTGTAGACTGGCTTACATACGCTTTCATGTTGCAAACCACTCATGTGAAGGTAAAATAATAAGCCACAAAGGCCAGAGATGAAGTTTCCTTGTCTACTTTTTTTTTTCAAAGAAACTTGGGACTTTTGTGTTGGGGGATGGGCATGGAGAAAAACAGTTCTGGGTCGCACAGGACCTTGCTGGTGGCTTCAGTGTGAGGTCATTTCACACGGCAAGTCATTGAGCACAACTCGACCCTTGTAAACCCATAAGCTATTTTAGCAAACACGAGTAATTACAAACACAACACCACACAGGTTGAGATTTTTACATGGTACCTCATTTCACCGAGGCTGAAATGTAAAGCAAATAAAATAAAACTCTGCCCACTTGCCATGCAAATTGGTTGCCTGGGGTATAATTATCTGATTAGTCCTTGCAAGCCCTTCCCTATATGTGCAAATTTGATTTAGAGGCCTCTCACAAGACCCTCGCTAACCACTTTGTGTAAACATTGCCTCTACTGCGCCGAGTCCAACACTGAGATGATTTTGCAGATTTACTAAAGCTGCTACGCGTATGAAGCAGAGGGAACTTGTGGGAATAAGCAATGCAGTTACACACACAAACAGATGTTTATTGCCCACTTCTCTTCAAGGAAGACAGACGTTTGAATCACTAGCATATCCTAATCTGTCACAAAAGTCTTTCCTGCAGAAAATCCAAAGCATTTTTGGAATGTCCTTAAAACTTTATTTTAAATCAGTAGATTTCTAAGATTTTTATTTCTATCTCTGTGAAGCAATAATACTGATTTGAAAACCCATTTAATTATGCCTTGTCAATTGGATGGGAACGTGATTATGGCCAGGTGATGCATTAGCGGTTATTAAATATGACAGTTTCGTTCTGTAGCTAAGAAAATAAAAGTCCAGAGAGATGAGGGCCTGTTCCAGAAACAGAACAGCCAGACTAAATTCCAGATCAGCTACCCTTCTCCCAAGCTTCCCCGCCATCAAATGCTCTGCTCACCATCCAGGCTGTCGCTCACAGTAAAACCATAGTGCAATTTGTGTTGGATTTTATTGGTCTGCAGACTGAAACAGAAGCATACAATGGATACAAAGAATTTATTTTTGCCCCTTCCTTAAGCATAGGAAATTAAGACTATATGGACATTCTGCAGCTCTACTATTGAATGTGGTAGCCACTGGCCACATGATGCTATTTATGTTTACGTAAATAAAATAAAAATCTAAAACTCAGATGCTCAGCTGCACTAGCCACATTTCAAATGCCCAGTTACCACATGGATGTTACCAGTGCCAACTGTACTGAAGAGCACAGAATATAGAATTTGTCCACCATCCCAGAGAGTTCTATTGGATAGTTCTGGTCTACCATCAGGAAATGAAGTTTTGTGCTTTCCAATCTCAGACTTAGGCTATGGCTGAGAACATCTTCAGAATTATTAGGGAGCTGAAAAACCTCTCCCTGAGGAAGTCCTGTGTCTTAGTTTGTGGCTGCTACAACAAGCAGTGCAGACCACCTAGCTTATAAATAACAGAAATTTATTTTTATAGTTCTGGAGACTAGGAAGTCCAAGATCAAGATGCAAGCAAATTCCTTGCCTGGTGAGACCATCTAGTTCATAAATGGTCTTCATCTCAATATCTTCACAAAGCAGAAGGGACGAGGGAGCTCTCTAGTGCATCTTTTATAAAGGCACTAATCCCACTCATGGGGGCTCCCCTCATGAACTTATTCCCTCCCAAAGACCCCATCTTCTAATACTATCATATTGTGGGTTAGGATTTTAACATAGGAATTTCAGGGGATACAAACATTCAGTCCATAGCATCCTAGTTTCTGTCTTTGTGTCACAACCTTCATACCATCTGCTTAAGTTTTCAGGCTTTTTATGTTCTTGTCAATATTTCTTTCTCCAAAACACAAGCACACATTTTCACTCAGATTTCTAAAGAGAAAAAATTAGGTAATACACTTTCTTGATAGCATACCTTCAGATTATTAAATAAAATTCATCACTTTCATGTTTACCTCTTGGAAAAATAACTACTGCCTTTAAACATGAATCATTTTTAGAGTTGTGGATTAAAGTTTATTACAAAATGTGGGATCACAAGAAACTATATTTTAATGTCATATTACTAATGAAATAAATGCTTTGGACCCTTAAGTCCAATGAGAGTGTGTTTCTATCAATATTGCATATTGCAAATACCAAATGCCACTGGATACATTAGTATTTCTAGGTAAAGAAATTTTTTTTAATGATTTGGGCTTCTAGAACCAAATCATTGTTGTAATAATTTATCCCCCTAAAAACTTCAAATGTGTTGATCTTTCCATTTTTAGAAGAGAAAATAATTCCCCTGTGCTCTGATCTACTAGAGTAAAAGTCTTTGTAAGGTAAGAGAAATTAAAATAGTGACAAAAACTACATGAGAACTGCCAGGACACTAGAGTATTAGAAAAACATAAAAATAATTAAATATTGTATAGTTATTTGGTGAAGGAAATGAAGACATTTCCTAAAGGAGGCAGTATGCATAGGACAGGCTCCAAAGTCCATTTACTGCTTAGATAGATTCCAAACCCCAATCCTACAATTTTCTAACTGTGTGACTTTGAGAAGTTTAATTAACACCCCTGAGACTATTCTAGGGAAGTCCGTAAGGGGGATGCCACTATCGATGGGCCGAGCTAGTGAAACAATTCCCAAACTAGTTTGCAGGCTATCTTCGCCTCCTTGTGTTTCTGGGCCCTAGATTTTATTTATTTATTTACTTACTTATTTATTTTTATTTTTTTATTTTTTTTAAATATATTTTATTGATATTTCACAGAGAGGAAGGGAGAGACAGAGAGCTAGAAAAGTCAATGAGAGAGAAACATCGACCAGCTGCCTCTTGCACACCCCCTACCAGGGATGTGCCCGCAACCAATGTACATGCCCTTGACCGGAATCGAACCCGGGACCTTTCAGTCCGCAGACCAACGCTCTACCACTGAGCCAAACTGGTTTTGGCTTATTTTTATTTTTAAAAATATCTATTGTTGAAAGTATTACATAGGTCCTCCTCTCCCCCCCCCCTGCCCCCATTAACTTTTTCCAGCCCTTCCATCCGCCCACAGGCTCTCACCACCCCATTTGTCTGTGTCTAAGGGTTGTGCATATGTGCCTACAAGTTCATTGGTTGTTCTCTTCCCACACAACCTCCCCTGCCTTCTCTATAAGGTTCAACAATCTGTTCATGCTTCTGTGTCTCTAAGTCTGCTTTTATATATATAATTGATTTTTTTACAGAGAGGAAGAGAGAGGGATAGAGAGTTAGAAACATCGATGAGAGAGAATCATCAATCAGCTGCCTCTTGCACACTCCCTACTGGGAATGTGCCCACAACCAAGGTACATGCCCTTGACTGGAATCGGACCCAGGACCTTTCAGTCCGAAGGCTGACACTCTATCCACTGAGCCAAACCGGTCTCAGCTCTGGGTCTGCTTTTGATAGTAGTCCATGTGGTTCATTAGATACCACATATGAGTGAGATCATGTGATACTTATCTTTCTCTGACTGGCTTATTTCGCTCAGCATAACTCTTGGTTCATTTTCCCTTTTCTGTCTACTGCGTTCTTCCAGCTCACTGTCTGCAAAGCAGCACCTCCCACTTGTGGGTCTGGAGGTCAGTGCTATCCACATGCAGCTTAACACTGCCCTACAGCCCTAGGAGACCTCCAGCATTTCCTTCCTGGACAACAATGAATGTCTACCCTTCGGATGAAGGTGTTTCTTCAGTATCTGCCTTGATGGATATCTGAAATGTATATCCCAATGAACTAGCCCAGTTTCACACAGCTGCAGGGTAGTTCTGGCTCTGCTAAATCAACCCTGACAGCCTGTCTTTTCCTCTTTGTTCCGAAGACCTGAGGATTAATGGAGACTTCACCTAGTTAACCTGTTGCCGATGGCACAGCCTAAAGAGGATGCCATAAATGTTAACTGAAGTGATGCTGCTTAAAATTATCTGATCTGTCACTCTTTACAGAGTTAATTAGAGTGATTTGTATTGGGCACTCGGGGGGAGTGGAAGTCATTTAAAACATGGTCCTTCGGAGAAGAAACTTACAATTTATTTTGGGAGGTACATCATGTAGTTGAAAAATTTATTTCAATAATAAGGATAGGCTTTTGGAGTCCATAGCTGTTGTGGAAAGGTTCCAAAAACTGGCCTACATGAAATTTCCACCAGCTTGCTAGGTGCCAGTATTTCCTTCCTGCAGCATTAAAACTTCTTTATGTGTTTGTGGCTATGGGAGATTCAGGCCAACCCAGGAGAAGGCCTGGTTCCCAGGAGATAAGCCGCCTTTTATGATTGTAAGGAAGGGAGGGAATGTAGCTAGTCTTCCTGGCACCAGAGGGGAGAAGAGTGAGAAACAAAGATATTCTCGTATTAATGTCAGCAAGGCTGTCCAAATCACCAGGGCGGATGCTCCAAAATTCATGATGGCAAAATTCACGATCATTTATTAATGTTTTCGTTTATTAACATTTGTAGTTTATTTTAAAAAAAGTATTTTCCTTGTTGTCACTTGTGGGTGGCCAGTATGGTTATGTTTTCTGGTGGAGAAGGTCACTGAATTAGTTTCAAATTTCTGACTCTTGAGGCAGACCCCATGAACTGATCCTGCCAGGATGAGAGGCAGCTCAGGTGCTCCTCCAGGTGGCTGAAATATGAAGCCCTGATGTGCCAAAGACACCCACCCTATTGGTAGAACAGTGTGCATAAAAGGAGATTACCCCAATTGCAGTCCCTAGGCAACCTTTACCAGAGGATCAGGGCCCTGGGGATAGCATTATGCTATAAAAAGAGGGGAACTTCATGTAAATTTAAGAAAGAAAAAAAGCCAAAACTGGTTTGGCTCAGTGGTAGAGCGTCAGACTGCGGACTGAAAGGTCCCTGGTTCGATTCCGGTCAAGGGCATGTACATTGGTTGCGGGCATATCCCCTGTAGGGGGTGTGCAAGAGGCAGCTGGTCAACGTTTCTCTCTTTATCTCTCTCCCTTCCTCTCTGTAAAATATCAATAAAAAAAAGAAAGAAAAAAAATTGAGCAAGAAAGACCAAGTTACACAAAGCCCCACATTACGAAGTCTAGGTTTCTATATTATCTTTATGTAGTCAACTTCCAAGTAGAGTTCCCAGTTCCTGTGCTATGCCAGGTCCAGCCTGGGAACTCTCCTTTCTGCTCCCTCCCAGGACCCTCCCTCCTCTTTCACACAGAAAAATGGGAGAGACGTTAGGAGAACGGATGATATCACCCTATGTGTGAAAGTTTGCATGATTGCTGTAGCATTTTCTGGACTGTATTTTCCACAGCAGTTTTCTTAATGGCAGAATGACATCAACAAGTACAAATCTCCCATGTGGGCTGCCCTTGGGTTAGAGGGCCATGTAGGAGTTAACCTTATACAAGTTACTGTATGTTGTGCAATGAGTTGTTTTCAATCATCCTGTGGGTCCCAGATCCTGAAGGTTTTTTTTTGTTTTTTCCTTCCTCACTAGGTAAGTTTACAAAGATTAACAATGACATGTGACCTGACTGTCCAATGCAGAGCTTCATATGTAGTTGTGTTTGATTATAGAGCTTTTATTAACTCTCTTGCTTGGTTCAAAATATGGAAGAATGCTTTGATTAATGCATGTGGGGGCATCCGTCTGGCCTGCTGGCCATCAGACCGGAACTGAGACAACTGCAGATTTTGAACCTGCCAGACTCCATAATTGAATGAGCCAATTCCTTATAATAAGTCTTTATATATCCTCTGGTTCTGTATCTTTGGAGAACCCTGGCTAATACAGCACACCATGTTGACATTTTGCTATTTCCTAGGTATGGGTAAGTGGTGGCACTCAGAATTTTAGAGATCATATTATGTATACATATTTGTCTTCATGAGCTTTTTTTTTATTTACATCACATCATGTGTCTTTTTCTATATTATACAGTGATTGGAAAATAATATTGAATACTGTGCATTTCATAATGTGGATCTGCCATTTCTCTATTATTGAATTTCAGGTTATTTTCAGTGGTTTTTTTGTGTGTGGTTTTGTTTTTTTGTTTGTTTGTTTTGTTTTTTGCTAACATACATAAAGCTTCAATGAACATCTGTGCATGCAACATTTGCCACTCACTTCTGATTATTTTCTTGTGGTGGTAGATTCCTAGAAAGGGAATTATTAGGTCTGGTTTAGGCCCTGGCCAGCAGTGCCTGGGAGTATCTAGGTGACCTGAGCAATATACCAGACTGTAGAAACTAAAGAGCCCCTCAAATATGAAGGATAATTAGTTCAGGTTCAAGGAAGTGACTTAAAGATATTTACCTGTCCCTCCTGCCCATCGGAATCTGTTAGAAATGGAGCCCTATGGGGCCAGACTTGTAGATCCATCTCTACCACCTTGCTCAGAGCTTAACTCTGTCTGTTTTGAAGGAAGGCACTGAGTCAGAACCCCCTTTTTTCAAAACTGGTTTCCTTTCTTCTCCTTTCTGAGGTCATTGAGCCATATAAGACCACTCCAGTCCTCCCCTTGAATAGGATTGTATTTAAGAACCCTCTGGATCTTTCTCTTATGCTTATCAAAGCAACTAATGGTCAGTATCTTTCTAGAGTTTGAATGAAATGATGAGTGTGTCAGCAACCAGTTATCACTGATGGATTAGATATTTTTCTCTTAGGAGTATTTGTATTTCAAAGAAATATTACTCGAGAAACTGATCTTAAACCTAAAGAAACAAATCTTTACAGATGGTATTTCACAAGCTATATGGTGATCTGGTTGGGATCTAGGGATGGTTTTGTTGAGAAACCTATAAAAAGGCCTCAAAGAAATAAAAGCCTTATACAGTATCAAATGAGAGGGTCTTGAGTTACAGTCATAATAGTTCACATTCATTTGTAAACACCTTCTAATACTTAAAATACAGTGCTTTATATATGGTATGTAATTTAAAATTCAACAACCCACCACATAGCTACAAGATAATAACAGGGGAAACTGAGGGCAAGGGGAGAGGAAGTATATAGAAACCCTCTGTACTTTCTGCTGAATTTTTCTGTAAACCTAAAATAAAGTCTACTGATGAAAACATAAAGTTCAGCAACACTGGGAAGTAGGAATTTTCATCTGTATTTCATGGTGGACAAAGCAGAGACACAGAACATAGCTAAAGGCAAACCCAGATCTGTGTCTAAAGACTGAGCTCATGATCCTGCGGAAGGAGATCCCCAAATATAACTATTTATATGTTTACTTTTCATTCACCTTTAAGGGTCTTAGACAAATTTGTACCTGGGTTAGGAAGGGGGAAAAAGTGAACCAATCAACCAACAAAACAACATTCTGAAAGTGTCAGCATGTGGACCTACAAGAGAAATGCATGGACTGAGAGAACCCAAATCTCCTTGTCTAGTCTTCCCTTTCAATGGCAAAAACATGACAGTGTTTTAGAGACAATGTTTCATCACTTGGAGTCGGTTCTAAAGTAATCAAGTGACTCCACCTTTGAAATAGAGATTTCCCCCTGCCAAGAATAAAGAAAACCATTCTTCTCTGAGCCCAAGAGTATAATCAGTTGAGAAGATGCTGGCAATTCTGATGAAAGATCCACCATCAGTGTTTTGATGGCAGGGAGATGCAAAAATCTTCCGAGAGCCTGAGATACTTTCAGAAGGCATAAGGCCTTTGAGGCAAGACCATTTACCCAGAAAACTGCCTGCTCTTTCGGCTTGGTAACGATGGAGGCTAACCAGAAGAAATTTTGGCTCCTATTCATCCTTTCTGAACTCATCTGAAGAGAAAGAAAAAGAAAGAGAGAGAAAGAGAGAGAGAGAGAGAGAGAGAGAGAGAGAGAGAGAGAGAGAGAGAAGGGGAGATACTCCCCCTTTTTTTAAAATAAACTAAAGTAAATAAAAATATATGCTTATGGAGGTTGAAAACCTTGGATAAATATAGAGTTCTGATTGTACGGATAGAAAGCTAGTTACTGGATAAATGTAAAAACACACATCCACACAAAACCTTTTTTTACTTATTAAAATGGATTGAGACCTCATAGTTCTAAAGCCAGGGCATACGATTTTAGGTTACCTTCTCTGGTCTGGCACCTTCCTTCTGTTGGCAATCAGTTTGGCGTGCAGGGTGAGAATTTTAAAGAGAGGTCTGAGTTTGATTAACTGTGCCTTTATGAATAACATCCTCAGAGAATTCCAGTCCGTGTTCAGATTCCTGAGTGCGGCAGCCACGGAGCACTAGTGTATGGCTAAGCTGTTCCTTGTAACAGAAGATTCTGACAGGTCATAACTCTTCCAACCTACAGCAGTCATCACCGTTTTTGCAGGATGAAATTCCTAATATTTTTATTTTCCTCACTCTCCAGCTGATTTGTCAGTTTATTGGGAAGCACCAAATCCATTTCGATCTGTAGTTTGCTCCCTTCTGGGAAGTGGCCAATCAGACCTAGATTTAGGATGTTCTCAGAGGATCAAGAGGTGCCTAATTAGAGGGTTAAGACAAATAGAAGGGGGGAAATCCCTAATAATTACATATAGCTGATGTATTTCCTACTAGTTCAGCCTCAGAGTCTCCCTTTGGTGACAGTTGCTGTCTGTGGATTCCTTAGATCTCGGAGAATCAGCCCTAGTAGCATGCCTGTGCCACGCCCATGGCAAATCCAGCCACTGGATGAAGGAACTTTCCTGGTTGGTCTCTTTGCCAGTTGGTAAAATGCATTTGAGTGGAAAAATCAAAAGGCAACTAGTGTTCTTTCCTCTCAACAGAGACCGCCAAAGGGAGAAAAAGAGCCATTAATCTTTCCTGTGTTAATTAAGAACACTGGATGCCATTATGTAACCATTTCCTTTGGAGTCACACTACTCATTTGAATCCCAGGTCAAGTCTGTTGAAATTGTAATGGTAGAAGGCGTTATCATGTCACAGGGTACCATATTACAGAACGATTGCTTTTCATTCTACGTGGTGCATAAAGCAAAATAAATTTTGACTAACCAATGGTGTGAGTTATAATTGGTATATGAGTATATATTTTTATGAAAAGAAAATGTTCCAACTACAATATACTACATTGGCAATTGGGTAAATTTTCTCTTCATGGTGCTATTAAAGATGCAAGATATTCTTATTTTTTAAAAAATATATATTTTATTGATTTTACACAGAGATGAATTCAGAGGGATAGAGAGTTAGAAATGTTGATGAGAGAGAAACATCGACCAGCTGCCTCTTGCACACTCCCCACCGGGGATGTGCCCGCAACCAAGGTACGTGCCCTTGACCAGAATCGAACCCGGGACCTTTCAGTCCACAGGCCGACGCTCAATCCATTGAGCCAAACAGGTATCGGCAAGATATTCTTATTATGTTCTGATTTGCTACCTCTTTTCTGTAGAAGAGGCAAAAATCTTAGTGCTATCCTGTCATAAGTATGTCTGTTTTGGAGGGTAAAAAGAAGTTTATTCTTTTTTTAACTCAGCAATTTCTCTAAGAAAATTATTTCTAGAAGAGCAGTCCTCTTTATGGAGTTCACTAAAGTGGAGTAATCCATAGTTGCTAGTAGTTGTCAAGTAGATGAATTTATTTACAATTCCACTCAGCCTTCTTTCCTTTTAGGAGTTTCCCTCTAACCCTAACTTCCACACCAGCACAATGTCACCAATCAGCTTTTTTGGACACTATATCTTGCTCTGCACCTTTCCCTCCACACCCTCATCAAACTATAGCAATTATTCCTTCAGAAACAGTGGGCAAAAAGAAATAAATAAGATTTTATTCAGCACCAGACATCTCACCAGCAACAGTGAATAAAGACTTATAGATTTCTATATGACACTTATTTTCAACTCAGAATTTCACTTGCAGTCAAACTCAATCAAATGAAAGGCTATAATAAAAGTCTTTTACAGAAAGCAAGGTAAGGTCTCCAACTGTTTATCTTCTACAGATCCTTCCTTAGAGAGTTAGTTAGATATGTATGCCTGTTAAAATGGCTATGCACCCAATTCCCACTGTGTGTGTGTGGGGGGGGGGGTGGGGGTAGAGGGTGGGGAGTGGTATTGGGGGTAGGGGGGGTTCCCCACCCCTCCAAATAATTCTTAAACATCAGCTGGGTGTCCTATAACTCAACTCAATTTTGACACTATCTACTTGAATATGGCATCAGATCCTACTAGTCAAAGTTCAGGTCTATAAGACTTTCCCTCTCTATCCCCAGTTGCAAGCTCAGGTTGTTACTTGCACTTCTGACTAACCAAGTATAAATTGGAGGACCCCGCAGTCCCTTTCTTGGGTTTGATTAATTCGCTAGAGCAGCTCACTAGATTACTGATTTATTTCCAATTCCACTTACCATAAAGCATATTAAAGAATAAGAATCAATAGCTGAATGAAGAGATACATAGGGTGAGATCTTGTACAAAGGAGCTTTTGTCCTCATAGAATTCTGGCCCCAGCATGGTGTCATATGGATATTCTCTAGTACCTCCACCTAAAAGTCCTCCAAGCACCCTACCTTTGGGTTTTTGTGAAAGCTTCATTGCATTGGCCATTGGTGATTGATTGAGCCTCCAACCTCTTTCCCTTCCCTGGAAATCAGGGGGTGGGACTGAAAATTTCAACCCTCTGTTTGTGGTTGGTTCCCCTGGTAACCAGCATCCATCCTTAGGTGCTTTCTAAGACTCACCTCATTAATATAAACCCAGTTGTGGTGGGAAGGGACCACATGCTGAATAACAGGATGCCTATTTCACCTTATGGCTCTGAAGCAATTTCAGGAACCGAAGAGAAGAGATCAAATTATTCTTAGTATATTCCAAAGGTTTTGGGAGTTCTGTGCCAGAAGTAAGATGAACAATGAAGACCAAATCTATATATTTGTTATATATTATATTATATATGTATAGATAACATATATTTCTCATTATCAATCACATTATCAACCCTATAAAACAAGGGAGTAAATCAATAAAAGGAAAATGGTTTCCAGGTACCACTGAATTAAAAGAATAGAGTGGCATCTTATCCCAGATTTACTGATTTGAAGCAGCCCTAGCAAATCCAGATTGGAACAGAGGACTTGAGATGTCTAACTATGGTGGAAACAATGTGAGTTTCTGATAGAGGTAAAATGCAGGCTATAAAAACAAAGATAATTCATTCCAATTTGATTTCAGGATCATTTTTATTTAAGTGGCTTGAGGATTATGATATTGGACTATGCTCTATATGACATATAATAAAAATGTAAACATGGCACACTATGCACTCAGAGTTGAATTATTTTTATATGGGCACGATATAAAAGCTAGTCATTGTTTTTCAACTTTTAGAATCAACGTATAAACAAAGTACAGAAGACGACTATAGTATAGAATGGCATATAAGTACTTTTTTTAGAGAGAGGAGGTGTGGAACAAGTAGTGGGATACTAATATCTTCATTTCACAAAATGGGAAGTTAAGGTTCTCTTCATGCTTGAAAAAAGGCACTAAAAACTTAAGCAGTGCTACTAGACGTTGCAAAGTAACCGATGGTGGATCTGAGGGCTGTGATATTACTCTTATCTGGGGTAAGTAGTGTCAGTCAGGATTCTTAATTGTAAGCAACAGAAACCAGCTCTGGCTGACTTAAGAAACTGAAAGCCTCCCTTGGAGGACTGGAGAAACGGGCTTGGTGGTCAGGAGCAATTTTAAAAAGCCACATAATGAAAGTCCTCTAAAAGCAGAATTCCTATTGACTGAGCACAAGGTAAAGATAATTTGTAGTTTAAACACAGCTAGCATGGGAGGCTGGGTGATCTGATGAGCCACTGCTACGCAGGAACTTAATCTCACCATCCATGTGCCTCTGAGTGTTCATACCACTGTCTGAGAAGACCAGAAGGTCTGGGCATTCCGAATGCTACTGTTTCCTGGTACAGTACAGACCCTGGTGCCTGGTCGGATGCGTGGGAAAGTGAAGCCATCCCTGTGTTGACCAGGTGAGGGTCCTGGGAGTAAGAGGACTGCCTGTGCTATGCTTCTGCTTTTCCAGTTTGAACCCCAGAGCTATGGCATGAGCTCACTCGCCTGTCACCAGGGAACACCTCTCTTCTGTCACCCACCTTGGGGTCAGCCACAGCCTGGGAGGGGCAGGTGCAAACTCTCTTTCTCTGGGGCCAGGATTATGTCACCTCTTTTATCACCACCAGGGTGTGTCCCCTGAAGCTGGCAAGGAAGGCAATAAATGTAGTTCAAGTGTGTCATTTTAACATCTCAAACAAGTACTTAATTTAATCCTTTCACTTAGTGATGCTTTTGAGCTTTATTCCTTTTTGAAAAAACAACAACTTGAAAGCATAACATCAGCACTGGTTGTCTAGAGAGGCACTTGACCTTGAGCAGACCATTTAACCTTTCTGGAACTCAAGTTTCCTTATAAAATAGATGAGCTTTCCTCTAAACTTATTTTCATTTAATATCCTATGCTTCTATGACTGAGTTCAGTAGGTCCATTTAATATTCCTGTGTTTTGTTTGCAGTTTCCCCCTCTTTATGAGAGATATTTTTCGATAGTTTCAAGTTTTAAGAAAAATATCTCACACACCAGAGCTGCCCTCGGGTTGCTCAGGGTCTGCTGGGAAGTTAGGTGTGACCCTCAACAATTGTAACAGAAGGTAGAATCTGGTGCTTTTTTATCTGGGGGATGAGATGACCATTTAGATTAGGTAATTCTTAAATTTATTATTTGAATGATGAAATTAATCTGCACAGAGACAAAGAGCTTTATTAAAATATCAGTGACAGGATATGAGGCCCCAAACAGCAGCATTTTATTTAAACATTTTCACAGAAAATTTTTATGTGCAGCCAGAGTTGAGAACTACTGCTCTTTACAATTTGTTAAAGAGTTGAGAAATAATTTAGCTATAGTCACTACACATTCTACAAGCAAATTTGGGCTACATAGTTTAACAAAATAGTTTTCTGACTTGTGAATTTAGTTACAGGGAAAAAACTTTTCTTACAAACAATTGCTTAAAATGAATACTTTTCAAGCTTTTTGATCTCATGACCTATTATGTTCTTAAATAATATTGAGGATGCAAAGAGCTTTTGTATATGTAGGTTATATATAAGGATGTTTACTCTTTACTGGTTTAGGCATTAAAACTGAAGAAATTGAAACACATATTAATTCATTTAAAAAGAACATGAACAAGGCTCATTACATTCTAACACCAAGAGCATAGTTTTATGAACAATAACAAAGTATATTCTCAAAAACAATTTTGTGAGGGGAGAGGCACTTTCACATTTTTATAAATCTCTTCAAGACAGCTGGATTCTTGCCCTGCTCTGCATTCAATAAGCTGTGATATCTCACAGGATATAGTCTCTGAAAACTTCCATGGGACCCTCCAGAGAGAATGAGAGAGACCAAGGCAAAAAAAAGTCTTAGCGTTATCATGAAAACAGGTTCAGTCATTTCAATGAAGGGTCTCGGTGATCACCACTATTGAAATCTTTATGTTCATTCTCATAATGGTTCTGTCATTTGATAAAAACAAAGCAGTTGGGGCCTGGGAAGGTAAGGAACTTGCCCAGGATCATATGATGATGAAAACAGGGCTGGGATTTGTTTCCAGGTGGCTGGTTGCTGAGTGGGAGCTTGGCCACTGCATATGGCCCCTCCCAACAGTTCGCAGAGTACTTAATGGCCATTTTATTTCTTTTTAAAAATATATTTTATTGATTTTTTTTTACAGAGAGGAAGAGAGAGGGTTACAGAGTTAGAAACATCGATGAGGGAGAAACATAGATCAGTTCCTCCTGCACACCCCCCACTGGGGATGTGCCCGCAACCAAGGTACATGCCCTTGACCAGAATCAAACCTGGGACCCTTGAGTCCACAGGCCAACGCTCTATCCACTGGGCCAAACCGGTTTCAGCGCCATTTTATTTCTTTACACATCTACTGTTGATGTTGATAGATCATTGTTCCCCTTAAGCTTGTTTGAAGAACTTAATAAACTCAAGAATAGCTGTTCTTATTTTTTTCAAATGCATCAAGGCAACTTTATAATTCCTTTAAAAAAATCTATATTGTTGAAAGTACTATATATGTCCCCTTCCTCCCCACCCCCCATTTACCCCTTCTAGCCTGCCCTGCCCCTGTCTCCTCTCCCCCTGCTTTAGGCCTTCATCATATAATTTGTTGGTGTCAATGGGTCATATATATGTGCATATAAATTTGTTGCCTGATCTCTTCTCATCCACCTCCACCTTTCCTTTGAGATTCAATAGTCTCTTCCATGCTTCAATATGCTTGGATCTGTTTTGTTACTCACTTTATTTTGATCATTATATTCCATATACAAGTGAGATCATGTGATACTTGTCATTTGGATTTAGGAAGAGAATAATAATAGGATACATAGTACACATAATGACAAGATACTTCTTAACTCTTTTTAAAAATAATTGATTTGTTTTAGAGAGAGAGGAAGGGAAAGGGAGAAACATTGATTGGCTGCCTCTTGCATGCCCCCTACTGGGGATTGAGCCCACAACCTAGGCATGTGCCCTGACTTGGAATCGAACCCAAAACCCTTCAGTGCACAGGAAGACACCCAACCAACTTAGTCACATGGGCCAAGCCTATTCCTTAACTCATTATTGGTTTTATTTGCATAGTGAACTGGTACCTAACATGGTTTTGAGGGACTCTTCATATAGTTGAATGTAACATCTTCTGTTTAAGCTTTTGAATGAGAGTAGAACAGTTATTATGAAGCCCTTCAGATTTTAGAATTACCAAGGAGATGGATTTCTGTGTACATAATGGGAAGGAAAAGATAGAGATTAATTCCAATCAATTAGAGCCATTTTAATAAAATCTTAGGATAATTTCATAACTGAAGGCATCCAGATTTTTAAAAGATATTCACAAAGTCAGTGTTACATAGCAAAAAAGGAAAACATCACAAAGGGAATGGCCTTGGGCCTCAGCCATGGGAGAAGAGGCACCTACAAAATCTGGCCAGATTTAGTGTAAACTAGATTTTAAAAGAGTTAAAAGATGTTCACTAATTCCAAAGAGAACCCCACCTAATAAAAGAGTAATATCCAAAGTAACCATCACTCTGCTCCACAAGCCATGCCCACCAGCCAGTCAGAGTGAGAATGCAAATAAACCCAACCAAGATGGATACAGCCACAGAGACCAGGAGGGAGGCATTTCCCTGGCAAAGGAGGAAGCCAAGTTTCCACCTGCCCTTGCTGGCCTAAGCCTCCATTCAAGGCTACAAAGTTTCAATGATAGAAGGTAAACAAATCCAAACAGAAATGGCTGCTGCCATGGAGCAAGCAGGAGGCTTGACTCCACTCCAGGATACAAAGTTTCAGTTGTAGAAAGTAAATATGTCCCAGATACCAGGGCCTCCTCTTGGATCACTGGGGGGTATGGCCAGCCTGCAAACCACCACAGACCCCTCTCTCAGACCACCCCACGCCCTAAGTGAGCCCCCATCCTGATCCAGGACACCCTTCAGGGAAAACCATCAGGCCCCCATTCATGTACCAGGTCTTTATCCTATTTAATAAAAGAGTAATATGCAGATTGACCATCACTCCAACACACAATAAGGCTGCCCCCATGTGGTCAAAGATTCTACTCCTATGTGGACACAAGATGGCCACTACAAGATGGCCAGCAGGGGAGGGCAGTTGGGAGGCATCAGGCCTGCAAGGGAGGGCAGTTAGGGATGACCAGGCTGGCAAAGGAGGGAAGTTGGGGGCAAAAGGGCTGGCTGGGGAGTGGTTAGGGGGTGATCAGGCTGGCAAACAAAAGTGGTTAGGGGCAATCAGGAAGGCAGGCAGGCGAGCAGTTGGGAACCAGCAGTCTTGGATTGTGAGAGGGGTTCCAGATTAGAGAGGGTGCAGGCCGGACTAAGGGATACCCCTCTCCCTGCCCCCGTGCATCAATTTTGTCCACCTGGCCTCTAGTATTTAAATAAAGCAAAAGTATCATTGTCATCAACTACATTCAAACAATCTCTGGCCTTGGGAGTCAGTTTAATAAGCAACTCACCTTTACTCTTTTCTAGGGTCCCTAAGGTTCAATCTACTTCATTCACTAGGGATCCACTTCAAGTTTTCTCCTGTCAAGTTCTTATAGTACAGGATGGTACCTTCCCTCTATATATCCCCTGTTTTTCTTGTACCCTCTACCCTTATCCCCTTGCCTACTCCAAATTATATGCGTATGTGAATATTCTATCCAGGGAATGTATATATAAATAGAGAATTATTTTTTTAAAAAACAGAAATAGAAAGAGGGAAAAAGAATATTGGATTCCATATCTATGCTTATACTCAGTTAATAGCAGAGAAATGCCAAAGAAATAATTTTACTTATCATACTGGCAAATAAAAGAAAAAAAAGCACAAAGGAAATTGGCACCCCTATCTAGAAGGCTGGTTGGAAATAGATGACAAAAGTCCTGGAAAATTAAAACCTTTTATCCCAGAAGTTCCACTTCTAGTAAGTTGTGCTCAGAAAGAATTGAAGAAGGTGACAAAGTTGTATGCACTAAAATATTCAGTATGACGTTTTAAAGAGGTAGAAAATTCAAGAACCTGCTTGGCCAGACAGGTCATAGAAATTGCTGAAGAGGCTGTATGTTTGACCATAGCAAGTAGCAAATTATTAAGTCGAAAGGCTTTGAGATTTTTAAAAGCATTAAAGACCAAATTAAGCATCACTTTTACACAAACTTTTACAATGGTCAAAGCCTAGAAACAATCTAAATGCCTGAAACTCTGTGAGTGTTAACTGAGTTATAGTATAAGCACTCAATGGAACACTCCTTGTGTATAAAGCGGGAATACAATGCCCTACAACTGTATGCTTACATGACAACGTGTCCTTAAATTGCCTACCAGATGGTAGGTAGGTGTCAATAAGTGTTCGTTTTTCTTCTTTTAAATATGCATTCTCCTAGAGAGAGATGTGTTAGTTAGGTCTTTTCTGGTTACAAGCCACAGAAACACCACCCTCATGTAAGTAGCTTCAGTTAAAAAAAGAAGACACATTTATAGACTCACATAATTGGGAACATTAAGTGTGGATGGATCTAGACCTTCAAAAACTAAACGCCTCTCTCTCTCTCTCTCTCTCTCTCTCTCTCTCTCTCTCTCTCTCTCTCTCTCTCTCTCTCTCTCTCTCTCATCCAAGCTCTGTTTCTCATCCTATTGGTTTTATTCTCAGGCAGATATTTTCCACGCTGTGGTGAGAAGTTCAGGTGCAAATCCTATTCAGTTTTCAACCTCTGAGATTAAGTATCTTCTTCAGGGTCTCTACAAATTCCTCAGTATAGGTCTTTGTTGGCCCAGCATTTGACCGTGTGCCTTCCCTGAATCAACCACTGAGACTCAAGTTGTGTGAAGAAGCCACACCTGAAGCTGGGGGATCTTAGACCTCAGTCCATGGGCTGACAGTGGGGGAATTTCCAAGCAGTAAAACCAGGGTGTTGTATCCAGGAGAAGGGAATCAGGATGCTGGGCAAAAACAGCAGTTGTTCACATTAGCAGGTGTCAAATCCTATCTGTACCCCCTAATCCATTCATTGTCTTGAACATGCACATGCACATGGTAGGGTTTCAATGTGCAGCTGTTCTACTCATGTTTAAAAATTGCCAGGAGCCTACAGGAATGTCCCTTACAATTTTTTTTCTCCTCCTTAGGTGGGTGTCATTAATACAGGTGTGCAAACCCAACTGTTAACAACAAACCCCATCTGGGTTCCCTTGTTTATCCCTACAGCACTATTGCAAATTACCGCCATGAGAATATAGGCATTCTTTCAAGTGTATTATTATTATCTTCACCACCTGCTTGTTGTGCAATATGTAATAATAAACACCGTCATAATGGAAGTCACAAGCTGTAGTGGATGCTCCTAGCAGTTTCTCCAAATAGAGATAAACAGTTAAAGATGGAAACATATTTTTTTATATGACCACATTTCAAAACAAATCCCAGAGTCATCTCTTAACAAGGATGGGCCAACTAATTATTAAACGTAACTACATACATGTTCCATATCATAAAGGAAAATCATATTCCTGTATAGAGAATGCCCAAGGCAACATTTCTTTTTTCTTCCTTTCTGGAACATAACTTCATTCTGTGGTGTATTTTTCTAGCGGTGTAATGAGCCAATTTTAGGGGAGATGAAAGCAGGGAGGATGACAGGATTGGCTCTGAGGACTTCATTCCTGCAGATTTCCATCACTTCTACCATGGCATTCCTCTTGTTAACCTCAGAAGACCATGCATAAGCCAGTGGGGGTGGATATTTTTGCCCCATTGCATATCCCTCATAATGAGCCATTTGTGTCATGAGTTTCTCACCCCATCCTCCCACCCTGTATGATTTAATGTCTTCTGTAAGTGCTAACCTTAGCCACCCTTATTGTGTGCAGGGGCAAGGAATGCCCCTTTCTGGCATTTACTAAAATTAAACTCTGTTAGACTTTAGACACTGGGCTCTGCCTTTTGGAAACAAAAAGCAAACAAACATATGCACAACAGTCAGAGGGGCTGAACACGGGCAGCCACAGAAGTTCGTAGGGGCAGTAAGGCTGGTGGGAGAAGTAATGAGTGCTCATCACTTTTTCCTTTCCTCTTTCCTATTGTAGTTTCTTCATGTTATCTTCTGACAATGGTACATTTGTCAACACGAATCCCCCCGTGTGCTGTGCTTTGAAGAAAAAAGTGAGGGGTACCTTTTATAGACTATTTGCTTTGGGGCTGCAAGGAGCTGAGCCTCAGTCACAAGTGAGCATTCAGTATAGAGAGCGAGTCTGGGGCAGCACCCAGAGTTCACTTTGAAGTTCATCCTATATAATAAGATGGGAGGGCAGCACCCAGAGTTCACTTTGAAGTTCATCCTATATAATAAGATGGGAGTGGGGGCAATGGGAAGGGCTGGCCAACCACCCATGGCTCCTCTCCCTGGCAAGTCCCCTCCCCCATCACTCCCCACCCCCACCCTGATCAGGGGTGGGACTGGCCAACTAACTGCCCCCAGCCCCTCTCCCTGGCCAGCCCAGCCCTATCAGCCTCGACCACGGCAGGCTAAAGGACCCCATCACAAATTCATACACCAGGCCTCTAGTATTTTTATAATAGGTTGGCATTTTTAATATGAGAGTGTGGTTATTGTCAGTGACAATTTGATCACTTGCAAAGCAGGAAATGAGGCCATGCCACCCTAGGGAGATCCTTTTAGACATTTTGAGATTATATATATATATATATATATATATATATCAACTTTTCAATGACATAAACAAATAGTGTTGGGAGAAGATGATTTTAATTGAATCAAATGAAAAGATTTTTTATGGTAACTTTTGTGTTTGTTTTATGGTAACTTTTGTGTTTGTCAACAAATGGCCTTAATTTCACCAGTTTCCAAATAATTGCACTCTTATCAAGTGTGGAAGGCATAGAAATGCTCTCTGTCCCATTGTGGAATCCACAGTCTACTGAGGAGTCATAGAGTGCCCCCCATATTACTTCTCATCCACAGTCACATAAACCCCTCTGTAGCTAAACACACTGTCACCTTAAAAACACTTCATTTATCAGTTCTTCTTTAGCATCCGGTGTCCCTAACTTCTGGCTAGCAAAATATCAAAGAAATAGGCATGGCCGAAACCAGTTTGGCTCAGTGGATAGAGCATCGGTCTGCGGACTGAAAGGTCCCAGGTTCGATTCCGGTCAAGGGCATGTACATTGGTTGCCTGCACATCCCCGGTAGGTGGTGTGCAGGAGGCAGCTGGTCGATGTTCCTGTCTCATCGATGTTTCTAGCTCTCTATCCTTCTCCCTTCCTCTCTGTGGAAAATCAATAAAAAATATATATATTTTTTTTAAAGAAAGAAATAGGCATGTGCAACATCTATCTGGGTATGTCTTAGAATGATGGCCCCTTTTTGTTTAATGTCCCCTTCCTATTGGCATAATGAGGATTTGGTGAGGAGCCATTTGGACCTTGAACAAAGCAGAATACCCCAGGAATGATGGAGCAGCAGCTAGGAGAAGCTTGGGTCCTGCTAATATTGCAGAGCAGAGCTTCTTTATCAGTCGGAATTTATAGGTGAAAAGAGAAAATAAGGATCAGTCTTCTTCAAGCTGTATTTCTTAGGGTCCTTGCTCCATCAAGCCCAACTAATCACATAGCAAGATCTATCACTAAGAAAGAAACTAATACTTTGGTATTATTACTATTTAAAAATAATAGTGGAGTTAATTTTAATCCTACCTAATAAAAGAGTAATATGCAAATTAACCATCACTCTGCCCCACAAGCCATACCCACAAGCCACACCCACCAGCCAATCAGAGCGAGTATGCAAATAAACCCAACCAAGATGGCTGTGGCCACAGAGGCTTGGGTTTCTCTGGCAATGAAAGAAGCCAAGCTTTTCGCCTGCCCTAGCAGGCCTAAGCCTCCACTCAAGGCTACAAAGTTTCAATTATAGAAGGTAAACAATCCAAACAGAAATGGTGGCAGCCACAGAGTAAGCAGGAGGCTTGACTCTGCTCCAGGCTACAAAGTTTCAATTGTAGAAAGTAAATATATTCCAGATACCAGGGTCTCTGCTTGGGTTACAGGGGGGCATGGCCGGCCTGCAAACCACCACAGGCCTCTAACTCAGGCTGCTCCATGCCCCAAGGAAACCCCCACCCTGATCCAGGACACCCTTCAGGGCAAAGCAGCAGGCCCCCACCCATGCACCAGGCCTCTAGCCAATCTAATAAAAAAGTAATAAGCAGATTGACCATCACTCCAACGCACAATATGGCTACCCCCATGTGGTCAAAGATCCTGCCCCTATGTGGACACAGATGGCCACCGCAAGATGACCAGCAGTGGAGGGCAGTTGGGAGGGACCAGGCCTGCAAAGGGGGGGGGAGCAGTTGAAGGCGATCAACACTGCAGGGGAGGCCTGGTCGGGGTGACCAGGCCAGCAGAGTAGGAAAGCTGGGGGCAAACGAGCTGGCAGGGGAACAGTTAGACATCAATCTGGCAGGGGAGTGGTTAGGGGGTGATCAGGCTGGCAGGCATAAGCAGTTAGGGGCAATCAGGAAGGCAGGCAGGCGAGTATTTGGGAGCCAGCAGTCCTAGATTTTGAGAGGGATATCTGACTGCTCATTTAGAATGGGCAGTCAGACATCCTTGATGGGTCCCAAATTGAAGAGGGTGCAGGCTGGGTTGAGGGACACCCTCTTGCCCCTGTGCACAAATTTGATGCACAGGGCTTCTAGTCATTATATAGAATGATATAATCATACATTAAAACAATAATAAAATTAAATTTTGGTTGAAAATATATACTGATATGTAATAGTCTTTCAAATACTCACCCCATAAAACTGTTTTAAAAAAAATTATATATTTTTATTGATTTCAGAAGGGAAGGGAGAGGGAAATACAAACATCAATGATGAAAGAGAATCATTGATTGGCTGCCTCCTGTAAGCCCCCTACTGGGGACTGAGCCCACAACCCAGCATGTGCCCTTGACTG
The DNA here is from genome assembly GCA_963924515.1 of Vespertilio murinus. NCBI lineage: Eukaryota > Metazoa > Chordata > Mammalia > Chiroptera > Vespertilionidae > Vespertilio > Vespertilio murinus. Next base: position 162,508,669 of record OZ004707.1, on the reverse strand, counting down.
GAATCAAACCTGAGACCCTTCAGTCTGTAGGTCGACACTCTATCCCCTGAGCCAAACCAGCCAGGGCACTATAAATCTCTTGAAGTGCCCACAAACAGCTAAATGGTTTTAAAGTTTCTCAAATGGAATATATCTAAGCTTCTTACACAAGAAAATCACTGCCTTGCCATTTTAAGACACAAATGAGGAAATGCCTAAAAGAATAATTTCTCATCCATGTGATTCAGAAGTCAGCTTGGGTCAGCTTGCCCTTAAGAAGTATTGTCTTCCTAAGATTTCTTTAGTTGGTAAGGTGTTTAGTTTCTTTTAATTACATCTGGCTCTGGTTTCTGGCATCTGCCAATGTTGTCCAATCCGCATCCTGCAGGTGGGTTGTTATCTCTTCCTTTCACAACCCTTCGGCTTGATTTCCTCCCTCCCAAGTGCACTTGCTTGTGACAGCCGTGTGTGTTAACTAGAGGTTCAGTGGCAATGGTAGAAGGATCTGGAACAATCCAGCAGTTCTTCCAAACTGTATATCTGGAGACTTCCCAGTTCTCCAAATTCCCTCTTGATCATTTTTCATTTATTTATTTATCTATCTATTTGTCTATTTATTTATTTATTTTGGTAACAGTTTCCAGCCACCCAACCCTTGTGTGTTCTTTATTTCATTCTCTTTCTTGTTTTCCTCAACTTGACTTACAGTTGCCTTCTTGGACAGAGTAGTCTAGTTTTTTCTCATTGTCATAGTATCTCATCCATGTTCTCAGGGCTGCACTTTCCTTCCCTAAATATTTTGTCACACTATTTCCCTAAGAGTGACAGTAAACTCTGGTGACTACTGACTACATTTGGACCCATCAGCTCTTCTCATGGGGGAAACAAAATTTACCTTATTTTGTTGTTAGAGAGTTACTTTTTTTTTAGTCTATTATACTATAGCTTAAATCTTAGAAAAATGTTATAATCCTCTAACTTAAAAATTTTAGATTAGAATTCAATATGGTATACTGAAATCTTAAATTGCTATCGTGCTGTCTTAATATTATTGCTTTTTTCCAAGTATGATCATGCTTACCTTATCTTCTTCCTCGGGATCACATTCATGAGGATGATGGGAGGTCTTCAGGATCTTCACCTCTGGTGGGCTACTGTAATTCCAGATTGATTTCCTGTACCTCTCATGTCCCCTGGAATGGTTCTTTATTCCTCATTTGTTACTAATCATTAGCTTGTCTGTCCATTCCATTGTGTCCTATTTACCTACTCCTTAGTAAGCCTTGACTCCATACACTCCATAAGTCAAATGCATTTATTACCACCACAAAATTATTTTAAGCATTTTTGAGACATATTCTGTCTGTTGCCTCCGTGTCTCGTACAGCTAACAGTACAAAATTCCCTCAAAATTATTTGTTGCATTAAAAAGAATATAAGAATTATTTCTTCTGGTTGCTAAAAATATATATTTAAAACATCAGTTCTCAACTTGTGGAGGAATCTAATTTGTTCTCCATAGCAGATTCCCAGAGAACTCAAGGTCAGATCCAGGGAGTTTCTGGTTTCAGAATTCTGTTCAAGATAATATCCATTTTTCTCTGCTAGTCAAATTTAGGTGTTTATCTAAGTATTTTATGTTCTCATTAGAACTTGCAAGATTGATTATATTTTTCTCCTCATTTTCAATTGACCTTCCAGAACAATAATTTTCAACTTTTTCCATCTCATGACACACATAAACTAATTACTAAAATTCTACGACACACCAAAAAAGAGTTTTTGCTGATCTGACAAAAAAATAGGTATAATTTTCATTCATTCACACCAGATGGCTATTGTTGTGTTAGGTGTTATCATTTTTTAAAAATTTGACAATCAATATAAGGGTAAAGAGCTCAGTACCCCTGACTATATGGTCAAGTATTGCATGTTTTAATAATTCTTGTGGCACACCCACTGGTTGAAAAATTACTGCTCAAGAGAAAAAGGTCAGATGTAGAATAGTATGTTAAGACTGAATTTTGAACATGGTCAAAGGACAGTTGGTATTGCTCATTTGTTTTCCCTTTACCCATCTCCTTACCCAGTGACCTGTAGGACCCTGTTGGCTCAATGTGTTCTCTTTTGGGTTCTATCATTTGAGATTTATAATTTTGGAGAAGAGAGAATATTAAAGGGAAGATTTTGTTTTCCATGTTCTGATATATGCAGGTACTTTTAAATGCTTTTCAAGATTTTATAAATGGGGAGAAATCAAGATGGCAGCATAGGTAAACACCTGAAATTGCTGCCTCGCACAACCACTTCAAAACTACAACTAAAAGACAAAAAGGACATCATCAGAACCACAGGACAGCTAGCTGGCTGAGTGGAAATTCTACAACTAAAAGGGAAGAGAAAAGCACACTGAGACTCAGAGAAGCTGCGGAAGTAAAATGCAAAGGTATGGAGGTGTGTGTGCAGAAAGGGCTGGCAACTGAGGATGTGGTTGTCTTTTTCAATCCGGAGGGAGACACAAGCTCCCACCTGCTCTGAACTCCAGTTCCAGTCAAGACTCTGGGGACTCAGACTCATAGGAGGAGAAACTGGACTGTCTAGTTTCTCCCAAAAAATACCCAAGCAGAAAAGCAAAAAGAAAAAAGAATCCAAAAATATGAAAATAGTATAAGAAGCCTCTGGGTGGAACTTGAGGGTGGCCTTTTCTCAGAGGTGCTTGCAGTGATTACTGAGGGACACTGAGACCCTGGGGCCTCTTATGGCAGGGCTTATGGGAAGCCATTGCTGTTTGCTCTGCCCTGAGACTCCATCCCATCCAAGCTGAGCACAGATGCTTTTGCATATGAATGGCCTGGTCCTTTGAAATCCAAAATTACCTAACAAACTGCAGCTGAGTCAGAGAGACCCAGAACATCCAAAAGGAGGCCCAAGGCCCTTCAGCAGCTTGCATTGCTTCATAGCTGGGCCTCATTTGGACACCTCCAAACCCCAAAGAAGAGGAATCTGTAGATCTCTCTATAGCTCCTGCTGGGTGGCCTCAGGCAGAGGCTAAATTAGCACCTCCTTGGAGATCCAAGAGCCAGGGTACCCAGTGGTCAGAGTGAGACCATCCAGATTACAACTCCTCAGATCCATAAGGGACACACTCATGGGGCAGAATCAGTGAGCACCAAAGCCCCACTGAAGCAAATCTTGCCTCATAAGGGTGTCTCTGCACAGAAGTTCTCCCATCATAGACACAGCTGATCCTCACACCAATTGGCCTGGAGGTCAATTCTTCCCAGCGATACCAACAACAAACAAGGCTTAACTATAACAAGACTGTGCACCAAGAGTGTCCACAGCCCACAAAGTGGTGCACCAAGAGTGTCCACCTCAGATAACTGAGGAGGCTGAGCCATTGGGCCCTATAGGACACCTAGCACACAAAGCCACTCTATCAACATAGGGAAGCAGCCAAAATGCAGAGACAAAGAAACAGGTCACAAATGAAAGAAATGGAGAAAAGCAAACTACTGGATATAGAGTTTAAAACCATGGTTATAAGGTTTTTCAAGAATTTTCTAGAAAAGGCCAATAAATTTAGTGAGACCCTTAAAAGGACCAACTAGAAATTAAACATACACTGACTGAAATAAAAAATATTATACAGAGACCCAACAGCGGACTAGAGGATTACAAGAATCATGTCAAAGATTTGAAATGCAAACAAGCAAAAAACATCCAAGTAGAAAAGTAAAAGTAAAAAAGAATCCAAAAATATGAAAATAGTATAAAGAAGCCTCTGGGACAACTTGAAGTGTATCAAAATCAGAATCATGGGGGTGCCAGAAGAAGAGAGAGAGCAAGATATTGAAAACCCATTTGAAGAAATAATGACAGAAAACTTCCCCCAGCTGGTGAAAGAAATAGACTTATAAGTCCAGGAAGAAACACAGAACCCCAAACAAAACAACAACAACAAAAATCCAAAGAGGACCACACCAAGACATATCATAATTAAAATGCCAAGAGCAAAAGACAAAAGAGAATATTAAAAGCAGCAAGAGAAAAATAATTAGTTACCTACAAGGGAGCACCCATATGATTGTCAGCTGATTTCTCAACAAAAACTATTCAGGCCACATGGGAGTGGCAATAAATATTCAAAGTGATGAATAGCAAGAACTACAACCAAGATTATTCTACCCAGTAAAGCTATCATTCAAAGTTGAAGGTCAGATAAAGAGCTTCATAGATAAGAAAAAGCTAAAGGAGTTCCTCACCACCAAACCAGTATTATATGAAATGCTGAAAGGTATTCTTTAAGAAGAGAAAGAAGAAGAAAAAGGTAAAGATAAAGGTTATGAACAACAAATATATATATATCAACAAGTGAATCTAAAAATCAAGTGAATGAAAAATCTGATGAACAGAATAAACAGGTGAATATAATAGAATCGGGCATAGAAAGGAAGTCGACTGACAATCCTCAGGGGGAAAGGGGTGTGTGGGGGGGTACAGGAAGAAACTGGACAAAAATAATACACCTATGGATGAGGACAGTAGGAGGGGTAAGGGCAGGGGGGGGTGGGAACAGGGTGGAGGGGAGCTATGAGTGGGGGGAGAGAGGAACAACTATAATAATCTGAACAATGAACATTTATTTAAAAAAAGATTTTATAAATGGGTTATTAAAGTAAGTACTTAATTAATAGTGAATGTTTCCATATATTTACTTTTCAGGGTAAGAATTTAAAAATATATATCCTGTCAAGTCCTTTACTAAGAAACACCCCCACACCTAGTGATACCTTTGGAGACTAAAGCACATGTCATTGTGCCCATAAGTACTGAAAACTATTCTGTCAGTCTGCAGGCCAATCACAGACAGCACAGGGGGTGAGCAAGAGCGCTGTAGGTGAAGGTGAAGGAATGATCACGCATGGATCTGTTCTCATTTTTGAGGCAAGGAATAGCTCAGCTCCATTCGGCACTGCACAGTTTGTAGAAAGCTTTCCAGGAAAGCCTTTGAGTGTCAGACTGTGGGCACTAACGTTGGTTACTTAGTCCTCCTTGCTCCAGTCAGTCTTCTGAGGAATTTAGCTGGCATCAGACTCCTTTTCTTCTGAATTTCTATAGCTTTTTTTAGTCTACCACATAATCTAAACCTCAATTATATGCTTTTTTAGGTTAATGTTGTTATAATTGTGTAGTGCTAGAAGTTTTCATGGCATTGGAAGAGGAGAAAGGCTTAACATTAAATGCTGGCTTCCTATTGACTATGCAATTGGCTTTGCCCAAATCATATTCTCTCTGAACCTGTTTCTTGTGTGAACAATGGGAATGAAAACTTAACTTTGCTGGGTTTTGAGACTTATTTTCTAAAAAGCATTTTTTTGTTAAGTGTTCCCTGAATAAATGTTAGCTACTATCTATTAAAGTTGTCATATGTTTTTTTATCTCCTCCAATATAAATGTAAGTGGTATATTCAGAAAATATGTATCAAACATTGTGAAGAGACTGAAATTTTACTCTCAAGCTAAAAATTTAGTCTACCACAGTTTTATGTATTTAAATAGAAGGTATGACACTCCTGGGTGTGAGACAAGACAATTTAGTGCTGAGAGCAATAGCAGTAGACAGAATATCAGCATTTTCATACTAGTTTTTCAATCCCAAAGTCCCACTGCGAAGAGGGCCAGATGATGCCTGTAAACACGGTGAGTTGCTTTATAAGACAAGAGTTAAGGAACCGAGTTCTTTTTAAAGAGAAGTATATCTGCCATATACTCCAGAGGGAGCCAGTTTCCAAAATTGTAAAGAAACCCATCTTTTGTTCTGTAAGACATTAACTCTATCTTTCAAGACTGTTTACTATACAGAAACACTTAGAAATATAGTTGGGAGTACAGAGAAAATTTGTTTCTTAGCCATACAAAGCATACAAATATGTCAGAGACTCGCCCTCAGTGGTGTTGCTCAGTGGTTGAGCATCAATGTATGAGCTCGGAGGTCATGTTCATGGTTCAATTCCCTGTCAGAGCACATGCCTGCACTGTGGGCTCGATCTCCAGTGTGGGGCATGAAGGAATCAGTCAATCAAGGATTCTCTCTCATCATTGATGTTTCTATCTCTCCCTTCCTCTCTGAAATAAAACAAACAAACAAACAAACAAACAAACAAACAAATAAATGTGTTCTGTTTTTAAAATATATATATATTTTATTGATATTTTACAGAGAGGAAGGGAGAGAGACAGAGAGCGATAAATGTCAATGAGAGAGAAACATTGACCAGCTGCCTCCTGCACACCCCCTACCGGGGATGCCCCACAACCAATGTACATGCCCTTGACCGAAATCGAACCCGGGACCCTTCAGTCCACAGATCGACGCTCTACCACTGAGCCAAACCGGTTTAGGCTTGTTTTATTTTATAATGTCAGAGACTCATGGAGAAAATATCTTCCAACAATACGATTTATAGGCTATAAGCAAAAGACAACTTTGTTTCACTTAGGATTGCACTTACTGTCTTATAGTAAACAACTAGAAAGCCAAAAAAAATGCACGTGGCAATGGTTTCATACATTGAACAGCAGACAACAGATCACTCCGATCCTGAGAGAAGAAAAGTGAGTGAGGGGAGCCCTACCACTGCCTGGCTCTCTACGGAGAGGCTTGTCTGGGCCTCAGTAATGATGAGATCATTCCCAACCAAGCATGGCAGACTTGCTGAGTGGAGAAACTAGGGGGGAAAAGTTCAGGGAAGCTGAAGTGCCTGGCATTTTAGGGAAGACTATCCAAGAAATGGGAGATACATAGAAAGAAAGACCCCCAAATATGCATAAGTCTTTTTAGATGAGAGATGTGTATTATACATATGCACAGAGTTGAACATATTAGGGTATACCATGAAAGGACCAGGGAGCTTTTAAGTTAAGTAGTTTCTAGAGTTCACCAGATAAGAGAGACATTCAAGTTCTAACCGTTAGGATAGAAATGCCTTGTTAAACACCTGAGCTGTTAGCAAAGACCCCAGAAAAGCTGTGCTGTAATGGTGGGCCTATCCTGTCATTAGATCTAAGCTATTCTAGACTTCCTTTTCAAAAACTTGAAAACAAGCTTCAAAAGAATACATTGGTGTGCTAGCCAGTTTGGCTCAGTGGATAGAGTGTTGGCCTATGGACTGAAGGAAGGGTTCCAGGTTTGATTCTGGTCAAGGGCTTGTACTTCAGTTTGCAGGCTCTTCCCCGGACCCAGCCTTAGTTGGGACACTTGCAGGAGGCAACCAATCAATGTGTTTCTCTCACATCAATATTTCTCTCTGTTCCTCTTTCTCTCTTCCACTCTCTCTAAAAATCAATGGGAAAATATCTGCTGGTGAGGATTAAAAAAAATAAAAAGAATACATTGATCACAGTATCTTACTGTCTGCTGAAACAAAAGCCAATAGCTTTTAAAGAATACAATAAAATCCAGCACTTGAAAACATAAAAATCACAATCTAATAAAAACTCACTATACATACATAGAAGCAGAAAAATATGACACAATAGCAAGAATAAAAATAGAAATAATGTAACACATCACCAGTCAATAGAAACGTAGCCAGAAATGACAAAGATGATGGAATTAACAGAAGAGAACTTTAAAGTATCTAATATATTACCACAAAAGGCTCAAGAATTTAAAAGAAGGCATAACATAATAAATGGAAAAGTGGAAAACATAAAAAGTTCCAAATGGAACATTGAGAAATGAAAAATAAATACCTCAAATTAAGATTTTACTGTAAGGGATTAAAAGCAATTTAGAAATTATGAAAGAAATGATTGGTGAAATTGAAACTGTGTTAGTAGAACTATCCAAAATAAAGCAAAAAGGGAGAAAGGGACTAAAACTTTTAACAGAGCCTCTGTGATCTGTGGGAGACAGCAAATGTAATTGGAAACTAAAAAGAGAGGGTGGAGAAGAAATAGTTTAACGAGCAACAATTAAAATTTTTCCAAATTTAATGAAAATTAGAAACCTATAGATCTAAGATTCTCAACACACCCAAGCAGGATACATACAGAATTTGGAAAACTATTATTAAAGAAAAACCCTAGAAACTACCAAAGTACAAGACACAACATGTACAGAAGAATAAGAATATGAATTGGAGCACATTTCTTGTCTGAAACTAGGCAAAAGAGAAGACAATAGATTTATATATTTAAAATGATGGTGGGGAAATAAAGTTAATCTGGAATTCTATATCCAGCATTATTATATTTTAATAATTAAAGGTAAAATAAATAATTTCGCAGATTCAAAAATATTAGGATCATCATCCCCAGTAGATCCGTACTATAAAACATATTAAACAAAATGCTTCAGGTAGAAGAATAATTGTATTAGCTGGAAATGTATAGCTATACCAAAAATGAACAAAAAAGGCAGGAGAAATAGTAAATAAGTAGGTAAATATAAAACATTTTTTTCCTAATTTTAAAAATTTCTTTAAAATGTAATTGACTAAAGCAAATATATTAACAATGGAATTTTGGCATTTACAGATAACAGTAAATTGGAAATTTTTTACAGAACACACCACCCTACATGATCATGCAGCCCTGTACAGAAAGAGAAAGCTGGATTTGGCTGGCATCCTAAAGTCACTGATTTTATAGTCTATAACATTGTCAATTGAAAACAATTTAAATTTCCTTTGGCAACTTTCAGACAACAGGTGACTTATGACTAAAGCTGTGAAATAATAATAATAATCATAATCCTATGAAAAAATGCCAATTGATTGCAACCAATCTAATTAGTAATTTTTTATCTTATAATTTTAATTAAACACTTTTTACATGTAGGATAAGTATCAGCATCAAATGGGTAAAATGTATAATCTAAACTACATTTCTCTTTTGTTTTTTAGCCTTTGTGTATTTTAAAGACTGAAATAATGAAACAGTCACAGGTAGATTATAAAAATAGATGAGAGAAATGAAAATAACTTGTTGTAAAGGGAATGTTACTACTCACAAAAATGCCTTCATTTATATCAGAATATGTTTTTAATCCACATTAGTGGAACAAATACTATTATATTTTGGGTGGGAAATGGATATACCCTGACAATGATGGTTTTCCCAAATCCACATGTTATAGACCATTCAGTGGATATGTTTGGTTTCATATTCCACAAATTTTTACATCTTAAATAATTCATTGGTTCTCAAGACAGATACTCATAGCCATTAAAATTGACATTTGAAAATTAATTCTTTGTTTTTAAATATTACATAAGGTTTAATTAAATCCAACAAGATTTTTTTAAAGACACCTATCATCTTTGAGATACTAGGATTACAAAGATGAATAAGATATGGTCCTTGCCTTCAAGAAACTTACTGTAAGAGGGGAAACAGGTGGATATACACTCTTATTACATCTAATGGTAAGAAAAAAGAAAATCAGGGATGAGGTGATCGTAGGGAAAATAGGCAATTTTGGCAAATAAGGTTTTTGTAGAAGGCTTTGTAGAGGAGATGACATTTAAAATGGACATCTGAGACTAAGAAGAATGTCACAGCAGTGAAATATACAATTTTCCTTCATTGAAGCTTGAAAATATTGTGTGAAAATGAACTCTAATGAAAGAAAACTATTTTATTACCTCTATAAGGGAAAACATAGCTATAAGTAAACAGTCTCTTTTACCTCTGAGTGAATTTGTTAAACACCTATCATTGGCTTGGTTTGGAGAATACCCCCTTTCTCCTTATGCTCCATTTGTGAACTCAAGGAGCTAGGACAGGGGTGGGCAAACTTTTTGAATCAAGGGCCACAATGGGTTCTTAAACTAGACCAGAGGGCTGGAACAAAAGCAACCTGACCATGCTGCCACTCTCATCTTGTGCTGCTGGTGAAGGAGCGGAGGGGAGAGCAAGAGAACCCTCCGCTCTCTCAGCTCCGCGTGCCAGATAGAACAGCTGAACGGGCCGGATCCGGCCTGTGGGCCATAGTTTGCCCAAGGCTGAGCTAGGAGCTGAAATGAATGTTCTAATAAAGTCTCTTTCTTAATAGAAATAGTATCAAATGTATAAAGAAGAAAGCCTTTCGGGACTGGAATCTTGTTGCAGGATGAAATATAGTCAAACTGTAAGAAAGGAAGAAATGTCTTGAGGAGACAGAGTCACCATACTTCAGAAAGAGCTCAGACAGATCATTCTTATTAGAAGAAATAAGAATCTGCTCAATTGAAATGTCATGACCTTAAGTAAAATGTTTACACTGGCACAACCTGCTTTGTCTGGAGGACACACAGTATCGCTAGGCAATGATGTCCTAAGAAGACCAGTCTTCTCTCACGCCCATTTTCTCCTGACACATACTTCACTCTCCTTGAGTACTCAATCAAGTCCAAAGACTTTCCCAATGTAATTGTGATCAGGGGACATCACTAAAACCCACAGTCTAGCCTGGCTGGCATTGCTCAATGGACTTTTGGACCATGGGAGATCATGGTTTGATTCCCAATCAGGGCACATGCCCAGGTTGTGGGCTTGATCCCCAGTCGGGGGTATGCAGGAGACAGCTGACCAATGTTTCTCTCTAATCCTTGATGTTTCTATATCTCTTTCCCTCTCTGGAATTAATAAAAAAATATATTTTAAAAAAACTATCACAGTCTAAACAGAGTCCCCTCCCACCCTTTGCTGGTATCATTGATAAAGCCAGATCTTGTTGCCTCCTCCTAAAATCCTGGTAATCCTGGGTCTTCAACTACAAACTCAGAAAGTCCTTGGCACCCACTTGCTGTAGCTGAATGTTTAAACCACAGTTTGGTGTGGTGCCTGCTGTGACCGTGGCTGCCCTCAGAAATGTGGCTTGATAGCAGTCTTGTGCTCCGGTCCCTGCTGCTGAAATACATCTCTGCTCAGAATGTAGGGGTTTCTTACAGTGTTTAGAAGGTGGCTCCTTTTCTCTGTGGAACACTAGGTTCTAGACATTCTGAGTCAAAATTGTCCTGGGTTCTATGGGTTCATTAGCACAGTCACTTCCCCGGATGTTGATTCTACAATGGCTGGGTCCCAAATATTGGCTTAGGCAGCTGTTTTCTTCCCAGTCCTTGGATACCAGGTACCTACTGGGATACCATCACAATAGATTCTGCCTCAGGAACTTCATTTCCCATAAGCTATATGTTTCATTTTTTTTATTTCAAAGACAAGAGTCAAAGTTCATTTTCTCCTCAGAATGACCTATTATCTTATGTAAACTAAATTAGCTACCTCCAACTTCCAAACTATATAAAAGTGGGTATGTCAGGATTTAGAGGCCATCTACACCTTTTATGTAGTATACTACAGAGCTGGTTTCTGTAAATCTCTAATGAATTACAAGCTATTTTAAAAATAACGTGTGTGTGTGTGTGTGTGTGTGTGTGTGTGTGTGTGCGTTAGCACTGAAAAGGAGAGAGGGGTCAGCTCAAGGCTCTGCTTTTTGGCTGCACCACCAACGGCTATTGACTTTGGATGATTCACCTAAGCATTTCTGTGCCTCACTTCCCTCATGTGAAAAACATGAGGGCTGGAGCTACATGATTGCTCAGGTTACTTCCAGCTCTAGATAATTCTATAATTCTTTGCGATGATCTAAACTTCATTTGCAGGCAAACACGCCCTTGTATGTTATTTCGGAAGCTTCATTCCTGACCAGTAGGTTCATTTTTGGTCATCAGCTTGATTTAGCCAACTCCTGATTGCCCACTCACAGATGCTTGTGGATTACCCCTGGGTGGTCTGGCTCTTCATATGCAATAGGCTAGATTGGGGACTGCCCCAGGGCCCACTAAAAGCAGATTTATCCAACTAAGGAGCCAGGACCAAGCGAACCTCCACAGGTGGGCGGGGCCCGAGGCAAGGTACCCCGCGCTATGCTTTAGAATGTTCACTTCAAACTGCCTAAAAGTATTTTCACAAACACATATTCCTATGACAACCCAACAAAAATGAATTGAAAGAAGAGTGAAAGCTCCACTAAATCCCTTTAAGTCCTGGACAGGGGGTGCTTCGCAAGACTGACACAAGACCAAAGTCAAGGGTGTAGCCCCCTCGTAAGGTCACCCCGCACTATTTGTGTTTTCCTGAGGTAGGGTGCTCATGGCAAATCCGAGACGAATCCGAGCCTTCCCTCTCAGACACAATGTGAGTGTTCTGGGAGATTCCAAACAACTTTGGTTTGTTTTTCAATTTTAATAAGCTCAGTACTTCCTGGGTTTGGCCAGGCCAGACGCACCGCGGGACGTTTCCAGCCTGAAACCAGAAAGCGTGCAGGCACTCACAGAGGAGCCTGATGCAGCGAGCTTTCCATCCCCCGTGCCAGACCTAAAAGCATCCCGTGCGGTTAGCTGACTCGTGGTTATACCTACCCAGAGCGCATAATATATGAAGGGAGGTTGTGCGTATTGGCCGTGTCGCGGGGCTTATGTGTAAGCTAGCCCTCAGATGTGAGCTGCTCCGCATAATATTTCTAGGAAGGAAGGGAGACTGGCCTTTTCATTAAGTAGATGAATGTGAATATTTCTTGACAGCAAGGACATTGTTTCCATGTTCAATTTACTATTAAAAGGACTCCAATAATAATTGCTGTTGAGGAGGAGGAAATTGAGGCACTGACATTTTGAATAATCCAGTTCAGTGTTTGTGAGTCAGCTATCCACAATATTCATTTCAACAACTCTCTAATTGAATGCTACTGCCCGAGTACCAGGATAATTATAGACACTGTGGAGGATTAGGAACTTGTAAAATTTGAGGGTTTTGAGAACGAACTGGTCATCCAGGAAACCGCGACACAATATCTGGCCTCAAAGAGGTTACACTCTGGCTTGGGTGACAGTGTTAATGCTCAGGAATTCCATGGCAAAATAAAAGGTGTAGGACATGTGCACCTGTGGCTGCTGATCTACCTCCCTTCACCTAAGCTCATTGGCAGAGATGCTTGTACTGACAGTCTCCATTCAATTCCCAGCTTCTGGGGGAAACAGACAAACCCTCTCACAGTTAAGTCCAAATGGGACTTGTCCCTTCTGCAAAGTCTCCACGTGTCCAAAGTTAAGTATATTGCCTCTTCTTTCTTCTCCATCACCCCACAGTCCCCTAAACAGATATTCTTTCTGCATGTCCCATTTTAGAAAAGAATATCACTATCACTATTTACCTAATTAGTCAAATAAGGAATGGTGGTGGGTGGGGATCAATTACTTAGCTCTTCCTTTTTTTCATCTTCATGTCTGGTCAGTTACAAACTCTTAAAGATTTATTATTATTATTATTAATAATAATAATATTATCTGTATCTGTTCCTCTGACTCTCAATTCTATTGCCTGGGCTCAAACCCTTATCATATGCCACCTCTATTATTGAAGAGTCTCTTATTAATTTAGCTTCTGGGTTTTGGACTTGTTCTCTGTCAATCCATCCTGCATGCTTCTATCCGATTTAACTTTTTCCACCCAAAAAATTGTAACCAAGGTATTTCCACTTTTAAATTTGACTCCATGTTCCTGTACGAAAAACTCAAAGTTCATAGTGAGACATGCGGAAGCATTCATAATTTGGGCCTCGTTTATGTTGTCACCTTCTCTTGTACCCTCATCATTCTCAATGATTTGTGGTTCTGGGACAGAATAAGTGCTAATTCACACCTCGGTGTTCTGTTTATCTTGGCCAAAACTCACTTAACTTTCTATTCCCCACCAATCTTATTAATCTACTTGTCCAAGCTTCTATCATAATACCTCCTAAGCTACTGGTATACAACTTTTACAAAAACAAGAGTTTTTTTTTTTTAAACTTAGTAAACAAAACAAAACCAACAAGACATGTTTGGGAAACTACAAAGAGTTTCACCTGGTTGAGCTCAAGGCCTTGGTGGCCCTCAAAGGTATGGAACATGAAATGAAATAGTCATTTACAGATTTTTATTGGGAAAGTTACTAGAACCTTATTTCAGTATAAGATGCATTGAAAAAAAGACCATATTTATTAGGACCTAAACAAAGGCAGGAAAGGTGGAGAAAAGGAGGGAGATGAATGGTTTCAGATGTATTATACAATAGAATTATTAAGTCTGATGGCTCAAGATTTTATCCATTGATTTAGTGATTATTCAGTACTAAACATTGTTGCAGCTTCTAGAAGTACAAAATAATTATGACTGTGAATGGTGTAAGATGACTAGAAGACAAATCAGAGTGATCATTTTATAAGTTATATGAATATAATCACTCTATTGTACACCTGAAACTAATAGAATATTATATGTCTACTATAACTGAAAAAATTTTAATTAAAAAATATAAAACAATGTTCTCACTCATATAGACACTCATAATGTACTATAAAGTACAGAAGTAGACTTGAATATAGATAAAAGTTTAATAAGTAAATATTGAATTCTTTAATATGTAGTTTTACATCACCTGGCTAAACATTTGGGACAATTATATATAAAGTTATATTTCCCCACTAACTCATCAAATTGAGTTTCAAATAAGTTGAATGTAATATGTGAAATAATTAAAACAATAAAGTAATCATAAGTTAGTATATATATATATATATTATACATTATGAACCTGCTATATTACATACATTATATACCTTTGGTGTATCAGGAACAACAGAAATATAAACCATATATAGTAGAACAATAAATTTGTCTATATGGAATTGAATTTGATAAATCTGTTTATAACAAAAATTCAGCAATAGAAAAATAGTTACAACCTAAAGGTAGATAAAGAATTAACATGATATAGAAGCTTTCCTATAATATTACACACTTGCTTTCATTTGGTTTGTACCAGAAGAAAAGCTAGAGAATGTGTTTGATGATACATGTATGTAAAAGAAAACCATGAATCTTTATTTGTTTTATGAGTGCTCAAATAGTGGTAACAACTTTGTCTCAGAGAATTCTAGAAACTCAGAGGCAGATATGGGGACCCCCATTATTCTCTTTCAGAGAAAGAAAAAAAAATTACTCAAGCCTAATCAGACATTTCTATTCTGAAGTTTTCTACTGACATATTTTTGTTTCCAGACACTTAGTTTCAAGAGCCAAATAATTTCCATCCATCAAAGAAGTAATTAATGAGAACTATACTGGATACAGTCCCTTGATCATATAGACACTCATAATGTACAGATTTTTCTTCCAATATGAAGAAGGCAATGCCCTTGCCCTTGAGAATTTCACATACACATGAAGAAGAAATAACACTTAGAGTGTGATCTGTATTTTACCGATACTGAATGCATTTGAATTATTCCATGAGCCCAACCTAGCTGGGTTAACACATTGCAAAGGTCACTGGAGAGAGAACAGTTAATAGCTATAGCACAAGCTCTCCTTTCTAGTAAGAGGAAGCCTTGGTCTGTGGGGCTGTCAGCACAACACCTTCTAAAATGTCACATTCCCTTTCCATGATGTTTAAGAGGCAAAGGGGTGTGGATTTAAGAGAAGAAGAAAGTGATGCTTATTAGTTGGAGTAAGATCATCCAAGTCTCTACAGGATCTTTAAAGGAGTAAAAAGACCCAATACAGGCCTAAATGGACCAAATACTTCGGTGAATGAATGAATATAAAGGATGTTATCATATTTTCCTCAAGTAGACTTTTACATGATAAACTCAGACTTCCAAATTGCAACAAGGTTATCAACTTCATGTCAGCATCTCATTGCCACCCCAAAGTTCACATGCTGAAGCCCATCCATGCATTGCCAACTTCTCTTCTTGTTTTCCATCCATCAAGCTTGCTCCCTCTCCTCAACTCTGATTTTCAAATGTCCTCTGAGCCTTCTTGTGCTGGATGCCTCTTCCTAATCCGTTGTGAAGGTTTATTTGGAGCTGGATGAACTTTGTGTCCTGGCTTTGACCCGCTTTCTGCAGCTTCTTCGTCTCATCCCTCCTCACCCTCACCCCTGCCCCATTCCTAGTCTACCACATAATCGCCAAAATCATGTTTTATAAACACCTACTTTGAATTTTTCCTCTTTTTTCCCCTTCTTTGCAAATTTCCCTCAAGACTTACCTCTTTTCCAGATGAACTCTCAGAATTTTGGGTGAAATAAAGTAAAACAAAGCTAAACAAACGAACAGACAAAAACAGCCATTCAGGAGTTTCCTACGAATTTATCAAACTAAAAAAGAAATCTAAGCTCTACCTTCTTCCTGAATTGGTTTCATAGCTAAATGCTCTGTGTAGAGTGACTGTAAAGAGTGACTAAGCATATATACAGTGCTTCCACTCTACTGCCTCCCCACCACTTTCCAAATCAGAAGCAAGCTAAGGACACAGACACTGGGACGCTTGTAGGTTCTTTCTGACCCTCAGTGATTATTAAGTGGCATCTTTGAGATGGGGTTTTTCCCCCCTGCCTAGCGGTTTATGTGATTAAGTGCTATACTATATAATTCTTGTAACTCCAACTGCCTAACCGATTTTTGCTATTTATGTATACTCGTTTTTATTTTTCTGCAAAAACTAAAAACTAAAAAAAAAAAAAAAATGTACCTGAAAAGTAGGTAGAGATTTGTTCTTTCCTCCTTTCTCTTTTAAAGATTTGACAAAATATTTCAAGGTCTCAGGAGGGTATTGTACTTGAAGAGCAGTACTTTGGTGAGTAATCGAAGGAAGACTATCCGCACCTCTTCTACCAGAGAATTAGGTAGAGTTTTCAAAGTGTGCATGTGTTTGATGATCTACTATAATAGAAGGAAAGGAGAGGATGGAAGGGGAGAAGAAAATAAGGAATGTGGAGAAGGAAGAAAAAAAAGAAGAAAAAAGGAGTAGGATGCAAGAAAGCAGTTGTGTATTGAATAAGCCAGAGTTAACCTAGCATCTTCCTTTAGAATTTGGCCTCTGGGTTCCAAAGGCGGTCAATTTCCCATCTTCCCTAGGCCACATTATCGCTTCACACAATACCTAGTACTTTTATATTTTGAATTTTAAAAAAAAACAACAGTGATGCTAAATATTTTGACATTGAACTTTGCAAAAACAATAAAAGATACTAGAACATTTTTTCCACAACAGTAAATTTGTGTGCTTCCCTGCACAATTTAAAGGTGGTTTAGTTTCAAAGAGGTAAAAGTGTTCAAAAATGAGCATGTCCAATCCAAAAGAGTCTTAAAAATATACAGCACTGCTTGTAAGAAAAAAGACTTCTTCCAGGTGGTATATTTTGTTTGAACACAGAAAGAAAATCTAGCATGGGCTCACTCTGTTGGCTTTGTTTTTCTGAGGTTATTGAAGAAAAGAGGGGTTTGCCAAAACTAAACAAAATACAGAACCATTTCTTTGAACCTGAGAACTCTCCAATGCCCAAACATGATTAAAAACCCTCTTGGCTAAGCCCTTTTGATCAGTGTGCCTGTCGTAAAACCTGTTCTGAATCCCTGGCAATTTTATGGTCTTATCTGTGTGGTCCTTTTCTATAGAGAACATTCAACACGATGTCCTGCTAGACTTCCGCCAGCTGCTTAAGGAAGATGTGTTATGGACAGCTCAGTGCTTACTGAGAAGGAGGCCACTCATGTGACCACGTCCCCCAGCAAAACCAAGCAAAAATGCCTTCTGGTCTCTCTACAAAAGAGACTTTCTGAGAAAAGGGAAAGCACTGGGAGAAAACGAAGTGAATGACTACAGAACAGCATAAAGAAATATGCAGACAACTGCGTGGCCTTTTCAGAGTTTTCCTTATTAAAGACTCTAATTGAATTTCATTGACTAAAGCAGAGAGCCATGTCTAGAGCACACTGCAGATCTGTTACTCTCCCATTCTATTTATATGTCTATGAAGCAGATCATTGTAATGAATACAGATGGGCAATAAGTACAAAGTTACTGCATAATTTTTCAAAATTTTATGATTGCTTTTCCTACTTCCTCTTAGAAGAATGGCCCTTCTGTGTAGCCTGTAGAGCATTCACTATATCTTCAGTATATTTTTACCATTTGGGCAGATTTTAATTTATTAGAGACACACTAGAAGTGGTGTGTAAACAATCCCCAGAATGAAACTGATTTGTAAGACATGGACAACCTGAAGCAGTATTAAGTTACCTCTGACATTAGTTGGTGAATGCAAATGTATATGTATTTCCCTCTCCCTTCTCCCCCTCTCTGCCTGCATCTAGATTGGCAAAGATTGGGGGGACTTGGGGACTGGAGGCAAAACCAAATTAAAGCCACCCACCAGCCCATAACAAACAGAACAGAAAATGTCAGTCTTGTGATGGGATGTGTAAGCAGATGGAAAATTTCTCTACGGGTTTGCGTTTCTAAACCAGGCTTCGGCAAGGGTTCAAAGCTGCCAGTTGTGGGTAAGCAAACACAGCTTTACAAAATGAAGTATGCTAATGTCTGCCCCAGCCTTCATGAATGCCCTGCATGGAAAATGATTACCTCTTTACTTTGTTCAGTTCCTATTGCTTTTACTTTATTACTCTTCTCTCTTAGCTTGCATTCCTCTCTAGATATCATCACAATGGGAAAGTTTTCTGATGTGACAATCTTAGAGCCTACTGGCCTACATCTATAACTAGTCTTTGTCATGTCTTGTTGTGTTGTGTCCAGGACAGTGGTCTTTGTCTCTACACCTCTTCTTTTCCAGTTTAAGTTTCACATTTTTTTGAACTCAAACCTAAAGTGATTTTGATCAACTGTATATTCACTGCTTTAGACCTGAGCATAATGGATGAGGGTTTCATGTACAATAGAAACACCTAAGAGGAAGTAGTTGACTGCCTGAGAGTATGGTAACAACTTCAAGGGAGAACATTCTCTTGAAGGACTAGTTGAGGCTGCAGACACCAGAAGGTAGGATATGATACTTGATGGAAAAGCATATGCTTCTTAGGAACCATCATCTAGGAAGAGCTTAAAAGGGTGTGTGTGCTTTGACGGAGATACCTATTTTCTGTAAATTTGCAGCCTGGAAATTTTAAATCTGACTATTCACATAAAAGGGGAATAATATAGGAGAAGCTAGAATTAACTGAAGGAACTGTTTGATGTATATATTTCTCTTGGCGTAAAGAGAAATATTTAAATCTATATTGAAAATAATTTAAAATTTTAATTTAACCAGCTTTTTTAGAGAGATTTAAAACTACCAAAGATGCATTCAAAGATGAGGGGCACCAGCAATAAAACAGGCCTTTGAAGTGAGCAGCGTTTCTCTAATTGTTTTTCTCATACTCCCTAAACATATTCGGAAAAGTTATGTACCCTCTGAAACATGTTCAAGTTGAAATCTAAAAATATCAACAAACATTTAAATAGTTGAAAAGGATATAATTTAGAATGGTTTATAACACTGATGTTTCAGATAGCTAGTAAATAAACCAAATGGAATTTAAATAGCATAGGAGGATTATAAACACCATCATCCATTAAGTTTTATCTCTTTTTTTAAATAAAAAAGGTGCTTTTAGATAGAGGGGATTTTTTTTCTCCTTGAACTTATATTTATATTCCACTTTCTTCATAGTTTTTGTTTTCTAATGTAGTGTTTTTATACTTGAAATTATTTTAATGCTCATTTTATCATGTAACCAAAAGACCATATAACTCTATTTTTTAATGTTATTTTTATATGAGAGCCTAAATTCAAATGCTTTCTTGTGTATTAAGTTATAATTATTATTATAAAATTGATCAAATTATAAATATATTAATAAATTGGGAAAGGGATTAACTATTAAAATAAGATTTTATTGAAAATGTATTTGTATTTAGGATGGGTAGGGCTTTTTGTTTTATCCTTTGAGTTCATGTGTCTGGCTATTATTTATGGTAAAAATGAGTAATGTCAGCCTCACTTCCACTCCCATTTTGAATTCTTATGCATATAAGTGCTGAGAAAGCTTGTTCTCATTTAAACATAAAGGGATTGTGTGATAGCAACATCATTCACTTTGAACTTGTGAGTTTGATGCCAATTATCACATAGTGATATACCATAGAAATACTTCTTAATAACCACCTGCTAACAACTTGATTAGTTTTTCAATGTTATTAAAAGCAATGAGTCTTGATAATCATTGACACTGAGGAACTGAAGTTCCAGGAAGAAATAACTTGGTCAAAGGAAAGGAAAGAAGGTTCCTGAATCTAAAATCCTGAGAAATACTTACTTAAGGAGGTAGATGATGAAAAATAGCCAGTGAAACAAATTAAGAGGGCCACTAGGAACCAGGAAGTACATAGTAGTCTGAGAAAGGTACAAGCAGAAAGGCAAAATAACTTAGAAAAGAGAAGCTTGAGGAGGTCTGATGCCATTATTCCTTTGAGGTTCCAAAAAGAATAAAGGAATTAATTTTCCCCCCGCATGTAAAACAGTTCATTTTGGCATTTCAATCATGGGATAGGGGGTCTCTATTTAAAGCCTATCTTGACATGTAAGGAGCGTCTCTCCAGGCATTAATTTCAGTCAGTAACCTGGGCCTGGTCCTCTACCTTGCACAGAGAACTTTTAGTCCATATTGGTTTTCCTTGGTTACCATGCCTACTGTTGGGTGTGGAGGCCATGATGCTTACTACTCTGCATTTCAATTCTATTTTTAATTTTTTTAAGTTTATTTTGCTTTTGAGCATGCTGGGGATTTTGTTTTGTTTTATTTTGTTTTAGTTATCTCCTTTAAAACATTTTATTTATTATTGCTATATGTATTAGTAGAACAAAAGACTAGATTAGTTAGTAGACGTGGGGTCAACTTATAATGAAAATTAAATGAGATTTTAAGAGATTATATATATTAGCCATGATGATTTCTAAGTGTTTCTTCCTGTTAAGGCTATCAAGGGTGAAGAAGCTCCTTTAGTAGCAAATTTTTTTATAAAGGGTATATTGATTTGGCCTAAAAAACAAAGCCATTAAATGCCAAGGTTTTTTTTAAAAAAAACAAAAACAGTTAATATACAAGACCTTTGCCATCACCACAGTTCTGGATCTGACAACTTCATCCTGATCCTTAACTAGTATGGAAGGTCTCATGTAGACCAGGGTAGGATTACACACAACTGCAGATAAAACAACCAAAATAACTATCCTTACAAGCCCCCTTTACAAAATGAAATTTGAAAATATACCAATATAGTCAACGGCCACTTGAACCTCAAACACTCGGTTGTAAGAAGTCTAAACTATTCAAGCATTAATGCAGTTACTTGATATTTTAAGAAAATATGAAGACCTAATAAATAGTTTCTGGGAAACCAGAGTAAGTAACATTCATTCATTCAACAGCATTAAGTAAAAACTAGTTATATAAGAAATTAAGCCCATCTTCAAAGAGCCCAGAGCCTCTGAGGTGCAGAACATATCAAAGCATTGGGTCAGAGGCGGAAAAATCCAAGCCAAGAGCTATAAGCAGAGATGTTTTATCTTGTTTGTTCCTAGAGAAAGGTAATCTTTAAAATTAAAGTAGAAATTTTTCTTTTTGTGTCTTGCTTCTAGGAAGTTCAGAAGTAAATTTTATGCTAAGTCGAAACCGGTTTGGCTCAGTGGATAGAGCGTCGTCGGCCTGTGGACTAAAGGGTCCCAGGTTCGATTCCGGTCAAGGGCATGTACCTTGGTTGCGGGCACATCCCCAGTGAGGGGTTTGAAAGAGGCAACTGATTGATGATTCTCTCTCATCGATGTTTCTAACTCTCTATCCCTCTCTCTTCCTCTCTGTGAAAAATCAATAAAATATATTTTTAAAAAGTTATGCTAAATTGTATTATTATCTAAGATTTGAAAATAATTATTTCTATCCTTCATCTATTG
This sequence comes from Vespertilio murinus, assembly GCA_963924515.1. Classification (NCBI taxonomy): domain Eukaryota; kingdom Metazoa; phylum Chordata; class Mammalia; order Chiroptera; family Vespertilionidae; genus Vespertilio; species Vespertilio murinus. Next base: position 162,486,865 of record OZ004707.1, on the reverse strand, counting down.
ATTTTTGAATACCGTTTCCAAATGTTATCTCCATTACAAAATTTCCTTAAATTATTTTTAGAAATATGACATTAATGAGTGGATTGAAAAAAAACACACACATGAATTAATAGTAGTTGAACTGAAAGGAACAAAAGCTATATCATCAGTTCAATACTGAGTTCAACAGAAGTCTCAGTACACTCTCACCTCTGAAAATTGCAAATGTATTTTATTTGTATTATGTTATTTAATACTAGGGGCCCAATGTATGAAATTTATACATGGGACTGGGGTTGGGGGAGTGTCCCTTAGCCCAGCCTGCATCCTCTCCAATCTGGGACCACTCGAGGGATTTCTGAATGCCTGTAACTAAACCGGCATTCAGACATCCCTCTCACAATCCAGGACTGCTGGCTCCCAACTGCTCACCTGCCTGCCTTCCTGATTGACCCTAACCGCTTATGCCTGCCAGCCTGATCACCCCCTAACCACTCCCATGCCAGCCTGATTGATGTCTAACTGCTCCCCTACCAGCCTGTTTTTTCCCAACTTCCCTCCTCTGCTGGCCTGGTCACCCCTAACTGCCCTCCCCTGCAGGCCTGGTGCCTCCCAACTGCCCTCCCCTGCTGGCCACCTTATGGTGGCCATCTTGTGTCCACTTGGGGGCAGCCATCTTTGACCACATGGGCCATCTTGTGTCCACTTGGGGGCAGCCATCTTTGACCACATGGGGGCAGCCATCTTTGACCACTTGGGGGCAGTCATCTTTGACCACATGGGGCAGTGTGTTGGAGTGGTGGTCAATCTGCATATTACTCTTTTATTAGATAGGATTCAGAAATAATTACTATATTATTACTGATTCACTTCCTTCATGGGAACTCTTCAAATAAAATTTTACATCTGGTAATGCAAAATATAATTTAAGAAGGATGTGGATATCCTTGAGAAGTTATAATGGAAAATATTTAAACGAGAAGTTTATAAAGATTGGTCTGTAAAGGAAAGTGGAAAGAAAAATTAGACCTATTCAGCAAAAGAAGAAATGTAGTAGGTTAGGAAGAAGATAAAATGAGGTAATTTAGGGGGACATAATTTTCAACTAGAGCAGAGGTAGATTGGATTTTTTGATAGATCCATTGATTTAGTGAAATATTCAAAGTACTTAGGGATGTTAAGAATATTTTTTTAACATGGAAGTTTCTCATAAACCACCCTCCCCCTTAATGTTATTTTGCTCTTCAGTCTTCCAGACAAACAAATTTTATCACCTTTATTTTTTATTGTTAATCCTCACTTGAGGGCATTTTTCCCATTGATTTTTAGAGAAAGTGGATGGAAGGAAGAGAGCAGGAAAGAGAAACATTGATGTGAGAGAGACACATAGATTGGTTGCCTCTTGAATATACTCTGGTTCCGGGGATCAAATCTACACCCAAGGTACATGCCCTTGGCCAGAATCGAACCTGAGGCCCTTCAGTCTGAAGACTGATGCTCTATCCACTGAGCCAAACTGGCCAGTGCTGCTAAACTTTCTTTAATAATAACACAACAGGGTTGATAAGAAAGGTCATACCAACATCCCTAAGAAGGAACTATGTTTTTGACCCTGGAATTTCTGCCAACTATCCCTCTGCGTAATTTAGAGATGAAAAATATTCTATTCCAAAAACTCTGCAGCAGAAGCCCACCAGAATTCAACGAGGTGTGGATGGGATAGAGGAAAGGGTAAAAGATTTCCTCTTCAGGAGCCAGCAAAACTGAATTCCAGGTCCCAACTTACTCACAAGTCTCTTTAAGCTTTGTTGCTCCGCCTCTAGAATTAGGTGGGGGTTGGAGGCGAAATCTCTGAGGGCTTTGGGGAGCTCTGACCAGCTATGATTTCACAGAATTCAGAGACTTGGCATTACCAAGGTCAAGCAGGAGCAAAAAATAGGGAATAGAATTTTTTTTTCCAGACGCTTTCATCAGCAAATGGTTGCATAAGCATGCCAGCTGAAACAAACAGTTCTGTAGGGTTCACAGTGTCCTCACTGCCCTCATTACTGAGCTTCATCAAGACCAGACAGGATGCTGCCATTGTTGGTGAACTCTGACCCACACCCTTTCCAAGCCGAAAGGCAGAGAAGGTTATCAAGAATCTGGCTGCGTGATTCTGACCCCAGCCTCACCCTGCGTGGCTACCACCAACATCATCTCGGCCTCCACTAACACTGAGACCTCTATTTATGGTGCAATAAATAATGCCTTTTAAATACTTAGATAGCTACTCTGATTGCATTTGGGCTTTCAAAGTGAACTAAACCCAAACCCTCAAAGCCCAAAGGCTTTGACTTCCTTTTTCCTTTTTAGCACTGGCACACTGTGGTCCAGTGTGGAAACTGCTTCCACATCCTTATCCCCTGTTCACACTTTCCCCATCAATCTGATGACATGAAACCGCTTGACTCATAAACAGGAGTTAGAGAAACAGAGGTTAAACCACGGGCACCAAAAGTGGTTGTGAGTCTGCGAGTGTGGAAAAAGTGGGAAAATCCACAAGCATGTGGCTTTTACCATCTGCCCCAAGTGCTGAACTGTAGAGCCGTGTTCAGCAAGAGGCTACTATTTAAGCGAACACAAATACTTTGCCCCCTTTTCCTTGGTAAGAAAGTGTGTATTCTGCCACAGAACACCTTCCTTTTGGGGTCTTCAGTCTGCAGATAGATGTGTCAACAGCTATCAAATTTTATTGTCCTTTTAGTGGATATTGGGATGATTTCTAAGTGTCTTTATTAATATTGTTCCATATTGCTGATCTTCTTCCATCTTTCATCAATATCTAATGACACCCCAGAGTAATAACTATTGAAAATGTTTGCATAGAGGATACTATTTAGCAGAGACTATTCCAATCATTTTATGTATATTAAGATGTTTAATGTTTGAAATAGCCTCATGATACATGTATTGTTCTTAGTCTTCTTTAATACAAGGAAATTGGGTATAGAGGGGTTAAGTGACTTTTCCTAGGTCACCAGAGCTAGTGAGTGGCAGAACTTGGGTTTGAACTTGGGCATTCTGGTTCCAAAGTGTATGCTCTTGACCATCATGTTCTTCTGAGAAAAAAAAAAGATGAAAACTAAGGGAAAAGAAGATGTCACAGTGGTGGCACTAAGACAGAGCCACTCGGTCAACTCTGCCTAGGAATACTCCAGGGACAACTCAGTTCATAATTGAAATGACTGATGTCCTTACTTTAATGTTTGCTGTGTTGTGTTGCACCTATAGAACTGCTTATGCACTAAGCAGGTGTTTCAGACCCTTGAGTTAGGTTTAAGTGTTGCAGTGAATGGACTGGTAGAAGTGACTGAGACTGCAGGTCTGACATGGGGTTTTATGGCAATTCTGAGATACACAAGAGGATTGGAATGTGAGCATTCAAATGTAATCACTTGAAAGGCTTAACACTGAACTCTGCCAGATACCAACACGCAACTGGACATTTTCAAGTGCTCTCCTGAGGGCATCTCAGCAAGGTTCCTGTAAACAATCACGTGTATTCAGACGACTGTAAACAACCCTGTGCAGTGAAATGCATTACAACGTGGACTTTCATTGTTATAATGTGGGTGCACTCAGCATAGTACCTCTCATCTTTCCTGTTCATCATCTCACCCCTCCGTGCCTTTCCTACTTATAAGAAAGAGGGCTCTTTTTCAGTTTTTCATTAGCTTTTAATTTACTCCAATCAACAAACATTATGATGAGCATCTGCTATGTACTCGGGATTTCCTGAAAAAGCTTACTCAGTCTAGCAAGTGGTTATATTTTTCATCCTTTTAGCAACCAAACTTAGTCATCCCTAAATTTGACACTGATTTATGGCAATAAATAAAACATTTTGTATTGACTAGTGGTATCTAAGAGCATGTAAGCAAAGCCCCTTCTCTATGAATTTCCAAAGCAGTGCACTAGGAAGGAAAGTTCATGTATATTTCTTCTGTGATTCATCATCAATTTGGATTGTGTGTGTGTGTGTGTGTGTGTGTGTGTGTGTGTACAAATGAAATCAGAATATCTCCTTCCCTTACTAGTACATCTTCTCACATTGTCTGGGTTTGTTAGCTGTATGAGTCATATAGTTAAAACTTTTGAAAATATCTGACTTAACAATAAACAGTAAGAGAGCAGACCTTCTTTATCTCTGGGGTTGGGTCTCCCATCATGTCAGACAGTTTCCCAGAGCTATGAAGTGTTGAGTGTGTGAGTGACTGGCCTGGGAAGTGGGTGGGACAGATGCTCTCTATCAGTATATCACTTTCCTGAGACTGGTTTATCTTCCACCTCTAACCTCAGAAGTCTGTGTCTCTGATCTGAGTAATGTGGAAGAATTCAGAGGAGTGTGAAAGACTTTTTCTCATTAAAAAGTGACTTTAGCCCTAGTTGGTGTTGCTCAGTGAATAGAACATTGGCCCACAGAATGAATGGGTCCCTGGTTCCATTCTGGTCAAGGGCATGTACCACATACCTCAGTTTCAGGCTTTATCATTGGCCCTGGTTGGGGCTCCTGTGGGAGGTAACCAGTAGGTGTCTCTCTCACATGGATGTGTCTCTCTGTGCCTCTCCCTCTCCCTTCCATTCTCTCAAAGTCAGTGGGAAAATATCCTCTGGGGAGGATAAACAAAAAAATAAGATAAAAGAGATTTTTAGATTATAAGAACATGAAGCAAATGAACACCCTAGGGTCTCTGCATTAGCTTCCTAAAGCTGCCATAACAAAGTACCACACACTGGTTGGCCCACACAAGAGAAAGTTATTGCCCCACAGTTTTGGAAGCTAGAAGTCCAAAATCAAGGCATTGGTAAGGTTGGTTCTTTCTGAAACTGAGAGGGAGAACCTCTCCTGGGCCTCTCTCCCAGCCTCGGCAGCATCAGGCATCCCTGGGCTAATGGATGCCATTCTTCTTATGTCTTCACATCCTCCTCCTCTGTGAGGACCTGTCCCTATGTCCAAATGTCCCCTTTCTAAAGGACACCATTCTTACTGGATTAGGGTCCACTCTATTGGTGTCACTTTAATGTGATTGTGTCCATAAAGAACTTATTTCCAAATAAGATCAGATGAGGCACCTGGGACTTCAACATGTCTTTTTTTCAGAGGAGACAATTCAACCTATAATGTTCACAAAGAAATCAAAATGACACAGACTTAGACATCAACCTAATAAATCTACATTCTTTCAATGAAATCCGTTGTCTCTTCCTCCTCGTGCAGCCTCTAAACTTGGGCAGAGTTCAGCCTGACTTGAATTAAAAGGACTCTACAAATACTCTTTTCTGGTTCTGGATACATACCACACTAAAAAGGTAATTATAGGTAACTGTAACATGGTGATGTATAGGTAACTATTCTATGATGATGGAACAGCTACAACTATAACACCACTAGGTGATAAGAAGTTTTCAGCATCATTATAATCTTATGGGACCATCATTGTTTATGTGATCCATTGTTATGTGGTGTGTGACTGTATTATTAACCGAATTCCTCCCTTTGTGTATTAACTGGACTCTGGCCACACCCCTTGCAAACCAGCTGAAATGGAACCCACCCTCAAGTGTTTGGGGTGGAACCATGCAGGAGGAGCCGATGCAATATTTTGCCAGGTTTTCTCTCACATGTATCCTTCTCCACACTTGGTACAGAATTTCAAAGACGTTTTATGTGCAGGAAACAACCAGGAATGAAAAGTAGTGGGTTTGGATTACTTTCCAAGAGTAGTGGGAATTTGGAATTCTTATAATGCAAATCAATTCTAAGCCCATTTAGAATCGGACAAAGTGATGATTATTTTATGTCTCTAGGCCCAGAGAAAATCTGCTTCCAGCTAGTCTAATACCTATTAACATTTACAAAGTTCTTTCTAGTAAAAGACAATTCTTTGGGGAATAGCTCATGCCTAGCTATTTCATGCCTTTTCACACTTGGCACAAACAGAGCTAGGTTTTTTATGTAAAAATTCTTCCTTATTATAATAATTCTGATTCTGAAATATCCTTTCCATCTCTCTCTCATCTCTTAAAACTACCTGGTGCTGAAAGAAGTCAGTGGGGAATAATTCCTTCAGCAACACTAAGATTATATTACAGTGAAATCAGCTCTGTTGTTGGAGTGATGACTCTAGACAGCCCAGGCTTCCTCTTTCCTGAGATGACAATTTTTATTGACAATTTTCAGACATGTGTGTACTGTCTGTCCAGGGCATCGCCTGGGCACCTTACCTATCTCTCTTTTTCATGTTTCTAATCATGTTAATTGTCCAATTTCTCCTGCCAGTCCTATCCTGTGAATATTGCGTCCTGAGTCAAACAGAAATCACCCACCTCATACTTACATGCTTCTATGGAGTCCAGTAGGAAGTGTGTTTCTTACTTCCTGGATGGGTTAGTGAAACATAAACATTTTTTCAGCCCTCAGCTCATGGTATCTTTTGTAATATGGACTCTGTAATCATTCCTAACATGATCTCACAATGGTGTCCTCTTCCTTGTCCAGGGGAGTGTCTTTGGAGTAGGAACTAGACCAGGCTCTAGGATGAAAGACAGATACCACTTGAATTTGTCTTCAGAAACCTCACATTCCAGATGGAGAATAGATTAAAAAAATAGATTTCAAAAAATAGATTTTAAAAAAACTATCGCAACACTGTGTGAGAGACAGATACATTGGTAGATAGATAGGTATGTAAGTAGATGGATAGATAGATGATAGATGATATGTAGATGATAGATAGGTAAGTAAGTAGGTAGGTAGGTAGATAGATAGATAGATAGATAGATAGATAGATAGATAGATAATAGGACACATTGTCCAGGGAGGATTTGTTCCACTCAGGGGTTCTAGAATGAGTGGTCATATCTCATCTGACTTTGAAGAATGGGAAGAAGATAATACTCCTGGCAGAAAGAGGACAACATGAACAAAAGAAAAGTTGAATGTGGTAAAGCAATGATGAGTAGATATGCATGATTGAAAGACACAATTTAGGGGGAGTGGCCAGAAATAAACTGAAAATGTTGGACCAGGTCTTAATCTCTCACCAGACTTGAAAGGACTTCTCCATCAGCATGTCATCTTTTGGCAGCTCAGCAGCTACCCCTACTGGCAAGGCAGAGTTGGTATACAGAGTTCTGAATAGGGTCTTCCTTCTCTTTTATCTGGAATAGCATACCTGAAAAGATGTCCTATATATTACCAACCAGCTCCCAACCCTCACCACAAGCTATTTCATTATAAAGAAAGAGTACGTTTAATGCTGCATCTGTGATCTAATACAGTTCACCAGCATAGGGATGGATGGTCAAACTCATGTGCAGCAATATAGAGAATACATAAAATAGAGATGTACAAGGGGTCCCCATAGACGTAGTTGAAGGTATTAAATAATTTTGGATTCTTCCCAAGCAATTATATATCCTATCACAACGAACAACTATCATTTCAAGCAAATGTAGAATGGAGAGCTCCACAACAGAATTTATGTAGCCTCAAGCCAACTCTTAACATTTTCTGTAGTTTTTACTTTTAGTACAGGGTGGCCTCCTTTCCTCTTCAGCTTGTCTCCACCTCACTGATTGATTCATTACATTTTTTAATACCAGTTATGTGCTAGTCATGACCACAAACCATACCATCAGGAGGGAGAATTTCTATTTTTAGAGCTTCAGATGACTATAACACTCCTGAGTTTTGTTCCAACATTCTGTCAATTAGCTGTCCCAATTTTCTCAAAGAAAAACTCTACTTCCATCCTGCACAGAAATTTTGGACCATTGGAAGGAATTCTTCCAAATCCTTGAGTTTAAGGGTGGTTGCAAACAAAGTAAATCCATGCAGTGTATTTTCTGAGGAATGTCTAAAGGGGTGGAAGAAGGGATTCTTTCAGGGCTTTGACCCTTCTGGTAAATCCAACCTCTTATTCTCTAGGAAAGTTGGGACAACCAGTCCATTCCATTTCCAAGGGCACATGAGACACCTCTTTAGCTTTGGTGATGTACTTCTGGGAAAAAAAGCAAAAAAAGAGATATTTATTTACAAGAGTCATTGCTTTCCAGAATATTTTCAGGAATCACAGCCACCCTCCACCCAGACTCCTGAAGAAATGGAGAATGAGGAGAGTGACAGTCACTTGAAAGTGTTGTTGTTGTTGTTGTTGTTGTTTCTAGTGTCAGGGCAAGCCTGAAGCAATATTTCTAACTGTCTCTAAATGATGTAGTGGGCCCACCTAGTTCAGACTCTAAGGTCATGCAAGAATATCAGAATTCAGTTCAATACCATGTGTTACAGAAACACAGGTCACTCCTTGTAGCTGTTCTGGTCTAAAGTGCCAGTGTCAGCAGCTCCATAATAATAAGAGGAAATAGAGTGAAAGCAGGGAAATAGGTTTAGTGCATTCCACATTGTAATTCTTGTTTTATTAATCTTCTCAGGCTGCTGTAACAAAATACCATTGACAGGATGACTTACACAACACACATTTATTGTCTCGTAGTTCTGGAGTCTGAAAGTCCAAGATCAAGGTGCTGGCCAATTTGTGAGAACTCTCTTCCTGGCTTGTAGACAGCTGCATTCTTGCTGTGCTCTCACATGATAAAGACAGACTTCTTTCTCTTCCTATTATTATAAAGTCACTTACTAGTCCATCTCAAAGCCCCCATACTTATGCCTCATCTAAGCCTAATCGCCTCCCAGCACCTCCATCTATAATCACATTGGGGGCTGGGGCTTCGACATATAACTTGAAGGGAAAGGGGGCAGGCACAATTCAGCCAACAGAAATGTGTAACAGAGAAAAAGGCTCAGCATTGATAATAAAAAGGAGAGAAGAGCCTGGCTTATTATATAAGCTAGATACCTTTCATTATAACTACTTCCTGTTCTAAAGCTTTCTCACTGAAAGTAGAGTTGGGATTCTGGTCCTAGCTCAGTCCTTTTGAGTTTAAGTCAAGAAAACTCATATGTGGGATATATGAAACTGAAAATACTAAGTGAACAAACAAACAAACAAACAAAAACTCACAGGCCAAGACGGTGTGGCTCAGTTGGTTGAGCATCGACCTTTGAACCAGGAGGTCATGGTTCCATTCCCGGTCAGGGCACATGTCTTGGTTGTGGGCTGGATTCCCACTGTGGGGAGTGTAGGAGGCAGCTGATCAATGATTCTCTCTCATCATTGATGTTTCTATCTCTCTCTCCCCTCCCTTCTTTGTATATATATATACAAAACCTCACAGACAAAGCCAATAGTATGGTGGCTACCAGAGGGGAAGGAGTTGGAGAGTGGCAGTAAAGAGTAAAGGGGGGGGGGCAAATATATGGTGATGGAAGGATATTTGACTTTGGGTGGTAAACACACAAACCGATATACAGACAACATACTATAGAATTGTACATGTGAAATCTATATATTTTTATAACTAATGTCACCCCAATACATTTATTGTTTAAATGCAAAAAAGAATTTTTTCTTCCCTCATTCATTTCTTTAATAACATAAGCAGATTTAAAATGAATGGTATTAAACAAAAGGAAATAAGATGGAAAACATTTTAGGAGTTTCAAACTGGAAAGGGATGATATAAAGGGAAACCTGCTAGAAAAGTGTTAGAAGAGGGGAAAGAGCATAGATGGGGAGAGTATTCAATAACTTTGCTGTCTCTCTAGTACAAAGTGTGAGGAAACACTGCTTCACCCGCACATGGGCCAGGAGATTCCATGACATTACTGCTGGTATAACTATAGCCCCACATCTTGTTCAAAGGTTTGTTGCCACTCAGTGGTGATGGAAGTCTGTGGAAATCATTGCTAAGGCTCTGGCCCCTGTGCTATAAGAGAGAATATAGAATAGGTGTCAGTGGTGCTGAATAAACCAGCAGATGATATGGACAGCAACCTCTCCTCAAGGGTGCTCCCCTACCCCTGCCCCTGCACTGTCCACAGCAGTTATGTCCTGGCCTGGGAGGGGCTTCCATACAAGTTGTCAGTACCAGTGAGACCCAATTGTTTCCTATGGTCAAGAGACAGGGGTCTTACCTTGTCAAAATGGATGTTGGATCCACAATAAATAGCACACTCACGAGGGTTTGCTTTGGCTACAAACTTCAGAAGTGAAATCTTCTGTCTTTCTTCCTCTATCCCAACCACTGCAACAACTTCTCTTTCAAAAGTATGACTGAGCACCTTTTTCTTTGCTGTAGGCCTCGGGTCAAGTAGCAGACAATGAATAGTAAAGAAGAAAGAAACAGTAAGGAGAAAAGGCCAATAAGAAGATGGATGAAAATATACAGCAGTATAACTTAATATGAATTGAAGGCTAGCGCTCCATAAGAGCAGAGACGGGAAGGCTTACTGGAGGCTTGTAGGCTCCGAGTTGGCTTCATGGGAAAAGGGAGAGATGGGCTGAGTTCAGAAGGGAGAACATGGATAGAGGAAGAGCAGAGAAGGTGCCCCAGATGTCGCTGAATACTTATTGGCTCCTGTGGAATCAAATCCCTTAAAATGACACTAAAAAAAAGATGGTACTAGAATTTTTCAGGCAGATAGGGAATTACTTGTCAGTTCTACATGTCACTAGACATGATATCTGAAACAAACTTTTTAACCTAAGCTGTAATTCCTAGATGTACATAAATGGAGAGTCCATACAGCTCTATCTCATTTCTACCTCTATCTCTATTTATTTATTTAATATATATCTGAGGATTGTTGTGAGAAATAAAAAAAGCCCATGATGCATTTCTCATGGTACCATTTAGGAAGCATTCAAAAATTAACTCCCCCCTTTTCCTTTAATCTGCACGGAAATATCACCAACTAACTCCCTTTAGGTGTGTCTGAATTTCTAGATACCAGAATAATCTCAAGAACTTAAAAAAAACAAAAACACCAAAGTTCCAAAGTGAAATACACTGGGTAAAGTTTCCATGGCTTGGAATGTTGCAAAGCCAGCTTACATGCCAGAACTTCACATAAAGTGTCTGGGTTTTGCACTTAGGGAATTAGTGTCTCCACGATGCACATAAAATATGAAGAGTTTGCTTCTCATCCAGCCACGGAAGAATGGCTGGTTGTAGAACGCCAGACGAGATAATTAGATGGTACAGACAATGGCTGTTATCACAAGCACTAACACATGGCGACTTGTATGCTACCGTGCCAGAACTGTCAAGAATCCTCAGACTGCATAACCTTGGACTACACTGAGGGAATCGCTTCATAGCCTGAGCATCTGCAAGAGAAAATGAGGAGCAATTACTTCACCTCCAAAATAGAGAGCGTGATTTGATTGCTTTAACTTACATTTTCTTAACCTTCTTGGCTGAAGGATAGCATAGCACAATGTAGAAGTGCCCTCTCTAACATTGCTCTAGGGGCAACAAAAAAATTGGCTGAGGGTGGGGAAACCTGGCCCCTGATACTTGCAGGTGTATTTTTCTTGGGAAGCGAGATTGCTAGAGAAACAAAAGATTTGGTTCGTTTGGTTTGGCAAGTCAAAAATGCAATCCTAGGGGAAGACTTTATTTAGAAATTTTATTTTTCCCTGTTCACTTGAATAGTTTGTGGAGGAATAAAAAAGAACTCAAAGTAGTTCATGAGTTTGCAATTATTTTTGTTTTGGTTTTAAAAACAAAAATGCACTATCCCCACCCAGGTAGATCTTGCTATGGATTAATTTCAATTAAAAAAACCTTTTTAAAAATATATTTTTATTGATTTCAGAGAGGAAGAGAGGGAGGGATAGAAACATCACTGATGAGAGACAATCATTTATCACATCCTGATCCACCCTGACTAGGAATTAAACCTTGACCTCCTGGTTCATAGGTCACCACCCAAACACTAAACCTGGCTAATTTCACTTTTAATTGGCTACTATTCAGTTCCTCACAAAGTTGCATCTTAGGCTGGGTGATAACGAAAGGACTCCATATCACTACTCCTTCCTGAATCTCCAGTGGTCCCCTCTCCCATTGACTTTGTCCTAAGTCCCTAAGTATGTCTTTCTCTCCTTTTAAATGTGCTTTTTCCTTGATCCTGTTTTTATCCAATGATCTCCACATCACTGGCTCTTGCTTACCTCCTCCCTCCATTCATTCTTCAACTGTCTACCATCTGTTTTTTGCCACATTACTACCATGAAACTGAATTTACTAATATCACTAGTAATTACCAAGTTCAAAAGACATGCTTTGTATTTTATAAAAATATCTCTGAGTAATTCAATACCATTGATCACTCCCTTACTTTTCCATCAGTTCTTTCCTGGTTCTTCTATCTCTATAACTCATTTTCTTCCACTTTCTTCTCTAACTTTCCTCCAACGCCTGCAGAGTACATTCTTCCCTGGCAGTTTCATACACACCTGAGATTTCAATTTTCCCCTATATTCCAGTGATCACCAAAACAATATTTCTAGTTCTCTAGCTTTCCTAGGCTCTAGTCCCATTTTTCTAGTTGCCTAGAAGATGGTCATCTTGACTAACCTGCACAAACCTCCAGCTTAACGCATTCAAAATTGAACTTACTGCATTCCTTCACAGCTTGCTCCCTTTCTATATGGTAGAGCAATGAATGACATCATCTCATTGCTTAAGCTGAAAATCTTCGAGCTATTTACAACTGTTTTCCACCCCTAATGTTCAGATCCAACCACTCACCAGTTCTTATTCATTGCATCTCACCAACATATCTTGAATCCTTTTTGCAGTCTCTTCTGCCACAACCTTAGTTCAAACTCTAATTATTTTTCATCTACATTACTACAGCAAACTGGTCTTTTCTATCATTTGATCATCTTCTATCCTCTGTCTGATCAAATTAACCCTTTAAGACACAATTTTTCCGCCTATGATTTTGCTACGGAGAAAAGTGCAAATAAAACCAGTCAGTAGGTCCTAATGCATAAAGCATAAAGTCCAAAATTCTTAATTCAGGGAAGGCAGCAGAAAAATCCCTTCACAATCTGGTGCTAACCTATGCTTCAATTCCGTTTATCATCCTCCATTTGTATTCCCATCCACACCATGCTTCAGCCACCCCTTTGCCATATCACATTAAACTCAATGCATGTGTTTGCCTCTATTTTTAAGCCCTTCTGATCACCAGGAAAGACACTCTTCCTTTTCCACCTGGTGAGCTGCTACTCATTTCTCAAATTACAACTCAACTGTCGGCACCTCTATGAAATGATACTAACACTTTTGAGCTGAATTGGTAGTGATTTCCTTTGAATTAACATCATAATTTTCTATACTCTATTACCAACCCTAGCCATGCGATTATTGTATTAAATTGCTTACAAGTAAATCTCCCACCTAAGATCATTAAATCCTTGCAATGAGGGAATGTGTGTGACATTTTATACTTTCAAGCATTTACCATAATGCCTGCCTTTTGGGAGTTGGTGAGTCTGTGGAATGAATGAATGAACCCATTCTATAAAAGTGAAACACTATAATCTTTGGTTAGGTTTATAAAAACAAAAAAAGAAAGAAAAAAGAAAAAAAGCAACCCAAGACTTTTCTAGTGTTCTGGTTCATAGGTCCTCATTCTTCCTCTGTTGAAATGGTCTTCTCCACTGGCTTTTTCTTTCCTTAATTATGAAAATGACTGCCTTGTGGTACTTTTATTTAGTCTATTTATTTGGCTGTATTTAGATAGTGGATAAGGGCTCTGCATTCTACAGTTCCAGTAGGGGAGAAAGGGAAATAATATAGAAGTGATAGAAGACACTGACTTGAGAAAGTTCCACAAGGAGGTGAAATTGAGTTCCCTTGGCCCTTGTTTGGGGTAAGTTTCCCACAGTGGCTGCTCTGCAGGCTCAAAGCTTTTCTATCCATCTTCCAATCTTTTCATGAACCCTATTTCTTTAAAACACTTGCCCGGCCAGCATGGCTCAATGGTTGATCATCCACCTAGGAACCAGGAAATCATGGGTTCAATTCCTGAGTAGGGCACATGCCTGGGTTGTGGGCTCAATCCCCCGTGGGGGCCATGCAGGAGGCAGCCAATCAATGATTTTCTCTCATCTTTGATGCTTCTATCTCTCTTTTTCTCTCTGAAATCAATAAAAATATTTTTTTGAAAACACATTTCTTTTCCACAGTTTCTTTAAAACTCATTCTGAAGTTTATTAACTAACTGAGATAATTTATCAATCAATCATTATATTAGGTTTTTTAAAGCCCACATAGGGTGGGTATTTTTTTCCTTCTAGGAAGCATAAAAATAATTTGGGGAGAGAACTTTCTTTATTTCATTATTTTATTGTTTTTTCCTCTGAAACCTTCCTGTGTCATTAATAAAACAGCAACATAGCTAATAGGTGCTCATGGATTCCATTTGGTTCTAAATTGCAGTTAAGAAAATAAGAAATCTAGAGCTGAATTATTGACCAGTCTTTCTAAAGGTCTCTAAAGGATCTCTGGAATGAAGAAGGAATTCTAACAGATCTAATTAACCTCTGAGAGAATGCAGGGGTGAGAGTTCTAACAAGGAAATCTGCTGAGATGGATGTGTAAATTTAGAGAAGGACCCACAAAAGATAAGAGATGGCACTAAAATATGTTATCAAAATAATTTTTGCTTTTAATCAAGATTTGAGGCACATTTTTATTTAGATAGGAAATAAGATCACAAGGAATTTGACCTGTGGGATCTCCAAAAGAAGTCTTTCTATACAAAATAACAGTCATGCCAGGTAGCCAGGAGATATTATTTTTTTATGCCAGCCCAGTAAAAGAAAAGAATTCAATAAAAGAATGTGCTAGGCTGCAGTGTTTGCCAGCTGCCATCAGTGGGAGTAGAGGGCAGTTCTCATTGCCCTCACCCCTGAGCCAGCCTCTCTGTGCTTTATCCAATTCCCAGCCCCCAATTGGTTTTCCTTTCCTTCTCCTCCCTCGCCTCTTGTTTTAATCTAGAGAATTTTCTTTAGCTTAAGCCCTACACCCAAAGAAGTTCACTGAAGTCTTTTTTTTCCCCCCTGCAGAAATAAAAATATTCTCATCTACACAATTTCCTTTGCCAACAGATTATTTAATCCTACAGACAGCAAAGAGGCAATGTGAAACATAATGGATAGACTTACTGAAAAAGACCGATAAAAAAGAAAAACTTGTGTTAGCAACAGTTCATTTTCCTGTTAGGAAAAGGATTTTGTTTTATTTTTTTTTAATTGTCTCTTGACAGTCACATCAGCTGTGTTTCCTTTGTTTCCCAAATACCAGGGGGAGAAAGTCAAGGGAAGGATTGCAGAACAGTTTCCGCCCCTAGGAAAGTGAGCATTTGAAAGAGAACCTAAGGCTACTTCTATCCTCCTCAGAAGCTCCAGGGATTCTTGTCTATACAAGAGTGGCCAGATTATTATGATCTCTGAACACATAATAATCGGGCCACTCAGTATATATCCTATATAATCAAAGGCTAATATGCAAATTGTCCCCTCAACCATGACTTCAACCGACCAGCAGGCAGGCCAGCCAACCACCCATGTCGCCTCCCCTTGGCCAGGCTGACTAGACCCCACCCATGCACAAATTCATGCACCGGGCCTATATATATCTACTGAATGGCCAGATTATTATGCATTCAAAGATCATAATAATCTGGCCACCTAGTGTAGAAAGGCAGTTGGTTTCTACCAGGCCAACTTTAGTGTAATTTATAGGCATTTGGTTCTTGGGAAGATGGAAGGGATGGTTATGCAAATAACCTGTAAGACAGAGATTACTCATGGTGAGAATGAAGTGAAAGGGATGACTTGACTCTTTCCTATAAATGTGTAAAAAGTGCTCTGAGAGGAAAGGGCCTTGCAATGATTTTCAGTTATATTTAGAACAGCAGGACATCCTTCCCAGGACTGGTCTTGATGATTTCTCTCCCTTCATTAAGTCTTCCTTTTCTGCCTGTGTGGCCTCTTTTGTCATATGCCCCTGCATCTGTACCTTTTGGCTGTCTTTGGGCTGCCCAAAGTCCCTTGAAAAGCCCTTCGCAGGCAGCCTGTCCACACCTCTTCAGTGTCATAAAGCTCAAAATTAACACACTGAAAACAAACAAAAATAAGTCCATTATGAAACACACAATCTTGGATAACTATGTCAAGAACTAGCTGATTAATATTATTTCCAGAGTTGCATAAATAATAATGGTTATAAGATTTATTGAATTCTCATTGTGTGCTATGTGCTCCCCCCCCCAAATTTTATGCATCATTTTAGTAAATTCTAACCCAAGCTCTTTGAAGTAGCTACTTTTATTATTCCCATTTGGTAGATGAGGACTTTTTGCAATTGGGAGAGCCAGGATTCAAATTCAGATGTGGCTATCACCCAAGGCTATGCATTTGCCACTAAGTTATACTTTGTCTCAATTTGACCCTTCTGATTTACCAACCAAACTTTCAGTATTTGGAACAATGTTGCTCCCTTTGGATTCTTTTGTATGGAACAATATTATTCAACCATTATTTTTGAAAATAGAACAAATCTAATGTTTTGGTTTTTTTGTTTTTTTTTTGTTTTTTTGTTTTTGTTTTTGAGAGATAACATGTTAGAATATAGAGATGTTTTACAGTACCCAAGATCAAAAATACACTAGTTACCAGGAGGAGAGAGAACTAGGTACTGAGGAACTGGAATCTCCACTTCTCAGGTCTTCTGTCGCATGTTAGCTTCGCCCTTACCAAGCTCTAGAGACAAATTTTATCTGCAGGACAGTCAGTTAGTGCTGCACACTGTGCATAAGTGTCAGCAGTTAAGAGAGAAGCCAACACTATGCACAGAATCTTATTCTAATTCAGAATTTTTAGAGAAAGGATTCTGATTGTCTCAACCTAAGTCATGGGACCATCTTCTGATCCAATCAACTATGTGTGAGAGGGGCTTAGTGTCACATTGTTCAAATGGATGTTCCCAGGGGCAAACTGCCATTACTTGTGTTTTTCTAGGAAACAATTAGAATATCTACTCTGTACCTACAGGAGACTTGCATTATACCTCCATTAAGAGTGGGGAAAACATTGCTGGATAATAATGAGTCACCCAGATTCTAAGAAGCTTAAAATACTTGTGACAAAAAGGGTCAACTCTTTAGAGGTCTGTTTTTCCAGAAACTGTGATTATTCAGCAATATAAATCCACCAGTGAATCAAGCCCCCAACAATGTTCCAGAAACTAAGACTAATTAGCCAAAACCAGTTTGGCTCAGTGGTAGAGTGTCGGTCTGTGGACTGAAAGGTCCCAGGTTCGATTCCGGTCAAGGGCATGTACCTTGGTTGCAGGCACATCCCCGGTAGGGGGTGTGCAAGAGGCAGCTGGTCGATGTTTCTCTCTCATCGACGTTTCTAGCTCTCTACCTATCTCCCTTCCTCTCTGTAAAATATCAATAAAATATATTTTTTTTAAAAAACCACAAACTTAGTAATAAAATAATAGCAGGTTTGAATTATTGTTTGTTTGTTTTGTTACCTATAGGAGAAATGTTAGGTAATAAAATAATTTACCTGCTCACCCAACTCACTCTGTAGAAATTCTTCCCTTTCAATTTTCACACTAGAAATTCTGAGAATCCCCTAGGTCAGTGGTCGGCAAACTCATTAGTCAACAGAGCCAAAAATCAACAGTACGACGATTACAATTTCTTTTGAGAGCCAAAATTTTTACACTTAAACTTCTTCTAATGCCACTTCTTCAAAATAGACTTTCCCAGGCCATGGTATTTTGTGGAAGAGCCACACTCAAGGGGCCAAAAAGCTGCATGTGGCTGATGAGCCGCAGTTTGCCGGCTATAGCCCTAGGTGGTTCCCACAAATACCTTTGGCATTTCACCATTTGTATTCACTTATTCCTCACCAGGGTGCCAACTAAAAGTGACAACTAAGCTATCAAATGCCAAGTGGAGGCAAAGTAGTATTTGCTGATGCTGATGCTGCTGAGATCTGCAATGATGATTCCAGTGCCCCACACCAAGAGAGGGATGTTCACCACTAGGGGTTGGCATACAACCAACACAAAGCATGCTAGCGCTACCACTGCAGGCAACCCACTGCCATGGAGGCCACCAATGCCAGTTCTGCGACACCTCAGTCATTTTCACATTCACAAAGAAGGTGGAGAAACAGAAGTTTTTTAAGTTTTATGTGTTCTTTGGTATAGTCTCTTCACCCAGTGACTCAAATGGGAGCTAATCGTGATAAGGCCACCATGGGAAATGTTTTTTTATTTCCCAGATCTGGTTTATGTGATTTAATCCAAAGAAGTACATTTGGTCTTCTTTTTTCCTTGGAAAGAGGTCTTTCCTGAGTGGCTTCTCAGTTCTCTGCAGCTTTTCCCATCAGCTATTTTTTTTTCTCAGACATAGGACAGAATCCTAGGAGGGACAGAGCAGAGAATCTGTCTAGAGCCCTGACTGTAATAGCCTTCGTCCAGCTGTTCTCATGCAAAGAATGAATCTCTCCTTCACTGCCTTGGTCGAACAGTGTAAGGTCGTTATGGGTTGGGCAAGCCCAGCTGCAATGAGAGTATCATTTTCTTAAATAAACATCAGTTCTAAAAGTAAGAGGCTCCATGAAGTGGCAAAAAAGCCCTGGCCTGGGAAGGAGGACATCTGGACTCTGCTCTTGTTAGTTGTTTGGCTTTACTTGAGTCATTTAATCTCTCTGGACTTCAGCTTCCTAACTTGCAAAACCCGCTCCTCACTCAAGTCACTAAGCTTCTATCTAGCTTTGACATTCTCTACTTGAATAGGTGAAGTTAGGTCATCCATTTACCACAAAGGACTCCAAGGCATCTGGTTCGCCTTACTGAGTACATTTATTATTGTTGTTTTATTTAAGTATAATAATAAATACATTTATTATTGTTTTATTTATTTATTGTTGTTGTTTTATTTAAGTTTTATTTTCTTTTTTCACTCACCTTATTTTATAAATAAACAAATTGAAGTCCAAAAGTTGTATGTTAACATATATGCAATGCCTAGTTTAGAAATTCCATTCAGGGAAAAAAAAGCAGGAATGCATATATTTACTAATGAATAGTTATTGTCCTTGGCTTCCACATCCAAAATTGCAACTTTTCCTCCATTTCATTCTTATTGCTAACTGCCTGATTTGGATCCTCTTTGTCTCAGTCCTCAAGAAACTTAAATGGCATCTCTTCTTCTAACCTCCTCACTACCCAATACTTCCTCCAGAGACCTGGCACCTTATTTTACTGGGCATAGACCTGGTCATGTCCCTAACACCAAAATTCTTTATGGATCACAGAATCATATCCAAACTCTTTCACCTGGCATTCAAAACTCTCACAATATGGCTTCAACATACCAGCCAAATTCTACTCCTCTTCCTGTATATGAGGTAAGTGAGTTCACTTTCAATTCCTTCAAACACTTTTGAATCCTCACAAGTGTATTGGCTCTTGCTGTCTGTGTCCTCTCTCTGAGACAACTTTCCCTTCTGTGTAGCAGATCCAACACTCACCTGTCTTCAAAAGCTGAGCTCCAAGGAACCCTTTTCGTTAAAGCAGCCATCTATACCTTCCATTAAATGTAGTCTTTCTCTCTGATTAGCCTGCTGCTTTTTAAGTATCTACTTCATAGCCCCTATAAATGTGATTTTTCATTTTCTTGATTAATAGTTTTCTTCTCCTTCTAGACAGTGAGCTCCAAAAAAGCAAAAATAATAACTATTTTTGCTTATCATTCTGTCCCCAATTTTAAGCACAGAATCTATCACATTGTAGATCCTCAGTAGGTAATTATCAGACAAATAGTTAAATGACCATCTTTTAAGATGCATCATTCTCTAACTCATGAGGAAAAAATGTTTGTACCATGTCTTGTCTTCCATAATAAACTATTAGCTCCTTGGAAGCAGTATCTACGTTTGATTCTGTTTGGTATCTATTAAGGATAAATACCTTGCATATTGGAAATATTCCTTTATAAATTTATTATTAAATATCACTTACAAATATTTTATTTATAATTGACTAACAAGGCAATTTTAGGGGGAAAAACCAAACTTTTGAGTCATATAGCTCTATGCTCAAATTCTGGCTTAGTAAAGTTCAAATCCTGGCTTTGTAAATATTCAAAGATATTTTCCAATTAACCTAAGTGTTGTGTTTTATAAATAGCTTCCAGATGCACCTCAGTTGTCAAAAGTATTCGATAGTATTACTATTCCCAATTTACAGATGAGGAAACAGACAAGTAAAAATAAGGTGATTGAAACTGAAGGAGGCTAATGGTTAGTCAGCTACTAACTGGAGTAAAGTAAGGTTTTTGGAGGCCAAAGTCTACATTTTTTCCATCCTCGTGAATATGTTGACAGCCTATAGGTGCAGACCAATGAATCTGTGCCTTTGGATACCAATTTGTCTTTTAGAACCTGATTTACGGTGCTGACCTTTGAAGGATCTAGAAGGCACTTATTTGGAGACTTTGATGTCAGGATAGAAAGGCAGGAGGATAGAGTGGTAAGTTTTGGAGGAAAAACAAAAGAGGCCCCTTTTCACATTTGACAGGAGGACATTAATGAACAGCCCTAAGGATTATTACTTTCTCTCTGAAGCCTTCTTCCTTAAATGGGTAGGTTCACAATGGAAACTTATCACTTTCATTTAAACCAGAGACACTTCTTTTTTAAAAACCACTTGATCTCCACATTGAAGCTCAAATCCAAATCAAGAGAAAAACAGCTCTTATTTATTATGCTGTTTGCTCTCATTATGTTCTTCCCAGAAATGAATATCCCTGCCCCTCTCGGACTTCCTTTTACAGGACGCTCTGATCTGGCTCATCCTCACAGCACTCGGCGAGTTGTTTTGCCTGGCTGATTCCATCATCAGAAGGCTCAGCTGCCTTTTCTCACACTCGGAATCCAGCAGGCCATTTTCCTTGGTCATCAACAGAGGGCTGGGGAGTCGATCTCTTCTCCTCATGGGCTGAGCTCCTGCCAAGTTCCGAAGTGGTCTCGCCCTTCCTTGAAGATGCTGAATATTTGCTCCTCACCCAGGACATCTGGATACCTTGTGTGAGTAACCCCTCCAGCTCGGTGGGCTGTTTGAAAGTGGATCCTTCCAGTGAAAAAATGTTGGGCACTTTCAGACAATTCTGATAGAACTTGGTATTAAACAAAACAAAACAAAAACCTTCCCAGTTGCAGCGTCTACTTGGTAGCAGGTGAAATAACAACATCAAAAGTATATGAAGCAAGCGAAATTAATCTGGATCCAGAGAATTTTTATGCATTTTAAAACAAATCCATATAGATCTTCTGGAGCTTTGCCAGTAAGCCTTTAACAATCTGTTTTTAATAGCCAGGTGATATGCTACAAGGTCGGGCATTGAAGAGCAAGGAAGTACTTTATAAAATAAAAATAAATTAATGAAAGCATTAATAATGCTGAACATGGATTCAAAAGGGAAACGAAAGGGTGACAGCCAACATTTTGGTTGAAACACCAGGAGTACCAGAAGTCTGGCCGTTTGGATAACTGTCAGTCCAATAGCTGAGCACGCGGGCCCTTCGGGTCTGATCTAGAGCAGTGTGGCAGGTGTGTAGCCTGATGCTACAGCCTTTACTACTTAGCAGCTAGGCAGCTAAAGGGTAATGCAGACCCTATGAACAATTCGATGGCAATCATGAGATTTGGTATATTTTTCCTTTTCTTTTTTCACAGTCCAAAAATTGCCTCAAAACTTTAGAAATAAAAAAATAAATTTGAAAGAAGACACTTTTTTGGTAAGCATTGTTCCACTACTTAGACTAACACCTCATTTGTCATTCGTCAATGAGGGAATGCTGATGCCTCAGAAATTAATTTTCCAATAAAAGGAGATGTGTTTTGGGTTCAAAGGAGTAAGTTTCATTTAAATATTTTTGCTGGAAGGCTTTCTAAAAGATATTACATATTGAACAGGATTTGACCTTTGCTGATGAGTCAGAGTTATCATCAGGAGCATCAATCACTATGAATAGCCCTCAACTCCTTTTTTTTCGAAAGTACAAACAGACTGGAATCTCTCACAAGCTAAAAGAAGTGTTCTTTTTGACCCTATCCACCCTTTACTTTCTTTTTTAAAAACATCTTTATTGAGATATAACTCACATACCATGTGATTCACCCAATTAAAGTATACACTTTAATGGTTTTGGTATATTCATGGGTATGTGCAAAATCACCATAGTCAATTTTAGAACACTTTCAAAAGAAACTCATCCCTTTAGCTATCATCCTTCCCACCATTGGTGTCATCTCCACTCTCTCCAACCTCAAAGCAATACTAATCTACTTTTCTGTTTCTAGACTATTCTAGATTTTCATATCAGTGAAATAATATAGTACAAGGTCTTTTGTGTCTGGATTCTTTCGCTAGAAAAATGTTTAAAAGGTTCATCCATGTTGTTGATTATATAAAGATTTATTCTTTTTTATGATCAAAATATACTCCATTGAGTAAATATACCAGATTTTTCAAATCCATAAGCCCATTGATGAATATTTGAATTGTTTCTACCTTTGACTCTTTTGAATAATGCTGCCATAAAGATTCCTGTACAAGTTTCTATGTGGACATGTGTTTTTGTTTCTCTTGAGTGTATATCTAGGAATAAAATTGCTGGGTTGTACAGCAATTCTATATTTAATTATTTCAGGAACTGCCAGACTGTTTTCTAAAGTGGATTTATAACATGTTACATCCCTTCCAGCAGTACATGAGGATCTCAATTTCCTTACATCCTTGCTAGGACCTGTTATCTGATTTTTCTAAAAAAAAAAAAAAAAGTTTAGACTTATCCACATAACTGAATAAAATATCTTTTTCAATTGATTTGAGAGAGACATAAATTTATGTTGTTCCACTCATTTGTGCATTCATTGGATGATTCTTGTATGTGCCCTGACTAGGGATCAAACACACAATCTTGGAGTATCAGACGATGCTTTAGCTAACTAAGCTACTCTTTGATACTAGCCATTCTATTGAGTATGAAGTGGTGTCTTATTGTGGTTTTTACTTGCATTTCCATAATGACTAATAATGTTGAAAATCTTATCATGTGCTTATTGGCCATTTTTAGATCTTCTTTGGAGAAATGTCTATGCAGATCCTTTGCCCTCTTTTAATTGGGATATTTGGATTTTTTACTATTAAATTATAAGGGCTCTTTGGATTATATATATGCATATCTATTTATCTATATATCTACCATCTATCATCTCTCTATCCATGTAACAAGTCTCTTAACAGGTATATGATTTGCAAACATTTTCTCCTACTGTATGGGTTATTTTCTCACTTTTCCAATACAGTTCTTTCCCTTTAGTATCCTTCTTTTCTTGTTGCCCAGCTACTTGAAAGAAGTTTATTGTGGTCCATTATGTCTCACTTCTCATTTATTCCTAGCATCCACAGCAATGTGGTTTGAACACCCACCATTCCTTTGAAACCCTCTTACTAAGGCCAAACTGCTCTTATATAGCTGAGCCAATTTATTGTTAAACTAGAGGTTGGTGCACAAACCTGTGCATGGGTGGGATCCCTTGGCCAAGCCAGCGATTGGAACCATTTTGCCCAGTCCCAATAAGGGTGATTGGGGCTGGCCTGCTGGGCAGAGGGACCATGGGAGGTTGGCTGGCAGCAGGAGGTTAGCTGTGGGAATACACTGACCACTAGGGAGGCAGACACTCAATGCAGGAGCTGCCCCTTGGTGGTCAGTGGGTGTTATAGTGACCGATTGTTTGGTCGTTCAGTCACTTAGGCTTTTATATATAGAAATTATCAGGCTTTTTCCTAATGCTCCCTCTACTTTACATTTAACATTTGGCAATGCTCAATTTTTATTTCTCTAAAAATGTCTCCCCCTTAGATTCCATTATACAATTTCTCCAGATTTCACTCCTATAATAATAACAATTCCTAATTTTTTCCTCTGTTCCTCTTATACTTAAATGTTAAAGCTCCCCAGAGTATAATCTGCCATCATCTTTTCAGAGTACATTGTCTTCTTGAATAACCTCTCATTTATTTCTATGCCTTCAACTCTATTGATAACCAACTCCCCAAGTAAATCCCCAGCCTCCATCTGTTCTAGAGTCCAGAACTATGACTCTAGCTGATAGTGAATAGTTCTCTCTTAAGCACTTGGAAATCCTACATGCCATTAAAACATGCCATTTTCAAAATCCAAAGTAACTTCTATTCCTAAATGCTTATCTTCTGATATTCTTGTATCATTGAGACAAAAAAAAAGTTTGGAATTATTCTCTATTAATTTTTTTATTTCATGTTGATCTCATGTTGGTAATCATATTGATCTTACCCTGTAAATATTTTGCTGATCTTATCCTTCTCACAACTCACTGTTGTCATTGCCTTTCAAGAAACTTTTACAACCCTTTATTAGAGCTATTTTTTAGTAAACCTGCTTCCTATCATTCACCATTTCTCCTGTTCAATCCATCTTTGTTCCTTAGGCCAGCATTAACTTCCTAAAATACAAACCTGTTATAGGAACTCTTTACAATAACTACTATTAATGATTCCCTGTGACTCACAGGATAAATTCAGAGGTGTTTTTCCCCCATTATGTATAGATCATTAATTAGTTTTTTTCTTGTCTACCTCAAGATTCATAAATGTTAAACTTCTGTTTTCTGAAAATTCTATATTCATTTTTTTATTGGTGTGTAACAAATCACCAGAAATTTAACAGTTCTCAATGACAACAATTTATTCTAGCTGGCTCTTCCACCCAGGGTCTCATTAAGGTGAAATCAAGGTGTCTGCAACCCACATCCTTATATGGGAGCTTAACAAGAGAGAATTCTGCTCCATACTCCTTCATTGGTTTGTAGAATCTATTTTCTTGCAGCCAAATGACTGAAGTAGCAGTTTTATCACAAGCTGTTACAGGGACCACTAGCACTAAGGACCACTCACAGCTCCTAGACGTGACTCTCACATCCCTAGTATAGGCCCTATCTACAATGTGGCAGTTTGCTCCTTCAAGGCCAGCAGGAGAACCCCCCCCCAATCTCTCTCTTTAAATCTCTTAATGTCTCTTAAGGACTCACCTGATTAGGTCAGACCCACCAAAATAATGTCCATTTGATTAACTCAAAGTCAATTGACTAAAGACGTTAATTCCCTCTATAAAATCTCTTTTCACATATATTACAACATATGCATTTGAATAATATCCCATCATATTCGGAGGCAGGTCCTTCTCACACTCAAGGGAAGGGTTACACCAGGCATGTGAATTTGGGGCGGGGAGAGGGGGAGATATTGGGGGCCACTGAGCATTCTGCCTGCCATACAAAAGACATGCTCTTTCATTACTCAATGGCTTTGCATATACTATTCTTTCTTTCTACTACATCTATTTTCCCATTATCCATTTGGAAACTTCTGATAAGCTTTTAAGAACAACTTCAGATGTTATCCATTAAACCTTCAAGATAAATCAGCTTTTCCTTTCTCTGTACTCCCATTGCACTTTCTATCTTTATTATAATTGCCCATGTTTCTGCTTTCCCGGGTGAACTGCCATATTTTCAAAGACATGCACTGTCTTTCACTGTCTTTACTTCCCCAACTCCAGACATGTATTAAGCTCTTAATAAATGTGTATTGAAATAATTAAGCCATATCTTTGTTGTGCAGTAAAGCCATAATAAACTCACAGGCTATAGGAGTGGATGGAGCTTTTGACAACATAGAAAACGTCCTCAGATTGACATTCTTAAGCCAGTTTGTGTGTGTGTGTGTGTGTGTGTGTGTGTGTGTGTGTGTGTGTGTTTACTTTTCTTTGCTTTTGGTTTTGGTTTTTCCTCTCCCATGTATTATCAGATTGTCAAATGTAGTAGAATCAGGAGACTTAGATACAAAACTGCTTCTTCTGAATTGTTGCATCCAAATTGATATGGACCAGAAAAGATACTAATTAAATACATTAGAATTATAGATAAAGTATGTGTACAATGGGCTTTCATTGATTGTCAGGAAGTCTCTTTAATGGGTGTAGTATATGACCTTTCGTACAGAGACTGCAAAATCAGTTTTGACTGTTTTTGTAGGCATTCCTCCGGGTATTTGTAAATCAGCTAGCAGAGTTTGCTGGGTAAGTGATCTTTGAATAAGTGAAGGCCAATTTTATGTTCACAAGGTTAACCATTTTAAAAGGTGGGTTTTGATAGGAGCCAGTTAAAAGCAAGAGAACTAGTCCATCTCTGTACGATTCTGTTTACATAATTATTTGCAAATGAAGGTTTTCAATGGGCTTAACAGAAAGCCTTGAAATTGGAAAAAATGAGCTCAAAATATTTCCTCCAAACTTAAATAATTCATTCATTGGGTCTCCCGAGTGGAGAGATAAGAACATAAATGTACATTTTAGAATCAATCAGGCATCAAGTCCCCAGCAGACCACAAAAAAGCAAAAGTCAATAAAGTAGACCTCAGTGGAAAAAGCTATAAATTCTGAGCTGCCCAAGTTCTATACTTCCACAGGGTGCAATGGAAACTTGCCAGGAGCTTGAGGGCTACACTTAATTTGCACATAAATTTATATAAATTTTAAATTGTAAGCATGCATGCTCAAGCTTAGCACTGCCTTTCATGATGAATGGAAATATCTTGCTTGCTTTCAGTAGTTATGAAAGTTCCAAGATGGATAAGCTTTGTCCCAAGACCAACATTATGCAAAAATGGCACCTCTGGGATTTTAATGAGACCCCCAGAAAGCCAAAATATAATTTTCTTAGCAGGTTCAATAAGGAGGATTGTGATTCTATTCTAAGCCTAGGGACAAACCTTCAGTTTGGTTTGATGTTATTCTGGGACCACAGTGTGTCAACAATGTGTCTTTATTAAGTGAGCTTTTTGATTGGTAAATGAGGGATTATACTGGGCATTAACTATTTGCAGATAGCAGTAACTTTTTAAAGCATAATACTTTTGTATAACAGCATGAGAGATCATGGAGAAGGCTCCAACCCACACATGAAGAGACCTTTCCCACTTCTTAGTGAAGTAGATCATCTTCTCTAGTGAGGTAGGATTGCCAGTGATTAATAGGCTCACATGCCAGTGATGCCTTTATATATTACCTATAGCTATTATGTGTATTATATATGTATGTTAAGGTTAAGAGTAAAATATTTCACAATATTACTTTGATACTTTAGAAATATATATAAAGTCTTGAAAACCTAACCATATTACATTTTAATCAACAATATTTGGACTTGTGTGAATCAAATGATACTTTTCACAGACTATACAGGCAGAATAAGAAAACCTCTTCTTAGGATGATTCATATAAAGAGCCTTCTTGGATCATTTATCTTTTTGTATAGACCAATTCCTTCAAACTTAATAGGGATAACATAAGCAGAATACATATCTATGCCCATAGACCCTATGGTATAATGTTAATGAAAAAAATGATTACTTCTGAATGTCCTTGAGTGAGTATTCTATGGATTTGGAAGTCCTGTGGAGAGCCATACCTAGAGCAGTTTTATAGCAAATAGACTAAAGAAATAAATTACCCTGGAAAAATGAGGATGACTATTATCATGGAAACACTCACGCCCAGGAGCCTTTAATTCTATGATGTGATTATTCATCAGGATATCTCCCCACTGAACTGGTTTCACCACTATCCATGGCTATTTCATCAAGGACTTTGGAATAAAATTTTAATAGTCTCTAAAGATGTTTTGTGGAATGCATTGGGCAAATAGTATGTTTACTCTGGCAATCTTTTATTGGGAAATTCAGTGACTACATGGGAATGGATCAACTTCTGAAATCATAATGATTTCAGAATTACCTTCAACCAGGGAGACCTTGGATACCTCCAAGGACCCTACAACCATAAAACTCAGGGACCAGTTGCATCAGCTATAAACCCATGACTCCAGCCTCCTCAGCTGTGGGTGCCAAAAAGTCTGTCCAGGGTGAGATAAAGCAGTGCCAAATATGCAGGCAGGCCCTGCATCTTCTCACAGAGAAGATAGAAGGAACACCTGAATCAAATAGCACCCAACCAGAATTTGTGAGGCAATCCATAGATGCAAAGGTCAGATATCATCTAGAGAAGGTCAATGCAAGAGAGAGAGAGCTACATACCTGGACACCCTGAGAGGAGAGATCATGGGGAGACAATGAAACAGCCAGCATATGAAAGAAAAAGAGGAACCACCAGGAAAAAAAGTAAACAAAATAGAGGCAAGCAATATGTCAGAGAACTAATTCAGAGCAATGGTCATAATGACGCTGAAAAGGATGGAAGACAAATTCAAAAATATGTGTAAGAACTAAGAAGAAATGAAGAATAACCAAGAAGAAAGAAAGTAACATCGCTGCCATAAAGAACTCAATAGAAAGCATCAGCTATGGATTAGAAAAAGTGGAGGACTGCATCAGTGAGCTAGAAGAGAAGGTAGGAAAAAATAGCCAAGCAGAGCATTATCTAGAAAAATAAATAAACTTAAAAAACAAGAGGAGAGCCTAAGGGAACTTTGGGACAACACAAAAAGAAACAACATCCACATAATAGGAATCCCAGAAAGAGAGGAAACTGAGCAAGGAGTGGAAAACCTGTTTGAAGAAATAATGACAGAAAACTTCCTTGATATTGGAAAGACAAAACTCACACAAGTCCAAGAAGCTCACAGAGTCCCAAACCGGATGAATTCCAAAAGACCTACACCAAGACACATTATACTTAAATTGGCAAACATCAACGACAAAGTAATAATCGTGAAGGCTGCCAGAGAGAGACAGAAAGTTTCCTACAAGGGATCTCCCATCAGACTATCGACTGATTTCTCAACAGAAACACATCAGCCCAGAAGATAATGGAATGAAATATACAAAGTCATGCAAAGCAAGCGTCTGAATCCAAGAATACTGTACCCAGCAAGGCTATCAATCAAAGTTGAGGGTGAAATCAGGAGCTTCACAGACAAAAAAGGACTAAGGGAGTTTATTACCACCAAACCAGCAATGCAAGAAATGCTAAAAGGTCTGGTGTAAAAAGAAGAAATAGGAAGGGAACAAGGAACACAGGCACAAAGAATAAAAATGTTGACAAGTACTATCCTATCTAATAAAGACGGAGTATGCAAATTGACCATAACAGCATAACAAGATAGCTGTGCCCACAGCAGAGGCAGGGATATGATGATAACACAGTATGGCTGCACCCACAATGGAGGCCAAGTTCCCATAATGAGCCTTAACAAGCAATCAGCAGGGACCTGAGGCTGCTTGGTGCTGGGCTGAGACAGGGGACCTGAGGCTGCACCCACGGACTGGTAGCACTTGACAGGGGACCTTAGGCCATGCCCCCTGACTCGGTGCCAGGCTGGGGACCTTAGGCCATGCCCTCCACCCTGGTGCCAGGCCAGAGGACCTGAGGCCACATCCCCCACCATGAAGAACTTGGCGGGGAACCTCAGGCTACACCTCTATACCTGAGGTCCCCTACCCATGGCACTTGGCAGGGGACCTAAGGCCATGCCCTACACACAGGGATTTTCAGGGGACTTCAAGGTATGTGCCCCCCGATCCTAGTCAGGGCTGGGGGACCTGAGGCTGTGCCCCCCCACACCCAGTGGGTCTTGATGGGGGTGGGGCCAGTAGGGTCTGGATCTAGCCAAATGGGGGTGGGTCCAGCCAGGTCTGTGTCTTGTGTGATTCTGAGGTGCTCGTGGGTGGGTGGGAACTTGACTCTGGTTCCCATGGTGTGCCCCAGACTCTGACAGGTGGAAGATTTTCATATACATTTTACTAATTTTCTTTCATCTCTGTCACTTCTATTATAGTTAAAGCACAAATAGCAATATTAAAATATTTCCTCTAGTGAATTCCCTTTTAATGTGCACAAATTGCCTGCGCCTGGTCACTAGTCAATAATAACTTTAAATGTAAATACCACACTCAAAAGATATAGGGTAGCTGAGTAGATAAGAAAATATAACCAATATATCTGCTGTCGATAGGAAACCCACCTCAGAACAAAGGACTCACACAGAATGATGGTGAAAAGATAAAAAAAGGTTTTTCAGGTGAATGGAAATGAAAAAACAAAACAAAACAAAACAAAACAAAAAAAACTGGGGTAGCAATACTTATGTCTGACAAATTAGACCTCAAAGTGAATGCCGTAACAAGAGATAAGAAAGGCCACTTCATAATACTAAAGGGAGCAATGCATCAGGAAGATATAACTCTCGCAGAAACCGGTTTGGCTCAGTGGTTGAGCTTCGGTCTGCAGACTGAAAGGTCCCGGGTTCAATTCTGGCCAAGGGCATGTACATTGGTTGCAGGCACATCCCCGGTAGGGGGTATGCAAGAGGCAGCTGGTTGATGTTTCTCTCTCATCGATGTTTCTAGCTCTCTATCTCTCTCCCTTCCTCTCTGTAAAATATCAATAAAATATATTTTTAAAAGAAGATATAACTCTGATAAACATATATGTACCCAATACAGGAGCACCCAAATAAATTAAAATAAAAAAACTTCTGGAGAATATCAAAGGAGAGATTGACAGAAATACAGTCATAGTAGGGAACTTTAATAGCCCACTGACACCACTGGACAAATCCTCTAAACAAAAAATCAGCAAAGAAACATCACCTCTAAATGACTCACCAGATCAGATGGAATTAATTGACATCTTCAGAACATTCCACCCCATTCTTCTCAAGTGCACATTTTCAAAGATAGACCACATATTGGGACACAGGCAAAATCTCTTCAAATTCAAGAAAATAGAAATCATATCAAGCATCTTCTCTGATCACAATGGCATAAAACTAGAAATCAACTACAATAAAAAAACGTCAAACACCTGAAGGCTAAATAGCATGCTATTAAGCAATGATTGGGTTATCAAAGAGACCAAAGAAGAAATAAAAAGTATCATGGCCACAAATGACAATGAAAACACAACAATAAAAAAATCTATGGGACACACTGAAAGCAGTCTTGAGAGGGAACTTCATAGCTCTTCAGGCCTATCTTAAAAAACAAACAAACAATGGTAATAAATTATCTAACTATACAACTCAAAAAGTTAGAAAGAGAGGAACAAGAAAAGCCCACAGTGAGCAGAAGGGAGGAAATAATAAAGATCAGAGCAGAGATAAACAACATAGAGATAAAAACAAAAAACAAACAAACAAACAAACAAACAAAAAACAATGCAAAAGATGAGCAGAACCAAGAGCTTGTTCTTTGAAAGGATAAACAAGATTGATGAAGCTCTAACCAGGCTCACTGAGAAGCAAAGAGAGAGGACCCAAATAAAATCAGAAATGAAAGGTGAAATAACAGACTCCACCAAAATACAAAGGATTATAAAAAATACTAGGAACAACTCTACTCCAACAAACAGGACAACCTAGACAAAATGGATATAACATTAGAAAACTACAAACTTCCAAAACTCAATCAGGAAGAATAAAAAAACTTGAATAGGCTGATAACTACTGATAAAATTGAAGCAGTAATAAAAAAAAAATCTTCCAGAAAACAAAAGCCCTGGTCTGGAAGGCTTTACAGGGGAGTTCTACCAAGTGTGAAGGCACACTTCCAAGCTCTTTCTATGAATCCAGCATTACCCTATTCCCAAAATCAGATTAAGACACCGCAAAAAAGAAACCCTACAGGTCAATATCCTTAATGAACATAGACAATAAAATTCTCAACAAAATTCTACCAAATCATATTCAACATTACATTAAAAAAAATCATACAGCATGACCAAGTTGGATTTATTCCAGGGATGCAAGCATGGTACAATATCCCCAAATCGATAAATGTGATACATCACATAAACAAACTGAGAGACAAAAATTACATAATCATATCAATTGGTGTAGAAAAAGCATTTGACAAAATCCAACACCCTTTCTTGATAAAAACTCTCAGCAAAGTGAAAGTAGAGGGGTCACACCTCAACATAATAAAACCTTATATGAAAAACCTACAGCCAACATCTTATTCAATAGGCAAAAACTAATTTTCCCTAAGAACAGGAACAATACAGGGATGCCCAATATAGTACTGGAAGTGCTAGCCATAGTGATCAGACAAGAAGAAAAAATGAAAGACATCCAAATTGGAAAAGAAGTAAAACTGTCCTTATTCACAGATGACAAAGAAAACTCCATCAAAAAATTACTACACCTAATAAATAAATTTGGCAATGTAGTAGGATACACCCAGAAATCTATGGCCTTTTTATACACCAATAATGACCTTACAGAAAAAAATGAAACAAACAAACAAACAAAAATCCCATTTACCATTGTACCCCCCCCAAAAAAAAATTAAGATACCTAGAAATAAACTTAAGTTAGTACGTAAAAGATCTGTATTCAGAAAATTAAAGGACATTGAAAAAAGAGACAGAGGAAGGTATAAAAAAATGGAAGAACATACAATGTTCATGGATTGATAGAATTAAGGTTATTAAAATGCACATACCACCCAAAGAAATCTACAGATTCAATGAAATCCCCAATAAAATACCAACAGCATATTTCAAAGATCTAAAACAAACTCTCCAAAAATTCATTTGAAATGAAAAAAGACCCTAAATAGCCACAGCAATCCTGAGAAAGAAGAACAAAGTTGGAGAGATCACAATACCAGATATTAAACTATATTACCAAGCCACAGTTCACAAAACTGCCTGGTACTGGCACAAGAACAGAAATATAGACCAATGGAACAGAACAGAGAACACAGAAATTGACCCAAGCCACTCTGCTCAATTAATATTTGACAAACGAGGCAAGAGCATACAATGGTGTCAAGATGGTCTCTCCAATAAATGGTGCTAGGAAATTAGGTCAAACACATGCAAAAAATGAAACTAGATAACCAACTTACACCAAACACAAAAACAAATTCAAAATGGTTGAAGGACTTAAACATAATACAGGAAATATTATAAAAATCCTGTAAGACTCCATAGGCAGCAAAATAGCAGACATATGTTGTAGCAATATCTTTACAGACACAACTCCTAGGGCAATGGAGACTAAGGAGAAAATAAACAAATGATACTAGATCAAAATAAAAAACTTCTGCACAGCAAAAGAAATCATCAACAAAACAATAAGAATGCCCACTGCATGGGAGAACATATTTGCTAATGATATTTCAGATAGAGGTTTAATCTCCAAAATTTATAGAAAACTCATACAATTTAACAAAAGGAAGATAAATGATCCAATCAAAAAATGGGCAAAGAATATAAATAGATGCTTTTTGAAAGAGGACAAACAGAAGGCTCAGAGACATATGAAAACATGCTCAAAGTCACTACACTAATCAAATCAAAAGGAGATGCCTTCTCACACCTGTCAGAATAGCTATCATCAACAAATCAACAAATGACAAGTGCTGGTGAGTATGTGGAGAAAAAGGAAATCTTGTGCACTGCTCATGGGAATGCAGACTGGTGCAGCCACTGTGGAAGACAGAATGTAGTTTCCTCATAAAGTTAAAAATGGAACTCCCATTTGACCCAGTAATCCCACTTCTAGGAATATATCCAAAGAAACTAGAAACACCAATAAGAAAGGATATATTCACCCCTAGGTTCAAAGCAGCACAATTTACAATAGCTACGATTTGGAAACAGCCTAAGTGCTCATCAGCAGATGAGTGAATTAGAAAACTGGAACATACATCTATTCAATGGAATACTATGACACTATAAAAAAGAAGGAACTTTTATATTTACAACAGCATGGATAGAACTGGAGAGCATTATGCTAAGCTAAATATGCCAGTCAGAGAAACATAAATATCACATGATCTCACTCATATGTGGTATATAATGTTGAACATAATCTGATGAACAAAAATAGATCCATGCCCTAACCAGTTAGGCTCAGTGGATAGAGTGTCAGCCTGCGGACTGAAAGGTCCTAGGTTCCATTCCGGTAAAGGGCATGTATCTTGGTTGTGGGCACATCTGCAGTAGGAGGTATGCAGGAGGCAGCTATCAATGTTTCTCTCTTATTGATGTTTCTAATTCTCTATCCCTCGCCCTTCCTCTCTCTATAAAAATCAATAAAATATATATTTTAAAAAATAGATCCAGAAACAAATGGTAGGGGAAGAGGTGGTTAGAGAGCAATCAAAGGACTTGTATGCATGCATATTAACATAACCAATGGACACAGACACTGAGGCAGCAGGGACTTGCTCGGGGTTGGAATGGCTAGTGGCGGGAGGGGGAAGAGGAGATCAATTGGGGGAAAAAGGAGACATATGTAAAACTTTAGATAATAAAAACATAATCCTATCTAATAAAAGATTAATATGCAAATTAACTATACCTCCACTATACCCACAAGCCATGCCCACCAGCCAATCAGGATCAAGTATGTAAATTAACCCAGCCAAGATGATTGCAGCAACAGAGAGAGCAGAGCGCTTGGGTCTCCTCAGCAATGGAGGAAGCCAAGCTTTCTGCCTTACCTGGCCTGCCTTAGCCTCTGTTTAAGGCTACAAAGTTTTAATTATAGAAGATTAATAAATCCCAGATACCAAGACCTCCTCTTGGGTCACTGGGGGGGCGTGGCTGGCCTGAAAACTACCAAAACCCTTTACCCAGTCTGCCCCATACCCCAGGAGACCCCCCACCCTGATCCAGGACACTCTTCAAGGCCAGTCCCCCCCACCCATGCATCAGGCCTTTATCCTATCTAGTAAAATAATATCTAATAAAAAAATAATATCTAAAAATAATCCTATCTAGCCAAAACCGGTTTGGCTCAGTGGTAGAGCGTCGGTCTGCGGACTTAAAGGTCCTGGGTTCGATTCCGGTCAAGGGCATGTACACTGGTTGTGGGCACATCCCCGGTCGGGGGTGTGCAAGAGGCAGCTAATCGATGATTCTCTCTCATCGATGTTTCTAACTCTGTATCCCTCTCTCTTCCTCTGTGTAAAAATCAATAAAATATATATATTAAAAATAATTAAAAAAATAATCCTATCTTATAAAATAATAATATGCAAATTGACCATCACTCCAACACACAAAATGGCTGATCCCACATGGTCAAAAATAACTGACCCCATGTGGACACAAGATGGCCACCACAAAATTTCCAGCAGGGGAGGGTAGTTGAGAGGGACCAGACCTGCAAGGGAGGGAAGTTGGGGGTGATCAAGCAGGAAAGGGCAGTTAGGAGTGACAAGGCCTGCAGGAGAGGACAATTAGGGGCAAACAGGCTGGTAGGGGAGCAGTTAGGCATCAATGAGGCTGGCAGGGGTGTAGTTAGGGGGTGATCAGGATGGCAGGCAAAAGCAGGTAGGGGCAATCAGTAAGGCAGGTAGGTGAGCAGTTGGGAGTCAGCAGTCTTGGATTGTGAGAGGGATGTCCAACTGCCCATTGAGGCCCAATTAGGCAGATTGGAGAGGGTGCAGGCTGGGGTGAGGGACACCCCTGCCCCATACACAAATTTTGTGCACCGGGCCTCTAGTAATAATATATATGTGTATATATATTAGAATATATGTTAGAATATATATTCTAACATTTACTACAAATAGTAAATCACTTGGTCATGTAACATACATACATACATTATAAGGTCGCTTGTAAGATTTCAATAAAAATTAAGTTAAATTGAATTAAAAACCTATACTGGCACAGTCCACATGGTAAATCGATCTGCCTTTTAAAAAGATTTTTTTTCTGAACCTCCTGTTTTAATTATCTCTTGTCCTCCCTCAGAGGCCATTGCCAGTTAAAGACCATAGCAACCTTTTAGATGTTTATAAACACTGTTTCTAGATACAATAAACCTTTAGTACAGTCCACTAAATAAAGCACCAATTGGCTGCCAGTCTTCCATCCTCTGAGCTTGAATGAGATGTTAGTGCCTAAAAATTCTGAAGGGAGCATGAAAACAAGTTGTATGCTATTAGCCGAAGTAATTTCTCTAAATAATACCCAAAGTGTAACAACTTTATTTCATGAGTTAGCATGCAGTCATTTCTTATACCCAAGTGAAATATCTTCTGCTGTGAGCCCTAACACAGAATCCTTATGTATTTGGCTGCCTAAAGAATAAAAACACATAGAGTATATTAAAAATACTATTTCCAAATGCATGTCCATGTGGCCTACATGAATTTAAAATACAAATATATAAATGTATTATGAATTATTTCTACATTCATTGGTATTGAAAGCTCATATGTGCAAAACTTACACACATAGTATCTACCTTCAAGTCAGTTTAATTGAATTAGACCATCAAAAGTGTGTGTTTTCTAACTTGATTGTTGACTTTCTGCTAAAGTTACCACCTTCTGATCTTTGACCCTCCTGGCTGAAAACAAACCAGAACATGCTGTTACTCGTATTAAAGCCCATCAGAAAGTTCCCATTCCTTTTTCCCTCCAAAAAACATTGTATATTGAGGAGTAATAGTTCAAATTCTGGCCCTAATGCTCAGTGGCTGTGTGACCATCATGTTTTCATATGTGTACTAGGTATAATACTGCTCTCCCCACAGTATTGTTGTAAGAATAAAAGCAATTAAGTAGTACACTCAGAATAATTATGCACTTAATCAATACTATTATTATTTTTATTTTAATCAAGTCACTTTTGCTTTCCGAATTTTTGTCTACCAACCAGGAATGCTTTTTCCCCTACTTTTTTTTCTTTAAACCAAGAAAAGTTCTAAATAGATTTTCAGTCCCAGTGTAATTAAGGCTTAATTTATCAGCCTTTCTTTGATGTCTCCTGGTAGAATTCTTTCTTTTTTTTGGGGGGGGGGGGAAGGAAGGCCACCTTATAAGTATCAGTATTAATTGTTACCAAAGATCTACTATATGTGAAGCACTATGCATATACAAAGAAGTATATGACTTGGTCTCTGTTTTGTTTTGTTTTGTTTTGTTTTGTTTGATATATTCTGAGTCTGGTATATTTAATGAAGACTTTTTGAACTCCCCCACCCAACTGTGAATAAGGCAGGGCCCAAACTTTATTCATCTTTGCATAATGGGCACAGTACATGCCACAAAATACCATTTGATGAATGTGGCTTAAATTAGTTTGAACTATGGCAAAGATGGATGCATTGTCATTTAATCTCCTCTAATACAATGGTCTATGCGTGGTTGAAGCATCCATATAAAAACAGGCCCAATGGTTCTGTATAGGTATGGAGGTCCGGGTTGCTCCTGGTGTTGCTATAATGTGGATGGCCTCTGGCTGCACCCCTCTTTTAATGATGCTGCTCTCTAAAAAGGGTGGAATAGCCTTTCTTGGGATCAAGTACAGTCAGACTTTACCTTTTAACTTTTGTTTCTTTTCTTTTTTTTAATATATCTTTTTGGTTTTTTACAGAGAGGAAGAGAGAGGGATAGAGAATTAGAAACATACATCGATGAGAGAGAAACATCGACCAGCTGCCTCTTGCACACCCCTGCCTGGGGATGTGTCCACAACCAGGGTACATGCCCTTGACTGAATCGAACCAGGGACCTTTCAGTCCTCAGACTGACGCTCTATCCACTGAGCCAAACCGGTTTGGACTAACTTTTGTTTCTTATTTCTTCCAAATTGTATCTAACTCTCTATGATCTAAAATAGCACTCATCACACCCAGGCCGCATGGCTCAGTGGTTGAGCCTTGACCTATGAGTCAGGAGGTGGAGGTTCCATTCCGGTCAGAGCATATGCCTGGGTTGGGGGCTCAATCCCCAGTGTGGGGCATGCAGGAGGTAGCCAATCAGTGATTCTCTCTCATCATTGATGTTTCAATCTCTCTCTCCCTCCCTTCCTCTCTGAAATCAATAAATATTTACATTTTAAATAAAATAGCACTCATCACAAATTTCCTCTCCCATATCTCCCTATGTTTTTTATGATGTATAGTTTTCATTCAATGGAATACTATGCAGCAGTGAAGAATAGCAAAGTACCTCCCTATATTCTTTTAGATCAAACTCTCTCCACTCGGTTCAAGCTGAGGGTAATTAAATCCTGATACTTTGATTAGGAAGGGGATGGGCCTGAAATGAGCTGTTTTATTTTAATTCTGAATACAAATGTCTCATCAAAACCATAAAATTCCCTTGGCAGTTCATTCTCACACACTCTTTGCCAATTCAATAGAATAAGAAAGAAGATAAATGAACTTTGAATCACACTGAGAAGAGTGGATCCAATCAATCTTTCCAATGCACTCATCCAGAGGAAGAGCATTAGTACCCTTTTGGTTTTGAAATATAAATGCAGCAAGAACCATGTCTAGATTGTATTATAGAGAATAGCCCTTTGAGGATTGAGTAGAAAGTGAAGGTCACAAGAGATCCAGAAAGTGACTGAGGAGAAAAGGAAGTTTAAAAAAGAAGAGAATCCTTCTCACTGGAATACCAAAGTACAGAAACGAAAGCCTCTGCGTTAGGTTGTGAGGGCTGCATGACAAAGTGCCACACACTGAGTTGCTTAAACAACAGGAATTTGATTGTCCCTCCCTTCAGGAGGCTAGAAGTCTGAGATCAAAACGTCTTCAGGTTGGTTTCTTCTGTTCCATGCCTCTCCTCTAACTTCCTATGGTTTTCTGACAATCTGTGGCATTCCTTGGTATATACTACAAACATCATCCTGATCTCTGCCTTTGTATGTGCATGGCATTCTCCTTGGGTGCAGGCAGGCCTGTGCCCAAATTTTCTCCTTTTACAAGAACAACAATGTTATTGGACTAGGCAGTGGTAAGCAAACTCATTGGTCAACAGAGCCAAATATCAACAGTACTACGATTGATATTTCTTTTGAGAGCCAAATTTTTTACACTTAAACTTCTTCTAATGCCACTGCTTCAAAATAGACTCGCCCAGGCCATGGTATTTTGTGGAAGAGCCACACTCAAGGGGCCAAAGAGCCACATGTGATTCACGAGCTGCAGTTTGCTGCCCACGGGAATTGGGGGTTCACTCTACTTCAGTATGATCTCATCTTAACTACTTAAATCTGCAACGACCCTGAGATTTCAACATATGAACCTTGAGGGAGACACAATTCAATACATAAGAGCCTCATTTTATTATGCACAGAAAGAGAGTTCATCTTGTTTATGTGATTTTGAAGTGCATACAGCTAATGGATATTCAGTCCAAGACTAGGGATTCCCCAAGATAAGGATGTTAAGAGACTGAAATAAAAACAAAGATAGAAAATAAGAATAGATTTAAGCAAGATCACCACGAAGCCAAATGCAGTGACTGAACAAGCCCATGGAGAAAAATCTCTACCATTTGCAACTGCCCCAGAGGAACCACTCACTGAGCTGTGAATGTCAGGCATATATCTATAGAAAGAATTCAGTTAGTGACTGAAATACTAAGGCAATCTTACTTGGACTCTTAGGTTTATTTCCTTCAATTGTCCATTTGTTCCTTTGTGACACAACTTTATTATTATTATTATTATTATTATTATTATTATTATTAGAGGCCCAGTGCACATAATTCGTGCACTCGGGGTGGAGTCTCTCAGCCCGTCTGCACCCTCTCACAGTCCAGGAGCCCTCAGGGGATGTCCGACTGCTGGCTTAGGCCCCCTCCCCATGGGACATTCTTAGAGTTGCTGTGGAGGCCGGAGAGGCTCCCACCACCACCACTATGTTCCCCAGCGGTGGCCTGACTTCTGGCTGAGCAGTGCTCCCCCTTTGGCAGCACACTGACCACCAGGGGGAAGCTCCTGCATTGAGTGTCTGCCCCCAGGTGGTCAGTACACATCATAGCAAGTGATTGTGCAGTCTTAGCATACCATTAGCATATTACACTTTGGTTGAACGGATGACCCGATGACCGGACACTTAGCATATTAGCCTTTTATTATATAGGATTATTATTATTATTGCCTTGCATGGCAACTCAACATATGCAGTTGTCACCAGCAGGTTAATATTACTCAAATACTTGAGTGCTTTAGGCACTTATAATTATGATATTTGTCAACCACCATCTAAGAGCTCATTTATCAGTTCTGACCATATTTAGTTCTTAATAATATAAAATCTCATATATATTCTCAGAAACCTAGGCACATGAAGATAAAATTTCCCATTTAGGGGAACAAAAGTAGCTTATGTCTAAACTAAAGTATAAAGGTATAGAAATAATCTCACATATTCTCATAAATCAAGCAGATAGTCTTTTTTCCTTGCAATAAAAATAATTCTGTTCTGAACCACTAAGAACCATTATATAGTGCAATCATCACAAGGCATGCATGCAGGATTTTCAATTATAATTTATAAATTTCAATGATGTATTAATGATTACATTTTATACTTTATAGTTATTTATGAATATTTCAGTATCTTTGGTTGATACTGAAAAAAATCACATTACACAGTTACATCAGTAACAATTGTGGCATAAAATTTCCAAAACTTGTTTCATTCATAAAATAAATGAGAACAGCAATAAAAATTGTCAGATTTTTCAGAACTCTTAAAATTAACCAATGGCTTACAGAAATTGAGGGAAAAGCTCTTTGTTTAAAGGCAGACACTCATTAAGAATAGTGAGATTTGTGGCATTTTTAACTTGCTCTGTACCATATTTTCTCTTCCTTAATTCCATGCTTTAATTTAATGTCATCCACAAGAGACATGTTTTATATTCAAAATTAAAAATAGGTTGAAAGTAAAATAATATAAAAAAGATATACCATGAAGTAATAATATAAAGGGAGTCTGAATGACTACACTAAAATAATAAATAATAGAATTTAAAACAATAAATAATAGAGTTTAAATAGTTACTAGAGACAAAGAGGGACATTTTGTAATAATAAAGAGGTCAATACATCAAGATAGATCCATTATAAGAAGATATGCCCTGGCTGGTGTGGCTCCAGGGTTAGAGCATCAGCCTGCATACCAAAGGGTCATGAGTTCAATTCCAGGTCAAGGGCATTTACCTGGGTTGCAGGTTTGATCCCTGGCACCAGTTGGGGCACATGCAGAAGGCAACCAATCGATGTGTCTCTCTCACATAAAAATTTCTCTTTCTCCTTCTCTCCTTTTCTCTCTCTCTCTCTCTCTTTCTCTCTCTCTCTCTCTCTCTCTCTCTCCTTACACCTCCCTCCTTTCCTTCTACTCTCTCTAAAACTCAATAGAAAAAATATCCTTAGTGAAGATTAATTTGAAAAAAGGAGCTCTAATGATTATAAACAAGAGAGCCCCAAGTTTCATGAATCAAGGACTTGAATACACAATTCAATTCAATAATAATAGTTTGAGACTTTTTATCTCACTTTAAATAATGAAAAAAACAACTAAAAATAATAAAAAGGGAATAAAAGACTTTAATAACAATATAAAAAAACTACAACTAAATTTTATTAATAGAACACCCACCAAAATACAGTAGAATATACATTTCTTACAAGTACACATGGAACAATTACAACTGAAAAGTTAATAAAACAGATAATACAATTTAAAAATGGGCAAAAGATCTGGATAGATACTTCTCAAAAGAAAAAATAAATACAAATGGACAAAAAGTACATAAAACGATATGTGACATCATTAGTCATTAAGAAACTGCAAATTAAAACCACAGTGAGATACCATTTCATAACCACTAACCTGGCACTAACTAAAAAGGCAGACAGTAACAAGTGCTGGTGTGACTGTGGAGTGATCAGAACCTTCATTCACTGCTGGTGGGCATGTGAAGTGGTTGAGCTGTTTTGGAAAACAATCATCCTAGGTCTCAGGCTGATGAAAAGAATCAAAGAGATGCTAGAGACAAGTTGCCAGAGAGGTAGAAAACAGGGCACCACTCTAGAACTGG
Source organism: Vespertilio murinus (assembly GCA_963924515.1). Taxonomy (NCBI): domain Eukaryota; kingdom Metazoa; phylum Chordata; class Mammalia; order Chiroptera; family Vespertilionidae; genus Vespertilio; species Vespertilio murinus. The sequence goes on along the minus strand of OZ004707.1, from coordinate 162,444,957 downwards.
GAAAGACCAACAGAATGGGGAAAATAACATCAAATCCAAGAAGGTGAGAGATGAATGGTTGTAGGCAAAGGACTCTTGCTGCCTGGATAATCCCTGTAACATTATCCAGGACTGTAGAGCGGCAAACAGGCTCACATGTTTCTTGTTTAGTTTTCCCACTTATTAGTTCTGAGCATTTGCCAGGACACAGTTCCTCATGTACCCCAACACTGTTGGCTCCAGAATACAGGGACACAAATGAGTGGAAGGATGACCTGAAGGAACCTCTACCTTACCCGTTGCAGACAGGAGCTGTGAACTATCCAACTGGCCCAATAAGGAGGAGAGGGTTGCTTGCCCCTTGACCTGCAATTCATTATGTTAATGGCACTCTCAAGCCATGCCTTCAAATACCTGATCTTTTCTTAGTTAGGCTAGTGAGTGACGGAGTTTGATCATAAATTGGTGTGGCCAGCATCTCACTTTAAAATTTGGCCATACTTAATTCCTATTATCCTCAGTTTTTAGAAAAAATAATTAAGATAACAAAAAACAACCCAGCTATGTTACTTCAACTTCCCAAGTACTCGCTGGTTCTATCCATGATGTAATTTTGTACCTAAGTAGATTCTGAGCACATCTTCACTATTTTTAATCTTTTATTTGTTACAACTAAAATGTGTAATGATGCCTTGGGTGCTCTTTTGTCTCAGTTTACATGACATTTTTTCCAAAAGATCTTTGCAGATCACCCTACCCATAGAGCTCCCTCTCAGCCACCTTCTCTACTCCATCTCCAAGTTTGTATCTCTGGCATACCTCAGAATCTCTGAGATCATCTTATTAATTTATTTATAGGTTTATTGTGCTTCTCTTCCCACTAGAATATGTTTCATATCCCAATTTTTCTGTTTATTCTTGTGCCCTAAGTCCCTAAAATAATTCTTGACACATAGTAAACACACAATAAATGTTTGTTGAATAAGCAAATAAGTAAATATACAATAATTTTTTAAAACTTGGCTCAGTTTTATTATTTCATCTTGGTTTTAGTGTGTTTGCCTCTTGATAGAAGAGTTTTATATTCACTGCTCATTTTCAGGTGTTCCCTTTTTCTTGACTTCGTTTAGGCATTGAGCATTTTGGCCAGCAGCTAATTGGGGATTTTTTTGTCCATAGGGTCTTACCATCTAAAGAGAACTCATGTTCATTTAACCCAACTGCCATAGCTGAGGACTGCACTCAGAATGCATACAGGTAAAATAGATTGAGGAACATTTTTTAAAAATTACTTATTAGGGGTTTTTTTAGGAACCAATTTTTATAGCTTGTCTAGACAGCTTTCTTGGGAAACTCCATTCATGAGGAAACACTGAAAATATTAGCTATTCAGTCATACTTTTGCTTTATATACCTAATCATTTTTAGATTACTTATCTTTCAAAGTAGCTCTCAAATCTGAACACTTCTTTCCAATTTTACTAATTCTACTCTTGCCTTGAGTACTGCAACAACATCCTATCTAATCCATTTTGTCTGTCTCCAGTCTACACTGCAACCAGAATGATCTTTCTGAAAAATAAATGCCAATATCTTTCCTTCTTTAAAAATATAAAACCCTCAAATACATTCAACTAGTTCTCAGGCTAAAGTCCAAACTTCTTATTATAACTTGCAAGGAACTTCATGGTCACCCCTCCTGGGCCCTCTATAACTTTAATTCAAACCACTCTCCTGACCTTAAGAGGAATGTTCTCTCTCCCTCTTCCTCTCTCTCTCCTATTTCCCCTCCCTCCCCCTTCTCAACCCTACTTCTTTTAACAAAAATATTCTTTATAAATAGGATCATTTTCTTACCTTTTTCATTAATCCTCACCCAAGGATATTTTTTTCCATTGCTTTTTAGAGACAGTAGAAGGGAGCGGAGAGAGAGAGATAGAAACATGAATGTGAGAGAGACACATCAATCAGTTGCCTCCTGCACACATCCCTATCAGGGCGGAATTCTGCAACACAGGTACATGCCCTTGACTGGCAATCTAGCCTGTGACCCTTCAGTCTGTAGGCTGACACTCTAACCACAGAGTCAAACCAGCCAGGACTCATTTTCTTAATTTGATTGTTTGACTTTTGTATATTCATCACTGATCTTGCATAAACTCACTTATTAAATTAAATTTGCATGGTAAATCTTCTTCCATTGTTTTTACTTTGAATTTATTGGTATCTCTGTATCTAAAAAGTATCTCTTGTAGGGAGCATACAGTTGTGTCATTTTTATCCAGTGTACATGCTATGCCTTTTGACTGGAATGTTGAGTCGATTTACATTTTAGTATTTACATTCTAAATGTCTCACCTCCTTTCGATTTTGTCCCTCCTTTATTGCCTTATTTGGTTAAACGGATGTTTTTTAGTATGTAACTTCAATTCTCTTTTATTTCATTAGCTATATTTTCAGATTGGGGTCTGGGAGGTTACAAGATGAATCTTCAATTTATCATAATCCACTTGAGGCTACTGTTAACATTAGTAAATATAGCCATGCTACAAAGCTGTGAATTTCTATACCTACTACAAATCAAACCTGTGTCCTGCAGTGGCAAAGTTGCAAGCTTTGAAGCCAGTCCTAATCTATGAAAACTATAAATTGTAGTACGCATGGGGATACCGCTAGCAAATAAGCCACAGACTCCTGCATTCTTCCCTGGTGCTCTAACAGTTTGTCAACAATAAATGGTTCTCAATTTATTTTTCACCTATAATCAACAAGACATGTTGTTGTTGTTTTTCCAACTTTGTCCATTTTGTTGTTGTTGTTGTTTTGCAGGGGGTGGAGGAAGGGAGTGAGGAGGAGTTGGAGATAGTGAGGAGAGGATCACCAACCTCATTATAATACCTTAAACAGCGGTCCTGCCCCCTTCATTTTTAGCCTCATTTCTAATCTTTAACCATGGTTGTCAGGTATTCATGCTTTTATTTAGTGGTAAAAAAAAATCCATTGAGTTAGACAAGGCTGTTTCTCAGTATTCAAATTAATACGCTCAGCAGTGATGTTAGGAAGATGGCAGAAGAGGAGGTGCCCTGCTCACATCCTCCCCCAGCAAGAATAATTGGGCAGCTACCCATGGACCAACCACCCATGAGCTTTAGGAAAACTGGGAAGAGAAAACTTCAGAAAGTTTTCACCTGGGTTACTAGTAAATTTTAAAAATGCAATTTGTTTACAATATAATCCATATGTACAAGCCAAAGTCTTTACAAAGACTTATCAAATTTATAAATAGCGTCTCTGTAGGAACACCGGATCGATCACAAGAGATTTGAAGTATGTGAGAATGCAAATGAGGACATGAAAAGAATTCAAACATAGTTAGCATCAAAGACATATAATGTAAATGGAAGGGAGGCCAGATTTTATTTTATTAATATACACTGATACATTGATATATTATGTCATTCCATCTCTACACCAAGCCTGTGGGACAACCAGTACTTTGTGGCACATTTCACGGAGAGAAGGATTGGCAGTGACCTCCCACCCTCGGAAACTCTGCCTAGTGCCCTGGGAATGTTCTTGGCCTGCTTGGAGAAGGTAATCCGAGGCTGCTCCTAGGCCACAAGCATTGCAGTGAGCAGTAATTACCTGGAAACTCAGAGGAACGATAGAGTTTAAAGAAGCCTCCCGGAATGACTGAAGTTTTTCCTAGAGAATTTCTCAAGTCCTGGAAAAAGGCCGCGTACTATAAGTCAACATTGCAGAGGGTGTTTTTGTGTGAGAGTGAAGAGTGACATGTTTGGGGGGTGGAGGGGTGGGGACATACAGGAAACATTAGGGAGCTGCAAGGCATAACCCAAAGAGGAATGTAATGATGAAGGAATGGCCTGTGCTGGCAGGCGCCCTCAGTTGATTTTGAGGAGTCTGGGGACCCTCTCAAAGTCATATAAATAGAACTTCCAGAAAAGTGCTGGAAAATAAAGGGCCAGGCGAGGTGCTCCGAGAAACATCCAGAATGTTCAGAAGGGAATTAGGATACACCTCAAAAATAGATGTCAGAAGACTGGGGTGCCAGGAGGATACGATCAGCCCTAAGGGAAATACATCCCTGGATGGTGTTGTTGATGACGCCCAAAAGTTTGAGACGAATTCTGTAAACACAGACTGGCCAGATGTCCCAACGCAAATGGCCTTCTCCAGGCATCCCCCAGCCAAGGACCCCGGGCAGAACTGAAATTCTCTGCAGAAGACTCCCCAGATCTCAGGTTTTGGTGCCTCTAAGCCTACCAGTTTTTCATTTGGGAATTTGTTATTCATTCTCAGTGAGGAGTTTCCTGAAAGATCAACAAACCCAATCCTCACAGATGTGACTCAGGCTGGGAATAGTGAGGGGAGCCAGGTCTCCCCAGGCTACATGCTATCTGGGCTCCCGAAGGTGGCCTTGGACCATCTCCCAAGGGTGGTGTCAGCGCGCCGCTACTAGAGAGGACTTGGTTCCCAGTGAGGCAGCTGTTGTTGGTGGCAGATTCCCGGGCATGTCTCATCACCCAGTCACAACGACGGTGACTCTTGTTGGCATGTCTTCCCGTTGGCGGTGGCGGCACATTCTTCTGTCAGCACCGCTCACAGCGCCCACACTATTTTTCTGAGTCTCTTGCTGACAGGTAGGTAGGGACAGTTATGCACCACCTCAGAGGCTGCCCACAGCAGGGTCCCACCAGAGCAGTTCGGTAGGGGTGACTCCACACCGGTCAGTAAATGATCTTGTTGAGCAGCCTTCATAGGTGTAATGAGGTGCAGACCTAAATAACACAACTAATATTATTTCCCTCATTAAAGCTCAGAGTCACTCATTCGGTCTTGGCTTCAGATCACAAAGGCGCCCCATGAGGAGACAGAGCCCATCACTTCCTTGGACCAATGTCTACACTTGTCCAAAGACTGACCCGATGTGAAGACCACCAGATATAAATTTTCATTCAGCCTATACCACTTATTAGCTGTGCTACTTCTTAGCTATCTTCTTATTAACATGCCTAGCTCAGCTTTGGTTTTCTCATAAAAAAAATGTTTTATCTCACAAAGGGACTATAAAGATTAAATTAAATGCAGTAATTAATTTTACAGCCTTTGGTTATATACTTCTGTCCCTAATAAAAATAAGTGAACCCAAGCATCCAATTCCCTGGTGTCTTGATTCACAAATCCAATGATATTAGACATTTCTTGGCAAATGTCGACTGTCCTGGGGAGAAATCCCAGTTCCTTGGTGCTGGGTCAGGTGAATCTGCAGCAAGGAGGTGGCTGGGGCAGTCTTGTGAAGCCCCTTTTGATCTCATCATCAGGGAGTTAGGCAAGCCCTGTCTGGGCCTCAACCTCATGGAGCTTGAGAATCAGTAAATGAAGTGTCTCAGGAGAGGAGGCAGCCTCCATGGAGCTGCAGGTTACAAGTGTGCAGGGGAGAGAAGCAAGGAACACCAATAGCTCATGAAGGTGTGCAGAGAGGAATGGAGACAGCTGGGCCTTCTCTCAAATTTTTGAATAACATCAACTTTTGTAGAATCCATCCTCCTCATTAATGAAGGAACTCCTCTTCCCCGAGAAAAGCTTAAGTTGACTCCAGCAAGGTGACTCAGACATGCCTGAACATGCTTGGTGACGTGGTGGCCAGGCCTGCCAGAATTTGTATGAGGAACTGTGGAAAGAGAATGAACCATCCATTCAAAACCATCTATAGTTATTGAGCATTTATTAGGTACTATGTGCTGCATAATGCCATCATAGACAGTGATGTTAAACTGATATGTTGTACAGGAAGAGAGAAGCAGGCAGAGGAGCCTGGCCCAGGAGTGAAGTCTTAGCTCAGGGGCTGTCACATCTGGCTCGGACTCTTATATGAGTTCCCCAGAGCTGTGAAGAAGAGGGCCCAGAGGGATAGTATTTCTCTGCTCAAAGGCTGTGCAAGTGGTAGAGTACCTTGAGTTCAATGGGCTTCCAGGACACTGTGTTGGCTGCTGCCTGGTGAACAGAGAAGATTTCAAGGAAAACCATACTTGGTGACTTGACTGATGAGCAATCTCTGTGGATATAGTGAATGGGATGGGTTATAGGGAAATTGAGGAAGGAAAGCACGCAAAGAGAGCACCAAGTGTCAGCTGACAGAATTTAACCTGTGAACATAAGATAACCGTGAGGGTTCTCAGGTGTAACTGGGGGCATGTAGAACTATAGCAAGACGTGTTTAATGACCAGAGAAACCCACAGGTGTTGCTTCTGTAATGGGAGTATGAGAGGCCACCTGGGCTCAGAGGGCAGTCTCAGCAATGGTAATGACAGAGCAAAAGCAGTGGAGAGAGGTCTCTTCTGACCCCATTAAGGACAATGCCTCCTTCCCTGGGTGGGGTAGAGAGGGGATTGACCCTTGAGATCGTTGGCAAAACAGAGGCCACTTACTCCTCAAAGTCAGGATGTAGGGCCACATTGCTGTGAATGTGGAAGGATTCATCTCCCACTTGTAGGTGTGAGGTCTGCAACTCTGTTTATACTCCTTCACTCTGGGTTTACATACGTGTATCTGGCACAGTGCTCACTGCCATGGTCTTATCTTTCTTGTGTTTATAAAAGAATTGTCGTTTATATCCTAGGATATACATTTTAGCACCAACTTTATACTAACATTGACTAAACTGGGCCCTAGCTCAGCTAGTATCTACATGCATGGCCTGGGCAACTTACTGAAACCATTTTACTCACCCAGAAGGATCACATGGAAATCTTGTTAAAATGCTAATGCTGAATCAATAGTTCTGGGGAAGTGCCTGTCATTATGCATTTCTTACAGACTCCCAGGCAAGGCTAATGCTGCTGCTGCTGCTATTGGCCCACTCCACTCTAAGTAGTAGGGACTTCAACTTTTTGAGCTTCAATTTCATCAACTATAAAATGGGGATAATAATGATTAGGATGTCATGAGGATTAAATGAGATGATGTACTTAGCACAGTGTCTGGCAACTGTGAGGTGCTTGATGATAGGATAAATATAGGGTGTTCCAAAAACATATACACACTTTATATTTTTTAAAATACATTTTATTGATTTTTTACAGAGAGGAAGGGAGAGGGACAGAGAGCCAGAAACATCGATCAGCCGCCTCCTGCACACCCCCCACTGGGGATGTGCCTGCAACCAAGGTATATGCCCTTGACGGGAATCAAACCTGAGACCTTTCAGTCTGCAGTCTGCTCTACCCACTGAGCCAAACCAGTTTGGGCACATATACACACTTTAACAGCTGATAGCTCAATTGATGTTTCTTTCTTTTCAGCCAGACTAAGCTTTGAATCAAGGAAATTCATCCTAAAATCCTACTGGAAGTTTGAAAATGCAGTTTGAAGTACAAACATTGCCTTTATAATTATTCAAAGTGTGTCTACATTTTGTGGGGACACACTATATTACAGTGCTGTATAGTAATTGCATTTTATTAAAAAAAATAACATGAAGCTATACTATATGCCTTTGATGTGAATTTGTATATATGTATTCTGGGACAAACATCTCATTGCAAATTTTCTACTTTACATTTCCAAACTTTGTAATAATCCCTTTAAGTGGTTACTTTTGGTTGTTTATATTGTCTCTGTAGTGCAATGAATAAATTTATTACGATTGGTAATAATTAAAATAATAATGTATTTATTTTCTACATGGTGCTATATATTAATTCTCCTTATAGACAGACCTCTTGACAAGCTACAAAAGAAATCAGATCTTTATTCATCCCTGGTGGCCTGACCTCTATTCTGGTTTAATTAGCATGTGAAAGTGTTCAGACTTGCTTTCTAGAATTACCTTTTAAGTAGGGAGTAACTTAATTATGGATCCCCCAATACTGGTAAACTGCTATGAGATTTATGGCTTAGTTGTTTATATTATTATTTTTTTTTGTAGACTAAAAGAAAAAATCATTGTGCAGATTCTTCCAAGTAAAATGGTAGAAAAGTTGATTTACATTTCTCTCAAAAGAGCTTAAAACTTTCTTTACTACCCATGTTAAAGCTTTTCTAATGTATTTCCTGTTTGACACTTTATAAAGAAAGAAATATCAGAAGTTTTAAAATTTCAGAATGATTGGTCTATAAATTGATATGAAATAATTATTTTGACTCATTTAAGAAATTTCCCCCCTTAATTTTGCATCAAATTTTGTATAAACTATAGAAGAATATCTTGGAGTAATAACTACTAAAATAACATGTTGTAATTCTTTGAGTCTTGCTGCTACTGAGAACACTGGTCTCTACTGTCTTCCCAAAACCTATAACATCACATTCAAGGGGTTTCCTAGGTGCAGAGGAAAGAAGGCATTCTGTATGCTACTCTCTCTTTTTCCAGGACTGCTAAAGTGAGAATGAACTGATTATTTTTGTAGCCCAGAGACTCTTGTCTTCTCTTTGGTAGTTGCAGAATTGTTGTTATTTTATGCTTCCTGAGAAGTTATTCATCATTACCCTAGAACAATGATTGCTAACATTCATTGAACTCAAATCTAATAGTTTTCAACTCTTGCTTTAAAATCTTCTGGAGAACTTTAAAAAATATGACTGTACACTTAAAAAATATTCTGGTTGGATCAGAATCTTCAAAGCTCAGGTATTTGAAAAAATTTAAGTGTCCCAAATGATTTTGGTGTACAATGAAGCCTGAGAAACACTTACCTATCCAAATTAATAGAATATATTATTCAAAGACTAGTTACAAATTAGTAAGACAAGATTTACTTATTATATAAAATCCTTATAACAGTTGTGTGAAATCAGTATATTTGGTCATATCTTAGGTTTAGGCTTAGGAAGAAAAATGAGCTCAACCAAGGTCACAAAGCCAAGAGAACAAGTGATACATTAGTGTGTTGAATCCAAGTTTGTCTGGTTCTCCATGCTAACTCCATGCAATTCCATGCTCATTCCAGAAAGCCATATAAACTTAAAAAAATAATAAAATAATTAAATTATCTTAAAAATAAATGATGAAGCAGATATTCCTGGTTGGTGTTGTAGCAATAGTAAACATGCTATTTCTGTCTTCTAGAGAGTTCTATTGCAATTTAGGTCCAGGAAGACCCAAACCGGACAATGTTCTAAAAAGAAAAAAACACATAAGACACCCGGAAAAGATGGTATTAGATACAGTAGTAATAAAGAATGAAAAATAAAAAATAATAATAGGCAATTGGCAATAACACCTCCTGTTGTGTAAGCAAATATAGCCATGCCCATCTAAAGTGGTTTAACATCCAAAAGTTGTCTAAGAAGACAATGAGACTGTGAGTACTTGAAGGCAAGCCCTAGTCTAGGTTAAACATAATGTGTGGACTGTAAATTCTATATCAGAAGTGAAAATATCACCAAAATAAGGTAAAACCATATGTAGCAATATGCTGGGAAGACCACACTTACTGAAATACAAATTTCACTAGTATTTCAAATTCCACATTTCAAATCTCTGGTTTCAAAGTTGTCCAAGATCCGGAAAGCAAATCTGGCTATCTGCTTTGGATGCAACACTTTCTAATCTTCTGCTTGCTTAACTTCACTGTGATCTCATTTTTTACCATCATTCCTGTCCAAAAAAACCTCATTGAATAAGCTAAGAGTTGCACCTGCCAAGTATTACCAAGTCACAGACATAAAATCTTAAGATAACACAACTAGGATCATTCTAAGCAAGACCATAACAATGAATGAGTTCCTGCCCATTTACTAGAAAACTGACTTAAAAGTGAGTCTAAACTTAGACAGACTATAATAATAGAATTGGTATTGAAATAGCCCCCAACAAGATTATGAAGGCAATCACCTTTACTCTATCAGTCTTTCCAACATTAGTTCTCTAACTTAAACAAACAATTGAATTACGTATACATTAACTAAAGTTAAATTAAGGGTAATATTTGTTGAGCAATTACCTAGGACATGAATTTCCAAGAGACAGTGGAAATGTTTTGGAATAGAAAAAATTAAACCTATGTCAACTCCTTTTAGGCAGAGAACCATATGAGCCTCATGAAGAACTATAAGAATTCCCACCACCAGAATTACTCTACTTATATAAGAATTGCACTTTTGTAACAGAGAGTGTCTAAACTAGGCCCCAAATATTCAGTTACAGTTCTAATTAACTGAAAAGCTTTGTTATGCAGAACGTTTCTTTTTATAAAGTGGGATATGCAAGTTTAGAGCCAGAAGAGGCACTGCCACTTCTGGTCCTCTTATCCCTCTCTTTTATATGCAATCTTGCCTCTCTTCCAAACTAAAGTGAACTGAAATTTCAAAATACCAGTTTGAAAAGGCCTGCCTAGAACAAGCCATTGGTTGGCTCAGGTCATGTTATCAATCTTACTATGTTACTGATTCTCCTATCTTGTTGCCACGCTACTGAATTAGATCTTGATTAAGATCAATTTAGACTAGGTCCGTTATTATCCAAAAGAAGATTTCATTCAACATTGTTAGGAGCGGTGTGCAAGGCAAAAAAGAAAGTCATATGTGAGGCTGTCCTTGAAGAGGTCTCTCTCTAACCATGGCTGGGACATAATGGAAATTCTAAATGTGAGCTATTGTGCAGAAAAAGTGGCAGGAATACCATTCATTTCTTATAATAAAAGAATTTTACTATATTTGAGGGGGGAAAAATCAGTGTTTCTCAGCAAACAAAAATTTCAGAGGAGAATGTTCTCTCCTGTCATTTCTTGTTCAAATGTCTGTGACCCATTCAGTTACTGTAACATTTAAAGAGAATCTATTGTATTCTAGGCATTTGGGACAAGGGGAAGCTAGACTGGTAAAACATGGTAGATGAACCACAGCTCAAATCATGAAAGCAAATAATTTTTAAAAAATGTATAAACCAGAAAGGACAAAGAGGAGGAGAAAGAAAAAAAAAGGTAGAAAGAAAGTCAGTGGATGGAGGAGTGGGTGGGAAGAGATCAACAAAAGAACTTGTATACATATATACAAAACCCATGACCACAGACAATAGGGTGGTGAAGACCTGGGGGGTAGGGAGGAGTGGGCCAGAAGGGACCAATGGGGAGAAAAAGGGGACATGTAGTATTTTCAACAATAAAGATTTTTTTTAAACAAAAGGCAAGTGCAAACTGAAAGAGGGCTAAGTGAAAGTAAATGGTGTCTCATCTTTGTCCTTTGAAGATTCTGGCAGCCAAGGATAGACCACCCCAAACACATCTTTTGCAGAAAATGGGTGAATTTTTTTCTTTAGAGAAATGGAATTATTCCCTGTCTTGCTCTATTTCTATGTCTAACATTATCATTAATTTTAATTTAAAATAATTGATACTTCAACTATGAAATATGTGGATACAGAAAAATGTTTTCAGACAGACTAGTTTGAACATTACTTCCCATTTCTTGTTTCTTAAGAGACTTCTATTGGACACGCTTCACTAAAATGAGGGAATAAATCATGAAAGAGGAAAATAGCAAAATCAGCAAGAGGGGAAATGTAACAATGGAGGGAAGCAGAGCCTGAGTAAGCTCACTCACTCTTTTTGCTTTATAACCTGGGGTTATATATATTGGGGTGACTGGGCCATGCTCCTATAGAAGTCCCTGGAACACAAACATTGCCAGACAGTGTCTCCATTGTCAATTTGGTAGCATACTCAGTACCCTAATAAGCTGCAAGGAGCATTATTTATGTGTAAATGGTCCATAAATAATACTTCTCAGCTCAACTTAAGGGCACATTTACAGTAGAAGCTGCCAATCCTGCAGCCAATCTACCTTCCATCTGGAAAACAACACCATATCACACTCCTCATCTGCTTACTGAAAGACAAAACACTGGAGTAGTAATTTTAGGGCAGTGCTTTCAAAATATGGTTCAGAATCTACTACCTTAGCATCACCTGGCCTACTTACTTAAAAAAAATATAGATTGCCTAATACAAGCCTTCCCTTTTGCTTTTTGAGCATGCCTTTCTTTCTTTGCATTACAAGTTACTCAACGCTCATCTTAGATTTTCTCTGTTCTGATTCTAGAACTAGTCACTTCTCAGAGTCATATATATTTTATGAAAGAATATATCAGGACAAATACCATTCTAATCCATCAGCACTGCCTAGGTGTCCATTTCAGAAGTGAGATCTGAGACACACTCAGATACTTGTGATCCTCCTAAATTCTGAATTCTAGTTCTGGATGGACCACTAATGCTTCAAATAGAATTCTGGGGCCCATCCCAGAACACGGCCTCTATATTGAATGGTTATGTTTTGGTGATGGTGGCCTTTTCCTGGGCCAGTGCTCCACAAATTTTGAGGAGAGCTTCCAGAATATTTCCCTTCTTACACACCTCTCATGCACAAGCAGAACAGAATCTGACCTCTTGGGCATGTGTGCATACCTGCCATGCACACCTGTACATGCAGAAACCACACCTCATTTGTCCTGATGAATGAAAACCAGGGAAGCTAGTGTCTATTCTCTGATTATCACAAAGATCAGCATTGTAGCTTTAACAAAATCTTGGCACTCTCAAGTGTGAACAGATTCAAGTAACATTAGTTGTTCCCCTCTTTTGTTTATAAACTGTGATAATATCTCTTTCCATCTCTTCCACTTGCCTCCTGCCAAAGCTTATTAAACGGATCTGAGTTAGTCATGCCTGGTACTAAATGAGTTAGCATTGCAGTAACTTTAGGAAAGTCGCTGGGGTGTGATTTATTTTAGATAAACAAACCTGCTTATAAACATTCCAAAGTTAAAAGCATGTTTTTAATAACTAAAATTTGATAATCACGGTAAAAATACTCAATCATGGTATCTGAGAATAAAGAAGTTAACAATAAAGCTCTCTTTTCTATTAGTTTTATTATTACTTTGTATCATAGAGAAAAGAGCTTGCTTGTTTGTCAAATTTTGGATGTCACACAAGTTACCTTTAGACTCATTCTTCAGTGTTGATGACTATTCGATAAACACTGTCAAGGAAAGCCCATTCCTACTCTGAGGTCTGGAGTGTTTACCCAAAGGTGATTTCTTCAACATGGTTATTAGAAAGTTCTTATATGGCTTGGTAGACGTCCTCATTTCTTAGAAATTTAATTTTTCAGAATGGTCCACCCAACCTCCCCTACCTTCCCCCTGTGGTTCTACAGTCTGGTGTATTTCTTTTAAATGCTAAGAGTTTTGGTAGAGTACCTTCCAACATTCAACTCTCCATAGAAGCACAATAGTTCAAAGAAACGTCAGATCATGGTGCTAAACAGAGCTGTAATAATAAAAAATAATAATAATAAAATAAAAAGGTATAACCATGTGACCCTGAGGGATACCTGTTATCTGTGACCATGTTCTCTGGCCCCACTCATCTCAGCACATGTGGGGGTATTTTGAACCAGTGAGCATGATTCTGATTCAGTGTCAACCTTCAGAAAAGGGGAGCCTAATCCAATTCTAATTCTTCCCCACTAGATCTAGAACTCAGGAAGGGCCTCTCCCAGAGGGTGACATTTTAGCGGACACTTGCATGAATTCAGAGACAAAGCAAGGGGAAGATCTAGGGAGGGAGCAGGCCACACAGAAGGAAAAGCCGATGCGGAGGCCCAGAGGCTGTGGTGGGTTTGGTTTGCCTGGGAAAAAGCGAGAAAGTCATAATGACTGAAGCAGAAAGAAGGAGATAAAATGGAGGAGATACAGTTGGTCAGGAAGGGAGGGGTCAAGCATAGACTTTTGTTCACTTTGGCAAGGAGTTTCAGCTTAATTCGGAGTATAATGGGAATGCCCTAGAGGATTTTGAAGAGTGGAACACTGTGATCTTAATGCAGGCCCCTGTCACTTCTTGTGGCAACCACCCACCCTTCTATTACTTCTCCCAGTGAGCTCCTATCACCCTTTACTAAAAGGAGAGGAAAAGTCCTTCGTACTCATTTTGTTACACTAGTACATAAAGAGAATAACCTTGAACTCAATGTTTAGTAGCAATATTATCCAAGCAGTTCTACCTGTTGTAAGCCCCTCTATCCAGGTATCTGGTCCAAGTCCCTGGGTTAGAGTTCACAAGACTGTGGAAAAATAGAGTGTCACACCTTCTGCTCTCATCAAAATTCTCCTTTTAACCTCACTAGTAGTTATCTTCCCTGGACTACGTTTTCCCAGGGAGTCTGCTTTTGTCCTGATGGTCCAGTTCTCCTATACCCAGCGTCCTTGCAGAAAGACTTCTGACAGGCCTACCCACCTTATCTTCCAGATACAGGAGCTTCTGCTCGTAGTTTAGCATCCTTTCACAGTACCTGCTCAGCCTGAGCCCTATCTAATGAGGCCTTAGGGGAGTCTTGGTCTCTGGATGAATAACTCATAACTGAGGTCCATATGGCTCTAGGGACTCTTCTGCCTCCTCTACAGAGGCACTCCCTCCACCCTGCCAACAGGCAACATCAAAAGACCCCTCAGAAACCTAACTATCAAGACCAAAATCCCAAATTTTCTTCCTCTGGAAATTTTTACCTTCACTTTCCTTACCTTCACGTCTTCAAAGAAGATGAGTGTTTGTTGTGTGGTTGTTTTTTTTTAAAAAAAAACAACAACATGTTATTGATTTTAGAGAGGAAGGGAGAGTGAGAGAGAGATAGAAACATCAATGATGAGAAAGAATCGATGATCGGCTTGCCTCCTGTGTGCCCCCATCCCACTCCCGAATGGAAATCAAGCCTGCAACCTGGGTATGTGCCCTGACCAAAAATTGAGCCATGGCCTCCTGGTTTATAGGTTGATGTTCAACCCCTGAGCCATGCCGGCCGGGCAAGTGTTTTTTATTTACTCTCTTATTTTCCATCCTGTTACTGTTTTTGGCTAAACAAATACTTATTGCAGTGACTCTGTACTTGACATCTGGTGAGGAATGAGGCGCAATTACCAGCTCCTCAAGAATTCAGGGATGACAAGGTGCCCAAAGAACACAGGGATTTCTTGAGGTTAATTGCACCACTGACGATTTGTGTTTGTTCATCTGCAGTGTTTGTTATTGCCGTTGTTTTGCATTTGGCAAAGAAAGACTTGTTGTTAGTGACTTAGGCAAACAAAACCTTCTGCCACATTCTAGAGGTACAGAGAATGAAATGTTCCATTTTCAACTAGAAACATCTTTAGACATGATTATCTGATCTGATTGCCCAAAGCGTTCGCATATAAAGTGATGCTATGGCTTTATATGAAATCACAGTGCCATACTCTTAAGGCTCTCAGATACCCAAAGGGAATGTTCCTTTTTTCCAAGGACGCACTTTCTTTTTAAAAGTTTTCTAAGTAGAGCCCTGAATTAGCACTCTCTTAGAGTTTTAAATGTTATCTTCCGCTGGTATCACTGTGATATATATTGTTTTATATACAACTTTGATGCATATGTCCTCATTTCAGTAGATTTTTAAGTCCCTTCTTTCGTTTTTACATCTTTTCAATATTTCACTCTTTCACTTTTCCTCTGTTTAAAATGTAAAAGAGCACATCCCAAGAAGTCTTCATCTTCTTCTCCGTAAGGCTGTGCTCTGCTGTGGTGTATATTAAATTCTGCTTCTACACAATGTGTATGTCCCAACTGCCCCCCCTGTTAAATGCTTGTGTATGTGACCAAGAAGACAGAAATAATTTAAAACACATGAAGTTCTTACAAAATATTAATTTTGCAAAGCCACTTGAAATAATAAGCACCGACGATCTTGCATTTTCTTTAAAGCTCAGAGCATGAGATACGGAGGGACATACCTCTGGCCGCACTGGGAGGAGGCTGTGTTATGGCAGTTTATTCCCACTGCCTTCATCAGATAATATGTGAAGGGCCAGATCCTCAAAACACTGTACATTTCTGGACCAATTTCATTTTTGAAAGCTTTTATTTGCTGTTTTTTAAGCAATTTTTAAATAGCCTTGATAGAATTGCTTTGAAATTGTGCCTTGCTGGTCTTTTCTCCTCTGTTTTCATCACATGCTTTTTTTGTTTTAGGGACATTCACATTTAGGACATTTATTTAACTCTGTTTTAACCATGGGGTTCTGAGTGCTGCATTTTTTACTCCATTGTTTTATCTCGTTTTTGTCATAACCTGCGGCCAGATGTGCCACCTGGGACTGGAACACGCCTTCTGCCAGACACAATCCTGAATTCATGAAGTTTCCATTTGTTTTCCTCTCCCTGGGGCCTGACAGACAAGCGCCTCCATGAAGGAGGATTTATCCAACCCCAGCATCTGCCAAGAAAAGCAGGAGGCAAAGAAGGTGGAATGGGTAGGAGCATGCATGTGTTTAGAGATTAAAAGAATTTTAAAAGGGATTGTTTAGGGGTCTGGGAACAGGATTCCTGCTGCTCCCATCAGTGACATATGGTCTAATATCTGAGCTGAGGGGAAACCTTGAACTCTGCACGTCAGACACATGGATTAAAATCGCAGCACATTTCTGACAGAGAAATGAACATTGTGATCTCAGCGGGAGTCTCTGTAGGGTGGTAGCCCACTAGATTACAAACTAATCTCTGGTACTTACATGCATTTGGCCTCTTCAGTGTGTGGGAGAAGTCACGGATGAGCAACTAGGAGGGTTTGATCTTATGCTAGCAGGAGGGTGGTCTTGCTAAGGCAAGGTCAACTATCGGGCAGAGGAGGCAACGGCAGAAGCGTATTGTTTGGCTGGCTGACATAACCCCTGGATAATTAGACAACTGAAATCATGTCTTGACATTCTCATAATTCTGAAGTTTCAATACTTGGAATCGTCAATCTGGGCTTAGGTAAAGCAGAGCCCTCTCTCTCTGTGCTCCTGTGCTTCTCCCCGGGGCATTCTCCTCCCACTCAGCCAACAAACAAAATACAGCATATTCTCTATTTCTTCTTAGCTCTGACACTCTGATAGACAGAAGGGCTCCAGAACCCCTCTTTTCTTCCAGAAAGTGGGAAAAAACACACAAAATAGGAACAATATCTTCTCCCTTTCTCCCCCCCCCCCCCCAGATAATAGCCTTTGCCACCTTGGTTACATCTTACGGCATAATGGTGAGTCAGCCATGGGAATGAGAAGCATGTTACCTAAATCACACATTTTAGAGACACACATTACATTGCACAGCTAACTGTTGTCCTTTGACATGGAGAATTAAATCCCATTCTGGGCTAGGATGGACTGCAGTTCTTCTACCCATCTTCTGGAATCACAGTCCTCCATATTCTTCTTCAGGAACCAACAGAGCCAGTGAGGAAGAACCTTGAGCTGCTGGAGATTCCACACAGGGTGAGACAGAACCAATAGAATACACCTGGACCTCCTTCTGCATGATTTAGGCTCCTATACACAATGGTGTTCCATCACACGCCATGTTGGGTGTTAGATCTTGTTTCACAGGATCCTAAAGGTGTACAAATGCAATGTTTTACTGCTGCAATTCCATAAAATATTAAGTGGTGTCTCCTGAACAAGTATTTCATAGACAAGTACCTCTTCACTGAGGGGTTTTCTAAGTCTTTTGGAGGCTAACGTGCAATACAAAATATGAAGAGTTCCACAAGAGGTAGCATCTCCAGAATATATTTGACTAGGAAATGTCTGTTGTGATTTTAATACAAAATCTCCCAGGACTGGAGCTATGAGAAACCCACATTAAGTTATTTATAGGAGGTCCTGTGTGCTCTTTAAAAACACAGGTTTATGGTTCAGAAGTAGAGCTTTTGGGATTTGAACAATTACAGTGTATGTGAAGTATCAGAGCCACATCTTCAGATTTCAGTTTAGGAGGTTTTACCTCGACTTTCTGGCTATAAATAGTCCTTCAGTTATAAGTTCCCACAGTTTGGATGAATAATATAGTCTGCTCTCTATAGCTAATAAAAGTGTTTTTCTAAATCAAGCTAAATGTTAAATTACCATTAAGTTATAGGGATCTCTTTAGTGACTCGCATTAAGGTTTTGTCCTTGATCTTATTCTTTTCAATATCGGTATCAATGTTTGGATGAAGTCATAGAATGCATGTTCACCAGATACCCTAAGCACCCAAAAGCAGAATGCATGATAAATTTGTTAGATGATCATCTGAGCTCAACAGTACTGATGGACCAAAATTAGCAAGCTGAAATATAATTAAAAAAATAATATAAAGTCCTCTCCTAAAGTCTCTAATTTGTAAGTGCAGGAGGAAGATGTGGCTGCCTGAAAAACTACTTAGCATCCTCAATTGGCTACAAGGTCAATATGAGATAATGATGAAGTAAGAGTTTGAAGCCACATGTAGGTTAGAAAAAAAAAGGCGCGTGAAATACACAGTTTGAGGCGAGATGACATCCATTTGTGTAATGTTTGTAACTCTGCAAGAAGGAGCACAGGCTAGAATGAGGTTATGCCCATAAACACCCATCCCCTGTGAGTGAATAGGCCAGTGTGTACAAGAATGTGAATGGGCGTCACACCCTACACTCCCCGGTGCAATAAGTGCAGCATGACTCACAGGAACCATCATTCAGGAATTGTTACACATTTAAACAATACTCATAAAATTCTCTTCCAAATTCTTATAATTCAAAATAGTTCTGTTTCATTGACAAGTCCCAACTCTTTCCTAGGCTAATAATACCTCTCAAACCACTGCCTCAAAAACAGAGCCGACTGCTCTGTTTCCATGAGCAGGACCTTTACTGGAGTCTCACAACCAAACGGTTATAATTGTCACTTCTTTCTGGCTTACAGGTGGGTGTGTGTATGAGTACATGCACATTGAAGTCTGTTTTCACTTGAATTATGATTAGATTATATTCACAACCTAAAGCAATCCTTTTGGCCAAAACCGGTTTGGCTCAGTGGTAGAGCATTGGTCTGCAGACTGAAAGGTCCTGGGTTCGATTCCGGTCAAGGGCATGTACATTGGTTGTGGGCACATCCCCAGTAGGGGGTGTGCAAGAGGCAGCTGGTCGATGTTTCTCTCTCATCAACGTTTCTAGCTCTCTATCTCTCTCCCTTCCTCTCTGTAAAATATCAATAAAATATATTTTTTTAAAAGCAATCCTTAAGCAATCCTTTTGTATTTTTCCTTATCAACATTTTAAATTTTTTTCGGTATTTTAAATTTTATTTTTAAAATTAAATTAAATTGTATTTATTTTGTAATTTTTTTGTTGACAGATGTCTTCCATCTCACCTCCCCCCTTTACCCACCTCCTCCCAGCCCCTGCCTCCTCTCCCTCTAGCCATCACCACACTGTTGTGTGTGTCCATGGTTATGCATATATATTCTTGGACTAAACTCTTCACCTTCTTTTATCCAGTCCTCCCCTCTCTCCTTCTTCCCTCTGAGATGTGTCAGTCTGTTCCATGTATCCATACCTGTAGTCCTAATTTGTTCATCACTTAATTTTGTTCATTAGACTCAACATATAAGTGAGATCATATGGTATTTGCCTTTCTCTGCCTGGAGTATTTTGCTTAGCACAATAATCTGCAGGCCCATCCACTTTGTTACAAAAGGTAATAGTTCCTTCCTCTTCAGAGCCCGAGCCCTTCCACACTCTGCTTTCCTGCCTCTCCATGTACTAAAGTGCTTACTAAATACTGTCCATTCCATTTATTGGGTTGGTAAATCCATCTACTCTTTGCTGAAATTTATATCATGAGTGAGTATTGATTAATGTTTACTTTTCCTTTTGTTGATCCTCACCTGAGGATATTTTTCCATTGATTTTTAGGGAGAGTGGAAGGGAGAAGGTAAGTCAGAGAGAAACATCTATGTGAGAGAAACACATCATTTGGTTGCCTCCTGCACGAGTCCTGGTCAAGGCCCCAGCCAGGGAGAAGCCTGAAACAGGTACATGCCCTTGACCAGAATCGAACCCCAGTCTTTTTTGGTCTGCAGGCCAACACTCTGTCCTCTAAGCCAAACCACTCTATCCTCTGATCCAAACTGGCTAGGGCTTGGATATTAATTTTTAAAATTACTTTTCTTGTGTATGTTTAAGTGACATAACTTTCATTCTTTCCTTTATTAACATATTAAAGTTCATTAATTGATTCAAATGTTAAACCAAATTTGCACTCTTGGGATAAGCACCAAATTTTATTTACATACACACACATACACACACACTGAGTGGCCAGATTATTATGATCTCTGAACACATAGTTATCTGGCCACTCAGTATATAGTCTATATAATAAAAGGCTAATATGCAAATTATCCCTTCGACCAGGAGTTCAACCAGCAGGCAGGCCAGCCAACTTCCCATGTCCCCTCCCCCTGACCAGGCTGGCCAGATAATATATATCTATATCTATATCTATATAGATATATACTGAATGGCGAGATTATCAGAGATCATAATAATCTGGCCACTCAGTGTATATATCCTATCTAATAAAGAGGGAATATGCTAACTGACTGTCACATCCTCACAAAGACTGTGATGCCTACAGCCAATAAGGAAGGAATATGCTAATTGATTGCCATACCCTCAAGGATTGCAGCACCCACAGCCAAAGATGTCAGCACCAGGCCCCTGAGCCCTGCTGGGGCAGCAGGTGTGCAGCACGTCTGGGCCCACCCCTGGGCAGGTCCAGCCACTTCACACACCTGCCTCCAGAATCGCCCAGTCCCCTCAGCACCCCAGCCACCCAGGACTGGCCTGAGTGTAGGCAAGCCTCAAATGGCAGCTAACCAGCTTCCCAGGGCCACCCAAGGCTCAGGTAACTAGGGCTGGCCAAGGCTTGCACTGCCAGCAGTAGCAGCAGCAGAGGTGTGATGGGGGCATCGCCTTTCCCTGATCACCAGGTCACCTCCCACCTCTGAGCGCTCCCGTTCTGTGAGTGGAACAAGCCAGGCTGAGGGACTCCCCTCCAGGGCATAAATTGTCATGTACTGGGCCTCTAGCATATATATACTGCTGGATTTTTATATATTAAAATTGTATACATATATATGGATTATATTTATTATATATTTATTATATGGATTATATTTATTATATATATGGATTACATTTATTATATAAATCAATTTATATATATGGATTAGATATACCGTATTTGCCAGCGTATAAGACGACTTTTTGGCCCTGAAAAATATGCCTCCAAGTCGGGGGGTAGTCTTATACGGCGAGTATATAACAAACTCTGTATTTTTTGTGGAAATGTTAGGGGGTCGTCTTATACGCCTAGTCGTCTTATACGCCAGCAAATACGTATTTTTCAGGGCCAAAAAATCGTCTTATACGCCGGCAAATACGGTACTAAAATTAGTCCCTCTATACTTCACGTCACTGTGGTTGGCTTCTATTTGATGTCCGCTGCAGAATGTAATCTGCCATTAGTCCAATCCAATGAATGTCTCATGTCAGATATTGTGTTTTTCATGCCTGTGGTTTCATTTGGTTCATTCTTATATCCCCCTTTCTCTCATGCAGGTCATATTTTCTTTACATGTTGCATATAGTTTTAACATTTTTTACACTTTTATCATTTACTTCTGTTTTCCTCATTTTTATATTTTTTCTTTTAACTGATTTTTCTCCATATTATGAGAGATATTTTTCTGCATCAAACATCTAATACTTTTAATTGGATTTGGGACACTGTGAATTATAAATTTTTTAAGTCTGGATGTTGTTGATTTCCCCTACAGACTGTTGGACTTTGTTTTGATAGGTAGTAAAATTAATTGTAAGTTAAGTTGACCTTTTTGAGTTTTATGTTACCCTTTGTTAGGAAAGGTCCAGAGCAACCTTTACTGTAGTGATGACTTAGTCTCATTAATAAGGAATAAATGTCCCAAATCAGGCCTTGAAACTTAGATAGTTGAGTGAGACTTCATGGCCTCCTTGAGTTCCTGGAGCCATTCCCATTCAGTTCACAGGTACCTGGTCAATTCCCATTCAGTTCACAGGTACCTGGTCATTGTTTCCCCAGCTGCATGGAGTTTTGCCCTATGCATGCACATCTTAGTATAAGGAAAGGCTCAGGGGTACTTCTGTGCATATTTCTGGAATTCTTTTTCTCCATTGCTTCCTTCTTTCTGAATTTTGCCCTGCATAAAATATAGTGAAATTCTGCATTCAGTCATGGTAGAATAACAGGGACCAGATTTTCCCTCCCACTGCAAGTACCTGGAAACTGCACAACATAAGTAAAATAATTATTTTATTTTTTAAGTGCTGGACAATAGGAAACCCCATTTTGGCTTCTTGCTGAGCAATCTGCTCACTCCAAAGTGTGTCAAGGGAGATGTGGAAGGAATTCCAGGAAGATGAACAGAGATATTTTCCAGAGAAAGACACAGCAAATATGCTGAGAAAAGTCCACTGTTGATCCAAATCACCCTCTCTACCCTTTCCCACATCATTCTTGAGTAAATAGCAGATGTGGATATAACATTACATATTTTTTAAAAATAAGCAATAAACAGAAAGGATTCAACATGAGACCTAGGTACATAGTCAATAAAGTGAAAATTTGGTAAAGGCTATTATAGCAAGATGAATACATTTCCAAAGCATACCTAAGATATAAGAAAATATTACAAATAAACTATTTTTTGGATTTTTAAATAAATTAGTCAGACAATGAACTGGAAAAGATACAAAATATCAATATATTTACCCGTACTTGTCAAGGACCCCATCAGTCAAAGACCCACAGAAAATTACACATGATTTTTGGTGCCTTGCCCTTCAAATTCCATCACATCCTTTGGACTCTGATTTCTGCCTCCTCTGCCCAGAGAAACCACTGTGTCTGCTTGGATTCCCAGTCCCTAGGATGCACTCAGGAGATGGCATACAAGCACTATGCTGAGGCAAACAAGGGATCTCACTTCATGGATTTCCTTTCTTTTATGGATTGCTGTCTTTCACTGCCTTGTTGTCCAAGGCCAGAACACAATTGTCTCACTTTAAGGAAGTGTCCATTATATGGCCTTTTACAGAGAAAAATTAGTATGTCATCAGTTACTCCATCATAACCAGAAGCAGAAGACATTACTTATCTTTTTCTAAAATATACTTCTATTGACTTCAGAGAAGAAGGAAAAGAGAGAGAGAGAGAGAGAGAGAGAGAGAGAGAGAGAGAGAGAGAGAAATATCAATGATGAGAATCATTGATTCACTGCCTCATGCATGCCCCACACAGGGGATTGAGCCTGCAACCCAGGCATGTGCCCTAACTGGAATGAAATCATGACTTCCTGGATCATAGGTCAATGCTCAACCGCTGAGCAACACTGGCCAGGAGAGATGACTTATCTTTATGTCAAAACTAGAGGCCTGGTGCATGAAATCCATGCTTGGGGAGGGTCCCTAGGCTTGGCCAGAGAGCAGGGCCCATCTGTGGGTCAATCAGGAGGCCCCTACTAGCACTCACCTTGGAGGCGACCTATGAGGTGATCAGGGGGCAGTGCCAGCCTGCTTGCCAGCTGGCCCTACCCCTCCCTCCGACCACCACCGCTGGTCACCTCCCTCTGTGGGGCGACCAGCAGGGCACCTGCCTTGGATGTCCTGCAGCCTGCTGGCTGGGGGCAACTCCTGCATTGAGCGTCTTTCCCCTGGTGGAGTGTGCATCATAGTGACCAATCATTCCACCATTCGGTTGATTTGCATATTAGGCTTTTATTATATGGGATTGAATTCCTCTTCTAACTAGCAATTTGAAACTCTTGTTGCTTTTGTATTTATTGGGTACAGTAGAGTTAATATTGTTCATAAAATACTTGACAGTATGCACAAGCAGAAAAAAATATGTAAAAAAAGGCAAAGGCTGAAATGGCCCACAGCTTCTATTGCTACCTATCAGTGACAGACACTATGCTGAGCCTATGGAGAAGCTTAGGATCCAGATGGCTAATTCCAACTTCTGCCAATCAGTGGCTTAGTAGATATTACAATGTGCTACCAGAAGGTATATGTGTAAAATACAAACACCTTGAATCACAAAACACTTGGACAACTTGATCAGGTAGGGATAGAAATTGTTTCATAAGGAAAGAGATGATGAGTTGATGTTCAGAGATGTTATGAAGATACAGAGGAGGAAGACTCACGGAAGGAATCTGAAGCCCCATTGCTGAGGCCAAGGGTTACTGAGTGAGAGCCGACCAGATTGCTATGAAGATGCCTAGTCATTCCCAGGCAGAGGGCTGCAACCAGGCCACAGCTTGTGGCACTTCTTAACCACAAGTAAAGTGCGGCTCCTGGAATGTCAAAGGGTGGTGTTAACCTCTGTATTGGGTTGTTTTGCCGTTTTCCTCTCTGGCTTTTGTAAGTGCAAGTCTTCTTAACATTGGAACTCCCTGGGTTTTCTAGCCCATTGAAGAAGCTCTGATCACTGTCCGTCCCTTGTTAGAACTTTAGGTTAGGTTGCCAACCCAAACCAGCAATAGTATCCCGTAGGCAAAGAGACAATTGTGATAATGGTTAACAGCACTATGCATTATCAGAAGTCTTTTACATACACCAACACAAGTAATTGCCACAAGAACCACATAAATAGGTATTGTTATAATTCCAGTTTTACAGATAAGACACTGAAACTAAAAATTAAGAAATTTGCCGGGGACATAAAGACTTGGAAGTATAAAGCTAAGAGTCAAAGCCAGTCTGACCAGAGCCTGAGCCCTTCCCCACTCTGCTTTCCTGCCTCTCCATGGACTGGAGTGCTTACTAAGTGCTGCTGATTCCTGGAGAGCTGGGAATTTCTGTTCTACCAATAAGTTGCTATAATATTCAGCTTGTGTTATAGGTAAAAATATACTCTTTCCTCTGCCATAGCTATCACTTTTCAATGGACACCACCTATTTCCTTTTCCCTTCAATGAACATCTGTTTCCCAGCATCTAGGTGACCTGGT
Organism: Vespertilio murinus; assembly: GCA_963924515.1. NCBI lineage: Eukaryota > Metazoa > Chordata > Mammalia > Chiroptera > Vespertilionidae > Vespertilio > Vespertilio murinus. The sequence continues at coordinate 162,420,096 of OZ004707.1, read as the reverse complement.
TAGAATACTGCAACTGGAGAGCTGGAGAGAGGTGGGTGGTGTTACAATGAATTCCAGCCAAGGCAAACCTTAAAACCAGCAGCCCTAATGCTCTCCAGCACAGTGCAAAAGTTTGTTTGGTAGACCAGATTTGATTTAGCCATCCAAGTAACTTGTCACTGCCTGGTTTACATAAGAGAGTGTACTGTGTGTGAGTGTGCATGTGCATAAAAGTAAGTTTCTTTCCATCTTTGTATCTCAGGCCAAATGGCTCCAGGGATATAACTTGAAAGCATTGTAAGTAGAAACAATTCTATCGACTTTCTCACCACACATTTTCTGTATAGAAAGAGATTCTCTTCAACGTTAAAAAAAATTACTAGAGGACAACATTATTTTTATTTCATATAATGAAGACAATTTATTACCTTTCAAGTTTGAAACAGTTGACTGATGTGAATTGGTTTTACAGAACCCCCGTGTGTGATGTTCTACAGATTCATAGCAGAGTAAATGATTTTGAGTTGTAAGTAGGGTTGACACTCACCCAGAAACTACAAAACTCTGTCCTCTCCGTTTTAAATAAACTTTACCTTCATTCCTGCTCCTGGACACATAAGCTTCTGTGTTCTCTGTGAAATTCATAATAATGAATGTTTATGTCTTGATTTTAACTCATTCCTTTATTCCTTATTCATTACTCTAAGGTGCTGCATCAAGTGCTATAAGACAAGTGTGACACCACCCTGGAGAATCCTCTAGTCTAAAAGCTGACACCTACATGTGGAAAGTGTGCTATGAGCATGGTAGGAGAACTATATAGGAAGTCCCTGAATCCCAGGATCACTGAAGAGGGAGAGGTAACTGTCTGGGCAGAGGAGGGAAACACACAGAATACTCCATAGAGAAGGTGATAAGGGAACTGCTTCAAAGATGATAGGAAGTTGTCACTTGGAGAAAGATAGGAAGGTATTCTGACCTGAGCATATAGGACATGTAAAGAAAGAACAATATGATGTATATATCATGTTCCATTCTGAAAAGTGGCTGATGTGATATGAATGGAGTGAATCTAGGAGTTGTTAGGCCAACATTAAAAAATAAGGTAATATTGTGATGAACCTTATGTTGTATGACAAAGAGTTTGGATTTTTTTCCTCTGAGTTCTAAGAAACTGTCTGTGTGAAAAGGATAGAGTGAGAGAACAAGAGGAAGCAGAAATTGAATAAGCAGTTGGATGCTGCTTACTTTTTAATAGAAAAAAATAAGACAAATTAGAAAATATAGTAGAGATTTTTTCCTTTTAAACATGAATTTAATTTTTAAATTAGCTTTTCCATGAGGCAACGTTATTTTTACATGTTCGTATATATTCAGAAAATGAGGCATCCTTAATTTCTAAAGATATATTTGCTCTAATCCCAAAAGCAGGGAGCTCAGTAGTTTCCCATGACTCCAGTTGTAATATTGGTATAACTAATTATTTGTTTCAGTATATTCAAAACAGTTTCTCAATAGGGCTAAAACATTACTAAACATCTCGGTTCTGAGGCATTGCCACTAAATAAAAGAAAATGCCTTTTGAGATTTTTTAGGTAATGAATTGAACACTTTGTGTTTGGGAATGTTGTTCAAAGACAGAAGAATTAGCGACAGGCAGAATGGAATATCAGGAACAAAAATTACACACACAATCACACACACACACATACACACACACACACACACACACACACACACAAAACTCTGTGCCCATTACAGAGTAACCATCCATTTTTTCCTCCCTCTGCCCAGCCCTGGCAACCACCGTTCGAATACTTTCTATGACTATGAATTTGATTACTTTAGGAACCTTATATACTAGTAAGTAGAATTCACTGAATATTTGTTCTTTTGTGATTGGCTTATTTCACCTAGCAAATATCTTAAAGTTCATCTACATTGTAGCATATATCAGAATTTTCTTAAGGCTGAATGATATTTTATTATTTGTACCTACCACATTCTGTTTATTCATCTTTCCATAGGCACTTGGGTTGCTTCCACCCTTAAGATATTGTTAATAAAGCTGCTATGAACATAAATTACAGGTATCTGATCAAGCCTAATATTTCTTTATCAGAACTGTAAGGAGGACATTGAAATCACATGCCATTTAAAAAAGATTTGTGAAACAGTAGTGAGAACTTGAATAAAGAAATAAGAAACATAAGAGCAGAACTAGAAAACATAAAAAGGAACCCATCAGAAATGAAGAATACATTAACTGAAATGAAGAATACATATAGGGAATCAACAATGGAGATAAAGCAGAGGATCAAATCAGAGATTGGGAAGGTAAGAAAGCAGAAAACACCCAATCAGAACAGCACAAAGAAACCAATAATAATAATAATAACAATAATAATAATAGTAATAGTGTAAGGAGCCTCTGGGACAACTTCCAGGGTACCAACATTCACATCACAGGGAATTACAATCCTTGAAGCACCGGTTTTTATGAAAAGAGAGAATGAAGCTGGTTTGGTTAAGGAAAGCAATATAAAAATGGTGGGATATAAAAATGAATATGAACAAAGTATATAGAATTAAAGCAAAGGAAGAAATGAATAATGAGTAGAAAATTCAGCAAATGGCTTTCAGCTGCATTTGACCTTTCTCTCTGCAAAGACAGCCCCTTGGATAGGAACGGCCTTGGTGAGGTGGCATTTGGGAGGCCAGAAGGAGGAGCTTCCCAGTGTGTTTCATAAACTCTGCTTATTTCATAAAATTCAACCACTAGAAAGTACACATTTTTCATTATGCAGCTTTGGTTATACATGAAGAAGTGGCTCAGAGAACTGATTTCCATTTTCTCCTGCCTGTCCTGATTTTACTTAGAATTCAAGATGTTGGAAAAAAAACTCTCCTAGGGAATACCGACATATGAGTGAGAGCAAAAGCTTCTTATTCCAGCATCTTACATCCACTTTCCAGCAAAACAACTTTAAGATGTATCTTTTCCTCCATTTAAAGAAGATAAATGAAACTGAAAATAGCTGTAAAGGGCACAGGTGACCTTTTTGTAATTAAAAGCTTCTAAAAGTGTAATTTAAATAGGCTCTAAATAGAAATGGAACCTTCCAGTAGTGTTTGAAATGGCAACTATTTAATGCAATAGCAGCAGGTAGTAATGGAAAATCCACTTTGGCGGGGGGGGGGGGGAGATGGTAGGGGTGGGAATATGTTTCATCATTAAAGGTGTGGCAAAAAGGTTTTGTAAATTAGCGCATAAATCCATCAACTTTTATTTTAATTAACTTAGCTGAAAACACTGAGAAATAAAATTGCTAGAGTTTAGAATGAACTATAAATCATAAAATTTAATGATATAATATACTTACAGGAAAGTACAGAAGTCGTAAGTATACAGCTCAGTGGATATTCACAAATGAACCTGTCCAAAACCAGAAGGTAAACATATAGCAACCCAGAAGGCCCTATCTTGCTCCCTCTCCATTACTGTCTACCCCATCCCCCAAAGTAACCACTTTCCTGACTTCTAACCACATTGATTAATTTTGCCTGTTTCTGAACTTTACATAAAAGAATAAATATTGCCCAACTAATGTGGCTCAGTGGTTGAGCATTGATCTATGAACCAGAAGGCCATAGTTCTATTCCAGGTCAGGGCATATGCCCAGGTTGTGGGCTCCATCCCTAGCATGGGGCATGCAGAAGGCAGCTAATAAATGATTCTCTCTCATCACTGATGTTTCTATCTTTCTCTCCCTTTCCCTCCCACTCTCTGAAATCAATAAAAATATTTTTTAAAATAATTCTATATAAAGGCTTATATACAAATTGTCCTCTCAGGAGTTTGACCGGGAGACTAGGAGTTCAATCACTCACTATGATGTAAGTGCATTGACCACCCCGGGGGTGGACAGAACATGGCAGGCGACCAGCGGCAGCGATGGGGAGCAAGGGAAGGAGGAAGCAGGGAGGTGGGGAGGAAGGGAACCTGATCAGCCCTAATCACTGGCCAGGTCTAGGGACCCTACCAGTGTACAAATTTCATGCACTGGGCCACTAGTAAATGGAATAAATATAGATGAAATAATTTCTTCCTCCTCCTCCTCCTCCTCCTCCTCTTCTTCTTCTTCTCCTCCTCCTCCTCCTCTTCTTCTTCTTCTTCTTCTTCTTCTTCTTCTTCTTCTTCTTCTTCTTCTTCTCCCTCCCCTCCCCCTCCTCCTCCTCCTCTTCCTCCCCTCCCCCTCCCTCTCCCCTCCTTCTCCTCCTCCTCCTCCTCCTCCTCCTCCTCCTCCTCCTCCTCCTCCTCCTCCTCCTCCTCCTCCTTCTTCTTCTTCTTCTTCTTCTTCTTCTTCTTCTTCTTCTTTTCTTCTTCTTCTTTTTTTTGACCTGGTCCCTTTTGCCCACCATTATTTTTGGGAGATAAATCCAAATTTGTAAAGTTCTAGATTTTTTCCTCATTGTTGTATAGTGTTCCATTGTGTAAATATACCATAATTTCATTACTCATTCTTTCACTGGAGAACATTTGGGTAGATTCCATGTTTGCACTATTACAAATAGAGTAGCTATAAGCTTTCTAGTACACTTTAATTTTTGTTGCATACACATTTTTGTTGGGCACCTACCTATGAGTAGAATTTCTGGGTCACAGATTATGTATATATTCTGTTTTAGCAGATACTGCAAAATTTTTTCCAATGGTATGCCAATTAAAATTTCTATCTACAATATTACTGAACTGTCTAGGACTTGATTCTGTGCCATGCTGAATAGAAGTAATGTTAGTGTGCATCCATGCGTCATTCCCTATTTCAAGGCTAAGCTTCCAGTATTTCATTATAAATATGTGCTTGCTATATGATTTTTTAGCTTCCATTTAACAGATTTAATAATTTCCATCTATTTCTAGTTTCCTGAAAACAAATTCAACCTACAGTTGAAATGTACTAAATGTATTTTCTGCACTTTTTAAGAGATTACATGATTTACATCTTTTGTTCTGTTAATGCATTAAAACATATTGACTGATTATCAATGTAAAACAACCTTTGTATTTTTGGAATAAACCCAACAAGATTATAATGTTTTATCATTTCTCTATTTCCCTGCTTATAAGTTGTTTAGAATTTTTGCACCTATGTTCTTGAAAGATTATACTGTATTTTTAAGTGTTTTAATTATACACTCAATTTAAGAGTTATATGGCTATTCAGATTTTCTACTTTCTTTTATTTTTTAATTGAGTTTTGTCCATTTCCTCTATCTTTTCCATTTCATTGACATAAAGTTCACAGTAATATCTTGCTATTGTCATAGTAATGTCTATAGTATTTGCTTTAAGGACTGCTCTTTCATACCTGAAATTAGTAATTTTCTCCCTCTACCTGCCTCTTCCTATCTCTTTTAATAGTACTGGTGCATCTTTGTTCACTTTATTGGTCTTTTAAAACAACTACTTTTCATTTCTCATATTTATATTTTTATTTTTACTTATTCTTTTATTTCTTCATTAATTTTTGCTGCTATATTATTTCCTTTCTTCTATATCACTATTTTTAATTCCTTCCTCTCAAGGTGAATATTTTGATTTTTAGTCTTCCTTCTTTTCTAATCTATATACTTAGAATTATAAATGTCCTTGTAAGCATTGCTTTTCCCACAAGATTTGATATGTTGCATTTTTATTATCATTCAGCATAAAATATTGTTAATTTTTTGAGAGTTTTTCTTTAACTTGTAGGTTATTTATAAGCATATCCTTTTAATTTCCAAAATCATGGTAATTTTTTTATTATCTTCTGTTAGCTACTTCTGAATAATTGTTTAATTGCACTGGCTAAGACATATGCAACATTGAAAATAAATAGTACCTTTTCTACTTTCTAGTATTGGGAACAACTTTTCAGTATTTCTCCATTAAGTAAGATGTTTGCTATTGGATTTTTTTAAATATATTTTTTATTGATTTCAGAGAGGAAGAGAGAAGGAGAGAGAGACAAAAACATTAACGATGAGAGAGAATCATGGACTGGCTGCCTCCTGCATAACCTCCACTGGGACCAAGCCAAAAACCCAGGCATGTGCCCCCGAACAGAACCGAACCCAGGACCTCTCAGTCCACAGGCAGATTCTACATCCACTAAGCCAAACCAGCCAGGGCTGCTATTGGATTTTTGTAGATACACATATTATGTTAAGAAAGAAAGACATGTTATCTTCACCGCTATAATATATACTGAGTGGCCAGATTATTATGATCTCTGAACGCATAATAATCTGGCCACTCAATATATATGAGGCTCAATGCATGAATTCGTGCATGGGTGGGGTCCAGCCAGCCTGGCCAGGGGGAGGGGACATGGGTGATTGGCCAGCCTGCCCACTGGTCAAACTCCTGGTTGAGAGGACAATTTTCATACTAGCCTTTATTATATAGAGTATACACTGAGGATATACACTGAGTGGCCAGATTATTATGCATTCAGAGACCATAGTAATCTGGCCACTCAGTGTATTTCTTCCCATTTAACTAAGATCCAGAATATTTTCTCTTATCCCACTTGTTTCCTAAGCTTGGTCTGAGCTAAGAAAGGTCTGCATGGCCACTTAAGCCTGCCATTGTTCCTTATGGAGGGCAAGGGCTTGCAAACTAAAACACATTGCAGTGTTTTAATTTTCTGCACTCCCAATGGATTTCTCTAGAAACTATTTCATTAAAAAGAAACTATTCCTCAGCTTCAGGATTCATTGAAGCAGGTGTGTCTGGGTCATTTCAGATCTATGAGACCATGATTGATTGAGGGGTGAATCTTAGAGCGATATATTTCTGCATCTTTATTTTCCTATAACCGGACATCTAGTGCCTTTATCCCTCTCCACTTCCCTCATCCTTCACATACATAATTCCATCATCAAGGCAGGAGGATCTGGTATCAATCATCTCTTCCATACCCAGAGCACAAGTCCTGTTTTTTACTTATCTCAAGGTATTTCCCCTAAAACTTTTATATATATGGGCTAAAGATATCCAGTCAAGTGATTTTCCATTGTTAGGAACCACTGGATGAAATATTTATGTGAGTTACACCTTTAGCGGGTGACTCACAGGGGTGGGCAAACTTTTTAACTCAAGGGCCATATGGGTTCTTAAACTGGATCGGAGGGCCGGAACAAAAGCAACCTGACCATGCTGGCACTCTCATCTTGGGCTGCTGGTGAAGGAGCAGAGGGGAGAGCAAGAGAACCCTCCGTTCTTTTGGCTCCATGGGCCAGATAGAACAGCTGAATGGGCTGGATCTGCCCCGAGGGCCGTAGTTTGCCCATGGCTGCTCTAGAACCATCCTATTTAGTCAGAGGTAGCAAATAGATGACATTTGTGCTACCCATCACTCTTAGTCTAATTTTCCACAGAATAAAGTCTTACTATCCTTCCCAACACTGCACTCTGGACTTCCTCTAAGAGCACTTATTCTTCACAATTGGAACAGACACCTACTCTTCTCCTCTGTCAAAGAATTTATTTTATTGTGAGCCCTGCAATTGGGAGGCCCTTTGGCAAAGGGTGTGGTTTCCTTTCTGAAGAGTGGGGGAGAATACTGCCCTGAATGTAGCATATAAATATCTTCATTTTTTCAGAAGTGGATTTCACTTTTTATATATGAAGAAGAAAAAAAATCAGTGTTTTAGGAAATGAAACTAGTAGTAGCCAAAACAAATAATCACATTTTTAATGGGATAAGGGTTGAAATTTCACTTGTATCCTGATACTATTTTTAAATGGAAAAAAAAAATCAAAGCCAGATGAGTCACTGTATTGTGATTGATTTTCATTTCATTTCTTCCTTTTCAGTTTCCAATGTTCATCTATCCTCTCTAATCATATAACTTGGCAGTTTTTCAAAATCTCTTTCCTTTTCCATCTCTTTTCTTTGTGCCTTAAGCTCCCAGAGCTCCTCTTATTAGATGAGTCAGTGATAAACATTTTCATGATTACTGCAGCTAAGCAGAGATTCTCTTTCTCCAGCTCTTACACACACATTCAGAATCGAGCAGAGGCCTGGTCATCCCTGGGTGCTCCAGAAGAGGTAGAGAATTACATTACAGCTTCCACTTGGTTCCCTCCTATACCCATCTTCTGCTCCGACTTTCTCTTAAAGAAGCAGCTTCCTTAGCTTCATTGTTCTCTCTTTGGAAAATTATTGACAGCTTCTTCGAGTCATGAAATGCTTTAAATATACAAAGAGTGGGTGGAGTGCCACATTGAGGAATCAATCATGTGTTCTGTACAGAATCAAGCAAGTACCTCTTAACAAATCTGAGAGAAAAAAATAAATCTTTTTTTTTTTTTGTTCTTGACTCCTATGGGTACACTAGTGAAAAGATAATCACCATGCAAATTAAAGTCCATGTTAATGTTCCAAAGATATTTTTCATTGTGAAACCAGAAAAAAAAAAAGTATTGTAGACTAACAGCTATTTTGCGTGGAACAAGGCATCATATTTTTACCTTTCTGACCTCACGTGACCTTGTTGATGGACTAGTGGGTTGTGGGAGAGGTCACAGTTGCCAAGGTGACCACAGTTGTTTTACTCATGTCTGGACCTTCAAGTGCTCCATGGGCCCCTCCGGTCTCCCTCTCCTCCCCCCTTGCCATCTTTCTCTGCTGGCATTCCAGAATAGGCACCTACGGGACTGACGCATGAAATCCCCCCCACACTTAAGAAAACACGAAGGATTTGGAATGGAGTGGGGAGGCCCATGTGTAAGGGCCAGCTTCTGCTCTATTTACTTCATGTGTATTTCTTAAGAGAAAGATGTTCCCTTTCAAAAGCCTGGGACCACCCAGGACAGTGAAACAGTCTTGAAACAGATGGCCTCATCAGGTGGGTCTCTTTGGGCACAAGTTGTCTTACTTCTCAAGAGATTGGCTGGGGATTTCAGTCACGTTGCACAACAACAGTTCCTGGGGATTCAAACTTCAGCACCCACAAATCTCCAGAAGGAGAGAGGGTCGATTATACAGCAATCCCTATCGGATTTTCCTTCCCAAGGCCCCTGCTTTTCTGCCTGAATCCCCCTCTTCTTATGTATCCCTTGATCCCCCAACCACCAGCAAGCCCCTGTAATAGTGCGCAGACCTACTTGAAAGCCAGCTTGCGGAGTTGAGGATCCCAGTCCTTTCCAAGTCTCTGTGGTTACCACATTCATTACTCATAAAAGAGACAGGGAGCCCCAACTCTCCACGGAGCCTCTGGTCTTTACTTTACTTTATTTATTTGTTTATTGATTTTGCCACAGCTCACACTGGAGCCCTGGGGGCGGGGGGTGAAGGGGGGTGCTGTCTACTCCACAGAGCCTGCGAGCACTCAGGCTTTGCTAGAAAGAGCCATCAAGTCTAGCATTTCAATCAGGTGAGAGTTGGAGTGTTGTTGTTCTTTTAAGCTTCGCCCAGCCGGATTGTTAGGTGTTTTCATGATGGTGCATACATGTGATTTTTTAAAAATGTGTGACTCTCAGGAGAGGCAAAGGAAAAGTCTCCCAACAAGTGCATGGCTTACAAATAACAATACGGAATGTAAATAAAAGGGGAAGGTACTTCCTGTAAGTTTGTGAAGGATTCTGAAAATAGCTTCGAGCCGCCGCCAATGTTAATAAGGTTACCTAGCCAGAATTTCCATGAAAGCATGGGTACCTCTGGTGTTTGTGCTAGTAAAATCGTGCGACTATCTGCAGCCTGGATGCTCTGCTCACCGCAGCCTGACTGTCCTGCGCACAGTGACTGGAGCCTCCTTGGATCTCATGCCCGCTACTAACCCCCAATTAAAAAGGTGGCCGTCATGTACTTTCTGATGTCCAAGGATTTTGAAGCCCGTGCTGTATTTTGTAAAACAGCATGAAACCCGGCTGTGACATTAAACGGGGACAGGAAAAGGGTTTTCATCATCCCGGGGGTGTGGCTGTGTGCGCGTGTGTGCAGGGTGGGCCGGGGAAACTTTCCTCTCGCTCACCACACTGCCCTTTATATTAGTTTTCTACATGGTACAAAACCGAAAAGTCTTTTTCTGTGTTGATATAAACAGTCATTTTTTTTTAATGGTTTCACTTGTCTTCACATTTGATCATCACAAAAATCCAGTGCCGTACAGAAGTTGGGAAAGTACTATTTTCACCTTAGAGGTGAGGAATTGTAGACTCGGAAAAGTTATAAAATTGGGTAATGCCTGAATATCCAACGTCATATGACACCCATGGTACAACATGGGTTAACCTTGAGGACATTATTTTAAATGAAATAAGCTAGTCACAAAAGACCTACTGTGTACTGAAACTGGTTTAGCTCAGTGGATAGAGCATCGGTCTGTGGACTGGAAGGTCCCAGGTTCGATTCCAGTCAAAGGCATGTAATTTGGTTGTGGGCACATCCCCGGTAGGTGGCATGCAGGAGGCAACTGGTCGATGTTTCTCTCTCATTGATGTTTCTAGCTCTCTATTCCCTCTCCCTTCCTCTGTGAAAAATCAATTTTATATATATATATATATATATATATATATATATATATATATATATATATATATATTAAAAGCCATACTGTGTTATTATTCCCCTTATGTATGGTACTTAGTTAAAACCAGAGAGACAATGTAAAGGGTAGTTGCCAGGGACCTGGGGAATAGTGATAGTAAGTTGTTTAATGGGTATAGAATTTCAGTTTTACAAAATGAAAAGAGTTCTGGAGATGGGTGGTGGTGATGGTTGCACAGCATTATGAATGTATTTAATGTCATATATCTGTCTTATACACTTGAGCAAGTTATATAACCTCTCTGAGCATCAGCCTTTGAACTTCAAATTTGTGGTTATGATATCATATTCAAAGGGAAGATTAAATAAGATAAGGCTTACAATATACTCTGTATCCCACACTCCCATTCACTCATCCCCACCTGATGTCAGCCACTTTATTGTATTCTTTCTGTTCTGATGCAACAAAATCAATTCATGCAGATGGTTAAAATAATTGAAATGGTCAGGGTAGCCAAATCAATCATCTTCTAGTATTTATGTGACATCATATTTAAGCCCAGAAGCACTAAGATTCATGTTAAGAACAGTAGAAATTTAAGATATGTTTTCTTTAGAGAATGTAATGGTATGTCCTAGAAGTCAAACTAACAAACACCTTTGAAAAACCATTAGAAAAAATTAAAATAATAAATTGTGGAGTCTGGATTTTTGAAGTTCAATTTTCAAAAAAAGCAATCCAAGTAGTCTAAGGAAGAAAAAGAAGTTTTCAAGAAGGAGTTTGGGCTAACTCTTAAAATGTAAGACATGGGTAGGCAGAGGTTGAAGGAAAGGTGTTCCAGATAGGGTGTGAGTAACATTCGTGAAGCCCAGTGGTTGAGGAATGGGGCAGTTTATGCAAAGAATGTAAGAATGAATATATGTGCCAACTAGAAGACAAAATAAGATTGGCTTGGTAGAGTGGGGCCAGAATGGGAAGAACAAGAAATATATTAATGAGATTTTATGCTATTGCCAAAAAGTAAACTTGGGCAGAACAGTAGCCTAAAGGGTAGATAGATGTTAAATGTAGTTTATTGTTCTCTCACTTCTTGATAATTATACAAATGCATTTTGCATTTATGATTCCACCTTCTTTAACCCCCCCCATCCTTGCACCTCCAATGCATTTCCCCAGGCATAAACCTAGAGGTATAACCTTTTAGTCAACCTTTCTAAGGATTACAGTGAATGATACCTTTGAAATAACTTTAAAAAAAAACACTAAATCTTTTATTATGTAGAAGTTATTGGTTCTGATTCCTCTCCTTACCACTCCATACCTAGAGTGCAGAGGATATGGGGGAAATTATATAAATCTATCTTGCGATAAAATATTATAATATTTTGTAAAACATTTACATTATAATGATCTTCATTTGGGACAATTTATAATTTTATTATGCATATTTTCTAAATTTGAAATATATAAGTGTATCATTTTAATTTGCAAAGTTCTCTTGGAGACAATTTTTTTAGAATAACTATAGAGTACAGATGGTAACTTTGACAAAATTTCTCTTAATATTGATAGAGAGGTTGAGGTTTGAATTTTCTTGATAATCATGCTCCATATCCCTCTAAAATTTTTGGCAGATAAATCAGAAAGCTTTTATCTATCTATCTATCTATCTATCTATCTATCTATCTATGTTAATCCTCACCTGAATATATTTTCCCATTTATTTTGAAAGAGAGAGAGAAAGGGGTGGGAGATAGATAGCAAAACATCAATGTGAGACACGTTGGTTGCCTCCAAGCAGATGCCCCAACGAGGGGGCCTGCAACCAAGGTAAATGCCTTTGACAGGAATTGAACCTGGGAACCTTCAGTCCACAGGTTCACACTCTATCCACGGAGCCAAACTAGCTAGGGCAGATCAGGAAGCTTTGAACTGTAACTTACTCTTCTCTTTGTCAGTCGTCATAAGAAACAAACAAAACAAAACAGTATTTATTTTGAAAGTTCTTGACTTTTCTAACATATTTTTAGTCTGAAAACAAAAGTCCATTTAGTTACCTTGCCAGAATATGAGTCTGATAATATTCATTGGCTACAAGTTAGTAAGGAGTATGGTAACAGCAGGGAAAAACTGACTTGTGGATGGAAAGGGAGATGACAGATACTCTTTTATTCCATTGTCCTTTTCCTTTGCTATAACCTCTTTTCTCTCCTCATAGGGCTGAGTCATAATGACATTAAGACTTTCACGTTGACTGCCAAAACCTTTAAATTATCCCATTCACGCCACCCAAATGTATGCAGTAGGGGGTAGGTTCAGTCCAGTGTAGCCTATTCTGAAGTTTGATTATCTTGCTTCTCTTTACCTACTATATATATATATAGCACATGGGACAAGGACCCCAGGACTTGAAAGGAATTTTTCTTTCTGCCTTAAATCTTCTAAAACTGGTCTCTTCTGATGTCAATAAATGCAATACCAAGAGGGAGAAGAGGGGAATGGTTTTAGAATAATGGAAATGTTTTCACAGTGGGTAATTGCATACTGAATGAACCGTCTCAGGAGAGCCTGTCTGACCAAAAGCAGCCAAAATAATATGAAAATTGGGAGAGCTAAAAAAAAAAATAGAATAAGATTCTTTAAGCCGGCTGTGTAAAAGCTTAATGTGTTGTATGAGAAATAAATGCATGATGAACTTGAATTTTGTTAGTCTCTCCCCCTAAAACTCTGAAGAAAGAAAAACATAGATTGTGAGTTTGCCTTAAACCATTCCCAAGAGGAACATGGAACATCACTATTCTGGTGCCAAATGTTTCATAGTGGCTTATTATAAAGGATAATTCAGGAGAAGCCTTAGAGAAGAGAAAGGGGGTAAAATGTGAGTGTGGCACGAATATCATGCACATAGGTAAAGATGTTAGATCAGATCTTCAATGATCCATTGGCTCTCTCAGATTAACCCTGTTTTTCTAGCTCTCAGCTCAATCTCTTACATTCACTTCAGAGTTTCATTCAATCCTTATTCCTCTCACAGCTCTATTTTCCTCTTTATTATGAGAACTAGATTTCCAAGTCATGGAATTTTTCCAATTCTTTGGCAAATTTTAGATTCCAGTATCAATGATCCCATTTTAATCTCTTCCCTTTGTTTTGAATGCATTTTCTATGATGTCTAATACAATGTTTTATGCATACTGGATAGTCTTTATATCCACTGACTTATTTGTAAAGTGCCAGGATAAATTGAGCCCTTATAAAGGAACACCAGAGTTCTACAGCAACAGATCTTGGGCAAACACCTTGATAATGTATTTAGACAGTAGACACTCAAGACTCAAGCAGTCCACACACTACTTATTTTCAGGAGCAAGGATATAGACATAGCCAGCGTCATAGTTTACAGAGGTGGGAGCAAGGATAGGGAGGAGGTTGTGGTTAGAGGAGATGGAATCCTAGGATGAGCCAAATAAAACTTTAAGCTGAATCCTTGATTTCTCAGTGGCAGGTATGGTTCAGCAAATAAGGATTACCCATGGAAATATTTAATAAAAACAGCTTGTTCTGTTCTGCTTCGTGGTGTCAGGAAGACCACACTATTGAGTGTTGTCAAGCACTGTGCTTGTTGTCCAGAAACCTGTGTATTCTTTGTTGCTTGATCAATAACAACCAGGAAAATCTTTCTGCTGTGGATTTCTCACCCGAAAGCTGAGAGAGAGTCATGGCACTTTTCTTACCTGCTACCCAGTGTGGTTTTAAATTCAAATGATGGGACCCACAGTTTAGCAAAGAATACTGGTATGCACCAAAAAAAACACCTAGTGAGTGAACAATAAACACTGACAATTTAACTTGACCACGTGTGAGTGTGCACTGTGCGAATTAGTCCATACAGACTCCATCAAGTCAAAAAGACAGAACCTTTTCACACCTTATCTTTATTTCATGTTCTAATGTTGTTGTACCCACTGTTTCTTGTGATTACATAGATATTGTGATTTAAAAAGCAAAGGCAAATTTCAAATAACATATGTAAACACTGCTCCCTCAAGAAGGGAGAGCATCATATCCCATATTTTAAGTATGGACTGTGCATAGTGGTGTCTTTCCAAAAAGTGTACTAGAAAAGCAGGTGAGAAGGAGGAGAAACCAGACATACACTGCCTCAGCCAGATGATCCAAGTTAACATGAGTAGTGTTGTCATGGCTGGCAGTATGCACCCTAGATGGATGTGATGGGACTGGCACCTAAGCTCTTTCATCTTCCTCCCAAAGACCTATAACCACAGTCTAACCATGAGAAAAACATCAGACACTCCAAAGTGAACGACACTCTACAAAAAACACCTGAACAGTCCACCTCAAATTCATAAAAAATAAGGGAATTCTGAGAAACTGACACAGTGTAGAGGACCATAAGAGGATAATACCCATAAATGTAATGTGGTATCCAGGATGGGAATCAAAGATCGAAAAAGAAAATAGCTAAGAGGAAAAGATATCTAAATAAAATATGGACTTTAGTTTAAAATGACTTAGTTAATATCTCAGTATTGATTTGTTAGTTGTGACAAGTTTATCATAGTTAGGCAAGACCTTAACAATAGGGCACACTGGAAGCTGGGTATATCAAAACTCTGTACTATCTTTGTTTCCTTTCTGTAAATATAAATGTGTTTTAAAATAAAAAGTTTATTCAAAAGAATAAATTTTAAAATTTTAAAAGGAGTGACCCTCTGTTTTCTGATGGGAGAATCTGGCCACGTGAACCCTGTTGTTTTTTTAGATACTTAATCCTGAGTTCTGATTCCTGAATGTGTGTGTGTGTGTGTGTGTGTGTGTGTGTGTGTGTGTGTGTGTTTACCTTGTGTCTTGTAGAGTCATTACTATTATATATATATATATATATATATATATATATATATATATAGAGAGAGAGAGAGAGAGAGAGAGAGAGAGAGAGAGAGAGAGGAAGGGAGATGGACAGAGAGCTAGAAACATTGATGAGAGAGAAACATTGACTAGCTGCCTCCTGCACACCCCCTACCGGGGATGTGCCTGCATCGAACCTGGGACCTTTTAGGCCATAGGCCGATGCTCTATCCACTGAGCCAAACCAGTTTCGGCCATTACTATTCTTATACATTAACTGAACAAGGCTGCTTGGCAAGTGCTGATTTAGATATTCATTTACCTCTTCCTATTCGGTAGATCATATGAACATATTGTGAGCAGCCCGGTATGGATTGTGGGCTCTATCCCCAGTGTGGGGCATGCAGGAGGTAGCCGATCAATGATTCTCTCTCATCATTGATGTTTCTATCTCTCTGTCCCTCTCCCTTCCTCTCTAAGATCAATAAAAATATATTTTTGAAAAATAACAAAACACTAGATTAGAAATTTGAAGAATTAGACCTTAGTCCTATCTCTTCTAAATTGCCACGTGATTTAAACAAATCTGACCACATCTCTGAGCTTTAGATGTTTTCATCCTACATGACACAGTGAGATTCTGGTCATTCACCTGGGAAGTGCTGTTCATTGGTGTTCTTTCCAATTTACTTTGCTTGCCATCTGAGAAAGCTTTCCTGAGTGTATGTTTGTCATGGCTCCTTGCTACAAAAAAGGAGAGTTAGGTGTTTAAATGGAAAGCAGAAATTGTATTCCCAAAGCTGGAGCTATAAGCACAGTTGACTAACTCTTCACTAGCACCAGGTAGAAAAACACAGACACACAAGCCCACCACCACCCACGCTGCTTGAGGAAAGTGACTGGGTCCACTGATGCTCTTTCCATTCCCCGTGACTTGTTGAAAAGTTTGAGGTGCTAGATGCTACAACCTACTGTTTGCCTTTGCTTAAAGAAAACAAGAGTAGAGAAATTCTATTCTGTTTTCCTAGAGCAGTCTATGTATAGAGGCTGTCTGTATGTGCCGACACATATAGTGCAGTCCTTAGATTTTTCTCTTTAGTGCTGAAAAATTAGTTACCTTCTTTATTAATGAGGCATCAGGGGCTGATGGAGGTGTTTTTTGGCTGAACTTTGTCCTAATTGCAAATCCAGAGTTCGGTGCCTTCGTTGATTTCTGTTTGAACCAGGGATTACGTCTTCCTCCTTCGTGTAACAATGCCACCAAAGAAACCGCTCTCTGGGAACAGTCACTTCACATGAGCAAAAACAGAATTTCGTTTAAGAAAAAGCAAAGAAGTAATTCACAAATGATTCCCACAACTCTTTGGAGAAGCTTGATAAACACAGTAAGTCTATCATGTTGTTGATATAGACAACAATCTAAACCACCCAGGGGTCTGTGGGAAATCAAGCCCCAAGAAATGGGGTAGATAGGAGCTTTCTGGGAGAAATTCCCAGGCAACTTGTGAGTGTGATTCTAAATGAGACTGGTGGGAATTTCCAAAGTAGATGGCACTTTGGGGGGCCAGAGCCTGGCAGAGGAATGGGAAATCTTTTTCCTTTAAAGTGGGGCTGGGGAATGTTTCTTGTGAGCAAGAACGGAGCACCCACAGGTTGGGCTGGTTTCTTAGAGCCAAGTTATAAATGATTAATTTTATCAAGGAAAAGAAACAGTGCCTCTTTGCTAGGCTTTGTAACGGGGTTCATATAAATTTGCGTAAAATATTATGTGGGATTAGCACAGCCAGCCAGGAATTGAGCTGCAGGAGCCAAGAGGAGGATGGAGCTCGGCCAACAGGAGAAGGGGGAGATGAAGTGGATGGAGCCTGCCAAGCCAAGGAGGCCAGCCAAACCAGAGCTACAGTAGCATAGCACTAAGTTAGGGCCTGGCCCATCCGAGGGTGTTACCGTGATTATTATGGCTGTTGTTGTTTGTAAAATAAACGTTCACCATCTCTTTCTCCTCAACAATATCCTCACTGCTTTTGTGTTTTGTCAGATAGATGACAACAGGGAAGTTCATTTGCTTCTTAGGTTCAGTCTTGAGCAGAGACCCCAGTGGGTTGGGAGGTGAAGGAGTGAGGCTGCAGATGGTTCTCCAGCCACACAACTGAGAGACAACGTAGAGCAAGAGTTCACACTATTTACCCAAGAATCCCATGTTAGAATCAGGTCCAAGGCATCAAAATGGTGCTGCCCAGAAAGGTCCGTAAGTATTCACTTTGGATTCATCTTCCCATGACATCTTCTTTGGCCCATTTTTGCCCAAACATTAGGAATGAAAGTTCCAACAGTGATATCAGGTAAGGCTTGATTATGTCTCCTCAGTTCCACTCTGGGTAATTGGGTTGCTATATCCCCATCAAGATAAAGCAGCACAAGACATCGGTCAGTACAAACACACGTAGGCCACACACAAGACATCTGCTATTGTGCTCTGTTCTGGTCAGAACCTGAGGGCACATCTATGGACCCCCTCTGACCCTCATGATGGTCCTGGGCTCTGAGCAGCCGCAGGTGTCCCATCTGCCAAGTGGTGCCCCCTCCACACATCCAAATAGGACTTCTCTCCCCCCACCCCGCCCCTATCCCTTACACAAGCTCCCCATGGGGATCTAAACTGAAGGGACCCCAGCAACCTGTCAACAGTAGCTCCTCCGGGACAAATGAAGGGGGAGCCACCCCCTGGCCGAGCCAGTGAGAACTGCCCTGCTCTGTCTCAAGAGGGAATTATTTCTGGCTTGACTTCCAACCCCGTAGGCACAACATATGCAGTGTACAAGTATGCAGGGCGACTCCCAGCTCGGAGGCCCCTGGTCCAAGGCATCTCCTGCCTGCCTGGCGCTCCCCACACACAAGCAGGCAGGCGCGCCGGGGGGAGACACAACCCCTCCACACCTTCAGCAAACTCTGTGGGCTCCACTCGGCTCAGAGGAGGGGGACATTCTTTTCACCTTCAGCTGGAGTGAAACCTACAATCTTCTCGTAAACACAAACTGAGAGATTCTTGTTTTCTGGAAAGAGGGTGAAGTCTGGACATTTTCCCTGAGCCAGCGTGAAGGGAATTTCCCTCTTGGAAAAGTCAGTCTTGCCAGCTACGGCTGGCATCATGGATGCCTAGAAGTGGGTGTTTGCAACCAAGGTCCCCTTGTCTGAGAAATTGTTTTCATCTCGTCTTATTTTAGGAAAGCCAACCTTAGGTTTGCTGAAGTCCACGAAAATCAAAGTTCCTGGTTGTGATCTAGGGTACAAGAGATGAAGCTGTCTCTGGCCCTACCTCGTGCCCATCTTCATGGCCTATATCCTGGCTAACAGGTGTGCTTGCAGAAAGGGGCTGGGGTGTACAGCCATTTGCTGAAAATGAATACATTTGTTCTTTTATATACTTTTTTAATCCTCATGACCACTTCAGAAGCTACATATAGTATTTTCATTTTACAGGTCCAGCTATAGATTCTAGGTATATCACTTCCTTGAGGACAATTAACCTAATCAGTTCTAGTAAGTTCTAGCCCAAGGATTCAAACCCAGGTCTGTCTGACTTTCAAGTCCAAGCTCTCGCCACCTGCCTTACAAAGCCCTAGTATTCTGTGTCTCAAGAGATGAATGCTTAGCTGGGCCACCCTGCCTGCATCTCCCTCAGAATCAGAGCCTAACACAAAAGCAAACCTCCAAGGTCATCTGTGCCCACCAGAGCGGAGCCACCGTGCCTGCCTCTTGTAACAAATGAGGAAACTCTAAGTGATGTGCCTGAGGACACAAAGCTAGTGAACTGTGGAGCCAGCACTCAAACATAAGATTTTTATTTATTTTCTTTACTCCTACAGTCATTTGAGAGTGAAACCAAATCAGTTGGCAGGGAATAAGTGCAGTTCCCCCATTTAATTGTGAAATAGAGACAAGCTGAATTCTGTCAGGTGGACTCACTCCTTTTCAGTCCCCGGACATGACTGATCTTTCTACTCCTTCCGTGAATTTTCCATCATAAATAATAAGAGCTACCATAAATGGAAGACAAGACTTTCTCATTATTTAGGAGAATCAAAGCTTATCTTTGTTAAAATTAAAACAGGGAGAAAACCTTCTATACTTGCTTTTAAATTAAATCTCATCCAACTAAATAATTACATGGAGATCAATCTTCTATTCTTGCTTTTTTTAAAATTAAGTTTCACTGCAGCTAAATAAGTACATCAACCCAGATTGTTCCTTCAGTAGGTGGTCCTGTGCCCGTATGTTCGGATCATTCTCTACTCAGTAAGCAAAACAATTTTCCTGAGTTTAGAGATTCAAGAGAGTCAGATGACCCGTCACTATTTGCTAATATTAAGCCATATTTGATCTCTGTGTACAATAATCTGTCTGCTATATCATCAACCCTCACAAACAGGGTTTTTTTTATTTTTTATTAATCTGTATACTCTTAGTACTTGAGTGTTAGTAAAAAGTGATTGATCAATAGACATTTGAAAGCTGACAGGTTATCTGTTCCCATCCCCCCGCCCAGGAATTCAGGATCTTTCATTGAAAAACTGGCTGGGAAGAAAATCAGATTCCTTCTTTAAATGTGAAGGAACCCTTCCTCCACTTATCCATTTCATTCATTCATTGAAACATGTACCCACTCCCCCTGACCTGTGCCAAGCACTTGGCTGGGTGCTCTTAGAAGCATAAATTCCATCAGAAGAGGCAGGTTAGCAAACATAGACAAGTACAGTGATAACGTAAAGAAGAGAGACATGTAACACAGCTCATAGGCCCCAGAACTGCTTTAATCTTAAGAAAGAAAATAACTTGGATGCTTGAAGTTGAAAGGGTATAAATAATTTTGATTATCTTTTGGGCAACTGTAAAGATATTTTTGAATATATATATATATATATATATATATATAATTGATTTTTTACAGGGAGAACGGTAGAAGGACAGAGAGTTAGAAACATCAATGAGAGAGAAACATGGATCATCTGCCTCTTGCACATCCCCCACTGATGATGTGCGTGCAACCAAGGTACATGCCCTTGACCAAATCATACCCTGAACCCTTCTGTGCACAGGCTGAGCTGAGCCAAGCAGGTTTCGGTGTAAAGATATTTTTTTAAACTATTATCTCCACATCCTGAGTAACATATTTATGGCTTTACCTTTGATAGCATCACATCAATGACCCTCTTCAATGCCTCAGTTCTCTTCCTCCAACCTTCAACATAATTTTGTTGGACAAATAACCCTTTTCAGTCTTTTTCCCAGTTACTTCTCCAGCTGACCCTTCAATTCTCTGTAGTAAATGCTTGTGTTGTGGCCTTGTTATCTGGGAATCTACCATTTAAAGGATTTTATACTAGCTAATGGACATACAAAGACATAGGTGCCACTCACAATGAAACTGGATTGGCTACCAAAGTACTACATTTGGCTTTCCTGAAAGGCTGCATTTAGTTAAATGAATCTACCTATCTTTAAGAGGTACTGTTTAGAACATGCTGTCTTCCATTTAGACTCTTCCTAAGAATCTTCTTTTTCCTCAAAGAGAGCTCAAAAGGAACATGTATTCCATTCATCTATTTATAGTTAAAAATGAGCACTTGCTGAGCCAGCACTAAGCTAAGGATGGAAGTCATATTCAACTCTGGTGGCACTAAGAGTAAGACGAATCCCAGTCCATTGGGAGAGGGTGCTGTTATGGGCTGTTCTAGAGACAGAGGAGAAGCACCTGAGGCAGACTAAGAGTTAGAAAAGGTATTTAAGGAAAGTATATCCAAGTCAAGACTTGAAGAAGGAAACTGAATTAGTTTGTAACAGGGTTAGCAGAGAGATCCCCAGAAGCCGTGAAAACAGCCTTTAGTTATAGATATGCTCAGAACATATAAAATGGGCTTCTACACAGAAAGAAAAATATTGCATGATCTCTTACATGTAGAATATAAGAATAAAAAAAATGTCAAACTCATAGTAACAGAGTTTAATGGTAGTCAGGGGAAAGGAGATGTTAATCAAAGGGTGCTTTGAGTTAAAAGATGTATAAGTTATTGAGACCTGTACATCATGATGACGATAGCTAATAATTTATTGTATAATTGGAAAAAAAAGAAAATGCATGTCTGGATAAAAACACAAGAACACATGTGTTTATAGCAGCCTTATTCACAATAGCCAAAGAGCGAAAACAAGCCAAGTGCGTGGCATGTGCGAATGGAATAAATGTGGCAGATCCATACATTGGAATATTTTTTTATCAATAAAAATGAATGAAGTTCTGATGCATGCTACAAAGTGGGTAAACCTCAAATGTTACAATGAATGAAAGAATCAAGTCACAATTATGACTCCATTTATATGAAATGGCCAGAATAGGCAAATTCACAGAGACAGAAGGCAGCTGAGTGGTTTCCAGGGACTGGGGCAAAGGAGGGGAATCAAAAAGCAATAGGTACAGGGTTTCCTTTTGGGGTGAAAAAATGTTTTAGAACTTGGTAGAAGTGGTGATTGACCAACACTGGGAATATATTCAATGCCACTGAATAAGACACTAAACATGGTTAATTTTATCTTATGTGACTTTCACATCAATTTTTAAAAATCAGTACTGAGGATGGACAAATCAATAAACAAAAAATTAAAAATAGGCTTTGTATTAATCAATTATATAGTATGACTTGGAGAACCATTGTTGTCTCAGGCCATGAAGTTAAAGACCAATTTCAGAAAAATAAAAGGATTTTTCTAGAGTTCCTTCAACAATTCTCTTGTGCACAGTATCTTGTAATTCCAGTAAAATTTTATAAAGTATTTTGATATCATTTTCAACAAAAGATGTGTGAACTAATAAATTTACAGAAGCCATAGAATGAATGATTCCTTGTCCCTGGTATGTGGTACAATGCAGGTGTGCCCCAGATTTCAGTGAAACTGGTGAAGAAAACCCCAACTAATACAGTGGCTCAGAAAAGTCTATGAGTATCTTATCCAAACCCATCATTATAACCATAAGAAAAAACAGGTACTGAAAAGGAAAAAAAAGTTTCCTCTCCAAGCGTACTGGTGAACCCCATAGTCTATCTATCTACCTCCTAACCTATCTAACCTATTTCACTGTACATCAAACCTTCTTCCGTTGATATAATTGCTAAGATGATAGCACACTGATTGGCTGGTGCTCAAAGGCCTTCAGAGAAGACCCTAGACAGCTGAAGGACAAGAAAGAAACATCCTACCTGGTAGGCAAGGGACAGCAAAGATTATCAACCAAAGAGAATCCCCAGAAAATAAAGAGGAAGAAGGGAAGAGTAAGGAGAAGGTCAATGTTTACCTAACTCAGAAGGCTTTCTCCAAAATGGGTAAAGGTAAGCCATGCCAGATAGAAATGATCACTGCATCTCCTGTAGCTAAGGTTGAGGAAATGAAAAGGGAAGTAACAGGAATTAACAAAGGTTGGGATGACTGAATCAGGCTTTCTTTGGGGATTTCCAGAGCATCTATTCTGGAACTTCACAGTCGGAGGGAAGTAAACGCCCAAATCCAACAAATATCCTAAAAGAAAACATTCCTAGATAAAGAACTTAAATGCCGGTTTACCCTCACGGCAGAAACTGGAACTTAGTGGGACTTAGTTTCTTAGTAAGACTGAATGGCATACAAGAACTCTCAAATCATGTGTAGTTTCTCTCCTGAGAAATCTGAGGGTCTTCAAGTTTTCATTTCAACAGTTAGTGATGATTGCAATGTGACTCCAGAATAGCATAGCTATGAGTAATAGTTTAAGACATTAAAATGTTTTGACTCAATGCTTTTTGCATTCCTAAAAAAAAGCAAGCAACATGTTTTACTGGTAAATTAGTTTTTAATTTATGTTTACTCTTTGCCACTAACATATTGTAAGGCTGTATAGTAGTTTTCATAATTTGAGAGAGTCAGGACGCAAGATATTTGCTATGTAATTTTTTTTATGTATACTCAAATGCCTTTAGACAAAACAAGAACCTAATTTAGCCACCCACTAGCCAGGAGAGCATCTGGGGTACATAATATTTTTCCACGGGGCCTAGATGACTGCTTTCAGCGCTTGTTTATTTGACCTGGGAAAACATAGCTCACCAACAACATCTGGATTTCAGAGAAGATTCCTATATTTGCCCCCGAATTCTCTCTTTCAGTCAATGGTATCCAAGTGACTCATCTGCAAGGTCAGAGAGTTGAGTTGCTCGGCAGAGACTAAAGCATAAGCGTCTCTGGCTCGTTCCCTGTAACCACCAAACCCCACAATCTTCTCCCCGGGTGTGTGGCATGGGAACCTGCATGAGGTTTTGCCAAGACCACCAGAGACTGGGGAAAAAAACAGATCTTATAGCCAAGAGTGGGCACCACAGTCCTGACAAGGGTAAGAGGGACCCTGGAGAGGATTGAGAACTTGTTTGTTTTATTTAAAAAGCTCCCTGTTAAGAGCAGAAGCTGGGGTGGGGTAGAAAGGAGGGACTTTTTTTTTTCTTCATTAAAAGGTGTGACTGAGAACTGGCAATATTTGATGACATGTTTCTCCCTGAGAGATCTTCGCCATTGGCAGTCCCATCTGAGACACTGATGAAAAGCTGTGGAGCACAGTTTTCTGGTCTCCAAGAGAAACCCAACCGTTTTAATCCAGTCTCAGCGGGGTGAGGAGCTCGGAGCAAATGAAGGAACAAATAGCAAATGCTGCATGTTGAGCACTTGAGCAGTGGTGGAACAAGGCTGGACCAAAACAGTGTCAACTTGACCTGTAGCCTCTAATCAGCCTCGGAGTTATGGCTTTCCTGGGTTTTGCCCACAGTTTCTTCATTTCCTTTCTTGTAAAATTTCTGGAAACAGTTCACCTGCCTAGTGTAAAGAACCTGCCACAGTGATTTTTAGCAACAGCAGATTGAATTCCATCGTTGATTTATTGTACAGCCATTGCATCATCAAGACATATCTCAGCATAAAATCAGGAAGATGGAGACTCTATCATTTTAATAGATGCATAATAAGGCTAGACAAAGTGAAGAAACATATTCTCATTTCTTAAACAAGCTCATTAACTGGTGATTCCAATGAACTCTAGACTTCTCTTACATTTTTTTAATCTCCTTTTCTTTGTTTCTTTCTTTTTTTATTTTAAGTTTTGATCTAAGGGGAAAAAATCCAGTTATTCTCCAATTTGTAAAATCAAAACCCAGTTATACCTACAAAGCACTGTAAATCTTCTAAGAATTGCAAAGTATTATTACATTAAAGAATATACAAAATAATGTTAATACTTATACAGCAGCATTTATATGGAGATATAACTCCAAAACAAAAAGAAAAAATAAGCTTTCTTTACCTTATAAGTGGGAAACCCTAATTTTTCAGTGTTACTGACTTTCTACACATAGAGTCAATATTTAGCTCCCGGGATTTTTCCCATAGAAGTAGACTGGATTAGATTTCCTTGCTCTACTTACTTTTTCTTTTTCTCTCCATATATTTTCCTCCATCTTTTTCTCCTTTCTTCCCTTCTTCTCTTTCTCTACCCATCAGTTCACATCCTCTAGGTTATCATTTTATTTGTTTATATGTTTTTGCCTTAAATAACAGTGCTTTCCTTGTCTTTGTGTAACATTATCTTCTTGAGACTCACATCTTTCTTTGTCATCTTAAAATGAATTCATGGCTGCAGATAAGGCCTGTGCTTATTTATGTATTCTACAGTTTTGAAGAAATGTGCATAGCATTTAGAAACCTAGTTAGGATTACTCTCAAATCTCCCCAGTGCTTTTATGGTGAAACCCTATCCATCCCAAAACTAGGTACTTTTTGTAACAGACATGGCCCAGCCTTGAGTAACTCTGGCAAAGAAAAATTAGAGGCGAATGTCCCCAGTTTAGTCTGCAAAGAAATCCCATATCACAACATTTCCTTCCCAACATGTCCATAAATTCTCATGATTGGGGGAGGCAGTGTTGTCAGTTGGAACAATTACAGCCTTTGAAATAGATGAACCTGACTTCATACATTAGCTCTGCTACTCGCTAGCTCTGTAATCATGGTTGAGTTAATAAACTCTCTTGCCTCAGTTTCTTTTAATGACTGCAATGTAGCACTGCAGTGAGGATCATTGAGAAATTGCATGTGCAGTATTAATGCATTGCCTAGTCTGTACCTAAGGGACATATATTTTTT
This sequence comes from Vespertilio murinus, assembly GCA_963924515.1. NCBI lineage: Eukaryota > Metazoa > Chordata > Mammalia > Chiroptera > Vespertilionidae > Vespertilio > Vespertilio murinus. Next base: position 162,394,497 of record OZ004707.1, on the reverse strand, counting down.
TTTATTGATGCTAAAGAACAAATCAAAACAGCCACCTTACATAACACACATTAGCTTACATAGCATAGGAGAAAGGCACAGTTCCAAAAGGAAAATTCAATACAATTATTTTCCATAGAAGCAAGGTCTTAATTTGAGCCTCAGCTGAATTAATTTTATTGCAGACCCTGCTTTTGCGAGGTCTGGTACTTTACTCTGGTTGCAAAGTTCTTTTCTGAATAAAGCCCACCCCTGTGGTGGCCCCTCGCTGGCTATTAGTGAGGCAACCTTAGTCATATAATGTGCTAAGCACATTGGCTGCAATAGAGGCTTTCAGAGGGCTCAATTCCATTATCTCTGTAAGTCTTCAGGAATAACTACCTGAGCTCACTTACAAGCACAGTGTCATAAATGAAGCCAAGAAATCCAGATTTGCCCTCTTTCACAGGTGTTATGGATGCATTTAAGAATCATAATGACAGCTGAAACCAGTTTGGCTCAGTCAGCCTGCAGACTGAAAGGTCCCGTGTTTGATTCTGGTTAAGGGCATGTACCTCGGTTGCGGACACATCCCCAGTAGGGGATGTGCAAGAGGCAGCTGAACGATGATTCTCTCATTGATGTTTCTAACTCTCTATCCCTCTCTCTTCCTCTCTGTAAAAAATCAATAAAATGTATTTTTTTTAAAAAGAATCATAATGACAGCTATAATGTAACATCTATTGCTTTTCTCACCAGCTCTGGATCCTTCATGGGTTTATAATTCTGGAACCTGTACAGTCCACAAAATCACAGGTGCTTCCTATAACTACTCCCTACTGACTATAACTACTGCTCACAGGAGAAAGATGCTATGTCACCAAGTTTATTTAATATTTGACACACAAAAAAACTTTAGGAAAAAGAGAATATCATTTAAAAAATAAAGAAAGGTGTTTATGCTACAAAGCTTGAGTCAACAGGAAAGATACCACTTATAAAGTTCATGTACCTAAGAACATAGCTTCAAAATGTAAAGAGAGAAGTTGACAGATATAAAGAGAAAACATTGAGTCCCCAATTGCAGAGGGAGATATTAACACACTGCTCTTAGTAACTGACATAACAAGCATATAAGATAAAATCAGTAAAGATGTTGATTTTAAAGCATGATTAGCTAATTTAATTAATTGACTATTAGAACCCTGCACCCAACCATTGAAAAATACATATTTTTAAGTGTGTATGCAATATTTAGAAAAACTATCTGTTAAAAATGATTGACGACATAAAACAAAGCTTAACCAATTTCAAAACATTTACAGTATACAGAATCTAATTCCTCACTACATTGCAATGAAGCTAGGAGCCAATAGTAAAAAGATGACTGGAAAATCCTCCCATGGTTGGAAATTAAGAAATTTAATTCTAAATACCCATTGCTTGTCAGAAAAAAATCCCAGTGAATATTTAAAAATATTTTGATCTGACTAAAAATAAATTGCACATCAAAATTTGTGAAGTGCCACTAAAACCATACTTTAGACACGTATAATGGTGGATGAATTTGTTTTTTTTAAAAAAAAAAGGAGAAGAAGAAGAAAGAAAGGCTGAGAATCACTGCACTAGCATATATCTTCAGAAGTTAGGAAAAGAACATCCAGTTCAACCAAAAAAAAAAAATGGGGAGGAAAGAAAATAATAAAGATAAGATAATTTAGTGAAATAGCAAACAAATAATAGAGAAGACCAATAAATAAACAAATTGGTTCATTAAAAAGCCTAACAAAATAAATAAATCCTGGGCAACACTATCAAGGGAAAAAAGAGTAAGCACAAATAACCAGTATAAAATATGAAAAAGGGGCAGCACTACCGAAGATCCTGCAAGCTTCCCTGAAAGTGTCATCAGATGAGATGAAATGGTGTCTGAGACTTACTTTAAAATAATCCAGGGTAACCCTGCCAGTGTGGCTCAGTTGAGTGATGTCTCTTGCCCTGAAGGGTTATAGGTTTTAGTTGGGGCACATGCCAGGGTTGCTAGCTTGATCCCCAGTAAGGGGCGTGCAGAAGGCAGCCAATCACATAGTGCTGCCCCTTTTTCATTTTTTATATCTTCTCCTCCCCTCCTCTCTTCTCCCTCCCCTCCCCCTCTATTTCTCCCTTCCCCTCTCCCTCTCCCTCTTTCTTTCCTTCCCCCCTCCCTCTTCCTCTTCTTCTCCCTCTCCCTCTCTCTCTCCCTCCTCTCTCACTCTGTCTCTAAAAGTCAATAAAAATGTTTTAAAAAATAATAATCCAGGAGAACAGGGTAGCTGGAAGACTATAGATTAAATAAATTAGCCATGCTTTCAGAATTGTTGAAGATGTGAGATAAGTACTTTAGAGTTCATCATACTATTATCTCTAACTCAATATATGCTCGGGTTTTGTCAGAGAGAAAGTGAGACAGAGACAGGGGAGAAGAGAGAATAGGAAAAAGAATAAGAATGAGGAGGAGGAAAAGGAGGAGGAAGAGGAAGAGGAGGAGGAGGAGAAAAGAAGGGAAGAGGAGGGAGGAAGGAAGCTTGGATAGAAGGAAGGAAGAATTTATCAGTATTATTATATGTCTTACAATCAATCCTAACTGCTTCTTCCCATTTCGCCTGAATTTTCCTTTAGTAACAAATTATTATTTGTAAAAGGCTTGCAGTACAATCATCCAGATGAATTGAGTAGACTCCTTCTTTGTACTTTCACCTTCTGCCATAGCTTTATTGAGTAGTGCTTGAGAGGTATGTTCAGCAAAGTTCTCGTTATAAAACTGAAAATGGTACATAAAGACCTGACACTCTTTGGCTAACTCTAACCAGATACAGCATAACACCGCCCTCCACAGGGACTGCCAGTCCCTCACTCACTGAATTAGGTGCCCTTTGTAGGAGGGGCAGCGCCAGCTGATTCTGGTCCTGGTGGAGGGTGGTGGGAGACTCTTTGGCACCACCGCCCATCAGCTCACTCAGTGTTCTAATAAGTTCGGCCTTGAGTCCCTGCAACCTGAGGTGCATGGAACTTCCAGGCTGCCAGCACTGGAGTCTGTGGGAAAAATGAAAAATTACATGTGAAATGATAAATTTATGTGGGAAAACAGCTGTGGGTGCTGCCATGAAGTATATAGACTTGAAAATTCTAAACTCTCTTGCTACAGTGCTTTTGTCATTTGTTAAAGGGAGTAAAATCTATAGCTAAATGTTTCTTTTACTGCCAAGTAATGTTTTCATTTTATGTTAAATACTTTTAAATTATATATATTTGGTTAAAAAAAACTATGATTTTTAGTTTCTCAAGGATGATGCTCTTAAACATGTTACTTACACAAAACATTAGTTTACATTTACCCATCATTATGGGAATTAGTTTTATTTCTGACTGTACACACACAAAAACAGAAGCTTTGAATCTGCTAACTAATGTATCTACATCCGACTTCAAAATTAATCGTTATTTAAAAAAAAAAAATATATATATATATATATATATATTTTTATATATATATATTACAGAGAGGAAGAGAGAGGGATAGAGAGTTAGAAACATCAATGAGAGAGAGAGTCATTGATCAGCTGCCTACTGGGGTTGTGCCTGCAACCAAGGTACATGCCCTTGATTGGAATCGAACATGGGACTTTTCAGTCCGCAGGCTGAAGCTCTATCCACTGAGCCAAACCAGTTTCGGCTAATTGTTATTTTAAGAAGACTATTCTTGAAAACAAAAAGTATCAAAAGCAGCCACAGAAGGTGTATTTATATATCATTCTGTGAAGCATGGCTTTTCATCTGGATCAAATGACTGCTCTAAATTAATTCCAACTCATTTGTTATGATAAGCTTTCTGGTGCACGTAGGAAAAGTGAAATGGAAGCTATGAGTGTATTGGCTCCATTAGTTCAATAACTTCCCAATTGTGTGAATGCTGGCTTTATACTAGTTTCATCAGATGCTTCCAATAGAAACTTAGTTAACTCAATAATGCTTTGTTGTTTACACAGTCAAATGCTTAGGAGTTTATTATGTTGAAGGTCAAAATAGCCCGTTTTTGTGTATATTCTTATAAACTTTGTTTAGAAATTCAACAATGAAGACAAAATCATTTGCTTTTTAAAAAAAATCTTCATTGTTTAGAGTATTACATATGTCCCCCTTCCCCCATTTACCCCTTCTAGCCTGCCCCCACCCCTGCCCCTTGGCTTCAGGCCTTCACTATCCTATTGTCTATGCTCATGGGTTATGCATATATGTATACAAGTTCTTTGATTGATTTCTCCTACCAATCCACCCATCCCTGCCTTCCCTCTGAGATTCAACAGTCTGTTCCATGCTTCTACACTTCTGGATCTATTTTCTAGTTCACCAGTTTAATTTGTTCACTAGATTCTACATATGAGTGAGATCATGTGATATTTATCTTTGACTAATTTTGCTTAGCAAGGTGTGGTGAAGCATGACACCAATGTAAGGCAATATTCTTATTAAATTTCAAACTTTTAATCATTGGCTATGGTGCACACATAATTTATAATTATACCCAAAGAAGCTGCCATATTCTAATTAAAATAAAAGCTCTAATTTTTAGCCCTAGTTGGTTTTGCTCAGTGGGTCAAGCATCAGCCTGCAGACTGAGGGGTCCTGGGTTTGATTCTGGTCAAAGGCACATGCTTGGGTTTCAGGATTGATCCCCAGTAGGGGGCATGTGGGAGGCAGCCAATCAATGATTCTCTCTCATCATTGATGTTTCTATCTCTCACTCTCTCCCTTCCTCTCTGAAATCAATAAAAATCTATTTTTTAAAAAGCTCTAGCTTTTAATATATATATATATATATATATAAATTTTAAGATGAACTATAAAAATTGTGATGAAATTATTACTGAATTATATATATATATATATATATATATATACATATATATATAGTGTCCCAAAAGAATGTATACATACTCTAACAGCTGATAGCTCAATTTTAAAAAATGATGAATTTTAATAAACACTGACTTTATAATTATTCAAAGTGTATATGTATACATTTTGGGGGGGATACCCTATATATATCAACAAAAGCAGGGCACATATTTTGCCTTTGCCACCACCATCAGATTTTCAAAATATCCAAGCCTTCTGTAAGTATACTAAGTGAAATAAGCCAGTCAGAGAAAGACAAACACCATGTGATTTCACCTATATGTGGAATCTAACGAACAAAATAAACAAACAAATTGAAACAGACTCATAGATAATAGAACAGACTGTCAGAGGTGATAGGGGTTGGGGAGTAACAAAAGATGAAAGGATTGAACAAAAGAAAAGTAATTTATAGACACAGATAAGAGTAGGGTGAATACTGGAGTAAAAGGAGGGTGGGGAACGTACAAGAGGATAAAGAAGGGGAAAATGGTGACTAAAAGAAACTTGCCTTTGGGTGGTAAACACATAATGCAATATACAGATGACAAATTATAAAAGTGTACACTTGAAACCTATATAATTTTGTTAACCAATGTCACCAAAATAAATTCAATAAAAATAAAATCAAATGGTAGTAAGAAATAGTCAAGCCTTTCAAGACCTCCTTAGCAATTCAACCTCAATGTCCTACAATACTTTCGAAATTCATCATAGATAAAACTTCTATGATTTGGTTTCATTTCTCCCCAAAATCAGTTGGAAATCTTTAATGAAAATATTAAAGAAACTAGTGGCCTGATGCACAAAATTGGCACGCATTAAAAGGGAATTAAAGTGATATTTTAATATTGCTATTTTTCCATAATAGAAGTGTCATAAATGAAAGAAAACTAGCAAAATATATATGAAAATCTTCCTTCTGTCAGAGTCTGGGGTGTGCCACAGGACCCAGAGTCAAATTCCCACCACCTGCATATGCCTCCAACATGTAGGAGATCCAGACCCAGCCTTCCCCACCCCCATTGGGTGTGATCCAGACACAGCCAGCCCCACTCTCATCAAGCCCCGCCAGGTGGGGGTTGCAGCCTCAGGTCCCCCATCAAGCCATGCAGGGCAGGGGGCAGCCTCAGGTCCCCCAGTCAGGCACCGGGTAGGGGGCACAGCCTCAGGTCCCCTGGTGCATGCTGGGTGGAGGGCATAGCCTGAGTTCCCCCGGCCTGATGCCAGGGTGGGGGGGTGCAGCCTGAGGTCCCCTGTCAAGCTCTGCAGGCCTGCCACCATGCAACCTCAAGCCCCTGCTGATTGCTTGTTAAGGCTTGTTATGGGAACCCCGCCTCTGCTGTGGGAAGCCATGTTGCATTACTTACCGGAACCCAGCCTCCACTGCGGACACAGCCATTTTGTATTACGTGAATCTAGCCTCCGCTGTGCACGCCGCCATCCTGTGATGGTGTTATGGCATGAGGGTCAATTTATTTATTACCTCTTTATTATAGCATAGATGGGACAACTATAAATGTATCACTTTTAAAGCAAGGAGGAACAGGAGAAATAACCCATGAGAATTAAAATAGTGTCTAAGGTTTAACATTAGAACATTATAATTGAGAGTTGTGATATTTTAACTTGTCAGAAAGGTTTTTTAATGGAGCTCCTCTTTCTAATCGGATAAGTTTACATTCAGAAGTGGAGTGGCATAAAATTGAAAAGCCTCACAATCTTGCAGCATATAAATTTAGTGAATGCTCAAAAAAATCAGAACCATAGACAACTTGTGTGATGAATTTTGCCTTGCAAAAATATTTGTCAAAGAAATGTACTCTGAATGGAAGCAAAAGACAGAGCCTGTGAAAATATTTGAGCAAAATATTTATACATTTCATTATGAAATAAATAATAAAATGTATTCCAGGAAACTACTATGAGCTTTGAGGTACCTCAACACCTGCAGTTTGTTCTCAATTAAAACATATATTTTATCTATAGAGAAAAGTCCATTGAAATAGTTAACAATTTCAAATTCAGAAAGATAAAATTTGGATTAGAAAACACTGCAGGCCATTACAGTCATGCTCTGCATAATGGATATTCAATGATGAACCACATCATGTATAAGATGGTGGTCTTATCCTATATAATAAAAAACTAATATGCAAATAGACAAAAGGGCAGAACAACCAAACAACCAAGCAACAGGTTGCTGTGACATGCACTGAGAGACCAGGGCGTGTATGCGAAACATGGCAGGCGTCAGCCGTGGTGGAATGGTAGAGCTGGTGAACGGGGGCACCAGACCAAGGCTGAGTGAGCCTCCGGTGATTACTGAAAATTCTTTGCTCCTGTGCACTGCGGTCCTCCGCCCTCACTCCCCAGGCACTCATATCTGCTGCCAGAGCCGGCTTCACTTACACTCACTGCCAGCACCAGAGCCACGGCTCACACCCAGCACCAGTGCCTGGCACCGGTCTGTATTGCTCAGCACCATCAGTGGGTACAAGCGGGGCCACCGCCATCAGGGTATGGGAACAGTGGTAGTGGGAGCAGGGCTGCCGGCAGGCAGGGGAGTGGGGGCCACAGAGTGACAGGCAGGGTGGGGGCATGGAGGCTGGGCCGAGACCCATCCCTGTGCCTTGTGGCCCACAGTTCATTTCAAGGTGCACGAATTCCTGCACTGGGCCCTAGTAAGATTTATAAAGGAGCTGAATTTTTTTATGAGAAATGAAAGAATATGTGGTTTAAGAGGAGTTTTATTTTTCTCTGGGAGGAGGAATATCTACAGGCCTCAGCAACAGATTCCCTCTCAGTCACAACACCTCAGTATTGAGTGCAGGAATGACATCCTAATCAGTCAGCCACTGACATATTTCAGCACAGAGGAGCCTGTCTCCCCAGTGCTACATATTCAGAGGAGCCACAGATCTCTCCAAGATCTAGCTTGATGGTCACCAGAGTACATTGTTGTAAATTCTTTGTTGAAGGCCTAAATCCTGTATATGTCAAAGATGCATGGGAACAACCTAGGAAGTATCAAACGTTACTGTCACTTTAGTAAAAGTTCTCTCTGGTAGTATTGAGCCAGCCAGTCCCTGTATTTTGGAAATATTTTCGGGATCTAATGATGTAAACCATAGATCAGCTTTATTTCTGACATCAGTTCAAAGACAGAGGGAGCCCTTTGTGCCAGATAGGGTCAATGGAACCAAAAACAAGTTTCTAAAGTCAAAATATTGAATCCTCAGTTCTACACCCTCTCCATGTAAAACAATTTTTTTTTGTAGGGTATGTGTTTGTGTGTTTTGAGTACACAAATTTCCTCGCTGCTACAACCTGCAATAGCCAAGACCACATCACCACAACAATCTCCTATGTTCCTTCATCTCTCCAGTTTGATTTCTTATTCCTGCTGACCTTAGGCCACTTTTCAACCCCTTCCGACAGTCACTGCTACGGAAATCTACATTTTACCCAGCTAGCTTCTCCTGGATATTTCCAATCAATCCAGCCCACATTCCTGTTTGGGAGCAGCACTGACAGCTTCACTATTCTATTTCTGACCCTTTCGGAAGGAAGCAGAGGGATGGCATGTGGGACTGTGTTTATAAAGTCTACAGTAGTGTATAGTAATTTCCTAGGCCTTCACACTCACTCATCACTCACTCACTGACTCACCCAGACAAAGTCCTGTAAGCTCCATTCATGGTAAGTGCCCTGCAGGCATATCATTTTTTTAAAAATAATTTCACTGTAACTTTTCTAATTACTGGTGTGTTGAAATTGCCTGCAATATTCAGTACAGTAACATTCAGTACAGACTTGTAACCTAGAAGCAATACACTGTACCTTACTAGCCAAGGTGTGTAGTAAGCTAGTCCATCTAGGTTTGTGTAAATGCACTCTCCGATGTTTGCACCATAACAAAATCACCTAACAATTCCCCTCTAAGAACATATTCCCATCATTAAGCAAATTATTACCGTATATTAAAAATTAAAAACATGATAATATTAAAAAATATATTCTTCATAAAATATCAGTGATACAGTAATATTAGTGACAAATGCAGCCAAGAAACTTTTTATGTGACATGAGGATTGACTAAGAACAAATATTTTTAGTCATTCGATAATGCATAGGTACCCTACATAAATATGTTTTTATATTACTAAAGCTTGATATGCTATTTATTTTTATAGAAAATATGTTATCTCTTGAAAATAGACTTTCAATAAAACCATTTTATAAATATAATGAAATTAGTCTTAGATCCATGAGTAAGTATTTCAAAACTTATACAACTTTAATTATTTGTAGTACCCCTGTCACTCTCAAAAGTGTTCCAGTAGGATTATAAATGATATGGTCATTATAATCATGAAGTAAAGTAAAGAAAATTAACTTGGAAATTAACATGAACAGGTTTCAAAAAAATCTAACAATGCCTAAAAATATAGAAATACCAAAGATGAAAGAAAGAATAAAAATGTAAACAAAATATAATGTTAAGCAAATAAAATCTGTAAATAAGTATCTTCACCCAAAGAAAACTCCAGGTTGAGAGTGGTTGGCAGTGGATTTTATCAAACATTCAGGAAAGAATAATTACATTTTTATACAAACACTGGAATAGCTTTTCATTCTTAGTTTATGAAGTCAGCATAACCTTTATAACAAAACTTGAAAGAAAATATGAAGGAAAAATGTACAGGTGAATCTATCTCATGAACATAGAAGCAACATTCTTGAACACTATATTAGTAATCCATGCCAAGGTTAATATATCACACGACCAATTTGGGTTTAGACCAGATAAGCAAAGTTGATGAAACATCAGAAAATCAATTAGTGTACTCTACCACATTAAGAAAATTATAGGGAAAAATAATATGATTTTCTAAATATTTGCAGAAAAAAACATTTAAATGGTTCAACTTATATTTATGATTACAAAAAGTCTAGTTAATTGGTGATATAAAAACACTGTTTTAATATTATAAAAAGAGCACATATCTATGAAAAACTTTAGCAGACATACTTTATAGTAACAAATTTTGAAATCCTTCCCTTTGAAATCAGGAATAAGAATAAGGTGCCACTATCATCGCTCCTATACAAAACCATAAGTAAGAAAAATAAGATGTATTGAAAAGGAAGAAACCAAATTCTTAGTATTCATAGGTGATATGATTACATAGAAAAATCAAAATAACAAATGACTTTTTAAAAATTGTTAGATAAAGATTAGTATGCAAAATATCAATTGCATTTTATTTAATTATAACTAACAAAAAGGAAAGTTGACTTTTTTTAAAAATGTCATTTTCAGTAGTATCAAATTACCAAATTTCTAGGAATAAATATAAAGAAAGCCTCTACACAGAAATGTAGTAAGTCTATTGCATAAAAATAGAAGAAAGCAAATAAATAGTTGATATATCATACTTATGAAATAGAAGGATCAATATTGTTAAGACGCCAATTCTCCCCAATTTGATCTTAAAGATTTAATTTAATTACCCCCCCCCATCAAATCCTAAAGCATGTTGTTGTTGTTGTTTTGGATAATTTTGGTAGACCTTGAAAAACTAATTCTAAAATTCCTATCAAATGATTAAAATAGCCAAGGCTCCCTAAAGACAATGTGAAGGAAAACCAGAAGAGAGGATTTGCTCTCTGAGATATCACATATGAAGACAATATAAAGTGACAGTAATTAAATCATTGGCTAATGATTGACAAATGTATGGGGGAAAACTAGAGTGTATTTATGCTTAACTCTATGGTGACTCTAGATGGAAGACAAAGGTGGCACTATACAATCCTGGAAGAGACAATAATTTTTTTCAATAAGCAATGTCAGGACAATAGGATATACTATAGACAAAAGGAAATATCTTATACCTCAAATTACATGCAAATATCTATTTCAAATAGATTATAAATCTAAATGTGAAAAACAAAGAAAATGAAGTTCTAAAATATAATAAAGAAAAGTATATGCATTACCCAGAGGAAGAAAAGATTTCATAACTAGAACACAAAGAACTTTATTCTTGAAGAAAATAATAATAATAAATTGGTCTATATTAAATTTTAAAACTTACATTCCTCAAAAGGCACCATTAAGAGAGTGAGAAATGCAAGCCACAGAAAGGAAGAAATTTATAATCTTTAAAACTAACACACGGCCTGTAGCCAGAACGTATAGAGAAGTCCTACAAATCAATAAGAAGATGGTCCATTTGATAGAATGACCAAAACAGTACTTCACAAAAGAGGATATACAAGTGGCCAATGAGCACATTAAAATATGCTCAACTTCATTGTCATCAGGGAAATAAAAGTTAAAACCATAATGAAAAACCACTACACACTTGCCAGAATGGCTAAAATGAAAAAGACTTAATAAAAAATGTTGATGAGGATGTAGAACAACTGGAACTCATTACTGTTGGACTCATCACTGGTGGAAGTGTAAAGCATATAACCACTTTGGAAAACTGGAAGCATCTACTAAAGCTAAACATTACACGTGCCTTATAAGGCAATAATTCTACCACAACAGAAATGCAAGCACATGTGCACCCAAAGAAAGACACAAGAATATTCACAGCAGTATTATTCATCATAGCTCCAAACTGGAAACTATCCAGATGTCCGGATATGGTATATTCCTCCCAGGGAGTCTATTCATCATTGAAAACAAATACACTATAGTTGCATGCACAACTTAAATGAACTTCGCAAATATACTGTTGAGTGAAAAACATCAGATACAAAAGAATAGTGTTGTGTTAGGTGTCAGGAAAGTCACAGTGGAAATGACCAGATGTTTTTTAGATTAACTAAATATCTCAAGGTTTCTTAAGGTAACTCAGAAAAAAATTACTCTTCTTGATCACTGATTAAAAAAATACCCTTTCTCTTAGATAAAAATCTGAAGTAGATTTGTGGATCCTTCCCCTAAATATAACTGTACATTGGTTAGCAGACTTGGGGGGGGGGGGGAAGACTGTAACAATATTTTTATGTCATATTGTGTGGGTCCAAATCTTTATTCTACTATTTATCCACTGTTGAGACCTTAGGTGAGTTACATTCTATATGTCACAATTAATATATATGTAAAAAAGGATGATAACATTTATCTGATAGGGTTGTTAGAAGAGTTAAATTATACAATACAGTCAAATATGTAAAGCAACTGATGTGATATAATTGTTATTGTACACTTGTGTGTATTAACAGTTTAGTAAAAAGGAGGAGAACTTATATTACTGAGTCTTCTATGCTTCAGATACATCAGCCAATTTCTATATTTCAATATAATCCGTAAAATAATATTAATCAGTAAATAGAATTCCTAATTGATTGTATTAAGGAAACATATTATGCAACAGGTTGAATAACTTGCCCAAGATCAGAGAGGCTGTTTTGGAGTAAAAGTATCTTTGTCATAAATAATTTGAATATAACTTATCAGGCAGTAAAATTTGATATCTTATCATATTTACCTGCTCTCTGTTTTATAAAACAGCTCCCCGTCTTTTCAGGGTCAGAATAATTATAAGACTCTTATTTCTTCACTCCACCTTACATCTCTCGCCTAATCTATATCTGAGTAGCCAATCCTTCACCAACCCCCAATCATTTTCTTGTGGATCCAGACCTACCATTAGACTAATAGGTAGAAATGATGAAATGAATAAAAGTGGTCACTCTATTACTGGCCTGTTACATGTCTCCCTCTAGGAGATGAGGGTAAATGGCTTCATACCTTAGGAGGAACAGGTACACTTACCCGTCCCCACCACCACACCTTCCTAACACACTTCCTTTGTTACTGTTTGGGGATATATTTAAATTAGCCTTTAAGTACAACTCAAAACCTAGAATAATGAGGTTCTAATATCCCAAGGACCACATCAAGGAGTCAAATTCAAGGAAACAGAAACCAAGAACAAGAAACTGTGGAAAGGAGTGGAGGGTCCTTTTTATTTGCATTAGGAAAAATAAATGCAACCTTTTGCTTCCATGAAAAGTAAGAAACACAAGCTTGAGTGCACACTTTCCATAAAGTATTCAGAACCATCCCAGTGGTGAAGTAAAGGAAACCCAGTCATGGTGTTCCCTCCCTGGCTGAGGCTGTTGTCCAGAAGAGCTGCCAGTCTTCCTGTGGTGTGAGGGGAAGGAGTGGGATCTTGTGAGCATAGCATAGTGGATGTGACACAGAGCTGTAAAAATGAATGGGCCAACTCTGACTTCTGGAAGTTCCTAAAGTGTCTAAACATGGAGAGTCTAATGTGGGAGCACTTTTCACATCCCGCATGGTACAGGGTTCCAGTTCAGGGTTTAGGTTCTGGAGAAGGCCGCACACAAATGAAAGGAATTAGAAAAATATTAATTTGGGAAATGGGGGCTAGGTGGGAGCCCAACTCTAGTGGGAGCCTTGTTTTTGTTTGTTTGTTTTTGTTTTTTGAAGTATTAATTTGGGAATATTGGGAGCCAGGCAGGAGCCCACCTCTAGTGGGAGGACTACTAGGCTCTGGCCTTGGTATCCTTTTTTTTTTTTTTTTTTTTTTTTTTTTGAGACTATGGGATACACCCATAGCCCATAGGCAGGTAATTCCAGTAACAGGCAGATTATTTTATCAGTAAGGATTTACATGATTATTTGGTGGGAAAGTTGCCTCAGTTACCATTGTCTCAATTAGATAGGGAGTGGTTGGCTCTGACCTTTCAGAGCTTCAAGGTTGACCAGCCTTCCACATCTTTCTATTAGTGAGACAATGATTAGTTTCTGGCAGTCTAAGGTATCAAATTTCTAAACTTGTCTTTCTGAATTAAATCATGCTATGCATCCCCCAAATCACATAAGTAACTTTTAATGTAAATTACTCATCAACATGGTCTTGATACAATTGTAGGTATGAGAATTGAACTAGTTTTATCTATAACTAGTTGGGCCACACCATTGTAGTCAAAATCTGATAGGAAGGTAGTTTAAGCCAATCAGACTCCAAAACATCAGCATTTTCAAAGCAAAAACATCAGTGGTTGATTATTCATTTCATAAAACTCTTTGTTTTTCTAAAGCATCCACCATAGGATTTCTTTTTGAAATACAAGAGCTCTCTGGTGCATTTAAAGTATGACTCAAAAATTATTTTTTATATCAGGGACTCAGACCAAGTGAAATATCATGTCAGGTCAGGTTGGGTTGGAGAGTATTTTGATGTTCTGGTTTTATTCCATTTCAATTGCTTTAGAAAAATTTATAATAGTCATAGCTTGAACTGACTCACAGAGGCTTTTTGGAGGGAGTGGGGTTGAGAGTAGAGGGAACCTGTGGTTTGTTCACAGTGCCATAGAAAAGAATAATTCAGGATTTTAATTTCTTTCCAAATTGAATCTATTAATGGAATTCCTTCTGCTTTTTAGCTCATAGTTTAATTATGGTAAAACCTCTTGATATACATACAAATTTTCAGGAAAGAAAACTTATTTGCCTAAACTGAGGCAAATCTGAAACAAAAACTGATCCACCCTCTGTAAAAAGCAGAAGGCAACAAATATAATGATAATAGAGGCCCACTGCACAAATTTGTGCATGGGTGGGGTCTTGCTGGGTGGCCTGTAGGGATTGGACTAAAACCCACAATCCAATGCGCCTGCAGCTCCTACCTGCTGCTCCCACTCATCCGGCCCCACTGTGCCTGAAGCAGGCTCACGCCCAATCAGTCCTGATCAGGAGAGGCTTGTGCTGCCACAGCAGCACTTGATAGCCATGAGCCCTACATCAGGTGCCCTCCCAAGGGGAGTGGCCTGTGGAATCAGACTGAAACCGGTTCTCCAACATCCCCTGAGGGGTCCCAAATTGCAAGAGGACACAGGCCTGGCTGAGGGACCCCAACAGTGCACAATTGGGCTGGGGAGGGACTGGGGAGGGCTCCAGGGCAAGTCTGGCCCATCTTGCTCAGTTCCAAACTCAGTTCCAATCAGATCCCAGCAACAAAGTAACCTACTGGTCAGAGCATCTGCCCCTGGTGGTCAGTGTATATCATAGCAAGTGATTGAGCAGTCAGCATATAATGCTTTGATTGATTGTTCAGTTGTTCTGCCATTTGGTCTATTTGCATATTAGCATTTTATTATATAGGACTAGGTATAGTGAGTGCCACTCTCAAACTTTTCTCTAAATGGAATAAACTAAACATCATTAATATTTACCCACAATTCCTATCTTCAATTTCTCCCATCTCTTAGTAGCTTTTCACTAAATCATCTTTAACTCTATCTTTTCTTTAAGTGTAAATCAGATTTGCCAATATATTAATATAGGCTTCACCATTTCTGAGTATATGATAAAAGCTTATTTCCTTGTCTCCTTTGTTCAGTCCTATGCTATAAACTGTCTTAACTATATGTATAACTGATTATATATATAGAATCAATATATATTATTGATTTTTTACTGAGATGAAGGGAGAGGGACAGAGGGCTAGAAACATTGATGAGAGAGAAACATCAATCAGCTGCCTCCTACACACCCCCTACTGGGGATGTGCCCACAACCAAGGTACATGCCCTTGACCAGAATCAAACCTGGGACCTTTCAATCCACAGGCCGATGCTCTAGCCACTGAGCCAAACTGGCTAGGGCTGTTTTAATTCTTTTTCTTTTTTTTTTTTTTTAAAGATAATACAATGTATGTTTTATTTCCCAGATCATTTTCATATTAGTTTGTGTCAATCAGTCATTCCCTGTTTTGTATTCTATTGCTTGTATCAAATCATTACATTTTTATTAACCATCATTTAATTATTAATATTATGAATTTCTATTTTTTTAAAAAGAGTCCAAGATATCATTATATTTTTAAATATATATATTTTATTGATTTTTTACAGAGAGGAAGGGAGAGGGATAGAGAGCTAGAAACGTCAATGAGAGAGAAACATCGTCCAGCTGCCTCCTGCACACCCCCTACTGGGGATGTGCCCGCAACCAAGGTACATGCCCTTGATCGGAATCGAACCCGGGACCTTACAGTCCACAGGTTGACGCTCTATCCACTGAGCCAAACCGGTTTCAGCCAAGATATCATTATTAATGTCTTTACACTACATCATCCAGAAATTTTTTAGCTAATTTCTACATTCATCATTCATGTCATTGGAAAGAAGATAGAATAACAGCAGCCCCAAGATCTATAGTGACAAATACCCGACCCTGTCCTCCCTGATCACAGATCAGCCTTACCAGTATTCTTGCTTGAATGGAGAAGACTGAGAGTGTCCTGCTGAAAAACATGGATTTTGGAAATAAGCAGACCTGAGTTTGAGTCCCAGCCCTGCTATCTTTTTGTGCCATGTGACCTTGGGTCATTTACTTAACCTGTCCAGGGCCTCGGTTACGGTGTTTTTAACAAGAGGATCATTGGGTTACTGAGATGAATAAATATCATCTCTATGGAAACTAGTGCAGTTTAATAGGACATATGTCTTCAACACTATTATTTTGGGAAGTGTTGCGAGAAGGTGTAAGTCTGGTAGAGAGGACAGTGAGACATTCTCTAGGAGCACATGAACAGAGAAGTCTGACTGTCCAGAAAATTTCTGGGAGATTGACAAGTGTGCCCATTACTGCTAGGCATTTATAGGTCATGATGAAGAGACTTCAATCTAAAGTCTCAGACCCTGAGACTTATATTTGCTTTTACAGGGTGACTTGTTAATCATAGTTATGGTTTCTGAGCCCTTAGTAATCAAATGTCCAGGCCTTTTGATAATGGGCTCCATTACTCTCTGAATTCACCATTCCTATTCTCCACCTCATAACTTAGAGGGCCTTTAATTCAAATCATTTATTGTTTAAAGAGAAGGGAAATACTATAACTCTCAGTCTTATACTACTATAGGAAGGTGAAATGGTAGACAAGTAGAAATGCATATCCCATCTTTTACAGACTCTTGGCCCTTGATTTAACTATCTTTTGTTGTTGTTCTTAATGATGCTATTGTGATGCTTTTGAGAGAAGACCCTACTTTATTTTTCTAAAATAGATGTTATTATGAAGTCTGACATCTCTGTGCTTTTGTCCATACACGTCCATAATCCTAGGACACACTTCCTTGTCTTTATGGACATCTATTTGTGTTTCATATTAAAAAGTAAAGTGACCCAGCCAGCATGGCTTACTGGTTGAGCATCAACCTATGAACCAAGAAGTTTCAGTTTCATTACTGGTCAAGGAACTTACCCAGGTTGCTGGCTCAATCCCCAGTGTGGGGCATGTAGGAAACAGTTGATCAATGATTCTCTCTCATCATTGGTGTTTCTATCTCTCTCTGAAATAAATACAAATATATTTAAATAAAATAAATGTGTTTGTTTAGAGAGAGTATTTCATGACCCCTAGCTGAGCAAAATCAGTAGGTTCCTACACTTTGTTTAAACACCTGTCTGACTTATGTAATGTTACTTGTGCTGTACAAATAGAGGCATTATGGGCAGCAGTGAAACCTCAAGCAGGAACCAGTCGGGAGGCACCTCAGAGGGCCTTCAGTGGACTTTCATACAGTCAGGAGCATTACCACAATGATCTTGTATAGGAGAGAACAAAAATGGTGTTTGCAAGATGGTGACCAATGGTTTAGTGAGCGGTCACTCATAAAACAGCTGCTGGATACCAATGAGTAATTTAAGCAGTAATAGAGACACAGGAAAACATTTTTTGTAAGAATCATTTCAATCCTATTTTAATCCCTGGAAAACACTGGATATATTTATGAACTCATCTTTTCCCCCTTCAAATTAGTTCTTGAAGGCAGGGAATGCTTTTTCCCTCAAAGGCTGGGTCATGTCTTGCATATAGATGCTTCTCAGAAAAAATATATGTTAAGTTACATTATGTCAATCAGATTCTTTGAATATGATACCATTTAGCATATTACTTTAACATTTTTGAGAAGTCATTCATCATAAAAAAAAAAGTCAATGATGATTTTTGGTATTTCTCAGATTGAAATGTACTTTGGCTTACAGGCTGAACAAACCAGAAGATGAGAACATTTGAGGTTTTATTTCTCCTTCTTCCTGTGTACTGATGAAACTTAATTTCCTATTGTCAGTTTTTGCCTTTCTCCCAAAATTACTTTCAGAAAACATAGCTGTTTTTGGCATAGCTCTTTCTACACATAACTTTTCTATTCAGCTCTGAGCATAAGAATCACTTCATTAAATAATAATAATATCCCTAATTTACATAGCACTTTATACTTATAATACACAGACACATGTTCTGTCATATGATATCCAAACCAACTCTCTTGAAATAATCAGGCTAACTATTACCATTATCTGTGTGGAAACTGAAATCATTAGAAGCCAGTAAGTAAGAGTTCAAACTAGGTCTTCTGTCCCCATATTTATATTCTTTCCATTGTACCAGAAAACATCACATCCTGGTACTTTCCTCAGCTTTTGCTCTGGGAACATCTAGAAAGCACTTGTGAGCTCAGGTTTCCTACTCATCACCATCTCTCTTTCTTGACCACATCCCTTCCCTCTCTGCCCTTTTCAGATATTGACCTCTGAGTGTCTCTGGACTTACATAATGTATTTGTTCTTCCCAGAGTAACCAAGCGAAATATAATAAATACAAGGAACAGCAGAGTGGGCAAATACAAATATGCATGAGCCTATTGAATCATCTATTCCCAAGAACAATGGTTCACAGAAATTGGAGATGGAAAAGACCTATGAGGTCATCTTATCCGCCCCCAGGCCAAAGCAGGTTCAAGCCCAGAATGCTGGCAGTCAAGCTGTTGTTTAGTTTCCAGCCCAGCCTCTTGAGGTTCTAGATTGTATCTACTGCTGACATTGGCTGGAGGGGAAACAGCCAAGTGATCTCAAAGTTGGAGCACTAACCGGGGTCCCAAGGGCCTTATTGCTCTGTGCAAAGAACAATGCGCCTATAATTGATCTGTTCTCTGCTAAGGGATGTGGTTCTGATCAGGAGTAATTCCCACAGAAGCATTCATAGGTAACTGGCTGAGAATGAACCATCCAAATTAATAAAAAGCACACAAGCTCAAATCCTTTCTGAAGTCAGAAGTGACCAGTGGGAATGTCATACTACACACAGAGTTGGAGTAACTAGGATACATGCCAAAACCAATGCTTGGTTCTTTCCCTATTATTTCCTAATTAATCCCTGAGGCAAAACAGCCAGCTGGAGTTCTAAAAGTTGCTAGAGGTCTCAAAGTGTCCCCTAAAAAAAAAAATCACTAATTGAAGAGCAGCATCAACTCACAGACACAACCTTTACATGCAACTTCTTTCTTTAACTCTGTTCTTATTTCATAGAAGACTTCATTCTACCCTTAAGAAAAACATTAGTGGAAGAAGGCAAATACATGCTTTTTAAAATACTATAAAGGAAATAATAAAAGTACTGAGAGTTTTAAAAAATGAAATAATAACCAACTTCTAATCAAATCACTAACCAGCTGTGACCAGCAGCAAGCTACTTCCCTCTCCTCTCCTCTAAAATAAGATAAAACAAGAGCACAAAGTCGTATTGCCCACAAGATGTTTTCTATTTCTAAAATGTACAAAGAGCCCCAGATCACTGTTGGTTTTAAGCAAAGGTTATGGGAAAATGGCTACCCTCTTTTTTTCTGATTTGCCAACCTGCTCTCCACCCGTCTTGGGAGAACCTGGCAAGTTAAGAGAAGGAATCTTTCTTTCATGCTTTGGCTTTTGGAGTTTAGTTCCCTTAGTGTTTTCTAGGGGTTGAGATTTCAGAAAACAAACAGTACGATTGGAAAACATGGCGCCTATGTGAGTTTTAGCTCCTACAGAACCTTTGGGCAAGAACAGTGCCCTCCATCACCTCTCCTCTCTCGCTCTCCCTCCCTTCCCAGCCCCAGCCAGTCTGCTTGTATTACATTTGAGACACACTTTCATACCATGAGGTATAGCTTCCTTCTCATTGGAAAATTCATTGTTCAGTTGTGGCATCAGTGGCAATAAAGGCTTACCGTATTTGCCGGCGTATAAGACAATTTTTTGGCCCTGAAAAATATACCTCCAAGTGGGGGGTAGTCTTATACGGCGAGTATATAACAAACTCTGTATTTTTAGTGGAAATGTTAGGGGGTCGTCTTATACGCCGGCAAATACGTATTTTCAGGGCCAAAAAATCGTCTTATACGCCGGCAAATACGGTATATCTTTGAATGATCAATCTTTGGCCAAAATTGTATGTTTAAACTCAGCTTCATTTGAGGGCAACTTGTAAAACTTTCTTCTTACTACTGGTCTCTTAAAACTTTCTTCTTACTAAGGTCTCTCCCTTCCCTTGTCAGTTTCCAGGTCATCATTTGTATTATATACATCTTAGTTTTCTTCTCCATGTGTCTCTCCTCCTTGAGGACTAGACTCCATCCCACCTAGCTCTCTCAGTTTCTTCTCCCTCTGCTCACTACTGTGGACTTACTGTCCCTTGACTATTTGTGAGTAGGTAAGATATTAAATTAACTATCAGGCTACCTCAAGTCTCAATAATTTCAGGGAATATTCAGCTTTGCCCCTTTCAGTCCCCAATCATCACCTACACAATACAGTCTACCTATCTCTCCACGGGTCAGTCAATTATAGTTCTTTAAGGATGAGTGGTCTGATAAAATAATATATTCACTTGCACACATTATTTATGATCTCAGCTATTTTTATTTATAGAAAAACAGGGTAAATTATTGAGAATTAAAGAAAGGAGATGAGAATGGAACTATTTAGTAACCTTTCTCTGTTCGTCTTTGAGCAAATGGAGGGAAGCTGAACCAAAGTACAACTTGCCCTTTATTTGAATCCCTGAATTTGCCCAGGAATAAAAATGGCTTATAGGATTGTACCAGAGAGAACTGATAAATGTTCTCTAGGCAGAATGAAGGCAATATAACTCTGTAAGTGAGGGCACAGCTGGAACATGCTAACTGGGGTACAAACATGCTCACCTATCCCAAGCACCTAATTTACTGAGAGATGCGTTTGGGATATGTGAGGAGTGGGAGCTAACACCATAATGAAGGGGTAGGAGGATAAGTATTGGGAATGGTTCTATGCTACAGGTAACCTCGGTAACTTCGATGGATCTGTTACCTTGTCAGCACCATTGATTCAGCAAGTGTGGACTAGACCTGAGGAAATGAGGGCTTTTTAAAAATTTTCAACTTCTAGATTTGAATATTTGAAAAGAGGAAAATGTGGGTACGAATTACAATCACTAGCCATTCAGAGATAGATGAGAGAGAGGAAAGGGAAGAGGGAGAGGGAGAGAGAGAGAGGTTGGCCATGGTCTACTTGCTTCCTGAACCAGAAGCTTAGGCCTCACCTGGCAACTTGTTAGAAACACAGAACCTTGGGCTTCACCCTAGACCCATGGACTCAGACTTTACCTTTTCACAGAAAGCTCAGGTGAAGTGTTTGAGATTCAATCCAAAGTTAAAAAGAAGAAGAAGAAGAAGAAGAAGAAGAAGAAGAAGAAGAAGAAGAAGAAGAAGAAGAAGAAGGAGAAGAAGAAGACATCCTAAAAGGGGAAAGAAGCACAATAGAAAAAGAGAGAAGAGAGGGTATAAAAAACATGAACTGGGAAGAGTGGCGAGTGCCCTAACCCTATTAGCAGCCTGTGTGACGCAGACCACTCATCCTTAGAGAACTATAAAGTAGGACACTCATTGAACACTCCGTTGTTTTCAAAGCATGTCATCCTAGAGATCAACCTGAAATGCAAAGGGTGCTTCCGGCAGGACCACGGTGTTCCACACGGAATGGCAGGCTTTCCTCTGGCAATGGAAATGGGTACCCATTAGGGTGCCCAGTCCAATCAAGACTGTTTTTCTAAAACAAAAATAAAAATAAACCTTTAATTAAAAATAAGCATAAATACGCATTGTTCTCTAGTCACTCACTTAAAAAAAAATACTACACCATTTCGTGTAAGAGGAAAAGAAACACCAGTAGGTATCTTTTTTCACTGAAGAGTTTTCAATTGCTGTTTAACCTAATTGCTTTATTTCCATAGAAACAAAACTCACCGCAAGCCTTTCCTTAAAGTCAGAGTAGCCTTCCAGGGCCATGGGGCTTCCGCAGCACTTTGAAGCTTAAGTGCTGCTTGGCAGGCCCTGCCTTCTCCTAGCAAGGACTACCTACGCTCAAACCGCCCGGTTTGGGTTGGTACTCTCTAGGCTCCACGTATCAGAAGGGCTCCCTCCTGCTGGGCTAGCGGGAGAAGCAGCTTTCAGATACCAGCCCCCCATCCTAGAAACAAAGCCCTTCCCCACCCCACCCACCCCTGCCGCCCTCCACGTTCACCTGTGCAGCAGGCAACAAGTTTCTGCTGATGAAGCCGGACATCCCAACGCGTCTTCCTCCAAGAGCCCGAGCTCACACGCAGATTGCCCTCGGAATTTTCTACACCGACTTCAGTAGGTGACTATTTATGTCCCTTGGTTTTCCAGAGGCTTGAGAGATGTGATGAAAGGAGACGGACTATTTTCCCATTATGATCATTTTTTTAAAGTAGGCTTTTGTATCAGCCTACGGAGTAGTTTATCCACACGAGCACAAAGCGTGTTTGTCTGGAGGAGGCTCCGTTGGCAGGGAGTATTGAGATGGCAAATTACAGGGAAATGGTTCTGCGTTGCTTTACTTTAACATAATGATTTGCTTGTGAAGCACATGAGGGGGGAGAAAAGTACTTGAGGATAATTTAGGGATCAGAGACCCGAGAAGTGGAATTGGAATCATCTGGCCAGAAGATGAAAGCTCTTACCCTGTGAACATTAAAAATACGGACTCCAAGGCTGTTGGCTGCCATGGTTCGAAGCCTGGCTCCGCCTACCTTATGGTGGCAAATGGGGCAAATTGCTTAGTGCCTTCGTTTCCCCACCATAACAATAAAAGCACCTACTTATTAAACGTTGCTGTGAAAATAGAATGAGTGAATATACCTAAAACGCCTGCCATATAGCGAGCGCCACATGAATAATTACTATTATTAATTGTAAGCCATCAGGAAGTAAGAACGAAACAATTTTCCTAACACATTCAGTGCTACACTTGATTTCACCTTAATTCTAGGCTTTGTATAATTCAGTTTATCATTATTATTTTTTACTCCAACAGCCTTGCCCTCAAGAAGTTTGAGACATTGCACTTAATTCTCTCAGCAATTACTTGGGGAATATACACATGCATTCTTTCTGGAGGACGGGAAAACTGAGGAAGTAACAGTACAACTGTCTCAGTTATGGGGGAAATCAAAGCCAGCCTCTGCCCATCTCTTTTGATGCCCAGCCAAACGTTCTTTCAACGAAAATGCACTTCTTTAAAGCGAGTTCGAATCTGTTTTGACCTTGTCAGGGCTGAGAACCAGCTTTCCTATCATTTGAGCTGACCCACCAATAAATAATCCCATTGCTGGAAATCCCCTAAAAGGCTTCAAAAGAAGTGACTAAGAGGGGCTGACCTGGGGCAATTTGCACTACAGAAATGGAAACCATTCATCTATTTCCTACTTACCCATAGAAAGGTGGCCAAGTCTTAGATAACTGGGACTATAGTATACAGCTGCAAACAGGAATCTTTGAGCAGCAAAGGGAAAAGACCTACATCATCTCCTAAAAGAGCAAAGAGGATGGAGGGGGGAAAAGGAGAATGCCTTTACTCTCTTTGGGGATTCTTAGTTTACTGGAAAAACTGAATTGCTCGGCTGCCACGCTGTTTGGGGCCCCTTGCTCCCTTTCCAAGGAAATTGCTGTAGGCAGCATGGTCCCACGCCCCAGAGTCAACCCCAGCAAGTGGGTGATTCCCAAGAAATGGTTTTGCCCCCCTCCCTCCCCGCACAACCCTCCAAACGTGGTGCTCTGTGAACCGTACTCAATTGTTGCCTTCAATGAATGGAGCTAGAAATATTGCCACAACACATTTCCCAGAGAGCAATTTTTGGGACTTCTTGCTCTGGTCTCAGCCAAGGCGAGAAGAGACAAAAGCAGATGCTGGATTGGAGGGGGAGAGAGAGGAACCTATAGTTAGGGGAATCTCTCCATTTCTAGCCATTGGTCCAGTTAACATTTAGAGTAGAGGCTTCAGTTGGTTCTCATGTATGGTTCCAGTTGACTGCATTTCATTGCAATATCATATAGAAGACATTTTTGTAACCAGGCCCAAGGAAGCCCAGCCAACTGCTTTCCTTATGCATTGC
This sequence comes from Vespertilio murinus, assembly GCA_963924515.1. NCBI lineage: Eukaryota > Metazoa > Chordata > Mammalia > Chiroptera > Vespertilionidae > Vespertilio > Vespertilio murinus. The sequence continues at coordinate 162,370,333 of OZ004707.1, read as the reverse complement.
TCAGAGCTGAAATGCTCGGGCAAGAAGGTGAGGCATGCGCCTTCTTTGGAATTTGGACAACCCCTACTCCGGTTCCAGGTTGCACTGTACCATGAACTCCACGTCCCCATGCCTATACAAACACTGCCACAGTTTGGGAAATGGAAATGGGTGTCTGCTTGGCTGTGAGTTTGCCACTGCCATCCCGGGTGGGCCAGCACTGTAGGGTTGGACTTACTCAAACACCTCAAAGTACTTTTTGAATGTTTTGGGCTCGGCAAACCCCTAAAGTGTGTTTGGCCTGCTCTTTCCCCCCCCCCCTCCTTTTTCAAACCCCTGCATGTTTCAAGGGAAATTTAATCCATATGTTTCCGATACATTTACACTTAACTCATCAAAATATTGTTTTGTGCAAAACCACTGGCTGTCCAGGGCTCTTTAGGAGTTCTTTTCATGGAACGTTTTAAAGCTTTTAATTTTTTTTTTTTCTTAGAAACAGGAAGTCGCATTTGTGCCAAAAGTTAAAAGAACTTGAATCTCAAAAAAAAAAAAAAAAAAAGATGGAATTCTATCAGGAGTTCCAAATCCACAGGTTTCCAGGGGGGTTCTAAAGTTGGCAAAGCCTCCCATGTTTTGCAAGCCGAAGGCCTATAAACAGAACCTAGCATTAGGTTCCACATTCTGTCCGTGAGCACACCCACCTCCCTGCTACATTATGTGAGGCATAAAACGCACTCAGCGAGGGAACTAGGGTGATTACCTGATTGCCATTGCACATGAAAGAAAGCCTTAAGTGCATTGGTAGGACCATCAAAACCTGTGTCGGGAGGATCTGAGCTTCAGCCATGCCTTGGGGTGGATTTGATTGTTTCAAGTGCTGGGTAAATTATAGGCTCCCCTCTGCTCTTAAATCCCATGCTTTTTTAAAAATAGAAAGTGAGAGATTTGGGCCAAAGGTGTTTTGTTGCTGCAGAGCCCAAAATGCAGACCAGGGCCAGGAGCTTCCGTTGTAAAAACCAGGAGTAGGGCTGCAGGGAGAACAAGGCTGCCCTTCCCTGCACTGTAATTACTATTACTTTGCATTGAGTCTTGCCATGGGGGCTGCTCTGAGGCCCTGCCCTCTCGCCCTCCGGCTGAGGGGTTTCTTTTCTTACCCACACCTAACTTCAGCACATTAGAGTCGGGTTTGGCCATCAGAGTGTCCCAAGATTCATGAGTCCTCTGCCAGCATTGTTCTTGGAGTTGCTCATAAAAGCGACCTTACTATCACTGTCTTGACATGATTTTCTAGAGCCACTCCAAATTAAACACTTTTCATCGTGGTGCGATACAACTATGTTTTCCTGTCCACGTCTGGGGCGATCCCAGCTACTGTCCTCTTCAGTCCCAAATGAAGGAGAGCTTTATACCTCGTGTTTGCGCTCCTCTTCTCACAGACTGGCTTCCCAGCCCAGTGCCATGAGTGATAACCCTCACCGCTGTCCGCTTCACCCTCCTGTTTGCAGGGAACCCCTGCGAGGCACACAGAGACTTTAAGTGAGCCACCGCAGGGTGACCAGGGAGAGCTCTAAAGTCCCCATGTATTCACACCCCTGAGCACTCCCTCAGTGCAAAGGACCGAATGTGTGTGTCCCCCCGAAATCCATAGGTGGAAAGCTTAATCCAGTGTAATGGTAGGAGGTGGAACCTTTAAGAGGTAATTAGGTTATGAAGACAGAGCCTTCATGAATGGGACGCGTGCTCTTATAAAAGGGACCCATTGAGCTCCCTCAATCTCTTCATGCTACGTGGGAGAAGTCAACAGTCTTCAACCTGGAAGAAGGCTCTTACCCACACCTGACTGTGCTGGCCTCCATATCTCGGACTTCTAGTCTTCAGTACTGTCAGAAAGAAAAGTCTGCTGGCCATAAGCCCCCAGGACTTTGTTAGAGCAGCCTGCCCTAACACACACAGCATTAGAGGCAGATAGACCCAGGCAGCAGAGTACTATCCTCCAGGTTTAGGATAAAGACTGGCCAGTGTCTTGCATGGCAGTGAGCAACTCCTCGTTTTGCCTTACCCCTACTGCATACGTGCACTCAGAAGCATAGGTACAGCCCACAGGGTGCTTTGCCATCCATCAGAAACCATAACTTTCCACGTGGCTCCGCCTTCATAACATGGCCAGGGCAAGGATCAACCTCTTTGTCAACACCATTCCCTCTATCACACACTCTAAGAATTACTCCAGACCCCCCACGTGCATGCCTTGAGGACTCATTTGAGGATGCGTGCATGAATTATATTCCACACACACATGCCACACATGCATGCATGCAAACAACACAGATGCCCTGACTGGATCAGGGTTGGGGAAGCAGCTGGCTGGGGAGGCAGCACTGGGGTTGGAGAATGCTGAAGAAGGTGCTCAGTTTGCTTCAGGCTTGGCCTCGCTCCCCACACACAGGGCCCCAGTGACTGCACATGGAGAGGAAGGGCCCCCGTCTAGGACTCAAGGCACCTTCCTGTTTGCTTGGCTGCATTTGCACAATCTCTCTGAAAAATCAACTGTCTCCCCTTTCAGCCTCCCCCTGGGAAGGCTCTGGCAGTCCATGGATGTACTGTGTACGAGGTCTGTGAAATGAAAAAATAAAAAAAAAGTCCCAGGAAAACAGTTTGGGCCCAAGCCTCTTTCTGTTAACCTTGGGTATGCACTTCTGATTTGAAAGCAGGAAAAAAGAAATGCCATATTGTTTCCTCTCGACTTCTCTTACCTTGCTTGGCATACGATTTGCCAGTTTGGACCACCTATCATGCAGACCTGCCTGGGAAGAAAAGGCTCTCTGATGACAAGAAAATCCAGCAATTCCTGTAGCAAGAATGCCCTCTAATGGAAATGCAAAGGACACCAGACAATTCACAAGCTTACTTATCCTTCCTGATTCCTTATTTTAATCCAATTGGCAGCAACACTGCTCTACATTTGAGATCTTGGGCTCATATGTTTTATTTATTTTGCATGCGCTTCTAAAAGAATGGCTGCTTCCAATGACCATGACCTCTCTATCTAAGTCCCTACATCTTGCAAACTCTTCTGAGAAGCTCTTTGGGGTTATTCTAGCCTTCCCTGCCATTCCAGACTCTGTATCCCACAAGCTGTCCAGCCACGCTATGATAAAACAGTGCCAAGAACCAACAAAAAATATTCTCTGACTTGTCTAAATGTGTACAGGCTTTGGACAGAGAAGTTCCTCTTATTGCTTCCCCTCTCATCTCTTGAAAAATACTCCCTTTACTCTGTGCCCCTGATGGTTGAAAAGAGTAAGTTTTCCGTGCTTAATTTCTTTTTTCAAGTTCAACATGGAGTACCCGATTCTCTCACATCCCTTTCCATCAGGGAAATGTCCATTTTCTTTCATAGAGGTGTAGGTTGGCCATTGAGCAGATCTCACTTGGCCCAGAGCACCACCGAAGCCTCTGGGTCATGCAATCTTACAGGATGTGAGTCCAAACGTAGCTGTGTGAGACAGCACAGGAAGGTTTTGTTCAGACGTGCTGAGTGCTCTGACTGAGAAAAACCCACATAAGCATTTTCCAGAAAGACTGATGATTAGCTTAAATTGAACCTAGGATAAGGCTAAAGCTCTCGGGGTATTACGTATCTATTTCCTCTGTTAGTCAATTAAATAATTAATAGTGAGTGGTGCAGAGGCGGTTGCTTCAGGATTTAGCAGCTCATGTCTTGAAGGCCTTTCCACCTACAGTTCCTTAGCCATGATGATGGCTTGGCTGTAGATGGGATCTGGCCAGAGTAGGACTTACCCTACATACCACCCAAGCAGCATCCCAGGATCCAGACTCTGGGTGGAACTGCAGACCGTGAACGTCTGAGGGTGGAATTTTCTGAGATGAAAGCTGCAGAGATTGAGGTTGGCAGTTTAATGTCATTAGAAACAAACCACACAGACAGACACTGCTGCTTACTTCTCTCCCATGGGGGTGGAAACTTGCTGTCAGGCTCCTAGGCTGGTGGGTATTTACCTGACTTCTGCCTGAGCCTCTGGTCAAACCTGAGCCCAAAAAACCTGCTCTACTCTCAGGTTTGATTCGTGGTCTTGATTCAGACTTTTGTGATTTAGAACATTGAACCTTTTGGGGGAAGGGGCTTCTTGAAAAGTCTACTATATAGTTTGTGCCAATATAGATCTCTTGCAAAAAAAAACTCAAATATCTCAGGTCACTGCTGGAAGAGGTGAAGATAGAAATGACATTGACAGTGGGACCTCGTTGTTTTACATTAAGTACATGTGGGCAAAGATCATGCATTAAGCCACTGTCATTACCACACACCACAACCAGGCAGACCTGGTCAACGGTTTGCCAGCTTTATGCATCTGTGTTTCAACACGTAAGGGTACCAAGTGGTTAAAGGAGACCAATGATTTCTAAATGAATAGACAATTTGCATGTGGTAGCTCAAGTTAGAGATATGCTTTGCATTGGCTCTCTGGTATCAAAAATACAGTAATGAACCTGATATTCAGCATTCCATCACTCCCAAGTGTTGTCTAGTGTTGCTGATTTAACACAACAGGGCAGCACATACCTAGTCCTTGTGTCTACCTGATTTTGTCATGAAGGACATGACCCTCTGCTGATTTCTTCTGATGGAGGTCAGCAACCTGTTGAAAGTCATTCCAGAGGTGGAGTAATTTACCTTTCCATGAAATAATTCTTGTTTAAACTTTGGCAGAGTGTTTCATTGAGAAGATCCTATTTAACATTCCACTTTATTTTTCAGACAACTTTATAGTGAGATAAATCCTGTGAAGTCGTTATGAAATACTCAACTATCTTTGAGCATCTAAACATCACAGTTTTCATTCTTTTTGGTACAGTTCGGCGACCTCTGAATCTAAAAATTGCACTTGCTGCGATATAAATTCTGCCATCACAAAATATTGCACTGTGCTCATCATTTCCTTTTCTCTCTGTATTTTAAACTAAATGCACCAGGCAGGGTGATGTATTAACCAAAAGGGAAAAGTTGTAGAGAGCAGAGTGCATTTTGTCTGAGAGCAAACTCAAACCTCCTGAGCCTCTTCCTTATGCCCTCCCCCCTTGCTTTAAGACAGCATAAGGAAGAGCCTGGAGGGCCAGTTTGAAATATATTCCAAGGCTCCAATAGTGAACAGATTAAATCTTTGTCCTGGCTGAGGCCTCAGCTTCTAGGGGCAGAGTCCAAGGCAGAGAGCAGGGAGAAGGTGGTGGCCAACAAAGGAGGCACAATGTAGATGCAGGGCTGTGGGTCAGAAGTGCAGGAGCACTGATTGAAATCCATGTGGGCAGCCTGGCCCCAGGGTACATACAGAACTGTGTGGCAAGATCCTTGTGTGACCTCTGCCCAAAGTTGAGTCAATCTGGTTCAGTCTAAATATTATTCATCCCTCCTTTTTATGTGTGACACAGTCACTCACCAACTCCCAAAGGCCTGGGATTAATCAAACTTCAGAGAGAAAAAAAAGTAATACCTGGTGATTGTCTGTAAAGCTTACAGTGGGGAGCCCTCCAGTGGCCATTGGAAAAATTGAACCCAGGTCAGTTTGGACAACAGACACTCTCTCAGAAATGGTACAATCAACATTACAGAATTCCCTCCAAATTAGTCGTGCATAGCATCTAAGAGTGAGATGAAGAAGATATTTCTTTCAGAAAGTTTAGGGAGTCTTGCTCTCTCCTGAGGATATGGGTCACAGCTAGGGAGAGAAGTTGACATTGGAGTTTCTGGCCATCACTTTCTGGGATCCAGTGCCAGCAGCAGGTGACTTGCATTTGTTCTCCTTCCCTTTGCTAAAAGCCTGACTTTGGGCCTTTCATGTCCCTCTCTGCTTCCTCAGTTCCTCAGTCTGTTTCTCTCTTGCATCACTGTTTTGATGATTCAGTGAGATAGGGGAAGGATCAACTATCACAAAAGGTGTCCCAAGAACATTAGGTCTGTCTACTTTTCCCAAGATCATGACTTATGGTTGTACCACTAGCTTTGGACCTTACAAAGAGCAGAACTGTTTTGTTTGCTGTCTACTTCTGTGATTGAGTGGTGTCTTCCTGACTTGTTTGATGATCGGCTCTTCATACTTCTTTGCAGCCATGTAAAAATGTCTATCTAGTACGTGGTCAGCACCAGCGGAATGTGGATTATGTTTTACTATACAGCAGATGTTTCTCAGGGTCTACTGTATCAGGTGCTCTCCTGGGGTTCTTTGATTAGGATAAGACTGTATCCCCAGTTAAAAGAGACACTCCCTCCCTCACTCTTATGCTTTCTTGCTCTTTCATTCATTTTTTTAAAAATCTCACCTAAGGAGGTTTAAACTATGATAATGACTCTGCACCATTTATAAGATCCATGGTAGACACTAAAGGGTTAAAATTAAACTTCTGCTACAAAGGCTAAAATGCTTCTATTCATCAAAAACCCTTTGCCCACCCAGCCCGTGTGACTCAGTGGCTGAGCATCGACCTATGAACCAGGAAGTCATGCTTTGATTCCTGGTCAGAGCACATGCCTGAGTTGTGGGCTCAATCCCCAGTGTGGGGCGTGCAGGAGGCAACCAATCAATGATTCTCATCATGATGTTTCGATCTCTTTCTTCCTCTCTAAAATCAATAAATTAAAAAAAAAAAAACCTTTGCCCAACTGGTGTTGCTCGGTGGTTGAGCATCAATCATTGATGTTTTTAATCTCTCCTTCTCCTTTCCTCTCTGAAATTGATAAAAAATATCCATATTTTTAAAACCTTGCTTCATATTTATTACTAGATATTATGAAGAACTGTCAGGACTTTCTAAAATTTGAAACTATGCTTTAAATATTATAGGTTCTAAAGTCTCCTGTCAGTGGTGGTGAGATGAGATCAGGATTCTTTGAGAGTACCAATGAGGAGAACTATAGTAAGCATATAGATCATCTTGATTAAAGGCTAACAAAACAGGCAAGAATAGTGAGAATATCAGAGGAATGAAAGAAGAGTAGAGTAGTAAGTCAGACAAGCTTAAAGCAATTCCTAGAATTATCACCTAATCACTTCATATTAGCATTTTATGTTACAGACCTAGACATAACTCATTGCATAAGTATAAAGCCTGGCATAAAACTGAGTAGATCAAAGTTCAGAAGGCTGTATGATGAAGAAAAAAAAAGAGTAAAATATGAATAACCTAGAGGCCCAGTGCACAAAATCATGCACCTAGAAAGGAACTGTGGGCCATGAGGCTGTGGTAGGCACGGGGACAGATCTCGGCCCATCCGCCATGCCCCCACCCTACCCCTCCTGCTATGGTCTCTGGTCCCCTGTCTGCTGGAAGCCCCACTTCCACCACTGCCACTCCCATGCACTGATGGTGCCAACCCCACTTGCACCCAAAAAAAGTACAGAGCAATTAGAGCCAGTGCCAGCAGCAGGTGCAAGTGGGGCTGGCACTGGCAGCAGGTGTGAGTGCCGGGCAGGACCACAGTGTGCAGGAGCAAAGAATTTTCAGTAACCACCAGAGGCTCACCCCAATGACAGTGACCAGCACCCCACCTTGGTCTGGCATCACTGCTCACCTGCTCCACCATCCTGCCATGGCTGGTGCTCACCATGTTCCACAGCCTGCCTCCTGCTGCCAATGCCTGCTGTGTTCTGTGTGCATCCCTGGTGGTCAGGGAACATCATAGCGACCTGTTGTTGGGTTGTTCTGCCATCAAGTATATTTGCATATTAGGGTTTTATATATATATAGATATGGCCATCACTTTCTGGGATCCAAAATGTTATTTCACCTGTATTTTTATATGTGGCAGATTGTATTTATCAAAGATGGTTACAACAATATCTCCTATCTCATTTGCTCCATCGAGAGGTAAAGTCTAATTCACACATACCCTGAATCGGGGTGGGCTTCTGACCACTTTTAAGAGTGGAGTATATTAGAAGTGACACAGTGAACTGTCAAGACCAAGTCATATAAGACAATACAGCTTCCACTTTGCTTCAACCTTGCATTTGCAACCCTAAACTTTCACGTAAGAAGACTGACTATGCTTACATGGCTACAGAGGCTACATGTTGGTGTCCTGGGCCAGCTTGGGCATCCACCCCAGGTTAGCTGTCAAATGAAAGAAGTTCTAAACAATGTCTGATTACATCTACAGGAGTGACCCCAAGCAAGAACTACCCAGATCAGTGATCAGCAAACAGCGGCTCTCAAGCCACATGGGGCTCTTTGGCCCCTGGAGTGTGGCTCTTCCACAAAATACCACATGCGGGCATGCACGTACAGTGCAATTGAAGCTTCTTGGGCCATGCAGAAGTCAGTTTTCGGCCTGGGCAAGTTTATTTTGAAGACGTAGCGAGTCTAGTTTTGAAGAACACTCAAGGGGCCAAAGAGCTGCATGCAAGCTGCGGTTTGCCGACAAATAACCCAGATGAACCCTGTCCAATTTTCTACCCCACCGATCATGAGCACAGACTCATTGTTTAAAACTGCTAAGTGTGGAGGTACTTTGTTATATAGCACACTATGCAAAACAATGTGTGAAATTTAATAAAAATACTTTCAAAACTATAAATAACAAGCATTTGGCAAATTACATTAATTGCAATTTTAAATCAAGAAAATAAATGAATCATAGATTCACTCACATAGAATTTAATAACTCTGTGATGTTTAAAGTTGTCACAGGACTAACAAAATGATTAGTAGTAAATAGAATATAATGAGCAGGATTAGAGAAGAAATTTGCAGTGTTATTTAAAATACTGATGATGCCACAAATTATAGACTTGATGTTACATAGTGTCTATATTTCTCTGACTGCTACCTAGCTGTAGAACTTTATTGAAATATTCTGTAAGATGGTGATGACTATCTCTGTTTGAAAAAAATAAATGAATGGGAAAGCATTTATGTTTCAAAGTGACAGAACAAACCAGAAGTCAAACTTTAAAATATGGGTAAATTTTGAAACTTTTTGAGTTTTGTCAGAATCTGTCTACTATATATATATATATATATATATATATATATATATATATATATAGTAGACAATATATATATATATAGTAGACTATATATATATATATATATATATATATTGATTTTTTTTACAGAGAAGAAGGGAGAGAGGGATAGAGAGCTAGAAACATTTTACAGAGAAGAAGGGAGAGAGGGATAGAGAGAAACATCGACCAGCTGCCTCCTGCACACCCCCCACTGGGGATGTGTCTGCAACCAATGTACATGCCCTTGACCAGAACCTGGGACCTTTTAGTCCGCAGACTGATGCTCTATCCACTGAGCCAAATCTGTTTCGGCTGTCCACTCCCTTAAAAGTTATTTGTGAAATCCCTATACCATTCAGAAATACAATATGTACCTCTATGTTCATAGCAGCATTATTTGCAATAGCTAAGATTTGGAAACAGCCCAAATGCCCATCAGTAGATAAATGGTTTTTTAAAAATTGTGGGACATTTGCATTATGGAATACCATATAGCTGTGAAAAAAGAGAAATCTCCTTTGCATGGATGGACCTGGAAAATATTATGCTAAGTGATATAAGCCAATATGAGAAAGGTAAATATTACATGATCTCACTTATTTGTGGAATCTAATGAAAAAATTAAATTGACCAGCAAAATAAGATCTGAAGCATGAGGCATAGAATAGACTGACAAACCTGGATATGGGATTCAGGGGATAGGAAGAGATTAACGAAATAATTTATATACTTACTAGAGGCCCAGTGCACAAAATTCATTCATGGGTAGGGTCTCCAGGCTTGGCCAGCCATCAGGGCCGATGGGGGACTTCCAGCTGCTGACCTGGGCCTTCCTTCATTCTGCGCTGTCCCCTGGTGGTCAACACATGTCAGTGAGTGGTTGAACCCAGGTCAGTCAAACACCTAAGGGGACAATTCACATTTTATCCTTTTATTATATAAGACTAGTGGCCCAGTGCATGAAAATTCATGCACTGGAGAGGGGGTCCCTCAGTCCGGCCTCCCCCCTCTCACAGTCCAGGAGCACTCAGAGATAGGAGGCAACCTGATGATCAGAGAAAGGTGACGCCTCATCACACTTCTGCTGCTGACCCTGGTGGCAGTGCAGGCTTCAGCCGGCCCTGGTTACCTGAGCCTCAGGCATCCCTGGGAGGCGGGGAAGCTGCCATCTGAGGTTTTCCTGCACCTTGGGCCAGCCCTGGGCAGCTGGGAAGCCAACATTCAAGGCCTGCCTGCACCTCTGGCAGCCTTGAGAGACTGGGCAGTTGCTATCCGAGGCTTGCCTGTGCTCTGGGCCAGCCCTGAGTAGCTAAGGACTGAGGAGACTGGGAAACTCCAGAGGCAGGCACGTGGAGTGGCTGGGCCCGCCTGTGGGTGGACCCAGCCTTGCTGCATGCCTGCCATCCAGCAGGGCTGAGAGGACTGAGCACTGCCATCTTGTGGCTGTGGGCTCTGCCATATTTGCAATTGCGTAAGGGTCAATTAGCATATTAGCTCTTTATTATATAGTATGTGCAGCCCATGGACATGGTCAATAGGGTAGTGAAGACCTGGTGGATGGTTAAGAGTTAGAAGGAAGGGGGTAAAGGAGGGGGGAATGGGAGCTATCTGTAATATTATCAATAATCCTATATAATAAAGAGGTAATATGTAAATTGACCATCACTAAAAACACACAAGATGGCTGCCCCATGTGGTCAAAGATGGCCACCACAAGATGGCCAGCAGGGGAGAGCAGTTGTGGGTGATCAGGCCAGCAGGGGAGAGCAGTTGGGGGAAGGACTAGGCCTGCAAGGGAGGGCAGTTGGGAGGGGGGAGACAGGCCTGCAGGGTAGGGCAATTAGGAGGAACCAGGCCTGCAGGGGAGGGCAGTTAGGGGTGACCGGGCCTGCAGGAGACGGCAATTATGGGCAACCAGTCCTGCAGGGGAGAGCAATTAGTGGTGACCAGGCCAACAGGGGAGGGCAGTTGGGAGCAACCAGGCCTAGAGGGGAGGGCAGTTGAGAGTGACCAGGCCTGCAGAGGAGGGTAGTTGGGGGTACCAGGCCTGCAGGGGAGGGCAGTTAGGGGCAACCAGGCTAGCAAGGGAGGGAAGTTAGGGGTACTGGGCCAGCAGAGGAGGGCAGTTGGGGGCAACCAGGCCTGCAGGGAAGGACAATTTTCTATGACCAGGCCTGCAACGGAGGGTAGTTAAGGGTGTTAGGGGCAATCAGGTCAGCAGGATATCAGTTCGATATTGACCAGGCTGTCATGGGAGTGGTTAGTGGATGATCAGGCTGGCAGGCAGAAGAGTTAGGGACAATCAGTTAGGCAGGCAGGTGAGCGGTTGGGAGCCAACAGTCCTGGTTTGTGAAAGGGATATCCAAAATCGGAGTGGGTGCAGGCTGGGCTAAGGGACACACACACACACACCTGTGCATGAATTTCATACACTACGCCTCTAGTCAAAACGTATTTTTAAAAATAACCATGAAATGTAAAGTAAAACCATAAAGAAGGAATAAAATATATGATAATAGGAAATATAAGGTAAAATGGCAGAAATAAATAGCAATACCAGCAATGACAAAATAGAAATGGATTTGATACATTCAACAGGAGACACACTTTATTGATTTTAATATAACAAAATAAATTAAAAATAAAAAGATGGAAAAAGATAGATCATCCAAAGAGCAACCACAGTACTTCCCTGTCCCCATTGACAGTTTCACTTTCTGTGGTCTCAGTTACTCACTGTCAACCATGGTCCAAAAATATTAAATGGAATATTACAGAAATAAAAATATTCATAAGTTTTAAATAGAAAAAAAAGTTATTTTGTAACAAATACACTGACAGAGGAAAAGGAAATGTTACGCATGCAAATTGAATCAGACATTTCATTTGGTTGTCATCAGAGCCTCTGTCTGCGTCTCTTAATATCCTTGTCTGTGCAGTACATGTACTTGGAGTGAATCTCCCATTTAATGGCATGAAACATGTTTTTTTTTTAATTATTTTATAACTGTTTGGTCTCATGTTAATAATTATTACAATTATTAATTTCTAGTTAAAATATTTTATATTTGATGTTTTCATCAAGAAGGTAGTTTTAATTTGTTTCCTTCTTCTAAGCACTGGTAATAGAAGAATAAAATTAAATACATAAAAAATGAGAGTTTAATTAAAGTCAGTTGTATTATCTTGGCATTTTTAAAAATGAAGCCCCACAAAAATGGTATCCTATTTTAATTGTATTTTTAAAATGCCACTAACCTTCTCAACTTAAATTTCCAGTGTCATCGGCACTTTCAATACTATATGGTTTTTTATGTCATCCATAAATATCGGTATTATACTTTCAGGTATATATTGGCCTTAATTTGGAAAGCTGACAGAATAGCCTTATAAAATTTTTGACTAGCATGAATTCTAAAATGACTCCGTATTTTTTATATAAAAGCTTCCATAGGAAGATTATGGCATTTCTGTCCAACTTTCTTTCAAATTTCTTACCCAGGTGTTTTTTTTTTAATTTGAATCTTTGGCCATCTACAGCCAAATCTGTTAGGAAAGTGCTTAAAAAATGCAAATACCCAAATTTTACCATAAAGTTAGATTCAGTAGATTTCTATAAGGTAGAGACAATCAATCAGAATTTTAAAATAATTCCAAAACTTATTGTAGTTGACAATGTTTTCTCTATTAAAAATTTTACAAGATTTTCACTTTTGCAAAGATGGAGAGATCTGGAGCATATTTACCCTCCAACCTGAAACTCCTTTTAGAAGCAGATAAAATATAATAAATGGTAGTTTCCAGACATTGGATATTAGCAGTGTAATGACCTCTAAGAGAAAAGAAACAAGGTGATTCCTATGATTGCCTCAGCAAGGATTTACATGCCAGCACACAGGGAAAGGGTAATGCAGGAAGAGCCCAGCGGAGCCCCTGAGTAGAACAGATAGATCTGGAGGTCCAGGAGGGCCCAAGGGGCTAGAGTGTGCAGGACTGAGTGCCAGAAAGGAGAAAGCTGCATAGGAGGAATCTTCAGAAATCAGCAGTTCCACTTCATTTTCTTAGCTGAATACCATACAATACCTCCACGTTTTGTAAGGAAGAGATGAGATTGTTTAGTTAAGGCTTTTTTTTTCTTTTCTAATATAAGCATATAATGCTATACGTTATCTTCTGCATGAAGAAACTCAATAAATTTCAAGAAAACGCAGAAAGACAATTCAAGGAAATCATTAAAAACACAGGTTCAAAATGAGACAATTACCAAAGAGATAGAAATCACTAAAAAGTAACCAAACAGAACCTAGAGAGTTCAATGGATGAAATAAAAATTTAGTAAAGAGAATCTGCAGTCAAGTAAAGCAAAGAAATTAAACTACGGAAAATTGGGGGGGGGGGGAATGTTGGAACTAATAAATAAATTCAAATGAATTGCAAAATAAAAAATCAACATGTAGAAATCAGTTGTGTTTCTATACACTAACAATAAAACATCTAAGTAAGAAATAAAAGAAAACTATCCCATTCACAGTAGCATCAAAAACAATTTTAAAGTATGTTGGGACACATTTAATCAAGAAATTAAAAGATCTGTACACTAAAAACTATAAGACCTTGATGAAAGAAATTGAAGAAGACACAAATAAATGGAGAGATATCACATACTTAAGTGTTGAAAAAATTAATAGTTAAAATGTCCAAACTACCAATGCCATCTATAGATTCAATCCAATTCCTATCAAAATTTCAATGTTGTTTTTCATAGAAATAGAAAGAGCATTCCTAAAATGTGTATGAAACCACAAAAGACTCAGGAGATCCAAAAATAATCCTGAGAAAGAAGAACAAATTCAGAGGCATTCCTGATATCAAACTATACTGCAAAACAATAGTAATTAGTAATAGTATAATGTTGAATAAAAATGGGCACATAGACCAATGGAGCAGAATAGAGAGCCCAGGAATGAACCCCCATACTTATGGTCAACTAATAGTTGACAAGGGAGCCAAGAGCACTCAATGGGGACAAAATAGTGTCTTCAACAAATGATATTTGGATAACTATATAGCTACTTGCAGAAAAAATATTGGATCTTTATTTTACAACATTCACAAAAATTAACTCAAAATGGTTTAAAGACTTAAACATAGGACCTCACACTATAAAACTTTTAGAAGAAAAGATAGGAAAGCTTTTCCTTAACATTGGTCTTGGCAATTATTTTTTTTATATATGCTCAAAGCACAAGGGACAAAAGCAAAAAATCAAGAAGTACATCTATAAGTAAAAAACAAAAGAAGCTGAGAGAGAGAGAGAGAGAGAGAGAGAGAGAGAGAGAGAGGAGAGGAGAGGAGAGGAGAGGAGAGGAGAGGAGAGGAGAGGAGAGGAGAGGAGAGGAGAGGAGAGGAGAGGAGAGGAGAGGAGAGGAAGGAAGAGGAGGAGAAAAGAAAAGAAAGGGGAAGAGAAAAAAGAAAGAGAAGGGAAGGGAGGGGAAGGGAAGGGAGGGGAAGGGAAGGGAGGGGAAGGGAAGGGAAGGGAAGGGAAGGGAAGGGAAGGGAAGGGAAGGGAAGGGAAGGGAAGGGAAGGGAAGGGAAGGGAAGGGAAGGGAAGGGAAGGGAAGGGAAGGGAAGGGAAGGGAAGGGAAGGGAAGGGAAGGGAAGGGAAGGGAAGGGAAGGGAAGGGAAGGGAAGGGAAGGGAAGGGAAGGGAAGGGAAGGGAAGGGAAGGGAAGGGCACTAAAAACTATAAGACCTTGGTGAATTTTGGAAAGAGGCAAGGTGAGTAGTTCGCGCTGAAGGCCTGTTGCCTAGGCTACGGACGGAGGACCCGGTTCCTCACTTGCGCCTAGGGGAAAGTCCCCGGACCGCGGGCAGAGAGGAAAGAGGCAAGGTGAGAGTGTGGTGGAGAACAACACAAAGCATCCCTCCCTCACGAGTGCCATGAGTGCAGGAATACCTATTTGAATTCCTATTACAAACTCAATGTTTTTCTTGTTCTTCCTATAATTTTTGTTCTATAAACTAATATGTTTAAGCACTAGAGCCCACTCTTTATAGCTGGACCCCTAGACAAAAGGTCCCACAGTTGATCATGCAGTATCACATCCCTTTTTCCAATGTGGCCCTTCTTTCATTTCCCATGGCTGCTCTTCTACTCACCATCCTGAGACCTGAGCTATACCGTGTTGATTTCACTCTGAAATGAGTCACACCAGGCCATACATTACTGTTCTAGGAGGCCAGAAATCCTTGATCTTTCTCCAATTTCAAATGATAACCAGCTACTTTCTCCATTACAGCTCAGGAGGAGTTATGTAATGAGACCAAATAACTACAGAAATAGCTCCTATAGCATAGTACCAGCAATATTAAAATGCTCTCAAACTTGAGTATGAGCATACTTCTGGTAATAAATTACTCAAAAGAAATAAGAGCCCAAAATTAAATATCCTTCCTTCTCTTATATGTAAATCAAAAAG
The DNA here is from genome assembly GCA_963924515.1 of Vespertilio murinus. Lineage (NCBI taxonomy): Eukaryota > Metazoa > Chordata > Mammalia > Chiroptera > Vespertilionidae > Vespertilio > Vespertilio murinus. The sequence goes on along the minus strand of OZ004707.1, from coordinate 162,354,853 downwards.
ACGTTTAAATAATGACAACATTCTTTCCTCATTTTCCCATCTTTTATTCTGCTCAGTCTCAGCCAGAGTGATTTCATTTTAAATATCTGTAGACTTGGGCTTCTTTACATAGATACTATAGCCGAAAGTATTTCACCAAAACAGATAATTTTTTCAGCATCTCTAATATTGAATTAATCAAGTCCCCAACTCTAAATCAGATATATAAAATTATCAAAGCATCAGCTCTATACCAAAAATTATAAAAAGTATAATAAATGCTTATTATAGTAGAATAATATTTCCCTATACCACACAAAGCATAACTTTTGACCACCTGAGGGATGCCTGTCAAACACTGTAGCGTTTACTTGATGGACTCTTGAGGATGCTGGCCTGATCAAGCAGTCTCAACTCATCAGTCTACAAGCGTGAAATGGATTTGCAAATTTTCAATAATTACTGCCATCTTTGCTTTGCCAAGATCTTACCCTAATGTTTGATGAGGCTGCTTAAATTTTTCAATTTTTTATGTTTTATATCAGTCCAACCCAAACAAAATTTGCCTCAAGCTTTGCTGAAGTCTAATTGTAATCCAATGGCCTTCCTAAAAATTATTGTAATTAATATATTGGTCTTATTTTTGTTCAAATCTCCTCCTCCTATCCCATCTTTATTCACTTCTTTCTCCTTCCCTTCCAAACTATATGGAGCATAGGACTTTGTTGTGGAATATCACTCTCTCATCCTCTTTGCTTTTCCTCTGCCTCTTCTCTTGCTCTGGTGAGGCTTGTACTATATAGCGGTGGCCAGTATTTTATATACCTGCCTATTGTATAAGTTTGCTGTCCTCTGTCCTTTTTAAATTAATTATTTTTATGTTTCATATTATGTTATTTGGACATGTGTCTATTCTCTGTCTCTCTCAATGAATGGAAAGCAGCACTTTGATCAGTTTGATTTACTCTTCTGTCCCTTTGCCAGTAACAGTCATGACAAATAGTGGGTACTCAGTAAATATTCTGTTGAGTGAATGAATGCCTACTCATCTAGTACAATCTGTGGATTCTATATGAATAAATGGCTAAGCCTTCAAAGGCTTCTTGTCATGGGGAATTGATCCTCTTTAAAAATGCAGTTAGAGGTTCTGTCTGGTCACCAAATGAAGGCATCATGCCTATATTTCCATGTTTCATAAGCCCTTTTTCCTCATTCTCTGGCAATATATGGCAAAATTGCAGAGTGGTAATTTCAGCTATCCTCTGTATTCCCAAATTGGGATGTGCACAAATTAGAGGTAATAGGGCTTCCTATCCTGATTTTTATCTTTGGACCATTTTCAAATTTATCTTTGTACCATTTTCACTGTGATATACACCCTCAGAAAAGGATTACAATAAGTAATTCATAACTAATCCATTGGCAAAGTAAGATTGACAAACAATATGATAATAAAGATACATCATTTTGTTTTCAGCCTTGCCAGCCAGTCTGTAGCAGTTCTATAGAGCTCATGTGCACTCCCCCATTGCTGCTTCTGGAGTTTCCCTAAGAATGCCAATGAAAAGCAGAGACCCAAGCCATATTCTTTCCCCCAAACCCTGATTTTTCAGCTTTTAATCCTCAAACACTAATAAACATTACCTCCCTATGACAGTATGAAACTCTCTTTTCACCACCTATTACTGTAACCAAAACACAGTTCCAGCTGCTTGCCCCCAATGAAAGTCAAACTCCTGAGACAGTGCCTAGTGCAAAAGGAAAGAGGTTTATTCAGGTGCCACGACCTGGGAGAATGGTGGACTCCCACCTCAAAGACCATCCCTTCTTCCTGCTCAAGCCCCTGGTTCTTATAAGGATAGAAATGGGAGCACTTTTTTTCTATTCAATTATCTTGCAAGCTTTTGGCATGGTAGGGCCCTGTCCACTCATCTTGCTAGCTTTTGGCTGCTTATCCATTCATTTTTTGGCACAAGAACCACTACCCCCACCCTGCACTCCACACCATATTGGCCAATGGGGGAGACTCCCATGAGCTCCCTAACTATCTGTCAGGGTCAATGAAGAAGAGGGGCTGTAGGACCCAGTCTCAGGAAGCCTAGAGATATCCTAGCCCTTGGCCCACCTTTCTACACTGGACAGGACATCTGCATGCAGGGGAGCCTGTTGGAGTCCACACTCATGCCTGGACCCCAGCACGGCCACCTCCTCTATGCAGACCCCCACTAGCTGCTCACCACCCTTCCTGAAGTGGCCAGTGGTTACACTTACCCTGCTTCCAGCTGCCTGGGCTCTGACTATCTACAGTAGCGTACCTTTTGCAGCAGAACCAGAACTTCTATAAAGGTCTGTCTCTTACCACAAGTTGAGAAACAGGGTAAATAGAGTGGGGGGAGATAAGAAGAGTCAATTATATTCTCACGTCTTTGTACTTGGCACTCTAAAACTAAGGCACAGCAGAGATCAGTGTATGCCTGCTATATAGCTCTGTGTTCTCAGTCCTGGCAGAGTTGCTGGAAAAGAAGCAACACCTCTTAGAGGTGAACAGGTTCTAGCTTAACAAGGGTGTTTTTCTCCCACCCAACAACTCCTGCCCTCAAATGATTTTTAAATCATCACAAGATAAACTCGTTCCACAGAGTCAAGAGTATTCTCTGACTACTGAAGGAAAATATCACAATTTCTTTCCGAGTCCAGAATCTACTCATTCAATTGCATGCCCCAATTACCTTAATCCCTAAACTGAATCCCTTTATTCACTAAACCCAGATGAGGTTCCATACTTAAAGACAGCAGACAAAAAAATTGGGTGAACCCTCCAAATCTGGCAGTGCTTTTTATAACCAATCACATGCCTACAAATACCAGCCACAATATAAACTGCATCAGCCCACAAATTCAGAGATTGGCAAGGCCTATGTTTAAAGCCATCTACCCAAGCCACTCCAAGACACGCTTTCTTGCTATTCTAACTTTTATGTTGATTTCTTGAGGTTTCCAAGCTAATGTACCATGCATCAGATTCCTTGTCCTTCCAGATTTTGATCCAGTTAATATAAAAAGACAAAACATTTGGCTACCAACACAGCAATAATTTGTTAAGCCAAAAATCATGAGTAGAAACTATAACCATTGCATCAATATTGTTAAATAGGATCAAACTATTTACATATAGAAAAAAATCATCCCTTTATTGTGACAAAAATTGCACTAACAAAGTGGTCAAAGACAATGACTTCTTGACTGGGACAAACTGACTTCATGTGCCTCCTGATGTAATAAACTGAGAAGAACTGATCACCTGTCTGTATTGTATGCCTGACAATGACACAAAATCTAAATCTAGTCATGAGAAGACAATCAGATGACCCAGGTTAAGAGGGCATTCATCTTTTCCTCCTGCCTGCTTGAAGATCAATGTCCATCATGAACGCCACAGTAACTATTCAGACCAGGAAGTTCATGACCAACAGACTACTTCAGCGGAAACAAATGGTTATTGACATCCTTCACCCTGGGAAGGCAACAGTAGCCAAGACAGAAATTTAGGAGAAAGCTAGCCAAAATGTATAAAACCACACCAGATGGCATCTTTGTGTTCAGAACCTATTTTGGTGGTGGTAAGGCAAGTGGCTTTGACATGATTGATTGATTGATTGATTGATTTTACAATCTTTATTGTTAAAGTATTACGTATGTCCCATTTTTTTCTCCCATTGAACCCTTATAGCCCTTCCCAGGCCTCCATCACCCTATTGTCTGTGTCCATGGGTTATGTATATATGCATACAAGTTCTTTGGTTGATCTCTTCCCACCCACTCCCGCCTTCTCTCTGAGTTGCAACACTCTGTTCCACTTCGGCATGATTTATGATTCCTTGGATTATGTAAAGAAAAATGAAGCCAAACATAGATTTGCAAGACATAGCCTATATGAGAAGAAGACCCTGAGGGAACAGAGAAAGAATGCAAGAACAGGATGAAGAAAGTCAGGGGGACTGCAAAGGCCAATGCTGGTGCTGGCAAGAGTGAGCTGGGGATTGGACAACAGAAGCAGTAAAGATTCAATGACTTTATCTGTGGTGACTGTGCATATTTTTCATGAAAAGATTAATAAACTTAAAAAATAAATTTAAAAAAGGCATTCATTAAAGAAGTAAATTGTATTCTTCAGTAATGTTAGTGCCGTGAAGCCAGAAAGAATGAGGAACTCTTCCAGATTCAAGGACACTAAAAACACAAATGCAATATAGAGTCCTGGATTGAAACATGCATTAGGAAAAACAATTGTTATAAAGAACATTTGTGAAGCAATTGGAAGCATTTGAGTATGAACTGTATATTAAGTACAATATGCTGCTCAATTAGGTACAATATTGTGTTAGTGCTAAATTTCTTGAATTGGATATGCCTTTTTTAGTATACTAATACATATGCATAGGAGAATGTCTTTGTTCCTAGTATACATATACTGAAATATTTAGAAGTGATGGTTTATAAAATCACCAATTTACCCTCAAATGGTTCTAAGCAGTAATAATTGTATTAATATGCACATATTTGTGGAGAGAGATAAAGTATATGTGAAAAACTTTTTAACAATTGGATCTACAGAAATTATATAGGTGTATTCATTGGCTTACTCTTGCAGGTTTTGTTGTAGGTTATAATTTTTTAAATAAAACATTAGAAAATAAATTCAGAGCATATAAAAGTAAGAATAAATCTAAAAATAGATACAAGAATCAGATTGAGTATCCCAATGTCGGATTTATTACTGGTAAAGTTGGATTGGAAAACAGCTAAAATAACAATAACAAAAAGTGTGTTTCTGGAGACAGAGACCTGAAGAGCTCCATGCATTTCCCAAACTACCTCACTGCCTTCTCCTCTCCTGAGAAACATATGCCTCTCTAATGGGTTAAACCACGTAGAGTGCATTCTGTCATATTTTTTTTCTATTTTTAATATTGTTAAGTGAAATATACAGTAGAGTTTTTATTTCAAGAGTTACTGTTTGTTTCAGAAAAGCCTCTCTGTCTATTCTTGATATTATACTCATCATTGTAATTGCATGTTTCCTTGTGATATGTAAAATAATCACACTTAGTTTATCTGCATCCTGTATCTGCCAATTCTAATATTGTCAGCCTCTTAGTATTTCCGTGTTTTGCATACTGCTTCTGTTGACAAGCACTCACTATGATTGCTTAAGTTCTCATTTTTCAGCAATCTTGTTTCTGAAATTATGCTTACTTTTATGTTAGAGAGTTTTATGCAGAGACCATTCTGAGCAGCGCTCCAAATTGTGATCAGCCATATGATTGATCCCCTATGCTGGGACAAACTCAGACTCCTCCATTATCTTGGCTCAGAGCGGGTATCTCAGACTTAGCTTCCTTTACCCCCCCCCCTTTAAAAAAAAAATCAGTAGCCCCTTCACTCCAATGCTATAGGAATCTGGCTGGCTTTAGGGAAATTCTCACTGCCTGTTGGCCCAGACAGAGTCTCTGCCACTCTGGTTTAGTAGCTCTCACTCATTCCACACTGGTTTGGCTTCTATGTATTCCCACTTCGGCTCTGGCCATAAATATCCAGGCTTGTACCCTAGAAAATCCAGGCTTCTTTTTACTACTGTCATTTTAAGCGATTGCTGACTTTGCTGATATTCCCTCAAAGTGGTAGATTTCCTTGTGTGTTATTTAAACTTGGATTGTGAACTCATCTTCAGTTTTTACTCCTGGGAAAGTCCTGTGTACCCTAGGATGTGAAAGAGTTCCTTTCAGAATGGTTTTGGATTTTATTCTCCAAAAGACTCCCCAAGCTTTTAACTTCTGACTAATTTTCTAACTAGAGGTGACTTTTTTTCCTATACACATGACCAGGTGGGTGACAAGAATTCTGGTGTTGTTTCCTGTTTCTAGATCTGTAGGTGGAGTTGTTCCAGTGCTTTTCCCCAAGTAGGACTTGAAGGCTTCCAGCTTTATGCAGAGCTTGGTTTCCGCTCTCCTCCTTGCGTGGACTGCAGATGATGTCTTCTGTGGCTTATGTCAGGGCTTGTGCTCTTCTATTCTGCTCTGTTATCAGCTCCTGATTGTGCCTTTGCCTGGAGTTCCCTCTGAGTTCTGACACCTGAGGATATCTCACTTTTTTTTTAGTTATGCTTCTCCATAAGTTCATAACAGGATCAGAAGAGGCTGGGGGTTCCATGATCTACTTCATTTCCATAACCCACTTTTCTAGCTATTCTCATAATCCCTCTCTAACACCATTTAACAACTTCCCTGGCTGTAATTAGGTAGACAGTTTGGTAGGATTGAGCCTACCCTCAAATCCATGGGTGGGTTTAAGCTAACTAGTGACCTGCATAAGCCTAAACAAGATGATTGGCTTAGAAATGGTAACATCCACTCAGTACAAGTCAATGAGATGAGAGAAGCCATGTTCTGATACACTTGATAAAAGTTACCAAATTTTAAAAGATACAGGATGGTAGTATGGAAATGTTATTGACAGAAATACATATTATGATTTTTATTTTACAATTTCACTTTAAACTTTGCTTGACTAGGTCCACAAATCACTCAAAATAATGCAATTAATTTATTATAAAAATGTAATGTTTATTTATTTTGCACAAAGGGGCTTTTATATGGATACCTACCTTGTTTCCCCAAAAATAAGACAGTGTCTTATATTAATTTTTTGCTCCCAAAGATGTGCTAGGTCTTATTTTCAGGGGATGTGTTATGTTTCCATGAATAGGTCTTATTTTCGGAGAAGGTCTTATTTTCGGGGAAACACGGTAGATACCCTTTCCAGAAAAGGTTTTTATCTTGTTCTCCATTATATAATACAGTTTAAGTTTCTTCATACTGTATCACTAGCTGAAGTTATCAGTTTACTTCATTACTTACTTTGTCTCCTCCACAAAATTTTAATCTCCATGATACAAGGACTCTCTCTCTCTCTTAATAACCACTATATTCTCAGTGCCTAAAACTGTGTGACATGTATTAGAGACAGTATTAGGTGAATAAACCCTAACCACAACTCAGGTTTTTTCTGCTGAATCTCTTCCCAATTATCTGCTCATGATTCCCCCCAAAATATTATCACTTTAGAAATATAAGATTGCTGTTGTGTGTTTTTCTCCCCAAGTAGTCACACACACAAAAATTCTCCTGCTTTCATTGGCCTGCATCAGGACATGTGACCAACTCTGAGGCAATTACTTTGGCCAGAATCATGGTCTTTACTAATTGACTTAAGCCATGTAAGACCCATCATATTACTGAAGGTAGAAAGAATCCACTCAACCCAGTTTGGTAAATATGTGGAAGAGGTAGTTCCCCCAAAGAATATCCTGGTGCAATTACCATGAAAAAAAGAGGTATACTCACTAGTATTGTCAAAAAGTGACCTCTATACCACCCAACCTATACAACAGGATCTCACAAAAAAATGTTAATTTTAGTCCAAGCCTTAAGGTCAAGTGACTCATGTATGGCATTAACAAATAATTAACACAGGAAATGGCTAAACTAGAACAAAATCTCCAAATTTTGTCAATTATTTAATTATTATTTAAATTAATTACTGTTTAATTTCTTGGAATACGTTCGTTAATTTATTCATCCATCAGCAGATATTTATTGATCATCTACTATGTGCCAGACACATGCTGTGCCAGATATTGAGGCTAGAGCAGTAAACTATATAAGCAAGGTCCCTGTCTTAATGGAGTTCATATGCTAGTGTGAAAGACAAATGATAAACCAATGGGTAAGTGCTTATATAATATAATGTCAAGTGGTAATAAATGCCATGGGGGGGGGGAGGCAGGGTGAGTAAATAATGACAGGGAGAGACACATTATGAATGGTGGTCAGAGAAGGCCCCGCTAAGAAGGTACAGCTGAGCAGAGATCTGTTTCACACAAGACACTGAGATATGAGGATATCCATTAAGAGGGAATTTTAGCCAGAAAGAACAGCAAATAGCGAAGGCCTTGAAGTAGAAACATGCCTGGCTAGTTTGTGGAAGAGCAAGGAAATGATGTGAAATGATTAAAGAAACACAGGTGGTATAATCTTGGACCAACCTTTCCTAACTGTAGTGTCCCTTTCGTAAATAGGAGTTAACCTACTTTTTACTATGGATAGCAAGGGACTTTACATAGAAAGCCCCTGACACATAGTAGGTGTTCAGCCAAAGATATCTTTCTTTTACGCCTTTTACCTCTCCTGTGGGTCCAACCTTCCCTCAAGTCATCTTAGGACACTCACTAACCATATGCTCAATTTGCCGTTATAAACCGTTTGGGTTTGAAGGCAGCTGCTGCTTTGAAGTGTTCCCTGTCCAAACCATGTGGTTTCGTGACCCTTTTGTTCATGATCCTGTTACACTAACCACAATCCACAAAGAAGACTGCAACATGCTACCTTCTTCATTCTGGTGTGTGTGTGTGTGTGTGTGTGTGTGTGTGTGTGTGTGTGTGTGTTACAACTCATGCTTTTTAAACTAAGCGGGTTGTGTGGGTGTCTGGTCCTATGAGTCAAAGGTTCCAACCAGAATATAAACAAAATCCAGCTCTTCATCAAAAGAAGCCAGTGTCAACTGGTATGAACCAGACCATGCATTGTACCATAAACCCTTGTAAACTATTGAAACCCACTCTTCCCTAACTTTTCCAAATGTATTGGAATAACGTTTTCTATTTGGCTTCTATGGTGCTAACTTTTGCAAAATTGCCAGGTCTCATTTTAGGTGTAGCTTTTAGACATACGTCTTGTGTGTATATACATATGTGTATGTGTGAAGACATGTGAGGGGTGTGTGTGTGTGTATGTATGTGTGTGTGTAAATAAACTAGTCTAAGAATACTTATTTGCCTGTGCTTTTTATAGATCCCCTTACAGCCCTGGTTTTTAACCTCAGCTCCACAAAACTCTTCAGATGGAGGGAGATGGAGGGAGTGTAGATGTATGTGGGCTGAGATGTGGGCCATATGCCATCGCTATTTCCAGTGGAACTTTGGCTTTTATGTATTTCACATAGTTGGTAAGATTTTATTTGAATAAAGAGTCCTGCTAATAAAAAAATGAAAATGTCTTAGGATACCAGAACAAAGCCAAAGGGAGATCTGCTTGGAAATATAATTAAGCAAATTATGCCATATTATCAGATGGTGAAGAAAAGAGACTTACCGTAGATTTGCCTTTCTTCTTAAGTCAGTGACAAAAAAAGCATTTTCCTTCTCTTGTCTAATTTATGGTATTAGGTCCACTTTAGGTATATGTAGGTAAAGTGTTTAAGTGAAAGAAGGAAAAACTAGAATATTGTGTGATTGCTGTGAGGTAGAAAGTTATAACATTATAGGGATACATCATTTTGAGCTTCACAAGTAGCATTCTTTCTGATTTGCTAGTTGCACTGCCAGAAAAATGGCTTTGCATTTAGGGTATTTGTCATCCCAGAGTTACAGGACTATTTCACAGTTTTAGAGGCAAGGATATAAAAAATTTATATGAACTGTTCAGTGAACAAGGTCTTATGAACACTATAATTTCTGTTGAAGTTCTGATTTGAGTTACATTTCCATAGTGAAATTTATCTAAGATTATTTTTTAAATGTTTAGAATCATTGAGGTTTGTTTGTGTGTGTTTTTTTTTCAATGAAATTGAAAAGGATATTTTGTGAGAAATATGCAATGATTTTCTAATCAGCACTGTTCCATCCTGATTATCCTCCATTCTGTTGGCCATTTCAGGGCATCCTCATTTAAAACGAAGCCCTGGTCCATTTGATCCGAGTGCCTTCCAGCTCAAAAATTCTACGATCCTATGAAACCTTGCCTAGTGGAGTTTTCCACATCTCCTGTGTTGTTTATTCTGGAAAACATCACAGCAGTGGAGAATGTCCAGTTCTTTTTACTGATTTGTTTTTGCATTTCCTTCCACCTAGATTCTGAAGGGGTGGTAGGAAGCTTTGAACCACTTTATTTTAATTTAAAAAAATCTTAGTCTTAAAAATAGCCTTTCAGAAAGACTAAATTCTTATTAAGGGTTTCCTGTTTTCTTTCATTCACTGTTTTCTTCCTCAGGTGCCAATGTTTCAAACCCAGAGAAGAAATGAACTGCTTGAGGTGGTTGGGTCTCCCAGGTGGACCCAACCTGCTGGAACTGATATAAAAAATCTGCTTTTATTCAGTGTCTGGCAGTATAATCCACTCGGGAATTGGATTGCACAGTTCCATTATCTTCACTTTCACTATATTCTTTCTAAAATGGTATATTAAATTTAGAATGTGTCTAGGCTTCCTCCCCCACCCCCAGAGACTCCCTCAAAGTATAAAGCACAGACAGTTGTCTAAATTCCTGCCCTCAATACTCACTCCTTAGTTTCATCTACTAGCATCTCAATTGCTGTATTATATTGACCAAAGATTGTCATTCCCATTTTTTAAAATACGTTTTTATTGATTTCAGAGAGAGAAGGAGAGAGAAATACCAATCAACCAGCTGCTTACTTCCAGGAATCAAGCCTGGAACCAGGGTATGTACCCTGACCAGGAATTGAACCCACAAACTTCTGGTGCATGGGCTGATGCTCAACCAACTGAGCCATACTGGCCAGGACATACCGGCCATTTTAAAGTCTTCCTTTCGTCCCAAATTCTGCCACCATCTTGGTTGCTGGGAAATGTGCTTGTATGACACATCCAACTCTTAATTTCTTTGATTTACTCATTTCTGTGGACTTTTATCCATTTCTGTCTTCCTGGCCCTTTGGTTTCTTAATTTACTCATTTCTGTGGACTTTTATCCATTTCTGTTTTCCACTCTCAGGACTAAAATTTTGTCCTTACCATCAACCTGGAGGGGTCCATCCCTTACATAATCAACTCTAACAATTTAGACCATAACTTCTGTTCTTCTACTCTTCCTATTTACTAGTACTCACTGCCATTGTGCCCACACTCTGACAGTACTGCTGTGTCTTTCACCCATCTATTTTATCTATGTCTACCCAGACTTTCTCTTTACTAATTAGATTTCATAAACCACCCCCTCTATTATTAAATCCTTACAGTATACCTAGTCATCTTAATGCTTATTGATTTGATCACTGCCTGGCAAAACCCAAGTCCTGGGTTAATTCAGCTAGCTCCTTTTACTTTTTGAATGTCATAAGCAGCTGAAACTGCAATATCCAAAACTGGACTCATCATCCTCCCATTGCTTCTAGCCTACTGTGTGTTATCCTCAAACTGGGTACTATGATCTATTTAGTTGTCTCTCAGAAATAAAATATCACACTCGACTCGTCTACCTCCTCACCAACCCTCATTTCCAATCTGTCACCAGGCCTTGATGATTTAGCTTTAGTCTTTGTTTCTCCATTCTCACTTCCACTCATTTATTCTAGTCTCTCTTTGTCTCTTAGACTTCTACAATAGCCTCCAAATTGGTCTCCCTGCATTCAGTCTTGGCCTTGTCCAATTTATTCTGTTCACTAAATCTAGAAAGATAATGTTCAAAACAAACAAATGAACAAAAAACCAATTTCAATTCCCTGGCCTGGTAGCTCAGTTGGTTAGAGAGTTGTTTCAATATATCAAGGTTGCAGATTTAGTTCCTGGTCAGGACACATATAAGAGTTAACCAATGAATGTGTAAATAAGTGAAACAACAATTCTCTCTTTTTCTCTCTCTCCTCTCCTTCCTCTTTCTGTCTAAAACCCATACATTAAGCACACACACACAAACACACACAAAATTGTGATCAATAACTTTTCTAATTAAGACCTTCAATAACTAGCCATCTCTATCAGAATCAAGTCCAAACTAATTGAAATGACCAGAGCCCACCCATGATCTGAGCCTGTCCCTTCTGGGTGCCTTAGATCTAATTACACTGAAGTTCCTCTAATAAGCCTTGCTCACTTTGGCTTCCAAAACTTTTTGTATGAGTTCTGCTTAAACATCCAGTCTTGTGTTCTTTCCCCCCTAATTCACTAATCTGTTTAGCTGCCTGTATTAATTTAGGTAATATTTAGACTTCCCAAATATGAGAAGGCACCTTTCCTGTATTGCTTTCCTTATCATACTCTTGATCATTATTTTATTATGGAGTTGCCTATTTATTAGTGCCACCTATGCCCTATCCAATTAAGACTATAATCCCTAAGAGGGCAGAAACCTTAATTATGCGGTTCACCCATAAAACCCCAGAAACTAGCATAACAATAGTACATTGTAGATACATAATAAATACTTGTTGTATTAATGAATTATTCAGCAGGTGTAGTCTGTCCATTAACTGAGTCACTCATTAAAAAAACATGTAATGCTTTTAACAATAAAGATAAAAAATAGAAGAAAGCCTTAAAAATGATGAAATGCCATTCATAGTTATAAGTGCTTGAAAGACAAAATACAATCTTCTGGAACACATTGGAATACATTTCTATAATAAAGGTAATGCAATAATAATAATAACAAATCTCTATAAGACATTATGTGCCAGTCACTGTTCAAAGTGCATTCTATGTCTTGTTCAATCCTTATAATAGCATTGTGAAATAGGTAATATTATCTGCATATTACAAATATACAAAATGAGGCAAGGAAACTTAAATAACTTCTCTAAGTTTAGGAAACAAGTGGCAGGGCCAGGATTTGAACCTCAGTAGTCCGATCCGAGAATCGGTGAAATGCCAGTTCTTTATCTCAATTGTTTTCTTGGGACATAGTTATTCCTGTGCCTATATTCATTTCAAGAAGTTAAACGTTAATTTGATAAATGAATACACCTTATGAATCTCAGTTAAACAAGGGAGGTGTGTTATTCCTCTGAAGGCTTTCACAATCTGTATGGGTGTGGTGAAGGTAAAGGATAGATCAGTATACTAAAAAGCCATGATTGATGTCATTGGACTGTGAACAGAGCATTCTAATGGTTCAAAGGAAGTTGTGATTTTCTCTCTCCTCAAGAGGTGAGTAGTCAAGCAAACTTTCATGAAAACATTTATATTTAGCTGGATTTCGAAGGATAGAATAAACAAAGGCATAGAAGCAAGAGTGTGAATGACTTGGATAAATAGTCACAATCAGAACTAGCTGGGGCATTGACTGCTTGTATATTTTTAAAAGGCATGAAACAGCAAAATAGGGTAAAGTTTTATGTATCCTGTTAGAAAATCAGATATTATTCTTGGTAAGATGATAGCAGTGAGGAGTCTAACCAAAGTCTGACTCTACTTCTTCCTAGCTTTGAGACTTTAGGTAAATCACTTAAACTCTCTCCCTTAGTTTCCCCATCATAAGATAAGGTTAATAATGATGTCTATATTACCAAGTTGTTGTTATGAAATTCAAATTAGTATACATATCACACTAATATATATCAAATTTGTGTGCAGTCTATATATTTATACTAGCCTGGCAGATAGTAAGCACTATGCTCGCTATTATTATGATGAAACTTTCAAACATTTGTTAAAATTGAAACATGTGAAAATAAAATCTTATGTGGAATCCATTTGTAGAAAATAAATTAAAGAACTAGCAAATAAATAAAAGCTGCTTTGTTAAAAGAGCTCCATCCCCTTGAACTGTTGCTCAATTTGTTGAGTTGCCCCAATATCAATTTGTGGTATTTCCTGGGAACTCTGTGACTTCAGAAGAGTTTGAAAACCTCCATGGTGGATGCTGAAAGGAAACCCATAACTCGTTAAGGAAAGAGGGGATCTCCCTAGCCTACATCTCACTCTTAAAATCCAGACTAAACCTCTCTACAGCAATGTCTAACAGGCATCTCTAACATATCTAAATAAAACTCTTAATTTCCTTTTCTTTGCCCGCACAAACCCACAAGTCCTTTTTCTCTACCTTCCCCATGAGTAAATGTTTCCACCATTCAATTGGTTGTGAAGCCAAATCCTTGACTCCTTCCTGTCTCTCACTTCATATTTATTCTGACCTGCTAAGATCCTTTTGACCATATCCCATAGCATGTAGCATAGCTTACAAACTGGTTCATATGAGCATCTTTCAGAGCTGTACATGATTTGATCTGACTGCTGCCTACTTCTCCAGCCTTGTTTTGTCTTCCTCACCGATTGCCTTTCTTCCTAGAACATACCGCCCTAGTTCCATCCCAAGGGCTTTTGCACTTGATATTATTTCCCACCTATTGCAGTGGGTTTTCTATTATTTGCAATGGATGCATTCCTAACATCTGGAATTCCATCGCTGAGCTGATATTGTAAGAACTATTCTTCCTTACATACCCATGACTTCTTTCAGCTAGTTCTTATGGCTTATATTCCCCCCAGTTATTTCACTTCACATCTTTAAGAGTTAATTTGTTCAAGAGAAAGCCAAAGGTCAGACCAGGGGAGTGTGTGAGTGAGTGTGTGTGTGTGTGTGTGTGTGTGTGTGTGTGTGTGTCACTAGGGAACCTGGACCTGTTCCTAGAGACTATAAGGTTTTAAAGCCAGGGCTTCTTGTCAAATTTTCATTTTAGATAGATTTCTCTGTCAGTCACAAGGAGGCTAGTTTCATCTCCATTTCACAGATGAAAAGTTTTAGGCATTAAGAAGTTTAACAAACAGTCCTAGACTATAAAGAGAGGAAACCACACTCGAATTCTGATATTCTAACTTCAACCTCACAATTATTCACTTTATTAAGTGAGTAGAATAGATTTTCTTAAGCTAAACATCTGTTTATTCTTTCCTTCCAAATCATTTATTAAAATTCGTAAAAAGTGCTTTTCTGAGTCCCAGGAATAGAGAAATAAAGAAGATTCAGCCCCTGCCCTTTAGAATTCACAGTCCTCTTATATTTGAGCTTCAGTCTGGTTCCTAATGCTCTGCTATTTTCACCCCACTTAGGTGATTAAGTCCATTCCCCATTCTTCCCTGGTGTGAAGGGAACACGGATTATCCTTCTGTAGCATTTGCTTGGAAATCGCCCATGTTTCGGTTTAAGAGAAGTCTCACCATTCTTGTGGCAGCTAAATTGGGTTGGAAGACAAATAGAAATTTGACCAACACTTGACGTTTGTTGTGCCTCCATCATGAACAAGTGTTTTAAGGATCCTGGTTACACAAACCATCACAAAGTTTCCAAGAGAAGAAAGATTGAACTGGTGAGGCTATGAACCTTGCCCAAAAGGAAGTGTTTGTCCAGAACACTCAATGGCTTCTTTAATATGAAAAAAAAGAGGAAAAGAAAACATGGATGCATTCACAGGGGTTTAAGCATTTTTTTCACTGTCTCATCTCTAAAAATATTGATTTAACCCAAGATTCATAATAACATTTTGGTTTGAAGACTATTTTCATTATAGGAAAGATGATATTACACAGTGGGTGTTACATAGTAGATGCATAATAAATTTAATGATGGAAAGCAATGATTAATAGTCCTAAACACTGAAATCGGTCTTTCAGCTTTCTCAAACCCTGTTATTTTTAACCTTGTAAGTACCCTGTGGTTAAGTGGAGAGCAGGTAATCAGACAACTGAAGAAAATTAAAACGCAAAAGGCTTATCTGTTTAAAGTGTTGATGGCTGTACTGGCATTAAAAGTTAGGTTTTTGAATTCCCAGATGTTATCTTTCCTATTAAGTTATACTCATGTGGTGGTCAACAAAAGTATAAGTCTGGAACTCATATAGCTTTAGATACACACCTTTTTGTATTCTGCTTTATTTGTATCTTAATAGTAGATGTCTTAGTGAGAAATAAAGCGTACAGTGGGGTGTTTCTGTGTACTGTATCTAGGTTCACTCTTGTTACATTTTAACTTATATGAAATTAAAGTGTGTGTGTCAGGGGGAGACACACAACTGAAGCATGTGATAAAGTTGGTCACGCTCCAGATAACTGTTTCTTGATTTTGTGGGACTGTCCAAGAAACTTTGGGAAATATGCTTCACAGATATCTGGCCAGGAAACCAAAGAGAGATGCATTTATCCATAAGCTCCTATATACTGTTGATCAATTGTGTCCCCAATAACCTTAACTTTCCTATACTTTCTAATTAATTGCATATTGTGAGTGTTAAACTAAAAATCAGGTGAATCACTCTCATCTTTTAGTCATTTCATTTCCTGCTTGCTGGTCTGATGGCATTTGGAACCAATAGATTTCTTATTCTGTCCTAGGGAACTACAGCCTCTGATAAAGCAGTTCAGGTTATGAATATTCCACAAGTGGTATCCACAAGTGAGATGAACATGAAAGGAGCCTATCTACTCCCATCCCTTGCCTTTTTTTGGACTCATCTAGTCTACCTGGTAAGGATATAGACCCATATACTTACTGTTGATTTAACACACATACTGTATTTTGGAGGACAGCACCCCAAAAGCTTAGCTAGTGTTAGCCTCATGCTGGCACCTTGGGTGAGCTTTGAACTGAACATTCCATCATTCTAATATGTCATTTGCTTCAGGATGGGGAGGTATGTGGTAAAATAAATAGAGTCCATTGCCATGCACACAGTGTTACACCTATCTACACTAAGAGAGAGAGAGAGAGAGAGAGAGAGAGAGAGAGAGAGAGAGAGAGAGAAAGAGAGAGATGCAAATTGCAAATTGACCATACCTTCGTGATGCCCACCAGCCAATCAGGAGAGAGTACACAAATTAACCCAACAAATATGGTAGGTTAATTTGTATATGCAGGTGCCTGGGTGGGATGCTTGTGGGGCCTCTGAGCAGCATGGGAAGGCAGGGATGGAGCAGAAAGAGGCGGCTCCGGGGCTGGAGCAGAAAGGTGGTGCCAGCAGCCAGGGAAAGAAAGGCCCATTCCTGCATGAATCTTGGTGTATTGAGCTTCTAGTGTTATCATAAAACAGGTCAGTTGGTCTGAAACAACATGTTTTGTGTATCATGCTAATGGATGACTTATTCTATAAGCTCTCAAGTGGTGCTGGCCAAGATACTAGGTATAGACAAAGCAATCTTAAATATAGCATAGTTTTGTTAAGGATAAATCACTGCCCTTTTAATAGTAGAAAGGATCTGATATAATTAACTTGCTTTCAAGTAGAAATTAGGTTGTACCATATTAAGAGCTCAGTGTTGGCCTAGTTGCCAGCAGATTGAATACAGCCATGATGTTAGCTAAGTCAGTCTTTATTAGAAGGATTCCATGCTTTAGACCCAGGCAGAACCTCCATCACTGCCACCATATCTGCCTTCATAGGTCCTCTGGGCAAACAAAGGGGTACTTAATGGTAGAGCCTGGAGAACATCTACTATATTAGTCTGCCTGACTACTGGTTGACTTCTCTGTGATGGGTGCAGTATGTGGGCATGTTGTTACAACAATGTCCTCATATTTTGTGCTCATTTTCACCCCCCAAAAAATAAATTTGTATGCCACTTTCCCAGACCTCCTTTTCCTGGATCTTGCTTCTGCCAATCTGCTTGCCAGAATTCTGTGTATACTCTTACCATGAGCTGTTTCTCTAGCCACAAAAGGGATGCCAAGTGCACCACTTAAAGATTTTGCCACTTGGTAGATCTCCCCCACCATAGTCCTTTAGGACATTCCTGAGTGAGACTATAGTTCTGTAGCATTCAAATCACCACTAGAACATTTTCATAAACTCATCTGTGAAATAGTACCAAGTTTCTTCATCCTCTATCAGCTGGCCTTGGGAAATCTTCCATGAGGTATGCTGTGAGTTGAGGAAAAAGTATTTGTTCAACAAAGATTGGTGTCATAGGAGTTTGGGTTATCAACTTAAAGAATTGTACTTTATGGACTTGCCAAAACCAATATAAGATATGTACAATGCATTGCTTTTGTGCCCACCCAATCTTGTTACTGCCTGGATATGATATTATCTAGCTCATGATGGACAGCTTGGGTTTATAAGAAACCTTCTTGATGCCCCAAGACCTGACTCTTGGTCTTTGAGAGGATTATTCATGACACCAGGACAAGCTCCCTCATATAATGGGGAGTTCTCTGTCAGAAAAGCATAGCCTTGCCTTAGCTGTGTGGCTCAATAGATACAGCATGGGCCAGCAGACCGAAGGGTCCCAGGTTTGATTCTGCTCAAGGGAACATGCCCAGGTTGTGGCCTCGATCCCCAGAAGGGTGCATGCAGTAGGCAGCCAATCAATGATTCTCTCTCATCATTATTGATGTTTATATCTCTCTCTCCCTCTCTCTCTGAAATCAATAAAAATATGTATATTTTAAAAAGCATAGCCTCCATTAATATCCTTAGAGGTATAAGCTATGAGTCTCTTATTAGAACTTTCCAAAGACCCCACATTTTAATCCACCATGGCTCTTATAGCAGTTATCTAATTGCTGCATATTGCTGCATAACAAGGTACCCCAAAACTTAATGGCTGCAATTATTTTATCTTCCAACTATCATTTAGTTTATATCACTAGAAGGAATAGTAGCCTTGATAGTGCCTTCTCCCTTGCCCATTCTCATTTATATGGAATGGGATTGGAGAGATAAAAACATGAGACTCTCTCATCCGCTAGTAAGTCATTTGCCACAATGTGGGCAAGATTATCCCTCCTGTGAGGTTTTTCTCTCTGTCTAAATGGCTTCTAATTGTAGTTTTTGTATTAACCCTAACATGCTTTCCATTTGGCCCATTCAACTGTCCCCAAGCAACTCAAAGACTCCTGGTTGCAAAATATAAGATATCCCAATTAGTTCATGCTGTAGTTTTGCTCAAGGATTGGTACCATGCTTCAGGCAACTCAAGATAAACATGTAATTGATAAGTATGCAATCCAGTCTGGATGAGATTAGCAGATGCTATACAATAGAATTCAACCCACTTTTTCTGTAAGGGGCCAGAGGATGAATATTTTAGAATTTTCTAGCAATATGGTCTTTGTTGCAACTATTAAACACAGTTGTCATAGCATAAAAACAGCCACAGACCATGCATAAATGAAAGTGCATGATTTTGTTCCAAAAAATCTTTATGTACCAAACTAGGCCAATAACTTACAGCAAGCTGACCCCTGCTATGCACTATCACTCCTCCATATACAGTATCTGTACCTTTTCTGAATCCAACACAGGTAAATATTTTGGTCATTGTAATGCTATAACTTTCCAGGAGTTATAGTCATCTTACAGGTGATTAGTTCTCCATTTATCCCTATTAATGCCACCCAACTGCTCCTGATAGGTGAGTGAGCCAGTTCTATAGTCCAAGTCTGAGACCTGGCTTTTAAGGACCACTTAACTGCTAACTGTTTTGGTTTTCGTTCTCCAAAAGCAGAGGCTGACACAAGATCTTGGGTGAGATTATTTTTATTTGGGATATGATCCCAGGATACAGAGGTGAAGCAATGTAGAGAGTAAGACAAGGAAGGAGGAGAATAAACTATCTGTCTCTGCTGTGGGTAAAGAGGACACCAAGAAAAGCATGCAACATGTTTCCTAGGATTGTTACTTAATGGAATAAAGAATGGGAGTCTGTAATCCTCAAGTACTAGCTTTCATCCCATATTTGTGGACAAAAATTAACTTTCCTGAATTTGGGACTTAGCATGTGCATGGGCCAAGTGATGTCTCTGGACTTCTGCAGAGCTGAAAAATCCATGAAATAGAACATGGAGAGAGTCTGATGTCCTTGGAAGTGGGATGCTGTCAGTGCAAGGTGACTCTGAGGTCATGCTGAACTCTCATCACAAATATGGCTGAAATCAGAGGTGGGCCAGGTGAAGTGACCCAGGTGTCAGAGGTATAGTTAAAAGGTGAGACACATAAAGGAAAGTTTATTTGTAGCACTGAGAAAGAACCATCTAAATAAATATAGGCACTAAGAGGAGGTGTGAGATGGCCCAATCCAATTGGGTGGAAAAGCAGGGGCACCAAACCTAAGACCAGTTACCTAACTGGCTTTCACTTATTATGTCAAACTACTCCAATTTATGATCCAAGGTTTTTTAGCCACTTTGAGAAAAAGTAGATTCAAGGCAGTTTCCGTCTCTGAATTAAAGATGGGGAGTACCTACTGTTCTTTCAATGGTCTCCACAAAACCCTAGTGCTCAGAGGGTCCTACTGCTCAAAAGGACTCTTTTGTTTGCCAGGGCCACACAACTGAGGCCTAAAAGTCAACACCTGGCAGCATTTCTTCTGATTTGTTCTGCGGAGCCAATCTACTGCTGCTTAGGAAACCAGAAGCTCCTTGCCTCTATTTATTTTCACTTTTACTCCCTAAGACCTTCAGGATAAATATGAGAGGAGATAAAGAAAAAGTTAAAAACAAAAACAAAAAAACAACAACCCTGTTACTACTTTGATATTCAAATCCAAGACAGGCCCAAAATAAACAAAAAATAAATGTCATTACAAATAAGATACTTAACGTAATACTGTGTTTAAAACAGAGCAAACTTTAATAAGAAATCTAAATGTCAGAATTTAAGAAAAGTGTCACATAAATTATACCATCTTATTTTAAAATCTTACTGTTCATCTCATATTTTTAAAAATATCTTAAGAATATTAAACATGGGAACAGTATAAATGCAAGTGTAAAAAGGCAGAATATAAAATTGCCTGCACTATTACTGAGTCTTCATTTTAGACAAGGAAAGTGGTACATTTTCTTGTCACTATGAGATTGACCCTTGTTGAAGGTATTCCAAGAACATCACTGTGAAGTGGAGGGATTGTTCACAGGAATGGTCACTTCTAGAAAGTGAACACAAGCGTCCCTGCTGGTGGATCCCAGACTTGCATGCCTTGGAGATTGAAGAACTGAAATATTTTGTCCTGGCCACTGACCACAAGCCAGAGGTAAAAGACACACAAAGCCTCAGCTAGCTCAGAACCAGGAATGTTGAAACGGACACTGAGCTTATCAGAATCTTTGTGGTACAGAATGGATGACAGTCTAGGAGCATGGTGACTAGTTGTTCCATATAATGTAGGGAAAATGGGGGCACACTCGTAAATATGGAAACAGAAGCCATAAAAGTCTTTCATAATGTAGGAATGCAACTAGCAGTGACTAATGTCTTGTGGTTCTTTCTAGGATAATAAAATGCAATGTTTATGGAGTTTGGCCTGAAAATAATTTCAGCTATTTCAGGAACACAGTCTTGGACAATGTTGACAGCCTGGCAAAACAAAGACCATTCTCAAATAATAAATCAATCTTCAGAAGGTAAGGAATCCTGATTTCTTGAAATAAAGAAGGCATCACAGATCTGAGGCAAAGCCAACCCTGAACAAGAGGAAGAAAGAGAAGAAAGACATCATTGGTAGGCTAGGATTTTGAGAAGAGATTGAATGGAAATTCTGTAATTGGAAGATATTCATTTGTGGGGCGGAGGTGGGGTAGGCAGCATTCAGCTTCATTTTGAATTATTTGAGTGATCTAAAATGTCTCTCCCTTAATTTTGGCTGTTTCCAGGGTTCTTCTGAGGGCCTCACACACTGTCTCAGGACATTGACAGAAGGGTAAATTAGCAGCCACACATCTCTGGAATTATTGGATGCAATTTCTCTTTTACTTTAGCTTGATTTGGCATCATTTTAAGTCAAGAACAATTTTAGATTTTGTTAGTAAAATCATTTTATTTCTAGCCGAAAACAGAGTCTACTCCTGAAAACTATGAAATTCCTAGATTCTGTGCATGACAAGTCACTGTATCAGAAACAAAATAGAAAAGAATCTATACTGTCCAGCCAGTGTTGCTCAGTGGTTGAGCATCAACCTGTGAACCAGAAGATCACAGTTCCGTTCCCTGTCAGAGCACATGCCCCCCGGGCTGTGGGCTCGATCTACAGTGTGGGACATGCAGAAGGCAGCCAATCAATGATTCTCTCTCATCATCGATGTTTCTACCTCTCTCCCTCTCCCTTCCTCTCTGAAATCAATAAAAAAAATTTTTTAAGAAAATGTCTACCAAAAAATACAAAGCCTACATCCCTGGAAACTATTGAAGTATCATAATAGACATGTTCCTAAGGAAGAGAAAGTTGGAAATGACCATTTGTTTACATTACATTTTTAAAAATATTAATATTCTCCCAGTGATATTTATTCATAAGGATTTGATCAGACCAGTCTCTATTTAGAATATTGGCAACATCTTTCCACACCACAGGACTTGGGAGTCACAAGTCTTTGTGCTGCCCTCAGATCCACTGACCCGCCAACTGTTCTCTAGCCAATGGTCAGAGAACTATGGACAGAGTTGGTCTTTCATTTAGTGTGGATCTGTTTTGAGTTAATTCTCAGTGAAAAACAGGTGACCAAACTTTGAAACTTCTTCTCTGGAGCAAATGACCTACCAGAAAACAAAATGGCTTGTTATTAATATTATATAGAAACACCACAGTGTTATTAAGTCATCTACTCCCTTGGAAAAAGAAAGAAGAATCCAGTTCAACTACTGGCTATCACCAGATGGAAGAATTCTACAATAACACCCACAAACCCTATTCTTAGCAAGTAACCAGGATTAACAATTGAGCTCTTTGAGAACGTTATCTAAATAAACTACTGCCCGCCGAAACCGGTTTGGCTCAGTGGATAGAGCGTCGGCCTGCGGACTGGAGGGTCCCAGGTTGGATTCTGGTCAGGGGCATGTACCTTGGATGTGGGCACATCCCCAGTAGGGGGTGTGCAAGAGGCAGCTGATCGATGCTTCTCATCAATGTTTCTAATCTTCTGTCCCTCTCTCTTCCTCTCTATAAAAACTCAATAAAATATAATAAATAAATAAATAAATAAACTACTGCCCATCATATATTTTAGTGTTAAATGTTCAGAATTCTCACTGTGCAGACGATGAAAATCCCCACTAAAGAAGAAGTTCTCAAGTACCTATTAAGGGAAACTGGGTGGTTAGCCCACATCCATTCTGAACTAACCTTCTCTTTTCATGGAAGTGGACTTATCCAGCCACCCTTACAGCTTCAGATGGCCATGCCTACTCTTCAGGCCAGCAACTGAGCAGAAGTCTGCTGGAATAATCTGGAAAACTTTTTGCCTCACTGGTAAAGGGGGCAGCAATAGTTGGCAACAGCACCTCATGGCTTGAACATGAACCTGACGCCTGAAGCAGATCGCAAGAACTTCAGCAATGCCAGATGTGATATCTTTGAGCTGCTGAACCACCATCAACTGCCACATTTTCTTGTTATGTGGGAAAACACACTCTTTTTCTTCAAGCCACTTTTTGGTTTAATTTTCTGGAACTTGCAGTGAAAAGTACTCCTAACTATAAAAGGCCAACATCAGAATGAATTGAGTTTTCTCTAAATAATTTATTTATCTCAAGTTTGATGTCAGAAGGGAGTGGAAGTGAGACACATTAACCCAAAATCATGAATATGCAATTCCAATGTCTACAGCTTTCTTCCTGACTGCCCACCTCATCTTGATATTACCTTTAAACAAGAAGAAGAGTCTCTCGATTTTTAGCAAAAACTATTTAGTAATCAAAGAAAGCTTCACATTTTGAAATGTCCAATGAGCTCAGGAATCGCCACTTAACAATGAAGCACATTTATAAGCACCATTCACAAGCAAAATTGGGAGAAGATGAATAATTATCAAACACCACCTAGGTACAGATACTTTGCTACTAATTTTACGTGCATTATCTCATAAATTTCAGAAAGTTTGAGAGATTTTTTTAAAACTTAAATCAAATTTAATGGGGCAGAATTTATACGCATGCATAAAGTTCAATAAGTTTATATATATATATATATATATATATATATATATATATATATTCATTTAATTCCCATACAATGAAAATAGAGAAAAATTTGCAAAGCCTAAAAAATGTTCTGTGCTCTCCTGTCATGACCAATATTCCTCAACTTTCAGCCCAAGCAACTACTGATCCACTTTCTGTCACTACAGCATATTGCACATTTATTTATTTCCCTTTTACTCACTTCAGGTTTAGTTTTATTAGAAAAGTTTCAGGCGTATAACATTACTTTAAGATCTGTATACACTGTAAAGAGATCAAATCCAAAAGTCTAGTTACTATGCATCACCATGCAATTGAAGCTCTTTACCCCTCAACCCCCTTTTCCTCTGGTAACCACCAATCTGTTCTCTGTATTGATAAGTTTGCTTTGTTTTATACATTTTTTTATTATTCTTAGATTCACCATTTGAGTGAAATCATACAGATTTATCTTTTGATATCTGGTATTTCACCCTGAAGGACCATCCATGTGATTGTAAATGGCAAGATTTTTTTTATGACCAAGTAGTATGCCATTGTGTATATATATATACCACATCTTCTTTATTCACTCATCCATAAATGAACACTTA
Source organism: Vespertilio murinus (assembly GCA_963924515.1). Lineage (NCBI taxonomy): Eukaryota > Metazoa > Chordata > Mammalia > Chiroptera > Vespertilionidae > Vespertilio > Vespertilio murinus. Next base: position 162,330,541 of record OZ004707.1, on the reverse strand, counting down.
GTTCCCCCCAACCAAATCTTGGCTATTGTAAATAATGCTGCAATGAATGTAAGAGTGCATATATCTTTTCAAATTAGTGGTTTAATATACTTCAGATAAATACCTAGAGGTGGAATAGCTGGATTATGTGATAGTTCTATTTTTACATTTTGAGGGACCTCCATACTGTTTTCTATAGTGGCTGAATCACTTTGTAATGTACAAGGGTTGTTGTTTTTTCTCCATTTCCTCTTCAACACTTATACCTGGGTTTTTATATAATAGCCATTCTAACAGATTATGAGGTGATATATTATTGTGGTTTTAATTTTCATTTCCTAATAATTAGTGATGTTAAACATCTTCTCATATACCTGCTGGCCATCTTATGTCTTCTTTGGAAAAACGATTATTTAATTCCTCTGCTTATTATTGGTAGTATTATCAATTGATTTGTTTTTGGTTGTTTTTGTTGAGTTGTATAAGTTCTTTATATTTTTTGGATATGAACCCCTTATCAGATGTATGATTTGCAAATATCTTCTCCCATTCAATAAGTTGTCTCCTTTGCCATGTATTTTTTTGTTTGATATATTCCCACTCATTTATTCATTTATTTCCTTTGTCTTTGGAGTTGGACCCACAAAAACACTGCTAAGCCATAAGTCAAGGACCTTAACAACTATGTATTCTTCTAGGTGGTTTTTAATCCATTTTGAATTAATATTTGTATATAGTATAAGATAGTGATCTAGTTTTATTAGCTTTCATCTGACTATTCAATTTTTCTACCATCATTTATTGAAGAGACTGTCATTTCTTAATTGCATGTTTTTGGCTCCTTTGTCAAAAATAATTGTACATATGTGGGTCTCTTCCTGAGCTCTTAATTCTGTCCCACTGGGCAGTGTATCTGTTTTTGTTCCAATAACATACTGTTTAGATTACTATAGCTTTGTAGTATAGTTTAAAATCAGCAAGTGGAATCTTTGAAAATAAATCAGTAAGATTCATTTAAATAAAGTAAAGGAATAAAAATATATTATCATTTCAGTAATTGAAAATTTATTTAATGAATTCAGCAACTACTTATAATAAAAAACTGTCAGCAAAGAAGTAATAAAATGAAACTTCTCAATCTAATGAAGGGTAGCTACAAAAAAAAAACTGTACAACTAACATTATACATAACTAGGGGCCTGGTGCATGAAATTTGTTCTTTGGAGGGGTCCCTCAGCCCAGCCTGCCCCCTCTCACATACTGGGAGCCCTCAGGGGATGTTCTACTGATGCTTTAGGCCTGGTCCCACAAAGGGAGGCCACTGGACTGATCAGGGGAAGGCGCCAGCCCCATCACCCCTCTGCTGCAGCCACTACCAGTCACTGCAGCAACCAAGGTATTTTCATCAACATGAACTCCAGTCCTTTCACTATGAAAAAAATGACAACTTTCTTTAGGCATTTTCAAGATGTGTCTTTCATAGAATATAACATTTCTTTCTTTCTTTTTCTCCTCACCTGAGGATATGTTTCCATTGATTTTTTTTTCCCTTCTCTTCAATCCCAGGCTCGGCCCCTTCCCAAGCCTAAAGCCTCTGCCCCAGGCTTAAGGCTTAGGAAGCAGCCCCAACCCCCAACCCTCTGATCGCAGGCTGGGAGTGACTTCAGTGCCAAGAAGGTTCCCAGGACCCTCCAAGTATGTATGCACATTATCCACCATATTTGTTGGGTTAATTTACATACTCACTCTAATTGGCTGTGGACATAGTAGAGATACAGTCAATTCACATGTTTCTCTATTATTAGGTAATATGGTAACAGTATGACATGAGAAAAGTTTTCAGGATGAGGGTAATGTTCTATATATTGATAGATGTTTAGGTTACCTAGATATATTCATTTGTCAAAACTTAATAAAGGTACTCTTAAAATTTAAAAATTTATAAATTATGTCATTAAATAAAAATTACTGTAAACAAAGTTTGAAATTTAGTTAAAGAGAAGCATGCAGAAGCATTTAGGGAGGAGTATAGTTATATATATTATGTACTTTGAAATGAATCAAAAATTCAGATGAGTGGATGGATGACAAGTAGAATAAATAGGTGGACGAATGTGCAGTAAATATAATATAATGCTGATTGTGGAATCTACTTGGTGGAAAGCAGCATCCCATGCACCAAACCTGAACATAAATAATCATTGGAAAGTTTCTACTAACTTACAACTGAAATCTCTGTTTAGTGGAAAATCTTCCAGGCTGTGCAACCCAGGAAAGAAATATTGTCATTGTTCAAACTGTCAGAATCTCCGCTTAAACACAGAGCCATTTTCAGGGGCATCTGATGAGAAGATATGATCCCTGACAGTGAAGTAGTGAGAGCATTTCTCCAGCTCTATTCTAGGGAACTGGCTCTGCCTTGTTGCTGAACAGCAGCTAAAGACAGAACCATCTGGGAAACAGAGTATAGAATAATTTATATTTTTCCAAGAATCAAAGCAAGGTGGAATATTACTGAATGAAACCATGGATGTTATTCATAAAATCTGAGCCACATGAAGATAGAGGTATATTGCTTTCCAGTCTAAGGATGAATGGCCACCTTTGGCCTTTCAAGAAAATAATCACATATTAAGATGATGAAGAACAGATGCCACTATTTGAAGCTTCAACTAGAAAGCTCTAAATGGGCTTAATTGACAAGGCAGTCATAAATAACTATGTACCACCACAGGTTGGTGGAAGGAGATGTTTTAATGTGGTGAAGACAAATCCTAGGTCTAGTTGCTTCTGAACAAATGATTGACCAGCTTTGTCAATATGTACCAAGTTTCAGGGCAGCCTTAGATTTGACCAATTCCATTGGAATTAGGTTTGAGGGAGAGAGAAAAACTATTACAATGTTTTCTTAGAGGAGTTCTTTAGTGAAAATATTCATACCTAGCAGGGCTTAGAGAACTCAAAGATACAAATTTCCCCTGGCTCTTCTAGAAAGCTCTGCCTTCCTTTTTCTATCCCATCTTCTGTTTGAGCAACCTTTCCCTTCCTACTACCCAGAAGTCTCATCTTCATATGATTTTCAAAACAATATATATATTAATATCCCAGACCATACTAGAATACTGGTATAATCATATGAGTAATAAGTGACAAATGACTACTAATGTAGTCATTTGCCTTTATGAAAAAAAACCTATAGTGCTTAAGCCACTGAAATGTATCACTAATTATTAAATTTCAGGTATCAGTGACAAGTTGGAAAAATATTGTTAGCAAAGAGTATTCAATGCACAGTCATTTATTCATAAGGAATGCATTAATACATTTTCTTTTAATACCTCTTGTAAATTATATAAAAATAAAATGAACTATAAGTCAGATTTCCTTCCCTCCAAGAGTTTACAAACAGAGAAGTTAAGATATGTATATAGCTAAACAAATATGCAACAATTTTAATGTAAACCATGTAATTTTAAAAGATCATATATTCCCTAGAAGTTAAGAGAATAGAGAGAGACTTCTAAATGAGGGGTTCATGGAAGGCTTCAGGGAAGAGGTTGATAATGAGTTTTCCATGAAGGATTCAACCGATGAAGCGAGGAATAAGGAAGACAGTCTGGATGAGGAAAAGGCCATAAGCATAGGTGTGGGGAAAGGGAGGTTTGGAGAATGGGCATCACTGATTTTTCATGTAAGTGTTCATCTAAGAGTGTGTCAATGTACACTGGGTTTCTACAGAATAGTCAAGGAAATGGCCATTTATGTTTTAGTCTCTGATTTGGTTACTCTAACACAAGCTAAAAGTCTCTCTGTTGTTCCTCATTCTATTACTTTTCACGTGAGACTCAACATTCTTGGGAGCCATGGTCATCTAAATTATATATGCCAAGTTAGAGTTACATTTTAAAAAATATGCTAAGTGAAATAAGCCAGTCAGGGAAATAAAAGAAACATATGCTTTCATTTATATGTGGAATCTAATGAAAAAAATAAACCAATGAACAAAGTGGAGCCAGACTCATGAAGACAGAGAAAAGGCTGACAGCTGTCAGAGGGGCGGGGGTGGGGGCTGGGTGAGAAGGGTAAAGGGATTAAGCAAAGAAAAAAAGAAAAAAAGAAAGACTCATGGAAACAGACAACAGTATGGTGGTTGCCAGAGGAAAAAAGAGTGGGGTGGGAGGAGGTAGAAGAGGGTAAAGAGGAGATAAATGGTGATGGGAGGAGACTTGACTTGGGGTGGCAAATATACAATACAATATACAGATGACGTGTGGTAGAATTGTATATCTGAAATCTATCTGATTTTATTAACTAATGTCATCCCAGTAAATTAAATTACAAATAAATAAAAATAGCAACTATACTTGATGCAAAACAATTCTTTGAAGTACTAGTTTTATTTTGTTTTCTTTCTCCACACTGAAATCAAATTAAATCCCATACATTCCCGCTGAAATTACCAGCCTCTTTGCTTTATTTCTTTAATAAAGAGAAAAACATTATGCTTAACTGCAGTTTTAAAATAATTCCAGAGATTATCCAATCAGCCCTTCTGATTCCAGGCATTATTTCATTTATTTCATTTCATAAACAATATGAGCAATAGTAGTGATGATTGATAATTTTATAAATGAAAAACAATTCTGAATAATCTGGTCTTAACATAATAACTGGGAAATTAATTTAGTTCATTATTATAGTTATTTCAATAGTAAATTCTATTTGCAGGACAAGGACTTAGAAACTTTGTCCTCTAAATGAAGACAAGAAAATGAGAAATCATTTTTGAGAGGATGATGATCATTGTTGGTATTATTACTAGACTTTCATAACTCATACAATGTGGGATCTATTCTTTCACCAACACCACATTGTCTTGATTACTGTAGCTTCATAGTAAGTCTGAAAGTTGGGGAGTGTTAATCTTCCACCTTTGTTCTTCTCCAATGTTGAACTGACTAGTTTATTGCCTCTCCATAAATGCTTTGGAGTCAGTTTGTTCATAACCACGAAATACCTTGCTGGGATTCTTATGGAGATTGCACTGTATCTATAGATCAGGTTGGAAAGACATCTTGACAGTATTGTCACCTTAGCATGTAATATCTCTCCATTTACTTAATTCTTCCTTTATATCTTTAATCAGAGTTGTATAGTTTTCCTCATATAGATCTCTGCAGAACTGTCTCAAAACAGCACAACACATTGTTACTTCTCTAGCCTTTGGTGGTTTCACATTTATTGTAGGTAACTGCAATTAACATAAATTATTATTCTGCCTATTGTTATTGATAGAGAAAGAAAACCTACTAATTAAAATCCTTAGGGAGCATATTGTTAGACTAGGATTTTGAGACTGTGTTATTTAAACAAACAAAAAAATCATTATTTTAAAGTGTATTATTTCCCCCAAATAGAGGTATAGGCACATGTGATGATTAGTAAAGTCATCTGTAGAGAGAGATATTCAGAAATAGGATTCTGAATTCTTGATCATCTATTTCCCATGGTCTCCAGCAAGCATTCAAGCTATGCCCCTTGAATAAATGTCCATAAAAAATCCTCAACAAAGGGGCACAACTTTTATTACCAGCTGGTACTTTCTCCCAAATTTTTATGTAATCTCATAACCTAGTATATCAGTCAGAGTCTTCCAAGGAAACAGAACAAAAAGGATGTGTATGTAAATAGTGACTTGTTTTAAGAAACTGTCTCATGTGATTATGGAGGCTGGCAAGTCCAAACTTCACAAGGTAGACCATCAGGCTGGAGACAGGAAAAGCCGATGCTGTGGTTTAAGTCCAAAATCCAAAGGCCAAATGCCATTTGATGGTGGAATTCCTCCTTGCTCAGGGGAGGTCAATCTTTTGTTCTATTCAGACCTTCCATTAGTTGAAGAACCCCACCCATATTAGAGAGGAAGGTCTACTTTACTTAAAACCCACAGATTTAAACATTAATTTTTCTTTTTAAAAAGTCTTTTTCATCTTAGAATATAAATTCCCGCTAATTCTTTCAGGATAAATTAAATAAAGTGGAATTGTTGAGTAAAAATACCTATATCTATTTAAAGAATCGTATTCTTTATTTCGACACTTGGTAAACAGTCATTATACAATATGAAAGTTCCCATTGTGCTTAAAGGAAGGGCAAGACTCATTTAACTTAAAGATAGGGTTTCTTTATTTAAAATAAAATTCTGTAAACTCAGAAAGGAGAATAACAATAATTAAGATGAGAGAAGAGTCATCCTCAGAAATGTAGGAAGTGACTTCCTGGCCAGATTAAGGTTTTTCCTACTCAAATAAGGCAAATAAAATCTGTGTGGAGGAATGCTTTGCATGTGTTTGTTTAAACTACCTAGAGGCTAGTACTGTTGTCTGAGAAAGGAGGATTGAAGAAGCTTCTCACGATGTTCATGATGGACTCAGTCACACACTTCTCCAGAAAAACACCCTCACAGAAACATCAGAATAATGTCTGACCAAATACCAAGGCTTCATGGCCCAGCCAATGTGATATATAAAGTTAACCATCACATCTGTCTCACTGCCCCAGCCTTTATTACTTTAGCATAGAGTTAGATACAACCCAATGTCTGGATTTTCAGTCGAGACAGGCAATAAATACAGAGATCCAAAGGATCTTTTTTTTTCTGAAAAGATCCTAAGAGACCTGAAAATCAGAGCAGTCAGAGAAAAATGGTTGAAAGCATTGCTTGGATTCACTTTAACCTTTATAATAACTGTAACCTCTGTCTCTATTTCCGTGGTCCCATTTTGTGTTCTTTGAAGAATCCCTATCAGAACCTCTTCTTGGGAATAGAGTGAGATGTAGGTAGATTGGGGCTCCTCTGGGAGGTGACAGGGCACTGGAATCAGAGGCACACATCACAAAGCTTTGTGATAGGCACTTGCAGAGCCTTGTCGGTCTAGCCAAGGTGCATAGTCTGTAGATCATTGAAAAACAGTCATAAAACTGATTAAATGTTGGTTTGCTTTTTATTATCACCATATGCTGGAAATTCTAAACAAAGGCAATTATATACCTTTGCCCACAAAAAAAGGACCACTCCCACAATCCCTATCCTTTGCCACTACTGTGACAGAGGCCTGTAGAGCATCTGTAAATATGCTCTAAAATCAGCATTCTTATGTCAACCCCACATGTGTAGATGGGAAATTCTCTTCAAGTACAGCATCTGTCTCCCACCCATGAATTCCTGCACCTTATTTCAGGAAGAAGGGGAGTGGAGATGGGGGTACAGGGATTCTTTAATTCACTTTGCTAGAGACAAACTAAAGCTCTAAGGAAAAAAAGGCAAGGAAAACTGAATCCATGGTGTGAAGTTAACTTTTTGGTTTGTTTACTAAAGTACCTATGTGGGTACATTTAAGCATGAGTGCATATACATATAATAATCGTCATTTGTATCAGGTATAAATCAGTCTACAAAATCTGGTGTTCGTTCACATATCTGTAGACAAAAACGGGGCCACATACTTAACCTGAAAATCTTAAAAGAGAATGTAACCACACTGGGTAGTTTAAACATAAAAATTCTTACCTAAAAGTGGGTTATGATGGGTTGTCACTCACTAAGCCCATAGTTTCCCTGATGGTCAATCTTTACTTTTGAACTTGTACATTGCCTTTGTGCACCTAAGTTAATATATCTTTGAAATGTCAGAGCAATTTTCTTTTCCAGACCCCTCAAAGGTACAACTGTGGGCACCAGAACAGGAGCCCACAGGATCCTTCCTTATTATCTTGTTGCCCATGTGCCATCTCTATGTGCTGGAAATGCTAGCTATACTGCACCCACCAAGGTAAGAGGAGAATGTGTCTCTATATTTTGCTATTTATCCAATCACAAATTTTTCCAATTTGCTTTCTCCTACCTAGGTATTCTGCCAACAGTGAATTTCATGTAACACTTCTTACATCTCCTCCTTTAATTCTAATGTATAAAATAAGCTTCAAACCTCCATTCTCCAGAGCATTTTCTCAATCTGTTGACATTTTGCTTCTCAAAAATTGTCATCAGTTTTGCTCAAGTTAACTTTTATAAGATTTTCTCTTATGCTAGACATTCTTTGTTGAAATGTCAAAAAAAATGTTGTAACCCTATTTTACACTGTTGTAACACTGGACACTATTCTATTTTGGAGGCTTAATTCTAACAGTAAACAATACAGAGAGTTGTGGAACGCTCCTACTTTTTTAACTCTTGAACCTACTGAATAAAAAAAAAAACCTTCTATCTTGCAGAGATAACAGTTCCCAGTGACAGAACAGTGTAAACTGATACTGAAGAAAGAAATATTTCCCTTCATTGTCTAATAACTAGTTAATGATCCTACCTGGAATCACCAATATCCATGACCTTGCAGAGCAGGTCAAACAGTTACAAGTGGAAAAAGTCAGTTGTGAGCTCTTCCAGTTACACACATAGACACACATGATTTGCAGTGAAGGAAAAACAAAGGAACAAAGAATGAGCCTGGTATATAGACACATGTTCCAGTCATGGCAACTGAAACTTAATTTGAGGAGGCCATTTGTCACTTATAGGGTTCATTCTTGATAACTTCATCAGATAAAGCATTTCCATTGTTACATAAAGAGAAAGGAATTCTTATCTCAGAATTTAAGTTTGGTTATTAATTTTCCCCCAAAAGCCAGAAAGACTTTTTCTTAGTTTGATTTAATTGAGACACCAAAGAATATAGTTTTGAATTGCTCCAATGGAAACACAGGTAAAAAATTTAGAAATCACGTGAGCTATGGATGCCAATGAGCTTAATCCTGCAAAGGTGATGTCTGTTCACATAGTGTGTCCTCTCCCAGAGCTGAAGTGCTCTGCAGAAAGGTGCTTTATGATTAAAAATGGCATGGATTGAGACACTCACCAGTTCTGCCTCATTGGGATCCTTTCAAATTGTGATATAACTTAGATAATTCTATACCATACAAGATCCAAGCATGAGTGTTATGTTAGACTCAACAATATTTTTACTATTCAGTTCTTTCACATGGCTTTGAGCAATTGCACAGAAATTGCTTTGAGCAATTGCACAGAAATTGCAAGCCAAATACCAGAGTAATGTAACCAACCACCAATGATGACCTAAAGCATGGATCAAATTCAAGCCAATTAAAGAAAAAAAGAGAATGAAGAGATGTGTGTGTATTATAATGGCTAGAGACATGATGGTACCCATCTTTACATACAAAAATCAATGGCAAGTGACCATTTTAATTTAGTGAGCAACCCAGAGGTGCCATGATCTGATGCTGTTCCACCATATTAAAAGAGCAAGAGTTTCTCTGTGTGTATGTATTAAAGAAATATTTTGTTATATATTTGAGCATACTCACATTTAGTAAGCAGTAGATGACTGCAGAAAGGAGAAATTTTGGACACATATTACAAATATAGCTTAAGGATTCTTCAATATGTTTCTCTTCTGTGGTCCATTCTAAATCAGATATCATAACTTAATGTCAGCTCTGGTTTGGACTTTATTGTCTTATCATGCCTGTGTTATTTTGGCTACAAGATCCTGGTATGGCAAGTGCAATTAATGTGCAAGTGTCCTATTTAACATAACAGAATTTCTACGAAGCGCCACTAGGTGTCCTCTACTTATAATTTTCACTGAGCAACTGACAGACTGAAACTATTTTCCGTTGATCATTCCTTTTGACTGTGCTGGCTGAACTCATCAAAAGTTGACCCGACTCCACCCTTCTGTCATCATTGCTAAAACAGAATTTTATTGGAAAATGGAAACAGTATGCTCTCTATTTTTAGAAGCATTGTTTAATAGATCATTCTTTCTTCTAACAAATGTGTAGTCTTTGTCATATTATAAAGATTAACCCCGAGCCAGAGACTGGTTGATGATTTCTCTGAAAGTTAAGAAAAGATTTGGAAGAGATAACTTAGGCTCCCTCATCTCCCACCTCTTCTCTAGCATTGTAACACAACAGGAAAATATTTCAAACAATATCAATGTGAGATCTAAAGGAGAGAAGTAATTGCAAAGTGGGGGCATCTTAGAAAGGAAGAATTTCAGTCACATACCTTGACTTTAATTATGTGCTTGGAGGGATGCATTGGTTTAAGATCATTTTAAGTGGCTAGTGGTTAAACCACCCCATTTCCCACTGGCTTCAATATTCTTATCTGGATAAGAAGAGAATAAGATTGAAGAAAAGTAGACCAGATCAGAGGCTGTTATGGCAGAATAGACAAGAATCAATAGTGCCTAGGATGCAGGCAATGGCAATAGAGGCAGAGAAAAGAGAAATTGTTTTAAAAGGAATAAAAGAGATAAAAATATACAAGATTTGGAAGCCACTAGGTGTTTTAGGAGAGAGAAAGAAAGATGTCTAGAAAAACTCCAAAATTTCAGAACTGAGTTACTAGACATGATGGTGCTTCTTCCCAAGGCAGGAAAATCTGAAGAAGGGAAAGAATTGTGGTAGAAGGAAAGAAGGAATATGTTTTCCCTTTTTAACATGTTAATTTTGATGTATCTGGGGCACATCCAAGTGAAAATATCAAATACACTGAAATCATTCTGAAGAAGATTTTTGGTTAAAGAAGAGAGAGTAGCGGAATTTTTACTCTTCTCCACTCCCTCAAACTCCACCAAAAACAACTGAAGAAATAGAGGGAAAATAATCTATCTTCAATGAAACATGGAAAAGGACACAACCACAAACCGCAAATTAGGAGGCAGATCTGCCAAATACTGTGAAGTCTAGACTGAGATGAGAGAAGCGAGCATGATGAGCCAACCCTTGCCTCCTAGGATCTAGAACAGGATAACTAATTTCCTCCAAAGCTGCTGTCACCAACAGCCTAAACATCCTTTGATTGGCATGTTGAACTGAGCTCTGTGGGTACAAGCAGTCCATGAGAAAAGAGGCATGTCCCTATAGAGACCCAAGGCGACATCTCAGAATGCAGGGAAGGTCAGTAGAAAGAAATATCTCCCGCTGACCCAGTGTCTGTGTGAGTAAGAAAGAAGAGAAGACGCGGGAAGGGAAAGGAAAGATTCACAATCTGCTGTCCTAGCCGAGGGAGACCTCTGGAGGTGAAGTGGGGTGAAAGAGGGAGGAGAAGCAGTTATGGCCAGACTACAACAGAGCTTGTGACTTAAGAGACTGCTGTTATTCTCAGCCCCTCCTAGCCACAGTGTCTATTATTTTATCTATTTGTTTATTTTTATCACGTGGCTGGCTTCCACTAGAAAATGAGTAATAATTATGAAGAAATCAGCATGGGCTAATACATAAAAACTGCCAACACACAGACACACACAAGCAAAAGGCAGATAAAGAGCAGTTTATAAAAAAAAATAGAAGCATTACTCAAGAAAGTAGGTAGAGTAGTTCTCCACTTGATATAAAAATGTGATCTCTGTTAAGAAGAGACAAGAATGAGATAAAATGTCATAGATGTTTGCTGGTTTGGGCCATCTGGCGTCCACTTCCTTTCTCTTATTAATAGTACCCACCCTGCCCTCGTGTAACCAAACATGCTTTAAGAAAAAAATGACCCCACCTGCATCTCTAGAGGTAATGTTTCAGTCATAGTGAATGGTTCAGGAATGGCCCTGTGACTAAAGTTGGTCTACTCATAATGAACCTGTGTAACATTTGGGGGAGAGGGGGAACCAACTAGCAAACAAAGAAAACCTTTTACTCCCTGTTATGTGCATGAAAGATAAAGTTCTGGAAGCTGCTGATAACCATCTTACTAACATGAGGGGAGCTCTTGCCTATGAATGGAACTAACACCAAAGAAGCTAATTTGAAAAGGAGAGAGAGAGAGAGAGAGAGAGAGAGAGAGAGAGAGAGAGAGAGAGAGAGAGACCAAGTCCTAAACAGGTAGCTTTAACCCTGAGTAAACTCATTCCCTCATCTCCTCAAGATCCAGTCAATTTTCTCTTATTATTTAAGCCATTTGGGTAAGAGTTATATATTGGCAATTTCAGAAACATTCCTAATTGAAACATGAAAAATTAAGAAACAATATTTAATAGTAATAAATAACATTTATTAACTTCTTTTTAATGCCAGACATAATACTGAGCACTTTATGTAAAGTATCTTAGTTAAACATCAGAGCAAACCTATACAGGCAGTCCTCAGGTTACTTCAGACTCGATGTATATTGTTTAGTGGTTATGTTGCCTTTTCCCATTTATTTATTTTTTTTAAAAGTTCCATCATTTCAACATATTACATATATGCTTTATGTTTTTTTTTTATTTACCACAAGTAAAGGTCAGGGATTGTTATCTTTCTTTCAAATTTTTTTCTTACTGTTTCACTTCATTACTGCTGTGTATGTGCTCCATGTGAGTGATGTAGGTGCTTATGCAGGTGGGGTCCACCTATGGCGAAAATCACATTACATCATGCCATCTCCAATGTAGCCCAAGGACCTACTGTATGATAGGTACTATTATTATCTCCACTTTACAAATGAGACGAGTGACCCAGATGGAATAAATAATGTTTCCAAAGTCACAGATCAGGTAACAAATTTAGCAATAATTTGAACCAAGTGAATCTAACACCAAAGGTATATTTAAAACATCAGCTAGACTTTCTTCTGCACAAAGTCATGTAGGCAACATACAAAGATACATTAAATAGATACACCTAAAGTGGAGCATAATAACTCTGTACATTTTTCTCTGTTCCACTGGTTTGGTTTGTTTCTTCTTGACTGCTATTTTATAAAAGTTGGGTCTCTTCATCCTCTTCCATATGTATCATCTTTTCTATTAAATTGTTTGTATCCTTGTTCTTTTCCAATTAATTTTGTGAGATTTCTCCAAGGTTCTTCATAGTATTTCAGTGATGTTAATTAGGGTTTATTAAAAATTTGGTTGCTATGTAATGTTCTCTCTTTATTTCTTCCTTTTCTGGCATTTCATATCTTGTCCTCATCCATACTTGACATGATTACTAGAATTAATAAGTGAGTTCACTAAAGTCAATGTATATAAGGTGTATATGCGTAAATCAATTGTATTTCTATCTTGTTGCAATCAACATTTTGAAATTGAAAGGCAATACCATTAGTAACAGCATCAAACAATAGAAAATAAAGATAAATTAAACACTGAAAAATACAAAGCATCACTAAGAGAATTTTCAAAAGACCTAAATAAATGTAGAGATGTGCTATATTCATGAATTATAATATTCAAAGGTTGTAAATAAATAAATTCTCCCTAAATTAGTCTATAGTTTAAAAGAATTACAGTTAAAATTACAAAAGGCATTTTTTAAAAATTGGCCAACAGAATAAAACACATCAATATTTACTATAAAACTGTAATAAGTTACACAATGAAATTCTGACATAGTATTACAAATCAAGCAATAAAACATCAAGTCCAGAAATGAATCCTCATATGTATAAATAGATTATCAACATAAGTAAGAACATATACACATACAATCAAATGAATCTCTACCCTGACCTTACACCACACATAAAAATGTAGAGGAATTAGATCGCAACTATATGTAAGAGCTAGAACCATAAAACTTCTAGAAGAAAACACAGTGAGGGGTGGGGGAAATCTGTGAACATAAAATAGGCAAAAATCACCAATCTTGGCATAAATTCTTTTTTAAAAAAATATATATTTTATTGATTTTTCACAGAGAGGAAGGGAGAGAGAGAGAGAGCGCTTGAAATATCGATGAGAGAGATACATCGACCAGCTGCCTCCTGCACACCCCCCACCGGGGATGTGCCTGCAACCAATGTACATGCCCTTGACCAGAATTGAACCAGGGACCTTTCGGTCCGAAGGCCGATGCTCTATCCACTGAGCCAAACCGGTTTCAGCACAATCTTGGCATAAATTCTTAAGTAAATCACATACATACACAAAATAAATTATACAAGAAAAAATGACAATATGTACTTTGTTTAAATTAAATCTTGTACCATTCAAAAAATAATGTTACAAAAATTAAGAGAGTCTAGTTTGGGAGAATTATTGCAATGCATTTATATGTAAATGAACTAGTGTACAAAAGCTATAAAAAACACTAACCACTGGATAGTAAAATAGCCATATAACCTGCTTCTTCTTTTTAATTTCTTTATTGATTAAGGTATTACATAGGTGTCCTCATCCCTCCATTAACTCCCCAGGAGTGCAAAAGATTTCTTTTTTCTCTGCATCCTCGCCAACACTAGTCATTTGTTGATTTTTTGATATGACTATGTGATTTTTATCTCTCAATTTGTTTATGTGATGTATAATGTTTATTGATTTGTAGATATTATACCATCCTTGCACCCTCAGGATAAATCCTACTTGGTCATGGTGTATGATCTTTCTGATGTATTGCTGGATCTGATTTGCTAGAATTTTGTTGAGGATTTGGGCATCTATGTTCATGAGGGATATTGGCCTATAATTCTCTTTCATTGTGTTGTCTTTATCTGGTTTTGGTATTAGGGTGATGCTGGATTTATAGAATGAAATTGGAAGTGTTCCTTTCTCTTGAATTTTTTGGAATAGTCTGAGGCAGATAGATTTTAGTCCTTTCTTGAATGTTTGGTATAATTCCCCTGTGTAGCCATCTGGCCCTGGCTTTTGTTTGCTGGGAGCTTTTTGATGACTGCTTCAATTTCTTCCATAGTTATTGGTCTATTGAGATTTTTTAGAATCTTCCTGATTGAGTTTTAGAAGGTTGTATTTTTCTAGGAATATGTCCATTTTCTTCAGGTTGTCTAGTTTGTTGGATTAGAGTTGTTCATAGTATTTTTAACAATCCTTTGTATTTCTGTGGGGTCTGTTGTTATTTCATCTCTCTCATTTCTGATGTTATTTGAGTCCTCTCTCTTTGCTTCTTGGTGAGCCTGGCTAGAGGTTCATCAATCCTTTCAAAGTACCAGCTCTTGGTTTCATTGATCCTTTGTATTATTTTTCTTTTGGTCTCTATGCCATTTATTTCTGCTCTGATCTTTATTATCTCCTTCCTTCTCCCCACTCTGGGCTTTTGTTGTTTCTCTCTTTCTAATTCTTTAAGTTGTAGAGATAGCTGATTTACTACCATTATTTTTGTTTGTTTTTTGAGGTAGGCCTGTAAAGCTATAAACTATCCTCTCAGGACTGCTTTCATTGTGTCCCATAGATTTTTGTATTATTGTGTTTTTATTGTTATTAGTTTCCAGGATGCTTTTAATTTCTTCTTTGATCTCTTTGGTAACCCAATCATTGTTTAATAGCATGTGATTCAGCTTCCAAGTGTTTGAGATTTTTGGATTGTTTTTATTCTAGTTTATTTATAATTTTATGCCATTGTGGTCTGAGATGATGCTTGGTATGATTTCAATCTTCTTGAATTTGGGGAGACTTTGCTTGTGACCCAATATGTGGCCTTTTTTTGAAAATGTCCCATGTACACTTGAAAGAATGTGTATTCCGTGTCATTGGGGTGAAATATTCTGAAGATGTCAGTTAAGTCCATCTGATCTAGTGAGTCATTTAGGATTGCTGTATCTTTGTTGATTTTTTGTCTAGATGATTTATCCAGTGATGTCAATGGTATATCAAAGTCCCCTACTGTGACTGTATTGTTATCAATCTCTCCACTGATATCTTCCAGGAGTTTTGTTATGTATTTTGGTGTTCCTGCATTGAGTGCTTATATGTTTATCAGAGTTAAATCCTGTTGTTGTATCGATCCCTTTAGAATTATGAAGTGGCCTTCCTTATTCTTGTTATGACCTTCACTTTAAGGTCTATTTTGTCCACTATAAGTATTGCTATCCCAGATTTTTTTTTTTTCATTTCCTTTTGCTTGAAAGATATTTTTTCATCCCTTCACTTTCAGTCTGTGTGAGTCCCTTGTTCTGAGGGGGTCTCTTATAGACAGCATATATGTGGGTCTTTTTTTTTAATCCATTCAGCCACTTGATATCTTTTGATTGGAGCATTTAGTCCTTTTATGTTTAAAGTTATTACTGAAAAGTACCGTATTTGCCGGCGTATAAGATGATTTTTTGGCCCTGAAAAATACATATTTGCCGACGTATAAGATGACTGGGCATATAAGACGACCCCCTAACATTTCCACTAAAAATACAGAGTTTGTTATATACTCGCCGTATAAGACTACCCCCCACTTGGAGGCATATTTTTCAGGGCCAAAGGGTCGTCTTATACGCCGGCAAATACAGTACTTGTTTATAGTCATTTCTATTTTTGTGCCTGTGTTCTTTATTACCTTTTTGTTTGTTCTTTTTACAGCATTCCCTTTAATATTACTTGCATGGCTGGTTTGGTGGTGATAAACTCTCTTAGCCTTTTTTTGTCTGTGAAGCTCCTGATTTCCTCTTCAATTTTGATTGATATTCTTTCTGGATAGAATATTCTTGGATTCAGTTTTTTGTTTTGCAACACTTTGTATACCTATTTTAATTCCCTTTTGGCTTGATTTGTTTCTGTTGAGAAATCATTTGATAATCTGACAGGGGATCCTTTGTAGGTAACTCTCTGTCTCTCTCTTGCAGTCTTTAAAATTCTCTCTTTGTTGTTAATATTTGCCATTGAAATGATGACGTGTCTTGGTGTGAGTCTTTTGGGATTGAACTTGCTTGGCACTCTCTGTACTTGTGTAACTTTTTTCTTCCCCATATCCGGGAGGTTTTCTGTCATTATTTCTTCAAATAGATTTTCTAATTCTTGCTGATCTTCTTGTCCTTCTGGAAGCCCTATTATATGTATGTAACTTCATTTCATGTTGTCTCAAAGCTCCCTTAGGCTCTTCTCCTGCTATTTAATTTTTTCTCAGTTGCTGTTCAGATTGAGCTTGTTTCTCTATCTTGTCATTTAACCCACTAATTCGGTCTTCTGCTTCTCCTAGTCTACTGTTGAAACTTTCCATTGTGTTTTTTAATGTAGCTATTTCACTTTTCATTTCTTCCTGATTCTTGCATAGGTTGTTGATTTTCTCATCCATCCAAAGTATGAATTGCACGACCATTATTCTGAATTCTTTTTTGGTCATATTGCATGTTTCAATTTCACTAATTACCTTTCTTGGCAACTCCTCATTTTCTTTTATCTGGGAATTGTGTCATCTCCCCATTCTGACTATCACCAGAAGGTTCAAACTTTGAGTTGTGTGGACCTGAGCCATGTGCAATGGGAGCTTCACACTGCCCAATGGTCACTGCAGTGCTTGTACACTAAGATGTGTGGCTGCCGTGGGTTGGTGGGAACCAGGCTTGTCCAGGGTCAGTATTACCAGTGCCCAGTGTGGTCTCATGTGTGTGCCTAGAATCAGGGACTCTGCTTGCACTGTGCTGTTGGTGTATACCAAAAATCAGAGTCTTCTAGTGTGTGCCAGGAGTCAGAGTTTCCTTGTGTCTGTACCAAGAATTGAGTATCAGATTCTCTCTTGCTTCATGCGGCTTTTCCCTGAGAATCAGGGTTCCTGTGTGTGCATCCACCAATGATTGGAGTCACTGGCTCTTAGTATGACTGTGCAGCGGGTCAGGGTTCCCAGGCATACTCAACAAGAAACAGAGTCAAGTCAGTGGTGCTCAATCCTGCCTGTGGCCCAGAGAATCAGGGTCCTGGTCACCCTGAGGGACTGGGTTGCACAGTATCACTGTATCAGCCAGAGGTCTGCTCCTGCACTGCAGAAAACAGACTTCCATGTGTGCTTGCCCAGAATCCAAGTCAGGTGACACTGCTGCCCTACGTGGGCTTTGGGTTTGGTTGTCCGATTGTGTTGCAGGGAGCAGATTTCCAGTCTCTGTGCCTGCTCAGGCTCAAATTCCCTTAGCGGTGCTGCCCCCAGGCAAGAGGAGGGACTATCAGTTACTATGGCCTTGCCCAGGACTCTTCAAGGAGGGGGATAGGCTCCATGACTCATCAAAATCTGCTACAGGGATGTCTGGATTCTTATTGTCCATTGGTCTACAGCTGTGATCACAGGTCTCTTTCCCCAGTGGCTGTAGGATCCTGGTTTGCATCTGAGACCAGACTGGGTGGTGCTGAGGCCAGGATCCTAGTCTCAACAGCTCTCTTTCTCAATATGGCTGGTATCTGTGCCCGCACTAGCCGTCCAAAAGTGTCCATGTTGTGTGTGGGGCTCTACCATCTAAGACTGCATAGTTTGGCAGCCCCTTGGAAGACCTTCAGAATCTAACTGTCCCTAGCTGATACACACACACACACACACCACAAACGTCCACCCACTCCTCTATCGCTCCCTTATTCTCTCACACTCTCTCCCTCCCTACCATCCTGCAGGTCACCATCTTCCTCTCCAACCTAATTCTTTAATAAACAAAATTTTTGAACAGTCACTTCACCAAAGACATACAGAAATAGCAAATGTTCACATGAGAAAATAATTAGCATCACCTATAGGGAAATTCAAATTATAATCATAATGAGATATCACCCTAAAATGTCAAATATTAGGTAGATTGATAACATCAAGTGTTGGCAAGGATTTTGAGCAAATACATCCATTCATACATTGCATATGTCTTTATCATATGCAAAATGATAAAGATAATTTAAAAAACAGTTTAGAAACATAAAGTATTTAAATGAAATTCCAATAAAACACAGAAATTTATAGCTAAGTATTTACCAGAATAAAATGCACATGTCCACAAAATGTATATGGAAATGTGAAGGACAAAACTCAAAGCAATACAAATGTTAATCAACTAGTAAATAGATAAGCAGTGTGGTATATTTATAAAATGAAACACTACTCCATAATGAAAAGAAATATACTACTATACGCACCACATAGATGAATCTCAAGAACATTATGCTCAGTGAAAGAAGCCAGGCATAACAGACTACATAATGTATAATTCCATTTATTTAAAACCTTGAAAAGGTAAATATAGAGTGATGGAAAACAGAGCAGTGATTGCCAGGATCCTGTAATGAGAAAATAGGATTTACCACAAAGGGACATAAGAAAACTTTTTAGATTAATGGAAATGTTACCACATGAATCTCAACAGGTTTTGCATAATAAACTGAAGAACACCACTTTAACTATTCAATTTGCTAGGTCAATATACTTAACCAATAAAGTATGTGTATAGCATTTGTAAAAAGTATATATGCTGGTGAACTTCAAGAAATTATGTCTAAACATTTTAAGAGCTGGCCAAAACAAGTAAAGCCCAAGATATAGATGTTTTGTCATCCTATCTGGAAACAGTTGGTGTTAGCATTTGTACAGATGGTGCTTCTTCAAGCAATTATGTTCATGAATATTTTCACCTCTCTTGTAAAATATCTGAAAATATTGACTTTCTCACAATACATCTCTTTTTTTAAGAGTGATTCTGGTATCCAATATTCTTAAAAATAAAATTAAAAATTTTTAGGATGATACTAAATGGTTAGCTTTATTAAACAAGACAAGTTTGCTCAAGAAAAGACCAGTATGAAAGTGTAGACTAAGAACAAATCAATCTGCTATACACAGAAATCTGGTGACTTAATTGATGGTGAGTTCTTACCAAATTGTTTGAATTGGAAGAAAAATTTCAAGGGCATTTTCAAGAAGCCAGTAGTCTGGATTTTCCTTTACAGCTGCAGAAACTAGCCTTCTTTGCAGACTTTTTTCTTCATATAAACTAGGTGAACAGATCTATGCAAAGCCTGGAGACAATCAATATTTGGGAAAATCATGTTGTAAAATGAAATCTTTAAACTTCGGTTTGGACTTGAAAGTGAGAAAGGATATCAACAAGTTTCAAATATTGTTGAAAATCAGCAAGAACTACAGGACAGAATTGAGCAATATTTTCAATCCCTTCTCTCTGAATTTTCTGCTCAGCTTGAGACCGTGACTTTGACAGAAGAAAGAACTTTGTGAGCTACACTTAAAATGACACCAATCTGCCCCAGAGAAGTTCTGGATTTCTGTGTAAGAGTATCATGCAAGTCATCAGGAAGCAATGAACATTCTGCTGAGCTTTTCAATTTCTTAACATAATGATTAAGACTTTTCTTGTTTAAACAATCATTAAGAACAAGGACCACCCTACCTGGTTTGGCACAGGGGATTGAAGGGTCCCAGGTTCAATTCCAGTAAAGGCCATATTCCCAGATCATGCAGGAGGCAGTCAATCAATGATTCTCTCTCATCACTGATATTTCTATTTCTCTCTCTCCCTTTCTTTCTGAAATCAACTATATATATTATTTTTAAAGAGCAAGGATAAGAAATCTCATTTTAGTTAAAAATAAAATCTGTGTGTGCTTTCCTGAAGTTTAATCTAGAATTATTTGTTAGCAAAAATCAAGCATAGGATTCAAAATAAGGAGGTGAATTTGATTCTTTACATTTACTAGTAGTGTCAGAACAGCACTTTTATGCATATATTAGAGTCCTAGTGCATGGATTCGTGCACAGGTGGGGTCCCTCGACCTGACCAGCAATTGAGGCCCATCAGCAGGCCAGCCAGCTGGGGAAAGTGGCCCCAGGAGGTTGGCTGGTTGTGGGAGGCACCTTGGGAAGTTGGCCAGCTGTCCAGGGGAAGGGTCTGCAGGAGGTTGGCTGTGGGAGCTCTCTGACCATGAGGGGACAGCTCCTGCATTAAGTGTCTGCCCCCTGGTGGTCAGTGCATGTCATACCAACTGGTCGACTAGTTGTAATGATTGTAATCATTGTAAGGATCACTTAGGCTTTCAGATATATAGAAAGCTCCATTAAAAAATCAAGAATGCTTGTATAATAATTTTGCAACAGCTAGGGCTATGAGCTTGATCATGTACTTTGAGTAAAGTAGGAGTAAAATTGTGTCTGGGGTATATTTTCATTCATATAGCTTTGGTTTATCACTTTAGCAGTTTTACTGTCCAGCATTGTAAGTAAATGTTTATGTTATAAGTAGCATTAGTTAAAATCAATTAATAATTATAATTTAAATTAAACCTGTCAAAACTATCTTTAGAAAATTAAAATTTCATTTTAGTTTGTATAGTAATTTACTATGTTCACCTTGTGGATTTTAAAATTCATAAAAATCAAAGATTAATTGTGAGGAAAGTAAGCAAATCTTACTTTCAAGAATTTTCAAGAATGTGGGGCTAAAATATTAATTTTAGTTTTAAATGCAAGAAAAAAATTCTTGTCCTTATGCAATCTATTACAGTGGTCGGCAAACTCATTAGTCAACAGAGCAGCAAACCACAGCTGCAGCTTGTGAGCCGCAGTTTGCCTACCACTGACCTATTACATATACCACACACATATCATATTTCATTAGCATCTTACAGAGTAAAAATTTGTTCTAAGACTTTTAGACTTAGTTGGATATGAAAAAAAAAATCAACCAAGAAAAAAAAACTGAAGTTTTAATATCTATACTGCTTGAATTTTGTGGGGAGAAGGAAGTCACACAAAAAAGTAACCTAATAAATTGGCCCCCCAAAAATTATAATAAAAATAGTATTCTTTTCTCAATAATAATTAGTAATAATTAGTTCATTATATCTACATATTATTTATCACATTAATGTACCATGAGCAGTAAATATTATTTTTGTTCAAGAGTTCCTGATTCTTGATCATTATTGTAAGAATTCTTCATGGGTAAAAGATTACAGAGGCTTCAATAGAAAATCCATGGGGAAGTTTCAATGCATCATCCATAAATCTTCTGAAATGAAATGCAACATTTTGCAATAATTATTATTTTATAATAACTTCTAGAAAATTTATATTTTGCTGTTGTAAAAATAAAATTTATTTCCATGTTTGCTAATTGGTTATTATATTACTAGAGGCCCGTTTCAGGAAGATTCCTGCAATAGGGCTTCCTGTGGCAGTCTTCACCACCCCACCTGCTTCCCTCCCTTCTCTCCCACCCCACCTGCTTCCCCCCCCCTTCTCTGCCACCCACTTGCTTGCTTCTCCACAGCTTTGCTCCCTTCTACAGAGCTGGGCTTCCTTCTACACTGTTGTCAGTCTTTGTTCTGTTCCTGGTTATGTAAATGAACCACCATCTTGGTTGGGATTAATTTGCATACTCACTTCTGATTGGCTGGTGGGTGTGGCTTGTGGGCATAGCAGAGGTGTGGTCAATTTGCATGTTTCTCTTTTATTAGATAGGATATAAGAAAACAATAATTTTCAGTATGCTTTTTTATCCAAATTCCTCACAAAGTTCTCTTTTGATATTAGCTTCAGTTGATTCCCTAGAATAATTTAGTCTGAAAACAGTGATGGTAAATGATAGCATGTAGTAAATGTGTTATTTAAGGATTTCTAACATTCCAATCATCTCTCCCATTATACATAGTATTGTAGCTTTGGTGGGAAAAGCCCTTGACTGTAAAGTTAGCTAAGTGACCTTCTCCTGGGACTTTGCATCTTGAGTCAGTGAGCTGGCATTCTCTTACTGTTGGAGGTTATAATCATTGAAGCTTAAGGCAGCTTTGGTGGATGGGATGCACCAGGACTATGTCTGGACAGATAAGCACTGTCCGTGCCATGTGTCCTGCTTCCTGACCCTCCTGAGTTCCTTGACTCCTGATGTTTCCAAATCTGGTCTTCCAGCCTGTCAACAAATCTGTGAACACTTGAGAATTTTCCAAGAAACTCCATTTCTGCTTAAATCAAATACATTTCTAAATGACACCATTTTCATTTTTTTTTCTGGTTTTAATTAGACAGTTTTTAGTATTTCACTCTTAAGTATTATTTTGGCAATTGGTCTGCAGCAAATGATATTCCTTTTTTATTACTGAAATTAACTTCAAAATGTGAGTTGCTAAAAGTAGTTTTTAAACAAGAAATAGCTATCTTATTTAATCTATGCCATTTTTAAGCAGCTACTGGAAGGATTGTTTCTGTGAATTGACCTATTAACATGACCTATCATAATAATAGTTTTTCTCATATTAAATCACACCTGGGGGGAAATCCACTTGATTGTGGTGAGATATTATTTCACTTTACTTCCATTTGCTAAATATTTCAATTCTAAACTTCCTAATCTACACATAAGTAAGATAATTCTATCTTGAGCCACCTTTGTTAGTTTTCAGTACTAGATCTATTCTCAGTTCAATTGGTTCCTATTTTTTATCTTTTTTCTACAACACAGAACAGATTATATATTATAAGGATATATATTATATTATTTATTAAGAGTTGAAAAGAAATTAGAATATAACCAAAGGCCCTCAAGCTTTTATAAAAAGCAAACTTTTAACCATAGTTAGACTAAGATAATAGTCAAAGATTTAACAAGAATGATATTTTTATAATTAGTTATATTGCTTACCCATTCTTACATTTTTATTTTTAGAAGATATTAAGTGGAAATGTCATAACTTTTTTTTTAGATCCTAGATACAAAACACATGCTTTATATTCAGATCATAAACACACTTAACCCAATCTCTATGTCTACCTGGCGATAAGTTACCATGGATAAAGGCTATGTATCCAAAAGAATGTTCTCTGTTCCTGTGTTAACATTGTAAATCTCCATAAGAATCTTCTACCTATTTCTTGGTGCTGTGAGTATTAAATGGAAAGCTGGATCATTCTTTACATGGAAGATACAGTTGTATTGTACTGCTGCTGCTTTGGGTGTGTGTAAATTCTGAAGAAGCAAGGGAAAAGATTTCATTTGGATTCTCTGTGGTCCTTTTTCAGGTCTTTTTATGCTAATCTACTTTTATCGGGTTTCTATTTGGAATCAGGATTTATTCTTTCAACTGGGAACTATAGAACATTTCTCTTATTTTTAAAAGTATTTTATAGATTTCCATTTGCTTTTATTCATTTCACTGACCCTTCAGGCAGAGTCATTTTCAGTTAAAGATAATAGTTTCCAGAAGCTTGCAGACTGCTGATTCATTCTTCACTTAAGAATAAGAAATGGTAAAGTTATACTAAAAGCGAAGATTATTTCAATAGTGCCTTTTTGTGAATGCTATCTGACTACTTTAGCAGAAGTGATAATGGAAAACAATGGCTTAGCTGAGCCACTGCAGAATTTTTAAAAACAAAGAGATGTCCAACAATTCCACTTCTGAATATTTATCCCCCCAAATGAGGCAAGTACTTGAATAGATATTTGTACACCACTATTCGGAGTAACATTATTCTCAGTCATGAAAAGGTAGAAGTAATCTACATGTCCATCAGCAGATGAATAGACAAACGCAATGTGGTATATACCTGTTCTGGAATATTATTCAGATTTTAAAAGAAATATATTTCTGATACAACAAGAGAATAACTAGACATGCCAAAGACTAGGAGAAAAATTTTGCACAAAGCATATCTGATAAAGGACTGGTAGGAAAAATATACAAAGAATTCTTAAAACACAACAAAAAGAAAACAACCCAATTTAAAAATGATCAAAATATCTGAATAGAAGCTTCACCAAATAAAATTACCCAGGGAACATATATGAAATAAGTATATGAAACAGTGCTCAACATCCTGTGCCCTTAAGGAATTGAAAATTAAAATATGATCAACCACATAGCTATTAGAATGGCCAGAGTAAGAAACACTGATAACACCAATAGTGGCAAGGATGTAAAGCAACAAAAACTCTCATTCATTGCTGTTTGGAATGCAAAGGGGTACAGACACTTTGGAAAACACCTTGACAGTTTCGTACAAAGTTAAATATACCCTTACTACACAATCCAGCAATCACACTCTTTGATATTTACAAGAATGGTTTGAAAAGCTACACCCACACACAAACACCTGCATATGGATATTTATTTCAGCTTTATTCATAGTTGCCAAAACCTGGGAGTAATCAAGATGTCCTTCAGTAGGAGAATGGATAAACAAGCTCTGGCACATCCAGACAATGAAATTTGATTTAACACTAAAAAGAAATGGACGATTAAGCCATAAAATGACATGAAAGACATGTGACTGCATATTGCTAAGTGAAAGAAGCCAATATGAAAAGGGTACATGCTGTATTATTCTAACTATATGACAGTCTGGAAAAGGCAAAACTATGGAGACAGTAAAAAGTTCAGTGGTTGCCAGAGGTAAGGGAAGGGAAGGATTAATAAACAGAACAGAGAGGGTTTTCAGGGCAGTGAAACTATTCTGTATGAAATTATAATGATGGATGCATGTCCTACATTAGACAAAACCATAGGACACACATTATCAGGCGTGTACTCTAATGTAATGATGGTGATAATAATGTGTCAAAGTTGGTTCATCAGTTGTAACAAATGCACCACTCCTATACAAGATGTTGATATTGGGGGGGGGGGAGAAGGGGGGCTGCCAGGGACAGGGCAGGCAGGGAGAATATGAGAACTTAGTACTTCCCACTCAATCTTTCTATCCACTGAAAATATCCTAGAAAATAAAGTTTATTGAAGAAAAAATGAAAAATATTCTGATGCACGCTACAACATAAATCAACCTCAAAAAATTATGCTCAGTGAAATAAGCCAGATGGAAAAAAGACAAGTAATATATGATTTCTCTTATATCAGATACACAGAATAAACAAATTTATAGAGACAGAACATATAATAGTTTCCAGGGGCTGGGGATAGGGGTAGGGGTGGGTAATAACAAATTGTTATACAGAGTTTTACTTCGAGAAGATGTAGAATTTTTGGACATGGGTAGTAGTGATGATTGCACAACAATGTAAATTACACATTTAAATTTATTAAAATTGTAAAATTTATGTCATGTATTTTATCGCCATAAAAAAGGCAAGAAAATGAAACTCTTTGCTTTCATATTTTTCAGATGTATCTGTGTTTCCAATGAAGTTAAGTAATAACCAACTTGAACATTTATATGAGTAATCCTTGCTCACCAGAATTATGGTTTATTTGACTTAAGATTTGACAAATAACTGAACTTTCTCTTTTTTTTCAGTCTCTCTTTGTTCAAAACCTAAATTCTGTATGAAATGCCTTCCATCACTGAACAACCCTTAATTCTCCTGATATGCTTCGCAGTTTAAAGCTGGAAATTTTAAAATAGATCATACTGACAGAATTCAAATTGGTCCTGGGAGAATTGAGTTCAAAATAATATTTATAAAATAAGAGATAAGGTAATACTAAATTATTCGTAATGTCTTGAGATCTGCTTTTCCTTAAACTGGAATTGTTCTCCTTGTTCTGACACAGTAAAAATACATAGCTTCAAACAGTACAACTAAGTTGGAGCATCCAAATATATTAGCCAGCCCAGGGCACCATACATTGGGGAGGGACTCCCAAGTTTTCAGCTTCTACCTTGGGCCATAGACCAAATGCTCCAACTTTTATGCCTCCTACCTAAAGGATGGGTTCCCATGGGTCACTATACAATGATAAAGAGGTTGATTCATCAAGACTTGAATGTAAAAGTCATAGAAGAAAACATAAGGGGTAAGTTCCTTGATATTGGTCTTAGTGATGATTTTCTAAATCTGACTTCAAACACAAAACTAAATAAGTGGGACTACAATAAACTAAAAAGCTTCCGCACAGCAAAGGAAATCAACAAAATTAAGGCAATCCACTGAATGGAAGAAAACATTTGCAAATCACATATCTGATAAGGGTTAAATATTTAAAATATGTAACAACTTAAACAATTCAAGAGCAAAGAAACCAATAATCCAATTATAAATTGGAGAAAAGATCTGGATAGATATTTTTTTCAAAGAAGTCATGCAGATAGCTTTAAAAAATACCAGAGAAATACAAATCAAAACCACAATGAAATATATCACCTGACACCTGTCAAAATCTCTATATCAACAAATCAATATATGACAAGTGCTGGTGAGGATGTGGAGCAAAGAGAACCCTAGTACACTGCTGCAGAAATGTAGATTGGTGTAGCCACTGTGGAAAGCAGTATAGATGTTCCTCAAGAAGTTCAAAACAAAAGTATCAACAACCCCACTTTGGGGCATCTGTCTGAAAGGGAAAAAAAACTATCTCAAAGAGATGTGTGCACCCCTATGTTTATTGCAGCAATATTCACAATAGCCAAGATAAGGATAAGGAAAAAAAACCCATGTTTGAGTTGACAAGAGAAGGATTAAAAACAAGCATTATCCTAATATATAAAAAGCCAGGGGTCATCACAACCAAAACAATAGACAGAGGACCCAACAGCAGGCTGAGTGGGTCGACCAGGTTGGCAGGGTAGTTAGTGAGGGACGACCAAATGACCAAACAGCAGGCTGTTTGGGGCCAGTGGGTGGGGGCAGTTGGGGGCAACCAGGCTGGCAGGGGAAGCAGTAAGGGGCGACTAGGCCAGTAGAAGGGGACAGTTGGGGGTGACCAGGCTGGTGGGAGGGGCAGTAGGGGCAAACAGGCTGGTGGGGGGACAGTAATGGGTAACCAGGCCAGCAGAGTGGGGCAGTTGGGGACGACCAGGCCAGTGTGGAGGCCACTAAGGGCAATAAGGTCAGCAGGGGGGGACAGTTAGGGGCAATCAGGCTAGCAGGCAGAGGCAGTTAGAGGTGATCAGGCTGGTAGTGGGGGCAATTAGGGACAATCAGGCCGGTAGGCAGGTGAGCAGTTAAGACCAGCTGTCCCGGATTGTGAGAGGGTTATCCAACTGCTGGTTTAGGCCCAATCTCTGGAATCAAAACATCCCCCAGGGGTCCTGAATTGGAGACGGTGCAGGCTGGGCTGAGGGAAACCCCCATGCACAAATTTCATGCACCGGGCCTCTAGTATGTATATAATGAAACACTATTTATTTTTTAAAAGGAAGAAAACCCTGCCATTTGAGACAACATGGATAAACCAAGAGGGTATTTTGCTATGTGAAATCAGTGAGACACAGAAAGACCAGTACTGTATGGCATCACATTTATGTGGACTCTAAAAATAAATAAATAAATGAGCCAAGCTCATAGAAATACAGAGGATAGTGCTTACTTGCTTACTGGGGGGATGGGGAGGGGTGGAGAGCACGCTGGGAAAACAGGGTGAGGTTGGTAAAAGTACAGACTTTCAGTTATAAAAGAATAAGGCCTGAGACTAATGTATACCATAGTGACTATAATTTATAATAGTGTATCATCTAATTAAAATTTGCTAAGAATAGAACTCGCGTTCTCACCTAATTAAGTAAATCAACAAACATGTGAGGTGATGGCTGTGTTAACTCCATGGTAGTAATCCTTTCACAGTGTATATACAAGTTGTCCCAAAAGCGTGTATACACACTGTAACAGCTGGTAGCTCAATTTTGAAAATGAAATTTGTTTTAATAAACACTGCCTTTATAAGTATTCAAAGTGTATATTTACATTTTGGGGACACCTTATATATTAAACTAGTAACCTTGCACGCAAATCCATGCGCCAGTAGCTCTCTGCAGGGCCTGGATGCCTAGAGGCTTTTCGAGGCCCAGAGGCCCATCTGCAGCAGGCTCAGAATGCTTGCCTGTAGCCACAGCAACAAAGCAAGTGTTCTGCCAGGCCACTCATGCTGCCCGCTCTTAGCGACCACACACACACACACACACACACACACACACACCTCCCCCCAGGACTGGGGGACTCTCGTAGGGCTGAGGCACCACCATCTTGTGACTATGGGTGCCGCCTTCTTTGTGATGGAGTGATGATTAATTTGCATATTATCATTTTTTATTGAATATGATCATTACACCATATACTTTAAACATACTATAATTATTTGGTAATTTTTATCTCAATAAAAATTGGAAAAAATAGATCACATCTGCTCCTTACAATAATCCCCTAGGTAAATATTGCTCTCCCCTCTCCTTTGGTACCAAACACCACTCTTATGGTCCTCTATCTGGGAAGGTGGCAAAATACCCTTTAGTCAAATCTACTGGAAGTAAATTGTATCCAGAAAGACCAGCAAGGATTAATAGACACCTGCTCTAATGGAGCAATAAGTAAAATGAGGAGCACTGACAAAATTCATTCAACAGTGCCTTCGACAAGACACATCTCTGTGCCTCATTTTCCTAATCTGTAAGATGAGGATAATCATAGTACCTTCTGCATAGGGTTGTTATGAGAATTAAATGTATTAAATGTATTATGTCTTTAGAGCTATGAACATAGTAAAAATTATGTAAATGGTTGTTAGTTTTTTAAACTATTTGCTTTTTAAAAATTGGCTTCATCAGCCCATCTCTCTCTACAGGCACTGTGTAGCTTCTGACGCACATAACAGCTACAGTTAGCCAATTGCCAATTGTACACCAAGATGAGCAAAATGCTCAGTTGAATTATGGGTAAGCTCTTTCAGTTTGATTTATTTAACAATTGTATTCAGGACTTCCAGGACTTGCATTCTGGGTTTGGTGAAGCTGAGGAAATGACTACCCTGGATGTTTGGTTCTTAAAGTTACTGGTAGGAAGGAAAATATCACTCTGCCCTACATAGTCTTTAATAAGGATACCAATCAACAGTAAAAAGATATAGTTCAAAGTGAAGAAACAGCTATTAACAAGATCAATTGCTGTATTTTATGTCTTTTATTTCTATAGGCTCATTTTGTGTTTAATAATAAGCATCTGTTTTGACTTTTTATAAGCTATGTAATTCTGTTTCTAAATTAAATCTCCTAATCACTAAAACCACAATTCATTTCATACAATTTTTAATTGGCCAGAAAGAAAAAAAAATGGGGTAAAAAATGGAGTAAAAATTATTCCAATGAGAAGCTAATATAGTTTGTATACTTTATTGTTCATTATTACATACATCTTTCTCATTTAATTATCATTGGAAGATTATCAAGTTAGCATTATCATTTCTGTTTTTATAAGAAATAAAAGAGAGAATGAGAGTAAGAGCAAAAACAAAAGCAAGCAAGAGTGAAAGAGACACTAGAATTGTTTACTTCTAATATTAAATTCAGAAGATCATATTAAAATTTTAAACTTTTTGTCCACATTTTCATAAATAATGAATTCCACATTAATGCTGAAATAATCGAGATAATGCAGCATTTTGCTTTGAATTTCAAATTTATCTTTCTGTTTCATGCTCTTGTCTCCTAAGAACCTCCCAAGGGAGTGAATGTTCACTTTGCTTAATCCTGACAAATGCTTGATTTTTAACATGTTTCTTTCCCACTAGACTTACAAAATCCTCCAAGAAAGAGGGCACAGAATTGCTAAAGAACGAAGATTTAGTGCTCTGTTTGCACATGACTCATTTCTAACCAATTTGGAGCCTGTTGATTTAAGGTTTAACAGAAAGTCCTTGTAGGACATGGACTGTCTTATTTAAAAACATGCAGGGCTTCTGATAATACCACTGTTCTGTTACAACCAGAAATCTTACTAAAGCAATTGACAGAGGAAAAGAAAAGGCCATCTCTAATCTTTAACCTTTTCCTTTAACTTTCCAGATTTAGTTGAGTGGTATCTTTGTTTTTTAAGGATCTAAGTGTATCCAATATGCTCAAGTAACAGAGCTTCAAAGATTCCTTGTTCAACAAAGCAAAGATGGAGACCAGAAAAATCATTAAGATGATTTTCCTCTTGCCCTAGCTGGTTTGGCTCAGTAGATAGAGCATTGGCCTTCAGACTGAAGGGTCCCAGGTTTGATTTCAGCTAAGGGCACATGCCTGAGCTGCGGGCTCAGTTCCCAGTAGGGGGCAAGCAGGAGATAGTCAACCATTGATTCTCTCTCATAATTGATGTTTCTCTCTCTCTCCCTCTTTCTTCCTCTCTGAAATCAATAAAAATAAATTTTTAAAATTATTATCCTCTCAATTAATCTTCCTTCTATATTTGTTCTTTGGATTAGAAATCTTAAATTACTAATAAAATATAATAGAAACAGCACAAAATTATCAACTGGTAAATTATATTAGTTAAGGCTTTTATTTTTTTTTAATATATTTTTATGGTTTTCAGAGAGGAAGGGAGAGGAAGAGAAAGATAGAAACATCAATGATGAAAGATAATCATTGATTGGCTGCTTCCTGCATGCCTCCTACTGGGGATCAAGCCTGCAACCCGGACATGTGCTCTTGACCAGAATTGAGCCCCGACCCTTCAGTCCACAGGCCAACACTCTGTCCACTGAGCCAAACCAACTACAGCAGTTAAGGCTTTTTAAAATGAAAGTAAATGAAATCTAATTAACTTGAACAAAATAATAATAAAGAATAATAAATAACTTATCTTAGAATACTGATATAAATCAGAATTTAAAAAAAAAAAAGATTAAAGGCCTTGAGAAGGACAGGAACTTAGAAAATTCTGAAGACCCAGTAGCAAAATTCATGGATTTTCTAGAATGCTGTCTAGAGTTACTGAGGTTCCAGAAACTTTGAATCTGTGTCTTTTGGGTCAAAATTTTCACATTTCAGGAAGGGAAGACCTGATTGGCTTGCTAAGGTCAGGTGATCATCCTGGAATTAATCAATTTCAATCACTAAAGGTAAGCTCTTAAAATCCTTCTTAAAACCCTTCCATAGCACTGCATTACCTCCCTTTAGGCCCAAATGTCTTACCTAAAGGGCCTCATTTCACCTGGAGCCTACCTGTCCTCTGAATTTGCTCAAACCACATACCCTGTTACCCATACACTGTCCCTTGAGATCTTTGACTTGTTCTCTTGCCTAGAACTTTCCCCATCACTCTTTCTCATTCTTTACATATCAACCAAAATGTCAATTGACAGAGTTTTATCTTCATCCACATCTAAAACAGGTTTTCCCTGTTACCTCTCTCTCACAGAGTTCCATTCTATACCTTCATAACACTTATCTCAATTTGTAACCAAATGTTTACTTTGGAGTTTGTTTCATCTCTGTCTTCTACTCTCTCCAACTATAATCTATAAGAGGGGAGAGATTTTGATTCTTTTGTCTCAGTTTCAAAACCGGCACAGTGCCTGATATATATAGCAATCAGTCCATGAATATTTGTGAATGAATGAACTAATGATGGCTGATGAATGATCACCCTTGTGCTTCAGGGCATTTCTCAAAGAGGGAAACTGATCCTCACCTTACACACTAACTAGCACCTGATCAAGGTGACAACTAACTAACAGAAAATTTGAAAACAAAATTGGCAGAATTTTTACCCCAAACTGACTCATACTCAATATTTTACATAGCTGTTGTTTGTTTGTGTTTTTTCTTTTTCTTTTACTTTGCACAGCTATTTTCCTTTTGGAAAAAAAGTTGATGATATTTATTCGGAGGAATATAGATAGGAATGGGATTTGATTTTACTTACATGTGCCAAACACTACAGTTAGATGGCCTTGGTAATATGAAAAAAGTATGGAGATGAAGATAATTATATAAATAGAACATGCCTCTGAGTATGTGAAATTCAGAGGATAACACATTAATTACTAAGCAAACAGCTAAAAATTTCAGTTTTTCTGCTTAGGAAAGCTACTAATATTAAGGGAAGACTGTAAAAGATTATGTGGATATAAATTTAATAGAAATTCTCATCCTAATGTAAGTTTTGTCTGAACCAAAGTTATGGAGGACAAAAGGTGATATTTTATCATGGTATCCACTCACCTATTGGAATTCTAGGCCTGGGGAATTCAGGCCCAGGTCAGGTTACATTCATTGTAACCTGTTGCAATACTGAACAGCTTGCATTGGTGGGGCATGTGCCTCTTTCACCCTTCTTCCTCGGGCCTATTTTCAAACTCCAACAGGTTATAGGAGATTATTAGGAGTGGCTTTCCTTAATCCCAGCTGCACTGCATGCCCAAGGAATGAGAGTGCTTAATGGATCGTTTATTAAGTAGAATTGGTGCTGTGGAATGGACCATCATTGCTCAAACCATCAAACATCTATATGAATGAGTTCAGTGGTCTTCTTTAATCAAAACCTACATTAAACCAATGGGATCAGACCTAAACGGGCAGTCGGCCATCCCTCTCACAATCCAGGACTACTATTCCCAACCACTCACCTGCCTGACTGCCTGATTGCCCCTAACTGCTTCCACCTGCCAGCCTGATCACTCCCTAACTACTCCCCTGCCAGCCTGATTGATGCCTAACTGTTCCCCTGCTGGCCTGATCACCTCTAAATGCCTTCCCCTGACGGCCTGGTCACCCCTAACTGCCCTCCCTTGCCAGCTTGGTTGCCCCTAATTACCCTCCCCTGCAGGCCTAACCCTCCTCCCCCAACTGCCCTATCCTGCAAGCCTGGTTGCTCCTAACTGCCCTTCCCTGCTGGCCTGGTCACCCTTAACTATCCTCCCCTGCAGGCGTGGTCAACCCCAACTGCCCTCCTCTTCAGGCCTGGTTCTCCCAACTGTCCTCCCCTACAGGCATGATTGTCCCCAACTGTCCTCCCCTGCTGGCTATCTTGTGGCACCATCTTGTGTGTTGGAGTGATGGTCAATTTTCATATTGCCCTTTATTAGTACTAGAGGCCTAGTGCACAATATTTGTGCACTGAGAAGGTCCCTCAGCCCGGCCTGCACACTCTTGCAGTCCAGGACTCCTCAGGCAATGTCTGAATGCTGGCATAGGCCCAGGTAATTTTTTAAAAATATATTTTATTGATATTTTAGAGAGAGGAAGGGAGAGAGATAGAGAGCTAGAAACATCGATGAGAGAGAAACATCGACCAGCTGCCTCTTGCACATCCCCTACCGGGGATGTGCCCACAACCGGTGTACATGTCCTTGACCGGAATCAAACCCGCAGACCGACGCTCTACCACTGAGCCAAACCGGTTTCAGCGGCCCAGGTAATTCTTGAAGTTGAGCAGTGCCAGTTCTCCAGGAAGTGGGCCTAAGCCAGCAGTTGAATATCCCCCGAGGGGTCCTTAGCACTGCTTCGAAGGCAACAAAGGCTCCCAACATTGCTGCTGTGCTGAGCAGCTGTGAGCTCACTCCCCCTAAGGGAGCAAACTGACCACCAGGAGGCAGCTCCTGCATTGAGCATCTGCCCCCTGGTTGTCAGTGCACATCATAGTGACCAGTCATTCTGCCATTTGGTTAATTTGCATATTATGATTTTATTATATAAGATACCCTATATCTTGATCTTGGGCTGTTTATTTTCTTATTGTTGAGTTTAACAGTATATTTAAACTCAACAATAACAAAAATATTTTAGATAACAATTCCTTTATCAGATAGAGCTTTTACAAATACTTCTCCCAGGCTTTGGTTTGTATGCTCATTCTGTTGACATTGTCTTTTGCAGAGCAGATGTTTTAGTTTTAATGAAGTCCAGTTTATCAATTATTTCTTTTAATAAAATAATTTGGATTGTTCTTGGGTTGTTGTATCTAAAAAGTAATTTCCAAACCAATAACATGGATTGTTCTTAGGTTGTTGTATCTAAAAAGTAATTTCCAAACCTAAAGCTCATCTAGGTTTTCTCTGTTTATTTTCTAAGTATTTTATAGTTATGAGTTTTACATTTAGTGTATGATCCATTTCTAGTTAATTTGTGTAAGGATATTAGATCTGTGTTGAGATTATTGTTTTTATTTTTTTATGTCCAGTTGTTCCAGCACCATTTGTTGAAAAAGACTACCTTTGCTTCATTGTATTGTCTTTGTTCAGTTAACTATATTTATGTGGGTCTATTTCTGGGCTCTTTATTCTGTTCCATTGATCTATTTGTCACTTCTTTCACCAGTACTACACTATCTTGATTACTCTTGCTTCATAATAACTATTGAAGTTGGGCAGTGTCAGTTCTCCAATTTTGTTATTCCCCAATGTTGAGTTCTCCTGGTCTGAGTCTGAGTCTACTACAATCTTTGGAATCAGCTTATAAATATCCATCAAATACATTGCTAGAATTTTGTTTGAGATTACATTGTACCTACAGATCAAGCTAGAAAAAAATGGACATCCTAACAATATTGAGTCATCTCAATCATGAACATGGAGTATATCTCCATTTATTTAGTTCTTCTTTGATATAGTTCATCGGCATGTTGTGATTACACCTTTTATAGTTGTCTCACAGCCCTTGGACATTCTGTTCTGGTTTTCTCTGTCTTTTTTCCACTTTGCTTTTCAACTTTGGAATGTGCGCTGTCATGTCCTCCAGCTCAGAGTCTTCCCTCAGCTGGTACTTCTTCTTTCTTCTTACTTTCCCCACATGTAGCAGGGTCCTCTCTCACCAATCAAGGTAACATGTTAATAAGCCAGTACACTTTCTCCATGTTTTTCTCCAGGCCTGCATAGACCTGTACATCTATGTATGCAAGTACACGTTCAAAGTTATTTGATTTTTGGTTAAATAGAAGTAAGATCATATTAGACATGTTTTTCAGCATATGACTTTCCTCACAAACTAAACTGCTTGAAAATCACTGCAATT
Source organism: Vespertilio murinus (assembly GCA_963924515.1). Lineage (NCBI taxonomy): Eukaryota > Metazoa > Chordata > Mammalia > Chiroptera > Vespertilionidae > Vespertilio > Vespertilio murinus. The sequence goes on along the minus strand of OZ004707.1, from coordinate 162,295,204 downwards.
CAACTGGAATAGCTTTAATTTATTCTTTTTAATGTCAACATAATAGTCAATGGAGAGGATGTGCCTCTAGTTAATTCAGCTGTAACTCTATTGCATTCTCGAAACAGGATCCTCAAAAGACTTCTCAGTAGTGTTCTCAAAAGACTCTTGATGTTTGTGATGCAAGGCTTAAGGGACCATCAGCTCAGAATACACTCCACTTAGATTCAGAAACTAGCAGTTTAGTCTTCACCTGTAACACTTTTACAATTGTGAATGAAGAAGTTATATAACTTTCAAAGACCTGTATATCTCTGTAGGGGAAAGGAATAAGAAACAAACAAAAAAACAAACAAAAAAAACAAACTATGAAAATCCATAACAAGCTGCTTCGTATAAAGGGGAGATAATAATTTCTTTTTTCTCACGCAGAAGTTATTCTTTAATAAAGTGGGAAACAACACTGCTACCGCTGATGCTACCACGTACCACCGAGGTCAGTGAAAGATGTCCCAGTTCTAAACCACCTGAGGTCACCGCGCTGTAGTGGATGTGTTCCGTAGAATCCTTTTCCCTCCCAGGGGCGGGGCTGTGCCTATGATGGGTTTCACTCCTGTCATTGTTTATTGATGAAAGTGAAGGCCCCAAATCAGTTGAGTTTGAGTTCCTCAAAAGCGAGATGATCCCAGGTTGCAGCCCTTACAAAGGGTCAGAGATTTCAAGACGGAACGAGATTTTTTCTCCTGCTGGTTTTGAAGAAGCAAACAACCATGCTGTGAGAGAACACAGGGATAGGGCCAGAGAGAGGATGGCCTCCAAGTGTTGGAAGAAAACCCTCACCAAGAGCCAGGCCCTCAGTCCTGCAGCTGCACCGAACTAACTCCTGCCAACAACCAATGAGGAGCTCAGAACAGTGATTTCAGCCTTGTGAGACCCTGGACACATAACTCAGTTACACTGTGTCCAGATGACTGACTTACAGAACTTTGAGATAATAAACGGATATTGTTTTAAAACACCCAGTTTATGGCAATTGGCTATAGGAAAATCTAAAACTAATAAGGTGACCTTCGACAAGACACAAAGCCCAGTCTTCACCACTACAAAGACAGTGGGCCAGAGAAACTAGTTTTCTAGTTCCAAAACACCATATTTTTATGATTCTACTGTAGATCAAAATCAAACCTCTTGTTTCCATGCTACTATCCATCAACAGAAAAGTATTTTTTTGGTTTGTATGTTTTCTAAACTCTTTATTTTATTTTTTAAATAATTTTAAATTGATTTTAGAGAGAAAGAAAGGGAGAGGGAGAGAAAGAAACATTGATGTGAGAGCAGCTGCCTCCTGCCGCTTCTTACTGGGGACTGAGCCTGCAGCCTGGGCTGTGTCCTGACCAGGAATCTAACTGGAAACCCTTTGGGGCATGGGATGATGTCTAACTACTGAGCCACACCCGCCAGGGCAGAAACAGTATTTGCTTAAAGAGATAGTATTGGGGGAATGATAGTGTTCTTTTGGAACACTGTATTTATTCACAGTGTCCAACTTTAACATGTCATTAGAATGATCTGACATATATTGTATTAGGTCTAGCACATTTTGTATTTTGCATATTAAATAAAATCTTCCAGGCAGATTTACAAAGAAACATTAATATTTTATGAGGTTGAGTAAAATGGTAAATCATTAAGCAATGGTGAGGTAGAGAAAGTAGATGTCAGTTATTGCAATAATGTATTTCTCAACATTGTCCTTCAGCAACAGTGGTTTTGAGATAAAACCCTAGAGAGTGCCCTTCCCCCTAGACTTGGCTCCCCCTCTCCCACCACCACCAAATCCACACGTTGAACTCCTAGCCCTCAGAATGTGGCCTTGTTTGGAAATAGAAATGTGGAAGATGTAATAAATTCAGATGAGATCATTAGGGCAAGCCCTAATTCAATATGAATCGGGACTTCATATAAAGGGGAAATTTGAATACACACACACACACACACACACACATGAACACCCTGTGAAGATGATTACAAAGACCATCTACAAGCGAAGAAAAGCCAGAGATCACAAGCAGACCCACCAGAAGGGAGGCGTGAAACAGATTCTTCCTCAAAACCCTCCAAAGGAACAAACCCTGCTGACAATTCCATCTTGGATCTCTGTGCTCTAGAACTGTGAGACAATACGTTTTTGTGTTTAAGCTGCCCAACCTGTATACTTAGCTATGGCAGCCCTAGCAAACTCATACATTATCCATTCATAACTGTAATTTTAATGGTGATAACCAAATTATCATTCTGTATAATAATACTGATAAAATAATGTTGCATTTTATTTATCAACATTCCACTGAAAGTATGTTTTATTTTCTCCTTTATTAATAACTAGAGGCCCCATGCACAAAATTCATGCATGGTTTGGGAGGGGGAGGTGCGGGGGGTCCCTCAGCCCAGCCTGCATACTCTCACAATCCAACACTGCTGGCTCCTAATTGCTCTCCTGCCTGCCCGCCTGCCTGATCACCCCTAACCACTTTGTCTGCCTGCCTGATTGCCCCTAACCGCCTCTGCCCCAGCCCTGCAGTGGCTTTCTCCAGAATGACATCCAGAAGGTCATTTGTCTGTCCGGACTAATTAGCATATCACACTTTTATTTTTATAGATGTTGTAACAAACCTGCAATTTTGTTCACGTGGCATTTCTCTTTTTGTGGGTTTATTTCCTTCGGATGCATTCTAAGAAATGGGAATTATTTACGAGCCCTTTACTGTTGAGAACATTTTTTTAAAAAGTGACTAAAAATATTGTATGCCTTGGAAATTGTGTGCTAAATTACTTTCCAAAGAGTTGTAGCAATTTTCCTTCCACCCGCTGTGATGAGTGGTTTCAGCACGTTCTCCCCAACGTGAGACTGTGTCTTTTCAAGTACTCTCATACAGGTTTTGAGGACACATTCAGATTTATTGTTGAGTAGGGAGATGGGGAACAGAGTACGTCTATTTGGTCTTAACTTTTCCTCTCCCGGTTGAGTTCAGACAGTCACCAGAGGAAAGGAGCCAGGTGCCTTTAGGCTACTCTTTCCTTGGCGGCCGCATTTAATTGAAGAGAGTCCAGCAGAAGATGATTCAAATCGGGTGTAAATTGTTTTAATGCAGGAAACAGGTCCTTGCATTCATCCTAACCTTCCTGAATTTTATGTCTCTCTATGGCGATCGCTGTCATGGGAATGAAGACAGCTGATAGAGCAATGTTCCCTTCTGGGTTTTCTTAATGTAGCGTATTTATGCGGGGATTCACCTCCCACCTGTCCAAGGAATTAGGCTGGGCATTTGCTGGGTTTCAGCACATCCTGGATGCGACCGGTGACAGCTCCGCTCACATGACCATCCTTCCCTCCACAACTCCGCCCTGACGCCCATGGCCACACCTAATCTCCCCCACCACACCCCTACACCCCCAAATCTATCAGGCTGAGAAACCAAACGTCTTTCTGAAGAATCTGAAGGGCCGCTGTTCCTTATCCAGCAGCATCTTATCCTCTCCAGTCTCCCTCCACCTGCCCACTCCCACCCGCACCGCGCGCGGATTTCTGTCCTCCGACCTGGGGAGGGCTGGGTGAACCGCGCCTCCGGCCGCTCCTGGGCATTCCGAGTGGGTCGGTGCTGGGCGCCCAGCAGAGTTTGGAGCACTAGATACAGAGCCTCCCTCCCAGGGCGGGGATGGAGGGAGGTGCAGAAGGGACGAGCTGAGTCCGCTCGGATTTGGGGCTGCCCATCCTGCTAGGGTGGCTGGGGAGAGCCGTGTCACACCTCCCAGCGTCCAGACCAGAGCCTTGGACCCCGTGTCTGTCTGTCTCCATCCTCCCTCCCTCCGTCCTCTCCTCTTTTTTCTCTCTCGAGGTGTTGGAGCACTCCTTCTTTTCCAGGCCGGAGAGGGGCGCCTCTCCCGTTCCCTTCCCCCTCACCCACCCAGTAAAACCCGCGGAGTAACAGTGGATCTGCCCGGTGCTGAATGAATGAATGAATGAATGAATGGAGGCTCGGGGCGGTACGGAGCGGGCGGCCCCCGGCCCTCCACGGCCCGGCACCCCCGCCAGGGTGCGCCCCTCTCCGGCCGGGCGGAGGCTGCCGCCCGCTCCGCGCCCCACGCCGGCCGCCGCGCGGCGGGGAAGGCGGGGGGGAGGGTGGCTTCCTCCGCTCCACACCCAGGCTCCCGCCGGATATATAGTGTCACGTTCGAGAGCCCAGAGACGGGAGCTGTTTCCTTGCGGCGGCAGCACTTCCCGTGGCCCCGGGGAAGGAGCGGATTCGAGGCGCCCCAGCTGCACCCCAGCCCGGGCCGGAGGAGCAGGTACCCCAGGCTGCAGCCCGCGGCCGGCGGGAGGGCAGAGCGCGGCCGGGCCGGGGAGGGCAGGGTGGGCGCGGGGCCGGGCGGGCCGGGCAGGGTGGGCGCGGGCCGCGCGGGAGCGCCCGGGCGTTTCCAAGGCTGTGCGCGCGGAGCGCCCCGCCGCGCCCCGCCGGCTGCCGGCGGTTGGGGCGCCCGCATATTCGCCGAAGTGGGGTTCGCAGGGGCGGGAGGGTTACGGTGGGATGCTGCTGCCGGGCTGCCCGGGACCCAGGGAGGGAGGCGCGGGCTGGGCTCGGCCAGGCCTCCTTGGCCCGCGGGCTGTTCCTAGAAAGAGCGCGCCCGCTCCCGGGCCACGTGCGGCGCGGCGCCGCCCCGGCTGCCCTCCCTGGGCTTCTGGCTTCCCATTTCCCGACCCGAGATCGCGGCCTCGCCCCTCTCCCCTCATCCCTCACCCCACCCTACTCGGGGCTGCGAGCGTCCAGACCCTCCCCTTCGGGTCTGGCTGGACGCGGTCCGGGGCGCCGGGGCGGAGCCTGTCCTGGCGGAAAGTTTGGACCTCTCCCTGTGGCCTGCGCGTCTTGGAGGCAGCGGGGGAGAGAGGACTGGAGCCTCCAGCTGGATGGAGTCCACGGGGAGGCAAGTCGGATTGCCCCCGCAGGCAAATCCGTTCCATTAAGAGAATGGATGACCACCTGAGTCCTAGAAACCGTAGGAGGGCACCCCATGCCTGCCAGCCTCATTCTCTGTCCGCTGCTGGGATGGGCCAATGATGAGCACTGATTCTTCCATGAGTGAGTTTCCTGGGGTGAGCAACCGAGGTTCTTTCTCCTTGGAACCAAAGAGCTTCGAATCTCTGCGCCCCGTAGGGCGCCCCGTTGTGCCATCCACGCGCGAGAGCAGAGTGTCCAGGACCCAGATGGCTGGTGCTTTTTCTGCGTGTGAAAGGGTGCAAATGGAAATGTGAGGGTTACAGCGTGGATTCAATTACCCATCTCTCTCCATCCCCATTGCTATGAGTTGGAGATCTGGCCGAAGAGCATTTTTGGTCTAAAAAGTGCAAAGGAATGGAACATAATCAGAACGCACCCCTCACTGTAGGAGCAGGCTTTTCAGCAAAATCCACACGTAGGGATCTTTGTGTGTAGCACCCCAAAGATCACTCCTTTGCTTTTGCTGAGGGCGCCACTTGCACCCGCTTTATTAACCACCCTACCTTACTCCAGTTCCTTACTTTGGCTTATAGTTATCTGTAAAACAGATATAGTAAGTAAGCATGAGTTGGCAGATCTTCAGTGATACATTTCACCTTTCTTAATAGGAGGGAATGTGGTATCTAATTACAGAAGATGGAGAACCTTCCTCGAAAGGGGTGAAAATAAATAAAATAGCTGGTGTTTAGGTAGTACTTAGGGGTTTGTAAAGAATGGGCTCATCTGGCCGAAACCGGTTTGGTTCAGTGGTAGAGTGTGGGTCTGCGGACTGAAAAGTCCCTGGTTCGATTCCAGTCAAGGGCATGTTCCTTGGTTGCGGGCACATCCCCGGTAGGGGGTGTGCAAGAGGCAGCTGGTCGATGTTTCTCTCTCATCGATGTTTCTAGCTCTCTATCTCTCTCCCTTCCTCTCTGTAAAATATCAATAAAATATATATATATATATATATATATATATATATATATATATATATATATATATTTTTTTTTTAAAAAAAGAATGGGCTCACCTGGAATATCTCACTATTTGCTTTCCTATATCTTGAAGATGCATCCTTGAGCATCTGTCTTTCTGGCAACAGCTGGGCAGCCTTAACAATTTGTTGTTTTGTGTTCATCCCCATGCATTCCTGAAAACTCACTCATTCTCAAACCGTCTCCTGAAGGATTGTGCCCAGAGTCCACCAGCATGCTGGTCCCGCCGATGTGCTGTGACGTGCTGGGTGATGTGGGAACATTTGCTGCTCTTGAAGATGCACTCTTAAACTCTTAACACTTTATTATGTCAACAGACCACTTTGAAAATTTGACAATAGCCCTAGCCGTTTCATTCAGTGGACAGAGCGTGGGCCCACCGACTGAAGGGTCCCAGGTTCAATTCCTGTCCCCTCAAGGGCACATGCCTGGGTTTCGGGCTCCATCCCCAGTGGGGGCGTGCAGGAGGCAGCCAATCAATGATTCTCTCTCATATTGATGTTTCTATCTCTCTCTGCCTCTTCCTTCCTCTCTGAAATCAATAGAAATATTTTTAAAAATGTAAAAAGGAAATCTGACAATAGCTATGGAATGTAAGAAACAATCATATACACATTAACACAGAATTCTGCCTAAAATTTCAGGAGATCACAGTCTCCTTGATACCCAGGCCACCCAAATGTTAGCCATCCAGAGACCCCAGGCAGCCCCAGCTTCATGGAAACATGGCCCTGTACTTGGAAGGGCCCCCATGTCCTGCTGTTCCCTTCAGCTGTCTTAAGAACTTTCAAACAAGGAGCCCCAAATTTTCATTGTACACTAGATCAAGCATGTCAAACTTGTGGTCCGTATGTGGCCTACAATGAATATTTTTGCAGCCCAGCCAATATAATGATATCTAAGAAAACATTCATTTTATCATTGCTCTTATTCTATTTTATACTATACTTTTTGAAATAAACCTATGTTTTTATTAAAATTGAAGCTTGGGTTTTTTTGTTTGTTTGTTTTGGTTTTTGGTTTTTGTGGCCCGCATAGACTTAAACCTTATTTATTTCTTTGAGTTTGACATGCTTGGACTAGACCCTGCAAGTTCTTTAGCCAGTCCAGACCCCAGGTTAACAGCCCTATTCCGAGCAACAGCATTATCTCATAGCAATTCTTCAGGGGAATTCTCCAACAGGAGTTATCAGCTGCACACTTACGTCAGTGAGCCCTCTGAGGCAAGTTTCCTCTCTGACAAAATAAAGACAACAGACAATAGCTTCTACTCTATTCATCTTAAAGGGTTGTTGTAAAGACACACTAGGTAAAAAGAGGAAGTAGTTGTGAAAAATGTCTACTTCCCTGGAATAGTTTTATGCTAACGAAGACAGTGCTACTTTTCTGCTCCACTTTTAGAAGTAAGTTGAGGAAGGTTGGCTTAGTACATTAAAAGGGTTGCAGATCCTTTATAACCCTTATATTTTGGTGGTGGGGGGAGTAGCTAAGGTGTTCAGTTTTTTAAAATATTCCTTAAATATCACTATTTGGATAAGATTACAAATGGCAACTTGAAGTACAGAATAACTTCTTGGATCTCAAAGACACGTTCTGTCACGGACAACAGGGGGGAGGGGACGTGCGTGGGGAGGGGTTTGGGATAGGAATGGGGAGGGGTGAGGACAAATATGTGATACCTTAATTAATAAAGAATTTTTTAAAAATTTTAAAATAAAATACCTATTGATCTTGGATTTGTGTTTATGTGTATACTAGGGGCCTCATGCATGGACTCGTGTACTGGTGGGTCCCTCGGTCTGGCCTGCGGGGATTGGGCTGAAATGGGCTCTCCAACATCCCCCAAGGGGTCCCGGGATTGCGAGAAGGCGCAGGCCAGGCCGAGGGACCCCACTGGTGCACAGGTGTGTGCACTGTGTCTCTAGTATGCATATGGGATCTTGAATTGGTCTCTTCCTGCCCTCCCCGTCCCTCCTTCCCTCTGAGATTCATCACTCTTCCATGATCCCATGCTTGTGGTATCTGCTTCCGACCGCCCTCCGGCCGGCCAGTGTGCATCATAGCTACTCCAGTCAGCCGGTCTCTTAGGCTTTTATGTATATAGATAATTTTCTCTTTGTGGCATTTCTTTCATACTGTACATTGCTTCATATTAAAGTCTATTAGAGTTTAGAATTTGTCTTTAACATATTTAATTTTTATGTCTAAAAACTTCAGGAGGTTATGCTATGTTGACAATAAAAATAAAAATGAAATTGTCCTGCACAAAAAAAAAATCAAAGACGCTTTCTAAATTAAGTTGATATTTGGATCTAATTCATCCAAATATTGAGTGAATGATTGAATTTTTTGAGGATGTAATGCTCTTTATTTCATTTAAGTTTTACAAATCCATATTTTCAAAATCTTGGACAAGTCACTTTTTTATATGTTCTAGGGAGACACCTAGCAATATAAAACACACCTATCCCCTTATCGCGTTATCTTCACCTCCCGTAATGCCGAGGAGGAAATGAGACACTGGCAAGTCCTCTGTGGGCACACTCCCCGTAATTACTTCTCCTGACCTCGGAGCTTATCTTTATACCAGCCTTTATTCCCAGTATAATGGCAACGCACTCCGAAGGGCAGGGGAGGAAAAGAGAGCGAAAGGAAGTGGGTCAAACTCCCACATCAAAGTCTTATAATGGGGGCACCAGAGGGGGAGGGTGGAGACTCCTTTCCGTGCAGCTGCCCTGTTTAGGGGCGCACTATATACTTTAGGATATGAAGTGCCAAGTTCTGTACTTGATAGACGTACGGCATCATTGGCAAGACAAAATGTGTAAATAAGAGGTGCTATTAATAGCAGATAAGTTGTTACAAGGCATTATAAGATTTGGCACAAAATGAATGGTACAGAAAATAAGTGCAATGAGGTCCCAAGGAGAGAATAAAATAAACTGAGATGATCAGTGAAGTTTAAGCGGAGAATTACATGAGATGTCCTTTTAAGTTCTGCTTCTCATAGAGATGAATGAGTGAGTCTTCTAGGTGATAGATGGGTATGCAAAAACGTGAAAATCTGGATGGGACTAAATTTCACGTTAAGAGAAAGCAGGAACCTAAAACCATGAGAGAACTGGCTAAATTCATTCATATCCTATATAATAAAGATGTAATATGCAAATGGTCTTTACGCTGTGAAGTGTTAACCACCAACTACGGAACAATCAGATCACAGATAAGCAGGAGGGTGGGGCAGCGAGCTATGAGCAGGCAGCAGAGAGCTACAGGAGGGGCTAGGGCAGCAAGCTTTGAGGGGGGCGAAGAAGAGTGGAGGGAGCTACAGGAGAGCGGGGCAGCAGGCGAGAGCTACAGGAGGGCAGCGGCGAGCTACTGGAAAGCTACTGGCACACGAATTCGTGCACAGGGCTACTAGTAAGTAAATAATTATTGAGCCCATTCTGTAACCAGACAGTGCCAATTTCACAGCATATAATGTTAAATAAAGCAGATACGCTCCCTATTCTTTTGGAACTTGGAGACATTTTAAAAATAAATGTAAAACAGCAAATTGTTGGGAGTAGTATGGAGAACAGAGTGCTGTGAAGAAAAAGACACAGGGGTTGACTCAGATGTGATGCTCTTTAAATTGATATTTGAAAGAAGCATATGAGTTAACTTGGCAAAAAAAGAATTTGGGGAAAATCCATCTGGGCAGAGGAAATAGCAGACGGGAAAGCTTTAAGGAGAAGAGGCCAAAAGTGTTCAAGGGACAGCAGGCACCTGTGGCTGGAGTTTGGTGAAGGTTTTGCTGAGAGGCCGGCTATGGGCGCATGGAGGGAGGCAGGAGCCTGGTCATGCAAACCTTCACAGATCTTTTTTTAAAAAATATATATATTTTATTGATATTTTACAGAGAGGAAGGGAGAGAGATAGAAAGCCACAGAAACGTTGATGAGAGAGAAACATCGACCAGCTGCCTCTTACACACCCCCCTACCGGAGATGTGCCCGCAACCAATGTACATGCCCTTGGCCGGAATCGAACCCGGGACCTTTCAGTCCGCAGACCGACGCTCTACCACTGAGACAAACCGACCTCAGCCCTTCACAGATCTTGATAAGGATTTTTGAATTGTATTCTAGTGGGGAGCCTTTGAAGACTTTGAAGCCAGAGGTCACCTAATTCATATTTTAAGATCTTTATGAGTACCATGAGAATGGACGGAGTGCCAGTGCCAGTGCTGCCAGGGCAGATGGAGGGGAGAGGACAGAGGTGCATTTGGAAAGTAAAATTGAAAGAACTCGGTGACGGAGCATGTGAGAGATGAGCGAGGCAGGAAGAAGTGTGAGAACAAATTTCTTCAATAGATACCGCTGAGGGTTTATTACTTAAAACAATAGGCTCACATGTGTATGATTTAGAGTTGCATAGAAAGAACTGAAAAATGAAATGAAACCTGCTAACCCTACTTAGTACCTCTGGGAAGTAGGCGAGGCTGATGGGTAGAGGTGAAGGTGAGAGAGTGGAGGGAGGAGGCTTTTGTTTTTCATACTACCACTTGCACTGTTGGGCTTATTTTTAAACCATGCATGCATTTTGTAATCTATAATAATAAAAGTATAATATGCCAAAACTGGTTTGGCTCAGTGGATAGAGCGTCGGTCTCTGGACTGAAATGCTTTTTTGGTGGAACATCTAACAGAGTCAGTGTTCAGCAGAACATACTTTGGGAAATGTACCCTTGTATTAATAGATTAAACCTTTTAACATGCATAGCTCTCTTAACCATCAGCTTCTCTCATTTCTTCCATGCTCCTTAGTTGGAAGAAAGCAGGAGATTGGAATTGACCCTGTCAATTGGCTTGAGATTGATGATGAAAACAATTCTGCTATATGGATAAGAGATCAAGAGATAACTCACCTGAGCCGAAACCGGTTTGGCTCAGTGGATAGAGTGTCGGTCTGCAGACTGAAAGGTTCCAGGTTCGATTCCGGTCAAGGGCATGTACATTGGGTTGCGGGCACATCCCCGGTAGGGGGTGTGCAAGAGGCAGCTGATCGATGTTTCTCTCTCATCGACGTTTCTAGCTCTCTATCTCTCTCCCTTTCTCTCTGTAAAATATCAATAAAATGTTTTGTTTTTTTTAAAAAAAAGAGATAACTCACCTGAAAGATATGCAGTCTGGTTGAAAACATTAAAAAAAAAAAGAAGAAGAAGAAGAAGAAGAAAGAAAGAAAAAGAAAAAACCAAAAAAAACAACTTCTACATGCTTGCAGGGTTGTGCAGGACCTCTCTGGAGTACATTCTGTCAAGTCTAGATTTACACGTGAGGAACCTGGAGCATCAACCATGTAAAAGATATCATGGGACCTCTCGTGTTCCATGGGAGGTCTGAGCCCTACTTGATGTTTGTACTGTATCTCTGGCAAAGCCACACCATTCTAATAATTAAAGCGTAGTATGTAAATTGTCCCCTCAACCAGGAATTCATCTGGGAATTCGACCAGGGGATGGGGCTGGCCAGGGGAAGGGAGGGAGTTCCCGGCCAGCAGCCACTAGGGACCCTACCAGTGCACAAATTTTGTGCACTGCACCTCTAGTGTGAATACATGGAACATGTGATTTTTGCAGTGAATCTCAGACATTCTTTCCTGGTCCCCAGTGCATTTGCATGCTGGTCGGGTGGAGGTAGGAATACAATCTGTGACCAAAGAATAGTGAATAGAATGGAACAGAAGGGACAGTCCAGCAAAATGATTTCCAAACTGCAATTGACAATAGGTGTCCCCTATGGCTTTTGGGGCTATTCTCTTGTATTTAATGCATTTTAACTGCCCAGGCTCCTCCAGGAATAGCCCCCCACACTCAGAGCACAGAGTTGAGGGGGAGGGGAAGCAAGGGCTCTTCCCTGTGACTCCCTGTAGAAAAGGCAGAAACACGCCCTCTCCTACCCGCTTTTTCCTCCTTCCTGAGGAGTTGTTGGGTCAGTAACATTGGCTGGTGAATAACAGGATGACCACGGGAGGCAAGAATAATATTTCCTCAGCCAAGAAATGAGAAAAAGTCATTGTGAAAATGCTCCATATTGTAGAAAAATAGGGCTTTATTTAGCAGGGGTCAGTGAGAGGACACATTCTACAAACCCCAGGTAGTCTTGAAAACAGGATAATTGGAAATTAGGAAGAACACTAAGTTATGTGTCTGGTCCCAACATACTTGAAAGCACTTATGTACTTCAAGCAGACTTAGATTTACCAATGCACACTATTGTCAGGAAACTGGAGGAATCTGGACAGATGTAACAGTTCAGTGTGTGCATATATTGAAGGCTTTTGCTTGCTACTTTGAAGAAAGGACATTTATACTATAAGATGTCCAGATAATAGCAGCATAGTCTTATCTAGTAATGAAAGCATCTTAAAGATGGACAGTCAGCTATCTATATAATATATGAATATGCAAATTAGCCAGGATGCCATAATGTCAGGACAGAACAGCAGGGACCTGAGGCTGCATGGCACCTGGCTGGAGCTAGGGACCTCAGGTCGTGCCCCCCACCCCGTGGGGCTTGACAGGGGACCTCAGGCCACATCCTCAGCCCAGTGCCGGATTGGAGGAGCTGAGGGTGTGCCCCGCCCATGCCCAGAGGGGCTTGACAGGGGTGGGACTGGTGGGGTCTGGGTCTCTTGAGTTATCCAAGTGCATGCAAGTGGTGGGTGGGGAGTTGACTCTAGGTCCCAAGGCGTGCTCCAGACTCTGATAGGAGGGAGATTTTCATATACATTTTACTAATTTTCTTTCATCTCTGACACTTCTATTATAGATAAAGGGCAAATAGCAATATTAAAATATTTCCTCTAATCAATTCCCTTTTAATGTGAATGAATTTTGTGCATCGGGCCACTAGTCATTTAATAAAAATAGACCCATTTAATGAAAACTTAAGAGAATTTGTTCACTTAATTCCACTTGAAACAGAAATGTAAGATACCCTGATAAATATTAATGAAATCAACTTTATGTCTGTCTATGTGGGTTTTCTTGTTTGTTTGTTTGTTTGTTTCTATTTCACTATAACTGTTGTCTCCTTCTGAATTGAATCTCATTCCTATTGTGTGTTTATACAAGACCTTCAGGACATATCTTCCCTGCAGATAAGTGTGTAATCTTAAAGTTGGACACTTGTTCTAACAAAAGGCTTCAAGAGTATTAAAGCCAGTTACAAACTATTCTCAAAGCTGCAGGAGTCTTGGATGGTTGAAAAGAGTTCATTTCATTCATCCAAATGAGCAGTTTCCTTTTTTCTTAGCATCTTGTACTTGTCAAAACTTTCTCCTTTGTAGAACTGAGACTTTACCTCTTCCTTTCCATCTACGATTTTGGTCTAGTCCTGCCTGAAGCAAAGGTTATGCAAATTGCAGGGAGACCATGCTGATCACAGGATTACTCTATAGGTAAATTAGGTTTCGATTTCCTTAGGGACAGAGTGCCACTTGCTCAAATTAGACTTTCTTGAGCTCCTAGTCAACTATATGCTGGCACATATCACACCAACTTACACACCAACTTACATGCATAGTGTGGTGATTACAAATTGCTTTGCTCTAATTACATATATTCATTTCTACATTGTAGAATGTCTGAGTCCCTTATCTATATTTGGTCCCCTAATTTTATAGAAAGAAAAAGCCAGTCCCAAAGACATAAAGTAACTTGTCACACATCTACTTAATGGATAAGTCGACTATTATCTTATTACTTCAATCCCATAACCATCCCATTCATTATTTTATTTTATTTCATTTTACTTTATTTTATTTTTAGACAGAGTGAAAGGGAGAGAGGAAGGAAAGGGAAAGAAAGAGAAAGGGAGAGAGAGAGAGCATTAAGGATATGATGGGAAATGGAGTTCACATAAAATATTAAAAAGCCCACAGGGAAGAGAATGAAAATTCTTCCCAAGCAGCCAATGTCCTCCTTTATTCACCAGGCCTAAGGATTCATCAGCCTGTGCTCCTCTCAGTTACTCACTTTCCCCAAACCTGGCTGTGGAGTGGGTTCCATCCCCTTTTCTTTCTGCCCAGAAAGACAGAACCACAATCTCTTTGTGTTTTAAGTAATGAACTACTGATCACCATGGGAAAAGATATAGGGGAAGAGCAAAAACAACCAATGTTTGAAAGTTGCCAAATTTCCAGAATACCTGTGAGTCTTGGCATAGAGCCAGTATATAGTTGCTACCTTCCTCTGAGATGACAAGTGGAAATCCCGTTTTCTTTAGCCATTCTTCTTTATTTCTAGAAGAAAGAGCAAAGAGCCAATCCTCTGCCTTAAAAACCCTTACCCATCATCTTACATCTGGATGAGTATGACATTTGACTGATGAGAGGATTTATTGCTTTTAGCAGATTCTCAAAGAGGCCATGAAGGAAGCAAGATCGAACCTTGGGAACAATCAAGTTACTAATTCCCCCCCACCCCCTCTTTGAAATACTCCAGACCTAAACCACTGTCAGGTCAGGAATGAGCCCCTTGTAAAGATTCCTCACAGGGCCCAGGGAACTGTCTGGGAGGCTTAGGTTTCCATATTCCATCTTCATTTTGTCGCATGATTCAGAGCACTATATTGTTCCAAAACAGGAAAAGAATCATGTCCTTGTCCCTGCATAACACCTTCCATTGCTCCCCATTCCTTAGAGCAGTTGTGCCAACTGTGTGAGTTGCTAGATGAGGGGTGTGTGTGTGTGTGTGTGCGCGCGCGCGCGCACTCACATGTGTGTGCACGTGGAAAGGGTCCCTGGTGCATAGGTGCCTTTTCACATCACCTTCCCTTCCTGCTCTGCTCTCTGGCTGGGTGTCTATAGGCAAGATACTTAACCTTTGGGGGCTGCTTGGACTGCTGTAAAAAAAAAAATACCTCAAACTAAGTGGTTTCACTAACAGAAACCCATTGTCTCACAAATCTGAAGGCTGGAAATCCAAAATCGAGGCATCGGCAGGGTTGGTTCCTTCTGAGGGTTGTGCGGGAAGGATCTGTTCCAGGCCTTCTTGCCTTGTAGATGGCCACCTTCTCCTGTGTCCTTACATCATCTTCTCTCTATGCATGTCTATGTCTCTGTCTAGATTTCCTCTTTTATATTAGTCATTGTGGATTAGGGGCCCACCCTAATCCAGTATGGCCTCTTCTTAGCTAGTTACATGTACAACAACTTATTTCCAAACAAGATCACATGCTGAGATGGCGTGGTTCAGGCCTTAGATATATGAGTTTGAGCAGGGGGCACAATTCAACCCCTTACACTCAGGAAACTAGTACTTGACCTAATACTTGACTCCTCCTTACCACAATGGAATGTGGTGATAAAACTTTTATCTACTAAGTATTTTTGTGTTAAGACAATTCATCAAGAGTTTCTTCTCCATGTGAGATACATGTGGAAAGTGAATAGATTGTAAATGCAGTAAGTGGAACATGTTTAAGTTTCTTTCAGATTCCAGCTTTCAGATCAAATAAACAAAATATTTGAGTGCTCCATAGACTTCCATCCAGTCACTGTCTATTTCCCCCCAAAGTAACTACTATTCTGACTTCTATGCCATAGATTAGCTGGATTCAAACCTAGATTAGCATAGCCGGTTTTTAAGAGTTTATGTAAAGGAATTCATATAGTATGCTTTCTTTGGTGTCTGGATTCTTTGCTAAACATTATGTTGGTGAGATTCACCCAAATTGTGTAAATTTGTAGATTATTCATTCTCACTGCTATACAGTGCTCCAAACTGTGAATATACCACACTTAAGCCCTTTGATTCTATTAGAGGATTCTGAAGAACAGCGCTACTAGGAACATTCCTTTGAAGGTCTTTGTTAAACATATGTACACATTTTGTTGGGTATGCCTAAGCATTGAATTTTTTTATATAGACAGAGCTTCAATGAAATCTGCCAAAGAGTCTTCCAAAGTGTTTGTATAATTTATACTCCCAGAAGCAGTAGTTAAGAGATTCTCTTGTTTCAGATCCTTATCAATACTTGTTTTCTCCTCTCATTTTAGCCATTTTGGTGGGAGCGTTGTTGTATGGCATGGTGGTCTTGTTTATATTTTTTTGATGACTGACAAGATTGAGCACCTTTTTATTTTATTTTATTTTATTTTATTTTATTTTATTTTATTTTTGGTCACTTGGATATCTTGTCTTGAGAAGTGCCCAAGTATTTATCCATTTTTCTGTTGACTTTTTCATAATGATTTATGAATATGCTTTATATATTTAGATATAGTTCCTTTGTTGGATATCTGTCTTCTCACAAGTATGGCTTTCCTTTTCAGTCTGTTAATTTTTTTCTTTTGATGAACATTTTAATAGAGTCCAATTTATTAGTATTATTCTTTTGTGGTTAGTGCTCTTTGTCTACTTGAGGTCAGAAGATGTTATTTTCTAAGGAGTACATTATTTTACCTTTCAAACTAAGATATATCTATCTGGAATTAATTATTTATATGATGTGAGAACTGAAAATTAATCTTTCCATTTGGAAATCCAATTGACTCAGCATCATCTATCCTATCTAATAAAAGAGAAACATCCAAATTGACTGTACCACTACACCCACCAGCCAATCAGAGCGAGCATGCAAATTAACCCAACAAATATGGCAGTGGCCATGGAGCTGGAGTGAGCAGGAGGCTTAGGTTTCCCCTGGCAATGGAGGAAGCCAAGCTTCCTGCCTGCCCTGGCCTGCCCTGGTCTCTGCTCAAGGCTACAAAGTTTCAATTATAAAAGATAAATAAATCCCAGATACCTACTTTTAGCTGGCCCTGGCCACCGTTCAAGGATGTGCTGAAAAAAGAAAAGAAAAGAAAAGAAAAGAAAAAAGGGAGGGGCTGGGAGCTTGGGTCACCAGGGGGCATGGCCAGCCTAAAAACAGCCCTCAGTCCCTCACCCAGGCTGGCCAGGAACCCCAGTGAGGACCCCCACCCTGAAAGGGCCGGGCTGTGGCCAGCCTGAAAACAGCCATCAGCCCCACATCCAGGTTGGCCATGCCCCCCCAGCAGGGACCTTCACCCAAGGGGGCATGGCTGGCCCCTTGCTCAGGCTGCCCCACTCCCCAAGGGAACCCCCACCCTGATCCAGGATACCCTTCAGGGCAAACCAGCCAGTTCCCACCCATGCACCAGGCCTCTATTTATACTAATAAAAGGGTAATATGCTAATCAGACTGGGAGACCTTCCAGAAGACCTTCCAGATGTTCTTTTGGACAAAGCCCTGGTGGCGGAGCCGAGGCAGAGGCAGTTAGAGGCCAAGTGACTCCCTTACTCTGAAGGCTGTCTGGATTGTTCAAAACCTATTATACCAGTTGCATTAGGCAAGAACAATTAGGCATTGCATAATACGTCTGCTTAGGCCTCCTTCCCATCCTGGCGTTGAGGCAGGCACGAGGACCTGAATGGCCCATTAGTCTGTAAGGGCACAGTTAAGTTGTGAGTCCAATGCTGGTTCCCACTGCCATTTTGCTTATTTCCAGTGCTTTCATCTAGACACACTTAGGTGTTTATTCCAAAAGGGAATTTACCAGCAAAGTTCCTAAATTGAAACTAGCTTTCTCTCCCGGCACCCTCCTCCCCAGCCCATCCCGTGGATGGCATCAGGGGGTCCAATTTCCGGCTCCCTCAGAGTATAATGTTGGTACTTGCCATCTACCTTCTGAGACCCCTCATCAGTCCGGACACCAGGCTGGTCCTGCAGGGAGGTGGAGGAAGGGACATCTAAGAGTGGTCCTGGGTGGAGACCCAGCAAAGGGGAGCACTGACAGGGGGGTGGCTGGAGCCCCAGCCAGCCCTCAGCCATGAGTGAGGGAGTGGGGCTGAGGCAGAGGCCGTGGGAGAGCCAGGCTCTGACTGTGTGGCTTTGGACAAGTGTTGGTGTGCTTGTATGATGACAGTCCAGCTGTGCATGGACCAAGATGCAGAAAGATGTTAGAGAGGTAGCAAAAAGAAGAGAAAACGGAAAACCTGCCTTTCCTGAGTTTGTAAGGCAGGACCAGCTGCAGCCTTTTGCAAAACCGTCTACTGATCGCTGCTCAGGGTCCCCTAGAGTAACCATGACTCACATTGTTGATATGATAAAGGCCCTCATTTGTGCCTTGTCGTTGTACTTTCTTTTTGGTGTGTCTTGAAGAGCAGGGGTTCTGACTATTAAGGCTGGTGAATTTGTCAAAGGTTTTCTCCTTGTATTGAGATGTTTGTGTCTTGTTTAAAGAGAGCCTTCCCTGTCTATGTTGCTTTTTTAAAGCAATTTGTTTGTGAATGCCACCTCAGAATGTGGTTTCAGACTCGAGATTGCAATGGTTGATATCCTCTTGTTGGTGCCAATGCAGTGACACAGTTCACACAAAGGAAGGAAATACTCTAACGGTGATGTGCAAGATCCTAAGTCATGGCTGATTAAAATCACCCTTACTGTTTACTGAATGTTTCACAGGTGCAAGGCCCCATGCAGGCACTTAAAAAAAAACAATGTTACATCAACCCTAGGGGTTGCACATTTTACAGATGAGAAAGCCAAGGCTCACCAATTTTCAAATATGGTCATTGGGCAAGTATCAACATAAAAATATACTCATTACTGAAGCATAACTTCAGTAAAGAGGGAACTTCCATCTAAAAAAAATCTATTTTGAAAAGATATTTAATCTTGAAACACTCCCATTGTTTGGATAGACTAGACATGCTTATATTAAGAATGGCATCATATTTTCCTAAAAATCAACAAAAAATTATTCTATATTCATTTTCAATGGGAACATACTCTCGGGTTTGTTTGGTTTTTTTTTTTTTTGTTTTTGTTTTTTTTTTACCAAGAGATGATATGGATGTAATTGTACCAATAGGTAAATATTTGAGGCCATTGAGGATAGAGTCTCCTTGCAAAATCAGTACCTTTGAGTTCCCAGAGTTCTAATATTCTACTATGCAGTGGTTAAGAAAAATTACAGAACAGAGAGTTAACAGGTGCACAGTACAGGTGTCCTAGGTATAGTTATAGGAAAAGCAGGAAGCAAATGAACACCTGAGAAATCCCTTATTTTCTTTATTACTTACTAGAGGCCCGATGCATGACATTCATGAACTGAGTGTGTGTGTGTGTGTGTGTGTGTGTGTGTGTGTGGTCCCTCAGCCTGGACTGCACCCTCTCGCAGTGCATGACCCCTCAGGGGATGTCTGACTGCTGGCTTAGGCCCACTCCCAGCAAGGTCCTTAGTGCTTAAGGTCCTTAGTGCTGCTGTGGAGGTGGGAGAGGCTCCCGCCACCACCACTGTGCTTGCCAGCCATGAGCCCAGCTTCTGGATGAGCAGCGCTCCCCTTGTGGGAGCGCACTGACCACCAGGGGGCAGCTCCTGCATTGAGCGTCTTCCCCCTGGTGGTCACTGCGCTTCATAGTGACGGGTAGTTCTGCGGTTAGGTCGATTTGCATATTAGGGTTTTATTATATAGGATACTAGTTAGAAGACTTCATTTCTATGATCAAAATTTAAGTCCTGGTTCTGTCACTAGTGTGGACCTTAGCCAAATCATGTCCTCGCTTTCCACATCTGTGGATAATGGCCTCTCTCTGTTTACTTCTCAGGATTGTTGTGAGAAAATGCTGAAGTGTGCACATAAAATGCTTCAAGAACTATTAAGATAAAGAATAAGATATTATGAGTTGCTAATGTTAATGGTATTAATAGCATGTAAGACAGATAATTCTGTATGCAGAGGCTCTAAATATCATCTATTTATAATTTTGCACACTTATAGTAATAATAATAATTGTACTTCATACTCCTTGGAAGACTTTTACATCCATTATTTTATACAAGCCTCAGAACAACCAGCGAGATGGGCAAAGTGTTGTCCTGCCTTGTTGCTAACGCAGACCTCTGCTTTTTAAACAAAAGAAAGCCTCTCCAATTTTGCCTCCTCTGCCAGTCTTCCTTGCTGTTACTTTCACTGCCAGCTCATCCTCTGATATCTGTTAAATATGTAACTCATGTATGCCTATTCCTTCCCAACTTTGGAGCGTATCCTCCAATTCCACATCCCTGTGGAGGAGCACACAGCACTCTAGTGCCTGATCTCACACCTTCACCAGCTTTCAGTCCCCGCCCTAAGGCACCTAGTTTTTAGAAACCTGCTTTTAAGGCCAGTCCTTGGCTTCAGCATTGCTCCAGACGGCGTGTCTGAAATCTCTACATCTAACAGTTCACACATGGAAGGTGACATCCTATGCTTCCAGCTCTCTTGTTTTCTTTTTCCCCACCAAAGTTACTGTTCCAGGTCAGCACAAATACACATTTTCATGGTCCATGAGGTTCCTCCCAGTTGTATTCCTTCCTTTTGTGCTTCCATTCATTGCTTTATTCTTTTTTAAAATATATATATTTTATTGAGTTTTTACAGAGAGGAAGAGAGAGGGATAGAGTGTTAGAAACATCCATGAGAGAGAATCATCGATCAGTTGCCTCTTGCACATTCCTACTGGGAATGTGCCCGCAACCAAGGTACATCGAACCTGGGACCTTTCAGTCCGCAGGCTGACACTCTATCCACTGAGCTAAACCGGTTCTGGCCATTGCTTTATTCTTTTGTCAGCTTCCTTTAGTCCCTACCTTTTCCTTCTGTTTCTCCTTAACTCCACTCTTTGTCTAATCAAATTTGCATCTTGCTAACAGTCCATATGTCCTGCTCCATCTTCCGGCAATCCGGGTTGCTGGAGAGAACTTGTGTGAAACAGGCATTGGGCAAGTTCACCTTTATCCCCAGCAGGACACTCCACTGCTTTCAGCTTCTTTGCTCATTCCTAATCCAATTTCTTTCATGTCTAGAGCAGTAATTACAAACATGTAGCCTTTTCCCTGAGCACCTTCCTTTGCTTGCAGCTCTTCTACTGATAACATATGGGTTGCCTCATACTCTGTAGAAGGAAGTACCCAAAGATCTATCTCGGGTTCTGCTCTAATCTACAAATGCATCTACTTCCCACCCACCCAGTCTCATCTCTTCTCTTCCTTTTCAGAGGATGAAATGACCTTTCGGTGTTCAGGGTTGACCACTCCATCTTTTCTACTAATTTTATTCCCCCTGAGCTGCTTTGGGACCTAGGTTCCACTTATTTTTTATTGCTCCTTCTTTTCTGTCTTATTCCTCCCAGACCATGAATATCGCATCTCACCAGCAAATGAACTCCCCCGACACTCTCAGTTGTATAAAAGTCTATTCTCTACTACTACTGTGTGATACTACATCACTTTCCCTCTGTGGCTGAACTTCTCCCAAAGGTAATTTACCCTAGCTGTGCATTTAATTCAGTATTCTGTCCTTCAGTGTCATACGAAATACTACAATCAAAAAACAGTTTGTGTTTGTTTTTTTTTCTCCCCCTGGGGCTTTATTTGGTGCCTTTTTTCCAGTCACTTTCTTCTTCTACATTGACATTTGACCTTTCTCAATAAGGATGTTTGCTTTGGATGAGTACATGACTTGACTTGCTGTTTTGACCAATGACTACAGCGGATACCAGCACACTAACCATGAAACCTAATGTTGGAAACAAGAACTTCAAGGACAGTGATAGGAATTGTGAGAGAAAAACACACACATTTCTCATGATCAGTTATTATGAAACTAGAGGCCCGGTGCATGAAATTCATGTGGGGGTTGAGGGGGGGGTCCCTCGGCCCAGCCTGCATCGACACAAGCTGTCCCCGGCCTGGCCAGAAGCCCTCCATGGCTGGGCGTGGAATGCTTGCCTCATTGCCAGGGCAATGACACAAGCACCTTCTGTGCCCACTCCCCGCCTCCTCGCCACTCCATGCCTGCTGCCCAGAGGCCCTCTGTGGCTCCGGTGGAATGCATGCCTCATCGTCACAGTGATGAAGCAAGCATTTCGCCCGGCTGCTCACACTGCCTACTCTCAGCCGCCACCACCACCACCCCCCCCCCTCCCGGGACTAGGGGACTCCAGTGGGGCTGAGAGGACTGGGCACCACCATCTTGTGGCTATGAGTGCCGCCATCTTTGTGGCAGAGTGATGGTCAATTTGCATATTCCCTCTTTATTACATAGGATTCCTAGAGAAATGTTGCCTCAAAAAAGAGAGTATAGTCCAAGTAAATGTGCATCTTCTCATAGATGAAGTAAAAGTAGTTTCTGTGCTTGAGATTCCAGAAAGTCCCAGAGGGTGAGTTCTTGATAATGTATCAGTCAAGAGTAAACATGAATGTCAGGAGGAGCCTTTTCCTCATGGTTTATCCTGGGTTGAAACCAGAATCCAGTTAGGAGGACCTGAGCTTTGGTTCTTGCTCTGTAAAAGGAGAGAGGGTACTTTGATGAACCCTCAACTCTTTTGACAGAAATAAATGGGATTGATGATACTGTGAAGTGACATGGGGAACCTTTTACTATTAATAGTTGTCAGCTCATTTCTGGGGGTTGAGAGTGAGGGATGTCTGATGGAAATGGCCCCTGAGACACACTGACTGACAGTGCATGTCTAGCTGCAGCAAAAGCCTATTTCTTAAAATAAAAATAAAAAAGAAGAAAACAACACAACAAAAACAAAACCCACTCAGAAAGAAATGAATAGAGAGTAATTCAAATTATAAATAATAATAATTTAGTATTTATCTTATAAAAATGCTAGGGTAAAAATTGAAAAATAAAACAAAATACCAAAATGTTAGTATCAGGAGTAGAAACTAGGTGATCTTAGTTGGTGAACTTTTAAAGGACGCATAATTTAAATATGGAACTCCTTTATTTTTATGAAATGATGCACCTGTTGTTTACGTTTTCAAAAGCACTAAACATAAGAGATCATTGTTTATGATATTCATTATTAAATTTTATTTTTAAGTTCCCTCGATTGCTCTTGCCTCCTATAAAAATTTGGGACAATGCTTATCAAATTTATTTAAGGAGAAAATGGAATCCCTAATAAAAACTATTTTTTAAATAGGGATCTGTTTTTAAAAGGGAATCTGCTATTAAAGCAAGGTGTACATTTGTTTTTCTTGGTCAGTTTACTAATATCAACTGGGGTTTGCATCATGCCCTCAGGGCCTCAGACCTGCCACTCAGCTCGG
Organism: Vespertilio murinus; assembly: GCA_963924515.1. NCBI lineage: Eukaryota > Metazoa > Chordata > Mammalia > Chiroptera > Vespertilionidae > Vespertilio > Vespertilio murinus. The sequence continues at coordinate 162,272,079 of OZ004707.1, read as the reverse complement.
TGATACCGGGTAATTAGATTCCAGCTGAGTCTGGATAAGAATAGCAAAAGTAGGCAGGAAATGGCCAGTGGCAGAGACAATATTTTTAACATTCTTATTTAGTTTTTGTTATTTTCTCCAACCTAGAAAAGAAATATTCTTTCAGGGAAAAAAAATCCACCCCATTTTTATTTAAAGAAAATTAAGCTTAGATAAAGCAGTTGAAAGACTGTCTAGAGGAAAATAAGAACTGTAGCAAAAACTGTGCCCCTTATATTAACAATTGTTGTGATAGTTGAACAAAAAACCTAAATATAAAACTGCTTATGACAAAGGCTGAGAAAATGATGCTATGAATATACTTTATACCCATATAGATGTGTTATCCTAGCCCTATATCATATATATTATTGATATTTTTACAGAGAGGAAGGGAGAGGGATAGAGAGTTAGAAACAGCGATGAGAGAGAAACATCGATCAGCCGCCTCCTGCACACCATCCACTGGGGATGTGCCCACAACCAAGGTACATGCCCTTGACCAGAATTGAACCTGGGACCCTTCAGTTCACGTGCCGATGTTCTATCTACTAAGCCAAACTGTTCAGGGACCTAACCCTATATCTTTAATCTATTGTGGAATTATTTAGGCTGCTTCAGTGCTGCCTTAGACACTCTGTTCATTTGGGCTTTTATACATAGCAATGCCATAGAAAATGGCAAAAAGGAAATTTTATGTAATTCAACTTGAATATTTTTCAGAGAAAAAGTGGAACATTTGGTTGTGGAGAAACCAGAAACTATAGATTAAATCACTATTCTTTCGTAAACTACCAGTGAATTTCCTTCAGCCATGCTGACCTCCAATCCTTCAACTTGGTGAAGCAAGACAGCCCTATGCTTAGCACTCACCTATCAAAGTGAAGCAATGGCCAACCTGATCTAGAGCCAGCGAGCTTTCTGAAGGGAAGGGAACATAAAATGACCCCGGTAAGAGCCAGAGGAAGTTTATGAAAGATGCAGCAGTGCATGGAGCCCAGTCATTTAGAGATGATGGTTGAATACTCTCACAGGACATCCAGAGATTGTGGCACTTGGCACAGCTCTCGTAAGTCTCCTTCCAATCTTCTGGGGCTGAATTGGGTTGAGAGAGCAGTGCAGGTGAAGCTCTGCCACAGAAATTCCCAATAATCTACGGAGCAAATACATCAAACCTCGGTTCTCAAATGCCTCTCATCTCAAACAGTTCATTTCTCAACCAAGTTGTTCATTGAAAAAAAATGTCTCCGTTGTCAAAACAAACTTCAGTTCTTGACTGGACAGCCCTTTCAGGCTTGGACTTGTATGATAGCATCTCTTAGGCAACAAACACGGGCATGAGGATGAGTCAATTTATTGCTAAATCTCACATTGTTAACATCTCAGGAAATTGTGCTGTGAGTATTTCATGTTTTTTGCTTTTGTGGCTGCTTATTATTGTTAAACTAGAGGCTCAGTGCATGAAATTCGTGCACAGGTAGGGTCCTTAGACCTGGCCATGATCAAGGCCAATCAGGCAGTTTCCCTGCCTCCCCACCTACCCCTTTCCTAGCTCCCTCAGCACCCCACTGCTTCCCCCTGGTGGTCAGCACACATCATAGCAAGTGATAGAACTGATGGGACACTGCATATTAGCCTTTTATATATATATATAGATACATATAGTAAATCACCATGGTCCTAAGAATATTAGTGATAGCAAAGTGAAAAGGAAAGTTGTGAGAGCAACAATGGAGCTTAAAAAAGAAGTACAGTATATATAAGAAAGGTTAAAATAGAATCATTTGCAGAGCTGAAACAGGTTAATTCAATTTACATTATTTCTAATTGGGGGAAATTATTCTGTTTTGGAACAAATCACTTCTCAAACAGTCTTCCCAGAACGAATTAAGTCCAAGAACCGAGCTTCCGCTGTAACAGAAAGTTGGCTATGGCTGTGCTCTTGATGAGAAAATTTAAAGAGAGGCTTTGCTTCTATTAAGCTTTTACTAACATAGTATTGAGATGCTTCTGTGGAAAGAAGAGGGATCAAACAACGATGCCGCTGTGAACTACCTCAGTGAATCTGTTCATCATCCCAGTGTCATTTCTCCAGGAAATACAAACACAATGGAATGTAACCAATTTTTCTGTGGCTGACACAAGAAGGGCTATCCTGGGGTTTCCCCCTCCAGTTGTATAAGTAACAAGGCGTTTAGCTGAACTGTAATCAGTTCACACACTCATCGATCTTAGATCTGGACAAATTTCAAGTGAGCATTTGCTCTGGGATCTAGAAGGTATCATTATGCTCATTGCATGTAATCATCGACTTCACAGTTAAATAGCAATTGTGACAGAAGCCTAAAAAATTCAGTAACTGTATTTCTGCTCAGAAGACAAATTGCCTTTAGGAACAAGAGCCAGACAAAAAGAAATAAGAAAAACTGAATTGATCTGTGTGGCTGTCATGAAAGAGCTCCTTAGCAATGCAAAAACAGCAGATAATCTACACCTGGCCTGCAGAATGTCAAGTGTTACCTCCTGTGGTACACATTGTCTGTTGTTTTCTCTACAGAGGCTAAACTAATAATTCTCATCTGGTGGTCGGTGTAAAATTAATGGCCCTCAGAAACAGTATAGTGGATGCAGGTCTGTTATAACAATTACAATGATAAACAGAACTCTAAAAAATTCTCAATAAAATTGGTTTGTTATACTGCCACTCGATTATGGTCTTAAAACTTACATTCAGTGGCCATTTTTTAAAGTATGCTTATAAACTAAATGTCTTCCTTAGGATGGAAGGGGAGGATAGTTTTGTTTTTCTAGCATGTGAGGCCCAAGCTCTTTGATACTGGAAATATAAGATATAAAAACTAGATAAGCCCTATACTAGACACCTTATTGAAAATTTATCTTTCTTTGGTGACAATGAATGGCTTGATGTGCATGCTGATTGGATTTACAGACGTATTTCACTGGAGGAATATGCTAGCGCTGTCAGAGCCAGATACCACAGGATTGGTGGCTTAAACAACGGAAATGTATCCTCTCATAGTTCTGGAGGGTAGAAGTTTATGACCAAGGGGTCAGCAGATTTGGTTTTCTCGAAGGAGGCCTCTCTCCTTGGCTTGCTAATGGCCAACTTCCCAATATGTCCACACATGGTATTTTCCCTGTGCACACACGTGTCCCTGGTGTGTAAACTTCCTTTTCTTATAAGGACACTAGTTATATTGGACTGGGACTCACCCTAAAGACCTCATTTTAATTTGGTCATCTTTTTAAATACATGTACAGTCTGAGGTACTGAAGCTTAGAGTCTCAACATATGCATTTGGGAGGGGGGAAATATTCAACCATGACAATGCCATGCATTGCATCGGAATCCTATACCAATTTTGGGAAGTTGCTGAGATATATGGGAAAAGGAAGAGAAAGGAATCCAGCATCCTTTATGCTTCCCCAGTGTAGAGTATTAGGCTAGGTAGTTCAGAGACTTTATGTGTACTCATAGCCACCCTTCATTCTTAACCTATGCCAGGAACTTTACCTAATTCTCATTAGTCCTCACAATAAAGCTTCAAGCCAGGCATGATTCCCACGTAGCAGAAGACAGAATGGAAATGGTGTTTTTCAGAGTTGGCATTCACACACAGGCCTCTCAGCTCGACACCAGAGTGACACATATCTACTCAGGTCCTTGACGGGCACTCCATGGCCATTCAAATTTGTACGATCTAATTTCAGGAATATTTTCCTGTTTTGAATGGGAAAACTGAGGCCCAGTGAGAACCGAGCCCTGCCTGGCTCCATCTGTCTCCTCTACGTCAGTGATTTGTTGTGAACTTAGCTGTGTCAGTCAGATATGGGGGTTTGATGATGGGACTGAAATGGACCATTTTCCGTATAAAATTTAAAGCTCCCACTATAATTACTGTCAAGAAGAGAAACATCGATCAGCTGCCTTCTGCAGACCCCCTACTGGGGAGTTACCCTGACTGGGAATCGAACTGGCAACCTTTTGGTGCATGGAATGATACCCAACTAACCGAGCCTCACCAGCCAGGACTTGAGTGGCTATCTTAATTCCAAATGAAAGTTTACTGAACCCTTCAGATTTCCAGAGTTTATGCCACAATGTTGTTGTTGTTGTTATTGTTATTTAGGAAACCTCAAAAAGAGATATACTAAAGACTGTCTTAACTGCAAATATCAACAGAAATTTGGAAGTTGATAAAGGTGAGGATTGTGAATCATTATAAATGTACCAACTGCCACTGAAGTGTACACATTAAAATGGTTTATTTTATGTTATGTGAATTTCACCTTGATAATTAAAACACACACACAAAGATAGAAAATCTCAGAAGCTCATCTCCCTCCTCTATTAAAAAAAAAAAAGAACCTTATATAACTCCACCAGGATAATTATCTGTCCAGACCACAGAAATCAATTTGAATTTGCAGTTCTGGGAGAGATTAGGTCAGGCTTTAAATAAAGAAGTTGTAGGCAAGTTAAATTGTCATTGAATTCTTTTTAAAAAATATATAATTTATTGATTTTTTACAGAGAGGAAGGGAGAGGGATAGAGAGCTAGAAACATCAATGAGACATTGATCAGCTGCCTCCTGCACACCCCAAACTGGGGATGTGCCCGCAACCAAGGCACTTGCCCTTTACCGGAATCAAACCTGGGACCTTTCAGTCCACTATATCCACTGAGCCAAACCGATTTTGACTGTCATTGAATTCTTAAATACTACTCAAAATCCAAAAACTATACTTCTGAATTATTTGTTCTCACTGTGGTAAATGATGTGGCCTGATCCCAGGATCCACTGTAAAGGTCAACATATCATCTTTGCTCATACCCATTCCTAGAGAGGAGTTATTTTAACCTTTGGTGGCATTGTCTAGTACTCCACTCTGACCCTCAATGTTTATGAGGCCCAGTTAAATCTCTCCTTCAGCTTTTGAAATACGTTTCTTCTCTTTTACGTTCTCAGTAGTAGTAGATAGCAACTGGTATGAATCCAGCAATACCATTTTAAAAACTTTAGTATTGTCGTTAGGCTTTATTCTCAAATTGTATAAGCTTTTCCTCAGAGTTTTTTAAACAAACTTTAAACCATCTCTATTATTTACTTCTTGCCTTTTTTTCCATTTCATACATTATTTCATAGGGTTCCCAAGTAGATATGGTTGTTACCCAGATGTGTAATGAAAACATTAATTTATTCTTTGAGCATGCTCTTCTTTTCCTCTCTATACCATCAAACACTATTGGTATAATGAATTACAGTGTGTGTTCACACTCTTACCTCATCTGTTCTATGTCAGTTCTGTGCTCTGGGTCAGAGCGAAGTGCTAGAAAATGCCACCAAAGGTTAAAATAACTCCTCTCTAGGAATGGGTATGAGCAAAGATGATATGTTGACCTTTACAGCGGATCCCGGGACCAGGCCACATCATTTATCACAGTGAGAACAAATAATTCGGAGAACGATGACACTAAGATTGTGTTACTGTGTTAAACCCTATGTTCGAATTCAGTTTGGATTCTATATCGTTGGCAATCACTATTAGTTCTTGCCTCTCTAAACTGTTTTTAACTCTCTTGTGTGTTTGCTGTTAGAATCCTTTCTGTACACTTCATTCCAGCTCTCCCAACTCTGAATGCTGATACTGTTTTCATAACATTCACCTACGTGGATCTGAGCTGGAGAGGACTGTCCCATACAGCTTATTCAAATGGAAATGGATGTGTTGCTACCTGTGAGAAACACTGGAGCAGAGCAGAATGAGGTTCAGGAGGAAAAGTGAGGACATCGCAGGTGGCCTGCAGGTCATAGGCCAGGCAGGCTTGTCAAGGAGAGAATCTAAGAGCCATAAATGAGTACAGAAGGCGAAACTCAAGTGTAACCACTCAAATTCCTTGACTACTTAGGAGGGAACATTCTGAGGCGTAGTGTGTTCATTTGCTAGGGCTGCCATCTGAAATTACCCCAGACTGGGTAGAAACAACAGACATTTATTTTTTTCACTATTCTGGGGGCTGAAGAGTCTAAGATCAAGGTGTTGGCTGGTATCATTTATTTGAGGTTTTTTTTTTTCTTTTTCTCTTGCAAATGACCACCTTCTGGCTGTGCCCTCCTCACATGGCCTTTCTCTGTGTGTGCGCATCCCTGGGTCTCTTTGTGTATCCAGATTTCCTCTTACGTGGACATGAGTAAGATTGGTTGAGGACCCACCTTAATACCCTCATTTTAACTTAATCACCTTTTAAAGGCCTGATCTTCAAATATACTCAGGTGCTATGGCACTGGGGGTTAGGGCTTGGGCCTATGATTAGCCCACAGAATATGGGTTTTATGCCATTTAATTGTTTCCCTGAGAAATTAAGGCCCATTTGCATAGAGTGGTAGCTGGCTTCTTATCACTCCTTCCTGGGTGCTTTCCTTTCCCTGTATCACAAGCCGACTCCCCTGTAGGTGTTTTGGCACCTCTCCAAACTACCACTCAAATCCTTTTCTCAGGATCAACATCTGTGGGATAGCAAAGTAGGACCTGTCCAAAGGAAGAGACATTATATTGCTGAAGAGTGACACAAAGACCATCAAGCTACCATCAGATGGTCTAATTTCAAATTCTAGGTTCTAATTCTACACTAATGTTATCAGGTTGTCCACCTTTCCTAACCTCAGTTTCCCCTTAGGTAAAATGGAGATGACAATGATGTCTGCTTTGTAGGGTTCTTTCAGTTCTTGGATTAAAAACTGTATATGATATCATAAAGTTACTTTTAAATATTATTGTTACGGCATAATTCTCTGCTCTCAAAGAATTCTACTTAATTTGCATAATCAAATTTAAATCTGTGAAATGTTTATAATAATACATAAGACGGCGTCTGGTTAAGTTTCAGATGAATGATATATTCCACCACCATAGTTGCTGCTGAAAATATTAAATAACACCATATTCTAACAATCCAGGAGGCTATCTTGAGCACTGGATCCCTTTGCTTCACTTGTATCTATTATTCACTTGTTATAGGGCCACAAGTTTGTATAAGAAACTGTTCCTGCCATCAGCTTATCATCCTGCCCGGACCACACAACTTGTATGCAAAGGAATGAAATAAAAAGCAGCGGGAACAAAATGCTAGAATACTAGATAAATAAGCTTCATATAACCTCAGAACAGCATGCAGGGTAAACACTCAGAGCAGTTTTATCGTGCAGCCCTTAAGTAGGCTGTCATTAGACACAGGGTCAATAAATGAACAAAAAGTGTTTTTCATAAAACCAAGGCTGACTCGCCCTATAGAATGAAAAACATCAGTACCCAAAAGGACTTTATGAGCATTTTCTAGGCCATTGATTTCCAAGATGAGAGGATATCTATCATCCCACCTCTCCCCAGGGGCACTGGAACTATGAGAAGAATGACTTTTGGCTGCTGTAACTAGAGGAGGGTAAACATCACTGGGTGGGGCCTAGAAATGCTAAATACAGTGCAATGCAGGGAGCACACCCTCCAAACAGCCCAGCAAAGAACTTCCCTGTGTCCATCCATCCCACCTCCTAACCTCCCAACCTTTCTGTTCCATGACAGTAAAAACTGATGTTCGTGAAAGACAAGAGATTCTCCTGCAATCTCCTGGGTTTAACATTAGTCTATATATTATAGACAGTGCTAGCCAATAGAAATAATATATGGACCACAAGTGCAAGCTACCTTATAATTTAAAATTTATGAACAGACACATTAAAATATTTCAAAACTAGTAAAATTGATTTAATGTATTTTACTTAACCTAGTATGTATGAAATATTATTTCAATATGTAATCGATATACAATTTTTAAAATATTTTTATTGATTTCATAGAGAAAGAGAGAGAGAGAGAGAGAGACATCCATGATTACTCTATCCATCAAGGCCATCATTTAAAATTGAAGGGAAAATTAGGAGCTTCACAGACAAAGAAAAAAAGGCTAAGGGAGTTTATCACTACCAAGCCAGCAATGCAAGAAATGCTAAAGGGATGTGGAAAAAGGAAAAATAAAAAGGTAAGAAGGAACACAGGCACAAAAATTAAAAATGGCTACAAACAAGTACCTATCAATAATAACTTTAAACATAAACTAATGCTCCCAAAAGACATTGAGTGGCTGAATGGATAAAAACAAAAACAAAAACATGACCTATATATATGCTCTCTACAAGAGACCCACCTCAGAACAAGGAACTCACACAACTGAAAGTGAAGGAATGGAAAAATATATTTCAGGCAAATGGAAATAAAAAAATTTTAAAAAAACTGGGATAGTAATACTTATATCTGACAAAATAGACCTCACAGTGAAGACCATAACAAGAGAAAAGGAAGGCCACTTCATAATACTAAAGGGATCGATACAACAAGAGGATATAACCCTGATAAACATATATGCATCCAATGCAGGAGCACCCAACTACATTAAAAAAAAAAATTCCTGGAAGATATCAAGGAAGAGATTGACAATACAATTATAGTAGGGGACTTTAATACACCACTGACACCACTGGATAAATCTTCTAAACAAAAAAATCAGCAAAGAAACAGCAATCCTAAGTGCTAAATGACTCACTAGATCAGATGGACTCAATTGACATCTTCAGAACATTTCATTCCAAAGCCAGATAATATACATTCTTCTCAAATACACATGGGACATTTTCAAAAATAGAGCACATGTTAGGTCACAGCAAAGTCTTCCCAAATTCAAGAAGATTGAAATCATATCAAGCATCTTCTCAGACCACAATGGCATAATATTAGAAATAAACTACAATAAAAAAATTTAAAAATTTCAAACACTTGGAAGCTGAATAGCATTCTATTAAACAATGATTGGGTTACCAAAGAGATCAAAGAAGAAATTAAAAATACCCTGAAAACTAATGTCAATAAAAACACAGCAATCCAAAATCTATGGGAAACAATGAAAGCAGTCCTGAGAGGGAAGTTTATAGCTCTACAAGCCTACCTCAAAAAACAAGGGAAAATGGCAGTAACTCATCTAACTCTACAACTTAAAGAATTAAAAAGAGAGCAACAAGAAAAGCCCAGAGTGTGAAGAAGAAAGGGGATAATAAAGATCAGAGCAGAAACAAACGATATAAAGACCAAAAAAGATTTTAAAAAAATACAAAAGATCAATGAAACCAAGAGCTGGTTCTTTGAAAGAATAAACAAGATTGATGAACCTCTAGCCAGGCTAACCAAGAAGCAAAGAGAGAGGACCCCAGTAAACAAAATCAGAAATGAAAGAGGCAAAATAATAACAGACCCCACAAAAATACAAAGGATTGTTAAAAAAAAATACTATGAACAACTCTAATCCAACAAACTAGACAACATGGAGGAAATGAACATATTCCTAGAAAAAAATACAACCTTCCAAAACTCAATCAGGAAAAATCTAAAAATCTCAATAGGCCAATAACTATGGGAGAAATTGAAGCAGTCATCAAAAAGCTTCCAGAAAACAAAAGCCAGGGCCAGATGGCTTCACAGGGGAGTTTTACCAAACATTCAAGGAAGAAATAAAACCTATCCTCCTCAAAAAACTAAAAATGGAACTCCCATTTACCCAGTGATCCCACTTCTAGGAATATATCCCAAAAAACTAGATGCACCAATCAGAAAGGATATATTCACCCCTATGCTCATAGCACAATTTACCATAGCTAAGATTTAGAAGCAGCCTAAGTGCCCAACAGCAGATGAGTGAATTGGAAAACTGTGGTGCATCTACACAATGGAATACTATGCTGTGGTAAAAAAAAAAAAAAAAAAGAAGAAGAAGAAAAAGAAGAACGGTATGCTAAGTGAAATAAGCCAATCAGACAAAGATAAATATCACATGATCTCACTCATTTATAAAATATAATGAACAACATAAACTGATGAACAAAAACAGATCCAGAGACAGAGAAGCATTTATCAGGCTGTCAAAACTCAGAGAGAAGGCAGGGGAGGGTGGGAGTAAAGGGAGAGATCAACCAAAGGACTTGTATGCATGCATATAAGCCTAACCAATGGGCACAGGCAACAGGGGGGGTGAGGGCATGAATGGCAGGATGGGGGGGGGCAATGGGGAAATAAGGGCACTTATGTAACACTTTAATCAATGAAGAAATTTAAAAAGAAACATCCATGATGAGAGAGAATCATTGGTTGGCTGCCTTCTGCACCCCCATGTCCCCCAATAGGGATGGACCACAACATGGGCATGTGCCCTGGCTGGAATCAAACTGTGAGCTCCTGGTTCATAGGTCAGTGCTTAAACACTGACCCAAGCCAGTGCTCAATATAGTTATTAATGAAATATTCTAAGATTCTAAGATTTTTTTGTACTAAGTCCTTAAAATATATTTATTTATGCTTAATAGCATATCCCAACTCAGACTAGGTACAGTCCAAGTGCTTAGTAGCCAGCCCCCTGTAGCTAGTGGCTTGTATAGTGTAACTCTAAGAGATTCTGTGTGTTTTCTCAATGGTCTTTGTCTTCTTAACAAGATGCCTATGATAGAAACTGAATGAAAGACCTCAGTTGATTTCATCTCCTATTTCTGTGACTGTATCATAGAAAGAAATAAGATTGGTCTCCCTAAGTGTTTTTCAGAAAGCCAAAGACATAGTTGATGATGATAATGATTAGGTATTAAACTAAATTTATGATTTTATAATTACAAGTTTGACTTGTTTCCTGAAAAATATTATATATATTTACATTTGCCATAATAGCTTTCATTATTCAGGATATTGCCTGCACACAAATTTCTAGCCTTTTCAGAATTTTATGCAACTTAGTTCTTATGGATCTCTCTTTTTTAATAATAGTTTACCTAAATTTCCCTTGCTGAAACTTCCCCCATCTAATTAAACCATTTATCCATTAGTTGTTTTACATGTTACTAAGTTCCTTCTGGCATTCTTTCATTGAATATAGCCAATTTGTCCATTCTTCCTGATTTTTCTATAGCTTGGTTATTAAATGATGAACACTTCGCTTCGGGTATTGTTTAATTGTTTTTCATAAATATTTCCACTTGACTTTCAATAAAAATATTTCTGAAGAAAAAGAAAGGGCAACCACAAACATACTTTTTAATATTTTGATAGCAAGTATAGGACATTTGAACTTGAAATCTTTAAGTTCAGCAAAATAGGTTTTTAAATGTATCAAGCTTGTATTTAGTGGCTTAGATTATGAAAAAGAGGCAAACATATAGACTTTTCTGAATATTTTATAGGGAGTGATTTATCCACAGTTTTAGTTGGTCTATGGTAACTTTCTTGCTTGGTAGCAGAATAGAATAAATGGTCATTTCTAGTACATGTGGGGTTTGTGTTGTTGTTGTTGTTGTTGTTGTTGTTGTTCATTCTTCCTCAGCCAAAATAAAAGAGTTGTATATTGCAGATCATGGATAGGTATGTCTGCTTTTACTTAAGTTTTTTGGCTGAATTTCCTGTTAAGGTCCAGATTGTAAAGATTACATGCTTTGCCAATCTAATGGTCTCTGTCACATCGACTCTGCCTGCCTGCCATTAATCATGAAAGCAGCTAGAGACAATGTGTAAAGGTAACAATCTGGCTGCGTTGCAATAGAACTTTACAAAATCAGACTTCAGGCTATAGCTTGTTGGTCCTTGTTCTAAATGTTGCAGAATCACTCACTTCATTCTGACTATATAGACTTGCCCTTCGACCTCCCAATGTGGTTCTGGCATAGGTGTAGTTGTTATACTGAGCTTTGAGTACAAAGAAGACAGGTTCAGAGTTCACTAACTCTTGCCTGACTATGAAACTATATTGTCGTTTCAGTTTTCCTGCTACGTGCATTATAAAACTCATTTATAACTCTGCTTTTAAAACAAAGTTATCCAAGGTTTACCTTGTTGTTTCGTTTCAGTAGCTTCCATGAAATCTCACTCTCAGGCTTTAGTTTTTGATTCTTTGTGGTTACGTATTTCCAACGTTGAGTTCATTTGCTCAGTGGTGAATACGCCTACGTTTTCTGATTTACACCACAGCGTGAAAACGGCCTTTCAGCTCCCCAAGGAGGGTTCATCATAAATGTTTCTCCATAAAAGTATAAGGATGCCTGTACAGTGCTATCAGCTAGAATGGACAGTTGCAAGGTCCATGAGGCTGCAGCCATCAGCACTGAAACAGTGGGGCCAGCTCGAAAAGCTTTCAGTAGGAAAACCTACATGAGATGCTTTGGAACTACTTGATGGGCATAGCACACTAGAACTAATGCAGCACAACAGCTAGCACTCTTCGAAGACAGAAAGGCCTAGAACTGCTACAGAAGTGCTTTCTCTGGCTGTGGCCACCCTGGGTTGTTACTGTTGAAGTGTAAACTGGCCAAGTTATAATCGCTAGGGTGACTGTAACTGAAACGGCCTTTGATAGTTGCATTGTGTCAATAGGCTTTTGATTCTGGGTGATTTGTAAGCGGTTCTCTCGCAGAGTAGCTTGAAAAGATTGGTTAGTAGTGATAAAGAAGAAAGTCTGACTCCTTTCAGAATCTCGTCCACTCCCAGCATCAGGGTTTACTTCTGCAGAACCAGTTTGTAACCATGCGCTTTGAGAGGAGCTACTGAATTCCCATGTAGAGACGACTCCTTTAAAGTACACAGTGGAGCCTTATTTGTCAGAAAGTCAGTTGCCTGGCTATTTGTGTTGGTTGATTGGGACGCTGGCTATGGTTTCCAAGCAGGTAGATTCCCTTGACTTGTCAGGAAGCAAGAGAAGAATAGTCATGGTCCAGTGAGTAGCCATGACTACCATCATTTAATCTTTCACTTCCTCCATTGCATCAAAGTCAAGAATGGCTGAATCAACACATCACAGTAACTCCTGCCATTGTTTTATCAGCGTACCTCCACAAATCTAATCCTTTACACTCTCCCTTAGAATTATGCCCATTTAAATATTCTGAGTGAACACGAACTGTCAGGTTCTTAGAGCTCATCCAAGGCTTCAGAGGACCAAAAGCCAGAGGACCCCAACAGGCGAACTTAGAAAGGAAAGGGGTTAACATTTATTAAGCACTTCCTGCAGGCAGGGCACCATGATGGATGCTTATATGTATGCAATCTCGTTTCACCCTTACAAGGACCTCCATGGAACAGATAAGGTTAACCACAGTTAGTAACTGGTGGAGCCAGTATTTGCACCTAGTCCAGGAAAACTCAAAAACCCCTGAGTTATTTAAAAATCACCTATGTTGCTGAAACCAGTTTGGCTCAGTGGATAGAGCATCGGCCTGCGCACTGAAAGGTCCAGGGTTCGATTCCGGTCAAAGGCATGTACCTTGGTTGTGGGCACATCCCCAGTAGGGGGTGTGCAGGAGGCGGCTGATGGATGTTTCTCTCTTATCAATGTTTCTAACTCACTATCCCTCTACCTTCCTCTCTGTAAAAAATAAATAAAATATATTAAAAAGAAAAAAAAAGAAAAAGAAAAATCAGCTATGTATTTGCATATTCCTAGTTAAGCAGGTAGTATTTGCTGTACTTTTATCAAGTTGCTCAAAGGTTCTGTAAATATTGCATGTATGCATGAAATATGGGAGCCAAGTAATACATCTAAATTTACGTAAGGAATGAGGTCCAATGAATGAGCATCAGCTTTTAAAACAATCAGTGAAGAATAGGATCTGGTCAACATCCTACCTAATAAAAGAGTAACATGCAAATTAACCATCACTCTGCTACACCATGAGCCATGTCCATCAGCCAATCAGAGCAAGTATGCAAATTAACCACAACCAAGCTGGCTGCAGCCACAGAGAGCAGGACGGAGGCTTGGGTTTCCCAGGCAATTGAAGAAGCCAAGCTTTCTGCCTGCCCTTGCCGTCCTAGGCCTCCACTCAAGGCCACAAAGTTTCAATTATAGAAGGTAAACAAACCCAAACAGAAATGGTGGCAGCCACGGAGCAAGCAGGAGGCTTGGCTCCACTCTAGGCTACAAAGTTTCAATTGTAGAAGGTAAATAAATTTCAGATATCAGGGCCTCCACTTGGGTTGCCAGGGGTGTGGCTGGCCTGCAAACCACCACAGGCCCCTTGCCCAGGCCACCCCAGGCCCCAAGGGAACCCCCACCCTGATCCAGGACACCCTTCAGAGAAAACCAGCCAGCCCCTCCCCCCCACACACACACACCAGGCCTCTATCCTATCTAATAAAAGAGTAATATGCAGATTGACCATCACTCCAACACACTAGATGGCTGCCCCCATGTGGTCAAAGATCCTGCCCCTATGTGGACGCAAGATGGCCAGCAGGGGAGGGAAGTGGGGGGGGGCAGGCCTGCAAGGGAGGACAGTTGTGGGTGATCAGGCAAGCAGGAAAGGGTAGTTGGGAGGCACCAGGCCTGCAAGGGAGGGCCGTTGGAGGCGATCAACCCTGCAGGGGAGGGCAGTTAGGGGTGACCAGGCCAGCAGAGGAGGGAAGTTGGGGGCAAACAGGCTGGCAGGGGAGCAGTCAGACATCAGTCAGGCTGGCATGGGAGTGATTAGGGGGTGATCAGACTGGCAGGCAGAAGCGGTTAGGGGCAATCAGGAAGGCAGGCAGGTGAGCAGTTGGGAGCCAGCAGTCCTGGATTATGAGAGTGATGTCCTCCGGAATCAGGTCTAAATGGGCAGTCGGACATCCCTTGAAGGGTCCCAGATTGGAGAGGGTGCAGGCTGGGCTGAGGGGCACACACCCCACCACTGCCCCTCCCCCAATGCAGAAATTCCATGTACTGGGCCTCTAGTGAAATATAAATGAAAGTGAAAATGTAAAGCAAGAGAGAGTGGAAATAAAGGCATTGATTCCTTCAGTGGCGCTCACTTCCCATTTATACCCATATCAGTGTCTACATTACGAATATGGAGAAATTTTTTTTAAATGTGATAACAGAGGGATTAAAATGCTGATATCCTAACTATGTAACTTTCAACCATAGCATTTACAGCAGGGCTCACAGCTGGCCATACACTGCTTTTTAAAGCACATGCCTTTTAACCAGTAAAGTGCTTTAGTAGACAATGTAGCAGAGCCAGTTTATTCTGGGTTGTAATACAGAACTGAACATGCCTCTTTTCTCTTGCTTGCTCCATTGAAGTTAACTACTGCTTCCTGCAGGCATTCAAGTTTGCCTCCCATAATTCTTTCAAATGCAGTGTGCAGTTTTTCTTAGAGTAATAAAGTTGTTTCCATATGTTAAGGGAAGCAAAAAGAAAAGGCTGAGGTAGTAGTCTGTTGGCAGCTTTACATTTCCAAAGACTAGTCTTCAACTCCTCAGGTTGTGAAATTAGCAAGACTTGGCATCATTTTGCACTGGCTAATTTCAATAGAATGGATTGTCAGTATGGGAACTCACAAGAAATTGATATATAAACTGGAATTCCAGTTTATTAGATTTCTATTGAATGCATATTTCTTTTTTTAATTTTATTTTCACTTTTTATTGTTGATATTATTATAGATGTCCCCCATATCCCCCCCTTCCCTTTGCCCACCTCCATCCCACCCTCTCCACTCCCCTTCCCTGGCCTTCACTACAATATTGCCTGCACCCATGCATATATGTTCTTTGGCTAATTGGAAGCATATTTCTTCCTAGGTACTAAAATTATTGCCTCTTCATTGCCAGGGACCCTCCTTCCAGCATCATGGTAACTGGGTGTTTTAGCCAGTCCATAGAGTTTGGATGCATTCCCCACTCAAAATTTGGTTTGACTTCCAAACTGCTTAACACACACACACACACACACACACACACACACACACACACACACACATTTTTAATACCCATAATGAAGAGAAGGACAGACCTCTCCAACTGAACTGAAAATGGCTTCAAAGAGCCATGAAAGAGGAAAGGAGACTGGGATTGTGTGTGTGTGGTGGTCAGAGGACAGGGCTGGGGTGAGGTTTGTCGCATGTGACGTGAACTTACTGCTGGTGACAAGACACCTAAACACCTGGGTTTTCTCATCAGCTCCCCCCGGTGTGGGGCAGAGGGGAGGTGGGAAGGGGAAGACTTAGGAGATATCTGTAGTCATCAAAAAACTGGAGTCAGAGTCTATTATACTGGGCATTCAGATTTGTAAGGGAAAAAAATTGTTAGCACGGAATTAAAGCAAAATGTGGTGAGCACTCTTAAAAGGTTCATGCAGTGCACGGTGAAGATGAAGTGGAATCCCTGAGCCTGCACTGCACAGGCCTCTGGCTCCCAAATCCCTATTTTTTTTATGTTTACTTTTGATCAATGTGGGGGGAGGGGGAGAAATTTACAAATTATTGTTCTTTACTTCTGTTCATGGGATTTTTGTTCAAAACATTCTTTGATATCAGAAAATTGAATTCTTTTTTTTTTCTACCCAGTTTTCCTTACATTTTAGCCTAATAAAAACATACTTTCCAGTGATTTCTTCTATTAGCAAACCGAATCTGTTGTGGCTATAAATTTAACTACTTAAAAGTCATAGTATTCTAAGGAAATTGTACTTTTCACTATCTACAACCATTTTTATATTCTTTTTCTAAACTGGATGATAGTGAATCTTTTATTATTTATGAATTTCCATCTCGCATGTTATTCCAGAACTCCAATCCTATTTTCTCATATCATGATTTAAAAGGAAAATAACATGTACATTGTGAAATGTTAGTAATAGCAGAGAACATTCCTCTAAACAACTACTTAATGCAGTCCTTCCCAAAGTGTGGTATGCATACACCCCCAGGGATACGGGAAGAGTGTGGTGGGGGTACGCATTGCACCGTGCTTAGCTGCGCCTAATTCTACATTCTCATGATTCAAGTCAAGACAGTCTTGTGAGGTGTGAGATGGTCCGGTGTGCAAATAAATGTTATTTATAATATAACTTTTATTTATATTTTATTATGAATAATTTTATTTTTCATTTATTATTATTCTTTTGTGTAGGTACCAAAAAATAAATGTATTTTGATCCTTATTAAAATACATCTATTTTTTTTTCGACGAGGGGCACTCAATGTTACAAAAATTATAGAAGGGGTACACATATGTCAAAAGTTTGGGAAACACTGTCTTAATGCATAAAGAGTAAAGTAGCAAAGGTGAGATCATTTCTGTGTGACTATAACTAAAACTTTTGTGTCTTTGTTGGGGAGAGAACAAAAATATATATATATATATATATATATATATATATATATATATATTCAAAAGGAAATAGAAAAGATTCAGAATACATTTGAAAAACATCTGCTAAGATAAGAAACATTTGTAAAAAAAAAACACTCTTTGCAAGGGCATTTTTTTAAAGCTTTATTTTAAAATCTGTTTATAAGAAGAACAAAGTAGGTTCTGGGATGGAACAGCCTACATCAGTGGTTCTTGATGGTTCTTGATCTTGGAAACAAGAGAATTGATAAAAATTCTTAGGGGAGAGAAAATTCACATGAAACACCTGCATTTGCATTTGACCTGTAATGTGTATTCTGTTATTCAGCGCTAACTTAATGCTACATGGTGGATGAGAATCATTCCAAAGCAAAAGAAGTTGTTTCATAAGCTACTTAGTTCTTACTAGAGCAGTGTCTCATTGTTGGCCAGCTGTGTCCAGTTAGAGTCTCTAATTTCTCTCTGTGTGTTGTTACTTAACTACTACCCCATGCTTCAAACTGAAATATAAGAAGCACAATCTTACATTTTTATAAATATGTTGATGACGAAAAGGCCCCTTGGCCAGGCTTACAAGGATCAGATATGCAAATAATAGCAACCTTTGATTGAATGGTTACTATGTACCACACACCATACAAAGCACCACCTCATTTAATCCTCCAATTACTTTATGATATGGTTTTAATCCCATTTCATTTATGAGTAAACTGAAAGTTAAACAATTTGTCTGCATACTTACTGAGCACCTCCTGAATGTCTGATACTATGAGTAAAGATATAAATGAAATAAAATATTTATTGGCTCGGGAAACTTTTAGAACAAAAGAACAAAAACAAAAAACCTGTGTTTGAAATTCTGAAATGCTGTTTCTAGCCTTATAGTTTAATTTTACACCAAACTAATGATATGGAGAGTTGACTTCTAAAACTATATGTGTGTTCATTTAAAAAAGAGTATGTATCCCATCGCAGGCTCTGTTGATGACGGCAACCGAATAGGTATACCCAAGGTATGTGAACTCAAGACCAAACAAAACCTCAGACTTCAATGCAAGATGATTTTTATGAACCAAAAATATCACCTTCTTTGTTGGTACAACATATGAAATGATTGATGCAGCTTAATGGTGACATTAAATGTACTCCAAACAGATATGACCTAGAAAAGAATAAAAAAGAAAATATGCATGGAGATTTTCTTTTTATGCCTAATATTTTATTTATTTTAAAAATATATATTTTATTGTTTTTTTACAGAGAGGAAGGGAGAGGGAGAGAGAGTTAGAAACATCGATGAGAGAGAATCATTGATCAGTTGCCTCCTGCACATCCCCTACTGGGGATGTGCCCAAAACCAAGGTACATGCCCTTGGCCAGAATTGAGCCTGGGACCCTTCATTCTGCAGGCCAACGCTATACCCACTGAGTCAAACCAGTTAGGGCAATGCCTAATATTTTAAAACAGCTTTGTTCAAAGGCAGTTTATATCCTTCCCCATTATTATTTTACATTTAAATATCATAGTACCTTTCCTTTAAGGCTTACCACCAATATCGATCACTTTGTCATAGAAGACAAAGGCTTTGGAGTATTAATACTTTGAAGTAACACTTACCCTCTTGTAGATTAAAAAACACAGGGAAGCACAAAAATGTTAGGTCTCTGCAAAACAATCATGCAGTCAACCCTACTTTCCACCTACGAGGGAAGCAAAAGCAGAGGGATTTTTAAACCTAAAGGTACTTTCTGCATCACAGTCATTATTTTTGTCCCACTTCATCTTCTCAACCTTCCTACCTCTCCTGAGCGTCCAGAGGATTTGAAGTTCATTAATTTCCCCCTTTCTCTCCCTCTTTGACCTTTGCATTCACCCACCTCATTGACAAAGATATATTGAGTAGCTGGGTAGGTGCTAGAGGTACAAAATCAAATAAAATCATATTTCTCTTCTCAAGGTACTTAAAGTCTAAAGGGAAAGATAGATTTGGAAAGAATTGCAGTGGGTCTGGGTGGATACTGCTGGAGTTCTAGGCGGGTGAGCTGGACCTGTTAAGGGAAGCAAATGCAATGTGTATGACTCAGGTGTAGGGTTATGTTAGAGGTGGTTGCCCTTGGAAAGGAAAGACACATGCAGAGTCCAGCTCACCTGTTCCTCGTTATATGCCACACTGAGAATTTAAACTTTATCAGAAATCACATTAAACAAGGCCTAAAAATGGAAGAAACTTCAGCCAGAGTGCCATGATAGTATATGCATTTTAGGAAGATCTCAGCGGAAGCCGTGTGGAGGCAGCGTGGACCAGACTGTCAGAAGAGATGGCAGGCTGCTAGGGGCACTGAGCAGCCCTGGGCAGCTGCAGTAAGACTGTATCAGGGACGTGCAGGGAAGAGGTTCACGGAGGCAGGAGCCCCAGGCTTCATCCATTGATCTTATGTGAGGATTGAGTGAGACGGAGGTAATTCTCACGTTCTGGCTTGAATTGCCAAGCCAATTGTGGTGTTAATCAGCATTGAGGATCGATTCACTTTTTTAATATGTTGTGTTTGTGGTGCCACTAAGACTTCTGAATACAGCTGTGCAGAACTCAATTAGATGTAAGTCTAGAGCTGAGGAGAAAAATCTAGGCTGAGGATAACACAACAAAAGAGCCGTGGACTAGGAGGTGGTAATTAAAGCCATATGTAAGAAGGAGGTAACCACTAACCACATTAAAAATAAAAACTATGACCAAAACCAGTTTGGTTCAGTGGATAGAGCGTCAGCCTGCAGACTGAAAGGTCCCAGGTTCGATTCCGGTCAAGGGCGTGTACCTTGGTTGCGGGCACATCCCCAGTAGGGGGTGTGCAAGAGGCAGTTGATGGATGATTCTCTCTCATCGATGTTTCTAACTCTCTATCCCTCTTTCTTCCTCTCTGTAAAAAAGTCAATAAAATATATTTAAAAATAAAAAATAAAAAAAATAAAAACAATGAAGGGAAATATTGCCGTCCTAGGAGCCAAATTGGAGGACTTATAGGCCATCTTGTACCTTCGTGTGAGCTATAGGACATCTGGACTGCTATCAGCCAGAAAGTGGTCAGAATGAATTTTCAAATCTATGAAGTGTACAAGGTGAATGGGCCGGAGCTGAGCAGGGCCCACACCCCTAATCAGGTGTGGCGGCCAGCAGTACTAGTGTAAGAAAAATAAAAACTTACTTCCAATCAGCATCTTTAGCGTTCCAAGTGTTTTATACTCGTTATCTTCATTCATCTCCATCATCATTTGACAAATGAGGGGAAATATACTTAAGAGTGGGCAAGTGGCAGGATTAAAATCCAAAGTCACGTTGATCTGGTCCAAAGCCTAATATTTGATGCCTTACAAAAGTCACCACATGGTTACATTTCCTTTTCTTGGAGTAAAATAAGGCTGGGCATTGGGGTGCACACAGAGGTAATGGCAGGACCTTCAGAGTCTTCAAGGAAATACTTGTTTTCTCAGATGAACAGTGTTTTCTTTGGTGAACATGTTGGTAGTTATGTACTCTGTCTTTTAAGAACTTACTGAGAGATTCATTTATTTTTTTAAAGTATTTTTATAAATTTCAGAGACAGGAAGGGAGGAGATATCGATAGGAACATCAATGATGAGAGAGAATTATTGACCAGCTGTCCCCTGAATGATCGAGCCCACCACCTGGGCATGTGCCCTTGACTGGAATCGAACCTGGGATCCTTCAGTCCACAGTCCAATGCTCTATCCATTGAGCCAAACCAGCTAGGGCTCATTTATTTTCTCACCATCAATAAACAGATTCTGACAGGAGCAACAAGTACCATTCTAGTGAAACAATGATTCTAAACCTATTCTAAATATATTTTCATGGGAAATCTGAGAATTATAGGCAAAAGAAATCTCAGTAATATTTCCCCAGAAGTTGGATGCTGTTTTAATTAAATTGTACATGAGAGCTAAAGTATTTATGGAGATAAAATTATACAACTAATTTTATAATTTATTTTCAAGATGACTTTTGAAAATGACTTTTTATTCTTAGTATAGTATAAAAAGGAGAAGTGCTTTACAACATTTGATTTTGCTAAAATTTTGGCTCTAAAACCATGGTCTTGATTTATGTGGCATTCTAATAAGCCAAAAATCTCCTGCTTGAATCATAGAAAAGTAAACGGAAATATAGTATCTCTCCCACCACAGTGTAATTGTGTTTGCCTTTATCATTTTCACAGGAAAACAACTCCCACTGCATATCTACCTTTCTTTGCAAAGAATTACTGAGTAAGTGAGAGGTTTTCTTGGTTCTTTGGTTCCCATGGAGAATCACTCAAGAGTGAAGCTCCTAGTATAAATCTTAGTGGGAAGGGTCAACATTCTATACTAGTACTTGAACCCCAAGAAAATCTCTAAGTCATGGCAATTGTATGACCTCTGAGGTTACTAAAGCCATTTCATTTCCCACAATATGGTTTGACCTGCATGAAAGCTGTGTGTATCAGGGCAGAAATAAAGGTTGTAATTGGGTGGGACATGCATTACCACAAAGCAGCTTACAAATTGCAGAATGTTTTGAGTTAGGTAGACAGTATCTCAGAAGTAAAATGTCATCTTTCAATAAGACCCATTGTGATAAGATCTAGCATGATGTTGTAATAACAAACTTGGCCAACAGCAGTCAACTCACAACAACTCCTTTCTTGGGCGTGGCAACCAATGAACTCTGTGGAGTCAATGAGTTCTCTATAGAGGAAGCAGCTTATACAAGGCCCCAGACGTGAAACTGTGTACCTACACAGCTGCCACATGCTTTTACAGGTCTTTTTGCCTTGACAGAATCAGACTGATGATTCCGTTCGAATAATATAATAATTTCAAATATTTGTTATATTGATGCTTTCGTGGAGAAATTGGATTCTCCATTACACTATTATTTTACAGTGAAAACCACCACTTCGAAGTATTCATTCTTTTTTGTCTATGAAAATCGCCCCTGTACCTGTATTGGGTTTGGCAGTAAAAGCGTATGCGTTTTACTATGTTCAGGAAATGTTGCTTGTTGGCCCCCTGCCAGACTTGAATTATTGCAGATATTTTCAGGGGTTGTGGAGAGAGAGCTGTCAAAAAGGAATAAAATATTTTCTCTGCTCTCAAGGAAGAGCAGTCTGGTAATTGTCAGTGTACTGACATGTTATACAAACCTTTACTCTCTTACCTGGCCTGTTCTGCTGACCTGAAGGCACAATATTTCCACTCCATAGTATTGTTGAGTGACTAAGCGGGAAAGTAAGTAAGTAAAATGTGGATACTGACATCTATGCCATGTGTAAAGCACTTGCTGTTTGGGTGAACAGGTAGTGAAAAAATAGCCACGTGGCACCAAAAGCTCCAATCCAGACTCTGAAGATAAGGGAACCAATGAAATGAAGAAGAAACCCCATATGATCCTTTACATCTGAATGAAATAATGGCACTAGCTAACCTCAAAGGGTCTCAGATAGAGGGAGATACAAGGCTTCCTTACAACTTGAAAGGGTCTCAGAGACCTTGAGATTCTCAGAAGACTCGGTCTCTCGAATATAGCAGCTGTCTCACATCAGTGGATGTGAAAAAAGGCTGTAAGCAGGGAGTTGGGGCCCAGAGTTTATTGATTCTGAATTTCACTTGTCTTTTTAAAAACTGTATTTTAGCCCTAACTGGTTTGGCTCAGTGGATAGAGCGTTGGCCTGCGGACTCAAGGGCCCCAGGTTCAATTCTGGTCACGGGCATACACCTTGGTTGTGGGCACATCCCCAGTAGGGGGTGTGCAGGAGGCAGCTGATCGATGTTTCTCTCTCATTGATGTTTCTAACTCTCCCTCTCTGTTAAAAAATCAATAAAATATAGTTTTAAAAACAACTGTATTTTCTTTTTTTGACTTGTGGTTACCAGATACTCATTATAAACCTGTTTTTTTAAAAAAAAATCAGTATCAATTTCCCTTATTTTGATTAGAGCCGAGGGCAGCCATGGGCAAACTACGGCCCATGGGCCGGATCCAGCCTGTTCAGCTATACTATCCGGCCCATGGAGCCGAAAGAGCGGAGGGTTTTCTTGCTCTCCTCTCTGCTCCTTCACCAGCAGCCCAAGATGAGAGTGCCAGCATGGTCAGGTTGCTTTTGTTTCGGCTCTCCGGTCCAGTTTAAGTACCTATTGTGACCCTTGAGTCAAAAAGTTTGCCCACCCCTGGCCTAGGGACTGTGACATAATGATAGTATCTTCCATAGTAAAGATGCAGTTTCTTAAATGGTGCTTTCCTTAAATTTACTCTGCAATATGTGTCATCACGGAGAAGCATATTCCATGAGAATGCATCCTCACCCAGTGAGAATGACCCTGCACCCCTGTTCCCCTGACTTTCCCCCAAGAACTGGGCAAGAATCCCAAAGGACCCAGCAAGCCTCACCCTTGTGCAGATTTGGACCATTGCTTATTTCTCATGTCATGAGACACAATGACATTTATAGCTTACTTGAACTTTTGCAGACTGTTGCAATGTTCCTACAAGGTTTGATGCTCAAACAATAAGATACCATATCCCAAAAAAATCATCCAGGTTTACCTAACCCAAACCCTTGCTTCATCTGAACTAAGACTGACTGAGGCACTGTGTTGAGTTTCCTGAACTATGGCTTATAGTCAACCTGGCACAAGGACCCATTCCCTGAAGGTTTCACCCACAGCACTACAGACACACAGCTTTCCCACAAAGCCCCTTTTTGGCTTCCATGGATAAAATAACAGTTTGGTGTCTTTGTCCCTTTTCATGCAGTCAAAAATACCGACCTCTAACCAAGTGGAGGGCACAGTGGAAGTCAACTCTCATTGTTTCCACCTCTAATTGGGGGTTAAGACATACAGGCATTTAAGGAAGGAAAAGAACACTGAACGTGCTAAATAAGAACAAAATAAGATCATGCCGAAACCCGTTTGGCTCAGTGGATAGAGCGTCGGTCTGTGGACTGAAAGGTCTAGGGTTCGATTCCGGTTAAGAGCATGTACCTTGGTTGTGGGCACATCCCCAATAGGGGGTGTGCAAGAGGCAGCTGATCAATGTTTCTCTCTCATTGTTGTTTCTGGCTCTCTATCCCTCTCTCTTCCTCTCTGTAAAAAATCAATAAAATATATATTTTTTAAAAAGAATAAAATAAGATTATAACATAGAATGACATAGGGAAGCCCGGCTGGCGTGGCTCAGTGGTTGAGCATTGGCCTGTGAACCAGGAGGTCACGGTTTGATTCCCGGTCAGGAAGCATGCCTGGGTTGTGGGCTCGATCTCCAGTAGGAAGTGCACAGGAAGAAGGCAGATGATCAATTTTTCTCTCTCATCATTGATATTTCTCTCTCTTCCTCTCCTTCCCCTCTGAAACCAATAAAAATATACATTTTAAAAATGACATAGGGCAATCCATAATGTGTGCCGTGGCCTGACAGCTGGAGCTGCCATGGGACTGGTGGGTGGAAGGGGGATGTGTGGCTGAGTCCCAGAGTAGCTCAGGCAAGTGTCATGGATGAAGCAGGGTTTGAGCTGGGCCTTAGATGGGCCAACTTGGGTTGTTTCAAAGAATTCCAAGTCAGATACCCTGGACAGGGAGAAAAATTGGGGTTCTATGAGAAGGAAAAAAATTTTTAAAGAAATGAAGCTTATTTGGTCAGGTACAGCGTTCACGTAGGAGGCAGAAAAGTCAGGTTTCAACTGATTTGTAAATATCCATGTGTGTCAAGCCCAGGCATTTTGGAAACATTTGGCTTAGGATAATGGAGTATATTTAGCTACATCCGACTATTACAGCTGGAGAAATATATTTGAATTCCTCTGTATCACATAACTCCTTGCTTCCCTTTTCCACCTGCTCCTTGGAAGCTTCAGTTAGACAGAAATTAAGTGTAGACACAGTCTAATACTTTTCTAGTCCCTCGCCCTCTCAGATCCAGGATCTCTCCTGTTACCAAGTGGATGTGGTGATTCAGACAGAAATACAACTACTGTATAGAATCCCCCTGAGGAATAGCCAGAAGGGGGCGCCGCTGAGGCAGCAAAGACAGGGTTTCCAACAGGATAACCAAGCCTCCTTGTTATCGATAATGAGGGTACCCTGCACTTGCCACCTCTTGAATTACACGTTGGTTTGTAAGTTGGTTTGTTTTGGTGTCCCTGCTTCTTTCTTATTTTCCTTGTTTGAAGGGCAGGTAAAGATTCAGTCATTTTATGACTGATATTGGGCTGACACAAGTTAAATGGGTGGATGGATGGATGGATGGATGGATGATGGGTGGATGGATAGATAGGTGATAGATGATAGATAGATAGATAGATAGATAGATAGATAGATAGATAGATAGATGATAGATAGGTTGATTTTACTAAAGAAGGTCACCTAACTAGATGGAAATTTGTTTATAGCTGGCTTTTCTTAAGATTCTTTGCAGAAAGAATTATTAGGTCTTGAAAGGAGATAAATTTCACATCTTGAAAGGAGATATATTCTCACTAATTCAGGAAACTGGACATAGCACGTTAACCATGAGTCTCTGTTTACTCATATAATAACTTAAAAGACTATTTCAAGTAAGTGTATTTCAGTATTAAATGCACAACTGACTAGAAGCTCTGCATTTTCTGACTAGACGAGAGCTTTGCACACAACCCTTGTGTAAGAAAACAACAACAACATAACAATCTGAAAACTACTGAAATTCTGTTCCAGTTGCTTGTACCCTGAATTGAAATTTTAAAGATTGTGGGCACTTCTGGGACTTCCAGAGAATGCTTTGGTTTCTGCCCTCTCTTCTCACACATCTACTCATCATTGAACAGCTGCAGACTAGACAGTTTTGTCCAAATTTCAGCAGTGGGGAAACTTAAGCCCTGCTGCTCAGTCCCTTGAAGTAGGAGAAACAGGCTTATCGAAAACCAGATATCAAAGAATGTTTCCTCTGATTTGTGTGTGCATAGCCTTCCTTGGCTTGTAACTCTGCAAGTATCACAATTGTGATCTTGTTTACTCTTCACTTACATTTCTACTATCAGATTAACTAGAAGGTTCACTCTGATCTCTTACCTGAGGAGAAATGTGATTGTCTGTTATTCAGGCAGTGGGAAGTATTTACTGAGAACTCAGACTTTGGTCTCAAGCTTTGGTCTCAAGCTTAGTGCTAGAGAGAAGAAAGAAAAAGAGCCTGGTGTGTGTGTGTGGGGGGGGGGGGGGGGGAGATATATGAAAAATTTAGACAATAAATAATATAATTAAATAAATAAAAATAAAAGAGCCAGGTTAAGTCTGGAGACAATATTATAAAATATTGAGCCAATCAGAGAATAAATGGATACTAAAGGGAGAGATACAACAGCTGCAGTGCATGTTCTGAAAATGAAATGATTTGAGACAGGTATTTTGAGATAGTTAGAAATTGGTAGTGTTTGGGAAAAAGTTAAATTAGATAACAGTTAAGGAAAAAATATTAGATCACCAGCCTTCATAAGCAGCACCCTGCACAGAAACTGTTATGCAATGAATACCTGGTAAATTTCTGAATGGATTCTCTGATTCTCTCTCCCTTCCTCTGTTTGTCTTGAGTTGCAGAACTGAACAATTCTTCATTGTGAAAGACATTTTTGAGTACTTGTTATATGCAAAGTAACATGCTAGATCAGGGGTGGGCAAACTTTTTGACTCGAGGGCCACAATGGATTCTTAAACTGGACCAGAGGGCCGGAACAAAAGCAACCTGACCATGCTGGCACTCTCATCTTGGGCTGCCGGTGAAGGAGCGGAAGGGAGAGCAAGAGAACCCTCCGTTCTTTTGGCTCCGTGGGCCGATAGAACAGCCGAATGGGCAGGATCCG
This sequence comes from Vespertilio murinus, assembly GCA_963924515.1. Taxonomy (NCBI): domain Eukaryota; kingdom Metazoa; phylum Chordata; class Mammalia; order Chiroptera; family Vespertilionidae; genus Vespertilio; species Vespertilio murinus. The sequence continues at coordinate 162,244,966 of OZ004707.1, read as the reverse complement.
GCCCTCGAGCCGTAGTTTGCCCACGGCTGCTTCAGTCACAAGTTAGGGAATTGGGGAACCATGGCTTTGCCAACATCTTCATTTTGTACTAGCCTCCATCACTGTGAGATGCTCAATCTCCACTCTTCTGAGTTGAGAGTACTTGGTTACAGCAGCCCAGGAAACTGAAACAGTGAGTCCTAGAGCAATGAGGGCAACTAGATTATATAAACTGGATTATAAGACAAAGTAAATGTAAGATCTTGCTCTGAACATTCCGTGTTGCTTAAGGTCCTTCAGAAAGTAAATGCTTTGATAGAATCAAACACTTTGAAAAGGTAAAGAAATTCAGTGTTGTCCTGTATCTCCCTAATTTGCATCGTAGATTAATTGACTTCCATATTCGGAAGGAATAACAAGGTCACCTAGCTCAGCCATCTACTGGATATTTAAGTATCTTCAGCAGTATATCAGCAACGTGGTTTTTCAGCCTCTGCGTGGATATGCATCTGCTAACTCCACAGGCAATACACTCTGTCATCTCTGATGATCAAAATATGGTTTCTCATATTAAACTGAACTATATCTATTGCTATCTTTCACCCATTTATTACAGTTCAGTTTCTTAAAGTAGGAAAGAACACATTTAATTCCCTTTTACTGTGTCAGTCCTTTCAGTGTTGGAGAGCTGTCATGACCTTCCTCAGTCATTTGTTCTCTAAACTAGTCCTTGAGTTCTTTCAACGATTACTCATATGACATAACTTTTTTAGTGTTTTAACCTCCATGGCCAGCTCCATTATATGTGTTTCACTGTATTGTATCTATTTTAGAGTGGAGCATAGGAATCAGTGTATTATATCTACTTTAGAGTGGTTACGGTCACAATAGTGCAGACTAGAATAGAATTAAATATACTATTATTCTAGATACTACCCTTCAATAAATGCATTTTAAGATTACATTAGCTTTGGGGGGACATCACGGTGACCCATAATATTGCACTAAAATGCCTTCATTTTCCTATTAGATAAGCCGCATGGTAAGCTCTGGCTTGATCATCAAGTACCAGAAGTAGCTTGGCACATAATAGGAGCTGATAGGTCATGAATGAATGAATGAATGCATGAATGAATACATGTACTAATAATAAACCATGTATCCTTTCTGAATTTGCAGGGTGTTTGTTTTTTTTAATTCCAACAAGAGAACATTACTTATTTTTACTTAATTTTGTTAAACTCAGTCAGAGAATAGTGTTTGTTCTTCAGAATCTAGCCAGTTAAGTATCCTACCACATATTTTCCCCAATGAATTATTCATTCTTCTAAAATAATTGAGTTGATCTCTTGTGCTAGATTTTTCTGTATATCAAAAGAAGAAAAATTTTCTTCTTGACTCATAGGGATATTAAAAGACTGATTATATATATATATATATATATATATATATATATATATCATCACTATGTGAATTAGAGGAAAACTGACTTTGACAGCATGTTGATGGAAACATGAATACTCAGTACACCAAGAAAAATCAATGTTTCAGATTCTTTTGTAAATAAGTAGCTGTCACAAGAAATATTTTGAATTGTTTGGAATCTCTGTTTGACATGCTTTTGCGCTCTTGGTTGACTTACTGTCAATTTAACTTTAGTCATTTTAATGAGGAAATGTTTTGTGTTAGTTTTCTCTTTTTAAATGAAACGTGAATAAATATTCCGTTTTCTGTATAATGCCAATCAAAAATTCTAAAGCAAAATATAGAAACAGATGGTCCAGAAAGTTTGATTTAGTGGCATATATGGAGACCACATTAATCAGCTGAGAGTACAGCTCATATATTGATAAGGAATACTGTTTCATGGGTTTCCATTGCTTCTTTGTTAGAAAAGCTAGTAAACTTTACTGGTGTAAGAAAGATGTCAGAGTGATTTTTAAAAAAATCTTCTAATGAAAAATCCAAATGTGTGTTGAGATATGACATTCTCTGTAAATCATTCGAAGGACACATAAGTGAAAAGTGATTCATATCAGCCATATGGTAGCCCATAATTACAGCACATGCTTAAATGGCCGTATTATTTTGGCATACTATCGGACTCCTTGCCCCAAACTATTTAACATAGTGCTTGGGCCATATGTTATTTTCAGGCAAATCCAATTTCAAACATTTTATTATTTCTGTAAGAATCTTCTTATTCTATGAACCAGAATATAGATCAGACATACTTTTTCACTTAATATAGTGATACTTTTCCATATTATTAATTATGCCCAGCCATTTTAAAAAAATAACATAATTTTGTTTAATTCTATGACTAAACTAATTTCTTTATTCTCTTTTTGTCAGATATTTGTTTTTAGACACCTCCCCACTACCCCCTCTCCCACCCTGGTTAAAAGGAAAGCAGTAATGAACAATGATAAATTTTAGTAGGGATAATAGATAATTATAGAGAATAGGACCGATTTTCATATGTCTTGAGAAATGAACAAAAAATAAAAAGGCTGAATGATATTGGGGGAAGCCTTAGATTATAACAATACTCAGGAAGGGAGGGAGGCTGTTGAAGATGTATGTGTCTGCAGTCCTTCCCAGAACCATCGTTCTATTAGTTGGGAAGGTGCCTAACAGACACCTGGAGGATCTATCAATAGGACTTTATTTGATCTGAGGAGAAAATAGATTTTAACTGCAATCTATGGTTGACATATTCTCTGCTTCTATTAATGACATTTCAGTTAGTCACTTTTAAAAATATAGTAATTAGAAATTCCCGAAGCTAATTTAGAAATCTTTTATTCTATTTATTGAGAATTAATGCATGCTCATCAAGATACAACCAATAAAAGTATAGGAATCTGAGCCTAAAATAATATAAGGCAAAGTCTTAAAAGTCTGGATTCCACTTCTGCCTCTGCTCAAAACAAACGTGTTCTCTTAAGGTGAAAAAAAAAAAGTTGCTAAGTCTAAAGACTCCATTTTGAGTCTTTATATTGTTAACCTGCTTCATCCATTTTCCACTGGTCACTATATCGTTGGCCATTCCATTTTGTGATTTGTGACCTCCAATCTTTGATTCTATTTTAGCTGCTCTTTCTCTGGAAAAAATATATATATATATATATAGTTTTTCAGGATGTTATATTTAGCCCTCTGGTCTTAGGTCTTTTTTTCACCATCATTTGGCAAAGTTATTCATTTCTATTCTATTCCATATATAGTTTTGTGTCCAGCTCTCACCTGTTTCCAGATCCCCAAGAAGGATGAGCAAAAAGAAAATAGCACCTAGGAAATTGGTGTAAAATAAAGATAAGGAGAAAAATCTTAACAGCAACTGGAGGTGGGGAAGATTACATTCAGGAAAACCACAGTAAGAATGATGACTAACTTCTTCTCAGAAACAATGAAAATCAGAAGATAATGGAATGACATGCTTAAAATGCTGACAATAAAAACCTACCCAGTTAGAATCCTATATCCAAGGTAGGTTCTACTGTTAACTACCTCTTATGGCTTATATGAGGATTAAATGGATCATTATTATAAATCTGGCCCATAGAATAGTAGTTGGCCCATAATTCCAAAGAAGTGTTTGTTACACAAAATAAAATCCATATGGCAGTTGGGTTTATAAATTGCTACAATCACTCTTAGGGGGGAAAAATGCCTAAAGCAAATGGTATGGGGAGAGGAACTTGGTTAATTAACAAGTTTTGTCACCATAACCTTTCTAAGTTGGAATTTTAGGCCCAGTTTAGAATGCTAGTGGTACTGTACTAGCTGTTGTATAGCTCCAGATGATAAGCTCTATCATAATTCTAAGGCTCATCCATGGATGAGTAATTCCAACTGTCTTATCAGAACAAAATCCTTAGCAGAGCTGTCCACACACTGACACTTTTGATACAATGAAATCTGATCAACATCAGAGATGATGAAAATATGTGTAATATATTGTACTATTTGTCAGGCATTGTCCTAATTTCTGTAAATTTTTCCCTTTACTCCTCCCTATAATCTTGTGAGGGAAAGACTATTATTAACCTCATCCCAGGATGATAGAGAGCATGAATCACATAGCAGGGACAAACTTATCCAAAGTTACTTGATTAGAATATGTGAGGATCACATTTGTAGCCTAAACTACCTGATTGCTGAGATGGTGCTCTTAACCACTGTGCATTTCTGCATCTATAAAATCTTTTTGCTTCTCTTTCCCCAAGCAAACACATGGAACTGATTAGGCTAAAGTGGAAAGATGTGTTTGGAAGTACTTATATTTTGGTGCTTTCTTTGTTCTTCTTACTTTCCAAGCTCTTTATCTTTACTAGGTACCTAGCACCTGTATTCATAACAGGTCATGAATAATTTTTGTTTTTATATAAATAAATGATTGAATGGATTACAAGGTGATATCAGTTCCGATCCCTAACAAGATAATCCTGTTATATTTTTCTGTGTTTTTTTTTTCTAATGTAGACAGGCTTTTATTAAGTTATTTACAGTTAAGCAGTTTTGAAATGCTTTCAAAAATATAAAAGGACTTTTTGTCACATTGCTTAAGAAAACAGAAGACAACCCCTTCCTGCCCACTGTTCCCCCAGCCCCTCAGGTATGATTCAGTAGTAGAGCATAGGTCCCTGGACCATAGGGTCATAGGTTCAACTTCTGCTCAAGGGCACATACCTTGGTTACAAATTCAATCCCTGGCCCTAGCCTGGATACATGTAAGAGGCAACCAGTGTGTCTACATTGATGTATCTCTATCTCCTTTCCTCTCTCTTTCCTCCTCCTTCTCTTCCACTCTCTCTCTGAAAATCAGTGGGAAAAAAAATACTCAGATGAGGATTAACAAAACAAAAAAAGGAACAATTTTTAAATACAACCAAAGAGATGGAAAGGATAAAAACTAATGATTCTTAAGTCCATTCTGAAGAATAGCTAACTATTCTTGCCTAACTGATATTGCTCAGTGGTTGAGTGCTGACCCATGAACCAGGAGATCAGGGTTTGAATCCTGGCCTGGGCACATCACTGGTTGTGGATTCAATCCCCATTGTGGAGTATGCAGGAGGCAATCAATCAATGATTCTCTCAATGATGTTTCTATCTCTCTCTCCCTCCCTTTCTGAAATCAATAAAAATATATTATTTTAAGAATAGTTAACTATTTTTAACTGCTACTCTAAAGCCCCACTATTTCAGGTGAATAGCTCATAGGTTCTTTTTGTTTGTTTGTTTGTATCATTCACCTTACATTTATTGATGGTACAGACAGTGTATAAGCTTTGGAAATATAAAATTGAATAGGAAACGGCCAGTATAAAGAATATTATGATCCAGAGGCATCGAAAAATAATTACAACATAATGTTATAATTGTGTTTTTTGAAATAAATCTTTATTGTTCAGATTATTACAGTTGTTCCTCTTTTTTCCCCCATATATCCCCTCCACCCACTTCCTACCCCAACCCATGCCCTTAAACCCACCCCCCCCACTGTCCTCATCCATAGTTGTAAGATTTTTGTCCAATCTCTTCCCAAACTCCCTACACCCCTTCCCCCTGATAATTGTCAGTCACACTCCCTTTCCATGCCCCTGATTCTGTTATATTCACTAGTTTATTCTGTTCATCAGATTTTTTATTCACTTGATTTTTAGATTCACTTGTTGATATGTATTTGTTGTCACATTGCTGTTCATAATTTTTATCTTTACCTTTTCTTCTTCCTCCTCTTCTTAAAGAATAGCCATCAGCATTTCATATAATACTGGTTTGGTAGTGATGAACTCCTTTAGATTTTTTTTGTCTGTGAAGCTCTTTATCTGACCTTCAATTCTAAATGATAGCTTTGCTATGTAGAGTAATCTTGTTTGTAGGTTCTTGCTATTCATCACTTTGTATATTTATTGCTGCTCCCTCCTGGCCTGCATCATTTCTGTTGAGAAATCAGCTAACAGTTGTATGGGTACTCCCTTGTAGGTAACTAACTGTTTTTCTCTTGCTGCTTGTAAGATTCTCTCTTTGTCTTTTGCTCTTGGCATTTTAATTTTGATGTGTCTTGGTGTGGTCCTCCTTGGATTCCTTTTGTTCAGGGTTCTCTCCACTTCCTGGACTTGTTAGTCTATTTCTTTCACTAGGTAGAAGAAGTTTTCTGTCATTATTTCTTCCAATAGGCCTTCAATATCCTGCTCACTCTCTTCTTCTGGCAACCCTATAATTCGGATGTTGGTACGCTTGAATTTGTCCCAGTGGCACCTTACACTATCTTCATATTTTTGGATTCTTTTTTCTTTTTGCTTTTCTGGTTGGGAGTTTTTTTGCTTCTTCTTATTTCAAATCTTTGACTTTATTCTTGGGATCCTCTAGTCTGCTATTGGATCTCTATATATAATTTTTATTTCAGTCAGTGTATGCTTAATTTCTAATTGGTCATTTTTCATATCCCTGAGGGTCTCACTAAATTTATTGTCAGTTTCTAGAAGATTCTTGAGTAACCTTATAACCGTGGTTTTGAACTCTATATCTAGTCATTTGCTTTCCTCCTTTTCTTTTATTTATGACCTTTTTCTTTGCTTCTGCATTTTGGCTGCATTCCTGTGTTGATAGAGTGGCTTTGTCTACTAAGTGTCCTATGTGGCTCAGTGGCTCAGCCTCCCCAATCACCTGAGGAGGACACCCTTGGTGCACCTCTTCGTGGGATGTGTGCACAGTCTTGTTGTAGTTAAGCCTTGATTGTTGTTGGTTTCACTGGCCAATGGGCTCTGAGGACCAGATGTCTCTACAATGGGAGAACTGCTGTGCTAGAGACATCCTTATGGGGCAGGACTTGCTTCAGTGGGGCTTTGGTGCTCACTGAGTCTGCCCCTTGAGTGTGTCACTTACGGATGTGAAGAGTTGTAAACTGGTATGGTCTCACACTGACCCCTGGGTACACTGGCTCTTGGATCTCTAAGGAGGTACAAAGTCAGCCACTACCTGAGGCCACCCAGCAGGAGCTACAGAGAGATCTGCAGATACGTCCTCTTTGTTTGGAGTTTGGAAGTGCCCAGATGAGGCCCAGCTGTGAAGCAATGCAGGTTACAGCTTCAGGGCCTTAGGCCTTCTTTTGGAAGCTTTGAGCTCTCAGACCCAGTTGCAGTTTGTTAGATATTAGATTGCAAAAGAACAGGCCATTCATATGCAAAAGCTGCATATGGGTGAGGTTGTAAATTGGCAAGGGGGTAAGGGGGGAGGGTCTCAGGAAATCATCAGAGCAGAGCAAACAGCAATGGCTGCCAGTCAGCCCTGCACTGGAGAGGTCCCCGAGTCTCTGTGTCCTATGACCCCATGCAGGAACAATGGTCAGTGCAAGCACCTCTGAGAGAAAGCCACCCTCGCATTCCTGCCCACTGCCAGACCGTCCAGTTTCTCCCCGTATGAGTCTGGGTCCCCAGAGTCTCACCCAAAACTAGAGCTCTGAGCAATCAGAAGCTTGTATCTCTTTCCCAATTGAAAAAAAAAACAGTAGTGTACCCTGTTGCCAGCCCATTTCATGTGGGCCTCCATACTGCCACACTTCTGCACCTCCTACCAGTCTCTGCGCATTTTTCTTTCCTTCTGGTTGTAGAACTTCCACTCAACCAGCTTTCCTGTGGTTCTGGATGATATTTGTTTTGTCTTTTAGTTGGAGTTTTGATGTGGTTGGGAGAAGCAGCAAGTACAGGTGTTTACCCATGCCCACCATCTTGGTTGTTCCCTAGCTTATAGGTTCTTCAGGGACATACCAAATCAGATACAGTCCCTCATCCCTAACAGTGATATAAGAAGGCTTATTTCTCATATCACCTCTTCTTTGAAAATGAACTCCTCTGGGTTTAGCATGCAACTGGCTTGTTACAAGCTTACCTGCAGAATAGGTCTCCTAATGAAGCTTCAATGAGCAGCAGGTAATGAAGGTTTTCAAAGCAGAGTGGAATATGGATCAATGGAAACATGAGAACTATGTCAATGAAAAGACAGTAGCCCAAGGTGAACAGAAACAGCAGGAATTGAGAGGGGTGAGGACAGCTCCTCAGATATGGGACCTGGACTCTTAGTCAGTTTATGACATGCCATGAAAGTGCCAAGGCAGGCCGAAACCGGTTTGGCTCAGTGGTAGAGCGTCGGTATGTGCACTGAAAGGTCCCGGGTTCGATTCCGGCCAAGGACATGTACATTGGTTGCGGGCACATCCCCAGTAGAGGGTGTGCAAGAGGCAGCTGGTCGATGTTTCTCTCTCATTGACGTTTCTAGCTCTCTATCTCTCTCCCTTCCTCTCTGTAAAATATCAATAAAATATATATTTTTTTAAAAAGATCAAAAAAGGATTTAAAAAAATAAACTCACTAAAATTCTTTATTTAAAAAAAAAAGTGCCAAGGCAGGAAGACCTGGGGCACCTAGTCTGAACCTTGGCACTGCAATGGCAACATTTTAGAACCCAGAAGGCACTGCCTGCATTTCACAGTACATAGGTTATTGCAATTGTCCTTGGGAACCCAGCCTATAGAGTCATCCTATGTCAGGTGAACTGGACCTCAGGCACAGAGATATAAGTGAGATGACCTTTCTTCCCTAGAAAGAGCTCCCCTAATGAAAGGCTGCTGGTTGTGGGATGCTGTGATAACTCCTCCTAAAGCTCTTTAGACCTAAGTTAGGTTCTTCTGCCACATTTCCTGCTCAATTCTTCTTATTCATACCGTCCAGTCCTAGAGAAACCTGAAACCAGAGAGATACAACAAAAAGGTAAGAGAAAAGCAAGCAATCAAAGAAATCCCAGATGTTGCTAAAGCTATTAATAGGAGTGACAAGCTAAAGGAGTTTTGGGGTGAGAGATTGGTCTTTCTTACTCATTTTCACTTTTCTTTGGTCTTCACCATAGCTCATCAGAACTCAGTTATCCTATGAGACCAATGACTAATTTCTTGTGAGGTAAAATCAATAAATCTGCAATGTTTTTTTAAAATATATATTTTATTGATATTTTACAGAGAGTAAGGGAGACAGATAGAGAGCTAGAAATGTCGATGAGAGAGAAACATCGACCAGCTGCCTCTTGCACACCCCTCCACCGGGGATGTGCCCGCAACCAATGTACATGCCCTTGACCAGAATCCAACCTGGGACCTTTCAGTCCGCAGACCGACGCTCTACCACTGAGCCAAACCGGTTTCGGCAATCTGCAATGTTTTATATTGGTTAAAAATGAGTGCTCAGTTGCCGAAACCGGTTTGGCTCAGTGGATAGAGCATCAGCCCAAGGACTGAAAGGTCCCGGGTTCGATTCCGGTCAAGGGCATGTACCTTGGTTGCGCACACATCCCCATGGGGGTGTGTGCAAGAGGCAGCTGATCAATGATTCTCTTGCATCGATGTTTCAAACTCTCTATCCCTCTCTCTTCCTCTGTAAAAAATCAATAAAAAATATATTTTTTAAAAAAAATGAGTGCTCTATTAAACTTGAATTGTGAAGTACAAGCCTAATTATTATTGCAAGTTATTTAACTGTTTGAATGAAGAAAAATTGTTTTCATTATGACTACATTGTATGAAATGCTGGACTTTTAGTAATGGTAGGGTATTGGTTGGGGGTGGGGGAGTGAGATAGTTGTTGCCAGTCTCTGAAATTCAATTTTGCCTGGAGCATGTGCATTAGCAAGTGTCATTGGGCACATCTGGTACAGATTTATAGTCCAAGGATTGTCCTATGGGAGTCAAACACAGATCACAATAGCAGGGAACTTGAGAGCTCCAGGGTAGAATATAATATTTCAATTGTGTTTGATCATTTTATTGAATTTGCCTGGAAAAATCAATTAAAAAACGAATTTAATTTCCATACTCAAATCAGAAGTTTATTCCAGCTCATGTCTGACAGAAATTTATTCCAGCTCATGTCTGACAATAGGGGTGTGTGTGTATGTGTGTGTGTGTGTGTGTGTGTGTGTGTGTGTTTGTGTGTGTCTCTGTGTATGTTCATTAAATAATCAACTCTAAAGCACTCAAAAGGCTGATTTTTCCATTCCTTTGGGTGGGGTATAATTGGAATGGCCCTTCATTCCATAAATGTTTCACCTCTTTTTTCTTCAACTGCATTCTCTATGGGTCATGTTCAAACTCCAAAGTAGTGATTTATTAAATTTAAGCAGTACTTTTTAAAGATATTAGATTTAATATATTAAATTTGAGCAGTACTTTTTAAAGATATTGATAAGATACTAAATTGTGAATATATGGACGTGCAAAGATATGAAAGATGTATGATTGTGTGGACTACCTGATGGGTCCCAAGTGAGCCTTCATTGCCTCATGTCCTTTTCTGTAACTAAGGGATATGAAAATAACATTAAATAATGAGTAATTAGTTAACTTTGTAAATGAGAAACTTTCAGGCTCACAGCTGTACTGAATCACAGTTGAGCTGTTTTATACTGAATAAAGTTTCTTTATTTACCACACCTCCAAATCCCCCTCCCCCAATAAACACTGTTGGGCAAGTTGCTCACCCTCTTTAAGCCTCCCTTTTCTCATCTGACATAATCATGCCAGCTTCATAGGATTGCTATAAGGATTAAATGGGTTAACACATTTGAACCCTTAACAGAAGGCCTGGGGCAAAAAAAAATCTAAGCTATTGTTGTTATTGTTAGTACTGTTGGTCCAAGTTTACAGTTGCAGGCAGCTAGCCAATAAGACTACAGGACAAATGCAGATGTGGAAATTGTAAGATAAATAGAAAAAGTTAATGAAGACAATCATATTCTCCCTAGAGTGGAGTTGCCTAGTAGTTGTATGTTAGTGTACCTTCTGACTCCCTAAAGCCCCCACCTGGTTTCAGTTTTTAAAAGGATTGCAGCTCCAGTAAGTTATTTCCAAACTGAATACAGGTGAGGAGATAAAGGAGAATGCTTAGATAAAGGCATCTTGCTACTTTCATATAGAAGAAAAGAGTCACTGGAGACAGAGTTTCTGGGTTCAAATTCCTGCTCTCCTATTATTAGACTTGCACAAGTTATTTAAACTCCCTGGGCTGAACACTGTATGGGTAATATTAACTTATGGGTAAGAAGTAGATCACTTTTCTTCTCCATTGAGTGGGTACTCTATGTATTTCTAATATTTGTCCCAAGACTTTCAACGTGATTATGTCGTCACTTTGCCTTTACACAAGAGTCCTCATTTGTTACCTCATGAAATTATTGCCAAAATTCTCTGAGAAGCGAAAACTGGTTTGGCTCAGTGGATAGAGTGTCGGCTTGCGGACTGAAAAGTCCAGGGTTCGATTCCGGTCAAGGGCATGTACCTTGGTTGCAAGCACATCCCCAGTAGGGGGTGTGCAGGAGGCAGCTGGTCGATGTTTCTCTCTCATCGATGTTTCTGACTCTCTGTCCCTCTCCCTTCCTCTCTCTAAAAAAAAACCCACAATATAATATATATTTTTTTAAAGAATTCTCTGAGAAAATAATGACATGGTACATGGAACATTTGTCTGTACCATAGGAAGTGCTCAATAAATGTTAGTGTCCCATTTCATTTCTTTTGTAGGATAATATTTACACTAAGAAGTGTTGAAAAAAATGATGCATATTTAAAAATTGTAATTGTTCATTTGAAAAAAAATTTAAATACTCTCATGTGTGCCATCAGGACAAGCCCTCATGCCTGCCCTCTAAAGCCCAAGGAACAATAGCAGCCACTGTTCTCTTTTGTTTTTCAAATAGTACATGGACCTCTCTCATTGGTCAATTGCAAGTAAAACCAATCTAGCAAGAGAGTCAAGGAAGGCTGGCCTCCAACTTCCTACAATAGAGAGAGTTGAGAAGGCAGGTTCAAAGCATCAACAGGCAACTCCCCACCTAGTACATCCCTTTTGGTACTCTGCCCTTGATCACACCCTTCCTACTGGGTTTAAACTTCCAAACAACACCATGTTTTTACCTAATATGACGCAACAACTATCCTTCATGCAATAAGGCGCTTCACCTTCTTCCCAAAATCCTATCCATCACTATCCATCTCTCATGTCCATTCTTCTTCCAATTCAATGGAACTTGCTTTTGCCATCCTGTAACTTGAAGTTAAATTAAAAGGTTTCCCACCAACAACACACCCTGTAGAAAATAACCAAAGCCCAGCCAGTATGGCTCAGTAGTTGAGCATCAACCTATGAACCAGGAGGTCACAGTTCAGTTCCCTGTCAGAGCACAAGCCTGGTTTTTGGGTTTCATCCCCAGTATGAGGTATGCAGGAGGCAGCCAATCAGTGGTTCTCATCATTGATGCTTCTCAATGTGTATGGATAATGTATAAAAGGTTAATCCATTATCCCTGACATCATGGTTTCTTATTATCTATTTAATTTCTGACCATTAACAGGAATTTTCCCCTCCATTTTTCTTAGGATCAGTGAACACTGTATGGGTAATGTTAACTTATGAGTAAAAAGTAGATCATTTTTCTTCTCTATTGAGTGGGTACTCTATGTATTTCTAATATTTGTCCCAAGACTTTCAACTTGATTATGTTGTCATTTTGCCTTTACATAAGGATATTACAACGGATTGTTTCCAGGAAGGTTTATCCAGGCAGATTGCTTTCTTAAACAATCGATGTTTTTCAAGAACAGTGTAAATTAAAAAATATTAGTGTCAGCCAAGGAAATATCTGAAAAAGCAGCATTCTCTTAACTGTAGGGGGAAAAAAAAATTTTTTTTGAAGAATTTTTATGTCACATTTAATTTTCCAGGGCAATTAACATCTGCCCTGTCCTAAATTTGACACTTGGATAGAATAGCCACAAACTATGTATATTTCATTGGTATACTTTGCTAAGGTCAATACAATTGGCTTTCATTTTGCTTTATTTTTAATAAAGAGTAAGTTTTTCAAACCTCATTACAGGCACTAACCTAATAAACACTGTTCTCAAATCCTACCAAATAAAAGAGTAATATGCAAATTAACAATCACTCTGCTACGCCCACCAGCCACACCCACCAGCCAATCAGAGTGAGTATGCAAATAAACCAAACCAAGATGGCTACAGCCATAGAGAGCAAGAGGAAAGCTTGGGTTTCCCAGGCAATGGAGGAAGCCAAGCTTTTTGCCTGCCCTTACCGGCCTAGGCCTCCACTCAAGGCTACAAAGTTTCAATTATAGAAGGTAAACAAATCCAAACAGAAATGGCTGCCTGCCACAGAGCAAGCAGGAGGCTTGGCTCCACTCCAGGCTACAAAGTTTCAATTGTAGAAAGTAAATAAATTCCAGATACCCAGGGCCTCCGCTTGGATTGCCAGGGGGTGTGGCTCGCCTACAAACCACCACAGGCCCTTCACTCAGGCCACCCCAGGCCCCAAGGGAACCCCCACCCTGATCCAGGACACCCTTCAGGGCAAACCAGCTGGCCCCTACCCGTGCACCAGGCCTCTATCTAATAAAAGAGCAATACGCAGATTGACCATCACTTCAACACACAATAGCTGCCCCCATGTGCTCAAAGATGGCTGCCCCCATGTGGATACAAGATGGCCAGCAGTGAAGGGAAGGGGGGGGAGGGACCAGGCCTGCAAGGGAGGGCAGTTGTGAGTGATCAAGCAAGCAAGAAAATGTAGTTGGGAGGCACCAGGCCTGCAAGGGAGGGCAGTTGGAGGCGATCAACCCTGCAGGGGAGGTCAGTTAGAGGTGACCAGAGGAGGGAAGTTGGGGACAAATGGACTGGCAGGGGAGCAGTTAGACATCAATCAGGCTGGAATGGGAGTGATTAGGGGGTGATCAGGCTGGCAGGTAGAAGTGGTTAGGGTCAATCAGGAAGGCAGGAAGGCAAGCAGTTGGGAGCCAACAGTCCTGGATTGTGAAAGGGATGTCTGACTGCCCATTTAGACCCGATCCCGGTGGGACAGTCAGATATCCCTTAGGGGGTCCCAGATTGGAGATGGTGCAAGCTGGGCTGAAGGACACCCCCCTCAAATTTTGTGCACTGGGCCTCTAGTATTTTAATAATCTTATATTTCAACCTTGTATATTGGTTTTGTTGTTTCCAAATGAAACAAAAATATAGTTAAGACTTCTCATTTTAAAAATACTGGGGTAATGTCTCCATGTGTCCTTCTGAAAAATGACACCCCCTTTCTTAAGATTACATTTACTATAAAGATTTAATTTTAAACATTATTATTCATAAGCATTGTACTATAAAATTTCATTTGAGGAACTTGCTATAAAATTATTTTTGTGGTGATTTATTTCATTTTCCCCCATCATATTCTAGCAGAAAATCTTAAACTTCCTGAATTTTAAAGTGTAAACTTCCTGAAGCGTAGATGCCCTGACTGGCATCTACAGAGTCAGAGTGAAACTCATAAAGACTGTCTTTGTCTGAGGCAGAAGAAAAACAGAGACTACTAAGGGTTTTGTTTGTCTTCATTTGCAGAAACTCAGCAAAGTTCTTTCTGTAGTCACTCAGTTTTGATGTTCTTTGCAGCCTGGTCAACAATGGTTGTTTTCAAGAGGAATTCCACCCCTGACAGAGGATCTTCTAAAGCCCATATTCCCCACTGAGTATGGCATGCTGAGCTTCCGATTGCAGTTTACCTGTCTGTCCTATCAGGATTGATCTATTCAGAAGTGGTCTGTTTTTAACAATTCTAATGACAAAGAAACAAAGTAAGATAAAGTGTGAAGATCCTGGAAGGCATCTGCTATATTTTAATAAATCCTCCCTGATTTTTTAAAAATATATTTTATTGATTTTTTTTACAGAGAGGAAGAGAGAGGAATAGAGTTAGAAACATCGATGAGAGAGAATAATCGATCAGCTGCCTCCTGCACTACCCCTACTGGGGATGTGCCCACAACCAAGGAACATGCCCTTGACAGGAATCGAACCTGGGACCTTTCAGTCCACAGGCCAACAGTTTCAGCTGGACACTTGATTTTTAACCCAGCTCCACAGGTAGTCCCTATGGGCATCACTGTTGTAGCAATCTCACTTTAAATTCATGTTGTACCTGCTGACAGTTTCATCTCTCAATTTAAAGAAAATAGAACAACAACAAAAAACAAAGTAGTCCTGAACAACAAAAAGAAATTGGTTGGCGAAGTAAAGATGCCAGAAACCTTTTAAAAAGATTACATTTATTTGTTCTGGTTTATTCATCCATTTAAAAAAAAATCACAATTGAGTGTCTACCAACTGCTGGGCTCCCCCCTAAATCCTGAGGATAGTGAGGAGCATAGGCAGGTGCGTCCCTGCCCTCAGGTCTATCTGGAGAGCACTTTTAATAAGAACATCATACAGATAAGTGGCAAATTACAATGGTGGCAAGTGCTGACAGAGAAAGGTGTACGGAAGAGTTTAAATTACAGCTTAGACTGAAAGATCAGGGATAGCTTCTCAGTGGAAGGGACAAACTGATATCTGAAGGATGACTGGGCGATGACAAGACAAATATGGACTTGAGAACATTCGAATAAAGGGAACATCTTGCAGTCAATGTGTCTGGCTGGTGCTGAGCAGACAACAGTGAGCAAAACAACTCCCTACCCACCTGGGGCTTATGTTTTAATTTTTTTCTTTTGTTATTAATTTCAGAGAGGAAGAGAGAGATAGAAAAATCAATGATGAGAGGGAATCATTTATTGGCTGCCTTCTGCACAACCCCCTACTGGGGATCCAGCCCACAATCTGGGCATGTGCCCTAGACCTTAATCAAACCCAGAACCCTTCAGTCCACAGACTTAATGCTCTACTCACTGAGCAAAACCACTAACAGGGTCGCCTAAGACCATCAGAAAACACAGATACTTACATTAAGAACCATAACAGTAGCAAAATTACAGTTATGAAGTAGCAACAAAAATAATTTTATGGTTGGGGGTCACCACAATATGAGGAACTATATGAAAGGGTTGCAGCATTGGAAAGGTTGAGAACCACTGACTTAGAGGCTATGTGGTAATGGTTTGGACCAGTTTGTCATGAGCAAAGGTGGTGAGAAGTGGACAGAGCCTGAATTCACTTTGTAGGTAGGGCTGATGGGATTTGCTAAAGATTGGGTAGTGTGAGAAGAAGAGAGAACAGGTGGCCTCATTGTCTGCATTGATCAAAACAAAGAATATAATTTTTTTTTTACAGGGATGGAGGAGATTATAAGAGTAGTAGATTGGGGATAGGTGGTTCATTCGCTTATTTTTTTTATTGCTAGGAATTTTACTCTATATTTAAAGGCCAGTTTTGAAAATGCATTCTGAATTTGTACTAGAGAAAGATTAAGCTATGCATATGCTACATAGATAAGGTGGGTATACATGTGTGGATACAATATAATGTTTGGATGTTTATGTATGGATATAAATGTGCTAAACACACTTAACTGTCTTTCTCTAGTATTTCTATGATTTTACATTTGAAAAAAATTGAAATATATCTTCTCTAGAAAATGAAGGAGGAATTTCTGTAAAGTTTAGATTTATTTTGTCGAGATATTCTCCAAATTGTGATTTCTGTTTTTGTGCATATACCCTGCTCTGTTTCCTTCCCTTCTCAGGGGAAAATAAAAAAGTGTTGCTCCCTCCCTCCTCTGGTCTCTCTAGCGCAATGTCTTCCTCCCTTTCTCCCTCCTTCCCTCCCTTCCTTCCTTCCTTCCTTCCTTCCTTCCTTCCTTCCTTCCTTCCTTCCTTCCTTTCTTCCTTCTTTTCTTCCTCCCTTCCTTCCTTCCATTTTGCAGACTGCAGTGTTTGGTGTTTGCAGACTTCATTGTGACCTGTCAATGCTCCCAATATTTCCTTTGATGTTGTATTTTGGGCTCCTTTCAAAAAAATATGTATAAAATGTAAAATCCTTCCTTTCATTCCTGTGTCAACATTTGAAACGAAGAGCAAACAGTCTTGTTTTTCTTGTTGCATATTAAACAGCTGGACCTGTGTTGCTCCCTGTCTTGCCTGACTTTCATTCCTGAGGAGGCACCTCCGTGGCTCCAGGGAGTGGTTGGTTCCTGGGACAGTTGTGAAGGGTGTGGCCCAGGACCCAAGGGTGTGTGTCTGAGTGGTAAGGAACGCCCCCATCTCTCTAGGGTCACTGTGGAGAAATCACTCATAGGTACACCCAGTGATAGTGACAGGTGTCATACCTTAGGGTTTTGGTGAACTGAGTCTGAACACTGAGCATGCACCTTGCCTCGGGGTAATTTTGTAAGTCCATTTCAATACACAGCATTTAATGTTACAAACAAATGATCTATGAGGGTTTTGACACAGAACTGCAGGGTTTCTGTGACCTGGAGAGGAACATGTATGTAAGTTTGAGGACTTTGTCTTGACAGCTTGACTCCATTTAGAACTGGTAACCCAAAATGACAAAATGCAGTAATAAGACAAAAAGCTTCCTTCCTTTAAATCAACTCCTCTTTGTGACCCCCAGAGACCATTTTACTGGCGAGTTTGTCCCTTCTCTAAATTAGTGACTATCCACATGGGAAAAATCTGCATTCTGAAAAGAGCATGCTGCATGTATGTATGTATGTATGTATGTATTTATTTTTAAAATATATTTTATTGATTTTCCACAGAGAGGAAGGGAGAGGGATAGAGAGCTAGAAACGTTGATGAGAGAGAAACATCGACCAGCTGCCTCCTACACACCCCCTACTGGGGATGTGCCTGCAACCAATGTACATGCCCTTGATCGAATCGAACCTGGGACCTTTCAGAAGAAAAATTTAGATTTATTTTTAATAAGATCCAATAATTCTACTTCTGGGGCTATATCTAAAGGAAACAAAAAAAAAAACTAACTCAAAAAGATATCTGCACCCCAATGTTCATAGCAGCATTTTTTATAGTAGCCAAGACATGGAAATAACCTAAGTCTCCTCTGAAAGATGAATGGATAAAAAAGTTGTGATATATATGCATGTATATGTGAATATTGCCGGGATTCTTGCCCCAGCCTGACAAAGGGTTCAGCCTTCTGGAGAAAGGGGCTGATGCATACATGATTAAGAAGGAGTCCAAAGACAAATGATAATTTTGAAAGGCATTGTGGGTCAGAGGAGCTTCAGCTAAAGGAACTGAAGACTCCCTCCTCATCTAGGACCCTTGCTTTTATTAATACAATTTGTCCTAAGGTAAGGTGGAGATATATACTTCAAAGGGTAAGGTTTCAAAGGGTAGAATACAGAAGCATTGTCAGTTTGGGGAATAGCCTACAGCTGTTCAGGTGTTTGGCCAACAGGAGGCAATAAAATGCCCTGAGCTGTCTGGCAGCAGACAATCCTATTCAGGTTTGGGGGAAGTGCCAGTTAGCCTTTTTCAACAGGTAAACTACATATGTGGCTCACCCTGTTGAGCTGCCCAAGCATCACCAACATTTTGGTGAAACTTGTAATTATGACATGCTGGAATTGGTTCCTGGCAGCATGTATAATAAATAAATAATATATGATATATAGTGGCATATTATTTAGCCATAAAAAAGGAAAGCATGCCCATTTGCAAAAACATGGATGGAACTTGAAGGCCTTATGCAAGATATCATTTTGGTCCATTACATTGGTGATACTATGTCGACTGGACCTGGTGGTCAAGAGTCGTAACCATTCTAGACTTCTCCGTAAGACATTTGAGTATCGGAGAGTGGTAAATAAATCCAACAAAATTTCAGGGACTTTTAATCTCAGTGAAATTTTGTGGGTCCAGTGGTGTGGGGTGTGTTGAGTTATCCTCTTAAAGTAAAAGCTAAGTCATTGCATCTGGCCTTTCCCACAACCAAAAATAAATAAATAAATGTTTTTAAAAAGGCATAATTCTAGCAAGCCTCTTTGAATTTCGAAGGCAACATGTTCTTCATTTGGGCGTGTTACTCTGGCCTACTTAGTGAGTAACCCAAACAGCTGCTAGTTTTGAAGGGGGCCCAGAACAGGAGAAATCTGCAACAGGTCCAAGATGCTGTGTCAGCTACTCTGTCACATGGGCCTTACAACCCAGCAGATCTCAGAGTACTTGCAGTGCCAGTGGCTGTTTGGGGCTTTCAGCAAGCCTCTATCACAGCACAGGGTCTTAGATTTTAAAGCAAAGCCCTGCCATTCTCTTTGAACAACTAGTCTCCTTTTAAGAAACAGCTTTGGGCCAGAGACTTAGTAGAGACTGAACACGTAACCATGGGCCACCAAGTTACCATGAAACCTGAACTGTCTATCCGGAAGTGGCTGTTGGCTGACCCACCAAGCCTTAAAGTTGTGCTTGCTCAGCAGCACTCTGTCAACTGAAAGTTGTATATGTCTGATCAGGCCCGAGCATGACCCGAAGACACAAGTAGGTCACGTGAAGAAGTGACCCAAATGCCCATGGTCCACACTTTTGTTACACTGTCTTCTGTCTCTCAGGCTATACTTATGACCTTATGGGGAATTCCCACTACTCAGTTTACAGAGGAGAGAATTCTCAGGCTATGTGGGTACTACATAAAGTGGACATCTGCAGCACTATAGCCCCTGTCTGGAACATTCCTGAAGGACCATGGTGAAGGAAAATCATCCCAGTGAGCAGATCTATGAGCAGTGCACCTGGGCAGATGTGGGTTATATACTCATTCATGGCCTGTAGCCAATGGTTTGTCTGGGTGGTCATGGACTTGGAACATTATTGAAAATGGATGACAAGGAAGTCTGGGAAAGATGTGTATAGAATGAGAAAATACATGGAGGTACTTGTGTCCTATATAAATGTTCACCAAAGAGTGAACTCAACAAAGGAAGAGTTTAATAGTCCAACAGATAGGGTGACCTATTCTGTAATTACCAGTAGCCTCTTTCCCCAGCCACCCTGTCATCATCCAATGAGCTTGTGAACAAAGGGGCCATTGAGGCACAATGGAGGCTATGCACAGGCTCAGGAACATGGGCCTCTGCTCACCAAGGCCACCTTGGCTGTAACCACTGCTGAGGGTCCAGGCAGCCAGCAGCAAATGCCAGTATGGAGTCCCTGACATGACACCATTCCTCTGGATAACCAACCAGCTGCCCAATGGCAGACTGACTACATTGACCACTTCCATCCGGGAAGGGTCAATGTGTTGTTCTTACTAGAATAGGCACCTGTTTGGAATATTCTGGATTTATCAAACCTCCACAATTACATTCTCTCTCTCTCTCTCTCTCTCTCTCTCTCTCTCTCTCTCTTTCTCTCTCTCTCTCCCTTTCTGTTTCCACTCTCTCTTTCTAGAGAAGGAGAAATAGAGTGTCATGTCATCTCCAAAATAAAAAGTATTTAATTCCAAGGAGAACATGGAAGTGTTGGTTTACCATTCATTCAGGAGGGTTTCTTGGTGGTCATTGTGTTGACTAACCATTCTTTTATTTATAATCTGATCAATTTATAATTCACCAATAGGAAATAGGGAGCATCATGGTTTGTATTTTATTGTGATTCTCTTAATATTTTAGATTCTTCCCATGCTGACTGATGTTTGACTTACCTATAAACACTAATAATATAACCATGCATTTTTTAAATGCTTTACCATTTAGCAAGAATGTTTGCATAGTAATTATCCACACCTAATATGGTATATGGTACACAGTAGGCACACAGTACACCTTATTTAATCAACTATTATGAAGTGATGAATTTAGATTATATCTTTTTCCTTTTTCATTTGTTAAATTGAGACTTTAAAAAAGACTTAATAGTAAGTTAATCAGAAGCAAACTTAGAAGAATGAGTTGGGGTGATTGCTAAATGTTGTGTTCTTAAAGCTAGCCTGAACAATCCCTCCCCATCTGGGGCCATTTCCAACTTGATATTTCTTGACAAAGGGGCATGGATAATCCATTTAGTGAGGCCTGTGTCCAACAGTTGCCCACAGTACATCTGGGGGTTCATATTCTCCCATCAAGAATCTACTAGTAAAACTTTACATAAGAAGCCCACAGGGAAGAGTACCTGATTTCATTACCGAGTTGTATAATTTGGGATATACGCAGGAAACCAAAGAAAGAAAAAGGAAGAGCTCTCTGGTGAAAACTATTTTTATCACTAGGACCTCCACACAGATAGATGACATATATACAGTTTTTTAAGGCTTAGATTAATAAGGTTTCTGTAGTTTATCAAAGAAGACCTGTGCATATTTTCACAAATCTGTGGAAACCAAGAACTAATATCTTACCTTTATGCCACAAACATGAGAATATGAGACAGATACATCTGCTGCGTAATAAAGGTTTACATCAGAATTGGAAAGGTTGATATACATTACTGTCAAGAGTTAGTTTACTCGCTTATCCAAAAATGCACATGTTTTTGTTCAGGTGTGGTTGTGCATGTATTAGTTTGCTAGAGTTGTCATAACAGATACCACAGACTGGCCAGCTTAAACAACAGATATTTATTTCTCACAGTTCTGGAGGCCAGCAGTCCATGATCAAGGTGCCAGGAAATCCATTTTCTGGTGAGAGCTCTCTCTTGGCTTGTGGACAACGGCCTTCTCACTGAGGCCTCACACGGCCTGTTCTTGGTGCTTGAGGAAGGAGAGAGTATTCTCTCACATTTCTTCATCTTCTTATCAGACATTACTCTTATCAGATCGGGGCCTCACCCTTAGGACCTCATTTAAACTGAATCTATTTGCTAAGTCCTTATCTCAAAACAGCTTCACATTTGAGGTTACGGTTTCAACCAGGAATTTAAAGGGAACACAAATTAGTTGAAAAGCAGTGTGCAATGTCAGCTGAGCCACACTTTTAAAAATAATTTAAATACATCTTAAACAGGAAGTTTTACCCACAGCACTAGTTGTTATTACTTTCTAAGAACTTTTTTTTAAGTATGTGTTTATTAAGTTACCTTTAAAAATCATGGAAGCCAATGACCACCATGAAAGGATACTCTTTCCCTTTAACCCATCAGACTATTATACAACTACTGTCTTCTATTTCATTCCCCTCCAGGCTATTCCTCCACAGGGATTTGTAATGGATCTGATGATACTCTACTTATATACAGGCCCTAGAGCAATGGTTCTGGGAGGAGAGGGGGGTTGGGCACATTTAACAAAGTTTACACCCTGCATTGCCCTGAGCAGCCCCACAACAAAATGCATCTGTCCCAGAAGATTGGTAGATGCAAGGCCCAGAAACCTTCATTAAGAGTAAGATTCCTTAGAGGCAAAGTTTCTTTTTTAAAAGTGTTTTTCTCTAAACGACAACCAAGAAATATGGATAAACTTGTCTCCCTTAAATATTTGAATCTTAATTTTTTTTCCAGAACTACTCAAAGAATAATTAAAGTTCCCTGTGAAAAAGAAATGTATAATTTGGCACAACTATCACAGTTCAGTATTTTAAAATCTGTCCTGTAGAAGTGAGAACAGCCTCATTTTACTATCAAAAGGAGAGTAAAAACTATTTTCATTAATGATCATGGGCAACTGGTAATCTTAAGGAGAAAATGCTCCAGAATAGAAAGGAAGAATCTAAGAAGCATACAGCCAGTTTACTACTATTGCAGAGTCTAGTCCAACCATGGGCAAACTATGGCCCGAGGGCCGGATTTGGCCTGTTCGGCTGTTCTCTTGCTCTCCCCTCTGCTCCTTCACCAACAGCCCAAGATGAGAGTGCCAGCATGGTCAGGTTGCTTTTGTTCCTGCCCTCCTGTCCAGTTTAAGAACCCATTGTGGCCCTCAAGTCAAAAAGTTTGCCCACCCTGGTAGACAGTGCCTAGCTCAGAATTGTCTTGAGTAAAAAGATACTGGCTGGCCAGCATAACTCAGTGGTGGAGTGTCAACCTATGAACCAGGAGTTCATGGTTCAATTCCTAGTCAGGGCACATGCCCAGGTGTGGGATTGATGTCCAGTGTGGGTCCTGTAGGAGACAGTCAATGATTCTCTCTCATCATTGATGTTTCTCTCTCTCTCTCCCTCCCTCCCTCTGAAATTAATAAAAATATATTTTAAAAATACACTGAATGACTCTCTAGGCTCCTTATTGTTTTTCATTCAAGCATCAGATATCCTGCTTTGTTCAAGATGAGCCTGGAGTTTGCAAAGTGAAGTAGGCTTTTCACAAACGCTATCAAGATCTTGAAGGATAGGAACCTGTCCCGTGCTCTCTGCACCTGTGATCTGAGATGATACAAAGGGCAAAGCCCTGCCCTGACTGGGTTT
Source organism: Vespertilio murinus (assembly GCA_963924515.1). Lineage (NCBI taxonomy): Eukaryota > Metazoa > Chordata > Mammalia > Chiroptera > Vespertilionidae > Vespertilio > Vespertilio murinus. The sequence goes on along the minus strand of OZ004707.1, from coordinate 162,221,798 downwards.
GCTCAGTAGATAGAGCATTGGCCTGCGGACTGAAGGGTCCCCGTTTCAGTTCTGGTCAAGGGAACATGCCTGAGTTGTGGGCTCGATCCACAGTGTGGCCCTTGCAGGAGGCAGCCTATCATTGATGTTTCTCTCTCTCTATCCCTTCCTCTCTGAAATCAATAAAAAATATATTAAAAATAACATACTAACCAGTTTGGCTCACTGCGTAGAGCATCAACCTGCAGAATAGGTCCCAGGTTCGATTCCAGTCAAGGGCATGTACCTTGGTTGCCGGCACATCCCCAGTAGGAGGTGTGCAAGAGGCAGCTGATCGATGTTTCTATCTCATCGATGTTTTTAACTCTCTATCCCTCTTCCTTCCTCTCTATAAAAAAATCAATAAAATATATTTAAAACAAAACAAAAACAAACAAAAAACACAAAAGGCAAGGCCTGGCCTAGTCAACAGTTCGAAACATATTCCTCCTTCTAGAGTTGCATATCCCCCACAAAGGACTCTAAAATAATTTTAATGTTTAAAGTAAGTCTTTTGACGAATTAATTGCATTAGGACTTAATAATTCCTGGACCTTGCAAAGCTATGCCATATGGAATGGGTTTCAAGGAGCCAGTTTTTATAGAGGAGCTTCTGTGGCCAGCAACCAAGCCTTAGCCTGAGAGTAGAAGCAAGAAACAGAGGAACCATCTCTGAAGCAGCTTTGATCTGAGGATGAGCATTCTCTCTGACCTTTTTCAGAATCGGTTTCCTTAATCGGAGTCACGGTCACCGTGGTCACCAGGTCCTGACGACCGGGCGGTCAGTGCCGGGAGACACGGCTGTCTGTTTTGTTTTCCTCGCAGGACACTCAGTGTACCCTGCTATGGTTTCTGTTTTGTTTGAGAAGTATCTGGGCTGTGGACAGAGCAGGCAAATTCCATTCTTTGAGGACATATCAAGCCTTCCTTTGTCCCACGAGAAATAAGCTTGGGAGAGGTATGTTTCCTGCTCTCTAAAATTCTTCATCACTGCCGAAACTGGTTTGGCTCAGTGGATAGAGCGTCGGCCTGCGGACTGAAAGGTCCCGGGTTCAATTCCAGTCAAGGGCATGTACCTTGGTTGCGGGCACATCCCCAGTGGGGGGTGTGCAGGAGGCAGCTGATTGATGATTCTCTCTCATTGATGTTTCTAACTCTCTATCCCTCTCTCTTCCTCTCTGTAAAAAATCAATAAAATATATTTTTTTAATTAAAAATTTTTAAAAAAAAATAAAATTCTTCTTCATATGTTGCAAAACTGTGTCTGGAACCAAAATGTCCTAACAGTGTATTTGCTTTTTTAGAAAATGTGACTCCACTAAAGCATATGAGATTACAAAACAATGATATTATCAGGAGGAATAAGGTTGGGAAGTCCCTCTATCCAAACTCAGTTTCCCTTCCTTAATTTCTGTGCCACAAGCCATGCCTCACTTGTGCCAAATGTTAGAGTGAGGAGGTAGGGTGACTACACAGTTTCATATAGGAAAGAATAGGCAAGATTCGTCATCTAGTGGAGTTGTGTTTGGTGAGAACACTGTATTTGTCTTGATGATTGATTGAGTTATAAATTATCTCCTCCTATTTCCAAAAGAAGGTATGGAAAATGCTTCAGACAGAACATTTAAAATAAATGATAAAAGGGAAAGCAAGAACCATTATGAGGAAAAAATGTGGAACTAGTGACTATATTAATAGCTGATACTTAACAATAGTGTGTACTTAATATGTTCTATGTGACATGTTTTTAAGATTTTCACATGTGTTCATGTGAATTCTTACCACAGCACTATTAAGTGGATACTTTTGTTGTCCCCAGTTTATTGCAGCGTAGAGAGTAATAACTTGCCTGAGGTCACACAGCTAATAAGTGATAGACTGGGATTTGATTTCAGGCAGTCTCTCTAAGAACCTGTGACCTAACTGAGGAGGTCATCTAAACTCGTGACACCACTTTTCTGAGCGTCAAGGCAGGCAAGGCAAGAATAGTCTGTATTTTTCCAAAGTGCTCAATTCTTGAGGAAATGGCTGAATAGCTTGTAATATGAACAGCATTATATAATATGACCAAAAAATCATTAATTGATGTCTTACACAAGGTCCAAGTGTGTTTCTCAAAATAACATCTCTCACATCAACCCTCCATAAAAGGGGTTTAAATAGCAGCTCCATAAATCTGGCGAATGGGATCTGAAATCCAGATTTCCTAAAGCGATTGATTGATGATGGGGTTCGATTTCTGTCATCCATCCCACTTTTATCTACATTTGTAACAGTCTTGTTTATTTGTGTGCTTATCTGTATTGTCTTGTTTATTTGCATGCTTATCTTTGTATCCTTGGCCTCCTCTGCTGGAGTGACAACATGGCAGGTACCCAAAACTATCCGTTGCATAATTTCATGAATGAACGAATCTTCCAAAGGCAAAGAGTCCTGCTCAGAACGGAGCCACAAGATCCTCCGAGTATAAATCATGACTATCAATTAATAACTACGAAAGGTCGTTGTTCCTGAGGAGTTCAGGGTGACCTTGACTGAAGCTGGAGAGGCTGGGTGTGGGCTCTTGGACTGGTTGCAAGTCTCCTTTACAAGCCCGATGCCAACGCCAGTCCCTGGAGTTTTGTTATGCAAGATGCACACCAGCCCTGTCCAAGCAGACAGCTGAGGATTTACTGCAGCCTGAGGAGGAAGTCTGCTCCCCTAGAGCCAGCGCCGCCTTCACTCAAAGCTCAGTCACTGCATCCAATCAGCAGTCGTTTACTACCTGGGGCTTAAAGACAAACACTCATGCTGCAGAGGCCCAGCGCTTGGATGCTGGCTCCCAGAATCCTCTCCCCAGGCTGTGGGAACTGGGCTTACCCAGCCTCAGTTTGCAGCCTCCCTGTGCAACCTTCTCCGCCCTTTCTCGTGTGCAATGTTTCAATCCCGTGAGCAGCATCTGAAGGAAAGGCTGGCACTCCACCCATTTTCAGCTCAGGGAAGAGAACATCTCAATTCAGAAATGGCTGCGTAGGACAGGGCCAGTCAGCTCAAGTGAAACCAAAAGTTATTTGCTCCAGTGATCTCTCTAAATAAAACTGCAGTGAGCCCTGGCCGGTGTTTCTCAGTGGTTAGAGCATCACCCCCATGCACCAAAGGGTCAAGAGTTCGATTTCTGGTCAGGGGTACATACCCAGGGTGCAGGGTCGATCTCCAGTTGGGCATGTCCAAGAGGCAGCTGACCGATGCTTCTCTCTCACAGCAATGTTTCTCTCTCTCTCCTTCTAGAATCAATGAAAAACATATCCTTGAGTGAGGATTTAAAAAAAAAAAAACTGCGATGAAATAATAATTACATTCTAATTTTACAAGTTTTATAGCTGTTCTAAGTTTTGGGTTAACAGGTTATAGGGCCACTCCTCACCTTATTATTTACATTCTTGCAATCCTGAACTCCTTTTATTTCCCCCGTTCAGCATGCTACGCCACGCCTTGGACCTTTGTTCTTTCTCTTTCTTTATTTGGCTTGGCACACACTCACCCCACAACCCTTCTCTGTCTTCAAGCTTCACCTCAGGTGTCGCATTCCTGAAATTTCCAGGTTCTGTGATGCACCCCTCCACTGTGCCCGCTTTGTGTCAGCACTTACCATGGTATGTACTGCCTAACAGTCTCTACGTGTGTGTCCCCTGCATTCGACTGTGAGCAATTCCTTGAGAGCAGGAACCATGTTTCACTCATTTCTTGCCCACAGTTCCCAGCACAAAGCCTGGCATGTACAGGGAGCGGAATAAATGTTGATTGCCACGAATCCTGTTGTCAATAAGCGCTGATGCTATCACTCTTAACCATTCAAAATTCTGAGAGCACCAAGAACAGTTCAGGTGACTGCACATTAGAATTTCCAGGGATGTCATCTTCTGTTATGTCTCTTCCTTTCCAGGAACCTCTTTCTGGAGCCGCGAGAGACCAAGGGAGGAATCATGTCCACGATCGCAGCTTTCTACGGTGGCAAGTCCATTCTCATCACCGGGGCCACGGGCTTCCTGGGGAAAGTCTTGATGGAAAAGCTGTTTCGCACCAGCCCGGACCTGAAAGTCATTTATATCCTCGTGAGGCCCAAGGCCGGCCAGACACTGCAGCAGAGGGTCGCCCAGATCTTAAATAGTAAGGTACGCCTCCTGGGGAGAGACTGAGGGCAAAGCGACTCCCTACAGAGTCTTATATGGCCTCCAACGGCAGGTGAAGGTCAGGATGTGGGGGCAGAGGGAGGAGAGGATTCCAACAAGATAGCCACCCACTGCTCCTGGAAATCGGTCGGTCGGTCGGTCGGTCGGTCGTGCTTCCCCGTAAGAGAGAAGAGCGTGCTTAAGCTCTGTCCCGGGCAAGTGATCAGGGAGCCTCCATGTGGGAAAGGAACGTTTGGGGGAGCAAAGGGACAAGGGGCTGCGAGGCTCTGGATCCAGGGCCTGTTAAGAACGACACGGATCACATTGAGGGCAGCTTGCTCTGGAGGCAGAACTAACGGGGAGCTGTCATTGGCCCAGAGCTCTCTTGTACATGCCACACGCCAGTGAGAGGCGAGACTCGGGGTTCTTTCTGGAGTCAAAACGTTATATTCTCTTCAAGGAGTCACCTCTATGACAAACATTATGGGGAGGATGAATGACAAAGAAATACAGGTTAGTTCAAAGGCAGAACTGTCTCCTCTGACCCCAGAAGAAGGGATTCATGTGAGCAGGAGACAGCGGCATGGATTGCTAGGGAGCTTTCCTCCGGCCTGTAGAATGTGTGTCATGTGCAGGCCTTTCAGGGTTTTATTATCTAGTAATTAGAGGACTTCTTCAAAGTAGCTGTCACCTATTTATGGTGAGATCATTGCGGCGCAGACTGGCAATTTTGCAAAGGGATTCACAACAAGGAGGGCTGGTTGTGACTGTGGGTTTCAGACTCGTCTAGGATTCAGAAGTTCATAGTCTTTCTACTAGGCATCATGGCCTCGGTACCAGCCTTAGCGGAAAAGGGATTCGGCTGGGCAGTGCTTATATTTTTGGTTTGGGGCCGATACTTTGATTTTGTCACTTATGAGATATTCTCTAAACCAGTTTTTTGAAAAGAAGCCGGGCCTCTCGCATACCTTCCCTGATGAGTTCTTGAACTATAAGGCCTTGAGAAGTTGTACTTCCGAACACTCTGATTGTGTTAAAAACTACACACAAAACTGAAAGCAGTCTTCAGTCTGGAGAAAGCACCAGGGTTTGTTAATTTGTGAAAACCAAGTTTTTGTTTTTTTGGTTTTTTTTAGTAAGGACCAAGGTTATTAACATAATTGTCTCCAGTTTAGTTTTATTCTTCCTTTTGACATTTCACTGATCCCTGAGAAATCCAGAAAGCTTGGAGCGAGAGAGAGGAAAATAAGGCCGGGATGAAAGCTTACAATTGCTTAATGCGGAAGGGTTGGGTTTGAGGAAGGACCCAGATAAATTCTACTGGTAACAGGTGGGATCCCTCGCGGTTCTGTTTGAGGCGGGACATGTTAGGGCCTGAGGGGCTGGAGAGAGGAAAGGAAATCTGGCCCGGGAGGGTCAGTGCTGAGGAATAGCCCGCAGCTCTCAGTCAGTTCCAGAAATGTAATAAGCACCGAATCCTCCAGTTTTCAAAGAAGTGCGCAAAAGTCAAGTCCTGCAAAACTAGCATCAATAATATGATAATTATAACCACTTACTGAGTGTCTGCTAAAGGACAGATTTTTTTTTTTTTGTCCTCACAACAACAATTCAAGGAAGGGTTCTTTGTTTCTCTCCATTCAAGATCATATAGTATTTTTCCCTTTTTGTTATTATTACATATCATGGAAATGGCCATGAAGATGCCTGTTGCAACATAGTCTTGTCCCTGTAGCTGCCTCTTCTGATAGTTCTTGACCTGGTGGTTTGCTCGGACAGTGGACGATAGTGCCTATGTTTGCTATCCTGCTGATAGTGCCCAGCCGTGTGGTGGCTGCCTGTTGCCATAGTGACAGCCTCTCCCTCTCAGGATAGCAGATGCCTCTGCAAATAGTGGCTTCCTCTCTTGAGCGACTTCCTCTCCTATAGCAACAGCTTCTTGAGATAGTGCCCAGCTTGGAAGCTGCCTCTGGCAATAGTAGCTGCCTGCTGCAACATAACCCAGCCAGGTAGCCGCCCACTGCGATATTGTCCAGCCCAGTGGTTACCTGTCGGGAAAATTAGGGGATTCTAAAGGAATGTGTATTTTTTTGAAGTTTAATTTAATTTTATTGAATTTATTGGGATTGCATTGGTTAATAAAATTATATATGTCTCAGGTGTACAATTCTATAACATATAACCTGTATATTGTATTGTGTGTTCACCACGCCAAGTCAAGTCTCCTTCCATCACCATTTATATCTCCTTTACCCTTCTCCCCTTTCTACACCCCTCAAATTCCAAGTATTCAACATTGTCTTTTTATTTTTTAAATATATTTTATTGATTTTTTTTTTTAAAGAGAGGAATAGAGAGGGATAGAGAGTCAGAAACATCAATGAGAGAGAATGATCAGCTGCCTCTTGCACACCCCCTACTGGGGATGTGCCCGCAATCAAGGTACATGCCCTTGACCGGAATCGAACCTGGGACCTTTCAGTCCGGAGGCCGAAGCTCTATCCACTGACCAAACCGGTTTTGGCTCAACATTGTCTTTAAAAAAAGCAATGTTTTTGTTTCTTTCACATCTGGGAAGCTTCTAAGGAAAATAAGCCAGGTTTCATGGGTTGCAATGTGAACATGCTCACCACACCCCGTGCTTTTCAACTTGTGGGTGCCGAGGTTCCCTAAGCCGGCTGCTTCCTCTCTTACTTATGAAAAATGTGCTCGTCTTATTATGAACTGACCAGCTTCCCATCTTTACCAAACCAGTTTCAGATACCGAAATTGATATTTTCTCTATTTTGCTATCTTGAATATGGCTTTGCTTAACAAAACATGATGTCCCCTGCTATAACAAATAAGTAGTTGGAAATAAATCCTACAGTTGTGAAATTCCAAGAAGTATTGAGAGTATTTTGAGGTTCATTAGTGCCATAAAGATGTGGGTTGTTTTGTGTGCTTTGTTTTGTTTACCCACCACAACCACGTTCCTTGTTTGTCTACTTAGGATCTTAAACAGCCTGTAATCTACTCTGAATAACTTCGTAAGAAAACACCAAGACAAAATCCATACATAAAACCCCAAATAGTTGAAATTATATTAAGACTGAGGTAGTTAATTAAGAGTGATTGCAAGGCCAGCATCTAAACAAAGTTTCATTGAGAGAATACCGTATTTTTCTGTATATAAGTCACTATTTTTTTCTAAAATCATTAGACTGAAAATTGAGGGGCATCTTATACACAGAAGTCAGCCAAGGAGGGAGCCGAGTAGGTGTGTAGATGCCCATACCTTGTCAAATAGGCTTCCTTCGATCACAGCCTTATAGTTACTGACTTCAGCTGATGTCTTAATTGGAGGTGGGGGTGGGGGTGGGGGTTGGGGTGGGGTTGGGGTGAGGGTCGGGGTGGGGGTAGGGGTGCTGGTCTGGAGTGTTCTGAGCCCATAAAGATTTTTTTTAAATGAAAAGATAAATACCAGTAAGCGATTATCTTACTCTGCAAAATTCAAACTGAATGTCATCAGCTATACAAAAGAACATGGAAATAGAGCTGCATAGAGACCATTTGGATCTCCTCCCACTGAATGTCTGGTCAGACAGAGGAGAAAACAGGGTGATCAACGCCTTAAGATACCAAAAAAAAAAAAAAAAAAAAAAAAAGTCTTAGGAGGAAAACCAGCCAAAACTGGTTTGGCTCAGTGGATAGAGCATTGGCCTGCGGACTGAGGGGTCCCAGGTTCAATTCCGGTCAAGGGCATGTGCCTTGGTTGCGGGCACATCCCCAGTAGGGTGTGTGCAGGAGGCAGCTGATCGATGATTCTCTCTCATTGATGTTTCTAACTCTCTGTCCCTCTCTCTTCCTCTCTTCCTCTCTGTAGAAAATCAATATAAATATATATTTTTTTAAAAAAGAGGAAAACCAGCAAAATGTTTAAAATATTGATTTCTTAATTTTGGGTTGGGAAAGGGGGTGGTGGTCTTATATGTGGGGGCGTCGTATACACAGAAAAATATGGTACCAACAATGGGTGGGTCTTTTCCTAGCAAGTTAGAGTAATCAGTCAGGGAAGGGTCAGGGAGAGATGATGCTGGGTTTGGAATGCAGCTTCTAGAAGACAAGATTTCCAGGAAAGGCCTATCCTGCATGATGTAACCAGAAAGCAGATTCATAAACAAAGGAGGGCTTGGCAGGTTGTACTGTATAATTCAAGTCAACTTCTCTGGAAAATGTGAATTATTCAATAAGCCCTCAGTTGGCCCCTAAGTAAATCAACTTTGAAATACTCTGCAGGGTCACATACTGGGCCCTCAGTTCACAGACCAATTGATTGTGTCTCAGACGATAGAAGGTGGTAAAATTTAATTAAACAGTTAATTGAGTCCTTTTGTAAGACTGTCACTGTTTGGTCATTTTCTAGAAGACATTATGTAAGTTAATCTTGAGAGAAAAAAATAATGCATTTAAAGAAATTAAGCTTGGCCGTAACCGATTTGGCTCAGTGGATAGAGCATCGGCCTGTGGACTGAGGGGCCCAGGTTCGATTCTGGTCAAGGGCATGTAGCTTGGTTTTGGGCACATCTCCAGTAGAGAGTGTGCAATAGGCAGCTGATCAATGTTTCTCTCTCATTGATGTTTCTAACTATTTCTCACCCTTCCTCTCTGTAAAAAATCAATAAAACATATTTTTAAAAAGAAAATAACTTAGAAGTAATAATAAAGAAAACCAACAACTTCTAATTAAAAACATTAACACTGAGCCAAATAACATTTGCAAAGAAAAGGCCCACAATCTGACCTTGTTGAGTATTAAGAAACACCCAACTGAAATGTTAATTTTCTTTTTTGTAAATTCCGTGTTAATTTCTAAAGACCGTTTGATAAGAAAACTAAACAAACAAACGAACAAAAATTCTCCTATTTTGTAAAAGCTCCTATTTTTCCCCAAAAAATAAATTTCTAATTGTCTTTAATATTTCTATTATATCTCTATATAAATAAAGGCAACTGGAAACAAGTTTATAATATAAATCCCCAAAGCCAGTTTTGTTCCATTACTGTATTTTTTCCTAAGAAACTAATTATCCCACAAAAATCAAGAGACCTCTATAAACTTGGGACAACTAGAGGGAATGTAATCTTGCCAGGCATTTAACTTGCTCGTGGCTGACTAACACTTTTAAAAGCCTGTAACTGGTTTTCAGTTTGACAGTTACTCGGGTGAGATTAGTTGAAGCATGTTAAGCCTCTCCCCTGTGGGCCATTTCCTTTCTTTCAAGAGAAAAAGAAAAAAAAATTAAGGAAATTGATTTAGTCCTGGGGAAATATTAAAGGTCAGAGGAACAGAAGCAATTTATTTTCTCCATTCCTTATTTTCTTTTACAATACCATTCACTAGTTAACTCCATCAATGTCATGATTTCAGGTATCCAACTTCCTTCCTTCTTTTTAAAATTGTTTCCAATCATGCAAAGCCTTTAAAAAAAAAAAAAAAGCTTCAAAATGCCTGCACTAGTTTCACACAAACAGTCACTAAACCGCAAGATTCAGCATGACTCTGGAACACATTCAGTGTTCAGAAGTATCTGGATCAAATGGTCTAACCAGAAACCTTGAGGTGACCTGACACACAAATACTCACACGTACACGCGTAGCTGTCAGATTAGCAGCTTTGGAAAAATGGACTATTATGGAAGCAGAAAGGGAGTTTTTCTATTATTAGGAACCTATTAAGTGGCAGGCACTACCCTAGACATCTGACTTTCATTACCCTATTTAATCTTCGCAAAACTGTGGTGTGCTTTATTGTAACCTCTACAGATGAGAAATTAATCCAAAAAGGTTGCCATCTATCTAAGGAATGACAGAGCAGAATTTAGTTATTTTCTTTTAATATGTTTTTATTGATTTCAGAGAGAGGAAGGGAGAGATAGATAGATAGATAGATAGATAGATAGATAGATAGATAGAAACATCAATGGGCTGCCTCCTTCATGCCCCCAGTTAGTTGAGCCTGCAAGCTGGATATGTGCCCTGACTGGGAATCAAACCGTGACCTCCTGGTTCATGGTTTGATGCTCAACCACTGAGCCACACCCACTGGACAAGAAAGCAGAAATTCATTTCAGTTCTTTCATCTCTAACATGCCCATGCCTTTCCCACTGCATTGCATTGCCTCCCCTAGGACATTGCTGCTTCTAACCAGATTCTTAATTCTCCAGAAGAATTCTGCGCACCTGGCCTTGGGTGGGGGAACAAGGCATTCCCAAGGTGCTGGACTGAACATTGTGTGGCCTCTAGCACTTATGTAAACTAAATTAAAATCTTGTTGAATGCAAAATTTTTTTTAACAATAGCAGAGTGTCTGCTGAATCATTAGTTCTCCAGGTCATTTAATGAGATAGTCCAGTTATTAGCATTGAGGATAAACTAGAGGGAGGCCCCTGCAATTCCATACACAGGTAGGGTCCCCTGGCCTGGCCAGCAATCAAGGCTGATCTATGGGGTGACTGGCAGGCCAATTGGGGGGACCCTGCTGGCACCCCTTGGAGGTGACTGGCAGGGTGATCAAGGGATGGCACTACGCACTCACCAGCCATGCCTCCCTCCCCCCAATCACCTCGCCACCGTCGCCAGTCACCTCTGGGGGAGGTGACCAGCAAGGCGATCAGGGATGGTGCCAGCTTGCTCGCCGACCAGCCTCAAAACCCACTGTCACAGCCAGTTATTTCCTTCTCCAGGGTGACAGGTGGGGCAATTGGAGGGCCCCTGCTGGCACCCGCCTTGGCTAGCCTGGGGCCTGTGGGCCAGAGGCAGCTCCTGTGTTGAGCATCTGCCCCTGGTGGCCAGTGAGCATCATAGCAACCAGTTCCACCGGTTATTCCACTGTTTGGTCGATTTGCATATTAAGCTTTTATTATATAGGACTAGAGGCCCAGTACATGAAAATCATGCATGGGGTAGGGAGAGGGGGGTGTCCCTTAGCCCAGCCTGCACCCTCTCCAATCTGGGACCCCTTAAGGGATGTCTGACTGCCCTCTCACAATCTAAGACTGGGATTGGGCCTAAATGGGCAGTCGGACATCCTTCTCACAATCCAGAACTGCTGGTTCCCAATTGCTCACCTGTCTCTGCCTGACTGCCCCTAACTACTTCTGCCTGCCAGCCTAATCATCCCCTAACCACTCCACTGCCAGCCTGATCAATGCTTAACTGCTCCCTGGCCAGCCTGATTGCCCCTAACTGCCCTCCCCTGCCAGTCTGGTTGCCCCTGTCTTCCCCTGCAGGCCTGGTCGCCCCCAACTTCCCTCACCTGCTGGCCTGGTCACCCATAACTGGCCTCCCCTGCTGGCCTAGTCACCCCTAACTTCCCTCTTTTGCAGGCCTGGCCCTCCCAATTGCCCTCCCCTTCAGGCTTGGTCCTCCCAACTGCCCCCCCCTACTGGCCTGTTCCCCCCCAACTGCCCTCCTCTGCAGGCCTGGGTTCCCCCCCCCCAACTATCCTTCCCTGAAGGCCTGGTCCCCCCACAACTGCCCTCCCCTGCCAGCCATCTTGTGGTGGCCATCTTGTATCCACATGGGGGCAGCTATCTTTGACCACATGGGGGCGGCCATCTTGTGTCTTGGAGTGATGGTCAGATTGCATATTACTCTTTTATTAGATAGGATGGGCACCAGAAGGCACTCACCCAAGAGGTGAGTCATTTGGCCAAGCCACACTGGGCTTCCTGACTCCAAGAGCCTGACTGATCTTTCTGATACATCATCAATAGCTCTCCCCTTCCCTGTGTATCAGACTCTGTAGAGACTTACACAAAGCACAGGTGCCCAAGCTTCCACTCAGAACGGCGGAGTCAGGCTCTCCACAGTGAGGACACCTGGGTTTTTGGTTTTTAGTTTTTAGTTTTATAAATAACTTCCCAGGCAAGCCTGCTATGTGCCAAAGTTTGATAACCACACTACCACACAACACTGCATTATGGTCCTGAGGAAATCGTCCTCGCGAAGCAGTAAAAACTTCTAGGCCAGCTTTTATAGCTTATGGGAGTTCATTGATGAGCTAGCCAAATCCCAACATTTTTAAAGTTTTTGAATCCTTACACTGGGTATGATGGTTTTATTTTCCTTAATCTACATGTACTTATTTGTGTTTAATTGTTCTCAACTTACATTATATTCTTTATTAACAAGTCTTTCTTGTTTGAGAGCTAACTGGGAGGACCCATTTGCTTTTCCTCCACGCTCTAAAATTTCTCTGACAAATATTACAGGTTCTCTTTTGCTTTAGAATTCCAGCTATTTTACAAAGATTGCCCTTTAGTCAAAGGGAACTTAACTTTTTTAAAAAAAATATTAAGCAGATTTTAGTGGATTATTAGGACTTAATAACATAGTAATATTTGAAGAGAGGGACTCAGTAAACTGAATAAGGATTACTAGTAAAGACTCTCATGATCATACAAGGCTTGATTACCTCAATGATGCCCAGGAAACAGTGACTGAACCTCTCTGTGCATACCTCCAACGTGAGGTCATGTGGATGGTGGGGGTTCACGTCCAGGACTTCGACATTGCTTCAAAAGCACAATATAAATGCCCTGCCCCCATCCCTTGCCCAAGCCCTGCTTCTAATAAAAACACAGTCCTAGTGTCTGGCTACAGAAGTCGAGTTGTACCTAAGGAGTTTATTGGTTCCAGAATAATTTCTCTTTCTGGATTTCTCATTCTGCTGAATTTTCTTACTTAGGATTTGCAAAGTTTCTCTCCTGCCTCTAGGTGATCAGTTACTATTGCCACCAATAAGACCCTCACTCGTGTTTAAAAACAAATTAGGAGAAAGAATCCTTGCCTGTGCAGTGTCGAATCAAGGGAACACTCCTAAACTTTCCAAGAAAAAAAAAAGTGTAGCATTGTTGTCAGTTTGGAATGGTTGGCTCACAGCCCAGCTGCTGTCTTCCAGGGACCACGGAGATGTGCTTGCTCCTGCCGCTCGGTTTCCTCAGAGGAGGAGCAGCCGTCCCTCGGCTTAAATTTTCCTAAATGGCCAGTGGTTGTTCCTTCCTTATTGCCTTAGTTTTATGCCATCAAGCAGTGTTTCCCAACGTGTGGTACGCGTACCTCCAGGGGTATGGGAAGAGTTAGGTGGGGATATGCACTGCACCGTGCTTAACTGCGCCTAATTCTATGTTCTCATGAGTCAAGTCAAGACAGTCTTGTGAGGCGTGAGAAGGTCGGGTGTGCAAATAAATGTTATTTATAATATAAATTTTATTTATATTTTATTATGAATAATTTTATTTTTTGTTTATTATTATTTCATGTATGTACCAAAAAAAGAAAAAATAAATATACTTTGATTGTTATTAAAATACATCCATTTGTTTTTGATGAGGGGTACTCAGCGTTATAAAAATTATAGAAGGGGTACACATATGTTAAAAGTTTGGGAATACCAGTTATTTTACAAAGTAAAATATTTTACAAAGTAAAATGCCATCAAGTAAAGGATATATGAGAAGGAATAATAAATAAAAAAAAAAAAAAGTATGCCAAAACCGGTTTGGCTCAGTGGATAGAGCATTGGCCTCCAGACTGAAAGGTCCCAGGTTCAATTCCGATCAAGGGCATGTACCTTGGTTGCAGGCACATCCCCAGTAGGGGGTGTGCAAGAGGCAGCTGATCGATGATTCTCTCTCATCGATGTTTCTAACTCTCTATCTCTCGTCCTTCCTCCCTATAAAAAAATCAATAAAATAAAAAGAATATATGAGGAGGAATAACATCAACATTTAAAATGTTTAAGTTCTTCACTTGTGGGGCGCTTCAGTGAAATGTTTGAAATTATATTTTTTCACTCATTTTTATTCCATCTACTTTTTCTGACCTTTCCGCCATGTCTCACATTAGTGGTACCCCCAAATGGCAAGCTGGGACTCTTCTCGCAGGTTCTTGTCCTACGAAGTTTGAAGAATAAATTCTCAGACTAAAAGATCTTAAGCAAAAGTGTGGAAGTTTATTGCAAGGGTATACAAACTTCCCCTGGGGAGGGGTCCACAAAACGAAGAACCCTGCTCACTCTCCAAGGTTCCAAAAAAAAACCAGTCCAGTGAGTCTCTTTGTCTACCAGTTTATAAATGCTCGAAGCTTCTTTATCTGTTCGTCCTACTTTCTATTTGGACCCTTCCTTATTTTATGTCCCCATGTTTTCCTGATTGGCCTCTTTCCCCCTTTTCCCTGCATGGTGTCAGTTTCCAAATTTTAAAATTCCCCTAGTGCCCCCCTCCTCTTTATCCCCTTATCTTGTAACATTCTTTTAAACAATCCGGTGCATTGGAGCCATCTCCTCCCATCAAATATGCATGCCTCTCCATGGACCCTTACCTGAAAACTGCCTCTCCTGTCTCTAGAATCCTTTCATTAGCAAAAGAAATGTTCAGAAGAGCTGATGTCTATTGAGGATCCATGTGCACCATTTCATCTGTCCTTTGGGCTTGTCATGATTACAAAGAAAAATGGTTTGCTCTGCCCTGAGAATGTCCAGCTGGCATTGGCAGTCAGTACAGAGGGCCCCAGGCGTCTTCATTTAGGAGCAGTGATCCGCTACTCTCATCCTCCCGTGACAAAAGAGCTGGGAGCCAAGCAATTTCAGGAATCACGCTCCCATTCATGATTCTATTAGTATTCTCAAAGTCGTTAATTTTAATTTAATAAACAAAATTTGAATCCTTTAAATGAACTGGGAGCTGCCAAGAATAGATGGATAAGAATCAAGGAGTTGCCGAAACCAGTTTGGCTCAGTGGATAGAGTGGCAATCTGCAGACTGAAAGGTCCTGGGTTCAATTCTGGTCAAGGGCATGTACCTTGGTTGTGGGCACATCCCCAGTAGGGGGTGTGCAAGAGGCAGCTGGTCGATGTTTCTCTCTCATCGATGTTTCTAACTCTCTGTCCCTCTACCTTCCTCTCTGTAAAAAATCAATAAAATATATTTAAAAAAAATAAAGAATCAAGGAGTTTACACACCAGGGTTGGGGTGAAATTTAAGTCCTAGCTTTACACATGGACATGAATGTTCAGAGTCAGTGTTTCTCCAAGTATGTCAGACCTATCGGTGGAGCTTGTTAAGAGATATAACTTCCTGGGTGACATACCAAACCTGCCGGGCCCAAGTCTCTGAGGGTGGAGTATGGGAATTATTTGTAACCAGTCCCCAGATTATTCTTATGCATACTGCTTGAAAACCACCGATATCCTGTAACTACCATGGGCAGTTATAAAGGGAAATGACATTTGTTCATCAGTAATTATCTGTGTTATCCTTCCAACTAAAGAAGTTCTCATCTTGGGATCAGTAAAAATCAACTAAAGAACTTCATGTAAAATCCAAAGTCCTGATTATGCCCCAGTCATTTCTTATTTATTGGGCCCCACTTACTGTGTATGTGAGTGCATGCTGAGGTTAAAAGCGTAAGTTTGGAGATGCAAAAACCTCAGGATAAATTGAGTAATGAGAGCAAGAACCTACGTTCTGTATGGCTGGGCTATTTAAACTTTAAAATGAAAATAATAACGCCTGCCACACAGGATTAGTAGTTTGATTCATTGACTTTAAATAAATATATACCCCACTTCCAATTCTCCCAACCTCCAGCCTCGGCCTCTGGCAACAATCACCAATCTGTTATTTGTATGATGAGCTCATTGTTTTTCATTTTGCTTTTTTTTTTTTTAATTACACAGATTGGAGAGATTATATAGTATTTGCTTTTCTCTGTCTGACTTATTTTACTAGCATAATGTCTTTGAGGTCCACCCATGTTGTCACAAATGGCAACATTCATTATTTTTTATGGCAAAATAACGTTCCATTTTATATAGAGGCCCAGTGCACAAATTCATACACAGATGGGGTCCAGCTGGCCCACCTTGATGGGGGCTGATTGGGCTGGGCTGGCTGGGGATAGGGGATGCAGAAGGTTGGCTGGCTGGCCCCACCTCCTGGTTGAACTCCTGGTCAAAGTCCCAATTTGCATATTTGCCTTTTATTATATAAAATATTTCAACTATACTAATAAAAGGGTGATATGCTAATTAGAACAGACGTATTAAGGATGACCCTCTGGACATCCTTCCAGACAAAACTGTGGCTGCGAGAGCTGAGGCAAGCCTTCAACGCTGGGAGAGCCCACTGCAGAGCCCCAGCAGTCAGACAGGGATTGGGCCTAAACCGGCAGTCAGACATCCCCCAAGTGGTCCCCAATTGGAGCCCCCTCTCACCCCGGTGAACAAATTTCATGCACCAGGCCATTAGTTATATATATATATATATATATATATATATATATATATATATATATATATATTCCATTAACTATATACAATTTCTTTATCCATTCATCTGTCAATGGACACCTAGGCTGTT
This sequence comes from Vespertilio murinus, assembly GCA_963924515.1. NCBI lineage: Eukaryota > Metazoa > Chordata > Mammalia > Chiroptera > Vespertilionidae > Vespertilio > Vespertilio murinus. The sequence goes on along the minus strand of OZ004707.1, from coordinate 162,205,229 downwards.
TTCATATCATGGCTACTGTAAATAATGCTGCAGTGAACATGATAGTGCATATATCTTTTCAAGTTTGTGTTTTTTCTTAGGATAAATACCCAGAAATGGAATTGCTGAGTCATATAATTTTGTTTTTAATTTTTTGAGGCATCTATGTACTGTTTTCCATGGTGGCTGCACCAATTTACAATCCCACCAATAGTGCATAAGGGTTCCCTTTTCCCCACATCCTCTCCAATATTTGGTATTTCTTGTCTTTTTTATGACAGACATTCTAACAGGTATGAGGTCATATCTCATGGTTTTTATTTACATTTCCCTGATGATTAATGATATTGAACATCTTTTCATGTGTCTATTGGCCATCTGTATGTCATCTTTGGAAATGTCTATTAAGATCTTCTGATCAATTTTCAATTGGATATTTTTTGCTATTGAGTTGTATGTTTAAAAAAAAACATATTTTTAATATTAGGCCCTTTTCAGATATATGATTGCAAATATATTCTCCCATTCAGTAAGTTGCCTTTTCATTTTTGTTACTGGTTTCTTTTGATGTGCAGAAGTTTTTGTTTTGTTTTTTTACTATAATGTCATCCCACTTATTTATTTTTTCCTTTATTGCTTTTGACTTTGATTAAAAAATCATTGCCAAAACCTATGTTAAGGAGATTACTACCATGTTTTCCTTTAGGGTCTTTATGATTTCAGGTATTATGTTCTAGTCTTTAATCTATTTTGACCTAATCTGGGGGCATAATATCAGATAGTGTTCTAGTTTCATTCTTTTGCATGTAGCTGTTCAATTTTCCCAACACCATTTATTAAAGAGACTGTCTTTTCCCCTTTGTATATTCTTGGCTCCTTCGTTGTAAAATAATTGACCATATATGAATGGATTTATTTCTGGGCTCTCTATTCTGTTCCACTGATCTATGTGTCTGTCTTAATGCCAATACCATACTGTTTTAATTACTTCTACTTTGTATTATAGTTTGAAATAAGGGAGTGTGATGCCTTCATCTTTGTTCTTTCTTGAGATTGCTTTGGCTATTCAGGGTTTTGTGTGGTTCCATAAAAATTTTAGAATTATTTGTTCTATTTTTTTTAATGTGATTGATATTTTGATAGGGATTGCATTGGATTTATATATTGCTTTACGTAGGATGGCCATTTTAACAGTATTGATTCTTTCAAACCATTGACTATTTATTTTTACCTATTTGTGTCTTCTTCAGTTTCTTTCATGGAGCCCAGGAATACAAATTTTTAATATGCATACTTGCTAGTGATCCCCATGCAGTTTGATTGGGGGATAACACTTTGAAAAGTACTGACCTGGTGGATGGCAGTTTGGGGATGCAAATTTAGCATTCTCTGTAGGATATAGCAGTATTTACAGTGTTGTTTTATTAGAAATTATAGCAATATGGTGAAATTCAGACAAGGCATGTCATATAATGCAGCTACTTCATTGATTTCTTTTGATTCATAATAATCATTTATTATTTGGATCAGAAAACTCAGACTTTTTTAAGTGGACTATTTTATTCAAATATGTCCTCTCATTTGAAATCATAAGTCAATATATAGAATATAGATTGAGACATTATTTCCTGAAATAATAATTATCTCCTATAACAGTAATGCTGTAAATTAGTGTTTGGGTGCTGTTCAACATTGCATTGAAAGTACAATATGGTGTGAAGTATCCTCTGCCTTTGAGAGTCACAAAAAACAAACAAAGGAAATAGAAAATCTGTGTATAGCAGCTTACATCAGACATGAGGAACCCCAGTGCTTAGAAGGGTGGACTCTATAATCATCTTCCCCTTCTTACTGTCAAGCAGCCAAAAATCATCACGGGCCAAAGTCAAAGATTCCACAGAACCTAAAATAAATTTTTTTTTGTGAATAAAATCTATCAATCAGATTTTTAAAAAAGAGAGAGAGCCTTCCACAAATTTAGTTATTTTTAGAATTTAATTAACACTCGATGGAAAAGACTAACCCGTTGCAGAAAAATAGTAGCTTAGAGATAGAGTATCTGTACTTGCCAAGCAACATGTGGATTTAATTTCCTTCTCTGATCACCTTCATAAAACTCCCAGCATGGCCTCGGAACATTGTCTTGCCTGACACAAATGAGGCATGATACCTGAGATAAACTACTTCTTACCCCCAAAAAAAAAGCCCGGGGTAGATCTCTGATGGAGAGAAGAAGCCTGCTACTAAGGAATCAAGGAATAGATGAAAACATTCTTTGGTGGTTAAAGGGTAGAAGAGGACTGTCTCTGCTACTCTATTCTGATTAAAACCACAGATGAATTTTCTCTACCCTTAACTTTTCTAAACATTCAGCCTTACATTTCTTCTTCCCCCCTCCTCCTCTCCCCCCCCCCCCCCGCGGTTAACATATCATACCAATATTACAGTAAAATTCCATCTTACCAAAATAGGTTGGGACAAATATCATTTTATTAAAATCATATTTCCTGACGAAATGGAAAACACCAATTTAATTGAAGAACTTCTGTGTGGAGGCGAAAGCAGAGACCTCCAAGTGAATAATTGTAATGAAAGTCGAAGCTGCCACGCTCCTTCCTTTGCCCTTTATAAATTAGAATATTTTAAAAAATCAATTATAATTCCATAAAAGGTTCTTGAGCTCACCTAATTATCTTACTTGGCAATAACTGCCATTTATATTAGAAAGGGAGGATATAAAATTTGTATTTGTTTTAACCATTATAAATGTGCTTCATTTGTTTCCAATTATGTTTGTGTTACTAGGACATCTTGTTAATCTGGCCAGTTAAACATGCTGTTTTGAATGTTTCCTCATGAGACTTTGCAATGCCTGAAAATTTATATGGGCTGGTAATTTTGCACTGAAAACAATATTTTCCAGCACAAAATGGAATCACCACCATGTGTAAACAAAGGGAGGCAGGGAGGGGCCGGATACATTTAATTTACTGTCGCTCCTCCACACTGCAGGAACGTTCAAACACACTTTTCCCCTGCTTATTGGAACTGACTTTTTCACATGTTTATCAGATTATGAGGAGCAGGAATCATCCCAAACATGAATTGCACGAAATTAAGCAAATGCTCTCAGGATGCCGTCTTTGAGTGATATTGCAACTACTAGTAAAACCCGTTTTTGAGAATTAGAATGAAAACAGGTCCTCGAGCTGAAACTGGTTTAGCTCAGTGGATAGAGCGTCGGCCTGCAGACTGAAAAGTCCCTGGTTCGATTCCGGTCAAGGGCATGTTACATTGGTGTGGGCACATCCCCAGTGGGGAGTGTGCAGGAGGCAGCTGGTGGATGTTTCTCTCATCATCGATGTTTCTAGCTCTCTATCCGTTTCCCTTCCTCTCTGTAAAAAATCAATAAAAATATATATATATAAAGAACAATGTGCTGGAGCTGGTGATCTTTGCATATTGATTGATATTTATGTTTCAGCTGTTTGAAAAAGTCAAAGAGGTCTGCCCCAACGTGCATGAGAAGATCCGGGCGGTTTACGCAGACCTCAACCAGAGCGACCTGGCCATCAGCAAGGAGGACATGCAGGAGCTGCTCTCCTGCACCAACATCGTCTTCCACTGCGCCGCCACGGTGCGCTTCAACGACCACCTAAGGTACTTCCTGTTCCCTCTCTGGCTGGTGTGGATGTGTGCGTGTGCATACACGTGTGCATGCACATCTGTTTGTAAATCTGTGGTTTCTGTTGTTGATTTTTTTTAAAGGTAGTCCCAATGAAAAATTATAAAGGAGTAAAATTTCTTGAGAATCTTACATGCCAGAGTTAACCACTTAACATCGTGGAGAACATTCATTCCAGTTTTCCCTTTTTTTATTTTTTCCTTCTTTTTTTAAAATATATTCTTATTGATTTCAGAGAGGAAGGGGACGAAGAGAGAGAGAGATAGAAACATCAATGATAATAGAGAATCATTGACCAACTGCCTCCTGCATACCCCCCACCGGGGATTGAGCCTGCAACCCAGGCATGTGCCCCCCCACTGGGATAGAACTATGATCTTCTGGTTCATAGGTCGAGGCTCAACCACTGAGCCACGCCAGTTTTTCTTTATGCATCCATATAGTAAAATACAACAAAGTCATCATATTGAGAACATTTTTGCAAACTGCTGTGTTTTTTTTAATCTTTCATTGTCTATTATAATTTGTAATGACTACATGATACTCCTTTGTACACATATGTAATATATTCCGTCAGTTCTGTGTTGGTGGATTGTTCTAATTTTTCACTATTGTAAACAACTCTTCAATGAACACCTCTGCCCATAAATGGTTTTTATATATCTTTGTGTACATACTAAGTGGAATTGCTAGGTATGTATCAAATGTGCCCAGATTAGAAACAGATTATAATTTGTCATATAATGCTAAATTGCTCTTGAAAATATGGTATCATCAATTTACATCATCATTATGCACATGAGTCCCCATTTCAACACCCACCACAATGCTCTATTTTAATTCTTTAATTCTTTTTAACATTGTTAATTTGATCATGGAAATGACATTGTGAGTTTTGATTTTTATTTCTTTGATAATTAGAAAGGTTGAAGATGTTTAAATGCCGGTTGTTAATTTTATTCTTTTGTTCAAATACCTATCCACGGTTTTTGCCTTTTCTTTTCATTTGAAGCATTTTTTTCTTATAAATTTTAAGATTTCATGAAAGATTTAACAATTCTTTGTTTTTTAAAAGGCTTCAAATAATTTAACAGTTTACCATTTGTCCTCAACTTTGTTTTTATTATGTATGAAGTTATTTGAAATTTCTTCTAGTATTTTTATTGTTTCATTTTCACATTTCAATTTTGACCCATTTAACATTTATTTAGCTATCAGGGGGAATGGGAAGTCAGGAAAGTTCTGTAAAAAGAAGAGTGAGGTAGGTGTGAATGTAGAGTAACCTTTTTTATCATTTCTAACAGATGGTTACTTCTAAAACATTTATTAAATGATTTATTTTCACTTCTTTATTTGAAAGGAAACTTGTAACATATTAAATTATCATTTTTAATTCCATTTAGCTTTCTCTTCAAACATCATAGTATTTTCATTACTATAATTTTTATTTTACTAAGCAAGTATACACATGTCATTTTTAATAGGATTTCCTTGACTATTCTCACCTGCTGTACTTCTTGATTAAACTTACAATAATTTGCCAGTTTTTTTTTAAAGGGTTGGAAATTTTATTGGGATTACCTTGAATATGTAGATCCATTTAGAAAAATAACATTAGTTCTTTCTATCCAGGAACAATATATTTCTTTATATTTATTCAAATTTTTTGTCATGACCCTTTTGAAGTTTTATCATTTTTAATAGATCCTATTTGTTTATTATTAATGTGATATATATTTAAATGTTGGGTTTTGAATCTGTGCCTTTCTTCTACTATATTCTCTAATTGTTTTGGGGTTTTTTTTCTGTCCTTACTGGATTATCTTATTGTCCATCCAACATTTTTTAGCTGCTTCTGTTTGCTTTCCAGATATACAATGATGTAATCTGACATTGGGTTTGTGACAGCTTTACATCTATTAATATTTATATCTGTGGATGTTTTTTTTCCTAATTACAAGGCTGGAATTTCAGAGCAGTGCTAACTAAGAGTAGGGATCATAGGTATACTTGACCCTCTTCTTACCAAGAAGCATGATACAGGCCGGGTGTGTTTCTTTCTGCCTAATTCTCTCCAGACATGCCGTGCAGCTCAACGTTACTGCCACCCAGAAGCTCCTGATCATGGCCAGTAAGATGCCAAAGCTCGAAGCCTTCATACATATCTCTACTGCCTTTTCCAACTGTAACCTGAAGCGCATCGATGAAGTCATCTATCCGTGCCCTGTGGAGCCAAAAAAGATCATCGACTCTATGGAGTAAGTTGGCTCAAATGAGGGGACAGGGGTGGGCAGACTGTGTTTGTCTCTGATTCTTGGTTGTCACTCACTAATGAGATGGCAAAGGGGAACACCCTTGAAACAACGTGCTTTGAAGTGGGGCTAGCTTCAGCTACCCTGTCCCTGCCGGTCCCTCCATCCCCAGGTCTTGTTAAACAGCTTAGTCCTGTAATGTCATTTAGGATTGAAAGAGCTACTTGGGATACTTTACATAGAAGTGGTTTCTTACTTCTTAATGAACTCAGTATTATCACTAAAAATACATATAGTATATATACTACAGGCCCGTTGCACCAAATTTGTGCATGGGTAGGGTCCCTTGGGCCGATCAGGGCCTTCCAGCTGCCAGCAAGGGCCTTCCTTCGTTCCACACTGCCCCCTACTGGCCAGCACATGGCATAGAGAGTGATTGAATTCCAGGTCTCCCAGTTGAACTCCCGAGGGGACACTTTGCATATTAGCCTATGGAAGGTCCGAAGACAGGTTTTGGAGACTGACAAGGGTTCAGCTTGAGGCTTTGCAACTTACTGGCTGTGTGATGATGCCAAGCAAGTTCCTTGGCCTCTCTGAGCTTCAGTTCCTTCATTGTAAGATGAGGCTAATAACAGTGTCCATCTTATAGTTATGGTGATAGACTGATAAACACAAGCAATTATTGTAGTGTGAAGGGGTGTTTCATAGCAGTAATCAAAATGTTAGTAAAGAGCTGAAACCGGTTTGGCTCAGCATATAGAGCATCGGTCTGCGGACTGAAAGGTCCCAGGTTCGATTCCGGTCAAGGGCATGTACCTTGGTTGTGGGCACATCCCCGGTAGGGGGTGTGCAAGAAGCAGCTGGTCGATGTTTCTCTCTCATCGACGATTCTAGCTCTCTATTTCTCTCCCTTCCTCTCTGTAAAATATCAATAAAATATTTATTTTTTTTAAAGTTAGTAAAGAAAAAATGGAAAGAGAAAAGGATTCCTCCAGATCTGGCAGGAGTCAGTCTCTTGACCTGTTTGGCCAAGATACACTTCCTTACTTTCCCATTGTGCAGGAGAAATAATAATATGCAGCATTTTCCCCTTCTTGCCAACTAACAGGAACCACTTTATTCTTAGGACATGGCTGTAGTCTCAGAATAAGTATGCTTCTGTTTTCTGCTCCTTTGTTCTTCTGCTCTATTTACTAAATTTACCTTGTTACTTTTTTTTTTTGCTTTTTCCTCTGCATAAAAAGTATTAGAGCAGAGAAAATAGACTATTTCACAGTGAATTTGTCAGATTTTAATGTCATGTACTACTGTATTTCCGTTTAAGACATACTCTTCAAAAGGAAGCATTAGCTAAATCGAGAGTTCATTCCCTTCAGGGCCAACATTTTTATCTCGTGTAGCTCTGAGGATAGATATTTTTACCTGTCATCAAAAATATCCAGGACAAAGAATCATGAAAGTCCTTCAAAGGACCTGGAGGTGACTTACAGTTGTTACTAAATCATGCTTTAATAATTGGTGAAAAGAAAGCTCTCAGATCGGGGAGTTTGTCTGGATAGAGAAACGTCACGCTGATGCCCTAGGTCAGTGCAGGGAAGTCTAAAGCCTCGGGGCATTTTAGGGGTGGAATCGAGTTGTCAGTGAGCTGCCTCCTTAAAGTGCTGTCTCTTGGTGCATATGGCGCTTACTTATGGATATGCCCAGGAAGGGACAGACCTCTTTTGATTCCAGACGCTGGCACTGAGAGTCCACACTCAGTCCGCTGCTGACCCCTCTGACACCCGAGGTTACAGCAGTCTGAGGCAGCACCGTAGTCTCTGAGAGTCCCCTGGAAAAAGAGGGAGGCAGCAAACACTCCGCTCAACCACAGCGAGAGATTTCTCCAGGTACTTCCCTGCCTCCCAAACTGTGTCCAGACACTCAACACCCCTAGATTTCAAAGCAGAGCATTCCTTGATTTACCTTAGGAGCCTTTCCCACACTCCCCCACTATATGTCAGCCCATAAAGGCAGGTGGTCGCTACATGATGTGTGATCAAACTCTCATTAACACTTGTACAAAATTTATGTTTCTGTCATTTGCTGCTCCCCAACGAGAATAATTGTTTAGATAAATAGGCAGCCAAACAGAACTAGGAATTAAATTCAGCATTTAATTTACCATTCTATTTATTTTTTTTAACTAGAATGAGAAAGGAGCTGGTAGAGACAGAAAGAAAAAAAAAAACGAAATGCCCATATTCCTCTATAAAGATCTATACCACAATATCCCATGCTCTCACATTTTTGCCAATAAGTCATTCTTGTGCTTTGTACTGGTGTATTTTTCCTGTCTAGGAATACTTGTAAGGCCTAAAATTTCACATTTAAATATAAGATCATTTATGTCCTTAAAGAGTTCATAGTCACTGGGCTTGGAAACAGAGAAAATATATAGAAAGAGAGAAATATCAACACAGGGTGAGGTAGGATAAATACTAACTCTACCAGCAGAGTGTGATGCAGGGGCTGAAGTGAGCATCAACAGCTGGCTTGTAATATATATATATACATAATTTGTTAATATACCTATTGTGTGCCTGTATATATGTGTGTATGATATCATGTATCCTACCTCAGCAGAATACATTTTGAATGCAATTAAGGAATTGAGGTATTTTTTAAAACAGGAAAAAAAAGTCATAACCACCATTTATTAATTCAAAACTTTATATTTGGGACTACACCTCTTGGCTCTCCCCTCCCATTTGTGCCACAGTCACACAGAAATAATCACACCTCTAGCCTATGGACACAGACACTGGGGTGGTGGGGGCTTGCCCAGGGTGGGAATGGCTTTGGGTGGGGTGGGAGGGTGTCAAGTGGGGGGAAAATTAGACATAGGTAAAACTTTAGACAACAAATAATTTTTTTTTTTAAAAAAAAAAAAGAAGTAATCGTTCTTCTCTCATACCACCTGCCTTTGCTTACTAAGCTCCGTTCCTAAAGAGGGCTTCACCTCCGCTTCAGACAGCAAAACCCTCCCCTAGAGTCCCTCGGGCTTCGGTGGCCCCATAGCGCTGCATGTTCATTCTCAATGCTGATTGCTCCTCTGTATTTTCCATTAGATAGGGAAGGGCAGTGCCACAATCCTTTGCAGCGAGGACTCAGAATCTGGAGAAGGGGCTGCACGTAAATGGACATACTAGACAAGAGACATAAATTTAGAAGGCCTGGGGGGAAGCCAGGCGAGGCTTCACGTTAGTGGTGAACCTCGCTGAATCTCCGGGCCCATCAGCTTTTTATTTACATTTATACTTTAGTAAAGCAAGCAGACATTTCTTTTTTTTTAAATATATTTTATTGATATTTTACAGAGAGGAAGGGAGAGAGATAGAGAGCTAGAAATGTCGATGAGAGAAACATCGATCAGCTGCCTCCCGCACACCCCCTACCGGGGATGTGCCTGCAACCACAGTACATGCCCTTGACCGGAATTGAACCCGGGACCTTTCAGTCCGCAGACCGATGCTCTACCACTGAGCCAAACTGGTTTTGGCACAAACAGACATTTCCATGGTAAAGTTTGGTAAACAATAAAAGGATTATCAGGTTAGGGGGTCGCCTTCAGATATTCAGCCAGCAGCAGGAAATAATATGCAGATTTTCAGCCCTGTTGATTATCCAAGTCCATCAGCCTTCTGACGGACTCCTTACATCTTCATGCTCACCACTTTCTGGTCCTTCCTGCCAGCATATCCCCCTTTTTGTTGTAATACATTCCAGAGCTTTGGTCCTTTTAAGGTTTTTAAATTCAATGAAAAGGATTGAGTTCTTTCATGTCCTTTTAAAATTGTTATCAAGGTTTCAAAGGAATCAGTCTGCAGTAAGCTCCTTTCTGGGCCAACAGTTGAGTGCCTTGCTAATCACTGGCCAACAGTATTTTTTATGGGTTCCCTTCTCAATCACTGTCCCCTGTGACATGACAGCAATGATATTCCAGTTCTGGATGGTGGACAAATGGTGGGCAATGACAATGCAGGTCCAACCTTCTTCCATTATGATGGAAACACTAATTTTGTTGCCTAAACCCAGCCTGTGTATCTCCCTTGGGTCATTTTTTCCATCTTTTATATGAGAAACAATTTTGGGTTTATTCTATAACACCCATAAAGAGATTGAGCTCAGTCCAAGAAGCCATCCAAAATCAGATGACGGTGTGCCTTTTCTCTTAAACTAGCCTTTTTCTCTCCGTGAGTATAGAAATCCCATACGCATCCGCAAACTCTGCCAAATTTGAAATGATGGACCGGGAAATAAAAACATGGCTAAAAGGAGACTTTTAATGGTATTCTCAGGAGCGGGCATCCATTTTACAGCATCACCAAAAGACTTAGTAATTAATGGGCACTGAGTCTCTTGTTTGCTCTGGGGAAAGTCAGTAAACAGCCTGGCCACCTATGCTGCTTTTCCCATTCAGTTAAATCAAAGGCGTGCTTAATAGACTAACAATAAACAACAAAGACAGATGCAAGTATCATTAACATATAGACAAGACTTAATAAATCAAAGTTCTTTTCCTGGATCTTTTCTCTCCATACCATTGACTAGCCTTTAAAGTTATTTCAGCTAAAATCTGCCTGTCCCAAGGCATCACGTGGTAATATTCAAACAAAGCATTAAAGAGTCCCCCCTGCTAGTGAGCTGAGGGCTCCACCCTCGCTAGCTGCCAAGCCTTTCCACACTAGAGGCGGAGGATTGGGTAGGGCCTTTTTTAGTTATTACAGACTTTTGATCCCCAATACAAATTAGGCATAGTGTAATTTGAACAGGACCCCATAAAATTACATATGACAAGGCCACTGTTTTCCTTCGAGCCTGATTTAAGAGAGTACCTTTTAATTTCTTTAACATTTTGCCTCTTAATCGAATTCTTCTCCATTATGGCCTGGCTTAAAAAAAAAAGATGTCCTCGCCAAAACCAGTTTGGCTCAGTGGATAGAGCGTTGGTCTGCGGACTGAAGGGTCCCAGGTTCGATTCCGGTCAAGGGCATGTACCTTGGTTGCGGGCACATCCCCAGTAGGGGTTGTGCAAGAGGCAGCTGGTCGATGTTTCTCTCTCATCAACGTTTCTAGCTCTCTATCTCTCTCCCTTCCTCTCTGTAAAATATCAATAAAATATATATATATATTTTTAAAAAAGATGTCCTCGTCCACTTTGGAGCACAGATTCCAAAGCTGGTGTGATCTTTATGCGCAGTGAATCTTCCCACCTGTTAGGGGATCCCCGAACTTCTCGGTGAACTTCCTTTTTCGCTCCAGCAAATCTCCAGGCCCTGTTCCCAGGTGCCGTAATTGCAGCAGCCTTTTGCAGCGATAGTTCAGGAACTTGGAGATGGGCCCGAGTATAAATGGACATACTGGACGAGAAATATAAGTTTAGAAAGCATGGGGGAAAGAAAGGCAGAGGCTTCACTCTAGTGGTGAAGCTCCAAGCTCGCTGGTTCTCCGGACCCGTCAGCTTTTTATTTATTTACTGGAGTACATGGTTACCCTTTCGCAAAGCAAACAGCCATTTCAATGGTAAAGTTTGGTAAACAATGAAAGGATTATCAGGTTAGGGGAGTAGCCTTCAGATACTCAGCCAGCAGCAGGTAATAATAATATGCAGATTTTTTTCAGCCCTGCTGAATATCAAAGTCCATCAGCCTTCTGTGGGACTCCTCACATCTACATGCTAACCAGGTTTTGGTCCCTGCCTCCAGCAAGGCAGGTGTCTGGCTCTTTCTTGCTCTCTAGTGCCAGCACCTAGTAGGGACTTACATATTTGCTGAATGAATGAAAGCTTTTTAAAATAGGTTTTCATTCATTCAAGAGAGGGAGAGATAGGTCGATATGAGAGAGAAACATGAAACGGTTGCCTCCTGTATGCACCCCAGTCAGAGACAGAACCTACAGCCTGGGTATGTGTCCTGACCAGGAATCAAACTGGCAATCTTTTGGTGCCTGGGATGATCTCAACCAACTGAGCTAGGGCAGTGGTCGGCAAACTCATTAGTCAGCAGAGCCAAATATCAACAATATGATTTAAACTTCTTTTGAGAGCCAATTTTTTAAAACTTAAACTTCTTCTAACGCCACTTCTTCAAAATAGACTCGCCCAGGCCATGGTATGTTGTGGAAGAGCCACACTCAAGGGGCCAAAGAGCCGCCTGGGGCTCGCGAGCCACAGTTTGCCGAGCACTAGGCTAGGGCATGAATGGAAACTTTTGATGTCACTAGATGATGATTGTTCGTACTGCTCTGGCTTATGGTGTGGGGGTGGGATGGGTTGATGTTTGTTTTCACAAAAGCAAGAATAGATAACAGAATGTCCTAGCTAGTTGAGATTTTGGGATGTGAGGTCCAATGTGTAAAATAACTATAAGCTCATATATTGCCCCTGTCTCTGATTGCCCATTTTTCTTCTTAAACTTCAATTAGGACCAAAGTGTTAAAAGTCAATAACACTTTACCAAACATCCAGCACCCCATCACCAACTACATCATTGTCCATGATGGTTGCAAGGACTCCTATGTCAGATGGAATTTCTTGAAGTTCAGTAACATAAAATACCATTAAAGTTATTCTGAATAAATATTGATTCACCTAAATCCAGGCTTAGTTACTTTGTTGATGAATATATTTATTCTCAGTCTTCTCTGTTTTTTAATGGGCCTAAGGTTAACACAAAATTATTTCCCAAGACTTTTAGTTTTCTAATTCCTTGAAAATTTTTATTAACAATAACCCCACTGGGTCTAACAAATGTCCTTGTTCTCAGTAATCCAGTTCATTAAAAAAAAAAAAAAAAAAGGAACCAGGAATTAGACAAGAAGATCTTAAAGTTGTCCTCTGGGCTTTGTGATCTCAAAACAATCACCCATGTAAATGTGTTAATTAACTAAATGGATTGCAGTGCCCATTCTCCTCAGCCCTGCTGGGGTGGTAGGCACACAACAAGATCTTGTCTGCCCCCAGGCAGGCCCTGCTGCCCCATGTACCTGCTTCCAGAGTCCCCAAATCCCCTCAGCCCCCCAGGGCCAGCCCAAGGTGCAGGCAAGCCTCAGATGGTAGCTGCCCAGACAATGCCTGAGGTGCGGGCAAGCATCGGATGGTGGCTTCCCAGCCGCCCAAGCCTGCCCGAGGCTCAGGTAACTAGGGCAGGCTGAGGCTTGCACTGCTGGCAGTGGCAGCAGCAGAGGTGTGGTGGGGCATCTCCCTCCCCTGATTGCCAGATCGCCTCCCACCCCTGAGGGCTCCCAGACTGTGAGAGGGGGTAGTTCAGACTGAGGGACGCCCCTCCAGTGCATGAATTTTCATGCACCAGGCCTCTAGTCTGTATTATAAAAAGCCAGCTAATAGAACGCTAGAATAACTGGTCGCTATGACACCCATTGCGGCCAGCAAACTGCCTGAATGGGGGGGTGGGGCTGGCCAGCTGCTCTTCTGTGGCCCTTCCCCCCAGCCAGCCTGCTCCTGATCAGCCTCTCCCACACTGATCAAGGCAGGGCAACTGGCTAACCCCCCCCTCACTCCCCCACAGCCCTTCTCAATGGCTGCCCCTGCCCCCATCAACCTCCCATGGTCCCTCCTGCAGCCACTGACCTCAGATTGGCCCTCCCACACCCCATTCGGGGTCAGGGCCAGCTGGCCCACAGTCCCTCCCCTGGCTTGCCCCACCCCCAATCACTCCCCCCACCTCAATTGGGGGCAGGGCCCACTGGCCAATCATCCTTGGGTCCTCCCCCAACTGGCCCAGCCCTGATTGGTCCTTGATTAGGGCAGCCCCCCCCCCCCCTGCAAACCTCCTGCTGTCTCCTTCTCCTGATAGGCCTGGCCCCAATCCACCCTGATTGGGGCCAAGCCAGCCAGACCCTACCCATGCACAAATTGGTGAACTTGTACGTATACAAAATCATTACAATGTACACTTCAGATATTTTATATGTCAATTATACTTTAGTAAAGCTGAAAAATAGAATAACGAGAGAGAGAGAGAGAGAGAGAGAGAGAGAGAGAGAGAGAGAGAGAGAGTCACCCATGACAAACTAAAATGAACTTTTTTTTCCCAGAAAGCCAGTTTAATGGGAATTTCAGTCTGGGAAATAAAAGATGATTTGTACTTCTTTTCCCAAAAACTTTCCTAGTTGCCTAAGCCCAAGTGACCCTCCTCAGTGTTGTTAATAAAGGGAATGGGACTGTGAGCCTCAATGTAACAAGTACCATCCCTGCCCCATCCTTCCCAGCCCACCCCATTTCCTGTCCCTCCCACAGCCCACTGCTCCCTTTCTCCACTCCCTTCCTTCAGCTCACATTGAAGCTTCCAGAATCCTGAACCATTCCCAAAAGAGCATTTGATTGTAGGAGTATAAAAAATTCAGCATAAACACATTTTAAAATTAAAACTTGAATTAAGAGTTAATGCTTTTAATTGGTATGATAAGCATGGCCATTAATCACTATGAAGCAACTGCTTTTCTTGGCCTTTAATACCTGCTTTGTCTTCTGGCCCTCAACACAACCATCACAAACATTTTACCATGAGGTGTGCCACCATACTGACTCACCTCTGCCCTTATATTTCCAACTTCTGCATCGTTTGTGACATTCATCTTTAGGAACTCATGTGCATGCATGGGCCATGGATTGCTAGTGAAATTTCACTTTTTTCAGTGCAGCTATTTTTTTAATGCATATAACTGATCAGAAAAGATAGGGCTTTGGGGCTGCTGCCATCCATATTTTTCAGGCCCAGGTAACTTCTCTTAGCGGAGCTAGTGATGGAGAAAGGGGCTTTTACACCTTTATAAAAACCTGAAATAACTAGTTAGGAAGTAGAAAAGTGGATCCATACATATTTACTGCTTTATTTGACCTGCTGAGATCAATTCAGTAAATATGCACTAAGAAGGGAGCAACTATTGTCAGCAGACACTTTCAGATAATTCCTTAACATAATATTGTAGGGTTGATATTATCGCTGCTGTAATAAGAAAGGCACACTTGCTGAGAGAGGCTAAATAACTCTTCAAAAGGCTCTCATCCACTAAGTCACAGAGAGAATTTCTTCTATAGCCATGTGATTCTAGCCACGTGGCTTTAATCTTTCCAGTTTACCCACAGACTTGGCAGTGCCAGAGGTTAAGGGGTACTTTCTTAAGATATAAATTATGCTCTCAAGGAACTCACAATCAAACACAAAACAGAGCAGGGTAGAATTGTATTTGGGGAGTGGTGGAGAAGATGGGACATATTAAGTTGATGGAGAGTGGAAAGACTATTAAGACAGGCATAGGAGATAGACTTGGAAGAACAGGTGGGATTGGGGTGCATGCTATGCAGAGCAACTGGAGCCGGAAAACCTGGGGCACATTTGGGATACAGATGTCAGTCCACTTGGTAGCTTACCTGCTTTGTGCAGGGAAGCTGTTGTGGGGTCGAACCCTGGGTTCAAAATAAGACCACCAGAGGCTGCTAATTGATTAAAAAAGCAGGCAAGGATTTATTTAACTGGCCAGGATGGAGGCAAGAGCACCACACACAGGAAGCCACTGTCTACAGAGCTACATGCAGTCTTCTGCATGGTATTCACGACCGCCATTCCAGGTGTAGGCAGTCCTTTTAAAGGTCTAAACCACAAAAATTTCCTTTGTTCTAAATTCTAAAGGCTGGGAACAGCCCTCAGGGTCGCTCCCAGCCACATCCTGCTGGAGGTTGGAATGTGGCCCTATCTTGTGATAGCAGATAGTACAGAAGCAGAACTAAGCAGTTAATCTCTAAAGGTTATCTTCAGTTTCTACTCCTGAAGCTGATGAGTCAGTGGGAATAAATCTCCTGTGGTCCTGGTCTACAGGCACAGGAAAATTGCCTTAGCCTCCAGGTCTCAATCTGGAAGCTGAGGCAACTACCCTATTGTTTAAGCGAGTAAGCTAGTGCCAAAGCCAGAATAGCAGGGTTAAAATTCAAACAGCAGTTTTTACCCAAGTATGGTTGCTACCATATTTCAGAAGCCACGATTGATCAAGCTGGAAAGATAGCCTGGGGCCCTGCTGTGGAGATTGCGAATACCACCTGAGAGGACTGTGAATACCATGGAGAAGACAGCATGTAGGTCTGTAGGCAGTGGGGATCCATTGAAGGAGAGCCGTGTGTGTGTGTGTGTGTGTGTGTGTGTGTGTGTGTGTGTGTGTGAGAGAGAGAGAGAGAGAGAGAGAGAGAGAGATGGGAAGGGCTTTAGTCGTTTTATTTTGCTTAAATTAAGGAAAGGCTTGGATGAAAGTGAGCTGTAGGTAATATGGTTATGGAGGGGAAGGATTGTACATGGATTGGCTTGGGGAGTAGCCAGAGGCAAGCAGACCCATTACCTGAGATCCAGTGGTGTAGAGGACCAGAATAGGCATGGCAACAGATTTAAACACACACACACACACACACACACACACACACACACCAAAAAAAAAACAAAAAAAACCACCTTTATGAATTTGGAGAAGAAGAAATACAATAAAAATGGTAATGCTTTGCATATGGACCTTACACATATTTAATTAGCTACCAGATTAGAATATGCATATTGTCACAACTTGCATTTCTATTACCAGGAATTTAATTCTTTTTTTTTATTATTTTATTTATTTATTTCAGAGCAGAAGGGAGAGGGAGAGAGAAATAGGAACATCAATGATGAAAGAGAATCATTGATTGGCTGACTCCTAAACGCCTCCTACTGGGAATAGAGGCCACATGTGCCCTTGGCTGGAATTGAACCCGGGACCCTTCAATCTGCAGGCTGATGTCTATCCACTGAGCCAAACCGGCTACGGCCAGGAATTTACTTCTTTTAAATCTTCATTATACTGATTTTTTTTTTTTTTACTCAAAGAAGCAATGGCTTTCTGAGAGTTAATCCCAATTTAAGTCATAATGACTTAAATTTGTGAAGTGGAATTATTTTAAATTAGTAATTCCCCAATTTGCCCGGTCATAAGAATCACCAAATTATTAGGTTATCAGCCCTAAAAATGCAATTAGTGGTTTCATAGTGATACCTTAGAACCACCCTAGGAATCTGGAAGTTTATCTGAGGCCTCACGTGAGTGATTTATGAGCTGGCCCATCTGGGACACAGTGTGTTAAAGTGCTTTCTTGTTGAGCAGTTGCATCAGCAGTGGGGTTCACTCCTGTTCCAGTAACCAGTGTAGCCTCTTTTTCCCACACTCCTTCTGGTGTCCTTTAATTTATTGATGGTCTAATTCAATAAAAAGTCCCCAATAGATTTGTACTTACTAAAAATCACACTTTTGAAACTACCAGGTCACCCAAAGCCACAGCTAATTTGCCATGTGAAAGAAAAAAAAAAAAAAGGTGTTTATTGACTTTTTACTTTCCAGATTGTATTACCTAAAGATGGCATCTAAGTAGCTGACACAAAATTAAAAATTCTGTGTACTTTTATTATGACCAAGTTGAATAATTGTCATGTTGTCAGGCCACTGGAGACCAAATTAAGTGCTCAGTACATTTGGAGGAAAATATGGTACAAAGGTTCATTCAGCACAGCTCAGATATATTTTCTCTCCCTGGTGATATATTTAAATTTACCCTGAAGCCAATGCTGAGAAATGGTCTTAGGTTAGTTAACCCACTGTGGCCCCCGGATAAGATGAGGTAAAGGTAACATTATTATAAGGATGGATAACTGCCTACATTATCCCACATTCTCTCCCAACCCTCAGGTAGCCATATAATCTCTTCCTGCCCATCTTCACCCTGCTTTCCTCTGAGGTTCATCAGTCTGTTCCTGGCTTCAGTGTCTCTGGATCTATTTTGTTCATCAGTTTATTTTGTTCATTAGATTCCACATATAAATAAGATCATGAGATGCTTATCTTTCTCTGACTGGCTTATTTCGCTTAGTGCAATACTCTCCAGGTCCCTCCATGCTGTCTTAAAGGGTAAGATATAGTTTTTTTTAATAGTTGCATAGTTTCCATAGTGTACCAGTCAGTGTACCACAACTTTTTAATTCTAGGAACTTCTCAAACTTTCCCTATTCAATTTAAACAAAAGGCATGTGAGTATCTAGAAAGCATTCAGCACTAATAAATAGCAGCAAAGAGAAAAACCAAAAATCATAGACAATGCTTATGTTCTACTCCAACATCAAGGGAGAGGTGTTAAAATGGAGAGTTGAGTTTCTGAACAAGACCTGGTGTAAACACATCATAACTGCTCACCAGTAGGCATTGGGAGCAAAGTGGTAACAGCTAAGATTTTTTACAATCAAAATAGTATGACTGAGCTCAGTTTTATAAGACAGGAATAAATGTATCAATTCACACAAACACAGTTAAGAAATCTAATTTTTAAAAACTATATTATACCAAAAGTTTGACCAAATAGGTCTGCCAGCAAAGAGAAACATTAAGTATTTAATTGACAATAATTGTATTGCTCTTTCAAGAACTGCAGTAGACTTTAAGATGATCAAAATGCTTTTGACACCTTTAAAGAAAGGATTGGGCTGATGCCATGGTAACTCATTTGTTGTAAGTAGAAATGTCCAATAATCACTATTACCACTGCTTCGGAGTACTGTAACCACTCCACTTGATAGACTATTAGTAGTTATTCAGGCCTTTCAGAATTCATTGGAAATAATTACCAAGTTATTAACATAGACTCTAAACAGACCTTCAAAATATTTTCATAGATTTGCTAAAATAGATTGTAAGTCTGCTGAAAATACTAGTACTTGCCTTCCTTTGTTGAGGCATTGAATGGAATTTTAAAAATTTAAAGCTGAAATTTGCAAGACTGGTTGGTGCATTGGGTTTTAACTGGATGGCAATGACTGAGTGGGGTGACCACAGAAGCACCTTAGAGAGAGAGCCTTTTAAAAGCCATAAATGCACCCACCATGTTCTTGGGCTCATGATTGGCACTCACAAACATGTTCCATGAACATACACTTCTGACCCTGTTGGAGAGAAGGTTATTGAAGATAGAGATTACCTATACTAATAAAAGTGTAATATGCTAATTAGACCAAACAGCCAAATGACCTTCCAGATGTCATTCTGGACATCCTTCTGGACTAAGCTGTGGTGGTGGGGGCCAAGGCAGAGGCAGTTAGGGGTGATCAAGCTGGCAGGGAAGCAGTGAGGGGCAATCAGGCAGGCAGGCAGAGGCAGTTTCAGATCAGGCAGGCAGGCAGAGGTGGTTGTGGGTGACAGCAGGCAGGCAGAGTGGTTAGGGGTAATCAGGCAGGCAGGAGAGCAGTTAGGAACAATCCAGCAGGCAGGGGAGCAGTTAGGGGCAATCAGGCAGGTAAAGGTGGTTAGAGGCAATTAGACAGGCAAGCAGAGGGGTTAGGGGAGATCAGGCAGGCAGACAGAGTGGTTAGGGGTTATCAGGAAGGCAGGTAAGTGGTTAGGGGCAATCAGGCAGGCAGCCAGAGTGGTTATGGTTGGTCAGACAGGCAGGCAGGTCAGCAGTTAGGAGCCAGTGGTTTTAGATTGCAAGGGGGTGCAGGCCAGGCTAAGGGACCCCCCCCCCACCCACCCCTGTGCACAAATTTCATGCACCGGGCCTCTAGTTTGCAATAAAGTAGTAGATTGCGTAGCTGTTAGACCTGTCCACCTAGGTTGGAGGAGGTGGGATTTACCTGGTCACATTGGGTTCAGCCATTGTACATGATTTGGATAGGTTCCCACTCAGCCTCACCCTCCAGTGAATGTTCTCAATTCCAGGATGCAAGCTACAACATGGACGTTTCATTTGTCTGTGTCTCACAGTGTTTTTCGGTCTGTTACGTAACATTTGTTGCTGGAATTCTTTTTCCCTCGGACTAACTTTAGGTGGTTAGATGATGCTATTATTGACGAGATCACGCCCAAGCTGATCGGGGATCAGCCCAATACGTACACCTACACCAAGGCCTTGGGGGAGATGGTGGTGCACCAGGAGGGCGGCAACCTCAACATTGCCATCGTGAGGCCCTCCATCGTGGGAGCAACCTGGCAGGAGCCTTTCCCGGTAAGTCCCTTCACCCCGTCACGGGTTCCTTGCTCTGCTTCCAGGCCAGCGTCCTTCTAGCCCAGTTGCATTCTGATCTCTCTCTCTCTCTCTCTCTCTCTCTCTCTCTCTCTCTCTGCACCCCTCTTCTCCCAGGATGCATAACTGAGTGCAGAAAATAAAACATGAACCCGCTATATTAGGGCAACATTCCACATTTGGTTCAGGAATTATTTAGCCTGAACCCCTCTGGGACTTACTGATCTGGAGTTGGGTGGAGATTTTAAATTAGCTTCTCATTAACTCTAGTCTTAAATTTCCATAGGAGGTAGTTTCATTTCTTTCCTTTCCCACTACAGTTTAAATGTAACAGACTGGCCCTAGCCAGTCTGGCTCAGTGGATAGAGAGTTTCAACCTGTGGACAGAGGATCTCAGGTTCGATTCTGGTCAAGGCCACATGCCAGGTGGCGGACTTGATCCCCAAGGTGGGGTTTGCAGGAGGTCGATCAATGATTCTCTTTCATCATTGATGTTTCTATCTCTCTTTCCCTCTCCCTTCTCTCTCTAAAAACCAGTAAAAAATTTTAAATATGAAATAAAATAAATTTAGCAGACATTTCTTAATGGCAAAATTGGTGGCATTACTACTACCAGGGTAAATCGGAAACACAGAGCTCACAAAAGCTTCTCAGCTTGGGAACAGTCACTATTGACGTCTGGGTACTGCTCTGTCCTTTTGAAAGCACTTTGGGATACATTACCTTCTCAAAGCAGTTCTGTGACGCATTAGGGCAGAGAGAGTTGAGCTCTACCACTTACTGACAATGCGGACTTCTGAGCCATCTCACTGGTGAAACTGGGCTGCTGCTCCCCACTTGGCAGAGACTGTGAGACAGTGAAGGGGGATTGCTCCGCAGTGCCTGGTCCCAAGAACCGCTCCGCGGATAATCCCTGCATCTTCTCCCCTCTTCTCCTTCCTCTCCCATTTAACACGTGCATTTTGACTTTTACAGATGAAGAAACAGACATAATCCAGCCCACTGACTTGCTTAGGGCTAAGGAGACAAAGTCAAAAATACATTTTTCTCCTACGGCTCCTAAGCATAATATCTCCTCTCACATCTGTAAGCAAGCTAAGACAGTACAGAGAGGTAGCTTGGATGGTATGAATCTTAAAATTCTCCAGAAATGGGTAATTCCTACAAATCACGTTTGAAATGTTCCCCCAGAGGGATAAAAACCAGGCCCAAGCCAGAGGAAAATGATGACTGATGAATTGGTTAGCATGTCTGATTTAGCCCCCAAGATGTCATTAAAACAGCCTGAATCTACCCACGGCTCCTCCTAGCAGCATTTTAATTCTTGCACAAATGAAGTGCGGGAAATATGCAGTGCTTTGCCATTGACCTTTGTGTGTGAGGTGAGACCTACTGGATTAGACAATTATTTTTTAAATATATTTTATTGATTTTTTACAGATAGGAAGGGAGAGGGATAGAGAGCTAGAAACATTGATGTGAGAGAAACATCGATCAGCTGCCTCCCACTGGGGATGTGCCCACAACCAAGGTACATACCCTTGACCGGAATCGAACCTGAGACTCTTCAGTTCGCAGGCTGACACTCTATCTACTGAGCCAAACCTGTTTTGGTGGATAAGACAATTATATTAGCTGGGGTCTCAGTGCTCCTGTTTGAAATGTATCAAGATTAGATTGCAAATGTTCCAAAAGTATTATACTTTTCTGGCATGCATAATCAATAGAGATCTTCTTCTTTATTTTAGGGTTGGGTTGACAACATAAATGGACCTAGTGGACTCATTATTGCGGTAGGTATACTAATGTGGAAATAACTTCTTGAAAGGTGGTGGAGGGATAGTAACTACTAACAACTTCATTGATCCAAAAACCATAAATGTTACTTTACTAACTACAATTGAAGTACTTTATCTCAGTTATGGGATTATAAAATAGAGGCAAAATAAAATTATTTTTATTTGTGAATTTTATTACCAGAAAAACAGATCTACTGTGATATCAATTACCATTTAGGTGTTTTCTTTTTGGGAAGCCTTTGGGCATAGAGGACCATGCCTGTAGTTCCCTCTCATTACCACAAGATGGGGGTGTTTCCTATTTTTGGCAGATCATTAATAGCTTGAGTGAATGTAGCGAACTAGTGATGCAATAAAAATCATATTCACAAAGATTGTTATATTCTTGATTACAAAAGATTTTCTGTGTGTGTGTATATAAATTATATAAATGAAGATAAATACATCAGAAACCAGTTCTTAATAGATACAAGAAAGAGAATCACCAGCTCCGGCAAAGATTTCAGATTAAAAATGGACGGATTTGGGAAAGACTTTTCAGCAAAGAAACATCACTGGTTCCTTTGGGTCAGCAGCCCTGTGTGTGGGTGTTCCCTTGCTGAGAAGCCTGGTTCAGCCTGAGCTGGGCAGCATCACAGTTCCTAGTGACGCATTTTAGGACCACAGCTCCCTCTTTAGGACGACGAACAGCAATTCAATTCTCTGAGTTTACATCTTACAAACCTCATACCTCAGACACTGGCTGTGTTCTCAGAGCTAGGTCCAACAGGAACTAAAATTCAAATGTAAGACAGTGAATTATGACCACTTGTCAAAGATAGTGAGAATGAACCTTCTGGTTTTTTGTGTTTTTGATGGTTGGTTTTTTTTGTTTTTGTTTTTTGTTTTTTTGTTTTTTTCTCTAGCAGCATCTCTCTTATTATTCTCTACCTGCCTTCCTCTTCTCTAAGGCTTAGTTATGGGTGGACATTTAGTAACTTAGAATATAAGTAATTATTTTCATATGACCCTGGAGTGTCTTATTACACTGTTTACAAAACTGCACATTTATTCAGTTATCTAACATTTTCTAAACTGGTTTCTTATGCCCAAAGGCAGGGGAATCAGTTACAACAAATTAGGAACATAAGAAAGTGCTAACAACCACTGAAAATCGATGTTGGAAATAGGTAGGGTATAAATAAGTCATAAAATAAACCCAACTTTTTAGTTATTAACTGATTATTAACACAAATAATTCCCAATTCTTCCATTTATATGACATTAGCGATCTGTGAGGTGAACTAAGATATCAAAGGAAAAGCAATCAATGGTGTCCTTTTCCTAAGTAATAACAAAGTTGTTAAATGGTAGAAATTTATTAATTTTTAAAAATAAATAATTCTTAAACTTTTAGTGTCTGCTCTTGCTTGTAAATTAGTAAGCTCTAGCTGAAAACATCATTAAGAAATCGAGGCCAAAACCGGTTTGGCTCAGTGGATAGAGCGCCAGCCTGCGGACTGAAGGGTCCCAGGTTCGATTCTGGTCAAGGGCATGTGCCTTGGTTGCGGGCACATTCCCAAGTAGGAGGTGTGCAAGAGTCAGCTGATCAATGAATCTCTCTCATCAATGTTTCTAACTCTCTATCCCTCTCTCTTCCTCTTTGTAAAAGATCAATAAAATATATTTTTTAAAAATGGTAAAGTAATACAGACTAAATGGGAAGTTGGAGAAAACAATGTGTATGAATTAATTTTTAGGATGTGAAAAACTCTTCTTGGTGTTTGTTAATTAACTAAATATATCACCTCTCACAACTTTGAGGACTTTCACTCCCTAAAGGAACCTAAGGACCACTCAGAGTGGTTCATAGAAGTGTTGGCATTTGAGATGAACGTGGCTGGAGGGCTGGGCAGGCTGCGACATCAGCCCTGGTATAGTAGCCTCGGAAGCAGTGGGTCAATGGTAGCTGTTATTACTAATGAGCTCCAGCTGTTACGTAAGACCTGGCTCAATACATTACCTTCTTCCCAAGCAGACGGGGAAAGGGTTCCTCCGGGCCCTGAGAGCTACGCCAATGGCTGTGGCAGATGTGATTCCTGTGGATACAGTCGCCAATCTCACCTTGGCTGTAGGATGGTACACAGCAGTTCAGAGGTAAGGATGCGAAGCTGGCTTTCTTCCAAATATTTAATGTTAAGGAGGGTGAATATATTAGGCCTATGGTTATTTGCATATTTGGCTCTGTTAGTAAATGATAAACAGAATTAAATGTTTTTGGTGTTTTGTGGGTTTTGTGTGTGTGTGTGTGTGTGTGTGTGTGTGTGTGTGTGTGTGTTTGTTTTTGTTTTGTTTTTTTGAGCCAGACTTTCCAAACCAGCAGGTCTTAGTTGGATTTAAGAAAAAAACCTAATCTGTAGTTTCACTCAATAAACATGTCTATAATTTAGAAATATGATCATTCTTTTTTTAAAATATATATATTTTATTGATTTTTTACAGTGGGGAAGAGAGAGGGATAGAGAGTTAGAAACATCAATGAGAGAGAATCATCGATCAGCTGCCTCCTGCACACCCCCCACCAGGGATGTGCCCACAACCAAGATACATGCCCTTGACTGGAATCAAACCTGGGACCTTTCAGTCCACAGGCCTACACTCTATCCATTGAGCCAAACCGGTTTGGGCAGAAATATGATCATTCTTATCATCATTGATGCCAAAATTTCTGTTCGGGTCTGTGTTTGTTGTCTTGCAAAATCGAAGCTTCTTTGTCTAAGGGTTAATATGTGCCCTGCTAACTTCCCATTGGTTGGTCTGAAAAATTCTGCTCTAGCAATATCCATACATTTTAAACTTCAGGGTTCCTGGCCCTAACTGCCTACTCTCTTCTAACTCCTCATCATGACACCTCCATTTGCTCCACAAATGGGTCAACCTATTTGCAGTCTCTTTCACACACACACACTTTTCCTCCACCTCTTCCATTTTGCTTAGCCAGAAGGTTGCCTAGGTTACCTTACTCATGAGAATTATTGAGACTTCCTTTTTTTGTATATTATTTTCCTTTATCTTTCTTTGATGAGTTCTCCATTTTGTTTTATTTACCCAATTTTTCTTCTATTTTCCAGACCAAAGTCAACCCTAATCTACCACTGTACTTCTGGTAACTTGAATCCCTGTTACTGGGGCAAAATGGGTAAGTGCCCATAGCGATGTAACTGCATCACTACTATGTGTGCCACAGGGGAAAAACTAGACCAATTGTGTCATGAAACTCTAGAATCTAATGGGGGAAAACATGCACCAAAAAATAAGAGCTAAAATAATTACAAGTGTGTATGTGTAAGAGTTAAGTATAATGTGCCGAAGAAGGGCCCGTGGGAACATCTGCATGATTATAAACAATAAGTGGTCTGTTATTTATAGAGATTTAAAAAAATAAGGGAAACCAAGTGGAAGTCAGCCATCAGCAATGTCAGTGACCAAACACTGCTTCTGTGGGGCCACAGTTCCTGCTGCGGCCACTGTTCGCTACATTGCTACACCCCTGCCATGTGAAATGACAAAGTAGATTTAGAAAAGCCCATCAATATAAACTGTTATTGAGTCAGGGATACTCTTCACTAAGTAGGCAGTTAGCCATAACAGTCAACTTGATCCCTGGCTGATGGGGCTCAGCTGGGTGCACTCTTGTGCACCAAAAGGTTGCTGGTTCGATTCCCAAGCAAAGAGGCATGACCAAGTTGCAGAAGGTAGCTGATTGATGTTTTGCCCTCACAATAATGTTTTTATCTCTTTCCTTCTCCCTTCTTCTCTCTCTAAAAATCAATAAAAATATTTCCTTTGCTGAAACTGGTTTGGCTCAGTGGATAGAGCATCCACCTGCAGAATAGGTCCCAGGTTCAATTCCAGTCAAGGGCATGTACCTTGGTTGCGGGCACATCCCCAGTAGGGGGTGTGCAAGAGGCAGCTGATTGATGATTCTCTCTCATCGATGTTTCTAACTCTCTATCCTTCTCCTTTCCTCTCTGTAAAAAAATCAATAAAATATATTTTTAAATAAATAGATATATAAAAATATTTCCTTTTAAAAAAGAGGAACCTTGAAGGTGTCTGGTAAAATTAATGAATCCTGCAAGAATAGAAACTTAGCTAACCAATCTTGAACTCCTTTGTCAATTTAGGAGTTATTTTCTTGTCAAAATCTGAAACTTCAGATCATCTACCTATTTTTAAGTACTAGATGTAGGGGGAAAAATCAAGTGTACTTAATATTTTAGAATCTGATTTCTAATTCAGAATACTCAAATGTGCTATCTGCAAAGTTATTACTTCAAAGAAAATTAAGTGAAATTCTCTGGCAGTAAAGTTCTTTAGAGCATATATCCAGTTATTTAGATTATCTAAATAATTCTGAAAACATTTGGAAATACAAATATAAAAATATATCTTCTATACCGCTATAACAGACTTAAGATATCATTCATTAAAAGAGGCATTAGTAGCCACAAACAAGATGTTTTAAGCTCTTAAATAAAAAGATGTTACATGTAAATTCTATTGCTGAGATTCAAAATAGTCTTCTTCCATGCCAATGATTCTTAATATCTGTTTTGTGGAATTATAGAATCTTGGAGTTCAAAGTGATCTTAAAAATAATCTAGGGATTGCTTTACTTTACATACGGGACCCAGAGAATAAATGACCTGTTCAAATTTATCTGGGGAGCTGGAGCCTGAGGTAGAACACAGGTCTCTTGCCTCCCGGGAATGTGTAGTAACCGCTCCACTAGTGATTTTAAAAGTAAATATGAATTCCTCTGGGAGGAAAACAGTCCAGATTTCTGGTTCAGATGTTTCTTGATAATCTTTTTTGTATAGAGTATATATTTTTTCATATAGATTTCCAAGTGGTATATTTAAAGAAATAATCTTATTACCATAATAACTGCTGTTTTCAAAACTGAATAATACATTTATGCATATTCTTTGAAAATTCTACATAGGTAAAATGAAAATGGAATACAAATGAATATTGAAAATTATTACTGACTTTGCAAATATACATTTAAAAAAATTTAACACAGCTTTTCCTAAGTAAAAATATATAAATAAAAATATATTATGCAAACAACCTCTGGAGATAAGAGTAGACAACTGAGTCTGATGTATTCCCAGAGAAGTAGAAATCTCAAAGAAGTCTGTGGTCCTTAAAGTGAACCAGCACATAGGAGTCCTGCCTTTATAGCCTCTCTTCCTCCGGATCCCTTAGGTTTAAGGTTTAAGGTTTAAGTAGCCCTTGATAAGATTTAAGTAAAATGTTAAGAAACTTTCCTGATGGGTTCTAAAGTAGTGATCCAACAAGGAAATAAGACCCCTAGGCTCTGTCTTGGGGCTTTTAGAACAACTAGAGAACCTTGGAATTGAATGATGGGTTTAAATTTTTCTGAATAACATTCACTATACTGATTAAAACTATTTCTTCTAGAAGTTTTAAAGATTTTAAGAAAAAGATCCAATTCTTAACCTATTCACTGCCTAAAATTTGCAGGTGATGACTTGCCAGGATGAAAATCTTAGTAATCTCAGAAATTAGGTTTTTTGACTCTATAGAGCAAATCCTTATTCTTTATTGTTTTGACCCATTGCAAATGCCATCCACCACAATGGGCTTATGTGCTCCAGACTTACTCTGTACTTCAATCCCCCCACCCCCTACCCCCATCCTGCCCCCGCCTCTCCCCCCCCACCTCCAGGATTCCAAGTCTTGGCAACCTTTGAAAAAATTCCATTTGAGAGAGCTTTTAGGAGGCCAAATGCTGACCTCACAAGCAACACCTTCACAACCCAGTACTGGAACGCCGTCAGCCACTGGGCCCCTGCCATCATCTACGACTTCTATCTACGCCTCACAGGAAGGAAGCCCAGGTGAGAAGCTGGGTCAACAGCTTTGAGAGTGTGGCTGCATGGAAGATTATGGCTCCAAAGTCCTTAGCCCTCCCTTCAGCTGGGGATCAGAGGTGACAACTGAATCTCTCTCTCTCTCTCTCTCTCTCTCTCTCTCACACACACACACACACACACACACACACACACCATATGGGAAGATCCATTTTTCACAATGCCCAAAAAGGACATGCTCATCATCCCAATTTCACCAATGAGGAAACAGACGCTAAGGGGGAAATTGCAAATGGTCTGAAAGGAAGTGATTGAGAGAAGATGTGGAGAAATCTGAGCTAGATTTGCTGTCACCTGGGGGTGAGTGAAGACTTTAGTGGGAACAGGGTAAACAGTATGCAGAGCTTAGGCGCTGTCACCATGTAGCTGTGTGACACAGGACATGCTCTTTTGTCTCTGTCTCTGTCTCACTTGAGTATTATGTCTGTCTGAGGAGCCATCATTGTTATCATTAACCAAAGGCAACTCCTGCAACCTTGAATAAGAATCATGAATGGCCTTGCCTCCGGTGGTAGCTTCTTTATAAAAGAGGAAGTCTTTCTCAGCATGTTTAATTTCCATCCTTATTAGCGGAGCAAGTGACTAAAACATAGGCAATGTTGAGTTTATTTAAATTTTCAGAGACCTTATCAAGAGCACATCACTCAGTAATTGTCAATTTCTCCTTGAACAAAGTGAAAAGGGGACGTGGTAGCTATGGGGAAAATATTTGTATGGGGCTTATTAAATAAAAATGGGAAAAGAAAAATAACATTGTAAGCAGATATGCTAAAGACTTTAAAATATATCAGAGATGGCCCTACCTGGTTTGGCTCAGTGGACAGAGCGTCAGCCTGCTGACTAAAGGTCCCAGGTTCGATTCCAGTCAAGGGCACATGTCCAGTTTGCTGGTTCGGTCCCCAGTTGGAGGAGGCAACCAATTAATGGTTCTCTCTCATCATTGATGTTTCTCTCTCTCCCTTTCACTTCCTCTCTGAAATCAATAAAAATGTTTTAAATACACACACACACACACACACACACACACACACACACACACTAGAGGCCTGGTGCATGAAAATTCATGCACTGGAGGGGGAGGTCCCTCAGCCTGGCCTGCCCCCTCTCACAGTCCAGGAGCCCTTAGGTGTGGGAGGTGACCTGGCGATCAGGGGAAGATAACACTCCCATCACACCTCTGCTGCTGCCATTGCCAGCAGTGCAAGCCTTCGCTGGCCCTGGTTACCTGAGCCTCTGGTAGCCCTGAGAGGCTGAGTAGCCGCCATCCGCAGTTTGCCTGCTTCTTGGGCTGGCCCTGGGTGTTGGGAAGCCACTATGAAAGGCTTGCCTGTGCTTCGGGTGTCGGCTGGGTAGCCGACTGGCGACTCAGACTGGCTCTGGGTGGTTGGGGGGCTGAGGGGACTGGCTACTCAGACTGGCTCTGGGTGGTTGGGGTCTGAGGGGACCGGAAGACTGAAGGCAGGTGTGTGAATCAGCTAGACCCACCTGGGGCAGGCCTGGCCATGCTGCTCACCTGCTGCCCCAGTGAGGGTCTGGGTACCACCATCTTGTGGCTGTGGGTGCTGCCATTTTTGAGGGCGTAGCATTCAATTAGCATATCCCCTCCTCATTGGCTGTGGGCACTGCCATCTTTGTGAGGGTGTGATAGTCAATTAGCATATCCCTTCTTTATTAGATAGGATATCAAGGATGGAAGACCTGTATAAAAAACAAAGTTTAGTAAGTAGAAAAGACAAATAAGGGACCCAGTACAAGTCTTTATGAATTTTGTTCTTGAGAAATTGAATTGTAATATTTGTATAAAATTGGTAGGTTTGTTTTTGATAGACAGTTTAATAATATTTATGGCAGAAAATTTTCTAGAACCTTTCCTCACCATATGTATTTGATCTATGCATTTACAACCACATATGAAAAAACATATAGTTTGGCTCTGAGGTAGACAATTACCAGTGCACATGAATTTTTTTGTAGAATGTGCCACTGGTTTGGCAATGATGCTGATGGGTGGTTTTGCTGGATTGGAGCATATGTGGTTGCCCTCAACAAAGGCTCTGTCCATTTGCAATTGTCAAAATAGACAACAAATGGCATCTCTTTGTTACTTTTATTTGAGCTCCAAGTCCTCAGCACTCCCTTGTGTTCATCAAATATTCGTTTTGTTCATTAGACATTCAAGTTTTCTCCTCCATCCATTGTTCATTAGACATTATTAGACATTCACATTTTCTCCACTCTGAGTTGTTTCTATTTCTCATCTATTTTTTTTCTGTTTGTTTGGCCTTATTAGTTTCTGGAAACGTGTGTGTGTGTGTGTGTGTGTGTGTGTGTGTGTATACACATCTATATTTGATATATTTTCTCTAACTCTGTTCCTTATAGCTTTGAATATGAAATTTTTATACCAGGGGAGCTACATATAAGTTTGGATTCTGACTTCTGACTTCACCAGTTTAGCCACATGAGCCCTAAATTACTTAACCTGCCTGAAGCTTAAATTTTTCACTAAAAAAAAAAAAAAGATGGTAATCATAGCTATTTTATAAGGTTTTTGAATAAAAGTGTGTAGAATACAGTAACCCTATTATTACTATAGAAATTCTAAATTTTTATATGATAAAATGAATCACTTTATGGCTTTTGCATTTTATGTATTAAGAAGACCTCTCTACCTGAGAATAAGAAATGTATTTTTTCTTTATAAAAAAAATACTATTATGCTAATATAGTCCTGCACATACAATATCATTGCACAATGATTAAGAATTAAAACAAATCTATTGAAATCACATCAGTTACATCAGAATTATAGAGGGGATTAATAATGTCATATTTCACTTGGGCTGCTATAACAAAATAGATTAAGAGGGCTTATAAACAACATAGATTTATTTCACACAGTTCTGGAGACTGGGAAGTCTAAAATCCAGATGCTGGTAGACTGGGTGTGCTGAGGACCCGCTGCCTGCTTCCTAGACAGTCATCGTTCTGTGCCATCCGATGCTGCAAGTGAGCTTTTATATAAGGGCACTAATCAAACTCCAGTCTTCTCCTTTAAAGACCATCTTAGGAGGGAGATATAGGTTTCAAGATATGAATTTGGGGGAACACAAATATTTAATCTGAAGCAAAGATGTTAAACAATAACAGCTAAATAGAACCCTGTTCTGATGCTTGTATCACAGAGAAATTATTTTTACCTCCTAAGAATTTCCCATGACACAATGAGAGTATCGCAGGAGTCAGTAAGTATGTGGACATTAGGAGTGACCATAAATAAAACCAAATTCCCAAAATAGCATAGGAAGTCATTGCTGGATTACTACTATCATGATTTGCCCGAGTAAGGGGAAAATCAAATGTTCTATAGGCCAAAGGTGACTTGTAGCTGTAAGTCCTAGGTTTAAGCATTATCCTTGTAACCACAAACCTACTAATTCTTCTGTAAAATGAAGATAATACAGATCTTGACTACTTCGGAGTAATATTGTGAGGAGCATATGGAAGTTTTTATAAGTTTTGTTAAGTTCGCAAGTTCACACAGCCAAGCTGGTCCAAGTCCTGACCACAGGATTAAAAGACTAATGGGACACAGGATGGTGAGATTACAAAAGTAAAGGCTTTTTGAGGTCAAAGCTAGTTGGAATTTTGGCTTCCACACCTATTATTATGGCCACTTTATCTTAAATTCACTTTACTTCATTCATACAAGTGCAGATTTACACCTACCTAACTGGGATGCTATGAGAATTAGTGGAGATGAAGATTGGGGGAGGGATAATTTTTATGTCTTTCTCAAAAATAATTTCTCATGCATTCCTATAGAGAACAGGGAAGCAGCCATCTGTGCTATGGTGATGATATTGGCTCTATCTGATCTTTAACTCAGGATGACAAAGCTCATGAATCGGCTTTTAAGAACTGTTTCCATGCTGGAGTATTTCATCAACCGGAGCTGGGAATGGAGCACGAGCAACACAGAAATGCTGATGTCCAAGTTGAGTCCTGAAGACCAGAGGGTAAGTACAGCACTGACTTAGCCAATAGGAAAATCTTACTCACTTGGAATTTGGAAGTATTTGACCTGAAAAGTTGATGAATAAAGTTCTAATTATATACACAGAATTTAAAAATATTTTTTTTTATTGATTTCAGAGGAGAGAGGGAAAGACAGAAACATCTGTGATGAGAAAGAATCATTGATTGGCTGCCTCCTGCACGCCCCCTATTGGGGACCAAGCCCAAAACCCAGGCATTTGCCCTGACCAGGAATTGAATGGTGACCTTGTTGTTCATAGATCAATGCTCAACCACTGAGCCACAGCAGCCAAGCTATACACAGAATTCTTTTTCTCTAAGAAAATAAGTCAGTGCTATCAACACAGTGGCAGGAAACAAGGTCAATGTAGGTAAGAAATCAAGGATCTTGGTCTTCAGTTAGATCCTCCCTGCTATTCTGGGGTCTTCATATACTTAGCATTAATTCTTTGTTCACTCTCCCAGCTGTTTTGTTCTCAACAAACCCTGTGTATCTCTATCTTTCCCCTAATAGCCATAGCATATGACTTTGATTAAAAAAATTATAATTTTCTTGCTTGTACATTCTCCTCCAGTTCTTATCAAATCAAAATCATTTGGCATCTCTAAAATAGCTTCTTTTTAAAGCTAAACTCAACTCCTATTTATTCTCTCCCATAGAAGACCTCCCTCCATCAGTACTGCCCTCTCCCCAGCATTGTCAACCTTCTTCCCTATGATTTAATCAACTCAGACTTGTATTTCTTACGCCTTCATTTTAATTACTTAGCAGCAGCACAATTTATTTCTCCATATTAGCTTCGTGATGGTAACAATAAGCCCTGAAATCTTTGCATATTCTGAAATTCACAAATATAGAAATCTTTTGTGCTTTGTACATGCTAACTTTGCTTCTCAAGGAGTCAAGAGTTCCCTGATTATGTCATTAGTTTGCAATTTAACTTTAAAATTTTCACTCTTGATTGACACTTTTCCACTGAGAAAAAAAATTGTTTAAAGAAAAAAGCATTTATTGATTTAACTAGTGCTTGACAGACAGCATATAGAAGAAACCAAGTCATATTGAGAAACATTAAGTGTCTAGCTAGCCTGGCTTTTGCAGCTAAAGATTTTACTCCTAACATACCAGCCTCATAGAGCATGATTCAAACCCCACTCTAGAATTATGCCATGGAACCAAAGTGTTACTTGCACAATCTAACACTATAAATGTTAGACTGATAAACCAGATGAGATTTAGAAGGATATTTTAATTGAAATCTTCACTACCTCTATAATTAACATGAAATAGATCTATTTTCAGAAATGTTTACATACCTTATACAGACAAAATTCTTCTAAGCACCTGTTCGAAATGCATGGCTGACTGATCAAATCAGCTTACTTTTAAAGACCTCAAGCTATTGCACATTATTTTAAAAATTAGCTTCAAATTTTAAGAAGGCTTATCTTTATTGCATTTCTCCATAGAATTTAACCATCTAAATAATTTTTAAAAAATATATTTTATTGATATTTCACAGAGAGGAAGGGAGAGAGATAGAGAGCTAGAAACGTCAATGAGAGAGAAACATCGACCAGCCGCCTCTTGCACACCCCCTACCAGGGATGTGCCCGCAACCAAGATACATGCCCTTGACCGGAATCGAACCCAGGACCTTTCAGTCCGCAGACCGATGCTCTACCACTGAGCCAAACCGGTTCCGGCCCATCTAAATAATTTTAAAGATGAGCTTAGAGTTTCATTTTCGACATTTTACTATTTTAAACTAAAATCATTTAAAATGTCATGAAAAAAATCAAATCTGTAGTGGATTTGACATACAATTCAATACCTTAGCAAAAATAATAGTCCTGAATACTTGGATTTAATTGCCAAACTCTAGAATGGCTCGGCTTCCAGTTTGATTTGCCCCATAGAATCAGGTTTCCTATCCAGAGCTTCATTGAAATCTCACTTAGAAAAGTGAAATAGAGTAAAAGAAAAGGCAGCTGTTTGTATCAAAGAGTGACACTGTGGAAAAACAAACATATCCAAACAAAACTATACTGAATTACTTTTGGAAAGCAATTCAACTTTGGACAAATCTATGAAGCTCTTTGTAGCTTATTAATCTCATCTGCTCACTTTGATAATGCTCAAAATCATCTCAAAGATTTGATATTTCTTACAATAAAGACATATATAAACAAAATAGGAATAAATTGAATTAGAATATGAAGTCAAGGATAAAAATGGAAAAAAATAATGCCCATCTATAGTATACAAAATCCTACGTAAGTCATTCCTGTTGAAGCAGTGAATTTTTTTGTGAGCTTTTTGGTGGAAAATGAAAAATAGTTCCATGGTATTTTTTGTCCAGGAGAAAAAGAAAAGAAAAAAAAAACTAGTGTTCCAAGAGAAGCAAAGCTTTCCTTATCACTTAACCCTAAGAGAATTGTTCTGAATGGCTTCTTTAATAACACACTGAGATACATAATGGGTATCTCTAAAGCAAATACAAAATATAAAGTCTGCTAAGCTACTCCTCAGTGCTTTGTTTTCCAAAGTTTGCGTTAATCTGCATAAAGTGCTGATATTGTAGTGAAGGTGGGTAGGCCAAGGGACACCATCAACATTTAAGAGAAATGGAAAGAAAAGAATGCATAATTTGTTTTGATCCCTAACATATTATTCCATCACTTTAAAAAATTATTAATCCTACATTTACATGAAATGAAATTAGCTTTCACCAGACTAATAAAAGTTCCTTAAATTTCCTTCACAAGACTTCCTGAAGATCAAGTATCTGTGCTTGCTCCATGTTTAAATATTTCAAGGAAAATGATAATCTATCTAATCAGAGCCTTTGAAATAGCAGCTCAAATAATCTCCTCTGGAGGGATCCAACCTAAATCTTCTAAACTAACTGTTGCTCATTTATGTGAAAGAAAATTTGATGAACAAAATGATTGTCCAGCCGTGCAATTCTGGCAATCCTTTTATCTATTTGCCTTTCAGGTATTCAACTTTGATGTGCGCCAGTTGAACTGGTTGGAATACATTGAAAATTACGTTTTAGGAATCAAGAAGTACTTACTGAAAGAAGATATGGCTGGGATCCCAGAAGCAAAGCAGCACTTAAAAAGGTAAGCATAGTCAGTCAGTTAATATTTATGTGTATCTGATTTTACACCAGACATGAAATCTGAGCCAGAGAAAGGAGGAATTAACTTTTTCAGCATTTACTAAATAATATGTCCTTTTTATACTGTGCCCGTGTGATACACGGCTTCATTTACCTTCACCCACGAGGCATTCTTTCTGTTATCCCATTTTTATCAATAGTAATGGTCATTTGTTCATAGTCACACATGAACCAAATTTGAACCCAGTGTATTTGATTCTTTTGTCACACCCTATCATGTGATAAAGTTTACCCAGTAAGCAGGAGACAGATCAAACTATGTAATATGGGCATAACCACTCTTCAAGTCCTTCAGCTGCCTTAATTTGCCATTAATCCCTTAAAGGACAAAGAATTACAACAGTTTGGTATAATTCTGGCAGAAGCAGAGGGTTTTTAATAGAGATAGTAAGGATGAAAACAGAGTTTAGAGGTTGAGAACTGTAGGACTTACCCTCTAGTGAACAGAAACCAGTAAAGATTTGTGATATGGTAATAGGATCAACATACCTTTAATAAAGATTGTTAGTCATGTTTGCAAGATAGGTTATAGTAGAGAGAAGTATGATAAATAGAAACTAGTCAAGGTAATATTATATAATTCTGATTATTGAGAAAGAATGTTGTGGAAATAAAAGATGAAACTCAAAGGCTTCTCAGGTCAAACCTGTAAGCATTTAATAATTATTTGCTTGTGATAGCCAAAAGAAACACATTTATGTTTCAAATAATAGTTGGTTATTTGGCACTGTTTTAACTTTGACTATATACGTCTCTTCCCCAGGCTCCGGAATATTCACTACCTCTTTAATACTGCCCTCTTCCTCATCGCCTGGCGCCTTCTTATGGCAAGATCTCAGATGGCTCGAAATGTCTGGTTTTTCATCGTGAGCTTCTGTTATAAGTTTCTCTCCTACTTTAGGGCACCCAGCACACTCAAGGTCTAAGAACATTTGGCAGCCTTCATTTATCTGATACCTCTCAGGTATCTCTAAAACAGCAAACTGTGGTCCTCAAGATTAGAAAGTGGCAACGACTATGGCCAACCTCATCACCTGTCAAAAGTCCTGTCATGTATCTGCCCCTATTTCCTATTTCTCTCTCTCTCTAACGTGAGAGAAGGAAGTCATAGCCGAGCCTATAAACAAACATATTTTTGGAAAAAAATAATTTCCAGATTGCTTTCTAACATTCTATGTCCTTGAATATAAAACACCAAAGTATAACCCTCTTTCCATACTTAGCATTCTTCTTCTTAAGAGGACTAACTGCAACTCAAAACACAGAACACACAGAAGTGGAAATAGGCTAAAGAAAGGCAGTTCTAGCCTTGAGACCAGTCTGGGATACCTAGTATAAAGGTTTAAAATCAATCTAAGTAGAAGAATGGTTTCAACATCCTCACAAATACTGTAACCTGATATTTCAGCTTATTTTACTCAGGCCTCAATAGGAGTGACTAAATGGAGAGGAAGCTTCTAGGTTGGAATCGTACAAACACCCATTCTCTTGACTTTGCATTGAGAAAAAAACCAAAATTTTAAACACAAATTTAAATGCTAGTCTTAGTCTTTTTCTATAAAGTGGAGAAGATGACTCTAGTGAGCACCAGAATTGGCCGGGGTCTCGATCATTCCAATTGCACACCGCTAATTGTACAATGTACAGCAGAAAAGGACAGACTTCATTAAGTGACTATATTTAGAGAACAGGTGTTTTGTTTAAAAATATTTTATGTATAATAAAAATGAATTACTAAAACTATTTATTCCTAAATTTCTATATAACTATTACTCTTTCATCTTATTTGAGAGATCAGTGCATACTGGATTGCAGTTATTTCATGCTAAAAACATGGGTCATTATTCAAGCCTAATTTGGGAGTTCAATTAAAAATAATCACAACTACTAGTAACATGTTTATCCTCACTAGCTGGAATAATGAGTACTCAAAATGGCACACTTAAGTAATTGAGGGCAACTTCTAGGATTATTTGAGATTTTCTGAATCCATAAAAGGCATTTTGGGGTAACTCTTCTGGACAATGTCCTCTCCAATGTCATCTAAGTTCTGGGAATTACTTTCCAGGGCACCCAACCCAGCTCTGAAAAAACACCTGGTGATCTTTAGCTTAAGATGTCTATACAATATTTTTGAGTTACACTGATAAGTACAGATACAGTAAAAATGAAATATATATAATTCAATGAGACTGGATAAAACATAATAGTTCCTAAGAATTTACTATCTTTTGATTATTGTGTTTCACTAATTCAATAAATTCCACTTATCAAGTATTCATTTTGACTTTTGATTACATGGAAATTTGAATTAAAAATATTTTTTCTCTTTTTCAGTATTGTGTCTTTAACTGCTGACTACTGCAGATCTCCCTCCCTGAGGGGGGGGGTGGAATGTCATCATCCAAAGAACCTACCAGATAAATACAAATTAACATATAAGTGCATAATGCTCCACTTTTTCTGACCATTAATAGGGTAGCATTTGCATGCTGTATTGTTTTCTACCTGTCACATTAGAGACATGACATAGTCCTCTTGTAAGCAGTGAAAGCAGATAGGTATTTGTATGAAAGAAGTGATTTTAAATAAAGACTAACCATTATTTGAGTGCCTAATATATATAGTGCAATGAGAAAAAAAACCTTCTACTTTTAGGGGGAAGGGGATAGTAAATAGAAAGAAAATGCATTTATATTTGAAAATATTTGATAGCCCCTATATTCTGCTGTAATAAATACTGTAATAAATACTACTGAGTTGAAGACAGTCACCACCTAAGGCTATTAATATTAGAGAAAGTTAGGGCATATGGACACAGAACTCAGAAAAAAAAAAAAACATTTCTCACAATTTTATACTAACCGAAAGTCATTATCTCCACTTATCACTTTAAATAACTTAGAATCTCAAGGTAAATAGAATGACCCGAGGACTATCACCCAAATAATGTGTTATTTCACAATAAACTTAATAGTTAATTTAGGTCAGCCTAAAATTTTTAAAAACATCAATAATCTGCAAAGTTCACAGGAGTCGCATGCAAATTTCCAATTGGAAGTATGGAAAAATGCTTAGTGCTAGATTACTTTATATATATACACACATACACACACATATATGTTCAAATTAACAAAATAAAACTAACAGTTGCTGGTACTTTACTAACTTCAGACATGAAAACAATATATGTAATATAGCCCTCCCCTTACACCACTAAAAAATTAAGACATCTTAGTCAGTCAGTTCTTTAGGAATTGAGTTTGTATTAAAGATTGTAAATTTTGTTTGCATGAAAAATTTTTTAAAAATTTAGTGCTTTGTATCAAAAAATGCATGAGAAAAGTATATTAATTATGAATTAAAAAATAGAATTTTATAATTCTGAGTTAAGCTTTTCCAAGAGGTAGTCTGAAGTGTACAAATACACTAGTAGAGAACCATTCACCTAAATATTTCATGTCTTATAGGCCAAGGTATGTAAATAATTTTTTAAAAATTTCATATAATCCGAGGTCTCAACTTCAAAATATTTAGGCTGAAATATGTGTGTAGATATTTTGAATAGCCTAATAAAAAGGATTAATAAAGTTAGGTACCCTACTGAAGGCATCCTCAGGCATATAAGGCAAATAAGCCACTACAGTGTTCTCTGCAACTGAAAAGCAACACTTGGTGAAATCAGAACACCTAATACATCTTAATATACAGGTATACTTCATCATCCATCATCCAAAGGGCTGATCAGAATATTTTATTTTGATTGCCAAAAACTCTGATCTTGCTGTTCAAGGACTTTCAGCTGGAAATCTTTAATTTTTACAATGAAAATCAGCCAAAACCGGTTTGGCTCAGTGGATAGAGTGTCAGCCTGCAGACTGAAAGGTCTTAGGTTCGATTCCGGTCAAGGGCATGTACGTTGGTTGCGGGCACATCCCCAGTGGGGTGTGTGTGTGTGTGCGCGCGCGCGCGCGCAGGAGGCAGCTGAACATCTCTCTGATCGATGTTTCTAACTCTATCACACTCTCTTCCTCTCTGTAAAAAAAATCAATAAAATATATTTTTTTAAATAAAAAATAAAATGAAAATCAATGCAAAGCAAAATTTTGCTTTGAAAAATTTCCTTTCATAGTTTTAATGGAACAAATTAATTCCATTAACATTTCAATGATTCATAGCAGCACAATTTACAATAGCCAAGATCAGAAAACAGCCCAAGTGCCACCAGTAGATGAGGGGATAAAAAAGCTGTGGTACATTTACACCATGGAATACTATGCAGCAGTAAAAAGAAAGGATCAGTCACTCTTTGAGACAGCATGGAGGGACCTGGAGAGTATTATGCTAAGCAAAATAAGCCAGTCAGAGAAAGACAAGTATCACATGTATATGGAATCTAATGAACAAAATAAACTGATGAACTAATAGATCCAGGGACATAGAAGCATAGAACAGACTGTGAAACCTCCGAGGGAAGTGATTAACCAAAAACTTGTATGCATATATAGATGTATAATCCATGGTCACAATAGGGTGTGTGTGTCGGGGGGAGGGGCAGGCTAGAAGGGGTTATTGGAGGGGAAGGAATATTTAACTGTTATAATCCTACAAGAAAGAAATTCTAAATGGTTATTGTCTTTCCTCCCATTAAAAAACAAAACCCCTAAAATTTGATGGAATTCTCTAACAAGCAGAGTCACAGAACCAACTGTCTAATAAAAATAGCTAAAATTCTAATTCTGTCCAGTTAAAATTCCTTTTGGGAGATGCTTTCGTTGGAAATATCTGAAGAAATAAAAATCACATTATTTGGAATGTTTTTGATTCACATATGTTTCAAAGCCTGTTATGTCACCTGTATTAATCCGTAAACTTTGTGGCTCTTAATGATAAATTGCATTTTAAACATTAATGCTTGTTATTTTCTGCAAAATACCATTCAACATAAGATTTACTGTAAAGTTTTATCAGTATTTCTCCTCTCCATTATATTATTGTCCAAATGGTTTTCAAGAAACCATTTTACTTAAAAAAAAAAAAAATCCATACGAAAAACTACAACTTGTGACAGCCTGTCCTCTAAAAACCATGGTTTTAAATCTAGCTTGTAAGCCTTGGCCCTGGTACTTACCCAGAATCTGTTTCCCTGTTTTCCTAAGTGCTTTACCCCATGGGGATTGGTTGACGATTCCTCTACTAACATTAAGTATTACAAAAGGAAACTGATGTTGGCACACATATTCCAAATAAGTTTTTAATGGTACCTGAATGATATCTCCCTCTCAGTATTTTTAATCTTTTATAGTCTGAAAATTTTAAATCAAGTCTTAAATAGTAAGAAAGCCAGAACAACATAATCTAATACAGAATCAACCACATTCAGGACATTCTGAATGCAAATACCTCTTTCATCCAGTTTGATAGTTTAACGGAAATCATTTAATATAACCTCTCAGATATGACATTATCTTGTTTTACTTAAATAGCTGCCTTACACTTTTATTTTATTTAGTTACCCTGTCGCCTACTCACCACAGCACATATAAAATATTCTACCGTCCTTAATATTTTACAAACTGATAATTTTCATTATCAGTAGTGTATCTTTTTATTACGCACCCCGTTCCCACAGTATACCAACACAATATGAGCAGATTAGAAAATTTAGCATCTTTTAAAAACATGTGCTTTTTCCCCCCTGTATTAAGTGCCCACCATACAATTTGTGAGTGATTCCTGTTACATGTTATAGCACCAATGCACCTGCCCCTGTAAGAATTCACCTGGGTCTTTCATGACCCTGCCTTGAACAGTTAAAAAAGTCAATAGCCAGAGGTTAAAGAAAAACAGTTACCTTCCAAAGACCACACTATTGGATAAATGGTCTTGTCATTATGGCTTAATATTACTATGGCTATGGCATGTGAACCCATCCCTGTTTATCTTTATTAACAAGGTGACCTGATCACAACTTTTTAAAGTTTAGACTAATTTTCCATGTTTTATTCTGATATCATATTTTAAAAACAAAAGGACGCAGACATTAGCACTATTAATGCCTTTTTCTTTAGATGTGGTTTGACCTCTTTCCTTCAGGCTCTTCAAGGTCCGATTTCGACAATGCCCATTTGCTGTGAAAATATCAGAAGGGGTCATTTTCGAAGCAATATTCCAGTTGGACTTATTCACTGATTAGCTGCATAATTTCTTCTAAGACATTTGTAACAGACACAACATATATAGGATTTCAGTTTGTTTTCTTTTTTTTCTAGGTATGATTCCTGCTTTTCATTCTTTTTTTTTTTTTTCCTTTTGAATATATTGCACAATATTTTATTATTAAAAAAGGTTTGATGTCTCGGGCAAAAGTTTTTCTCCACCTAAGAGGTGCTAATGTGTACTGTTTTCTGAAAGAGGTAAGTGGTTGTCTGTGTGGCCATCCTCAAAGGGAACCTAGGGAGAAAAAGACCAGAGTGTCAGTTTTGTTTTACTTATTACACTAGTTTCTCTAAACACAAGGCTTTATTGGGGACAATTTTTTTTCTGAGCACCAAAAGACACTGTTTAGATTTAACAATGATACTATGAGGCCAGTACCATTTATACCAGCCGTGGGCAAACTACGGCCCGTTCAGCTGTTCTCTCCGGCCCGTGGAGCTGAAAGAGCGGAGGGTTCTCTTGCTCCCCCCTCCGCTCCTTCACCAGCAGCCCAAGATGAGAGTGCCAGCATGGTCAGGTTGCTTTTGTTCCGGCCCTCCGGTCCAGTTTGTGGCCTTTGAGTCAAAAAGTGTGGCCTTCGAGTACAAAATTTTGCCCACCCCTGATTTATACTTTACCACTTACAGAATTGACGGGTTTATAGGATCCAAGTCTATAACGACAGCAAATTATTTCAACTATAAATTTTCCAATTCCATGTAACATGCCTGTAATAAAAAATGTTTTAATTAAGTTATGCTATAATGTAATTATTTCCTAAATAATATAAAGCTAAACTATAACAGTATAAGTTAAGGAAGGAAAGTAGTTAGCTTTCTTCCCACAGTTAAAGGTAATGACAGTTTAATTTTAAAACAAATGAATTTATTTTCAAAATCACAAGATCCAATGACTCATGAACTTGACGAAGCAATCTTTTCAAGAGAGCTTAATACACCTTCCACCCACATAATTTTAAAAAATAAATACCAGCACCACAAATTTAAATGCATTTAAATGAAGCAATGACAAAGACTTTTATAAGAAAAGCTAGTCATTCATCTAAAAAATATAATTCAAAGTATATAAACTACTCAATCCACGTAATACTCAATAGGTGTTGGGAATAAAGAAGGAACTGTTTCCTTTCTCTATTTATTGTATTTAACTCTTACAATTCTGCAAGTAATTATCATCTTTGAGAGAACCCCATCATATAAGGGAGAAAAAGGTCAAAATCATAAAAATACTGACTGAACTATCACATAGCTCAAAGTATCATATTATTTTACACATCATACAATTAAAAATACCTTAAACCAAATAAAAATTTACATTCAAGTGTCTACTATTTCTAGTCATTTTCTCATCTAATTCTACAACACACTTGCAAGTTAGGAACCATTATTCTCTTTTTTATAGATAAAAAAACAAATTTCAGAAAAATTAAATTTTATACAAAGCTATCACTATGTAAACAGGAGAACTTGGATTCACTTCCAGGATCTGTTTGTTCACTAAGTAATCAATCTCCCTTAAATCACTGAATGCAGTGAATTTAGGTATGTTTAATCCATTAACTTTGGAATGAAGTCTTAAAAGAAAAAGTTCTTTAAATATCAAAACATGAAAAAGTGTGTATATTTTTTGCCCCTTTTAAGTACAAACATCCTAATTTCAGTGTCAGCAACAGTTTTAGAAATTAGACAAAAAAGGAATGAATCTTCACCTGTTGTTGAAAAGATTCCTCCAATGATACCACAGAGTCTTACAAAAAACTGCCAGAATGGCATATGTTCTTCAGTAACTGTCACCATAAGAGAACTGAGATCATATTTCATAAATATCCCAGAGAACCCATGGCTGCCTGCAGCATGGTTAATGACACGTTCCTACAGGAAGGCAAAGGAAAGGGAGAGGTAGGAGGAGGAGAACAGAACTTATATCAGCCGGTTACTTACATACAGACAATATGAAGCCCCATAGCCCTACTGTAGGAGAGGGACATCCAAATCTCCGCACGAATTGCCCCACTAGTCTAAGATCTTAAGAGACAATCAAATTGTTCTGTATTCTTTGTGTGGTTAGCTTTAGAAGCAATCAAAAGGAGAGAATTATTCTTTCTAATTTTCTCTAAAAGGTCACTTTATATACAAATTTTCTGTTGAGCTCAAGAGCTTATAACTAACTATATGGGACATTCTTCATTGACCAAATCAATGAAAAACTAAATTCTTATTTGACATTTTTTATATCTTTTTGCTAAGAATTTACAAAATGATAATTTACTTCCTATTATTTAAATGATAATATTTAAAAACAATTTCACTCTCTGCTGTTCATTTTAAATGATATAAAATATAGTACAGGAAAAAAATAGTGCATTAATTTTAAAGATATCAATATTTGGTTTAAACTGGTTGTGTTTAAAAATTTATTTTCTTGAAAGAAATGAAACAAATTATAAACCTACCACACTGCACACTAAGAAAATATTCTATTTCATTCCATTATGTTTACACTTCAAAATCAAGTTTGCAAGCTTTCTAAAACATTTCTATTATAGCTCAAAACAACTATGCTGCCACAGTACTTTGTTATGACTTTTATGTCAGGCCCTACCTATTTTGACTAAGCTACAACTAAACTGCAAGCTTTAGAATAACAAGGTAAGTTAAAACAATTTTATGGGGACATTACAAAAGCCCCTCCCCTATTAACACAATAGAGCCTTATAAAGCCATTGTTAAATTTTCTAATAAAGAGATTTCATTTAAAGCCCTGATAAGTTCAGCCATACCAAAATATACTCTCACCATCTCTATGGGTGAAAGATATTTCAGAGATTGATCAGACTGTCCTTGGAACAAAAGACTAATAACGATCCCCTTTGGGATGCAGGACCAATGAAAGCCCGTCCTCCCCATTTCTGTCCTCCTCATTCTCCACTTGGCCAACTGCAGGTACTCCTTTTGTGTTTTTTGTTTTTTAAGTGAAACACAACTGGTTTTAATCATCTTATGGGCACAAACATATTCTGCAATGGTCAAATGCTCTGGGATTCTATTTTTTATTTAATTATTTTATTTAAAATAGAGGCCTGGTGCATAAAATTTTGTGCACTTGGGGGGCGGGGGTTGGGGGGACCCCCTCAGCCCAGCCAGTGCCCGCTCACAGTCTGGGACTCCTTGGGGGATTATTCACCTGCTGGCTTAAGCAGGCCTCAGTCAGCAGGCGAACATCCCTTTCAC
Source organism: Vespertilio murinus (assembly GCA_963924515.1). Taxonomy (NCBI): domain Eukaryota; kingdom Metazoa; phylum Chordata; class Mammalia; order Chiroptera; family Vespertilionidae; genus Vespertilio; species Vespertilio murinus. Next base: position 162,160,820 of record OZ004707.1, on the reverse strand, counting down.
AGTCCAGGACATCTCACTCCTTACGGCCCTTCTGTAGCAGAGGTGGGAGCCTCCTGCCACTACCGCTGCATTTGCAAATGGTGAGTCCAGCTTCCGGCTGAGCGACACTACCCCTATGGGAGTGCAATGACTACCAGGGGGGCAGCTCCTGCACTGAGTGTCTGCCCCCTGGTGGTCAGTGCACGTCATAAAGATCAGTTGTTCTGCCATTTAGTCAAGTTGCATATTAGGGTTTTATTATATAGGATACATCATGGATGTAATTTCATATTGATATACAGTATCTTTTCTCTCTCTTTTTTTAAAGTTGCATGTTCCTCAAATGTGGATGTACCACTTGAGTTGTATCTAGAATTCTACAAATAACCCAAAGAAAACCCTCATACACACATCACTGTGATATTTTTTCTACTTTTATCCTTATATTCATCTCCTAGAACTGGGATTACTGAGTCATTTTATAGATACTGCCAGATTGCCTTCCTTAGAGGCTATGCTGTTTTGCATTACTGTAGCAGCAATGATGTGTGCCTGTTTCCCCAAAGCCTGGCCACTGTGTAGACTGACAGCAGGTAGTGCCAATCTTAGTGAGAAATGGTATTCCCCCCAATAAAGAAATGCAGAAAAGCACAATATACAGATAGTCCTTGGGTTAAGTCGGACTTGACTTACGTCGTTTCTTGGTTATGTCACCATCTCCCATTTACAGTGTGTACATGTGTGTGTGTATATATATATATATACACACACACACAAACACAAACATACATTTTGATGTATGTACATATGTGCTTTTATGTTTTTTTTATTATTTACTTACCACATGTAAAGTACAGGAATTGTTATCTTTTTTAGTTTTTATTTGTTTATTTTTTACTGTTTCACTTCATTACTGTTGTGTATGTGCTCCATGTGAGTGATAGAGATGGTTATGTAGGTGGGTTCTGACTCACGGTGAAAATTGAGTTAGGAACAAATCCCCGATGTAACCCCAGGACTGCCTATATACTTTTGTACACTTTACCTAGTTTCTCTTTCTGTATACATACCCCCCCACACACACACACACAGACTTATCATACTAGTACATACTTGATTCCTCCCCTGAACCATGTGAAAAGTTTTAAACTCATGACACTTGACTCCTAAAATCTTTAATATTTAATCTAAGAATAAGGGAAATTCTACAAATATTAAGGACAAAGTCATCCCAAAGTATAAGACTATTAAAAGAAAACTTCATCTCAAGAAAAGCCTTACAAGTCTTCTGAATACTAGTATTTGAATATTTATCATTCCTAAGCAAATAAGAAAACATGATTCCAGAACAGATGAGAAATATTAAAGTGTCCAATTCCAGCACTCCGATCCTCACTGTCATATTTATTTATAAGGCCAATGCACCCTAAGGTTGCAAAACATTTGTCTTCTTAAGTAAACAAAGCACAAGTTAGGAAGGCAAACCCTCAAAATCTGCTATCTGAGCCACAATAAGAATGCATGACCAAGGTTAGATACATTAATTAAAAAAGAAGTAACACAGAAATCAGAGAATCTGCCAGCAAATTAAAAAAAAAAACTGTTTATGCCAATACATGAAAAAAATTTCAAAATTAAGATATTAAGACTAAAATAATTAATGCCATCAATTTAATAACTGAGTTAATTGAATACAAAACCTTCCAGATTTTAAAAACAAACAAACAAACAACTTCTCTTCTTTCTGGTATTTTATTCTCTTAAAATATTAATGCATTTCAAATTTTCAATAAATTTAAAAGGGGGAGGGCACCAACTAAAACCACAACCTTATTTTGTAACAGGAGGAATATAAAATGCTAAAAAAAGCATCTTACTACTTGGATTTAACTTACCCTTTCTGTCACAGAAAACTGATGGGTGTCTGCTGAAATTTTGTATGTATGCAGTTTTGTTGGCACAACTGTAATAAAATATTGGAACATCTGGTTGTCTAGAATAAAAGCAAATTGTGTTTTTTTCCATTAATCCAGTAGCAACAAAACTACTGCCACCATATCATCCTTCTATTAAATACATTAATCAGAAATCTAATGCTACTTATGACTTAATACCTAACAAAAAATAATTTTAAAAGACTAAATGAAATCAATAAATACTTGATAAAATAATTTCTCTGTAAGCATATTTCAAGTAGTCACATACACATCTTTTATAGGACATTTAAAAGGATGAACTAGTCACTGAGATATTGTAATCATTACCATCCTTATATCAAATATGAAAAAATAAAAGCATCCTTTACAGTACAGAAACTAGAAAGAATAGTTATAATACTATAACCATCATAAGACATATTTTCAGTTTCTTCTAATATCTTACAATATACAAGTAAGCCAACATTGAATTAGCCACCCTTTGGTTAAATGTAAGGAAACTGATACCACAGCAAAAACTAAGTGAAGGAACTATTCACTGATGGTTATTGTGTAATTGGGTTATTGTGTAATCAAAAGGATCATATTTATATAGTCACTAGAGGCCCAGTGTACAGGTGGGGTCCCTCAGCCTGGCTGACCATCGGGCTGCAGGAGGTTGGCTGGCCGGGGGGAGGGGCTTCGGGAGTCTGGCTGTGGGAGCACACTGACCACCAGGGGGCATCTTGGTATGTAATGGACATATATTTAGATTAAATATTAGATTATAAGAGTTTATAATTTTATTCACACATTTCCAAATTCAGTACACTCAAGGATCCTTAAGTGAAAACATTCTCATACAAACATAAAATACTTCTGAAGTTAGTATTATAAGTAAAATATTTTTAATGTATCTGATTATAACACTATGCTAAGAGTAACATACTGAAAAGAATATTAATAAAGCTCTTTGAATTAATAAAAAATGAAATAATTTCAGTTTCGCAAATATTTGAATTCTTGCTAGTATAGGAAGCTTTACATGTCCTTAAAAGTTCCTAAAAGTGGGACATGTCATATAATATGACTAAGAGGAAAGGGAACCAAAACCATTAGGAAGAGCAAGAGATTACTTGTGATAAAAGTTAAAAATGTAATAACTAGAGGCTTGGTGCATGAAATCCATGTGTGGGGGGGTGTCCCTCAACCTGGCCTGCACCCCCCCTTTTTTTTCTTTCTTTTTTTTTAAATTAAATTTATTAAGGTATTATATGTGTACATAGCTTACCATTGCCCCCACCCCCCACCTCCCACACATGCCCTCCCTCCCCAGAGTTTTGTGTCCATTGGTTGTTCTTATATGCATGCATACCAGTCCTCCGGTTGACCTCTTATCTCCCCCAGATCTCCCTACCCCCCCCCCCGCTGTCATTTGACAGTCTGCTTGTTGTTTTCCTGTCACTATATCTATCTTTCTGTTCATTAGTTTATAATGTTCTTTATTATCCATAAATGAGTGAGGTCATATGGTGTTTCTCTTTCATTGACTGGCTTATTTCACTCAGCATGATGTTCTCCAATTCCATCCAGGTTACTGCAAATGATGAGAATTCCTTCTTTTTTATGGCAGCATAGTATTCCATTGTGAAGATGCACCCTCTCTTAATCTGGGACTCCTCATGGATGTCTGACTGCCTCAACAATCTGGGACTGTTGGCTCCTAACTGCTTGCCTACCTGCCTGCCAACCTGATAGCCCCCTAACTGCTCCCTTGCTGGACTGATTGATGTCTACCTGCTCCCCTGACAGCCTGATCACCCCCAATTGTCCTCCCTCGCTGGCCTAATTACGCCCAACTGCCCTTCCCTGCCAGCCTGATCACCCACAACTGGCCTCCCATGAAGCGACCCACCTCTTCCCCAGAACCCACCTCCCTCACAGGAGGCGGCAGAGACGCTGGGACTGGCCTCCTTCACGTTGCGCAGAGCGACAGGACCCCCAGGTCTCACCATTATGAACTATAATGTCTGCTAATGACTGATTACTATAAACATGTTGCATTCATTTTCCTTGCACACCTTATGTGCAGACACACCATTTCTCTCCACTAATACCAGCAGCGAATATTTTAGCAGCTGTCTGCCATGTCATTAGTCTTGGATTAACTTGTTTGGTGTGCACAGAGGAAATATTTCGCCTTCGGAGAGCAAGGAAAATAGGCTTATTTGTGTTACACTTATTAATTTGTGCCGTTATTCAGTGTCTGATAAATTAATGTTCAAGAAAAAATATTTTTATTAAGATGGTCTATTCTTTTATACGTTTCTATGAAAAATAGAAAATTTTGTTTTTATGGCCCACATAAACTTAAATCTTGTTTATTTGGTCCATGTTAGCCTTTTAATTTGACATGATGTACAACTTCTGTGTTGATAACCAAACCATTCTAGAATAACTGAAGGTTTCTGATGCCTACAAAATTCTGCAAAGGTTTCCATAGTGGTAAATATGCATTTTAAAACTATGAACCTATTATCAAGAAGAAAATTCTTCTTAGACTGTTGAAACTTCCTTTTATTCTCATTCTTTTTTTAATGAATATGGGAAAGCAGTTATGCCCTATTAACACATTAATCTTTCATACATTTAGAGAGTTTTTAAGTTCTACTCCTCTAGCCTACATTAAATTCTAATTTTTACTCTGCTCTATGGCTCATTTTTTTTTTTTTAAACATTTTAAATATTATCCACTGGTAGGATAATATTTAAAATGTTAAAAAAAATGGTAGGACAAAATCTTTCCAGACACATCTCCACTTAAAGGTTATCAACCACCTAAACTACTTCAAAGATTTATCTTCTTATCTGTTACAAGTGGGTTAAGAGTATTATTACAAATGTGTTAATATTAAAGATATAAAAAAATTGCCTACGTGCAAATTCCAACAATAAGTATTAAGTACTTACAATCTATAGCAATTTTTTCAGTTCCATCTAAAGGATTAATAATTCCTGGAACAAGCTCTCCAAATGACAAATGATCTATTCTGTGAGAAAAGTTGTATGCTGAGGCAAAAAATAAAACCAATTAAGTGGAGAATTATTGTTATTTAAAACACATTATTACAGATGGCTTCATATTTTTATCTTCTTTTCAGATAAAAACATCTAAAATCTGCAGGTGTAATAAAACAATATTTAAAACCACATTAACTTTGAGAAAAATGCATATAAATATCTGGGAATTAAATATATAAATGTAAGAAAATTCTGATAAAATGCTGTCTCAAATTTCATGATTATATATAAATTAACATCTGAGAAATATTACATGTAAGTCTGATAACCCCAAAATAAGTCTTTCCTGGTCTAATCATCACCTAGTAATAGAATAATGTTGGTGAATCCACTGGGATGCTGTCCATGAATCCAAATAATTAACTGATCAGGAATATTTTTAATACCCTGCTATATAGGACCAAACAGATTTATGACTTTATTACTTTTGTTCTCTAAAGCAGACATTAAAAACTAAGTTTTGTGACAATAATTACAAGGAACTAATTTGAATACTGTATATGCCCATACTTAGATATTAAAATAAACTTGAAATATGTTTCCTTCATTATCCATAGAAATTAGCAGAAATGTGCACAAAGTAATACAAAGCACATGTCCTCCCTAACCTGGGCAACTTCTGAGTCATGACTAAACAGAAGACAGGAGCTTAAGGACAGGAGAATATGGATTAGAGTCGGTAAATTTAATCATTTATTTTCTCCTATGGATATTTGTTTTCAAAACAGTCCACTTTCAAAGCCTATCTTGTACCTGCAATAAAATAAACAAATAGTCAAACAAAACACTTTTCTTTCAAGGACCTCTTCATGGAAAAATATTTCAGAAACTGCTTACAGTCATGGTTGACAAGTGCTGCCAAATGTGCATGACCTCGTGGATGTGGAATTGCCCTGAAAGGAGAAAAAAAGATTAAAGAAACTAAAGTAATTAGTTAAATATACAACTAAATTAAAATCCAAAGAGGGATCTTATCTTTTCTAAGTTATATAATTTTCTTAACATAAAATAAGAACATACTTAGCCTATGATTTGTTAGTCTACTCATCTCAACAATTTAAAAAAAGAATGAGAACAAAAGGAAGTTAAAACAGTCTAAGAAGAATTTTCTTCTTGATAATTGGTCATCGGGGAGGTCTATTGGCATTTAGTGGACAGAGGCCCAGGAAACAGAGGAGATATTATTTTTGTTTTGTTCACAGTATTACAAAAGTTGTTCACTATTTCAGAGTATCAGTTCCACAAAAGAAATGCCATTCATGATATTTGAGTGGCCAACAGGTTTCAGTCCGCACTTGCAGCTGTTGTAGTAAGACATATAGGTGTCAAGCATCTGCCTATCTAATGTAGTCATGCTCAACAATCTGCATATTGAACTAAATAGTTCTTCTTTATAATACAGTTTAAAATGACACTATGCCTGAGAGGTAATAAGAGATCGTAAAAAATAAAAATCAATATTGAATTTGACAAACCTATTACCAAAAAATTAGGAGTGGTTTATAGGATACTTCAGAGATGATAAGATACAAACCAGATGCTTTTCAATTTGGCCTCGCCTATTGCTGGAATGAGTTATCACATGAAGAGATAGGTGAAATTGGGTATGAAGGCTATAATTATGGATGTTCATACAGTATTTGTTAACAGAGTTTTGCCCTTTCACAGTTAGCTTTGGAGTAGGATATTGTTTGTTAGGTTTGGAGTAGGATATTGTTTGTGGGTATCAACCTGTGAACCAGGAGATCACAGTTCAATTGCAGGTGAGGGCACATGCCTGGGTTGTGCTCAATCCCTAGTAGGGGACGTGCAGAAGGCAGCTAATCAATGATTCTCTTTCATTGTTGATGTTTCTATCTCTCTTCTCCCTTACTCTATGAAATCAATAACATATTTTTTTAAAAAGAATGTTAAAAAGAGTTGGACAACAAAGACAAAATGTTTGATCTGATCACTATAAATGCTGAAATAATTTTGCATAAATGTCTCTAAATATATATACAATCTTCAGCCACTTTCTTTCCTGCTTTGTAACCTTTCCCTGAGCGTAGATGTCTTTTTCTCCTTTATATATAAACTTGCTAATCATCCACTAGTTTGAACAGTTATGGTTATCCTCAATCAAGCCTCTGCTGACAAGCAAAGTAGGTTAGGTATCTTGTTATATAGTTTCTTATCAATCATACTTCTCCTTTTTAGGTTCAATGCAATTATAATGATACAGTTATTAGTTCAATTAACTGTTTCAAGTTTGGATTCTCTCAGACTGTCAGTACCAAATGGACAAAAACTCCCCCTTTTCACTATTTCATTCTTATGAAATTCTTATGAAATTACCTCTCAGGCATAGTATCTAGCACAGCCATGGGCAAACTACAGCCCGCGGGCCAGATCCGACCCCTTTGGCTGTTCTATCCGGCCTGCGGAGCCGAAAAAGCAGAGGGTTCTCTTGCTCTCCCCTCCGCTCCTTTACCAGCAGCCCAAGATGAGAGTGCCAGCATGGTCAGGTTGCTTTTGTTCCGGCCCTCCGGTCCAGTTTAAAAACCCATTGTGGCCCTCGAGTCAAAAAGTTTGCCCACCCCTGATCCAGCATGTTACTTTGCATATAACAAGTACTCAAAAATGTCTTTCACAATGAAGAATTGTTCAGTTCTGCAACTCAAGACAAACAGAGGAAGGGAGAGAGAATCAGAGAATGCATTCAAAAATTTACCAGGTATTCATTGTATAACAGTTTCTGTGCAGGGTGCTGCTTATGAAGGCTGATGATCTAATATTTTTCCTTAACTGTTTCCTAATTTAACCTTTTCCCAAACACTACCAATTTCTAACTATCTCAAAATACCTGTCTCAAATTAGTTAGGATTTACATTTTGGTGACAATTACCTAAGAGAAAAAGAACACCATCCAACAAAATAAGCAAACTAATGAAATGTCTAGGTAAGAACTTCCAGGCTACTAAAGCTTGGTAGGTAGGTTTTAATTCCATTTACTTTAACATATAAAATATGACATGACTGTTTAACTTTATTTTAAAGTAGTTTTAAAATTAGTAGTCTTCTCTACCCTGAAATTAAAGCCCAGACAAATCTCAAGACGAATTTACTTTTAACAAACTGACAACTTGTCTAAAGTATTTTCAGTAGGTGAAAAGAACATACTTGCCCACAGTTATGTGAAAATTCCCCGCTACTTTATTGACATATAGATGACCATGAATTCTGCAAGCATTGGGAGTCTGTGATAAATCATCTTCCCTATTGTAACAAGATATGCAAGGATTATTTACAGCACATAACAATATCGTCACCAGTATTAATCTGTAAGAATCAATTTTCAGGTAATGTTCTAAATATCAAAAGTGGAAAAGCAGTTTTTTTGAGGTCAGTACATTTTTAAAAAAGCATGTATCTATGAAATAGAAAAAATTACATAATTATTATTTACATATTACATTTTCACAAATCTAAAATTCCACGGTTCTTCAAATCTAACCAAAGGAATAAGTCCCATGAGAGAAGAAAGATTAAAAGTAAATAATCAGTTCAACAAAGACAACTTTCATCATCTGTTTTTGGTATTTAAGAGGATAGGGGAGGATGGGACTATAAATGAGGTAAGAGAAAGGCATGTCATCTAATTTCAAATAGACAATGACATTTTCTTTCTAAGCAAATGTAAAAACTTTTCAATAGTTTTAGATTTAAATGATCATTTCATGATTATAACATTTCCAACTACCAATTATTCTGATCTATTAAAAAAAGTAAGTTAAACAACTCCACAAAATTCCTAATCAAAATTCATTCATCCCCATGATATGAAATGCAATTAATTTGTTCTTAAAATATAACAAGTTTATATAGAGGTATATCATGCACACAGAAGAGAGAAAAATTAAATAAAATGAAATACAGTGAACACTCAAACAACGCAAGTGTTAGGAGTACTGAAATTCACATATAGCTTTTGATTCCACCAAAATGTAACATAGTTGTCCCTTAGTATCTGTAGGGGATTGGTTCTAAGACTTGAGGGTACCAAAATTCGGGAATGCTCAAGTACCCTGAATAAAATAGAATAGCATACAGTGGAGTCCCAACCACGGATGGAAAACAGTACAGGCTATTGAAATAAATCTGGGTATAAGTGGACCTGAGCAGTTCAAACCAATGTAGTTCAAGAATCAACTGTATTTGTGATAATACTGATCAGTATCACAGACTATAACTTTAAGAGTAAAAGGACATCTTAATCATACAGAATGATTACATTTTCTCTGAGAAATATGAGATCCAGAGAACTGAATCAATGCTAAAATGATGTCAAAGTATATTAATAAATAGTTGCATATTTAAAATATACACCTCACCTTAGTGAGAATGCTGTTGAAATATTAAAAGCATCAAAAAAATGAAGACAACTTACTGAATGGAAGAACATATTCACCAATACATCTGATAAGGGCTTAATATCCAAAATTTATAAGGAACTTATACAACTCAACAACAACAAAATACACACAATTCAATTAAGAAATGGGCAAAGAACCTAAATAAACACTTCTCCAAAGAGGAAAGACGTCCAGATGACCAAAAGACATATGAAAAGATGCTTGATGTCACTAATCATCAGAGAGATGCAAATTAACTACAATGAAGTACCGCCTCCCACCTGTCAGAATGCTATCATCAGGAAATCAGCTAACAAGTGCTGGTGAGGATGTACAGAAAAGGAAACCTAGTGCACTGTTGGTGGGAATGCAAATTGGTGCAGGTACTTGTGGAAAGCAGTATGGAGTTACCTCAAAAAATTAATATTGAAACTACCTTATAACTTAACAATTCCACTTATGGAAATATATCTGAAAAAAACCCATTAATTCAAAAGAATATATGCAACCTTACATAATGCAGCATTATTTACAATAGGCAACTTTTGGAAGCAGCCCAAATGCCTATCAGTAGATGAGTGGATAAAAAAGCTGTGTTACATCTACCCAATTATTCAGCCGTAAAAAAAAAGAAATCTGATTTTTTGTAACATCATGGGGTGGACCTGGAGAGTATACAACTCACCTTGATGGAAGGGGAATTGGGCTTTTAATAGCACTTTTAAATAATACATCTTGAAGTGAATGTTCTTCTTGTAATCTACTCTGAATCAACTGCAGCATCCTAAATATAACACAAACAATAGCTTACAAATACAGTAAGATACACAAAGGAAGCTAACCCTTTTTAAATAATCAGAATAATTAGATGACTAAGTTAAGCCATACATTTATTATTATAGGACTTTATTCTAATACTAGAGGCCCAGTACATGAAAATCCATATACCGGGGATTCCCTCAGCTCAGCCTTCCCCTTCTCACAGTCAGGGAGCCTCAGGGGATGTTCTACTGATGGCTTGCAGCGTTTCCCTAAGCCAGGGAAACACTGGCTTAGGGGAACAGGCCTAAGCCGCAGTGGCCTCCCTCTGCCTTAGGCAACTGGGCTGATCAGGGGGAGGCAATGCCCCCATCACGCCTCTGCTGAGCCACCGACAGCTGCCACAGCTGCCTGAGTCTCGGTCTGGCCCTGGAAGCAGCAGCTGCCATCCGTGGCTTGCCTGAGCCTCAGGCAGCCACTACGGCTTTGTCGGGAAGCACATCCAGAAGACGTCTGCTTTAATTAGCATGTTACCCTTTTATTAGTATAGATAAAGTATCACGTTTTCTTTGTTCATTTTCCTTGAAAGTGGGAAGAGTGAGGTAGGGTGGCTATAGGTCTAACGACTGGGATCCACAATAAAACTGTCTGATTTCATCAATAATGGATGTGCACTCTGAGTCACTGATAAGTAGCTTTGCTCATCTGAATATCTAAATTCATGCAGCATGCAATAATTATACAATTCTTACTTTTTGTCAGGCATTAAATAACGTGTTATAAATACAAAAGAAATTAGACAAATAAGACACCACACAATAGATGTGATATACTTAAAAGTGGGCAATAACTGGAGTAAAAAGCCAGAGCACAAGTATCAATTTCTCATCTCAACCCCGGCCACGGTGCCACTTAATATCACCTGGTATCTCCTTTTTTGAAGAAACCTGAGCTTTATTCTATTCCAAGACCATTCTAAGCAAAGTAATATAGTCTACCTGTAACTTTTACAAAGAATATCAACATATAAGGCAGAGGATTATTAAAAAAAACAGTTACATTCAAGAACACATGAGCAGATTTTCTTTTTAAATATACCTAGCACAAAAAATAAATTGGTTGCTTAAAGGTTTTTTGAAAAAAAATTTGTATGTTCACAATAACTTATAAAATTATTCCAAACAACAAAACCAAAAATAAAGGTTTTTCTCTATTTCTACCTTTGTGCCATATTATCTATCATTTTCAGCAATAACTTTGTATCTTCAAAATATTTTACCTTCTTTAATTTTCACTGAGCATTGTTTCAGTATTAGAATTTTGCAAGTAACCTATCCATTAATAATGATCCAATTAAGTATAGTTTATTGATAAAACGGACTTCTGAATGTACTTAAAGGGGAAATTGTACAAAATACCGTGTTAGATGAAAAAAAGCTTGTTATTGGACAGACATGAAATTATCCCATTTGTATTAGAAAAAAAATAACGTATAAAACATTATATATGAACAGAAAATTTCTAGAAGGTTACACAAGAAATCTGATTATTACTGCTAGTCATTAGTACTAGGTTTATGGAATGCTGAGGAGGCTTTTACTTTTACATTGTATCCTTTCTGTCTAAACTGAATGTTAATCAATGATCAAACATTATTTAAAATTTTTTAAAATAGTTAATAAAATTTTAAATGAAACCTAAAGTGTATTATGATCCAAACTACATTAGAAATAGGATTAACATGACTTTCTTAAGATCTGGTAAAATTTTTGAAAGTGTAAAGATTACATTATATAACATATTCTGCTAATATTTCATCCAGAGATATGCCTAAACATATATGCCAATCTATGGAGTCACAATAAACAAAATAGACAAAATGGGATCTAGATATCTTTGGACCACAATACTTAGTATACTTATTACCTCTGCCACTCTTTTTGCTGTGGAGAAAGATCAAACATTACCTAAAATAAAGAAAAACATAATTATCAACATTGTCTATTTCTCTTGGCTTTTATATAATTTTAAAATATTCTTTGAACAACAAATTTATAGTGTTATAAAAAATAAGCACTCATGTTTATATTGAATTTTCTATAAGTCAACCTAAAAATTTTTATTTAAAAGCAGTATAAAAGCCAAAACCGGTTTGGCTCAGTGGATAGAGCGTCGGTCTGTGACTAAAAGGTCCCGGGTTCGATTCCGGTCAAGGGCATGTACCCTGGTTGCGGGCACATCCCTGGTAGCTGATCAATGATTCTCTCTCATTGATGTTTCTAACTCTCTATCCCTCTCTCTTCCTCTCTGTGACAAGTCAATAAAGTATATATTTAAAAAAATAAAAGTAGTATAAAGAAATGTTATTAATCATTTAAATAATGCCAGCATAAAACTTTAATTAAAAGGGAAAAAAGAAAAAAATACAGTTTAAGTGTAATGTTAAAGCTTCCAAAGCCCATATTCTTGCTGAGATAATACCATGATAAGATCAATATTCTTTTTAAATGAGCTAAAAAAAGAGCACTGTAATGCTTAAATGTGCTAATCATTAAAGAATAATTCAAGAAATTTTATTCGGGCATTACCTTCATCAATTCAAAATCAGACTTGGCTACTTTTATTAGAGTGAAATATGCAAGTTCTCATGGTTTGAGACAACATTCACAATTTAATTTTGCAACAAAACGTCCATTTTTGATTTTCATAAAGGTAATTCATAAAAGCATATTAATCATACTTTTTAATTTATTAACATTATCAGTTATCCCTCCATAATTGGGCCCTAACCTACTACTCTCTCTTTACAAATACTTGCTTTTTAAAAAAAGTGGAACAATCCCTCAATCTATCAAACAGTTCTGCCTCTGTGCCTTTGGTTATTTAATTATACCAACCTGGAACATCCTTTTCCTGTAATTTTGACGCTTATGTCTTTCTAAACTCTATAAATCATATATGCCAAGTTAAATGTCCCATCTTTCTGATTTCAATAAATTTATTCTGATTTCTCCTCCTGCTAAACTTGTCTGCAGCATGATTCCCAACTCTTTTCACACCACTGCACACAAAGATAATGCTAATATCTGAAAATCACCATGGAGCTTCTCTCCAGTTACCTTGTGAATAAAACGATTGGAAGTAGAGACAGAAAAAAAAAATGGCATGATCTGCACAAAATCTTAAAGGTAGAAAACATAATCACTAAATTTTAAAACATAATGAGAACATTGAAAAGAAGACTGGTCCTTTTGGATCAAGATAATCTCCCAGAACTCAGAAGCAAAGTTCAAAATATATATTTAATGTGAGAATTAATAAAGATACTGAGAACCACTACCCAAAATTCAACATCATATGATCATTTGAAACAGAGGTGAAAGCACGGCTCTGAATAGCAAACAAACAAAAACATTTAAAAATTAAGATTACCAAGGACCAAAAACAAAACAAAAACTAAAGGAGATACACCCTTGGATATAAAGAATAAACATTTGATTTCAAAAGTGAAAGAATAAAAAAGCATATAAACTCTAAGAAAAGAGAAAACTATTAGAAAACATTAACAAAAATATAAAATAAGAATAAAGTTATAAAAAAGATATTAAAGGCTTATTAAAAATGCTAAAAATGGTTATCTCAAGATTTTGTATTAGATAAAACTTTTGCCCCCTAAATTTTTCCAAATAATATGGATTACTTTTGCTTTAAGAAAAAAAACAAATAGAAAATATCAAAACTATTTTTTAAGGGGCAATTTCTCAAAGCATATTATTTAAAAAAACACATGAATCAAACTTACTGGTTCATAAACTAGACCATCTGCAGATGCAACCATTGTTTCTGCTAAATCCAATACATCTGCTCCAATATCTGCATTTAAAAAAAATTAAAAGTTTTACATTCTATGCTAAGAGTCAAACTGTATCTGATATAAGTAACAAATTAAGATGACTAACAGACAACTCACTTTCCTATACCGCTTAAAATTAAAACAGTACCATTATATAGATTTGATAGAGATTAATAAAAAATGTCTTTTCTACTTTTTACACAGTAAAAAAATGACTCAGCATTTCATGGTAAAACATATAAACTTTATTGAAGTTGCAAAACTTGGGACCTAACCACAAGTACTAAATGGCTGCTACACAAATTATTAATTACAAGGATTATTTTTAGAGATTAAAATAAACCTTAAGGCAAAACTACTGATGAATATTTAAATATCAATAGAAAGTTCATTTTGAAAATGCTAAAATTCTAATGGTGTTCAAATACCTAAAATAAGGTAAAATAATATATTCAGCATTAACCCTAGCTCATAATTTGGATACAAATTATTTCTCTTAAAACCACTAATGTAAGGAAAAACAAATGGAAATGGAAAAGAAATCTAAGTCTGTTCTAAGATAAAATCTCCCCAAAAATAATTTCCTTAATTGGGTAATACTATTTAACACTTTAAAAAAATTTATCTGAACTACTGAGTTCTTGTCTCTACTTTTCAAGTGGTAATTTAAAAGACAGCTTCCATGCAAAAGCATCCTTATTTTTTTTTTCTGGGAACTTGCATTTTTAATTTTTTAAAAAATTTATTGATTAAGATGCTACCTATGTGTCCTTATTCCCCCATTACCTCCTTATCCCCTCCTCATGCCCTCACTCCCCTGTTGTCTGTGTCCATTGGTTGGGCTTATAAGCATGCATACAAGTCCTTTGGTTGATCTCTTCCACCTACCCCTACCCTCCCCTACCTTCCCTGTGAGGTTGAATGGTCTGATCGATGTTTCTCCTCATTTTTAAGAGCACTACTGATTCAAGCATTACCTAAAATACATATTAACTTTTTTTTTTTTACTACTACCAATATAATCAAGTAAAGTCAGTGAAGAAAACAGAAATCACTATTAACTTAAAATATTTGGATCTGTGTTTTAATATGCAAGGGTAAAAGTAAAGGGCGGTAAGTTAAAAGAGTGAAAAGCAGGATATTGTTGAAGGACACTGGTATAAAAACTGGTAGTTCACATAAGAAATAAATAAAGGATGTACCTAAATTAAAACTCTGATTCAGATAGACATTTCTCTCCCTCTCCCTGCCTTGTTCTGAAATCAATTAAAAAGATACACATATTTTAAAACTTGGACTCATAAAATTTCCTCCTATGTTTTTTAATTATATGAATATGAAAGTTAAATCTCTTCTCTTTCTGGATTAGAAATTTAAAGAATATAATTTGGGGAGAAAAACAACATACATTATTAAATAGCACTGCAACAGCATGTTAAGACATTATAAAAGAAAAAGTTAAAAAACAATGAGTGGTTTTTACTTTTTACTAGCAATTGTTTAAACAACTATATGTACTTACACTGACACTTCATGGCAACAGTAATATCTATATTGATTCTCAATTTGCTAAAAGACAAAAAAGAAACTTTAGTACCTACCAAGTAACCAACAAAACATGAGAAATATAAATCAATCAATTTTTATGAAAAACTCGGATTTTAAAAGTATTGTTGATTAGAACTTGGATAGTATTTGTTATAGCCAAAGTCACTTTAAAAGTTAAAATTCTATTTTGCAATTATTCCAAAAGACTTTCTAATTTCACAGGTTTTTAGTATAGTACTCTGCAATTTAATTTTACTAAATTAAGTAACTCTATGAAACTCAGAAAAATAAGTTTTAAACTTTGTTTACATAAACCTTATATAGAATTTTCCTTTAAAACTTTTAAAATCAAGAGTTAGGAATTGCAAGTCTTTCTCCTCTATTTATCAAATAAATACTATACATCAGGCAATATGCCTGACTCCTTACAAATATTATCTCCTTTATTCTTTATCATGGACATGTAAATTGGGTAGCTTCACAGTTCTGTAGATAAGACAATGGTGTCCAGGGCAGTATAAATGCCTGGCTTCAGATCACATACCTACTGTATAGGCATATGAAAAACTAGGTCTGTGTGACTTGATAAATGCAATCAAATTGCCAGAAAAAGCCTCTCATGCTTCACATTTTGCATGGTCTTCCTAAAAGGTTCAACTAATGCTTTATTTCCAAATGATGAATTTAAATTGAATTAATTTTTTAAATATTACAATCAATTAAGCACCATGAATACCAGAATGAATACTGTCAATATTAGTTTTCACCACGAATAACAGAATGAGTACCATCAGTATCTGTTTTCTCTGGGCTATCAAAACTTTTTTCACTCTAATAATTTGAATCTGGTTTCAATAGAAAATTTTGAGCTCCAAAGGATTTTTCAATAAATTTTTAGAGCTTCATAGTCTTCCAGTTGTCTACATTCAAGCAGTGCTAATAATCCCGAGGTTTAGGCACAAGAGATATTGTAGGAACCAGTGATGACCAATTAGGCAAGCTTCTGTAGTAAGCTATGTAAGAGTCCATTTGAAAAAAAATAAAGTGAAATTGGTGCTACAAATAAATAAATAAGGAAAGTAACAAATCTCTTAAAAACCTACATTATCAAGAATACACAAGGTATAGATAAAGAAGCTGAGGCTCAAAAGAAGTTGTGTGACTTAAACAAGATTACACAACAATTTATAAATGTTTTACTTCTCACTAGTGTCATGAGGAAGGTGCTATAATTATTTTCTTCATTTAATAAAAAAAGTAACTGAAGCATATGCATATACAGATTTAGTAACTTCCATAGCTACTAAATGCAGAACTGGGATTGAAATTAAGAAGTAAATGTCTCTCTTATCTAGTACAATCTTTATAATATAAATGTTATCTTCATCAATTAAAATCCAAATGCTACAAATAAAATAAGGTATACTTTGTCTCCTTATTAAGGTACTATATTTTCAAAGTTTTAAGTGATATTATTTACATTAAAGTTTAATTTAGATATAATTTATAAAAATCAAGTTACAAATATAGATAATGTATATTTAAAGAATATATTTTCCAAATTACACAGATCAGTATCTATTTCAAATTCTAACGAGTAAACAATTTTAAAACATTAAATAATTCCTACCAGTTCAACACATTAAAATAAAAACATATTATAATCTCCTAACCTTTTTATACAGTGCATATTAAATCAGAGAACCTAACTTTAATAATTTAACCAGCATTCAAATTATTCTAAAATGATTCTAATGCATTTTGAGAACTTATCAGAACTATTTATTCAGAATTAAAATAAGCCAAATATAAAAGTTAGACATTTTAAAAAAGATATGTTACCTTAAAATCAACTTGAATATAAAGGTATTTCAAGAAAAAAAAAGTTACCTAGAAAAATCCTTGTCTACTTCATATTCATACTTCATCCATGTATCCCGATATACTGAAAATTCCATTATGGTTAATAAAGCCATAGTGGTAAATGCTATTAAAGAAACTGAGAAATCAAACAAAAAAAAGAGAGAATTAAAACAATTTTGTAAAACAATAGGAAACTATTTTAAGTTAAATTATATATATATATCAAAGAATGTCTTAATGCTTGTCATGTGAATTATTACAATAAAAACTTTTTCTTAAAATGTCCAGTATAGATTTTTTCTAAAACGGCTCAAAAAATATTTAACAAACACAAAAATTAACTCAAATATTTGTAATATTGAGAAAGCATTTTAGTTCTTCAATATTACAAGACATTAAAATTTTACTTTCTTATATATAGCAGTGTCATAGACATAATAAATATTTTACAATACAAATTTGAAAATAGTCCCCTCAGGAGATAAGAGAACAACCGAAGGACTGGTATGCATGAATATAAGTACAACCAATGAACACAGAACTCTGAGGAGGGAGGGCATGAATGGGAAGGGGGGGGGGGCAATGGTAAGCTATGTACACATATAATACCTTAATAAAATAATTTTTTTAAAAAAAGAAAGAAAATAGTGCCCTCATAATTAAAAATAGATCCATGCCTGCAGCCCAATTTAAAAACAAAACAAAACATACATCTCAAATCTCTCATAACACTCTCATGTACTTTGGAATCTCCTCAACATACTACTTCATTTATAAAAGCAACGCAAAGGTGAGAAAAAGGAAAGAACTATCATATACTATGACAAAACACACTTAAAATTTATTGTACCACAAGAACTTATACTATTTTTGTTAACAAAAATTAATCACAAGAGATTAGAAATAGCAAGCAACTTAGTACACTTTTACCAAATGAAACATATTATCTTATTAGCTCTTCAGAGGAAAAGAAATAATAGTAAATACCGTTATAGTTCCATATTTTTCTTAAATATTCCATTATTCATTTTATTTAACAACTAGAGGCCCAGTGCACAAAATTCGTGCAGATGGAGGGTATCCTTCAACCCAGCCTGCACCCTCTCCAATCTGGGACCCCTCAAAGGGATGTCCAACTGAGTGTTGGGACATCCCTCTCATAATCCAGGACTGCTGGCTTCCAACTGCTCGCTTGCCTGCCTTCCTGATTGCCCCTAACCACTTCTACCTGCCAACCTGATCAACTCCTAACCACTCCCCTGCCAGCTTCATTGATGCCTAACTGCTCTCCTGCCAGCCTGTTTGCCCCTAACTGCCCTTCCCTGCAGGCCTGGTCACCCCTAACTGCCCTTCCCTGCAGGCCTGGTTGCCCCCAACTTCCCTCCTCTGCCGGCTTGGTCACTCCTAATTGCCCTCCCTTGCTGGCCATCTTGTGGTGGCCATCTTGTGTCTACATGGGAGTAAGATCTTTGACACCACCATGTGTGTTGGAGTAATGGTCAATCTGCATACTACTCTTTTATTAGATAAGATAGAGGCCTGGAGCACGGGTGGGGGCCGGCTGGTATGCCCTAAAGGATGTCCTGGATCAGGGTGGGGGTTCTCTTGGGGCATGGTGTGGCCTGGGCAAGGGGCCTGTGGTGGTTTGCAGGCCAGCCACACCCCCTGGCGACCCAAGCAAAGGCCCTGGTATTTGGGTTTATTTATCTTCTACAATTGAAACTTTGTAGCCTGGAGCAGAGCCAAGCCTTCTGCTCACTCTGTAGTGGCAGCCATTTTTGTTGGAATTGATTTGCTTTCTATAATTGAAACTTTGCAGCCTTAAGGAGAGGCCTGGGCTGGCCAGGGTATATGGAAAGCTTGACTTCCTCCATCACTGGGAAACCCAAACCTCCCTCCTGCTCTCTGTGGCCATAGCCAGCTTGCTTCAGTTTATTTGCTTATTTGTTCCTCATTGGCTGGTGAGCGTGGCTTGTGGGTGTAGTGGAGTGATGGTTAATTTGCATATTATTCTTTTATTATATAGGATTACTTCTATCTGTACCAGGTACTATTCTAAGCATTTTATAAATATTAACTTATTTAATCATTACAGCAACCCTATTATGTAAATACTGATAATATTTCCATTTCACGGATGAGCAAACTAAAGCAGAGGCCAGAGGCATATGATTAACTTCTTCAATGTCATTTAGTTAGGAAGGAAGGAAGAGGGATTTAAATCCTTACATCTGGTTCCAAATCCAAACTCCTATTACCCTATGCTGCCTCTTTCCAGTAATGTGAAATTTAAGAATTTTTATTGTAATGTATAAATTGATTTATTCTTAACCAAAAAGGCACTGAGCCAGTTTCACATCATTAAATTCTTCGAAGTTAAATTATATTTGTTTATAATCATCCTATTAATATAATTATACATAACTCAATAGCAATAAAGCAGTAAAATTGGATTAACTTATTCCATAATGTTTTAATGAATACTGCTAAATGCTTGGACTACACCGAGTTAGATGCCAAGGAGATATCTATAATAATAAAAGTATAATACGCTAATTAGAATGGACAGCCAAACAACCTTCTGAACATCATTCCGTACATCCTTCTGGACCAAGCCACAGTGGAGGGAGCAGAGCAGATGTGGTTAGAGGCAATCAGGCAGGAAGGCAGTGTGATTAGGGGTGATCAGGCAGGCAAGCAGAGGCAGTTAGGGGCGATCAGGCAGGCAGGCAGGTATGTGGTTATGGGCAATCAGGCAGGGAGGCAGAGTGGATATAGGTAATCAGGTAGGCAGGCAGGCCATCCTGCCTGTGGTTAGGAGCCAGCAGTTTCGGATTGAGAGAGGGATGGCCGATTGCTGGTTTAGGCCTGATCCCACAGGGATCCCAACTGCTGGTTTAGGATCCCTGCGGGATCGGGCCTACACTGCCATTCGGACATCCACTGAGAGGGTGCAGGCCAGGATGAGGGACCCATCTGTTTTCCCCATGCTCAAATTTCGTACACCGGGCCACTAGTATCCTAGAAATAAAGAGGTAATATGTAAATTAACCTTCATGGCCTCACAAGATGGCTGCCTACAACCAGGCTGGCAGGGGGTTAGTGAAGGACAACCAAACAACTGAACAGCAGGCTGTGTAGCGTGTCCGGGGCGGCAGGGGGATTAGTGAGGGACGACCAAAGGACTGAACTAGCAGGCTGCGTGGGGTGACCAGGCTGATGGGGGCTGTGAAAGGCAACCAGACCAGCAGGGGGGGGCAGTTGAGGGCAATTAGGCTGGCTGGGGGCGCAGTGAGGGGCAACTAGTCTGGCAGGGGGGCACTAAGGGGTGACTAGGCAGGCAGGGAGGGATAGTTAGAAGCAACCAGGCCAGCAGGCAGGGTGGCAGTTGGGGGCAACCTGGCTGGCAGCAGGGGCAGTTAGGGGTAACCAGGCTGGCAGGGGGGCAGTTAGGAGCAATCAGGCCAGCACACAGAGGCAGTGAGGGACAATCAGGCCAGCAGGGGGTAGTTAGGGACGACCAAGCAAGCAGGCAGGTGAGCAATTAAGAGCCAGCGGTCCAGGATTGTAAAAGGAATGTCCTACTGCCAGTTTAGGCCTGATCCCCCAAGGGGTCACAGATTGGAGAGGGTGCAGGCTGGGCTGTGGGGACCTGCCCCCGCTATGCACGAATTTCATGCACTGGGCCTCTAATGTATAATAAAATTACAGCAAAACAGCATCAAATAAGGACAGACCAGTTACAAAGTTATTATATGTTGATGAGTTATTCCTCATGGCTACATTTCTGTATGTTGTTAAATGGATCACTCAGAAATTGCATTTAATGTAGCAGTTTTAATTTGAATTGATACTCACCTGTCCCTCCACTGGCTGAAGTCTCTACATAGCTCTCAGGAACCTTTGGAAAGGCATCCAACTCTTTCACCAAATTTAAGGTTTTTTTTCGATTCAGTCGCCTCATCTTCAGGAAAACCTTCTCCTTTCATATAGTCATACTAAGAAATAAACAATGAATAAATGTATCCTCGAAAAAGATAAAAAGGTTTATTTTTTGAAACTGATAAATGTCCTTGGAAGAACTTAATATTCTCATTCCTCCTTGAAAAAAAACGAAAAGCAACTTAACATTTATCCACATCTTTCCTTTTTTCCATCCCCACCCTGACAAACACAAAAACATAAAGTAGGGCAAAAAAAAAAAAAAAAAGGAAAGTAGTCAATCATATTTATAATATTTAAATATACAAATCAAAATACTGACTTCTCCTATTAAGTTTACACATATAGGATATCCCAAAAATATGTATATACACTTTAACAGCTGATAACTCACTTAATTTTCACTTCTTTTCAAGTTCAAATGATTTGAAATAAGGGATGAAGCCAGACTAGGCTTTGAACAAAGAAGTTTATCCTAACGTGCCACTTGACTTTTTTTATGGTGATACATAAAAGATAAAGTTTCTGGCATAAAACTGGCAACAGTGGCCACATTGAGGTACACAAATACTGAAATAAATGGTTCTAGATGTTTGTGATTCCATTGCTTCGACTTATCAGCAGTGCCTGGACCAGGGCAATCATCAGCTTGAAAATAGTCATTAACAACAACAAAATATATTTTTGTGGATTCTTTTAAATTTTGAAAATGAACTGTATGTTAATAAACACTGGCTTTATAATCATTCAAAGTGAGTATACATTTTGGGGGGCCATCCTGTGTAGAAAAAATAATACATTCTCACTAGTAAATGACAATGAAGCAAATTAAGCATGCTCATCCATTGCTAATGAGACAATAACTATATACCATTCCCCTTTTGACTAAATTCCATTTTTAGAAATGCATCTTAAGGCAACAATATGAATTATGCACAAAACTTTGATCTTAAGGATATTTCTCATTTTGTTATTTACCACTATTGATGATAGAAACAAACTCATGGTATGCAATATATACACAAAAATGTTAAAGTAGATCATGGAAGGATTTTAATTATTTTATTTACAAAATGTAACTTTTGTGACTGACTTATAGAAATAATATAGGTGATACTATAAAGCATTACCAGAAATCAGCTATGTTTATAAAATAAACACTTAACTGAGCACAAATCAAATGGTACAGAAGCCATTAAAAGGAAAATAATGTCTCTAGGAAACAAAAAATAAAGCAGAAAGATTTGTCTAAAACCTAATGGGTGGGGTTAATATAGAAAGAATAAGCCACAGAAAGGACATTCATAGAGGAAAAGGAGAGTCGGAGAAATAAAAAGTGGTAGCACTCATGAATACTGTCCAAGAGAGAGCAGGTCTAAGCAGGGATACTACTAATGGCTCCAGGAGGGTACTACTGCCCTAGAGAGAAGCTGGATGCATGTACGAGTATAGGAGGATTTCATTTGCCATTAGAAACATCCAACTAACACCCCTTGCTGATTCCATGTGGCCTTCGGATTATAATTATGATTCTCATGTATATAGTTTTTCTAAAAAAAAAAAAAAAGAAGAAAGAAAGAGCATGTAGACAAAATAGATGACATTTTCTAATTTCCAGTAAAGTTATAAAACTAGTCTTCTCATCTGTAAATTAAGCTTCTGAGTGTTTGATAGGCATAAACCACTCTCCTAAAATGGTTCAACTGAGAGAGCAATCAAATTTATTTTCTGTACCTGCTTAGTAGTAACTGCACCAAGACCGATCTTCCTTCAATCTTTCAATTCCTATTCATTTCTCCTACTGGAGTTAAATGTTAAATATGTTCAATCTTCTTATCTTTAAAACTCTCCACTAACGCTCAAGTCCAACTTCAACTATTCACCTGCTGTGACTACTTCTCAGCACAGGCTCATGTAAGTAAATTTCTCTCAGCAAGGTCACTAACAACTTCCTTAGTACTAAATCCAACGGACATGTGCAGTCTTTGGGTAATTTTGCCTATGAGAAGAAAACCTCCCCTTTTTCTTCTGGAAACACTCTTCCTTGGCATAGCTGATAGTATATTCCTCATTTTCATTCTACCTCTAAGACTTTTTTGGCTTATTTTGCAGATTCTTCTGCCTCCCAATTCTATACTAGGCCTTCCTTCCAACCTTCACACTTTCCCCAAGCAATCTCCCATCCCTTCATTTTCCATCTACATGATTCCACTAAAATCTTTATTCCCAATCCAAAGCTCTCTGCAGGCATGTATTATCTTGCTACCTCTATTACATTTTCATGGGGACATTCCAAATACATTTCAGACTCACCAAGTCCAAAAATGAATACTTCACTTTACCAAACTTGTTTCTCCTAAGTCCCTACCATAGTTAATGATGACACCCTGTACCTCAAAACACAAGGCAGTAACACTAACACACGACAGAAACATGAGTTACATTCTTAAACTTAAGTTCTTCCTAAATTTCTTTCAAATCTGTGTTCTCTTTTCGAGGCTCACTGAGAAGTTCCTTGGTCCCAGTGGCCCCAATCTATCGCTGTATTGCTTCAACATTTACTCATCAATCTTTCAGTTCACTTTCCATACTACAACCAATAATCTTTTTAATACATAAAAGTGATCATATGCATTTTCTTTTAAAATCTTTGTAGAGGCGCATACCCAGGGCTTGCCCAGCCAGTACGGCTCAGTGGTAGAGCACTGACACATGCAACAGGAGGTCACCAGTTTAATTCCCGGTCACGGAACATGCCCCGGTTGCAGGCTCGTTCGTCCCCAGCAGGAGGCCTGCAGAAGGCAGCAGCTCCATGTGATGTTTCTCTCATCGATATTTAGATCTCTCTCTCTCCCCCTTTCTCTTTCTAAAATCAATAAAAACTTAAGACAAACAACAATAACAACAATAACAAAAAAACAGGTGCTGCTTATCTATTCAATGTCCAAATTCTAGCCAAACCAAATCACTTTCTAGTCCTTTAACATGTTCTTTCTGCCAGATATAGCCGTTCTCCCTCTCCCCACCTCTATATTTGGCTAACTCCCACCTAATCTTTAAGTCTCAGTCTAGGCATCTCTCTTTTGAAGGGGGGAAAAAACCCTATGACTTCATACTTAGTATTAGTTATAGTACGTGCTCCAAGAACACTGTTTCTTATTGCCTGTTTAATTCTCTGTCTTTGCCATTATAATATTACAGCATGAACCATGTCAACCTATCTTTGTATCTCCAGTACCTGGCACAGCAAGTATCTGATAAACATTTGTGGAAGGACAAAATAAGGAAGGTGGAAAATTTCCCCAGAAACATCCATGATTGCACAGCTTTCAAATAGAAACAAGCAATCATCAATACATATATATATATATATATATATATATACACACACACACACACACACACACACACACACACACATATATATATATATATATATATATATCCCACAAAGAAAAGTTTTCTGTTTTATCCACTACAGTATATCACAAGCACCTAGAACAGTTATTGGCACATAGCAGGTAGCATTATTGGGCAAATGAATAAAACTGTAAATATTAGTCCCTAAATTGTCTATACTTTTACAAGCTTTATAAATGGTATTTAAATTATATGTAATATAAAAATTCATACAGCCTATTCAGCACTCCTCCCATAAAAGTCTAGCTAGTCTATCTCACTATGCTGCTTCTCTTTAGCTTCTTCCATTCCTATTTTCCATGATTACTCTTCTGCTACTCCTGCCCCATCTGTTAATTCAGAACCAACCTACATCCAAGAAACTCATTGCATCTCCAGTACTTGCCACTGTATTTTACAGAGCCACTGTTCTTTCTTTTCTCCCTCCCCCCCAATTGATTTCAGAAAGGAAGTGGGGATGAGAGAATCATCCATTGCCTCCTGGATGCCCCTATGGGAAATAGAGCCTGCAAAAGCTGTGAGTTGACACTCAACCACAGAACCGCACTGGAAGGGCACCACTGTTCTCATATGAACAAGTTATCCATAACTCTTAGTTTTACTAAAAACAACCCTTCTACTGTCTCTCAATATGAAAACCTGACGATCAACTGGTGGTAATTCCTTTAAATCTTTACTTTATTTCTGAGACTCAAAGGGTAAAAAATTAGCATGTCTCATCATGATTTCTCAACCACCTCTTCCCTTTTCAACTCTGCTAATAAACTCAGATACTACAGAGAATTATAGCTTAATTTTCATATTATGTGCTAGATATTATGAGGACTTTATATATTAATTTAATCCTCTAAGTCACTCTATGAAGTAGATGCTATTTTTACCTCATTTATATATAAGGATATTGAGGCACAGAAAAGTCAAGTAATTGTGGTAAGGCCTTTTAACAGGTGGGAGAACCTAGATTTGATCCCAAGCAGCCTGACTCGAGAATTCATGCTCTAAAACATAATGTACACCTCTCACTTTAGTACTATTATTGTTTTCTCCATCTGGATAGATTTGTAATTTTCAGGAGGGGATAAAAGGTGATAGAAGGAGACTTGACTTGGGGTAGGGAACACATAATAAAATACACAGATGATTTATTATTGAGCTGCACACCTGAAACACATGTAATTTTATTAACCAATGTCAACCAATGCACTCTGGTAGAGCGTCGATCTGCGGACTGAAAGGTCCCGGGTTGGATTCCGGGCAAGGGCATGTACCTTGGTTGCGGGCACATCCCGGTACAGCAGAGGGGGCAGCTGGTCGATGTTTTTCTCATCGACGTTTCTAGCTCTCTATCTCTCTCCCTTCCTCTCTGTAAAATATCAATTAAAAAATATATTCAAAGTAAAACAAAAAACTTTTTTTAAAAGACAAAAATGACTTCAGCATCCGGATCTCTTAATTTGTTACTCTTCTTCCCCATCCCATCACCATCCTTTGGAACTCACAGCCTGATGACCCTCATCCTATGGTAGTCATTCACAATTAGAACCCTTTTACCATGTAAACCTAACAGGTCTTCTCCAGCAATCTCCACCCTTATTCTGCCCAAAACCTCACACAGCAGGGCCATGTTTTGGGTCCTCTTAATTTTTTAAACTGTTCCACCTCTAAAATCCAAGAGACTTATTTTCCTCTCTAAGCATAACCAGTTATCCTTCCAGCTCCTTAACGGTCTGACTAGGACAGAATCTGCTCTTCATTTTCCCTATGTTTTCAATCTCCTGGACTCACTCCTCTGCTATCCAGTTCTACTGCTGCCATTCCCACTCTATTTGTCTCACCGTCCAGACACTTTTTATGAGCTAACTTCTGTTAAAAAAAAAAAAAAAATGAAGAGCGCTTTAGTAATTCAGGGGTCAGTAAGAAATTTAAGAAAAAAAATTTTAAAAAGGGCTTCTTCAAGAGTCTGTATTTTGACTAAGTACCAAGGCAATATTTTGTGAGCAACCACAGAAATTAGAAAAACAAAAATTTAAAAATAACAAGAGCTATCATTCAGTCCTCATCAATCACCCCGTGAGTTAGTTATTATTTATTCCCATTTTGCAGATAAGGAAACTAAGGCACAAAGAGTTTAATTTGCCTATCAGGACATTTAAGAGACAATAACAACACTGAAAAACTGTTACCTAGAGTTGGTAGCAGGAAGAGACTGCCTAAAAGTAACCTCTATTAAAAATAAAACCACTATTTCTTCCAATTAAATCACTAACCCCCCCCCCCAGAAAATAAATTCATTTTCCCCCTAATTCTTTTGTTGTGCCAGAATAGGCTTGCTTTCCTTTGAGAGATCTTTCAAGCTTGATATATTTTTCGGATCTGTACCCTCCAGCCATTGCAAATACTTAGTTGAATGGAAAAACTTTATTCTCAAAAAGAAATTCCCCCCCCCCCCAAGCCCCAAACCATGGGAGTTTCTTTTCCTCATGTTTCCCCTAAGAGAGCTGGAATAATTGCTTCAAATTAAAGATACCATTAAACAAGTTAAGTCAGCCAATATATATGTCCTGAACTCCTCCAGAAGAGTACAAGCTTGTGATTTCTATCTTTACAAGGGCTATATACACTAGAGTTCAAAGTATCAGGCTAAGCAATTACTTGGGAGCACTTTAGGACAACTTCAAACACAGGAATAAACCCCGCTTTTAACCGTATTTTTAATTGTTTCTGAAAGCCACCCTTGCAACATTTTGAACAGATGTTATGTAACTCCGCGTGCAGCGTCCCCAGGGCACTCAGTCCTAAACATTTTAACTTAAACGTAGGATTTTCTCAAATCGATGACCTTTCAACTCTTCATGCCACCTTTACCCAAGGCTCCTCATTCTCTACCCCGGGCTGGCGAGGTACCTTCCAAGGGTTTCCCCTAACCCCCGAAGGTTTCGAGAAAAGTAGGGGGACCTTGCCTGCGACCTGTCTCTCCTGTAACAACATCTCAGCCTGCCCGGCCCCTTTCTCATTTTTCCAAGCGAGGTGCGAAAGTCTCCTTCCAGGCGAGGCCAAGACCTCAGTGGTCCTTACAAACAGGGAGCGGCCCGCTGCCCAGCACTGGGCATCGGTCCGAAGGGCGGTGGGCAGCCCGGCCCCCGGGGGCAGCGGGGCAGGACCCGAACGGTCCTCCCAACGCGGGACCCTCCGCGCCCGCGGGCGGGAGGTGCCCCCGGGGCGCCGGGCACCCTGCGGAGCCGTGGGTTCGTTGTCAGCACCCAAACTCCTCCAAAACTGCTGCAAAACAGCTCCGGGGACCCGGGAGGTCCCGGGCTAGCGCTGCCCAGGGTCCTGCCAGTAACGCCCCCGGGGGGAGTGGAGCGGCTCCCGGGTCCGGCCCGCTCTCCCGAGGAGAGCGATGGAGACGGGAAGCCGGCTCCATGACAGCCTCTCAGCCCCCTCATCTACATCCACGCCCGGAGGAGCTCTGGAATAACGGAGAGAACGGCTCCTCCAGGCAGGGTTAAGGCGTTTTACCTTGTATTTCGGTCCCTGCCGATCGCCATGTTTCACAGAAGCCCGGGTCGCTCGGGTTCCCGTGTGCCCCGAAGTATCGCGAGAGCCGGGGCGACTCCCACCGCTGAAAGCGGCGAAGGGGGAGACAATGCAGAGTTCTCGCGAGAAGTCCTTTGCTGACGAGGTGTGCTGTGGATCGAGAGGCGTGGTCCAAGCGATAGGGGCGTGGCTAAGCCGGATGGAGGTCGCTGCTCAGTTTAGGTGTCACCACGTGGCCAGAGGGAATCAGCTTCCCCAGGAAATGTATATAGATTTACCTTCTGACTGACCCTTAGAGACCAAAGGAAGAATCTCTCTCCACTCCCGCCACTCTACTTCATTTCTGATGAAAGGCTTGGGCGCAGGATTCATCATTTGCAATCCTGATGCATATTACTCCGTCTCTGCACCACGCCCTCTGTCTTTGCCTCCTTATTTCCTCCCATTGAGAATACTTAAGCTTCATTTTCCAGACCTAGATAACGCTTTTAATTATTTGCTCAATGTTTTCGTCTTCCGGAGAGTGTGCCCCTTAGGAAAGCACATCTTTCTCACCCTTTTATTGCCAATACGTACTTTGCAGTCAAATATTTCTTGAGAAAGCACTTCATCTTTTCCTAACACTTCACAGTATAAGAGCTAATGGAGGGACATTAGAAAGAAAGGTTAAATGGGAACTATTTGAGAGTAAGCACATCTGTTATATTTTCCAATCCAACATTGAGGTTTTGATTTTCTGATTGGCCAGAAAAGACTTAAAAAGGCATATTGACGACTAATACTTAAGCATTGTTTTCCCAGTAAGTTCTGCTTTAAATGCTTTTCTTGCCTTATCTCATTTAACGGAGTAAGGTTATACCATTATTTACCTGTTTTATAAATAAAGAAATTGAGTCAAGTGGCCATTAAGTGATTTACCCAAAGTCAGATAGTTAGGAGAAGCAGGGAAATAATGACCACAACACTAAATTGCCCTTTTATTTAGTGAATTAACATTTATTGAAATACAAATTTTACTAAATTGAAACTATC
This sequence comes from Vespertilio murinus, assembly GCA_963924515.1. Taxonomy (NCBI): domain Eukaryota; kingdom Metazoa; phylum Chordata; class Mammalia; order Chiroptera; family Vespertilionidae; genus Vespertilio; species Vespertilio murinus. Next base: position 162,131,496 of record OZ004707.1, on the reverse strand, counting down.
CTAGAATATAAGGACAAATAGTTTCCACTAATGCAATTTCACTTTTAAACTTTCTTGTCAGGATTAGTCCAAAACTGTTAAATCAACCTTAAGTTGATTTATTTCTACTTGCCTCACATCTTTTAAGAAGCAGCATAGTGTACTGTTAACATCATAGACTTAGGTACTTGCTCCCTAGTTCTTGGCTACAATTTAGAAAAAGAGGTAAATTAAATGTTTTGTAAATAATTGAAATGTCCTATAATTGTAACTAAAAAATTTAAAAATCAAGTGATAAGTGTGATAAATAATTTTTTAAATGTCCATTGCTCATTGAAATTGTGAAACTTACAGGGATCTTTCCTACCTGACTGTGTGCACGGTATTGTTCTATGTGAATAAAATTAATAAATTTATGGGCTTAATAATATTTCCACTACTTACCAAACTAGAAAAAAATAGTAAAAGTGTATATTATAGTATTCAACTATGGTATATACATGGTACACTAGAAATGAACTTAATGACAATGCAGATACTAAGTTCTCAGGAAGCATGAAGCAACATTAACCTTCTGTGGCTGATGTTTATTACTGAAGAGGGGTTCCTCAGCCTGTCCTGCACCCTCTCCAATTCGGGACCCCTCAGGGGGTGTCTGACCACCGGTTTAGGCCCCATCCCACAGGGTAGTCAGACATCCCTCTCACAATCCGGGACTGCTGGCTCCTAACCACTTGCCTGCTTACTGGCTTGATCATCCCCTAACCACTCCCCTGCCAGTCTGATGGCCCCCAGCTGCCCTCTCCGGCTGGTTTCATAGCCCCGAACTGCCCTCCCCTGCTGGCCTGATTGCCCTTAACCACCTCTGTCTTGGCCCCCACCACCATGGCTTTGTCTGGAAGGAAGGAAGATGGTAGGAAGATGTCCTGTCTCCCAGTCTAATTAGCATATTACCCTTTTATTAGTACCATATAGATGTATAAAACACACCAAATCCAAGTTCCTCAAATCCAAGTTTCGAGAAGTGAAGTTGAGTTTTTTAGTACTGACATGAGACTTATTTTTCAAGTATACAGTTATAACACAGTTCCACCCTGCTGCTGTCTCAGTGATCACGCTCCTCCTCCAGTGACAGACGTGATCCAATCCCTGTAGGCAGAAACTCTGGTGAAGACCTTTGGTGCAATGAAATGGCAGTTACTCCTTCCCCAGCTCACAATACCGGTGAGCTTGTGCCACCCATCCTGGGCACATCGCAGTGGTCCTGCAGACGCTCCCTTCATCCAACAAAGAGAGATGTTCTGGCTGCGTGAACTATAGTTGAGGCTAATGCTGGATGCACAGAATGATCAGACAAGGCAAGTGTCACTCTTTCATCTCTTGTTTCTACTCACACCACCACAGAGAACCAAAGCCACTCAGGTAGTTGGCAGATGTTACAGATATCTGAATCGTATCAAAATCTATATTTTCAAGGAGAGGCTAAAAGATACACTGAGCATAAATTAATTCAATACTGACAATAAAGTGTGCCATTCAGATAACTTCAAGCATCTACTTAATACAATGGCTAAATAATAGTTTTGAAAGCCTCTTTATATCTTTAGAGCTTCTAGAAGTGGGCACGTTGAGCTAATTCAGCTATGAAATCAAACCATAAGAAAGTATCATTTTGTAGATCCCAAACAGTTGGATATCACCAATTTCACATAGTTCAACTAAGCAAATGAATAATTCCTTCTGAGAATTGAATTAACTTCAAGTATCAAATTAACAATTGCAGCACATCAATTTAGCAATGTACTTACTCTTCTCACTTTTCATTTTAAAATTACCATACTTCTTTATTGTCAGCAAACACCCATTCATGAGATACACTGAAGAAAACTCCTACACTCATCAATGCAATCCTTGAATTACCAGGCATGAGGATGATCCTGCAGCCCCTTCACAGATATTGGAGTTTTTAATGTCCAGTCCCCAGTAGCTTGAACAAAATGTACTACTGGTCAATAGTATCTCTGTCTGCTGCACAGTTTCAGAAAATTAATCTTCTAGTAATGAATTAATCTTCTAGAAAAGTAATGAAAATTAATCTTCTAGTAGAAAAGGAATAAAAACATATATAACACTCTAGATAAATGCTGTTAAGTGAAAAAATAAAAATAGCCCTATGATAGATAGATAGATAGATAGATAGATAGATAGATAGAGACTTCAAAGGTTAAGTCCCCTTCTTCTTTTTAAAAATATATTTTATTGATTTTTTACAGAGAGGAAAGGAGAAGGATAGAGAGATAGAAACATTAATCAGCTGCCTCCTGCACACCCACTACTGGAGATGTGCCCGTAACCAAAGTACATGCCCTTGACAGGAATCAAACTTGGGACGTTTCAATCCGCAGGCCGACTCATTATCCACTGAGCCAAACCGGTCAGAGCCCCTTATTCTTTCCTTTCAGCTGTTAGGCGATTTGTTTAAAAAAAAAAAAACAAACAAAAAAACAAGCAAACTGATACAGGCAGTCCTCAGGTTACGTCGGACTCTATGTATGAAATGTCATGGTTACGACGCCATTTATTTATTTTTAAAAAATAAATCTCCCATTTATTTATTTTTAAAAAGTTCTGTCATTTATTTATTTAAAATAAATCTCCCATTTATTTATTTAAAACATCAGAACAATTACATTACCTGCTCAAGGCTGCCTGATAGGTCCAGGTTAACACATTCATGGTAGCTTTGATTTAAATAAACATTTAAAAAGGACAAAATGTTAGTAAGTCAAAAAGGGACAGAAAATTGAACATCTAATGGTTCAAATTCCTGTTCTAAGTTTTTGGGTTAACCTCATAGTATACAACAGTCTCAGAAGAATACATAGAATAAAGTTAAAACGTATTTCTTTGACATCTTCTCTAGACTTCCATTAATTAAAAGGGCATAAAAGAAAAAGTTTTAGGTAGGCATTTCAGTTTTTAGAGAAAAATATATTTGAATATAAAAAAAGTTCTGTCCCTACCTGGTTTGGCTTAGTGGATAGAGCGTCAGCCTGTGAACTTAAATGTCCCGGGTTCAATTCTGGTCAAGGGCACATGCCCAAGTTGTGGGCTCTATCCCCAGTGGGGGGTGGGAGGGTGCAGGAGGCAGCCTGTCAATGATTCTCTCTCATCATTGATGTTTCTATCTCTCTGTCCCTCTTCATTCCTCTCTGAAATAAATAAAAATATATTTAAAAAAATAAAAAGATTCTGAAATAATTATTTAACTTCAAAATTATATAGAGAACTTTTAAGCAAAATGAAGGACATAAACTACATGGCAAACTTTAAAATATGGAAAAGAATTAATCATACTGACCTAATTCAAGAGGCTTTTCCAGATGCAACAAGGATAGATAATCACTAGGAGGAATTGTGAGAAGCCAGAGTGAGTGGATACAGCTTTCACTGGCACCAAATCACTGTTTCCTACGTTTGAGAAGTAACGTCTTCCTATCTCCAGGTTGTCCATGGCAGTGCATGTCAAAAGAAAAGGAGTGGGAGAATTGATGCCACTTTTAATGAGGCCATAAATTTTCAAAATTACTAAAAATAAATTATTTAACCTTTCTCTCTTTTTCCTTTTTCATGAATTTATTGGGGTGACACTGGTTAACAAAAGTATAACGGTTTCAGGTGCACAACTGTACAACGCATCATCTGTACACTCTCTTGCGTGTTCAACCACCAAAATTCAAGTCTCTGTCCATCACCATTTATCCCTCCACACCCTCCTCCACCTGCACTCTCCCCCAGACAATTTCCAATTACATTAAAATCTTTATTATCTTGAATTCTTAGAAAGTAGGTGTTTCTCATTAAAAACCTCAGAGAAAAGCTTAAGTATCTACTTCCTTTCCTTAATAAATGAAATGAAATGAAATGATGTAGTATTTCTTTGACAATTAAGATTTATAATGCCTTAAGGTAATAATTCTGCATATTATTATAATCATATTATACATTATATTATACTAGAGGCCCAGTGCATGAAATTTGTGCACTGGAGAGGGTGTCCCTCAGCCCAGCCTGCACCCTCTCCAATATGGAATCCCTCAGGGATGTCCAACTGCAGGTTTAAACATCCTACAGTTGGACATTCCTCTCACAGTCCAGGACCACTGGCTCCTAACTGCTCACCTGTCTGCCTGATTGACCCCTAACTGCTCCTCTGCCAGCCTGATTTCCCCCAACTACCTTCCCCTGCTGGCCTTATCACCCCCAAGCCTTTTATTAGGTTAGATATGACCCTGCACAGAAAATTTTACTAACCCTGCTTTACAATAAGGGCTTGACAATTGAATCATTAGGACCAGACACCAAGATTTCCTTTCTTTGAATAGTGGAGGGAATAATTATCTTGTCTTTAAGTTAACCAGAAATTAAAATGAGATAATGACTTAGAAAAGTATAAAAGCAACATATAAAGACAACTGTCTTTTTCATGTACTGAAAAGATAACGAAGTGGCAAAATGAAAAACACTATTTTTATTCTCCCCCTCTCTTCCTTTACAGTCTTTATTTAAACTGTGAATTTTATTAAAATTTCACTCCAATTTTCATTTCTTTACATTCAATATTATTTTGTATTGGTTTCAGGTTTTATATTAGTTACAGAATAGTGACAACCATATATTTTACAAAGTGTCCCCCGATATTTCCAGTACCCACCTGGCATCATACCATCATTACAATACACTGACTATATTCCCTATTTACGTGACAATGGGTTTACAGATTCCTTTCAGTTTTTTGTATTGCTCATCCTTCCTTTTCTTTTTCACTTCTTCCCTCATTTTCTTTATATCTCAATTGGCCATCATAACTCAGTGAAGACACTGGGACAAGGTTAATCCATTTTACAGACCAGTAAACTGAGGCCAATTCCAGTTGGCTGTGGAACTTGACTCAGTGCACGGGGGACCGTCAGAGCCATGCTCTCTGCCCTTCCTAAGGGGCAGCCACCCAGCAAACAGAACAAACCTTCCAGTCAGGCTTCGAGCCTCTTTCTCAAACACCTCTTCATTGCAGAAGCTCCACATTCTTTCCTCTCCCCGGTCTGGTCCCCGTCCCCATTCTTTACTGCCCCCGCTTCTCCAGAGCAGGTGAAAGGCTTTGCACTCACTGCCTAGGCATGCTCTGCCATGGGGCAGGGCACCGCGGGCTTGCTTTTGGGTCAAGGCAGGAGTCATTGCCTCTGAAGTGTGAAGGCCACCTGAGTGAGGCCAGTTAGCACTGAGAGCTTCTCTGAATCACATCAGTCAGTCCAGTACCCTGCAGTGAGACACCCCTCCACTGAGGTGGCACCACCCCTCAACCTCCCACCTCCCCGCCTCAGCAACCCCATGCCTGCCATGTTCCTCAGGCCCCCCAGGAGTGGCTAGATGGGCCCGGCAGTTCCTCCCTGGGGCATCGATGTTCTAGGGGCCCCAGGGAGTGGCTAGGCAGGCCGATGGCCCTCCTTGGGCCTGTGATGAACCCAGACCCCTCACATGGCGTCTGGCACTGCCCAGCCCTCTTCCCCGGCCGATGGACTGGTATCTTGTGGGTAGTATCTGGCACTGTCCGCAGGACCTCCTCTGCCCCCATGGACCTGTACTCCAGAAGCAGGCCATGGTGCTGCTCGCTCTGCCTGCTTATGCAAATTAACCCAACAGCTTTGATGGTTTAATTTGCATAATCACTCTGATTGGCTGGTGGATGTAGTGGAATGATGGTTAATTTGCATATTACTTTTTTATTAGGTAGGGTATCTATGTAATGGTCATGGTAAACTATTCTGAAAGCTATAGTTACTCTACTCCCTAGTACAATGTTTCTTAAACAAATATCTGAGGACTAAATGTATTCAATCTGGCCTGTATTTATTTATTTATCCATTACTTTTCTCTTTATTAAGCACATAATTTATTAAGTTCCCAGTAAGTACACAAAAATGATCTCTGGTAATTATGCCAACACAAAATAAACAATCCTGTATAATAAAAGCCTAATATGCAAATTGTTCCACTGGGAGTTCTACCGGGAATTCGACCTCTTCCTATGACATGCTCTGACACCAGGGGGCAGCGTGGAACATGGTGGGCATCAGTGACATGGCACTGGCAGCTGGCAACAGTGGAGGCGCTGCGACCCTAATGGGCTCAATGAGAGCAGGATCACAGCAGGATAGTGGAACAGGTGAACTGGAAATGCCAGGCGAAGGCCGATGTGAGCAGGGGCCGATTGCCCTGCCAATTGCCTTGCAGACAGTGACCAGTGGCAGCAGGGGGGATGGGGCCACTGCTCAGCTCCTAGGCATTGAGGGAGCTAGGTGTTGGCGGGGGGGGGGGGGGGGATTGATAGGTCTGCAGGCGGGATGGTGGAGCAGGTGAGGTAGGGGGTGTCAGGCCACAGCAGAGTGCCAGATGGGGCTGTGGGGCTGTGAGGCTGGGGGCACAAGCTAGGGCCCGTTCCCTGCAGGCCACCCCAATGGACCCCACCCATGCACGAATTCATGCACCGCACCTCTAATCATATGTAAATTATAAAAAAGTGGGCATATACCACAATTTTCTTTCTATAGCATGTTAGAAGTTTTGAGGTATAACTCAGTTGGCTATACTGTTGAATATAAAGCTAAAAAGTATATCTTGAAGTTATAAGTTAAAGTCAGTTTCTTTTTATCAATAAAACTTCACAGAAGCATCAACTAAATTTTTATAAAGTAAAACTTGCTGTTATTTTACTTACCCTTTTAAAATACATTTTCAGAATTTAGATTAGGGAAATAATAAGTTACAGAAAAGACAAATTAATCTCTGCTCAGGAAATGCAAGTGCAGCCCATAAAACTAGGTCTGCTGGTGAGATGGTTCTCCTTGCTCCTGCGCTTTGAGTTTCATATCTAGCAAAATGCCCTCTGGGTCCATGGCATATGCATTTAAAATGCAGAATCCCAGGGCAGCCTGCATGGCTCAGTGGATGAGAATTAACCTATGAACCAAGAAGTCACCATTCAATTCCTGGTTGAGGTACATGCCTGGGTTGTGGACTCAATCCCCTGTGCAGGGCATGCAGGAGGCAGCTGATCAACGATTCTCTCATCATTGATATCCCTATCTCTCTCCCCCTCTCCATTCATCTCTGAAATCAATATATATATATATATATATATATATATATATATATGTATATATATATGTATATATATATATATATTTAAATGCAGAATCCCAAACATAATTCATAAAATAAAAATTCAGCATTAAGATTCTAAGACTCCATTTATAGCAAACTCACCACGTAATTTTGAGCACATGGAAGTCTGAAAACTGCCTTAATAAGAATGCCTTCTTATCACTTAAGAGCAAGAGTTGGGGGTGGTAAAGGAAATGAGCTTTTGATTTGTCAAAGGTTCCTGCTTTTCAAGTTATCTGAGCAGATACTTGTATTATAAAGCCGATTTTAGAGACACTTGAAGACATTGCATCTACTCATTGTGATGGTGCCAACTATCAGTACTTCTGGGAGACTATATGAAAAACATCAAGCTAACACTACTGAGCAAGAAGTCTTCAGCTATTTCCACATCACACTGAGACTAAGATTCAGATGAAAGTAAAAAGCTGTTCCTTTTAAAGGATATTCTTTAAATAATAATGGAACTAACATATGATCCAACCCTGAGTATTTATCTACAGGAAAAGAAAACATTCATTCCAAAAAATATTTGCACCCCCACGTTTACTGCAGTATTCACAATAGCCAAAATAAGGAAACAACCTGAGTGCCTGTCAATAGATAAGTGAATAAAGAAAATATGGTATATATATAAAATAGAATATTATTCAGCCACAACAAAGAATGAAATCTTGCCATTTGTGACAACATGGATGGGGCTCCAGGGCACTATGAGAAGTGAAATAAGTCAGACAGAGAAAAACAAACACCAAGTAATCTTTCTTATATGTAGAATCTAACACACACACACACACACACACACACGCACACACACACACACACACACACACACACACACACACTAAAAAACAAAAGCTTAACAGATACAGAGAACAGATTTATGGGTACTGAGGCAAGGATTGGGGCTGCAAAAATGGGTAAACCTTTTATTTTTTTTTTAGTTTAAAAACTGAAAAAAGGGGGCATTTAAAAAATTCTTTGAAACTTTAGATAGGTATTTATTTTGGGAGTGGGTATAATGATCAGACAATTGAGAACAAGAGAGCTAGAAGAAATCCACACTTTTGCAACCTTTATCCTCTAGGTAAGGAGACTGATGAGAAAATATTAAGACATCATTATCTCAATTTTATAGAGGAAAAAGAGGAAAGTGTTGTTAGTTATTTATTAATGAAATTACACCTAGAAGCAGGAAGTGACTTTTAGAATTAAAAGCTATTAGTACTAAATGTATTAGGGAAGCCTAGGAAGTGTCATCAGCCTTATATAGTACGTCCTTTCATTGGTAAGTGGGAGCTTGATGCTTAAACTTCCTTGTGACAGGAAGAGAGCAGGTTCACCCATGGCAGGCCCTTCAAGAGCTCCACCACCCCTGCCCCACACAGGCACACAGCTAAAGGCGCAGTGTGCCACTGTCAGTTGGCCATATTTCTGTACTGTTTTCTACTGTCATTCCTTAGAAAAGTAACAGCAAAACATTAGCTAGAAATATTTATGAAAATCTATGAAAATGCCAGAATAAAGGTATTCTTTTTCTTTTGTAGGCTCAAAATGAGCAAAAAATCAGTAAATATACACATTTTTAGACATCAGTAAATAAGCACAAATCAATTTGAAATAAAATTTTAAATATTTCATTTAATTATGAAATTACTGAACATTGTCCTTTCTGTGCCATTATTCGTGTTATCCCAGTATAACAAACCAAAATACTTTAGACTAAATGTATTCAAAATACAATCTAGTTATATAAAACCCTAATATGCAAATAGATTTTACCACAGAACAACCAGTGGCTATGACATGCACTGACGAATGGGATATGGTGGGTGTCAGCAGCAGGTGGCAGAAAGTGGAAAATGATGGGCATCAGCCACAGCAGGATGGTGAGGTAGGTAGGTTGGGGGGGGGTGGAAGTAAGGGGGAGGAGGGAGTGGTCCAGACCAAGGCAGGATGTAGGTTGCTGTCATTAGAGGTGAACCTCTGATTGTTATTGAAAATTCTTTGTTCCCGCACGTCACAGTCCCACCTAGCACTTGCACACACACACACACACACACACACACACACACACACACACCACCCCCAGTCAACATTTCCCTGAAGCTGCAGCCTGCCTGGGCAAAGCTGCAGGTGCCTGGGGCTGGCCAGAGGGAGGGAATCCTGTGCTCCGGGTTAGGATGAGGCAGAGGCTGTTAGGAGCAATCAAGCCAGTAGGGGAGCAGTTATGGGTGATCAGACAAGCAGGAATACAGAGGGGTTAGGGGCAATCAGGCTGGCAGGCAGGCGGGCAGTTAAGAGTCAGTGGTCCCAGATTTGGAGAGGCAGTCTGACATTCCCTGAGGGGTCCCAGATTGGGAAGGGTGCAGACAGGGCTGAGGGGACTCCCTGCCCCTACTCACATACACAAATTTCATGCACTGGGCCTCTAAGTGTATACATAAAGGAAATGAATAAGGAAAATGTCTGGAAATGTGCTTACTCTGTTCTCAGATTTAAAAAGAAATCCACTAAGAAATTGAAAACAAGAGGCTTATTTAAATATTTCCTAAAATATCAAGAAAGTTGTTTCTTCATAGCCCTATAATTTAAGAATTATAAAATGTGCTCACTTGTTAGATTCCTTACTTGAAATTTATTTTTTTATACCAGCAATATATATAAAACAAAAAGTTTCTAGTAGAGTGGATTTATTTATTCAACATTATAGCAAAAACTCTTTTCAACTTTCTTTTCAGATATGTATAAAAATGGATTCCTCCTCCTTTTAGATATATATTCCAAAACTATGCAAACTTCAAAATTAAGCTATTTTAGTCTTATGGGGAAAAGCCCTATAAAAGATATTTATTCAAACATGGGTTTTGTCCATTAAGGTTTTCTGTCTTAATGCATGTTTTTATTGCATTTATAATCCACATTATATGTGGTAATATGTAGTAAGTCTTATAACTTTGGGCTGTATGTATCAATATTGTATACAGATACCATATCAATATTTTATTAGTATTCATCTTACTTCTAAAAATGGAATATTTATAAAAGGAAGTGAGGAAGCCTAAATATTTTTACTGTAGAATAAAGGTTCAGTTTAGACATGTAGGTATGGAAAGATAAAAGCAATGGAGACAGAAACACCAATTAGGTGAGCATTCTAAACAATAAAAAAATCACACTTATGGAATAGTGAAGTTCAATCCACTAAGGTTCAAATCAAGGACTCTTGCAAGAGTCCATTCACTTCCCTTATCATAATGAAGTCAAAGTGACATAAACAAGAACTTTGCATTGCAAGTTGATTAGAATTCTTCCCAGAATTACACTCCAATCAAAAGAATATCCTAATAACACATTCATTAGGCTTTTAATCTTAAGCACAACTAATAGAATTCTTGATTAAAGTAGATTGGGTCAGTACAAAAATCATTAAATTTATTTCTATTTTATGCAGATAAGTTTGTATGTGTTCAACTAAAATATTCCTTTGGGGCCTTTATAGGAATGGGGTACAGTTATTTAATAAAAGAGACATGGTAACAGACATGGAAACACACTGAACTCTACTTTTGTTTTAGCTTGAATGTCCCCATTGGATCTTTTAAGTAGCAACTGACTTTTATGTTAATCATTATTTCTTAAATAAAAATCACACACACACACCTACCAATTAACTTTATTATCTGAGACCAAAGTTTCATGCATTAAGGAATGGTTTGAAATGAAGGTATTGGTAAGTGACCTTTAAACTAGTGTTCCTAGTTTTCTTTCAAGACCTATGTGGTATCTGATTTAATGAATATTTTTAAACACCTACTTACCATTGATAGACACTTTGATCCCAATATTGCTTTTATGAATTGTATCTTCTAAAATAAGTTTAAAACCTCTTTTTCCCATCAACTCATAAAAGTTAAACTGCACTATCAGGTAAGCACCACTGGATATTAAGACAAATTCTTTTTTGGGGGCCACATAAATGAGCTGCAATGTGAGAAATACTCAATAATTAAAAAGATTTCCGTTAGTGACATAGGTAAGAGACAGTAAAGAGGAGATATTGAATTCTAAACTGTTAATATTGACAAAGGAATGATTATGAACGATGTAAGATCAAGATTTGTAGGATGGAATTTATGATTTGATTGCAACAATGGAAGGGTAGAAATTTTAAGTGGTCAAGGGGAAAAGGCTGGGTTAGCAATTGATACAAAATGATGTAAGATTAAGTTCCAATCTGTGACTGTGAAAAATAAGAAAAGAAGCATTTTGATGACAGTAAGGGGACAGAGAAACAGTGTATGGACAAAATGTTTTGTGGCTTCCCTCCACCCCCTGAAATTTGTATGTTGAAATCGTAACGCCTAATGTGATGGGATTAGGAGGTGAGACCTTCATAGGTAATTAGGTCATGGGAGTGGAGCCCTAATCAATGGAAGTAGTCTCCTTATGAAAAAACCTCAGAGAATTATCTTGTCCTTTTTTTTTTTCACCATGAGAGGGTATAGCAAAAAGATAGATGCCTATGAACTAGGAAGCCAGTTCTCACCAGGTACCAAATCTAGGAGTTTAGAGACTCCAGGACTCAGAAATAAATGCTTGTTATTTAAACCATCCACACTATGACATTTTGGTTACAGAAGCTCAAATTAAGATATACAGGTTGCCCAAATGTGGTATAATGAGGATCCTTTTCTAGTTCAGAAATATGAAAGTTGGCACAAAGGTGGTTCTGATAATGGCAGGACATTGATGTAATTCATCTGTACATGCTGTAATTTAAATTCTCCTAAATTAAAACAATGGCACAATATTGATTTGTCTTAAAAGACAATGTTATCTCAGAAACCCGAGAAAGAAATATGGGGAAGAAGGGAATAGTTATTCTCTACATCATTCTTAACTTCAAAGAAATAGAGAAACCAGAAATCAACCCAAGCCACTATGCTCAATTAATATTCGACAAAGGAGGCATGAACATACAATAGAGTCAAGACAGACTCTTCAATAAATGGTGTTGGAAAATTGAACATATACATGAAAGAAAGAAAGAAAGAGAGAGAGAGAGAAAGAAAGAAAGAAAGAAAGAAAGAAAGAAAGAAAGAAAGAAAGAAAGAAAGAAAGAAACTAGACCATCAATTCACATCAAAATGGATACAGGACTTAAACAAAAGATGGGAAACCATAAAAATGTTAGAGGAATCCATAGGCAGCAAAATCTCAGACATATACCAAAGCAATTTCTTCATCGATACTATACCTAGGGCAATGGAAAATAAAGAGAAAATAAACAAATGGGACTACATCAAAATAAAAAGCTTTTTCACAGCAAAAGAAATCATCAACAAAACAACAAGAAAGACCACTGCAGAGGAGAACATATTTGCCAATGTTATCACTAATAAGGGTTTAATATCCAATATTTACAGGGAACTCATACAACTTAACAAAAAGAAGATAACCCAATCAAAAAATGAGCAATGGACCTAAACAGATACTTATCAAAAGAAGAAAGAGGGAAGGCAAGAGACATATGAAAACATGCTCAAAGTCACTAATCATCTGAGAGATGGAAATCAAAACGACTATTCGAAACTATCTCACACCTGTCAGAATGGCTATCATCGACAAATCAACAAAGGACAAGTGCTGGTGAGGATGTGGAGAAAAAGGAACCCTTGTGCACTGCTGGTGGGAGTGCAGACTGGGTGCAGCCGCTGTGAACAGTATGGAGTTTCCTGAAAAAGTTAAAAATGGAACTCCCATTTGACCCAGTAATCCCACTTCTAGGACTATATCCCAAGAAGCTAGAAACATCAATCAGAAAGGATATATTCACCCTTATGTTTATAGCAGCACAATTCACCATAGCTAAGATTTGGAAATAGCCTAAGTGCCCATCAGCAGATGGGTGGATTAAAAAAATATTTGGTACATCTACACAATGGAATACTATGCTTTAGTAAAAAAGAAAAAATGCATACCATTTGCAACAGCATGGATGGAACTGAAGAGCATTATGCTAAGTGAAATAAGCCAGAGAAAGATAAATTTCACATGATATCATTCATTTATGGGATATAATGAACAGCATGAACTGATTAACAAAAAACAGATCCAGAGACAGAGAAGCATAGATCAGACTGTAAAACCTCAGAGGGAAGGTAGGGAAGGGTGGGGGAAAGGAGGAAAATAATCCAAAGGATTTGCATGCATGCATATAAGCTTAACCAGTAGACACAGACGACAACAGGGGGGTGAGGGCATGATTGGGGAACATGAGGGGTGGGGGATAATGGGGAAATAAGGACACATATGTAACACCTTAATCAATAAAGAAAAAAATTTTTTATAAAAGAAACTGTGTGGTGAATCAAAAGTGATGGGGAACTTTTGGGATATATCATGTCAAATAAGGGGCTTTGGTGTAGAAACAAACAAACAAAAATCCCAGACATTTTAAAATAATGGAAATGGAGCAATGTTACTCTGTTTAAAAAGGAATTGGGGGGGGGGTTGGGGGTGAAAGACAGAGAAAACAGAGTTGTAGGGGATTTCCAAGGTCATACATATCAGTGAAGTAATGCAGCTTAGTGTTTACAGGCAGGCTCCATCAACCAACTGCCATCTGAACCAGTGCCACAATCTATTAACTATGAGGTCCTGGGTAAATCACCTAAACTCTTTCTGTGCCTCAAATTTATCATCTGCATAGTGGAGACAAAAAATAGTAATACTCACATGGGGTTAAGTGAATTGGTATTTATAAAGTATTGTGTTTATTAAATAAAAATAGACCTCAAGAAAATTTTACAGCTAATTATTGGACTGATGATTTCAGGACACTTAGAGAAGGACTCAGCAGTAACATGAAGCCAGCATGGAATCCTTAACATGCCACATTACATTAACCTGATTTAATTTTTGAAAAGAGATAATTAGATGGTGGCTGGAGGAAATTAGATAAACTTAATGAATCTTGGTTTTAGTGAAGCACTTAATAAAGTGTCTTATGATGTCCCTGTGAACAGATATGGGATATAAGTGGATAATTATGTGGCTAAGAAGTTTCACTGCTGATTAAATAACCAGTGTTAACCTGGAGGGAAGGTCTTAGTGGTATGGAAATGATTCTCTCCTGGGTTCTTCCAAATATAGCATTGCTACTAATGATTTAGCAATACAGAAAACACAGAAATTCTATAGGTTTAAGATGGGTGGTAGCTAGATGAGAAGGGACTGATTGGATTAAATATAGAACTTAGAGATCATTTAATTAAATCTGTCATCTAATATTGATTTCCTTCTACTAGCCTTGAAAATAGGACGTGGGACCTTGTGAGCATTTCCTCCCTTTGAACAGTTCTAACTGCTAGACTGTTCTTTTTCATGTTAAATCAAAATGCATCAAAATAATGACTGTCATTAGTATAATGGCCAAGAATGTAAGTGTTTAAATCAGAATGTGTGGGTTAAATCCTACTTTCTCTACCTATTATGTTCCTGGAAACAATTTATTCAATCTTTTTGTGACTTGGTTTCCTTTTATTTAAGATGAGACTAACATAATATACTTCTGTAGGATTTTTAAGAAAATTTAGAGAGCTATAAATTCTTAGGATTATGCCTGAGTAATGGTAAATACTCAATAACTATTAGATATTATTACACAGAACAAGTTTCATAGATGGCTTCAATAAATATTTATAAAGAAGAATTATGATACTCTGTTGTCTCTCTTCTCCAAGATAAACAAATGCCCCGGTGTCCACACCCTGTAACATCCTGGTCATTTTGTTCTGTGCATATGTTCTAGTTTGTTAATGACCGTTAAAACTGATGCTTGACTAATAACAAAGTAACCATTAAGGCAGGGCAACTGCCCATATGATGGACTTTGTGAGTATTTGTGAGACTGAGGATGCCAGCTAGGTGCCAACACTAAATTTGACCATACAATGGAACTATGATTCCTTTTATTTTTTAATTCTTAAGTAACACAGGTCAGGAAAGTTGAAATCATTTGGAACCTCTGAAATTTTTATTTTGAACACCCAATTTCTAAATCACTACCTTCAATTCTATTAGAATTTCCCTGCTGTAATAAGTCTATAGGTTTAAGATGGGTGGTAGCTAGATGAGAAGGGACGTGGGACCTTGTGAGCATTTCCTCCCTTTGAACAGTTCTAACTACCTAGACTGTTCTTTTTCATGTTAGCCATTGATCCCCTAACCTTTCTAAATCCATCAGCCTCTAAATGGGAGAGTTCACTGCCAAATGAAGCAGGAAAATGAGGCAACAGTTATATTTCCTGTTTGACTTTGTTTTAAATGATGGGCAATGCTAGACCATGTTTGAAATCAATGAGAATGATAGAGATTGATGATGATGTGGGAGAGAGGATAACTAAAGGAAATGAGTAGGAAGCAAGCTAATAGCTCTCAAACTTATACTTTTAGCCTACCCTTTTCCTGTAGCTCAGGAGTTCTACCTCTAGCTACCTATTGCCAAATTCTATCTGGGTCTAGCTTAGCATTACAAAGTTAACATGGCCCAAAATGATTTCTTCCAACCAATCTAGTTCGCCCTCTAGTACTTCCCATCTCTAGAAATACTACTTCCAATATCTCACATCATACACCGAGCAGCCATTCTTGATCTGCATGTTTAATTCCATATTCAAGCAATCAAGAAATCCTACCAATTCTGTTTCTAGATCTGTCCACTTCACTTGTCCCTATTGCTGTCATCCTATTGTAAGGTAAGATAATCTATTATCAAAAACTAGTAATAGAACTTTCTGCGGTGATGGAAATTTCTATATCAGTGTGTCCAATATGGTAGTCAGTTACTACATATAGCAACTGAGCACATTTTATTTCATTTTAACATATTTAAATATCAAGACTGATTGGACAACGCAGATCTAGACTACTACCATAGCTTCATAGCTGTTGATATAATTCACCCATTGCCCTAAAATTCGCTCCCCCACACAGCCGCCAGAACAGCCCTCACATGATGTCCTTGCTAAATGTTAGTGCTCAAAACGCTGGAGATACATCAATGAAGAAATGAGACTAAGTATCGTTCTCAGGAAAGTTTTATTCTGGTGGAAAGAGAAAGATTTAAGCCAAATAAATATATATTCTCCAGGTCATGATGAGTGCAAAGAGGAAAAAGTGGAAAGCAGCTGTTAGGATTATAGGATAGCAGTGGCCTAGGAGATTTATTGTTAAATAGCATATGTTTTCTTTGTTATCTGTCTTCCAAAGGGAAGGTGGCAGTGATCATCTGACTTCTGCACCATTGTGTCTCCAATGTGCCTAACACATCAGGAAATGAATGAATTTAACCTGTAATTTAATATGGCAATTATTGATGTCTTACTTTCATGGAATAAATGGAAGAAGAGTGACCAGATGACCTTAATTTTGCTAATTTATTTTCATTAAAACATTGTAAAAGATTTCCAATGGAAAGTATTTGGCGGCTAACTACTACCCCATTCACATTCACATCAATAATTAAAAACTAGCTAAAAACTGCTGAATTCTACTTAGGTGAACAAAAAGATTTAGCAAGAAAAGATAACTAAGACGATGTAGAATTGAAGACAGTGTGGTTCTATATAAGAGACAGCCCTTCTAAATAGCTAAGAGAATAGCAGTGGGGTTCTATGTTCAATACTTTTTAAAAAAATCCTTATAGAAATTGCATGTTTCATTGAAATAAAACTATGTAAGTTATATAAAATTACATGAAATAAAATTGTATAAACTAGTAAACAAATGCTAATTCCCTCATTTTTATACAGAATCATACAAGCTAATTAAAGAAAACCAAGTTGTCTCATTTGTAACCATTTGATATCTCTTTTAGATTAATCAGAACTTTTGAAGAAGAAGAATGTAGCCAGGTTGGAGAGTAGTTAAGAGGAAAAATGAGAAAAGCAGTCCCTGAAACCCGTGTGACATGATGCTTACAGCTAGAATGTGCTGTTCTCTTGGAAATAAACAATCTCACAGAACATCAGCAGCAGGTAGGACTCTCTGCATCAGTAATAAGGTGAGATAAAAACAAGGTCACGCGCAGTCACCAAAATACCAAACAAATCTCTTCCCTCCTGTCCCCAGACCCTTTTTCTCAGCTAAAATGAGGGAGTGCTACTCTTTTGTAGTTTTATCCTTATTCAAGTCAGGTCTCCCTGTAATTGAGATACCCAATCATAAAATTGCCTCACTTCCTGATAGCGACTAATCTAGAGCCAAGTCCACTGCTTTAGATCCTCTGCAAACTACCCAAGCAAAATCCATATCCGTTAGTAGACTCCTTGTAACATCCTCTGACTGAAACCTGGTGTATGTTCTCCCTCTCTGCAGTGAGTAACAAATCCAAATTTTTCATCCATGGATGTGTTCCCTGGGTCTTTGATTCCAGGATTTTAATGAGAGTTAAGAGTTTTAAGGTCTGCCGAAACCGGTTTGGCTCAGTGGTAGAGCTTCGGCCTACAGACTGAAAGGTCTCGGGTTCGATTCCGGTCAGGGGCATGTACATTGGTTGCGGGCACATCCCCGGTAGGGGCTGTGCAAGAGGCAGCTGGTCAATGTTTCTCTCTCATCAACGTTTCTAGCTCTCTATCTCTCTCCCTTCCTCTCTGTAAAATATCAATAAAATATATATTTTTAAAAAAAGAGTTTTAAGGTCTGTTGCTGTAGATATCTCCAATTAATCTTAAGGAGAACTAATAGCTTAAAATGCTCTGTCTTCCCCTCTCCCATATTCTAATTGCCTTAGAAATCTTGATAGGTACCAAACTCACCAATAAGAAAAAGTTAGTATCAGTGGATAGAGCATCAGCCTGGGGACTGAAAGATCCCAGGTTCAATTTTGGTCAAGGGCATATACCTTGGTTGCGGGCACATCCTCAGTAGGAGGTGTACAGGAGGCAGTTGGTCGATGTTTCTTTCTCATCAATGTTTCTAACTCTATATCCTTCTCCCTTCCTCTCTGTAAAAAAAAAAAATCAATAATATATATATATATATATATATATATATATATATATATTTAAAGAAAAAGTTAGATAATCTTGGAATTTTGAAACAAATTGTTGGATATATTGATGTTATAAACCCTGGAATATCACAGAAGAGGTGAAGGTCCTTGGAAAAGATACTATCCAATACTCTCCTATAACCCTCTGTGACAGGTGATTTGTAAGGGTGTCCTGAGGGCAGAACTGGGAGGAGGCTGAAGAGAGGTGATGTAATAATGGATTACAAAATCTTTGGAAAAGTTTCCCTCTGTGAGTCATTCTTAGCACAGGATATCTAAGCATGATAGACATCATGTGGTCAATAAATTTGTAAAGATTATTCAACCTAATTAGCCTTTTCCTTTTTAATTTACCCTGGGTCTAAAAATGGCCTTTTTTAAATTGTGGGAATGAAACCTGAATAAGCATATTTTTTAAAAAGTTACCTAAATATTCAGTTTAGAAAATGAAATCTTTTAAAAAATATTACCTCTTGGGAAAAACACAGAAACACACACACACACACACACACACACACACACACACACACACAAAACAAAACAAACACACACACACACACACAAAAAAACAAAAAAACAAACAAAAAAACAAATTCAAGAGCTCCCTAGTGGAAAAGGGAGATAAAAATCATTGGACTTAAATCAAGAAAAACTGGTATTAAAGTCAAGATCCGTGGGTGTGGTCTCATGCTCAGCCCATTGTGCTCTGGAATTCTGATTAAGGATCTGATGGAAAATCACTGACAACAAATAATATTGTTCCCAAGGTAATTGTAGGTCATATTTTCCAAATATATGCATTATATAAATACTTAGTGCCATTTAACATAGGCTATTTAAAAAATATAAATTTACCAAGTAATCTTGATTGCTGATCTGGTCCATCATAAATATTGAAGTAATTCCATTCACAGTTCCAAGATTCTTCTGTTTTCATCTTTAATCACTGCCTTAATTTTATTTCTTTATTTTTTAAAATATAGTTTATTGACTTTTTACAGAGAGGAAGAGAGAGGGATAGAAAGTTAGAAACATTGTTGAGAGAGAAATATTGACCAGCTGCCTCTTGCACACCCCCTACTGGGGATGTGCCTGCAACCAGCGTACATGCCCTTGACTGGAATCAAACCTGGGATCTTTCAGTCCACAGGCTGACGCTCTATCCACTGAGCCAAACTGGTTTCGGCTTAATTTTATTTCTTGATATGAAATACAAAGTCCAAGTGCAGTTCAGCATGTTTGGATAAATATTAAGATAATGAGGAGATGTGATTATAACAGAACCAACAGGAATCAAATCCAATACTGGATATCCTTAAGGCAAAAGAAAAAAGAATATTTAACACAGTAATTAAAAAGCTGAGTTATTTCTTAAATCTAGCTTTAATGTCTACAAGTGGGTCATTAAGACTTCAACTATAGAGTACTTTTATTAATTCCTTTCACTGTTCCTTTGTTTTCAACGTTCCTTATAGGTTCAAATTACTTTTATTTTGAAAAACATATATTCCGAAAAAAAGACAGACTGAATGAAGTTCTTTGACTTTAACTCACGAACTGTGAGCCACATTTCAATGTAGTTTTGTTGCTCATATGTAATATATAATTTCATTTAATATTCACAATCATGAGAACTAGATTTTATTATCTTCAGTTTAGAGATGAGTGAAGTCACAATTGACATTCAACAGGTTTGTCCTAAGACTTTTAGGACTTCCCCAGATTTGCAAATATCACAACAATATTTTATTTTCCCATAAATTCAGTAAGAAATAATTTAAATATCAAAAAATGTGAGTAAAGAACAAGAAAAGCAGGTTGAGAAGTAGATTTGAGTATTTGGTTAAACTAAATCTACAAGCAAATTATATGCACCTAAAATTCAGCTTGACAGCATGTGTAATTCAAATTACATATATTTATTAGATAGAAAAATCTGGGTCACTTTCAGGTAGTTGAAACCAGGATATTAAATTTCATAAGAGCCACAGCACTACTATACCAGAAAAGAGAATTGAGGAATTCAATCACATTTTGGGCCTACTCCAAATGTTCTAAGTATTATCCAACCTAAAATTAATTCCATCTAAAAATTGATTTATTTAATCAATAATTGTAGCTCTTTAGTTTCACTATGCAATGGTCAAGGAAAAAAGAGAGATACAAAAGAGAGATAAAAAGAGAGAAATACAAACATAATCTAAAATTCATAAAATATATGCAAAAAAAGGTTTGGAATCTCTACCATAAAATTATTTTCTCTGCTACTTCATAACTGTAATTTTGCTACTGTTAATAAATTGCAATGTAAATATCTGTGTTTTCTGATGGTTTTAGGCTCTACAGCAGTTCTCAACCCACTACTAGCAGGGTTTTATACTTGCTGAGTCAAGTAGTGGTCCATTACAAATGTCATAGTCATGGATATCATAAGGTTGATGATTTAAATCTGCTTCCTATGATAAACCATTTCAACTTTGATCAAACACGGTATTTTCTGTAACAAACATTCTAACAAATGTAGTATGTTATAACATTCATAGTTTCAAGGTTTTGAGTCAATAAGGAACTATTAAGATGATTTGCTATTATAGGAAAACTGTCCCTTTTGGTAAACAGGTGGCCAGATGATTAATTTCATTGGGACAAGACACAAAATAAGAAGAGATTTAATTTAGATTGTATAGTAACTGATATGCAAACATTCACTAACTCTTCTTATCTATTAAAAGAGGCTAATGTTTAACCCAGTGCTTTTTGTTCTCAAAATCACTTGGGTCAATAGTTTGTCATTCTCTAGTAAATGAACAAAAGTCAAAAGCTTTGGAGACTGGTTTTAACTTGAAATTTAATCAAGGCCAAGCCAAAGATATTGGACCTATACATTTATTTTTTACAGATTTGAGCTTTTCTAATAAAGATTTAAACATTCTCTATATTAATTATCTTAACCCTTTCTCAGAGTTGTTGATAATCCCATTTATTTGTTTTTCAGATCTTGTTTTGGTTAGAGAAGAAAAGGTTTTAGTTATATAGAAATTTATTGATAATTTTCCATTTTCTGTCATTCAATTTATATGAGAAGGTCATTTTCCATCTATAGTTAAATAATTACTTACTTTTACTACTTTCAATGGCTTAAGAAAAATGTTTAACTCTTTAGTCAGCTATTCTATGATATAATGAAGAATAAAGTTTATTTTCCTCTCTGAATTGTAATGTCAAATTTATCATATAAATGCCTATATTTGTGATTTCACTTTGGGTCCACTTGTACTAGCACCACTCTGCTTTAATTATCATTGTTTTAAAGTATATTTTAATATCTGATAATTTGCTTCATCACCTGGTCTTTTTCCCCCCAAAGCATTTTCAGCTCATGTATTTATTTTAAGGAAAAACTTTAGACTTACCAAGTTCTTCCTTACTCTCTGAAAAAAGGGTCCCATTAGAATTGTGTTAGGAAATATATTATATTTGTAAATTAATTTGAGATGAAGTAATGTTTATTCTGTCTTCCAGTATTAGAACATATTACTTTTCTCTATTCAGATCTGTTTGTGTGTATGTGCCTGTGTGTGGGTTTGTATATGTGTCTGAATAAAGTTTTACTTTTGATGATAGGTCTCATATGTTATTTTATGGTTATTCCTAATGTTATGGTTTTTGTTGTTAGCTATAATGGGAATGACTTTTCCATTATATTTATTAATTAATTATTTTAAAAATATATATATTTTATTAATTTTTTACAGAGAGGAAGAGATAGGGATAGAGAGTTAGAAGCATTGATGAGAGAGAATCATTGATCAGCTGCCTCTTGCACAACCCCTATTGGGGATGTGCCCGCAACCGAGGTACATGCTCTTGACCGGAATCGAACCCGGGACCTTTCAGTCTGCAGGCTGATGCTCTATCCACTGAGCTAAACCGGTTTCGGCTATTAATTAATTATTATTGGCATGGTTTTAAAGATATAATTGCTATATAATTAATTTATACCTAGATTTATTTTTTAAAAAATCTTTATTGTTCAGATTATTACAGTTGTTTCTCTTCCCCCTCCCCATAGCTCCCCTCCACCCAGTTCCCACCCCACCCCACGTCCTTACCCCCTCCTGACTGTCTCATCCATAGGTGTATGATTTTTGTCCAGTCTTTTCCTGCAATCCCCAACACCCCTTTCCCTCTCAGGATTTCAGTCTTTTCTATGCCCCTGATTCTATTATATTCACCAGATTCTTCTTCTATTATATTCACCAGATTATTCTGTTCATCAGATTTTTTTATTCACTTGATTTTTAGATTCACTCGTTGATAGATATGTATTTGTTGTTCATAATTTTTATCTTTACCTTTTTTTTTCTTCCTCTTCTTAAAGAATACCTCTCAGCATTTCATATAATACTGGTTTGGTTGTGATGAACTCCTTTAGCTTTTCCTTATTTGTGAAGCTCTTTAACTGACCTTCAATTCTGAATGATAGCTTTGCTGGGTAGAGTAATCTTGGTTGTAGGTTCTTGCTATTCATGACTTTGAATATTTCTTGCCACTCCCATCTGGCCTGCATAATTTCTGTTGAGAAATCAGCTGACAGTCATATGGGTGCTCCCTTGTAGGTAACTGTTTTTATCTTGCTTCTTTTAAGATTCTCTCTATATCTTTTGCTCCTGGCATTTTAATTATGATGTGTCTTGGTGTGGTACTCTTTGGATTCCTTTTGATTGGGGTTCTGTGTACTTCCTGGACTTGAAAGTCTATTTCTTTCACCAGGTAGGGAAAGTTTTCTGCCATTATTTCTTCAAATAGGTTTTCAGTATCTTGCTCTCTCTCTTCTTCTGGGACCCCCGTAATTCTGATGTTGGTACATTTGAATGTAACCCAGGGGCTCCTTATACTACCTTCATATTTTTGCTTTTCCAGTTGGGTGATTTTTGCTTTTTTTGTATTTCAAATCTTTGACTTTATTCTTGGGATCCTCTAGTCTGCTGTTGGATCTCTGTATATTATTTTTTATTTCAGTCAGTATATGCTTAATTTCTAGTTGGTCCTTTTCATATCCTCAAGGGTCTCACTAAATTTATCTGCCTTTTCTAGAAAATTCTTGAAAAACCTTATTATCATGGTTTAAAATCTATATCCAGTTGTTTGCTTTCCTCCATTCTTTTCATTTGTGATCTGTGTCTTTGTCTCTGTATTTTGGCTGCTTCCCTGAGTTGATAGAGTGGCTTTGTGTGCTAGGTGTCCTATAGGGCCTAATGGCTTAAGCCTCCCCAGTTACCTGAGGTAGACACTCTTGGAGCTCCCATTTGTGGGCTGTGTGCACAGTCTTGTTGTAGTTAAGCTTTGATATCACTGGGAGGAATTGACCTCCAGGCCAATTGTTTGTGAGGATCAGTTGTGTCTACAATGGGAGAACTTCTGTGCTGGAGATACCCTTATGAGACAAGACTTGCTTCAGTGGGGCTTTGGTGCTCACAGAGTCTGCCCCCCTGAGTGTGTCCCTTATGGATCTGAGGAGTTGTAATCTGGATGGTCCTACTCTGACCCCTGGGTACACTGGCTCTTGGCTCTCCAAGGAAGTGCTAATTTAGCCTCTGCCAGCAGGAGCTACAGAGAGATATGCAAATTCCTCTTCTTTGTTTGGGTTTTGGAGGTGCCTCGATGAGGCCCAGCTGTGAAGCAATGCAAGCTGATATGGGGCCTTGGGCCTTCTTTTGAATGTTCTGGGTCTCTCTGACTCAGCTGCAGTTTGATAGGTAAGTTTAGAATTCAAGGGACCAGGCCTTTCACATGCAAAAGCCTCTGCACACAGCTTGGCAGAGTCTTAGGGTGAAGCAAATAACAATTGCTTTCTGTCAGCCCTGCCCTAAGAGGCCCCTGGGTCTCAGTGTCCTGTGGTAATGGCTGCAAGCACCTCTGAGAGAAAGCTGCCCTTGAGTTCTGCCTGCTGCCAGACAGTCCAGTTTCTCCCCTTATGAGTCTGGATCCCCAGAGTCTTGCCTGGAACTGGAGTTTAGAGCAGTTGGTAGCTTGTGTTCTCCCTCTGGCTTGAAAAAAACAGCCGTGTATTCAGTTGCCAGCCCTCTCTGCATGTACACCTCCGTACCTTTGCCTTCCGCTCCTCCTCTGAGTCTCAGTGTGCTTTTCTCTTTCCTTCTAGTTGTGGAATTTCCACTCAGCCAGCCTTCCTGTGGTTCTGGATGATGTCCACTTTGTCTTTTAGTTGTAATTTTTAAAGTTTCTGTGCAAGGCGGCAAGTTCAGGTGTTTAACTATGCTGCCATCTTGGTTTCCTCTATATCTAGATTTCTTAATATGACCTACTTATATGATGCATAATATATTTATCAATATTAAAAAAAACTATCCTTGCATTCTAGGGATAAATCATAATACTTGGTCATGATAAATATTCATTGAATAATTTCTTGACCTCAAGCATTAAGTTAGTGTCTAGAGTTTGTAAACCTTACTTGCAAAAATTGAAATGCAGTCATTAAAACATTTGGGGGCGGATACAGGAAGTAGTACATACATTTTAAGAACTAATTCTAAGTAAAGATAAATAGATGTGTTGTTCATTAGCATTATATATTTCTAGAGGCCTGGTGCACAAATTTGTGCACAGGCGGGGTCCCTTGGTATGGCTGGTGATGGGGGCTGGTTGGGGCTGGATGGGGGGAAGGACAGTAGGAGGTTGGCTAGCCATGGGAGGTTGGCTGTGGGAGTGCACTGACCACCAGGGGGTAGCTCCTGCATTGAATTTCTGCCCCCTGGTGGTCAGTGTGTCATCATAGCAACCAGTCGACTGGTCATCCAGTCGATAGGTTGTAACGTTTGCTTAGGCTTTTAAATATATATAGATAACTGATATAGCTACTGTACTATTTCCCCCTTTTTCTGTATTTCTTTGTTCTTCCAAACTGTGTACACTAAGACACCCTACTCACGGAAAGGCAAGAGGGAAAAAAACAATATTTTCTTCCAAGCAGCACAATTAAAGAATAGAAAGGGGAATGTGTCTTTTTAATTTAAACACAGAAGAAGGTTGTTTTCTTTTGTATTAATTAACAGGCCTCATTAAAGTCTCAAAACCACCCTATGAGGCAATATAAGTGACTGATATTCTGTAAGGCAGGAAAGGAGGAAGCACAGTTAGTTTCCAAAGGTACTGGGCCCAGATCCTACATTCTCTTCACAAGAAGCTAAGAAGCTTTTGATGAAAAATTGGCTTAGAAACCAGGAAGCTCTGTGTTTATTGACATTCCCTTAAGTAGAAACACAAAGCTTGTCATTGTGCCTATTTCTGGGATGGTAATGTGTAAGTCCAAAGAAGAAAAAACAACCGTGGTTTAACAATTGGCTGATTTACCAACTTTGGCATGACCATGGGATGTTTTTCCTTTTTAGGAAGTCAAAGGCCAGTGAGATGCTATATCTCCTCCCCCTCTGGGAAGTTGCCTTATTTCAGTAGGCATGCATATTGTTGACTAAGTAAACTGGGAGTTTATAGTGCATCTGTCACTGATCTACTATGTGGTAGAACTGAGGTTTGAACCCAGGACCATCAGATCTCATCACATTGGGTACTGTTGGTCAGCTAGCTAAACCCTGTTTCCATTTAATGTCTTTTCCTATATTGTTTTGCCTAATTGATATTATAGTCTCAATGTTCTAGTGTTACCATTGTCTAAAACTGCTTTATTCATCCTTGGTTTTTGGTACTTCTGGACAAATTTAATTTAAGTATGACCCAAGTAAGCAACATATAGTTGGGTTTTGTTTGTGACTTAATTTGAGAGAGTAATTGATTAATCTCAATTATAAATAAAAAATATATAGTAACAGTAAGTATTTCAATATCATATAAGAGATGGATTTACATCAAACACTGAATATACAACAATCCTATATAATAAAGAGGGAATATCCAAATTGACTGTCACTCTGCCACAAAGATAGTGGAACCCACGGTGGAGGTGGGATTTCCATAACACAAGAGGACTCTACCCACAGTAATTGCTTAATGAGCAATCAGCAAGGACCTGAGGCTGTGCCCCCCTTCCACCCTCATGGGGCTTGACAGGGGACCTCAGTTTGCAACCCCTGCCCTGGTGCTAGTCTCGGGGTCCTCAGGCCATGCCCCCAACCCAGCAGGACTAGATGGGGGCCCTCAAGGTGTGCACCCTGCCCTGGTGTTGGGCTGGGGGACCTCAGGATGCTCTCCCTACCCTGGCACCAGGCCAGGGGACCTCAGGACATTCCCCCTTCTCTGGCACGGGGCCAGGGTACCTGAGGCCATACCCCCTGCTTCTGCACCAGGCCGGGGGACATGTGGCCACTCCCCTCATCTGGTGGGGTTTGACAGGGGATTTCAGGCCATGTCTCCCA
Organism: Vespertilio murinus; assembly: GCA_963924515.1. Lineage (NCBI taxonomy): Eukaryota > Metazoa > Chordata > Mammalia > Chiroptera > Vespertilionidae > Vespertilio > Vespertilio murinus. The sequence goes on along the minus strand of OZ004707.1, from coordinate 162,104,844 downwards.
CCAGGTGGGGCTTGATGGGGAACCTCAAGGTGCATCTCTTGCCCTGGCCCCGGTTGGGGGAACTCAGGCTGCGCCCCCAACCCTGGAGCAGGGTCAGGGGACCTGAGGCTGTACCCCCCACCCCCACTTGGCGGGGCTTGACAAGAGTGGGACTGGCTGGGTCTGGATCTAGCTCAATGGTGGGAGGTAGCAGAGTCTGGGTCTTGTGCAATTTTGAGGCACATGTGGGTGGGCGAGGACTCATGGTGTGCCCCACACTCTGACAGGAGGAAGATTTTCATATACATTTTACTAATTTTCTTTCACCTCTGACACTTCTATTATAGAGAAAAGGCAAATAACAATATTAAAATATTTCCTCTAATTAATCCCCATCTAATGTGCATGAATTTCGTGCACCAGGCAACTGGTATTTCATAAAAGAAAATAAATCAAAAAGAAACACAGTTTCTCATGGGAGATTAATTACCTACTAATTTATTGCATAATCTAAATCCATCATAAACTCACAGGGGACCCTCACAGGCCAAGGGTGCTGGCTTCATCTGGAAGTTAGTAATATCTAGGCAAGTGATGTGATTTAAAGGGGCTAATAACCTCCAGTGTCAACTATGGCACAGATGGAGGAATATCAGAAATGATTTCTAAACAGCATATACTATTATTTACTTTGTTTAGAATTCAATGCATCGCTGGTATTGACTTAGCATGCATTCATTTTTATATCTACTCCTTTGTGCTTGAGCGAGAGAAAGATTTCTACTTTAATTCACAACAATGAAAAAATATTTTCTAATATTTAATGAGTCAAAAGGCTTACATAAATTCACCAATCATGGGAAATGGTTGGTGAGTCATGTAAAGTACTCAAACTTCTGACCGGCAATCTATAAGAGCAAGGTCTTACTTTTGCCTAAATTTCCCCCAAACTCTCCCAAATCATATAAATTTAGTTAGGATTGACATTATATAAATTTTCACTTTTCATTTATCCCTTTACATTTTTAAAAGTGTACTTTATTATTATTTTTATTATTAATTTTTTAATGGGTAAAGGGATGGGAGGAAGAGGAGTCACTTATCCTTTAAATTTATCTGTTGTTTAATTCCAGGAAAGTTCTATTTCCATATGGCAATTTTTAGAAACAATTACTGAGTACTTACTAAGTGCCAGAAGATTCTATACACATTATTTTAATCCCCAAAACTCTTGGATAGAGATTTGAATTTCCATTTTGCCTGATAAATTACCTCTTTTGTTTAAAAAATACAATATGTCAACAGGGTTAATCTTATAATCAGTTTTTGCATATTGAAGGTCTCAGATCAGGGATTATCTAAAAGTCTATTCTTTAAGGAGACAAGGTGAAAAATAAGACTTTAGACAAACACTAAGTGTTGCTACCTGTCAAGTAAGTAATCATTCACATACTTCTTTCATCAAAACAAATATTTCTATCTCACCTCATAGTGGTTCTGTGAAAATATCTTGGAATCTATGATTTCTGCTGGTTTGATAAAAATAATATCATTACAAGTGGCCACATGCTCTTGGTTTGAATTCTGACAAAGTCTGGTTACTTTACTGACTTTTGGACCTAGAAATAAAGAAAGAAAAGGGAATGAGTATAAAACCAATTTTGAAGATGCTTTGCTATATGCCCTTTCAGATCAAAGCTCCAAGCTTTCTTCTCTAATTGTTATAGAAAAAAGTTAACAGGAGGTGGTTAGTGTCACTGAGAAGTCTTTACCTGAAACATACAGAAAACCAGTTCTTCTCTCAGGATTATGTTTGGTATAGCCCAGGGTCTATGTCAGATAAATGCAGACAATGCTGGTTCCATGCAGAGCTCCATCTGAAAGCAAACCTATATAATGAAAGAGTAATATGGAAATCGACTGAATGGTGAACAATCAATAGTCGCTATGATGCACACTGACCACCAGGGGGCAGATGCTCAATACAGGAGCTACCCTCTGGTGGTCAGTCTGCTCCCACAGGGGGAGTACTGCTCAGCCAGAAGCCAGGTCATGGCTGGTGAGTGCAGTGGCAGTGGTGGGAGCTTCTCCCACCTCCACTGCAGGCAGGCGGTAAGGAGCAAGGGATCCAGACTACGGGAATGATGTCTGACTGCCAGCTTAGGCCCGATCCCTGAGGGATCCCAGCCTGGGCCTCGAGTACTCTTAATATAGTTCTTCAGGAGAAAAGGTTTCAGATGGTATGCATGCTTTTCTTTATTACTAACCTCATTTTTTCCCCAAATTATCTGCACTGTTTTTTTGGTGCCAAGGAGAGAAACAAGCTTTCAATTACCTATGCTCATAGTCAAAATTCCTCACTAATTACATGTCCTAAAAAGAAATCTGTTAACTCTGAATTGCATAGCATCTAAAATTTGTATAGTTTGTTTTCAAAATTCATTTTAGCCTTTTATTATTATAACTAGAGGCCTGGTGTATGAATCTGAGCACCAGTGGAGTCCCTCAGCCTGGCCTGTTGGAGCTGGCTGAAACTGGCTCTCTGACATATACCTGTGCACAATTGAGGCCAGGGAGGGATGCAGGAGGTTAGCCAGCCAGGGAAGGATCACAGAGGGCTCCAGGGTGTATCTGGCTCTTCTCACTCAGTCCCGATCAGCCAGACTCCAGCAGCAAGCTAACCAACATGTTGAAGTGTCTGCTCCCTGGTGGACAGTGCATGTCATAGCCAGTGGTTGAACAACCTTAGCATATCAGTAGCATATTATTCTTTGACTAGAGGTCTGGTGCACAAAGTTTGTGCACAGAGCAGGGGTGTCCCTCAGCCCAGCCTGCACCCTCTCCAATCTGGGACCCCTTGAGGGATGTTCAACTGCCCACTGGGATCCAGTCTAAATGGGCAGTTGGACATCCCTCTCACAATCCAAGACTGCTGGCTCCCAACTGCACACCTGCCTGCCTTCCTGATTGCCTCTAACTGCTTCTGCCTGCCAGCCTGATCACCTCCTAACCACTCCCATGCCAGTCTGATTAATGTCTAACTGCTCCCCTGCCAGCCTGTTTGTCCCCAACTTCTCTCCTCTGCCAGCCTGATCACTCTTAATTGCCCTCCTCAGCAGGGTTGATTGCCTCCAACTGCCCTCCCTTGCAGACCTGGTCCCTCTCAACTGCCCTCCCTTGCTGGCCATCTTGTGGTGGTCATCTTGTGTCCACATAGGGGCAGGATCTTTGACCACATGGGGGCAGCCATCTGTGTGTTAGAGTGATGGTCAATCTGCATATTACTCTTTTATTATTTAGGATAGAGGCCTGGTGCACGGGTGGGGGCCGGATGGTTTGGCCTGAAGGGTATCCTGGATCAGGGTGGGGTGTGGAGTAGCCTGGGCAAGTGAAGGGCATGTGGTAATTTGCAGGTCAGCCATGGCCCCGGAAACCCAAGCGGAGGCCCTGGTATCTGGAATTTATTTGCCTTCTACAATTGAAACTTTGTAGCCTGGAGCGGACCCAAGCCCCCTGTTTGCTCAGTGGCTGCCGCCATTTCTGTTTGGATTTGTTTACCTTCTATAATGGAAACTTTGTAGCCTTGAGTGGAGGCCTCGGCTGGCCAGGGCTGCAGAAGCTTGAGTTCCTCTATTGCCATGGAAATTCAAGTACCTCTCCTGCTCTGGGTGGCTGCAGCCATCTTGGTTGGGGCTAATTTGCATACTAACTCTGATTGGCTGGTGGGTGTAGCAGAGTGATAGTTAATTTGCATATCACTCTTTTATTAGGTAGAATTGGTTGAACAGATGACTGGATGATCAGGAGCTTAGCATATTAGGTTTTTATTACATAGGATATCACTATAAAGAAAACTCTGATACAGTGTAACAACCTGTCCAGAGCTATGATTTTGAACCCAGACCTTCTGATCCACAAGAACTACCACTGCAGAAAAGGATCTCTGTGGTGTAGAATCACAATCCTGGTCAAAAGTGTTATTTTGCAAACAATGTGTTCTAGCTACAGCCAGAAATCACAATTCTGGATGATTTACAAGACAATTAAGTTATCCACTAAGCAGTTTCTCTTTTGGAGAAAATATAAACTCATTTCCCACAAAAATAGTTTCTTACAAAATAATGTATAAGTCTTGAATATTGCTAAAAAGAAAAATAATGAATTTTAACTTCATAAGTTTACAAAATGACCAAACGTACCTTGGACTCTAAAGATAATATGACTCATGCTAAAATCACCTTGTACAAGGGAACAAAATGTCATCCTCTCCAGTGGTCCAAGCCTTATAAAAATTATTGGGTAAAGCCTTCTTGCACATACTTCACCTACATTTAAAAATATACATATTTTTATTGTTTTTTTTACAGAGAAAAAGAGAGAGGGATAGAGAGTTAGAAACATCGACCAGCTGCCTCCTGCACGCCCCCCACCGGGGATGTGCCCGCAACCAATGTACATGCCCTTGACTGGAATTGAACCTGGGACCTTCCAGTCCACAGACCGATGCTCTATCCACTGAGCCAAACCGATTTTGGCTACTTCACCTACATTTAAAAAATTATAGTGAGCCGAAACCGGTTTGGCTCAGTGGTAGAGCGTCGGTCTGCGGACTGAAAGGTCCCGGGTTCGATTCCGGTCAAGGGCATGTACCTTGGTTGCGGGCACACCCTCGGTGGGGGGTGTGCAAGAGGCGGCTGGTTGATGTTTCTCTCTCATCGACGTTTCTAGCTCTCTATCTCTCTCCCTTCCTCTCTGTGAAATATCAATAAAATATATTTTAAAAAATTCTAGTGAAAAACAAGAACTCAAGATTTTTTTTTTTAGCAGTTTTTCTATTTTTGGCACTGGAATTATTTATAATTATGTATTATTCATTTTTATTAAAATATACACTGAGTGGCAAGATTATTATGACCACCCTATCAGTACTTCGGTGGACCCCTTTACCTTCAATACTGTGGTAATTCTTCTTGGCATTGACTCCAGGAGATGTTGAAAGGTGATGCAAGGAATCTGACTCCATGCCTGATGAATAGCACTGTCCAGTTCTGTGAGATTTGATGGTTGTGGAACCAGCTGCCTGATGGCTCTTTTAATTTTGTCCCGCAAATGCTCAATTGGATTGAGATCTGGAGATTGTGGGGGTCACCTACGCAAGGTAATGTCTCCCTCATGTTCTTGAAACCACTCCTGCACAATATGAGCACTGTGGCATGGCACATTGTCTTGTTGGAAGAAGACATATTCCATCTCCATTGGAATATGTCATCAATATGATAGGATAAACTTTAAAATATATATATTTGATTTTTTTTACAGAGAGGAAGGGAGAGAGATAGAAAATTAGAAACATCAATGAGAGAGAGTCATTGATCAGCTGCCTCTTGCATGCCCCCTACTGGGGATGTGCCCACAACCACGGTACATGCCCTTGACTGGAATCAAACCCGGGACCCTTCAGTCCACAGGCTGATGCTCTATCCACTGAGCCAAACCGGTTTTGGCTGATAGGAAAAACTTGATCAGCATCGATACTTAGGTATGTTGTGATATTCAGACATTTTTCCACACGAATTAAAGGGCCCAAATCATTCCAGAAAAACATGCCCCAAACCATGACACTGCATCCACTAGCTTGAAAGGTTATACTTATGCATGTGGAGTGCATGTTTTTATGCTGTTTCTGCGAAATTCTCAATCTGCCATCTGCATGATGCAACTGGAAACATGATTCATTAGACCACATGACTTTTTTCCAATGCTCGACTATCCAATCCTTGTGTTTCTGTGCAAATTGGAGACATTTTATCATGGTAACTGCAGACAGAAAAGGTGTTCGAACAGGACTTTGGCTTCCATATGCCATATGATGCAGGGTATGGATAATTTGCTTACAAATTTCAGGTGATAATAATAATCTGGCCACTCCATTTATATGACATGCAACATGGTATAAATTTAAGATATACAACATGCCATTGGATATATTTATATAAAGCAATTTTATTGCAGTTGTAGCAATAGTTAGCACCTGAACCGTGCTCATCACGGCCAGGGGTGAATCTGAGAAGGGGCTGTGAAGGATTAAAGAAGACAGACAAGAGAATACAGTTGGGGCTAGGTGGAACTCTTGATCCTGGATGAGGACACAGAGGGACCCAGCCTGCAAGCCAAAGCTTTATTTTAAAGTCAGAGCACACAAAGCAAAACAAGGGAAGTGGTCAACATGTTTACAATGTTCTTGCCAGTTTCACCTTGTTTTGGCAGCTCTTGATGCACCTCCCACAGCCCATTAGCTTCCTAGGAACAAGGAAGGACTATAAGTTCAAGCTTAATTATGCTAGGAGGGCTCTGCCCTCCAAGCTGGAACTTGTTTGTGGCCTAGCCACAGGTCAGTCTGAGACTTAACCCCATAGCTGCTCCCTACAAGCACCTCTATCACATCACATAATTACTTCTCTTTTTGTAATACGAATAATTAAGACCTAGTCCCTCAATAAGTTTGTTGAGTATAATACAATACTGTTGTCTATATTCACTGTACTGTGCATTATTAGATCTCTGGGACTTAATTTGTCTGTTGTTGTAAGTGTGTACCCATAAGGTAGGATTGGGTTCCAGAACTCAAGTGACTTATCCAAAGTCACAGATTAGTAACCTGGGGAGGCAAGTTCCATGAATCCAATACTCACCATAGCCCATGTCACATTGCCCCTTGAAGGACAGTAGGAAGTAAATTATTTTACCTTTAAAATTACGTTGTCATAACATTTTTTTTCTCCTAGAAAATTAACCTACTTATTAAAAATATCTCACCATAAAGTTCCACAATGGAAAACTTTTTCTACCTGAAAATTTATTATTTCCCTATAGTCAGTCTTTTTTAATTGCTTTACTTTCAGAAACTGAAGTCAAAAATGGAAGGAAAAATTAAAATCATAATTCGAGTGCTGATTAAGAACTTGTGCATTTCTTAGAATCAAACTTATCTGCTATTATGAATAATGCATCATCATTCTGTAATATTTATTTAAATGACAACTACTCAGCAAGACATTTGCTTCTTATACTACAAATAACTACATGGTACCTACAATCCCAGTTACTACTTCTATCTCTTCCCACTTCATGTCCCCCCAATATACTATATATTTATTTTTCTTTTTATGTTTCCTCTCCCCACTAGAATATAAACTTAATAAGTAAAGGGGTTTTTCTGTCCATTTTGTTCACTACTGGATCCCTACAACCAAAAAGAGTCTGAATCTGGCTCACACTAGGCACTCCACAAATACTTACAGAGAAGAAGAGAGGGAGGAGAATATTTCCAAGAAGAAAATACAAGAGTTAGTTGGCATAACACATTTGGGTAAATTAAGTTGAAATACTATTTGAAGAATGAGCAAATATTTATTTGTAGCAAGTAAAGATGAATGTAGCTCTTGAATGAATTGCTGACTCCCACAGGGAAAAAATAGCATTCTACAGTACAGAAAAATACTTTTCAACTTGAATAAGGGGTGTTGTTTCCATTATAATCTTGTAGTTCTACTAGCTATCATCTGAAGTGACAGAACAATTCTGCAGAGATCAAGATGGTCATTTCAAATCAAAGAAATGCTAGGTTGAAAAATTATAGTGGCTCCCCAGTTAGTCCACATCAAAGTCAAGCATGTTTTTCAATAGGTTATAATAAAAGGAAAAATTTTCCCAGAAAATGTATTTTTATAGAAGAACCTAGTGTATAATATAGTGATTTATATTGGAAAGAAAACAACTTATTTTTAAAGAAATAGGTATAACATCATTTTAATATCTATACTAATAAAAGGATAATATGCTAATTAGACCAGATAGACTGGACATCTTCCAGATGTCCTTCCTGACAAATCCATGGTGGCAGGACCAAGGTAGAGGCAGTTAGGGGTGGTCAGGCCAGCAGGAGAGAGCAGTTAGGGATAATCAGGCAGGCATGCAGAGTGGTTAGGGGTGATTAGGAAGGCAGGCAGGTGAGTGGTTAGGAGCCAGCGGTCCTGGATGGTAAGAAGGATGATCCCCAGCAGTCGGACGTCCCCCAAGGGGCCCTAGATTGGAAAGGGTATAGGCTGGGCTGAGGAACACCCCCTCCTATGCACAGAGTTTGTGCACCGGGCCTCTAGTATAAGATAATACATTTTAGCAGGATTAAAGAAGTACAGTTTTTTAATTACATTTTTTTCTGAACTAAGAATCAATTAATTTTTAAATATAAAATCAAAGAGATAAGTCACAGATCAGAGATACATACAGATTTAAACAAATAAATTATAAAATGTTTATATCAACATATAAAATTTAAAGGCAAATTTAAAGGCAAATTATAACTGTATGAATAAGCACTTGTAAATTGTGATAAATATATATGAATATATTACATATCTACATAGTAGTTAAAATGGATGATAATATCAAGAAATAAGAAATACAAATAGCTAAGCAATATATGAGAAATATATGCATCCCGATTAATGATTTTTAAAAAGTAAAAGAGCCTGGCCAGTGTGGCTCATTGAGCATTGACCTATGAAACAGAAGCTCAGGATTCAATTCCTGGTCAAGGCACATGCCCAGACTGTGAGCTCTGTCCCCAGTGTGGGGCATACAAGAGGCAGCTGATCAATGATTCTCTCTCATCCTTGATGTTTCAATCGCTCTCCCTCCCCCTTCCTTTCTGAAATCAATAAACAATATAAATAAAAAACAAAAGGGCCTGTCAAATTGATATATTAGGTTATGGGCATGGTGAAAGAGTCTCCCATGTATTGCTAATGGCAGCAAAAAAATTTAGTCTTTCTGAAAAGCAATTTACCAATACACATTCATGTGAAAAAATGTTTGAATCTTTAGGGTTAGCCTACTTTGGAAAGATATAGAAGGGAACAAAATAGCAAAATCTCTGCTCTCATGAAACTTTCCTTTTAGTCATGAAAATGAAGGTGATTTCAAATAGAGACCAAGGCTACAGTGAAATAACTAGTGCAATATGATAAAAACTAATTGTGGGAGAGACAATAAACTATGCTACTTTAGACTGACTAGGCCTCTTTGAGGTGATTTTTCATTCATTCATTCATTCAATGCCATCTATTCATCAGATACAAAAATTTCAGTCTACAGGCAGCTCACATTCAGAGGGGAATACACAGACAAACCACAGACCTGAGCAGGGGAAAATATGTTAGAGACAAGAAGTGCTAAGGAAAGGACACTAAGAAGTTCACAGGCAGGAGGTGATTTAATTTATATGAATCAAAGTAGGCCTCAATAAGTTGGTATGACATTCTAGTTAAGACTTGAAGAGGTGAGGGAAGAGCTGGGAGAAGTAGATGAACAAGGACCCCCAGATGAGAATGAAAGGGCCTGAAGCTTGGGAAGCTGAGAGAGAGAGAGAAAGAGAGAAGAGGGGGAGCAGGAGGAAGATGTGCTAGGATTTAGATTTTATTTGAGCAATGCTAATCAAGGGAATTGGCAAAAGTGATCTGACTGTAGGGGGAAAATGTGCAAAGTGAACAGGGTAATTAATAGGTTTTCTTTTCTGAAGTCTAAATGATTTATATTTTGACAAAAGATCCCTTAAATAACTGTGTGTGTCTTTTCAGTCAATGATTTGATTTCCCACCTCAATGTAATCCCACTTTCAAAGCAATTTTCCTGGTCTCCATATCCTCCTGAATCAAGCACATACATGTGTGTATAGCTTACACACTCAAAATAATGTGCACAAGCGTATTTTCACTCCAGCTTTCCCTATAAGCCAGATTATTTCTCACACCTCCTCACTTTCCTCTTTCCTTTTGATTAATACAAAAAGCCTGCATTACACTTCTGCAGACAGGAGGTGGCAAGTTTGTTTTGTTGAACAAAAATAGGTTTGCCTGTACATGAAATAATATGATGGCTGGCACATTATTAGCAATCTTTTTTTTAATTCTGAAATTTTAAAAGCCTTTAATGTGTTTTGCTTTATTTTAAAATATAACACACTAGTCTCCCTACCTCCCCCCACATCCCCATTTTAACCATCTTATCTCCTCCTTTTTATTATGTACACATTTCTGGCATGCTGGTGTAGTCTTGATATGTTTGTAGACGTTGGGCCCTTTTGACTTTTTTCTTGAATACACTTACATACAAACACACACACACACACACACACACACACACACACACACAACCTTTAATATGGCTGTTTTGTAAGTTCAATTTCTGAAAATATTAGGTGTGTCTAGGAAAAAAAAAGACATTTCAGTGCTATTGTTACCAAGTCAAAGTCTCTCTTGATCATTCGTTGCTTCTATATAAAAGACTCCCCCAAAACAAAGTTCAAATTCCAGTAAGGGTTACCTGACATCTTTCACTCCCTGTGGCTTTCTTCATAAATAGTCCGGACTGGATCTCTACACTAATGAGGCTCAGGGAATGACAGATACTTGTCTGTAAATGTTGCCGTATTGCTTGGTGAAACTCTGAGCACCTACAAACATTCCAGTCTTCCTTTACAATCCAGTGGATGGTCTTGGAGTTGAAAGAAAGCCTCTGGGCTCTTCTAGATCCATTGAAGAGGAACAGCGTGCAGCGCAGAGCACACAGACAGCAGGGACCAACCTAAACAAAGCAAAATGAGGCTCTATCACAGACTGGGACAATTTAGGTTTACGAGAAGGAAATTAAAACTTTGTCACAATCAGTTGCATGTTCTTGGATAAAAAAGGATCATCCCATTTGATGTGTCCTATTTTCTTGAAATGAGATTGTAAGAGTAGATTTATTATGTAAAATGACTTTTCACTGAATTTTTAAATTTTCTTGGAAAATGCACAGTGAGTTACATTCCTTACTCCCAGCATGTTTTTATTCCTTCTCTTCTGTCAGATGCTACTGAAGATCTGTTCCTAAAATCTTCACAGATTTTGCTGAGCATTTATCCTACTGGGACCAATGATTACATTTATGGAGTCTGTGACAGAGGTCAAGGAAAGAATTTGCTGAAAGCACTTGAATGTCTCTCAGTGCTCTGACTTACCTTTAAGTTCAAGAGCACCTTCAGACCTGCAGGGACACCTGCAGAGCTTCAGATGCCAGTACCTCTCTGGCTCGCTGACTGCAATGAGCTTCTCCTGCAGGTTACATCCCTGACTCTTCTTTCCATTTCTACGTCTATTTGGTCCCTTAATAAAAATGTCCCTACATATTTAAGTACTCTGTATTCATAATGTATGAGTATTAGTTAATTACTATATACATTATTATATGCAGTCTATGTAGAGAAATTGATAATCTAACCAAGGAGATATATATAAAAGTCTATTTTATGAACAGTAGGCATGAAGAGTGATAGAAAGAAAACACAATGTTCCAGGAATTCAGGATTCTATTCCATTGCTCAGGCCCCTGTTATTTCTCTGCCGATTTTCCTTTTCATTTATATGGCCACTGTGATCTAACTTATAGATTTATTACTTTGACTTAATAGCAACTAACAGTTTTCCCAGTCTCTAATTGTCCCCCACCTTGCCCTTCAATCTGGGAAATGTGTATGAAACAAATTGGTACGAGCTCTTTCCTTCTTCAAAGCAACTAAAGTAGTGTACCTTGCAAAGTCTTGTACCATCTGGCCCGATCTTTCCAATCTTTTCAATCTCCTTTTCCTCTCCACAATAATCCTCTATGACAAATCTGCCTGGAAAAAGAGCCAAGTCCTTTAAAGTCATGAATCCCCAACCAGTCACTGCTTTTTACAAGTGGGGAACAATTTAAAAAACCATAGCCAGAACTCATAAATTACCTAGTATAAAAAGCAAGTGGTGAGGGTGGGTGTTAAATATGGCATAATTCTAACATTTATCTCATACAATAGTCATAGAACTGAAATAAAACAATACCCTTTCATATGTAAAACTTTCTAAGTTCTTTGGCATGTATAAGAATTTCTAAACATATGCAAATGAGAAATATCTTCTCTGCATTTTAACAATGTTCATTTTCTAATAGTCTGAATGGAACCACTTAAAGAATACAACTGCCACTTTCTATTCTAAGGGCTTTACATGCATTAAATTAGTCACTTGTTAAAATTATTCATTTAACTCAACCCATTGAAATCATTAGGTTTGGAGATCTTGAACCTAAATTTGTTCTTCATTTCAACTCCAATTCCAGATTTCCTTTTAATCTAAGTATGACTCTTCCACCCTTGTGTGGTCAAACCATATCATTAACTGGTCTCTGAGTTATTCCTAGGTTTTAGCAGACATTCTCTCTAGCACTATTTCCCCCTTAAAACTTGCTGATTTCAACATTACACTAAAATAACTATAACAAGAAGTCATATAGGTAATGATTCCAGTGCTGACACTTCTCAATTTCTCAACTTTCCCCTACTGGACCTCAGCCTTATCTCAATGGTCAGCCCTAGAGACCTGGTCATTAGTAGGAACCCCAAGCCTTTCATAAACTCAGTTTTAAGCATCACTATCTCCAACCACAAACTTTTCTCTTTTCAACTTCCTCCAACACTTCCACCTTTTGAGACTTGCAATTCATCTATCCTATCACCTTTTATGTATCCCTAATTCCTTTCACATCCTTGTTTACCTTTTTTTAGTTGAATTCCTGTGATCCATTATCTTAACCCCTTCTTCGTACACCCTCCCAATTCCCTTACACTCTTGCATATTTGGGAAAATCCACTCTAATTGAATCAATTCTCTACCTGCTCTGCATCTGTGTACCACTCAGTGCCTCCAGAGGAAAACATACAATTAGTTGGTCTCCCTCTAAATTTATAATCATTAATCTCTGAGGCTTATGCTGCCCAGTAATCCTACCACTTTTTCTAGTTCATGCCCTTTGTCGTTTTTTTAGAGAATTATTTCATACTTTCTCTTTTTAAAAATTTTAAGATCTTGAGCCTTCTTTCACACCCTGTTTCATCTGCTGAGAAAATAGAAGCAATTAGAAGAGAAGTGCCAGAAGCTCCTATTCCCACGTGTACCCACACACCTGTATCAGTGTCTGAATTTTCTGCCTTCCATCTGGCAATTATGGATAAACTGTATTTCGCTTCTTCCAAAGACCAACCCCTCCAGCTGAGCACTAGAGCTCATCCTTCTCTTCTACTGAAGCCACCATTCTAACAATTCCCCACCCCCTCTATTTTGCATCTTCTTTAATTTTCCTCCAAGTCATTCTAGTTGTCTACTGTCATTGAGTGTATGTGAGGGTGAGTGGGGCAGAGACATGAAAAGGGAAAGACCCTGGCCATTTGAAAACCAAGAATGATGGTATCATAGAACTTTCATCTCCCTACAAGTCAACTACAGACTTCTAATCCTCAAGCTGCTGTTTGCTCTTAACTAAAAATCAAAACATGCCCTAACCAGTTTGGCTCAGCAGATAGAACGTCAGCCTGTGGACTAAAAGGTCCCAAGTTTGATTCCAGTCAAAGGCATGTGCCTTGGTTGCAGACACATCTCCAGCAGAGGGTGTGCCAGAGGCAGCTGATTGATGTTTTTCTTTCATCGATGTCTCTAACTCTCTCTCCCTTTCCCTTCCTCTCTGTAAAAAAATCAATAAAATATATTTAAAAAATCAAAACCCTATTAGCAAACAAACACTAACAATTGTGGGAGAATTGAGAGAGACACTAACCTTGATACTGGTCTTGGTCATCTCACAGCTAGAATCTTTACCTAACAAGATACCTAAGAGAAAAAGGACCTTGGTTCATGTAGGAATAAATATCTCAAAGGTCAAAATAATTCTCTGCACCTCTCCAAAATTCAGGCACTTGTTCACAATCACAAGACTTTTTAAAACCTGTAATCACTGTACCTATGAGGTAGAAAAGATCCCCAATCACCATAACATATCTCCTCTGTCAGCTTAAACTCCCCAACAGAATGAAAACACAAATTTATAGCGTTCCAAAGAAAAAAAGGGGACCCAGACATACAATGCTTTTTGTTAAATTCCTACTAGCTGTATTAATGGGATAACATGGATATCCATTACCTGGCCTGGTGTGCTGAAGATATGAGTGGCAGCAATTGTTTCCTTGTTAAGCTTTTGCTTTCATTGTTTATCTGAAGTGAGACAAAGCTTGTAACTGGAGAGAACCAATTAAAAAGAAATAGAAATGAGTGCCCGAGACAACATGTAGTCTGTACCAAAGCAGCTTTTGTTAAAAAAGAATGCATATCTAGGATTTAAATAGCCTCAGGAAAAGTTAGTTTCACCCTAACTGTACAAGGGAGAACATATTCCTACAGAACTTTAATGTGCACGTTAATGTATTTCAAAACTAAAGTACTGCTTTATTGTCTTTCATAATGCTGATAAAAATTTGACGAAAGAGGCATTGTTTTTATAATACCTGAAACATGTTTACCTTTGATTTTGGGTTGGATCCAGCCCAAGAAGACACTCACCCTGGCAAATTTACTGGCCTTCTTGGCCAGGCACAGCCAACTCCCCAGCTGATGATGCCATAGAGGACAAAGAGACGATTTTCATGTCTACTCACTAATGGCCTGCTAGAGTCTCCCTGAAACACCAAAGAAATGTGTCCTAGAAATTTTCTCTAATTAGAGCTCCTATTTTCAATTTTGGAGTAAGAATAACCCATAATTTTTTCATAAGACGTTTCTTTAATTTCTAAAATAATTATTCTTGTCAATTTGTACACCTTAGCATACTTTGATTCAAATAAATAAAATCACAAATGAAAGAGGAGACATTACAACTGATACCACAGGAATACAAAGAATCATTAGAGACTGTTATAAGATTATACACCAAAAATTGGACCACCTACCGTAGAAGAAAAATAGTCATCCACTACATGATAACATTTTGGTGAAATGACAAATCACATACACAGTGGTGTTCCCATAAGATCATCATGAAGCTGAAAAAATTCCTATCACTTAATGATGCTTTAGCTATCTTAGCATGAGAACGCAATGCATTAATTACATGTTTGTAGTGATGCTGGTATAGACAAGGCCATGGTCCTGCCCGGCCATATAAAAGTATAGCACATGCAATTCCAGTAGTAGGCTACATCATCTAGGTTTGTAAAAATATTATATTTGCACAAAGATGATATCACCTAATGATGCATTTCTCAGAATGTATCCTTATCATTAAGCAGAGCACATGGCCCAGAATCATATAACCCGCTACAACCTAATCCTAAGGCAATAGAAAAATCAGAACAGACCAATATCAGTAAGGAGATTGATTCAGTAATCAAAAACATCATCAAAAAGAAAAGCCCAAATGGCTTCACTGACGAACTTACTAAACATTTAAAGAATTGACTCCAATCTTTCTCAAATTCTTAAAAAAAAAAAAAAAAACCTGAAGAGGAGGGAATACTCCCAAGCTGACTTGATAAGGCCAGCATTACCCTGAGACCCAGGTCAGATATGAACAAAAAAATTACAGACCAGTACCCCTAATGAACAAAGATGTAAAAATCCTAAACAAAATGCAGACAGATTTTCAAAACCCTGAAAGAAAAGTATTTATGCAGAACTGATATCTGGGTTAAGGCCCCAGTTGGGCAGATATGTGGCAAGTTGGAAGGTCAGAAGGAAATCAATGTGGCTGAAATGTAGTAAGCAAGAGAAGAGAAGTATGAAATCAATTGGAAAAGTCAGCAGGAGTGGGACATGCATCGCTTTGCGATTTCACAGATCTTTTGTAGGTCAAAGAATTTGAAATTTAAAAAAAAAATCTGAAATTTGTTGTGAACAAAGAACCACAGGATTCTACATCACATACCCAAAACTCTCATGTCTCTGCATTCGAACATTTTTATTTCCATCTTCTTAGATGAGAAATTACATCAGCAGGTCCATTACCTCTGAGCATACACAAGAGGGTAAAAAATCAATTAGCTGGTAGAAATAGCAGATTCCATTTTATCAAAGCAAATTTCTGAAGTCACCCTTTTGTGAAAGAAATCTAGCTCCCTTTACTAGTTAGAATCTCATCTCCATATTTTCCTTCCCTTACAATGACTTGTAAATTTAGTCATGCTGCAGCCAAAGTGACTGATGGGATATAGCAGAAATAAGAATAAGTGCCAACCGAGATCAAGATATGCGGGTCACCTCTGGCATGAACCTAATTTCCTCACCAGTTCCTCTTTGCTCTCTCTCTCTCTCTCTCTCTCTCTCTCTCTCTCTCTCTCTCTCTCTCTCTCTTGTTTTGTTAATCTTCACCCAAGGATTTGTTTTCCATTGAGCTTTCTTTAATTTTTTCAGAGAGAGTGAAGGGAAAGGGAAAGACAGAGAGAAACATCTGTGTGAGCAAGACACATTGCTTGGTTGTCTTCCACATGAGCCTCGACTGGAGTGTGGATCGAGCCTGCAACCAAAGTGCATACCACTGACTGGAATTGAACCTATGACCCTTCCAGTCCTGGGGCCGACGCTCTAACCACTGTGCACCGGCTGGGATCTTCTTTGATCTCTTGATGCAGAGTAAGGTCTTCCCTCAGTGTTATATGCTGTCCCACATGACAGACAGCAGAACCATTTGTGATTTTCCTGGTTCAAAGCAGAGAGTAAAAACATCCCTCAAAAAAAGAAAAGAATGAACACACGAATTTAGAGTTTTATTTGTTTAATACAACTTTGTTCTCTAGCAGACCTGGGAGTGCCCTTCCCATATTCCTCAGATCTTCCTGTCCACATCCTGGTTCTATGCCTGTGGCTCCCCCGCCCCCTTCTTCCTCTCCCCCAAGTCCCCCCCAAAGCAGGCCAGAATGTAGGAAGTGCTGTTCCTGCAGCCCTCCAACTATGACCTTGAGGAAGTAGTGTATAAATATCTCAGCTCCCTTACCCCTCAGAGGGAATCAATATTCTTAGTGTGTTTTGTGTCACTGCCAGATTTTTGCTGCAGGATGAAGCTCAGTCCCTCACTGTGGTAATGACGTAATATCACATCCTAGGTTGGCTGCCTTCCCTTCCTTATACAGAATATCCCTCCAACTCACTCTCCTACCAGTGATCTGCACTTCCTAAACAGACCATTACACTTGAGTACTTGTCACGGGGTGTGCTTCTGGAGAATGCAAATTGAGCTACTCAACATGTAACAGAACGTGAGTAAAGCTAGATGCTGTGAATGGGTTTAAGTACAATGCATTCATATTCAGTGTTAAGAAGGGATCTCTTTCCTCTTCTCTTCATGTTTTCATGTGAAAGAACTTCTATTCAGGTTAATGCCGGTTTTTCTCCCCATAAAAGTGACATCCATTGATTCGTGTTTCTTGATTTGGGGGGAAGAAGGGTGTGGTCTATCAAAAGCAATAAAGACTAGAGATTTATTATTTTCTTCCCATTCCACTCTAGACCAGTACAAAATGATAAATCTGGGGAGGTATGTCTGCCCTGAAGACCACAACTTTCTTTTAGGAGGGCTGCTCGGATTGAGAGTAGATGTTGAAGATGGGCTACGCTTTTTGTGTATATCTAAAGTCACATTCCTCAGCTGGCTTTGTGAATAGTAAAGCTGGTGTTTGCAATCCATTTTCCTATATTCTGTTGTGTGTGTGTGTGTACGTGTGCGTGTGCGTGCGTGTGCGTGTGTGTGTGTGTGTGTGTGTGTGTTTTCTTAGCTGGTTCTGAACTTGCCAATAGGATGCTCACCCCTGTGAATATATCTGTACAGCTTTGTGCCTCTACAAAATCACTGAAATGAAACTATTGCTTTGTGACTTTTTTCACTGCACATGAAAACTATTTTTTCAAAGGTTTTCATTCTCTTCATGATTATTTTATTTTAATCTGTGATGGAAAATCAAGTGTGAGCACACTGGAGATTAGTAACAATTTTAAACAATTAAAACCTTTTAAAATATATCTTTATTGATTTCAGAGAGGAAGGGAGAGGGAAAGAGAGATACAAACATCAATGATGAGAAAGAATCATTGATTGGCTGCCTCCTGCACGTCCCCCAATGGGGATCAAGCCCAGAATCTAGGCATGTGCCCTTGACCAGAATGGAACCTGGGATACTTCAGTCCTCAGGATGATGCTTTATCCACTGATCCAAACCAGCTAGGGCAACAATTAAACTCTTAAATCATAAATATGAATGCTAATTCAGAACCCTTATTTGTTCATTCCTTTTTTTCCTAAAGCCTTAAATACAAATGCAAACATCTCATCTGCAGGTCTAGTGGTGCTGCCATCGCCTACCTCCTCATGGCTCCTCTCTGTACTCACCCACTTTTCTGGCTGGAGACTGTTTCCACCCCCTCTCTCTGCCATCTCAGCAAGTTTGGATACTGAAACTCACTCTTCCTATGGTCCTACTAGACCTTTGGGTGAGGGGATGTGGCATGACACTAGGAAGCAGGCTAAGGGAGCTGTCTGTGGTTTGAGAGTCTTCTCTTGTGTGAAGACAGTCTCCAGTAGATGACAGCTTTCTCTGTTCCTCGGTAAAATCATAATTGTCTCACCTGACAGCAACCCTCCCCTCCAGATGCTGAAAAGCTAGCACAGATCATCTTCTCTGTGATCCCTCATGGGTGAGCAGAATAATAAGTGTGTTCGCAGATCTCTCTAACACAGGCACTTGAATCTGCTGCAAGCGTCTTGCCAGGGCACCATCTAATGAAGGAGCAGATTCTGAAAGAGAGCTTAATAATGAAGTGAGCAAGAAATTGAGTTAGAAAATATTCACCTACTTAAGCTCAGACTTGCTTAGCACCAACGTAATTGCAATCACTCAGGTATGCCTGCACTGATGCAAAACACTGAGTCAAAAACTATGTGTCTCACGCAGGCTGTCTTCATTTCCAGATGTGGCATCTTTGTAAAGGGAATACATTGGCAGGAGAACGAGACGAGAAACACTTTTTCCTAGCTCATTTCCAATATAAATGTCAGTGTTTCAAATATTACTACATAAGAATTCAGAAAGAGGATTCAATGAAATATGAATTGTTATATGTGATTGACATGATGACATATTTAAACAGATAAATGTTATGTAAACATACATTATAAACATGGGATAGTAATATGTTTTTATTATTTCCTAATGTAAGCCAAAATCATATTCCTTTTTTTTCTCAATTGTCACTGTGACCAAAATTCAACTCCAATATAAAATGATGCTAATAATGAACACTAAAAATTTTCTTCTCATAACTGACCCTCAGTCAGGCTTCTGTTAACATGTATTCTGTATGACTTGCTCTATCACTTTAGATTCATGACATTAAAAAATTAAGTTTAATATTTCATAGTCTTATACCTTTTTGGACAAAATAATAATTACCTTCCATTTATATAGTCCCTTGATATTTATGGAGCCTTTACTCCAACCTAACAATTCAATAGCACTTGAGATGGGCTGTCCCACTGAGCTCACACATACAGAAGCCACAGCTCTGAAAATGTGAAGCCACAGCACAGGATTTGGAGTCAGACAGCCTTGGTCTGACTCCAAATCCTGTGCTCTTCCTGATGCATAAATCTAACACATAAATAATTTAAAATATTTAAACTCCTCTTTTTAGGGACCATACATCCCATCAGTGTTGCTTACCATACCTCAAAATTGAAAACTCATTTTTTAAAAATGGATTCATCTTTTAAAAATATATATATTTTTTATTTTTAAAAATATGCTTTTTTTTTAGAGAGAGAGAATACAAAGGAGAGGGAAGGAGGTAGAGAAAAACATTGATGCAAGAGAGAAACAGCAATTGGCTTCCTCCTTCATGCCTCTTATTGGGGATTGAGTCCTAAACCTGTGCATGCCCTGACCAGGAATCAAACCAGTGAACTTTTGGTGCACTGGACAACACTCAACGAACTGAGCCACATCGGCCAGGGATGAGAATGGATTAATCTTTGATAAGACTGTAATTACCTCTCAGTTATATGGTGGTTATGGAGACTCGGGGAGCTGGGAGCCGCACTTGGCAGGGTCTAAAGCTGCATGTGAGTGAGTGAGTGAGCGCAGAGTGGTCTGACCGCAGAGGTCACAGCAGCCTTTCCATAGTGGAAGGTGTCTGAAGCCCCTAACTGCACTGAATCCCCGTTCTGACTGCACTGAGCACTGAAACCCAGTTCAGGGCGAGCCCTTGGAGCACCCATGATTTTTCAGGGGGAATTTGGACTGTCAGGCAGAAACTCAGGGGATCTGTGGAAGGTAGAGATCTGAGGCATGCACACAAGGGGAGGACTGATGGTAAGCTAAGACTGTTGACTCAGCCCTGAGACTCCACCCCTTCCAAGCTGTGCTCAGAGGCTTTTGCAATTTTGCAAGTCTGATTCTATAAGACTGTCTCCAATACAGAAGGTATCCTGGTGTAGACACACTGATACTCACATCCAATTGGCCTGGAGATCAAGTCATCCCAGTGATACCAACAACAATCAAGACTTAACTACAACAAGGCTGTGCATGCAGTCCACAAAGGGGAGCACCAAGAGTGTTTACCTCAGGTAACTGGGAGGCTGACCCACCACCAGGCCATATAGGACACAAAGCACACAAAGCCACCCTACCAACTCAGGGAAGCACTGAAAATACTGAGACAAGGAAATAGATCTCAAACGAAAGAAATGGAGGAGAAAAAAAGACTGGATATAAAGTTCAAAACCATGGTTATAAAGTTTCTCAAGAATTTCCTAGAAAAGGCCAATACATTTAATGAGACCCTCGAGGATACAAAAAAGAACCAACTAGAAATTAAGCATACACTGACTGAAATAAGAAATATTATATAGAGACCCAACAGCAGACTAGAGGAACAAAAGAATCAAGGCAAAGTTTTGGAATACAAAGAGGCAAAGAACACTTCTCTGGAGAAGCAAGAAGAGAATCCAGAAAGCTGAAGATAGTGTAAGGAGCCTCTGGGACAACTTCAAGTGTACCAACATCCCAATTATTGGGGTGCCAGAAGAAGAGAGAGAGCAAGATACTGAAAACCTATTTGAAGAAATAATGTCAGAAAACTTTCCCCACCTGGTTAAAAAATAGATTTACAAGTCCAGAAAGTTCACAGAACCTTAAACAAAAGGAATCCAAAGAGGACCACACCAAGTCACAATATGATTAAAATGCCAAGAGCAAAAGACAGAGAGAGAATCTAACAAGCAGCAAGAGAAAAAAACAGTTAGTTACATTTAAGGGAGCACCCATATGATTATCAGCTGATTTTTCAACAGAAACTATGCAGGTCAGATGGGCATGACAAGAAATATTCAAAGAGATGAATAGCAAGAACCTACAACCAAGATTATTCTACCCAGCAAAGTTATCATTCAGAATTGAAGGGAAGATAAAGAGCTTCACAGACAAGAAGAATCTAAAGGGGTTCATCACCACCAAACCAGTATTATATGAAATGCTGAAAGGTTTTCTTTAAGAAGAGGAAGAAGAAGAAAAAAGCAAAGATAAACATTATGATCAACAAATACATATATATCAACAAGTGAATCTAAAAATCAAGTGAATTAAAAATCTGAGGAACAACAAAAAAAATCTGAGGAACAGAATAAACTGGTGAATATAATAGAATCAGGGGCAAAGAAAGGGAGTGGTTTGATAATTATCATGGGGAAATGGGTGTGGGGGTGCAGGAAGAGACTGGACTAAAATCATACACCTATGGATGAATACAATGGGGGGGTGGTAAGGCAGAGGGTGGGATGGGAACCGGGTGGAAGGGAGCTATGGGGGTGGGGGGAGAAACAATTGTAATAATCTGAGCAATAAAGATTTATTAAATTTAAAATAATAATAAAAACAATAATAATTAATTAATTAATAAAGAGAAAGTATAGAAAGGCCGAAAATGTAACTACTGTGGAGACACTTGGCAAATACTACCAGTACCTTGGCCAGTGACCAAGGTTAACATCATCACTGATAAATTATGCTGATAGCATTTTCTCTTGCTATGATGTGATAAGAATGGCACTTTGCCTCTGTGGACTTCCTTCCCTTAATTCATAATCAGAGCAAAACTATGAGGAAAAGATCAGATAAAATCAAATTGGGGACATTCTAAGATGAGTGCTCCCTCAAAATGTCAAAATCATGAAAAGAAAACAAGAAAAGGCTATGAAATGTATAGCCAAGAGGATCCTAAGGCGGTAAGACACCTTAATGTAATGTGGTACCCTGAAAGTCAGTGGGAACAGCAACTACGAAGCCTGGAGACAGGAACGCCTAGCATGTTTTATTGTTTTTTAAAATATATATTTTATTGATTTTTTACAGAGAGGAAGAGAGAGGGATAGAGAGAAACATCGATGAGAGAGAATCATCGATCAGCTGCCTCTTGCACACCCCCTACTGGGGATGTGCCCACAACCAAGGTACATGCCCTTGACCAGAATCGAACCCAGGACCTTTCAGTCCTCAGGCTGACGCTCTATCCATTGAGCCAAACCGGTTTCGGCAAGAACGCCCAGCATGCTTGAGGAAGGGGCTGGCCCACTGTGAGCAAGGTGGGGAGTGGTCAAGATGGATGAGAGAGACTGGGAGTGGTTCTTGATCTTGACTATACACTGGAATCATTTGGGGAGTATCTAAATGTACAGTGCCCAGAACCTACCCACAAGTGGTTATCTTAACAAGTTTGGACTGAAAATGAATTAATTACATATACACATCCACACAGATTAATCTATATAACATGATAAGAGGGTAAAAGTAAGCCAAAACAATATAAACTATAATTCTTTAAATTAATATCAAAACTAAGAAAGACCAATATACTAGCTTTAAGGATCTATAGCTTTTAAAACCAACTAAAAAGATTTATTAACACAAAATTTAGCATATTATTTACTTCTTGGGATCTTGAAAGTGAAAAGATCCTAAACTGGGTGTTATAGACACAAATGTATAGTAATAACTGCTCCTTAAATATATATATTTTTTAAAGAACAGTTATTTATACACACACACACACACACACACACACACACACACACACACATTTCACATCATGGCATAGTTCACAATTTAAAAGCATTATTTGAAAGTTAACCAAAATTTTAGCTCACCAGTAGTCCAGTGATCAAGGTGGCAGATTATCTACTGTGCTCTCCACTGCTGTGAATCATATTTTAAGAGGAACAATACTAAACTAATCCAGGGACTATAAAATGACAAATGAAAATGAATGTAACATTTTTACTAATAAGCACGCTGTTGCTTGATTACAAAGATACATAGTCCTGGTCACATCCAACTTGATTTTCTATGTCTAAGCTTGTAAATCTTAGAAGGATAATTTTATCTCTGGTACCATTATTTTCCAAATAAATAAGCTGGATAGGGGAAGGTGGAGAACATTAATAAACCACAAAGTAAAGTGTGACAAATAAGGTCTATTTTCTGATCTTTAGCTCATAGTTCACCAACAGTTACATTTTATAGGATATTAAAAGATAAAAAGCAATGGAAATTCCTTATGGGAGAATGATTTGCTTATGCTTGAATTTCTGACATTGATCCAACAAACAAGAGTATTAATTAGAGAATGGCCAAAAACCACTCTTTAAATTTCACTTAGTTATAAAATGCTAGAATTATGAACCATAAATTGAAGAAACCTAAGATTCATCTCTTTGTTCTAAGTCTATTAGAAATTCATAAGACTCACCCAGAAGTTGAATTATGAATTATGAATTATCAGTTGAAGTCACAGTCCCTGTGGTTGCAATGTCATCTCTCAAACTGCCGGTGAGGTCAGCTGTGACCTTTTCCTAACATCTTTAGGAACATGTCTAAACATTCTGAAAGTAGTCTAACATAATTAACACATAATTCTTTATATCTTTATTTTCCTACATTAATTCATATTACTATTCAGAAAAAGGAGTCTCAGTGGACCATAAATCCTCATCATCTGCCGTGTCTCAGGCTCATCGGAGTGCAAAGCAATCTTAACTGGAATCTCACATGTCAGAATGAACTTTTTCGTAAAACTTGGTAGTCTTTATCAACAACCTTAGACCATTTAATAGTCCCACTCTAAGTGATAAATAAATGTTCAGGACTGTAGGAACTATCCAACTCTTTTATACCCAGTTTCCAAAAACCAAACACAATAATTATTCTTAGTGCACGTTTCCTCTTAACCAGAAAAAAACTTGCTTTACTCTTTTTCTATTCAGGCCCACCACCCTGAATATAGATGTAAAAATAGGCTGCCTAAAATATTATTAAAATCACTTTTTAAGCACTTCAATTTAAAAAGCAATAAGCCACCTAAAATATTATAAAACTCACTTTTTAAGCATTTCAATTGAAAAAGCATCCCACATCTATCATTTTTCCTGATATTCATTACACCCCCTCTGAAGCAGATGGGAGAGAAATAACTCTTCCTCTCCAAATGGGAAAACTGGCATTGATATTAAGGGACTCATCACATCTCACATAACAGAAAATGCAGTTTAGGCTTTATGATTTCAAAGGTCAGTACTTTCTCATCTTTTGATTAAATTATTTTCTGCCTCAAAATCTCTAACTCAGAGACGGAAAACAGATTTTAAATCACTTGCCAATCTTGATTTATTAATAGCTGTTGCTATTAAAAAGGACTCTGAGTCCTGACTGGTTTGGCTCAGTGGATTGAGTGTGGGCCTGCGGACTGAAGGGTCCCAGGTTTGATTCCAGTCAAGGGCATGTACCTTGTTTGCGGGCACATCCCCGGTGGGAAGTGTACAGGAGGCAGCTGATCGATGTTTCTCTCATTGATGTTTCTAACTCTCTATCCCTCACTCTTCCTCTCTGTGAAAAATCAATAAAATATATTTTTTAAAAAGGACTCTGAGGCCCTAGCTGGTTGATCAATGGTTAGAGAGGACTGAAGGGTCAATGATTTAATTCCAGTGAAGGGTACGTACCTCATTCGTGGGCTTGATTCTGGCTCCTGTAAATGACAACCAATTGATGTGTCTCTCTCACATTGCTGTTTCTTTTCTTTCTCTTCCACTCCCTTCCACTCTCTCTAAAAATCAATGGAAAATATATACCAGTACCCACTGGGGAGGATTAACAACAACAACAACAAAAAGGATTCTGAGATCTAGTCAAGCTAAGTGAGATGGCTACCCAAATTAATCATGGATTTATCCATTCAATTATCCACTGAGTGCTCATGATATGTGAGTCACTCTTCTAGCCTCTAAGAAATGCAATGTCTCCCATGGGCATGAAAAAAAGAGGAGACCACCCGAGTTCTATTATCAGCCATTTCCGAGCCTAGCTACCAGCTGCCAGAATAAAATTAGGCTTGGAAAGATTGTATAAACTCCCCACTTCTCATTATCTCTTTCTCCCTTATCATTATCCAATTGACTCCATTTGGCATTTATAAAACCCTGCACCATTCAATGCTGCTTAACATGCTGGAGAAGTCACCAAGCCTGCGAATTGGCTCCATACCTTATTACAATTCTAAAACACATGTCTTTTCACATTTGAACATTTTAAAATCAGAAAGATCTTACAATTCTGTTAGGCACATGTTGAAAGAGTTTTTCCAGAAAGGACTTGTATTAGCTTTGCCCAGTCACCTGGGGGAACTCTCAACTGAAAACTGCTTAATTTTTCTGCTTGGGATAGTTTGGGCTATGCTGATGTAGGGGATTTCAGACTGTAGACTTACACAAGTATTAGCTTATGATTCAACTTATCAGGCAAGATTTTTATTCCTCCCTACATCCAGTGCCAAAGTTGAAGCATGTAACTTTTCATGTGGGTGGGTTTATGCCTTAATTAGCCTAACACTGCAGGCCTTCGGTGCCCCAGTTTTACATGAGATTTCTCAGACTTAGATATTTTATTTGCTTTATTGGTGGTACATGAAAAATAACAATGGATTTTATCGCCAATTTGCTTTAAACTTGTTGAAATGTAACAAATTCATGCTAATACTGAATTGTGATATTACTGAAAGTCTTTTTCTCTCTAGTTGACTTCTTTTTTAAAAGAAGTATTTTTTTTAATTGATTTGAGAAGAAGGGGAAGGGATAGAGAGAGAAACATCAACAATGAGAGAGAATCATTGATTGTCAGCCTCCTACATGCCCCCTACTGGGGATCAAGCTCACAACCCAGGCATGTGCCCCACCCAGGAATCAAACCATGACTCATAGTTTAACATTCAACCACTGAGCCATACTGGTTGGGCTCTAGTTGACTTCTTAGTCTAGTCCCTAAACTTTGTAATATCTTCTTAGCTATTAATCTCAACTGCATCTCCTAAACCTGAATCAATTGAAACCTTCTAATTACAAAAACAGCATTTGATGTAAATTCCTTCAACTTTCCTATAAATTACCTCAAGATTTTTTGTTGCTTTCCCAGGAATTGATTTTTCTTTCCAAATCTAAATCTCCTTTATCTATAGTGTTCTTATTAAACTTTCTTCACAAATAGATGTATTTCTCTTGAGTTATCACTCTTACCCTCTCTTCTGCCATAAGGACAGTTAAGCCATACATGTCCAGAAAATAAACAAAAACAAAACTCCATTTCTCTTGGTCCTACTGCCCTATTACCAAAAGCCACTGAACAACCTTCCTCTTCACTGCTTAGCTTTATTCCTCATCTCAAACAATGACACCTCCATCTTTTCACTAGGCCCAAACGTCTCAAGTCAATCATAAGGTTCTCTCATTTAAAACCAAAATTTTCTACTTGTTAGCAAATCCTGTGGTTCTGTCACTTCTCACCACTTCTAATGTTACAATCCTGGTCAAATCCAACACCATTGTTACCTGGATTATTGCAATAGTTCGTCTCTCAGCTCTTGGTCTTGCCTGTCTACAGTCTATTTTCAGTACAACAGCCAAAATGATCTCTTTAAAACACATTAGATCATGCTCCTCCTCTGCTCAAAGTCTTCCAATGGCTTCCTATCTTACTCATAATAAAATCCCCAACCCTTCTTATGTCTATGAGTTTGGCCACCATTAATCACAATTACTTCTCCCTCTCTCATTTCTCTCAAGCTCTCTGATCTTTCTGTGCTCTGAATATACCACAAGTTTTCCTGACTCATAAAAGCCATTCCTTTGACCAGAAATGTCCCTTCCCAGGATGATCATATAATTTCCTCCCTAATCTTATTCAAGTCTTTGTTCAAGTATCATCTTTGAAGCAGTCTTCCCTGACCATCCTCTCTAATACTGCACAACCTATCACTTTCTATACCCTCTTTCTTGCTTTATATACTACTTACCTCTGTCTACTATGATATATAACATTTCTTGTATTATCTCCACTCTCCATCTTCCAACTTAACTTGCCCCATAAAGGAAAACATTTTTGTCTGTTTCATTCACTGCTATATTACTAGCACTTAAATTAGCCTGACACATCTTAAGGCCTCAAAAATTTTTTTTGACTATTGAAGAAAAAGATACCAGATCCTCAATAATCACTTAGCCCACTATGCATATAGCTTCTGATAGACAATTTCTACTGAATCAGCTCCCAAATAAGAACTGTCATATCCAACAGCATTTAATCTGAACTTATTTAGACTTTTACAATATCTGACACTACTATCAACCCTTTTGTCTTTGAAGTCCTTCTTATATATCTCTTCAATTCTTTATTAGCTACATTGAATCTCAGGTTCTCTGGCTGTCATCTGCATGTCTCTTCCCTAATATATAAATGCTTTTTCACATTTTACCCAAAGCCATGTATGCTTTGCTAAAATAAGCACTTATAAAGGAAACTCATTATCTCCTCAGACAGTCCATTAAGTCTCAGAAATATCTCAAATTAGAAACTATTTAACATTGAATTGAAATCTGCCTCCTCCTAATACCTACCATCTGCTCCTCCAAACATATACTCTATAGTTAATCAGAAAAAGTCCAATTCTGCTTCTCGATTAGCCTTTCACATAAGTCAAAACAGTTCCTTCCTCCTCTCAAGTCAAACAGAAATATTCCTAGTTCCTCCCATCATATCTACCAAGACACTGTTTTGAATTTCTTTCCATCTTGGGCATTGTCCTTCAGGTAATTTCCAGCTCATCCATGTCCCTTTCCAAAGATGGCACCTACACATCTCCCTACGTCCCCTGCCCAGAACTCTAATACCAGTACTCTCATTTCTGTTCTGAATGGTATTTTTTCTAAAATAGGGGTGGGGAATATCCAGCCCAAGGGGCGTTTATAAGGCCCAAGAAATTATTTGGTCTGACACTGCCAAGACATTAGGAGTGAGCTAATTGACCAATTATAGCAGCCCAATTTTTAAGTTGATTGTTTTGGATGGCCAGCGAATGATGCTGTAAGACCCAAAGGCCCTTGGCAGGAAAAAGGTTCCCCACCTCTGTTCTAAAAGAATAAGCAACAATGGCAAAGGTTTTATTGGTATTATATTATTACTAGGTTTACTCACAGAACTTAGACTCTTAAGCCTTTTAAATGTGGGCTGCAATAAGCCACTTCATTTTCACCCTGTACTCATAAAAACATTTACATTCATTTTATAAATTACAATCTCACCACCATTTTAGCTTTCCATTGCCTTCAGCATAAAGTCTAAATTTATTCACATGAAATTCAAGGTCCTCTGTAAGTAAGGCCTTAGCATCTTTTTATCTTCATTGTCCACTGCTAACCCAGTTCCTGGTTACATTAACATTGACCTGTTCACCTGATAGTCTTCATCTTCCTGACATTGCTTACACACAATTTCCTCTGTCTAGAATGGTTTGTAGAAATCTCTTAGATATTAGGGCTATAAAAGACTTCATGAACTATAAAATCATAACTATCCTTAATGCCTAGTTTCAATACCACCCCTTCACTAAAGCATTCCTACCCCAACCCCTCCCAACCACAGTACGCACACCTTACAAAACGCTGCAATGAAAATTCATCTCTCCATTTTCCATAGTATCAATACACCTGGGATTATAAAGCTTATTTCATCTTGTTTTATATTATAGTTAATTTTGTCCGGTTCTTTCCTCCTACCAGATTATAAGCTCTTAACTATCATCTATCTTTGAATACTTTTCAATGATAAATACAATTTTTAAAAATGAATGTAGAACACTCAAGGAGATGAGGTACTAGCAAAATTAATTGTTTGACCTTAAAGATATCATTAGCCATATAGAAGACGGGATATGTAGAAAAAATTTCAAAGACATCAAAGCTTATAGAACACGAACTAGTTTCCATCTTCGAGGCAACACTTAACACAATATTATCATTATTTCAGAAATAAGTGAAACAGATTACCCACTAAATTCCCATAACAATATCACTACCAGATGCTGTTAATGTTAGTCATTGGAATATATCAATTCAGGTGAGCTCCCGTCTTACTACCACTTATGTTGATGATTTTACTAATGAATATCAGGCATACTGATTAGTAAATACTTGTCAACCAGAAAATTTCAGATGAAATATATAACTTTTATGTTAGTCTGATAAAGAAATTGAGATTCTAGATAAAATTGACAAAACACAGATCCTTGTTTAGGGAAAAAACCCAGAAATCATTCCTACCTGGGATACATATCAATTATGATCATAGTCGCCCACTTTCAAATGGCGGTAATGGATTCTCACTGTTCCTCCAACTAACACTATTCCCTGAAGTCTGCAATCTTCCAAAACATAGGAAAAAAAGTTGACTTTTTACTTTAGCTATGGACAATATTTCAAGACATATGGTAGAGTCATTTTGAAACTATACAATTTATAATGTTTAAATATTTATAGGAATGCATGTTTTTAGGTTCTGTGACCAAGATATTGTATTTGTAGACTTCATTAGTAAAATTTCTAAGCGTTACATTAAAAAAAATAGTCTTAATTAATTATCTGACATACTTCTATAATACTTTTCCTCTTATATTATTTTTATTAAGGTATAATTTCTAAACTGTAAAACATATTTTTAAACTTTAAAAAAATTTTAAACTTTAAAAAATATTTTTATTGATTTCAGAGAGAGATAGAAACATCAATGATGAGAGAGGATCATTGATATGCTGCCTCCAGCATGCCTCACACTGGGGATCAAGCTCTTAATCCTAGCATGTGCCCTGACCATGAATCGAACCATGACCCCCTGGTTCATAAATCAATGCTCAACCACTGAGCCACACCTGTGAGGTATTAAGGTATGATTTTAGCATATAACATTATACTAGTTTGGGGTATACAATAATAATTCATTTAGTATATATCGCAAGACAATCATAATAACTTTAATAAATATCCATCATCACACATATTTGCAATTTTTCCTTATAATGAGTATTTTTAAAATCTACTCTCTTTGCAACTTTTAAATATGCAATACAGTATTATTAACTATAGTTACAATGTCTACATTACATCTCCATGACATATTTATAATTGGAATTTTGCACCTTTAGACCCTCTTCACTCATTTTACTCACCCTCCTACCCCCACCTCTGGTGACCACCAATCTGTTTTCTGTATCTATAAGTTTCGTTTTTTATTTTAATTCCACATATAAGGGGGATCATATAGTACTTATACCTCTTTCTGACTCATTTCATTCAGCATAATGTCTTCAAGATCTATGTTGTCGCAAATGTCAAGATTTTATTCTTTTTATGATTGAACAGTATTTATAATGTTCTTTTCTTTATTTGAGTTCTTCAGATTTAACATTTATACAGTTTTCTCAAATCATGTAACACACTGAAGTTCTCAAATTTATAGTATTTGGAACTAAGATGGAGTTTTCTCATTTTTAACTAGGCTGTCCTGGGTTACAACAAAATACCTTTGTTGAAAGATACTAAAGTAAAAGCATACACATTTTAGCAATGACATGGCAAGTCTCTATCATTCACTCAGACCAGTGGTCGGCAAACTCATTAGTCAACAGAGCCAAATATCAACAGTTCAATGATTGAAATTTCTTTTGAGAGCCAAATTTTTTAAACTTAAACTTCTTCTAATGCCACTTCTTTAAAATAGACTCGCCAAAGCCGTGGTATTTTGTGGAAGAGCCGCACTCAAGGGGCCAAAGAGCCGCATGTGGCTCTCAAGCCGCAGTTTGCAAACCATAGACTCATACAGTTCAAATGATAGTGTCACATTTTAATTGTTAGAATCAGGCAACCAGGAGATTAGAAAAAAAGACCGCCATAAGGAAGTGTTATTTAAATAAAGTACACGTCACAATCCAATTTTCATTTGACTCTGGAATTAATGTTATCACCTGATCTCATTGCTATTTTACAGTGTTGTTATCATTAACCTTTGTTCAGGGTTTGTTAAACTTTTTAATCTTCACATCCAGGTGTTAAAAACAGAACAGAAGTGCCACCAGGAGAGACTCCCCCTGCAGTGATGGCAGTGAACAGAACACTTACTCTGAAGACCAAGGAAAGTGAGCTGAGAGCCCCTCTGGCGTGAGGCAGAGCTGGTGCTCAGCGGGCCCAAAGGCAGCAGTGCTTTCCAAATCGTCACCCAGGGGGCTGATCTGGGGCTACAGGAGGGAGGGATGGTAAGAGCTCTATGTTTGGCTGCTCTGGGTCTTGGCCTTTAAAAACTATTGGTTCCGGTGGAGTGAGGACTGGGTGGAGGGGGACAATGAATGGGAAAAGGGGGACATCTATAATACTCTCAATAGTAAAGTCTTTTTTTTTTTTTTTTTTAAAAAGGAAAAAATAGAGTCACATGGAATTCTAATTTTTTAATAGCCATATTTAAAAAATAAAACTAAACTGGTGAAATTAATTTAAATAATATGTTTTTTGAACACAATATATCACTTCAATGTGTAATTAATAAAGCAAATTATTAATGAGAAAAAAAATTGGTTCTTGAGCTGGTTTGGCTCAGTGGCTAAAGTGCCAGCCTGCAGACTTAAGGGTTCTAGGTTTGATTCTGGTCAAGGGCATGTACCTTAATTGCAAGCTGGATTCCTGGCCCTGGTTGGTGTGTGTGCAGGAGGCAACCAAATGAAAATGTCTCTCCCCGTCCCTTCTATTCTCTCTGAAAATCAATGGAAAATATCCTTGGGTGAGGATTAACAAAGACAACAACAAATTGTTTCATATACTAAATGACTTGTCCTGTAAATTGTGTTTTCTCATGCCTCTTTATTCTGCAGTGGCCGCCCCTGTGCCCTTTTCTTGTGAAGATGCTGCCCCTTTGCATGGCAAACGTCCTGGCCTCTCAGTGCTCAGCCCCTAGGCTCCTCCTCAGTGATCTGACCACTCTCTGGGCTGACCTACAATCCAACTTTTACTGCAGCTGTCCATTTACGTCTTTGTTTTCCCAAATAGTGAGAAAGTTCCTTGAGGACAGGTTTAGCATCTCCATACCCATATTTGTTTTCCTAATCTAGATTTTAGTGCCACAGAACAAAGGTAATTGCAAAACCTCCATATTTTCCCACTGTCTCCAGGTAAAATTAACAAGGCTGAATGGGAGAGAAGGATTTATTTCACTACTTTTAAGTAATCTAGAGGGGCGGGGGTGGGGAAGTCAAATGGATAAAGAATCTTCTGAATCCTTTCTTGTACTTTTAAATCTCAGAAATACAAAAAGTATACATTTTATTAAAATCTACATGAACGTAAATTTGAAGAACCAGCTGATGTTTAAGTTAAATTGACAGATATCAGTGCTCATGAATTCAGAGACAAAAATTCATATACAATGAATTACAAATTGAAAACCAGCCATATTTTTGCTTTGGTTTAAAGCTTAGTCCAGATTATATCAAAGTAAATATATCTGCAAATATATCAAATATATCAAAGTACCCTTGAGATAATTAAGTACAATAAATTTTCGAGTTGCAATAAATAAGAAGGGAAAATTCACAGAAATTAAACCCACCTGCAATCACTTTCTGAGTGATAAAATCCATCAATTCAGACACCTTGGAGAAAATACCAACTGGTGTCCTTCTGTAGTTATTTCTTAAAGGAGCCCGGCCTTTATCACAACCAGCTCCCCAAGAAGTTATTCCAGCAAGAATCCAGATCCCATTGTCTCTTCTACAAATAAGTGGACCTCCAGAGTCCCCCTCCAGAGAAAGAGAACATTTGAAAATTCACAAGTTAAAAATATGTTATCAAGTCCACAAATATCAGCACTCATCTCAGAGAAGTAGAAGCAAATAGATGCCCAATGGTCATTCTCTATCAATATTTTTGTCCATCTTTCTCTGTGTGTGTGTTTTTTTGTTGTTGTTTTTACCAGTAGTTTCAAGTACTATAGTTTTGCACAGACATAACTTACTTCTACCCATTGCCTACAAGCCTATAAAGCTAACATAATGTCTCTATCCCTTCTCCTTTTTTGCTCACAAACATATACACACCAATACCAATGGAAAGAGGAGAATGAGTTTACAGATACATGCCTGTTTAAAACTATTTCAAATAGATGTTTAACCAAGTTGTAGAAGCTCTCTTTTTTTGGGGGGTGGGAGGGAAGGAGAATTATATTCTTTCCTAAAATCATGTATGTTATAAAGGACCGTTAAAAAAAATCTAGCCTATTTTTAAGGTAACATAGGCAGTTGTGATTTCTCAGAATATATGCTTGAATGTTTCCCCAAAAGGTAAACATCAGTCAATAAAGCAATATTTGGTAAAGTTCTTTTTTTTTATTTAAAAGTCATAATATTAAATGTAATGAAGCTGAACTATTGTTGCTATTTCCGGATTATCCCTTTGCTGTAGTCTTCTTATCTGTTATAGTTACCCTGGTTTTATCTGACACACTAATAACAATGGCAGCAAGGATTACGTAGAGCCTCAAGTATAGACTTTTATACAGTGAAGAGAGCCACAGATCTTCACTGAGTCAGAACTCAGGGGAAAGGAAACAAAGGAAATAATGAGTTACTCATGGCCAGAGAAATTCTTCCTTCTACTTGGCATGAAAAGGGGCCTGGAAGAAATATTATTCCTGAAAAACAACAACAACAACAACAAAAAATCATGAGGTTCACAGAGAAGTGATGCTAGATATATTTGGAAATTGATACTGGCTGATTTCATTTCTTCTACAATTTATTCCTAAATGCTATATTGACATATATTTTCAATGTTTTCCTCTCTTGTAAAAATATTTTCATAGAAATTTAGAAAAATGCAGGAAAAATAAAACAAGAAAAATATAACCCATTATTCTACATGCCACAGTGTCCCCCATTCCCAAAGCTGCTAACATTTTAAGATGTACCCTTGTTCTTAGAGAATAGTTTGTTTTCTTCAATAGCAAATTGAGCACTACTGTATGGCAAGCATTCTTCTAGGACTCTGTGAATAAGCTGGAAAAAAAAATCCCTGCCTTGGCAGAATTTGTGTGTGTGTGTGTGTGTGTGTGTGTGTGTGTGTGTGTGTGTGTGTGTGTTGGGGGTAGGGGACAGCAGGATAAAGAAGATAAGTCTGGGGGTTAAAAAGGATGGCATGGGAGGTATAATTTTAAATAGGGCAGTCATGACAAATCTCATTGAGCCTGTGACATTTGAACAGTCTTAAGAAGCAGGGGGAAAGCACCATGCAGTTAGCTTGGTAGAAAGCATTTGAAGAAGAAAAAAACAGAATGGAACATCCCCTGTAGTGGAATAATGTCATATTGTTTGAGGAACAGTGGGGAGGCCAAGATGCCTGGAGCAGATTAAACAAAAGAATGTTCAGTCAAAAACAAAAAAAGAGGTTAGATGTTGGGCGAGGAGGGAGATGTCAGATAATAAGGATATTGATTTCCATCTGAGTATAATGGAGAACCACTGAAGGGTTTTGAATAGAGAGGCATAACCTGACTTACATTTCAAAAAGTATTATTCTGGCTGCTGGGTTAATAATAAACATCAGTGGTGCAAAAGAGGAAGCTGATAATTTAAGAGTGGATTGAAAAGAACCCAAGCAAGAGAGACTGTAGACTGAAACAGGATGTATGAATGGAAAAGGTAAGGCAAAAGCAATAGGGTTTTCCTGATGGATTAGATGTAAAGAACAAGAGGAAGAAGAATGAGTACAAAGTTTTTAGCTTAAACAACTGGCAGGGTAGAGCTGTCATTAATTGGGATGAAAGGCAGATTTAGAATGTAGGGGATAATTAGGATTTTTACTTAAACATATTAAGTTTGAGATGCCTATTAATCATCCACACAGATGATCAGTAGGTAGTTGGCCATATGACCCCTATACCAGCATTTATATAATCAAAGGAACCTGTACGAGATAGATACCACTGCAGTACTCTTCGAGTAGATGGTGTTTAAAGCCTAGATCTGGTATAGATCATTGGGCCTTGATCCTGGATGAGATCACTGTGGGAAAAGTGTATAAAGAAGTAGGAGAAAAACCAAGGGACTCTTGGAATTCAAGTGAAGAAAATGTTTCCAGGAGAGTGTGCATAAGCTCCTATCAAGTAAGCTGACGACTGAGATTTACTTTTGAATTTAGCAACATGAAGGTCATTGGTGACTGTGACAAGACGAATTTGATAGAGTGGTGTGACTGAAAGTCTCATTGATTTCGATGTCTAATAGATATCTCCAACCTAATACATGCAATTATGGGAACTGAGGAAAGGAAATTGAAATACCTAACATAATTGGATTTTCATAGAGTGTTTCTACAATGAGGAGCAGAAAAAAAAATCAATATTTTTTTAATATACAGATCTAGTTTGAGTTATTCTCTCTCAGTATTTTTATGATCTTGTACTATGGTCTTCTGACTTTCATTACTGCTCTTTTAAAAATATTTTTTATTGATATTTCACAGAGAGGAAGGGAGAGAGAGCTAAAAACATCGATGAGAGAGAAACATCGACAAGCCGCCTCTTGCACACCCCCTACCGGGGATGTGCCTGCAACCAATGTACGTGCCCTTGACCAGAATCGAACCCGGGACCTTTCAGTCCGCAGAACGACGCTCTATCACTGAGCCAAACCCGTTTCGGCTCATTACTGCTTTTGAAAAACTAGCTGTCAGTCTAATTGTCATTTCTTTTTGGTAATATAGGTTTTCTTCTTGATGCTTTTGAGATACTCTGTTTTTAGCATGCTATAGTTTCAACATAACATATCCTATAATAAAAGGCTAATATGCAAATCGACTGAATGGTGGAATGACCAGTCTCAATGATGCACACCAGGGACCAGATGCTCAATGCAGGAGCTGCCCCCTGGTGGTCAGTGAGCTCCTATAGAGACATGCCGCTCAGCCAGAAGCCAAGCTCATGGCTGGCGAGAGCAGCTGTGGTGGCGGAAGCCTCTCCTGCCTCCACTGCAGTGTTAAGGATGTCTGATTGAATGAGGATTCCCAGACCACAAGAAGGTGCAGGCTGGGTTGAGGGATCCTCTGAGTGCATGAATTTCATGCACCAGGCCTCTAGTCTATATATAATTTTTAATATCATAGTTTGGAATTATTAAATTCTTAAATCTGAAGATTTGTGCCTCATCGGTAATGTTTATTCCTTAGCCACTTTTTTCTTAAATTATTGCTTTTTGTTCCATTACCTATATATTTTTTCTAAAGCTCAAACTGGATGTTTACTAAATGTTTTTACTATATCTCTTCTGTCTCTTAAATTTGTCACTTTTGAATAACTATTTCAGATTTTCTAGTTCCCTGTATCTGATCTAATCTGCTAACTAATTCAGCTACTGTTTCCAATTTCACTTATATTTTTATACCTTAGTGTTTTATTGGCTTTTTCAAAAACCTTCCTCCTAAGTTAATAGTTTCCTATTCTTTAGTCATTTTTGATAGGGTTTTATATACATAAACTTAAACATACTTTATATTATGTACCTTATTTTAGCATCCATGATCATAGAAATATTAGTCATATTTCTGACTCTCTCTTTGGTGGCAACTTTCTCTGCATGCTTTCAATTTTAGTGTGTATTCACATTCATTAAACCTTTATGGAGGAGCCAAAACTGGTTTGGCTCAGTGGATAGAGCATCAGCCTGCGGATCCAAAGGTTCTGGGTTTGATTCCGGTCAAGAGCATGTACCTTGGTTGTGGGCACATCCCTAGTGAGGGCTGTGCAGGAGGCAGCCAATCGATGTTCCTCTCTCATCGATGTTTCTAACTTTCTATCCCTCTCCCTTCCTCTCTGTAAAAAATCAATAAAATATTTTAAAAAATCTTTATGGGAGGATAGTAAAGCTGAGATTTAAGGTTATTATCTTCAGAAAGGATTGACTTTTGCTTCTTCCAGAAGCCCTGATTACTCACCTGTAAGAACTTTAGAGTGTTGGCTTGGAGTTTTGGGTCATAGGTAACGTAAATTTCAGCATGACCCCAAATGAGGGCTTGCTCAAGATTACAGATTGTTCGAGAACCCTCCATCCAAAGCCAAGGTTCAAGCAAGTAAGCATCCTATTCTCTCACTTTGTGTGCTCTATTTCCCTTTCTTTCCCCCTACTTCCAAAGCATTACCTTTCAGGAAGTTCTAAGTACACAAAGGCTCCAATCAGCTTTCCCTTCCCTGATCTTTGCTCTAATGCAGGCTCCTTACATGGCCAATTAAAGCCCTCGGTTCTAAAAAATCAAGTAGATGCTTCAAGTGTAGTTGCTTATTTCAGTGCCTGGTTAACTACTTTAGATCTGTGCTCGTTTGTTGTTTTTTAGTCACTGAACATTTTCCTTTTTTGAATTTTAAAAAACACATTTTTAATGCTTTATTCAGATTATTTAACCTGTGCTAAGAGTGTGTCAGATATCTATTTCACAATATTGACAGAAAGATGATTTTGATAAAATGTTCAAATGTCCAACTTCCATGGCTAGAGCTGAATGTAGGTAAATGGTCAACAGCATAGCCCAGCTAAGATACTGGAGTACTTAAAATGCTATTTTAGTTAAGCATAGATTGAGTGGCTAGTACTTATGGCCTTTACAGTGCTTTCTGTACATTAAACAAAATATTTAAAAAACACACAAAAAAGTAGCAATTCTAATATTATACTAGATATATAAATAGAAATGAAAAGTTAACTGGTACAGAACGCAGTTTTCTCCATTACATTTTTTATATTCCAACTCTCTTTACTTATCAAATTTGACTTTGTGTTTTAGATGCTGCAGTGCAATATCAGAATTCATATATCCAAGACTGTTGTAATCAGGATGGATAATAATTTTTGAGACAGAAATATTCTATTCTTGCTTACCCTTCTGAAAGAAGTTACACTCTCCAGCAATCATAACCAGACTCTTAATTTGCTGCCTAAAAACAAAGAAAACTATTTCAATAAGCAGTCGTTTCCCCCGAGAAAGACTCTTGGTTTCATGCAATTAAATGAAAAGTGATTAATGTACCTGTAAGTATTACAGTCTTAAAAGAAGATATACCTTTATTAGTGATTACTAATTGTTATAAGACCTTATAAATTATAGGGATCTATAAAGAGTCATGGTTTTTAGTCATAATGTTTACAATCTGTGAAGGTCTTTCCCCTACCTCAACTGTCTTTCTGTGTAAAATATTTAAGTGTGGCATCTTTTCTTCTTTTGTACTTAAACCAGTCTATACATGCACTTCCATTTTTTTTAACTAAGTATAAAAGTTGTTCCCAGCACTACCATTTCCCCCTGTTATTAGTTCTCACTTTTAAGGGACCAAAACTCAGATTATTAAAAGTTTGGAGCGCCCACTTCATATTTGACATCAATGCTTCATTGGAATAGGTAATTATTTTTTCCCACCACTAACTCCACAAATTATAGATGATGTCTGGAATCTCTAGGATTTCTGGTTATAAGGCAGGAAGCATGGGAAATCTTGGGACAAACACAGTTTCTGAGGATCAGGAAGGCTAATAGGTGGGTAGACCATGTAGCAAAATTAAGAAAGGAATTGAAATTTAACCTTGAAAGGTATTTGGATAATCAAATCTCCCAGTTCTATCAATCATCATTAATCAAAGTTAAACCAATGATGAAAATTCCTAGCCAGGCTGTGTGCTGCTGTAATCACCAGATCATCTTGAATCAAGCTTCCTCCACAGAAATGGTGCTCATCTACTTTCCAGGAGACCTGTCCCAAGACAAAAGTTGTAGATACATCTAACATACACCTCCCCATGGGTGTGGACCCCAGAAATATTTGAAATCAACTCATCTAATATGGCACAGAGCTCTAGAGGAATCAAGACAGAAATTACTTGTTAATCTGGAGTTATGATATTTGAAACAAAAGAAATAAGTTACCATTTTCTCACTAAGAAATTAATGCCGTTGTTATACTGACACGGATGTCCACCAGCTGTTGGATTTCTCTAACTAGTAGCTCCAGAGAACAACTCAGATTCCAAGGCAGTTTCCATACTTTCCAGACTAGCTGCTTGAATCCCACACTTCAGTCCCGTGTGGGAGAGCATATGTGTGCACACAAGCACACAGAACTCCTTATGTGAGGCTTCACTGTATCAAGACTTCACATTCGGATTTTCCTGGCTTGGCACAGGTGTTCTGACATCACTCAGCTGCATGCTGTCCCTGTTCTTTTCTCAAAATATTCCTGAGACCACCCCCCACTCAGGTTGTATTGACAAGAACTTGCCTCAGGTCTCCCCTCCCCCTTTGCAGCTTGAATTGCCTTAACAAGAAAACACCTGGGCCAGGATGCACAGCTCTTCCTGTGGTGACTGACTCTGGGGAAGAGTGAGAAGTACATAATTTAGGTTCTATAATGATACTGAAGAACAACGTATATTTCCCCAGAAGACAGATATTTGGCTTCTAGAGGCCCAGTGTCCAAAATTAGTGCAGGGGTAGGGTCCTTGCCCTGGCCTGCGATCAGGGCTGATCTGGACCTTCCTTCCTTCTGTGCTGCCCGTTGGTGGTCAGTGCACATCATGGCGAGTGGTGGAAGTCCCAGTCAGTTGAACTCCCGGTGGAACTCCCGAGGGGACAATTTGCTTGTTAGCCTTTTATTATATAGGATAAGTTACTTTGACTTGGCTCTTTTTCTTTGGAGGAGGCTGCTTAGCAGGAGCAGGGGTAGCAGGTATGCCTACAAACTTGAACTCCAGAATCCAGTAATTTCAAGAGGAAACTCTGGGCCCAGGTGCTTCTTTGGGAACATCTAGGCCTGCACTGTCCCCCTCCCCTACGCCTCTTCCAGCATGAGGAGTATGCAGACTCCTGCCCCAGCATCTGCACCCTGGGTTCCCAGGGCCAGCTCACCTGGATTTGAGGGCAGGGCCACAGCGAGAAACAGCAGCACCCCAAGCTCCACCAATGCCGGCATGGCACCCATGCTGTGACTTGTCCGTCTTCCTCTGTTCGTGTGTCTCAGGCTGAGGAAACCAAGGGAGGAATTTGGTCTGCGACCCCCATGTCCTTGCGCTCCTGAAGGCTCCTGCCCGCCTACAGAGCTCTTCACTCCGCCCACAGGATGATGGGCAGCACCTGCAGGGCTGCCAGACCTCCCAGCATGACCTGCTCTGGTTATCCCCATGCTGCAGCCCTCTGGCAGTTTCATAGGCCCAGCCATTGGCCCCTGGAGACAGTGCTAAGTGTCCGCAAGGCTGGTAGGACTCTCAGATGCGTGCACAAGTCCCTAAGGGACAGGTGGGTGATCAAGGTGAACAGTGATCTAGAAAGCTCAACACAAGTGAATTCTGTCCCACGCTGGGCAGGAAGTTGATCACCCACACAAGACACAGGATAGCCGACTTCTGAGAGAAGGAAGACCCAGGAAGGTCTAATGAGTACTTTATGGTACTGCTCCTGCTTCTAAGTAGCTTGTTAAAGGCTTTGTTTGACACTCAAGTTTTCAAATAGAGTAG
Source organism: Vespertilio murinus (assembly GCA_963924515.1). Lineage (NCBI taxonomy): Eukaryota > Metazoa > Chordata > Mammalia > Chiroptera > Vespertilionidae > Vespertilio > Vespertilio murinus. The sequence goes on along the minus strand of OZ004707.1, from coordinate 162,064,015 downwards.
ATATGAAAGATCAGATTTATGTCATCACGTTTCTGGATGGCAGTCAGATCAGCTTCAGTGGAATGGTCCAGAACTATATGACCCATCATTTAAGGTCATTAAAATAAATTCATCGCTAAGACTATCATGTCAGCACTTTCCCCATAAATATTATTTTGTAATAATTTAGCTTGAGATTGGGAGAGGAATGGAGCCAGAATTTGTAATGGACTTAGAGTTTATAAAAAAAATTAGGGCAAGGCTAAGTGGACATTCTATATAAATCAACTAACTTGGCTCAGTTGTCTCAATTCTGTGTAAAAGAGAGATAAAAGCCCTTTGAGGTGGGATGCTAAACAAACCCGGGTGGTAAGCAGGCTGTAGACAGATGAACAGAAAAACAGAAGACAGAGGATGCAGGTATAGAACTAGGCAGGTGACAATCAGCTAGGACAATGACCCCTGTGACTGCAGAAGGTGAATGGGCAGCTTTTGGTGAAGAACTTACAGACTTGGAGCACACTTGTCAACCTTTCTGTCTCATGACCCTGAAAAGTGTTCCTGTGATTTTTGTGTCCCAAGTCTTACTATATTGAATTACCTAGAGGTGCCTTGTCCAATATGGTGAACACTAGCCATATGTGGTTATTTAACTTGAAATGAACTAAAAATAAATTTAAAAATTTAGCTAAATTTCAAGGGTTTACTAATTATCTATGGCTAGTGGCTATCATGCTGGCTAGTGTAGATATAGAACATTGCCTTTCTTCCTGATGGTTCTATTGGACTGCACTATTTTTGAGAGTAGCACCATTTTATTTCAAGTGTCACTTTAAATAAAAATACCTTGGATGACAGTTTCACCTGGGTTTCCAGCTTGGTTGTCTGGGGGACACAGGAATAGGATTAGGTTAGGTAAGCAGCTTTTTTTTTTTTTTATAAAAAGAAGGCACTGCACCTCCAGACTTGAGCACTGGCCAGGAAATCTCCAGATAAGGTGGCAGCCTGACCAATGGCCCTCGTCATCTTCATCCCTAAGGTTTGCTTTCACTGTGGTTTTCTCACAAAGATTACCATCCCTGGCCCCATCGGCACAATGCTCTCCAATGAAAGCTCAGACTTTTCTAATAGACCCAACTCCTCTTGTTCTTCTTAGGAAAAGGGAGTCATATTAAAATTACTACAATATGGAAGAAGAAAAAAATGAACATGTGCTGTGCCAATCCACAACATAGAAGTTCATGGTTATGGTCCTCAGGAGGCCCCCAGGGCTGCCCCTCACACTCTGCTGCATGCAGTGCACACAGCTTGGCAGGATCTCCAGTGGTTTGCTTCCACGCAGAAATCCCCATGGGGTTGGGCACTATCTCATTTCCTGCTACAGCACATTTCCCTTTCCCCCCAAGTTCTAAACTCACAGCCTCAAGTGAGACCTTGTTCTTTTATATAAAGGATTCATCTCTTATAGAACAAAATAATGGCTTTCCATGAAATAGGAAAAGATCTGTTCAGTATAAGTTGCATAATACTCAATAGTCAGGTTGTTAGACTTAGAATTAAGTGTAAGTTAATATTATGGATATGTTCAAGTGGAAGTATTCTCTTATTAAAAAAAAAACATTAGAAAAGGAAGGACATCAGGGAAGGGAAGAGTGGACTACACTACCCCAGTTTGGACTTGTGATGTCTGGGAAATTTGTCTTTAATTTGAACATATTTTCATGAGGATAGAATAATGATTTGCTGTTAGAAGACTTCTAAGATTCTTGATGGAAGCCCCAACTTTAAGGAACATTGTAAAATTAGGAGCCTTAGCTGACTAACCCATGAACAATGAGCAACCTATAGACAAATAATATTTTATATAAAAAATAAAAATGTTCCACCCCAGCTAAGCCACTGATCTAAACTCTAGAACTCTCCAAAGTCCCACATGGCCTAAGATTCAGCATGAAGGGGATTATTGATGACCTTAAAAATAGCAATTTCATTTGAATATTAGTTGCAGGGACAGATACTACTATGATGCAGATGGGATTTGAACGATGGAGTAGAAAGAATGAGTGAAAAAAAATCATTCAATAGTTTGTGAATGACAGAAATATATGTAGTAGCAGCAAGTGATGAAGAGAAATACAGACTTTTTTCCTCAAATGGCTTTGATGGTGGTTACCTGTATTTGTGTTAGAAGGGGGGGTTAGTGGGTGGGTGAGAAGAGATTAAAGAATTTATGTGCATATATCCATAGCTCATAGACACACAATAATGTGGTGAAGGCCTGGGGAGGAGTGGGATTGGGGTTGGGCTAGGCAGGTGCAGTCTAGAAGGGGTCAATGGGGAAAAGGGCAATCTGTAATACTTTCAATAATAAAGAAATTAAAAATCTCTCTATATAAAAGCCCAAGTGACCCTTATGACTGGTCACTATGATGTGCATTGACCACCAGGTGGCAGATGCTCAACGCAGGATAAGGTTGGTGGTCAGTGGACTCCCACATCCAACTTCCCATAATCCCTCCCTCTGGCTGGCCAGCCCAATTGGCCCCAATCACCAGCCAGGGACCCCACCCATGCACGAATTTGTGCATTGGGCCTCTAGTAAGTCAATAAAATGGAAGAACATGGACAAGAACCAGCAAAAGGAACAAGTTAAAGATAAAAAAGAGGTTCAGGAATAGAATGAAGTTCTACAAGAGGCAAAAGAGGGCTCTTTTGTTCAACTGCAACAACAGAAGAGAAGGAAGTATTGGGTGCAGGTAAGTTTGTAGATGGAGTGCAGGGTGCTGAGAGAGTTCCTGTTTTCTACCTTGTATTTACCCTGTGAAGGCAACTACTCAGCAAAATGAAGAAGGAGATGTATAAAGAGTAAGTGCTGACATAGTCATTGTGGCGTATGGGAAAGAGAGCAGACTCAGAGCACACAGAACAAAGCAATACAATGCAATGGATGAATAAATGAAGGAAGGATGGAAGGTGGTCTTATTCACTTTTAAAGCAGACACCGACTAGTGACATGGGTTTCAATGGGTACTGATCAAGGAGCGCTTCAGAGATTGAAACAAGACAGTTATTTTCATCATATTTTATATAAAATAGACATTTACATAAATTTTATTTTGGAAAGACCTAGGCAAAGTGTACATAATCATACTTACATGGGAGATATATTCCTAACTGGCACAGCAAACATAACAGAAATGTATACTTATATACAACTGATCAAAGTAGGAAATAAAAGCATGATGAACAAAGAACATGATGCAAGTCATTTTCCCCTGAAAAAATGGAGGCATTGGTGTGAATTACAGCAAGTCAAATGATAGCCACATCATAAAAGCAGGCCATGGCTTCTACAGATATTTTAATTTCCGAGGAGGACATTTTAAAACATCTTTTCCTCCCCCAAAAAACATAACAAAATCACTAATTTTTATGTGTCCAGGATAAAATAAGAGGTTTCTCTGCCATGGAAAAGCACTTGGGCAGTCCAATCACTTTCAGGGTTGTGTGTATATGTGTTCTGCTGTAGTGATTATCTTGAGAATTTCTAAAACAAAGGACAACACTTATCAATTATGTCTTCAAATGTAGAGGGTTTTCAATCTGGGTCAGGAGACTCATAGAGGCTTGGTAGTTTCTTAGAACTAACCAGTTCTTTAATGTCTGAGAAACATGACAGACACTGGTAACCTGCCCAGGGTGAGACGGCTCCTCAGTGGCAGAGGAGGGACTAGGAACCCAGCCCTCTGGATTCCTGGCTGGTGCATCCCCTTACAGACCAGCACGATGACCTCAGGAGGACATTATGCACATTGGAGACTTCCAAATGTAATACCATATTCACCACAGGCACCACTGAGGATGGAAGAAACTTCTGGGTTTCTGGCTACAGATACCTTTCCAGTTTGGGGTAAATGGTGATCTAAACTTGCAAATTAATAATGGTTGTATATGTGATAGGTGCTAATTTTATGAGTTACATATCCTAAGGTTTTAATTGCAAGGAACCTTGATAATAATAATGGAACACTTTATACAAGACAATGGATAGATAGAAATACCATCAATTTTGTTGTGCATTTCCTTGATTGATATTAAACCATACCTTTGATTGAAGTTATTTTATTTCTTCTCTTGAAGTTACATGATTACTAAAAAATAATGAAAAAGTGCTACTTTTGGAAGAAGTGTTTTAACATATTGTTCTTTCACATAAAAACTTCAATAATAATAAAAAGTTGTAATATTAACCTATATATATTTTCTCTCTTTAAATGCTAAAAGATGGCATTTAGATAAGTTTTGCTATTACAGCTTAATCCAAGTAAATGTGATGTGGAAATCAGGGTAAAAATAGAAAACAAACTACTTGTAACTATATTTCCTTTGATTATTGTTATTGATACTCTATAGATTTATTAAATGAAGGTACAAATCTATCACAAATCAGAGCAAAATTTTTGTGTTTTTTAAAACTGATTCTAATGAGTACAATTAAGAGATAATTAATAAAAGCTGACATGTGTATAATTAATCCAAAGAAAGAGAATTATAGGGTATAGGCATAAACTCTATATCATGGACACCTTCTTTGAGTCATAAAAAAATATGAGTTTTATATACTCAGTACCTTGTCTGGGTACATATAAATGGCAAGGCAATTCCTGTCCATCTTAGAATTAAGAACTCTGTAAATACAGGTCAAATTATAGCTCGATTGCCACAAGTGTAAAACCACCCCACGAACCCACCTGGTTTGTCAATCTTGGAATGGTAACCTCAACCGACCAATTGTGCCACAAATCAATCCTTCTTTAGAATTCTTTGGCTCATTTTAGTCTAGATTTAAAAGTTAAAACTGAGAAAGATTATAAACATCTCTTTTGTGAAATATTACAAACATCTCTTTTGTAAAAGTCATAAACTCCCATTGAAGTTGTTAGCCTGTGGTCTAACTGCATAATAGAGTCAGGAGTTTTCTAAAATAAAATTTCCTCCAAGGAATTTAAATCTTTGGTTTAGTTCAACTTTGTTACACCACTGCACTATATCTTATGAATGTCATCAACAAACGGAAAACAACTGAATCGTTTTAAAAATCCTGAATAATTTTGCAAAGTCATCCTCACGGCTCCTGTGTCAAAGGACATGGTAAAGGCCTGCCGCCTGTGGGGCTTTTGAAAGCAAAGAGAATGGGTTCTGGGTAGGATTGAAGGACAGGTTTGACAGACTGGAAGCAGGAGGGGGGAGATGTGAACACAAGGAACTCTAACGTAGCTAAGAAACGTAGCAAATGAGGCTGAGAGTAACAGTCACAAATGAAACTCTGATCACTGGATCAAGTGTTCAGCCAGGCTAAATCAACTCCTTAGCCACTGTCTCCTACCCAGCACCTGCTACATATGTAAGGTCGTAGAACAAAATTCAATCGCAGGACTCCTGCTCAAAATTACTAAGAATTTCAATCAGGGAATTCATCCAAGCATAAGGTGCTTCTGGGTACAGGACCCCGAGGGACTGTGTAGACTGCACATCCATGAGGCAGGCTCTGCAATTCCATCGCAGAAAGGGGCTATGGACTCACACGCCGACCATGCTTCCCGAAGGGCAACCTGGATGCACCTCCATGACTAGCCAGGACACTCAGCTTTTATTCTGATAAGCATGGATTCCATGTGTTATTTCATGTTACAAGGACCAAACAAAAATAATTAAAAATATACTTAATATCCTTGAAAAAATAATGTGATTTATTTTCTTATAGGCACCATTTCAACTATGAGAATTATTTCACTGGCCACTTCTCAGTGAAGGTACTAACTCAGGACAAAATACCTGATGTCAACAGTGCTACATTTTAATATGCACAGAATGAGAAAGGTGGTGGGGGGAGGTAGGGAGAGAAAAAAAAAAGAAAAGAAAAGAAAAGAAAGAAACAGACATGGAGTTGGGGGAGGGGAAGCACCCAAAAGAAGACAGAAAAAGTCTCCTGAAGGCCATGTGATCCTTTCCACCCCTCCCAACCCCCACCGCCCGAGACCTTTAGGCTGTAATTGCTATTTCAATTAATCCAACAAATGTACTCTCATAGCTTTCGCAGCACTTCAACAAGTAAGGCATAATTGCTTTTCAAAATTTGGGGCTCAGTCTTTCCCATTAACTTTCTAGGTGTGAGTTTTGGTTACAGATCATTCTAAAACATTGTGATTAAAGCCCTAGCTATTAGTTTTAGGCAGAGCTTCATATCATTAATTTCAGGGGCAGGCATAATAACAGTATACTTTTCAAATGTACTGTGAAACCTTTCTTGGCCTTAAGATTATAGAAATGTATTTTTAGGAGAGGAATAAAAATATGTTAAATAAAATTTTGGAACTTTTTTTTTGATATACAACATTATAAGAGTATTAAAAACAGACAATCAGAATGTTAATATAAACATTATTGGATTATTGATGCACACAGATATATGCTAATGCAATTTCTGTAATCCTTTGCATTTAAAACATTCCTTGTACCATCACTTTCTAAAAAAGTTCCCCCCCCCTTTATCTAGATTTACCTTGACCTTCCCTCTCCTTACTGACTCCTGCAAAAAAACAAACAAAAACAAAACAAAACAAAACAAAAACAAAAACATACAGGGGCTCTGCTCTCTGATACTGGGGTGAAAAGGAGCAGAAGAGTTTGGTGTTGTTTTTTTTGTGTTTTTTTTTTTGTGTGTGTGTGTGTGTGTATGTGTGTGTGTGTGTGTGTGTGTGTGTGTGTGTGTGTGTGTGTTTACCAACCCTGGCCTAAGCCAGGGAAGTATGTGTGCCTTAAAATTGTTGTATCTCCATGGAAACTGACTCAGCACTGTAAATAGCACTGCCCAAAGGTTTCGTTTAATTTTTTATGATGATGACCAAATTAAAACCAGGTATTCCAATTTCAAAATATATACCAAAATATCCTTCTACCCAAACTCTGAAGAGGCTGAGCTCCAATTTAACTTTAGCAAGTGAATAATCAATGCAACTTTTTTGAGGTGCTGTTAAAACTTAACTGCTTTGTAATTTAGATTTATGATGCTTGTGTGATTGGTCTTAAAAGCTGTTAGTAAAACAACTATGTACAATGAGAAAAAATATGTGTGTGTATATATATTAAATATTTTATAAGTTATGAAATAAATAACACTAAAAACAAATGTCAATTGATAAGTTCAACTTTGCCTTCCTTACTTTAAAATATAAATATATATTTTTTATATTATGAATTTAGAATTTTTTCCTAGATTTTTTTTGAGCATTCTCTATGAATTCTCCAAAAATTACAAATACAGAACCAAGAATTCTGGGTTTACATCACTCACATTTTAAGCACAGAATTCTCATTGATCCTAGGAAGATAAAGCTCTCTTTCCATTTAGTCCATAGTCTATGATGATTTCTGTGATATATATATATCAGATTCCTATATATATATAGGATTGTATATATAGGATTCCTGCCCAGCTGAATATATATAAGATTCCTAGGTGGTTAAATATATTTCTTCAAAAAATAATAAATCTCATGATGTCTAAATGTTAAAATAACAAAGTAGAACATTTCTCTCAGTTAACAACTTTAATAATTCTCATGTAGGATATACTATTTTTTTTCCTTCACCAAAATAATAATATATGTGGTGGCAGAAACATTTATGATTTTAAAAGTACTTTTAAAATCTTAGAGCAGAACTACTACTCTACTTGCAATAAAGTTTAAATTTCCCATAAAGAATTAGGGGGACCAAGATTCTCTATTTTCCCCTAGGGGTAAGAATATCCATATATAATTCCAGAAGCTTCCTTTTTTATATGTTAGGCGATAGGAAAAACTTGCATCAGAGTGGAATTTAATTTACTACTCCGTAGGGCTCTAGCAATATCTTTAGGGGACTATTAGATCAAGCTCACTTAACAACAGCCCCTTTCTCCACATATTTTGGAAGGTTCTACAAAAAATTATTTGATATTCCTTCCTGGTTCTGGAGAATTAAATGAGCCACCTCTTGGTAGAATGTCCCCAACGGCTTATCTCAGAGGAATTATCCTCTCTGAAATATCTCACCAAAAAGCAAAGATCTGTCTTCACAGCATTTCCGATTTCTGTATTACTGGGAAATCAAAGCTTACACTAAGAGAGAGAACCAGATCTCTTGGTTGCAAAAGTGGAGAAATATATGGAGGGACATTTGGAGTTAAAGCAAAAGAACCCCCCCAAAAACAATCTGTAAAACGTTGTTGTATTCCTTCCCTCTCTGGCGTCCTTGCTCTTGCTTGTTCTTTTTTATCTTTTTTTTTTTTTCATGGAGATGCAAGTCCCACACACAGGGTTACCAGCAAGGGTCTCCAAATGTGCCCCCCTGGACGGGGAGGGAGAGGAAAGCTCCATGGGCTGTCCTGCTGACGAAGACAGCAAGGCCTCCATCTCTTCTTCCTCCTCCAGAGGCACCAGCGACCGTCCGTCCAGATGACACCCACTGCTGCTACGTTTGATCCTTTTCTCGAACTTCTTGTAATCGTTTTTCTAGGCGATCCAATTTGGCCAGATTTTCCTGCAGCAGCTTGCTGTCTGGAACCAGCAGTAGGGCCCTCTCATAATAAGCTCTTGCAGACACATAGTTTCCCTGTTGAGAAAGAGAAGAATCTGATCCCTCAGAACGTTCTGTAGGAGGATGGGGGAGACTCGGAAACAGCCCTTCCTGCCCAGCTGAACATGAATGTCCTCACTAAGGAAACCTGTGTGGATGGGTAATTGCATCCTTCTCTGCTGGTGCTTTTGGAGAATCCATTTGTTTTAAGTACCAAGCCAGCTGGAGAATGTGAAAGATGGAACTTACACCATAGGGTAAATGGCGGAAAACAGATTTTCAATTCTACTAATGCAGGGTGTGAGGCTGGCATTTCATAGGGTTAGTACTATTTCTCCTCTGGAATAAAATGGAGCCATTGAAGGAGAAATTGAGAGAGGAGAGAGAGAGAGAGAGAGAGAGAGAGAGAGCGCGCAGGAGGACAGAGGTAGGGGAGATAGAGTGAGAGAAGTGCATGTGTGTGTGTGGAAATAGTTTTGAAACTTCTAGAATAATAATACAAAAGTAAATAGTTTAGAAATCTATAATGCCTCCTTAGTGGTAGGAGTTATTTTAATCTTCAAAACAAACAAACAAACAAACAAACAAACAAACAAACAAACAGCAACCAATACAGCCCTTTGCTAATCCAGCCTTAAATGCAAATGCAAGATTTTATAAAATGGAAAGAACTGGCACGTATATGGAGTCACATTTATCCAATATTCTGGGTGTGTGACAATATGCACCTGTTGGATACTTTTCAAGGAGGAGAGCAGGTATGTCATTCCTGACCTGCTGGAGACACCTGTCTCTGTCCTCTGGTGGCCCCATCGAACTGGCAACCCTGCATACCTGGTTCCTGATGGTCCCTGGAGAATCAGTCACAAGCATTAACCTTTCCAGCCTCTTTTCTGCTACTAAATATGTACTAAGAATGTTAGAGATCCTTCATATATATATTTGCTCTATTTAATTTAGTTACAGCTCAGTGTGGATGAAAACCGGTCTCTCTCTATATTCCCATCACAATTTAAAGTAGTATTCTCTTGGTGTGAAAGTATTCTCTATGCATGCAATAGCAACTAATATTTATTGGATGCTTATCCATCTTCCAAATGAATTAATATGTGTCAAGAGCTTAGACACAGCCTAACACACAGTGAGCACTCAATCTGATGCCATCATTATTGTTATAACTCAGTGATTCTCCAGGCTCTGTGTAAACACTGTCTGTTTCCTACGGCATTCACTTGGCAGATCTGTGAAAAGGAGAGTGGAAATGACCTAACAGGAAATTGTGCATTGGGAACCCAGGGTCTGCCATGCACACAATGAAGATATTTCTGATTATCAACACTGATGCTGATAGGAGGCTAAAAAGAATTCAAATGAGAACCTGGATTTGCTACATTAAATTATTTTTTTCAACTTAAACATTTATCTTCCAAGTGTCTTCTGCCATTTATTAAGCTTAGCACACACCTGCAAACAACTGAACTTGTGGCTCTGCAAGTGGCCTCAGAGTGTGTTTCTACTGCAGTTGATTTTGAAATTGTCTTTGAAGACGTTTCTCTGAATGTAGGTCTCAGCCTGGTGCCCTGGCATCGCCTTCTCTGATCTCCAACTTTCTCCCTCAGCCTGGCCTGTGCCTTCTCGCAGTCGGACACCCTCTAAGGGGTCCTTAGAGCTGCCTCCATGCCACCACCGCAGCTAGGCTAGCCAACTGTGAGCCTGACCACCAAGGGGGACAGCTCCTGTGTTGAGCATCTGCCCCCTGGTGGTCAGTGCACATCATAGAGACCGGTCTTTCCCTCATTCAGTTGATTTGCATATTAGCCTTTTATTATATGGGATAAGAATTCAGTTGCTCACTTGCACCAACATTTCAATTCCTGAATCTAAGGCTAGTAACTCTGCCTTGGGCATGGAACATTTCTTTTTTTTCTTTTCTTTTTCATATATTTTATTGATTTTTTTACAGAGAGGAAGAGAGAGGAATAGAGAGTTAGAAACATCAATGTGAGAGAATCATTGATCAGCTGCTTCTTGCACACACCCCCATGGGGATGTGTGCTCAACCAAGGTACATGCCCTTGACCAGAATCGAACCCAGGACCTTTCAGTCTGCAGGCCAACGCTCTATCCACTGAGCCAAACCGGTTAGGGCTGGACATGGAACATTTCCATCACTGCAGAAAGTTCCATTGAACAGTGCCATCTAGAAAATGCATTAATGTCATAAGACAGGATTAAATATAGGGCTTTATGATATGGCCCTGTTGATGCAACTTTTTGATTATAAAAAACATATCATATTGTAGCTTTTTTGGTCAAGCCATTCATCCTATATAAAACTTCAAGACAATATCACTTTTTTTTATTACCAAGTAGTATGAGCAAGATACAACTCCTTTCCTCCCACCTCTCTCTGTCACCTCCTCACAAAGCCTATTCCAACTCCCACCCTACTGCAGCCCTTAGTCGTTTCTAAGCTTCACCAGGCTCAGGCACGGAGTGAGGCTGAGGTATGGGACCACACTGCCTGACGCACATGCTACCCGGCAATGCAACACACAGAAAGTGAGTGATTGCTGCTGAAGGCCTCGTAATGATAATCCTGCATTCTGATGGTGCCTTCAAAACGACCACATCCAAGGGAGATATGGCCAGCAATATTATGACAACTTTGCATAGTGACTAAGTCCAGTGGTTGCTAGACTTAGTGTGGTGACAACATTGTAAAGATAAATAAGTGTCAAATCACTATATTGTACACTTGAAACTAATATAATATTGAATGCCGACTAAACTTAAAAACAAATTGAAAAATGACGACATTCAAGTTATGTGCCTGGTCTATATATAAATATATGACTCACTGATATTAGACCATTTTTAAACCATAAAATAGCAACTTTATATTGTTCAACTAATACATGATGCCATCAAAAATGAAAAACAGAATATATTTACTTTTTATCAGTGCATTTACTATATTTAAATAACACATTCAATATATCCTTCTTTAACTCCCAGACACCTTTTCAAGGGGCAATACTTCGAAATTTAAAGTAACGGGCTCACTTGTTAATCTAAGAAGGTATAATAAGTGTACTATCGTCTTTGTATTTATAGACTTTTTTAGACACCCTTCAGTATATAGTTTTCCTTTTTTCTAATTAATAATTAAACCCATTAATTTAAATGCAGAAGCACTGCATCTAAAATATAGTGAGCACATTACTTGAAAATTCAACTATTTAATATACGATTTAAACATTATTATGTTACTATTTTAAAAGTAAACTCATTGTATGCTTCCCAACTAGATGTTGCTAGACAACCTAGAACATTAAGATCAAAGCTGTGGATACGTGCCTCTGATAAATGTCATGCTTGGATTACTCATGTCCTTCTATTAGATTAGCCACAGAGTCACTGACGGAAGTCTGAAAATAAGTTAGCTGAACAAGAATGATCCTTAAAGTCACGTCAGCCCATGGTATTCCTCAAAGTCCCCCAAGGAGCCTAACTCATTTTGGCATAAAAGCTAAAGACCTTTCAATCCCCTTCAAGACTCTGCATGATTAGACCCTCTGACCCCTCTGATCCCAGCTTCTACCATTTTCTCTTACTTTCCACCTCAAATACAGCAAGCACACTTGTACCTCGGGACCTTTGCACACGATCATTCTTTCTTTTTGCTACATGGTTTCTTCTCTTCTGGTCTCTATTCAAATATTACTTTTTATTTTTTTATTTTTATTATTATTATTTTTTAACTGAGGCCTTCCCTAACCACTATAATTCAAAATTTGAGCCTTTACCCCCTGACATTCCTATCTTCTTTCTCTCTCTTTTTTTTCCTCCATAGCACTTATTATCAACTGATATATTTTATGTGTGTAAATATGTCTGTATGTGTTTGTTTACTTATTCCCTTCCGGAATGTTCACTCTAAGAGGACAGGACTTTTTGTTTTATTTGTTCATGGCTGTATTCCCAGTGCCTGGAAGAGTACTTGGCACAAAGGATACTCTGTAAATGCCTCTCAAATGAATGGGTCAATGAATGAATCTCTGATTTTATTAGCTACAGATACAATTTCCCAAAGGGTTATTTTCAATAATTCACAAAAGAAAACAACCACAAACAAGCAACCTTGTTTTTCAGTAAAAGGTTAGAGAATAAAAGATACATTAGGTATAAGAAATAGTAAGGTAATATTTAAAGTAACACTTGCTCTAGACAGCGAGTTAAACTGCAGGGAAATAAACTACACTAAACTCCAGCAAGGTTGTTAGCTCACATATGCAGATTTTACCTGTTCTATCATGATACTTCTCAAGTGCATATGATTTTCTTTGTGATAAACAAAACCATGGAATGTAATTTATAGAGATTTACTCTTTAAATGGCTTCCTTCCTGATATTGACTATCTAGAATACAAAGTGAGAATAAACTGTGCCAATTTTACTTTTAAACAATTATGTTTAGGGTATTTAAATAATTCAAGGAGTAAAACTAGAAATAGTTTCTCAATCTTTTATGAGAGAAGAAAGACAGAAAGACAAAATATCCTGGAAAAGCCGGTTCACTGGGAAGTGGATTCTTCTCCTACCTTGATGTGCTGGATTCCACCCATATTCATCCAGGCTTGCGCTTGATCTGGATTTAGTTCCACGGCAGCTTTATAGCTCTAAAGATATAAGAAATACCTTCAGGTTGGGATTCGAAAAGAATCCACCTTTACCACAACATAATTGTGAAAATCACTTTCTGTGTATGTGAACATTTAAATGGTTAAGAAAACCAACAGCCACTTCTGGCTCACAGGGGTTCCATTTATTTCCATTAATTTTTAACGCAGAGGAGTCTCTAGTAGAGGAAACGGAAATGTGTAATATCCTTGCAGAGCTAATATTTAGACTTGAGACTGAGTCGCCTGCAGGGAATCCGGGAGATTTTCTATTATAGTGAATCATTTCCCCTTGGCCTTGACCCGCAAGAAATTGGTGCTTTTTGGCCTTTTCCACTATAAATGGAGTTTGTAAGGTTTTTTTTTTTTTTTTTTTTTTAATAATCACAGGATCTTAGTTTCCTAAACAGCTTAACCCTACAATATCACTGACCTGATTATTTGGTCTATGCTTGAAATCTTGCAGGATGCTCATTACTCTTTTAAGTATTTCTATTTCACTAGGGAATAGTTTTAATTATTAGAAAGCCTTTCTTTTCCTTCGATATGAAAGTTCTTCAGTCTTTGAAGAGAATTACTTGGCCCTTTTTTTTTGTGCCTAAATAGGCTGCATCCTATTAATTTATACCTGTGAGGTATATTTTTAATATTTTGTTTGTTGTTTTGCATCAAAGGCATGTTCACCAGAGTCTTGCTTTTTAAGAGCAGTCATCTTAAATATAACTAAATGCTATGAGTGTTGCCTTTACAAAGTGTTTAATTACAAAGCTAGGTATCTGTGTATATGCACAGTTTAATACTCCTTGCTATTTTCATTAGCAAGAAGGCAACTAACCAGATCCATAAAATAATGAGAATCTGTTAAGAAACTATATGCTCTTAAAAATATGCTTAAAAGACCTGAAGAATAAGTCTTAATTTTTATTAACAGAGAGAGGATGCAATACAAATGGGGTGTAGATCCAAATCCTAGGTCCATTTTTTATCCTCTGTGTGACTTTGAGCAAGGTCATAACCTTGGATTCTCAGTTTTCCCAACTGTAAAAGGAGACAGTGAACATGACTTTCTTATGTGCTTGTTGTGAATGTTGTTAATAAATACATGTGAGTCATACATAAAAGTGCTATCACATTTTAGCTGTTATTAATAACTAAAGGCTGTACTACTGGTCTTCAGAAATCCAGCTACTCTATGGTGAATATTTGACCCACTGGTCAAGCAACTAGACAATATTTTTGTTATCCATGCACTTATAAGCTACAGAAAAATATAGACCCCATGTAAATATTCATAATTAAATGACTAATTATTTAATCATTAAGTTGTCATGTTAGTTATAAATAACTCAAGAACTATGGTATAGAAAACATTCACAAAGCAAGAGAAAATGCACGGTTCTGCCTGAAATATGCCACCCTTTCTGTTGAAGGGTCTAATTTCCCCCCAAATTATCTTCACAATGTGTCTTCCAATCATACTTTAAAAGCCACCCACAGTTTATTTAAAGAAAACAATAAAATCTCACTGGAGATTTTCTTTTCCCATGATATATTTAGTGTCACTTTTTTACTCCATTGACTCCAACTTGTGGTTTTACCAGGCATAAGGGAAATGTCTGGTATCTGTAACATTTGTACTCATACTTGTAAATGCCCTTTTTATTTCAGGCTGGGCACCAGCGGTATTCCAGAGCTGTACCTATTGGACACCTGTAAGATGCATCCTACTGCATATATTTTATTTTATTTTTTCCATCATACTGTGCTTAGAACACAGAAGGAATCAGACCCTTTGTGCAACAAAAAGCGCAGCCTAACTGGGGAGCCAAAATGTATGCACACAGTGCACACGGGGGCTAGGGAGGGGAACAAGAAAGGACTGAATGCTACGACTTAATAGATGTCCTGCTCAAATGACTGGTGGAGATGTAAGTGTTTCGGCATTCAGTGGCGTCACGGTCACTAGGAGAAAGGATGGGCCAGAGAGCTTCCCGGAGGAGGAGGACCCAGGCTGTGCTGGTGGATGAGTGGGAACCAGCAAAGGGAGGCGGGGGTGGTACAAAGACATGTGGATAGGCCCAACGCTATACAGGCACCAGTCCAGCTGGAAGAGATGGTATTGAATATAAACAGAGAGAAAGGACAGAGAAAGAGAGAAAGAAAAGCTGATATGAAGACAAAACACAGAAGTTCCCAACAACAAGTTAATGATAATTCAGAAAATAATGCAGAGGTATCACAGGATTCTGAGTAGTCAAAAACAAGAAGCTCAATTATAAAAAATGAACTTTTAATGTCAAGTTGATTGATCAGAAACTTCGCAAACATGCCAATGATCTTGGATTCAGGGAGTATTAGCTTCAGTTTATGAATTCAATAATATAATTTGACTAAGTGTTTGTACCTCAAAAGCTTTGTCCAGAAGGTTCTGCTCTCTTAGTTGGTTTCCTTTTGTGAAAAAAAGTTCGGAAATGACCTTCGGGTCCTTTGGTTTCAGCTGGAGAGCCTTGTCTATAGCGCCCAGTGCCTGGCAGGGGTTGGAAATTAAGATAGAATAAATATATGTTAGATAAAGGAAGACAAATTTAAATGATAAAATTTATACTTTATTTTCTTTTTAATTTTTTTCCAGGTCCTCTTTTTATTTTTTATTAAAAAATTTTATTGATTTCAGAGAGGGAGAGAGAGGGAGAGGAAGAAAAACATCTATGATGGGAATCATGGATCGGCTGCCTCACTGGGGATGGAGCCCACAACCCGAGTATGTACCACTGACCAAAATTGAATCCTGGACCCTGATGCTCTCTCCACTGAGCCAAAATGGCTAGGGCTACATTTTGTTCTTATGAACTAGCTGGGGTGGTGAGTGACAATCAATTCCTCATTCTATCTAATGTTCTCACTGAGAAACAACTTAGCTCTGATGAAGTAACTTTCTTATGCTCTAGGTTTCCATTTATATTAGTGACCATGACATGTCCCTGAATCACTTTACAGGGAGGTTGTGGGATCTTGTTGAAAGAAAAAAAACTATTTCCCTGACTGTGTGCCCATCTGGACCTTCCCACAGCCTCTGCTTCGGTGCCTGGTGCTCACTCTGCCCTCGCCACGCACTGCTCCAGCCCATGCAGCCAGAGGTCTCTTCGAAGCACACACCAGATGGTGTTGCTCTTCTGCTTAAAACCCCAAGGCTTCTCCCAGGACAAGGAACAAGACTTATGTCCTGGTTCCAAACCTTGAGGTCTAGTCCCCAACATACTCTGCAGCTACCGGTTACTCTGCACCCTGCTCCCTCATGCCCATCCCTCAGTCAGGCTAATCGCTGTTGCCACGGGGCTTTTGCATGTGCTTTTTGTTTTACCCAGAATGCTCTTCACTGCTCACCTTTTGTCTAATAATTCCTATTCATCACTCAGCCCTCACCTTCACACCTCTCTGCAGGGAACCTGACCTCCAATACCACTCAGGTCTCCTGATTATATCTTTATTAGGGACCATGTCATTCTTCATGACATCGCTGAGTGCAGCCATAATTCTACTACAGTGATTTTGTGATTACTTGTTCAATCTCTGTCTCCTGTAAACTCTTGTCTACTGTAAATTCCATGAGGACAAGGATGATGATTTATTTTTTTGGTCATACCACTTTATTCCTGGTGCCTACTACAGTGTTTGACATACAGTGGATATTCAATCAGTATTTTTTTTAATTAGTTCATGAATTTATTGGTTATGTAAAATGGAGAGAAACAATAACAGGGTTAATGACCTGCCTTAAAGGTTTATTGTAAGGATTGTATTGAAAAATATTTAAAGAACATGGAAAATGATAAAGTATACAGATGTTAGTCTTTACCTTTTCTAGCATTAGCTGAAAACACACTGAGGTAATACCACATAAAAATCTTCAGACCAAGAATGAACCAAGCACATATGTCAAAGGGATATCTTAAGAGTTAAAGGGATATCTGTGAAAAGCACCCATAAGATCGGATATGCCAACTGATGACATTCAAGACAGCTCAGCCTTGTTACTATGCAGCCTGGAGCCCATTTAGGGGATCCCCATTTTCTACCCACGAGTCCAAGAAACTCCAGTGTCCTCTCTACCTTGTTGTGCTGCTCCTGCTTGCTGTAGATTGCTGACAGCAGGCGATAGCATTCGAGGCATCCGGTGTCCTCTGACACAATGTGATTCGTCATCTTTTCAGCTTCTTTCGTCTGACCCATCATGGCCAAAACCTGAGCCTGCAAAACCACACTGACCTTGGCTTAGAGACATTTCGTCATTACCATTTCAAATAAAGCATCCTTGAATGGAGGATTGGGAGACACCCCAGACAAAAGTGCTGAGCATCTGTTTGTGGCACACAGACAGGGGCAACTCGCCACAGCATTGAGGCTTTAACTTCTGTTGCCACTTTATCCATGTATGCACATGCATTTCCATGTGAACGGTGGGAACGTTAAAAATATCCAATGAAATGGCTTGTGCCTTTTAAAAAAGTTGACTAAACATGTCAAAAGAAAAATGATTTCCTGTGTTTGTAACAAGGTAAGTTTCAAGTCCTGCAAATCTAAGGAAAAGAAGTATTGATCCAAAATTGAAATAAAAAACATTGTTGTTGTTAATTTTCCTGACTTTGAAAACCATACTGTGGTTTTGTTAGAGTGTCCTTATTCTTAGGAACTATATGCTGACTATTTAGAAATCAAAGGAATGAGACCTATAATTCTCATGTGGCTCAGGAAGAAATTACATTTATTAATAATATGTGTATGCATATAATACTTGCCTAACTATGCACATGTATACAAATATGTCATACACACATACATACATACACGAGAAGATGGTAACAAATGCATAAAAATGCTGAAAATGGGTCAATCTGGGTGAAAGAGGGTACAGGAGTTACTTAATATTCTTGCAAATTTTTGCAAGTTTAAAATTATTTCCAAACAAAAATTTAAAAGTATTTTTAGCATCCGTGTCTTGTGTAAATGGCTCTAACAGTGGCTAAATGAATATTCATAACATGGATATAGTATAGCAATTCTGGTTCCCGTTCTGAGGCCTACTGACTACAGCTCCCTCAATTGCATGCTCTGCGTCTGTGCCCAGCCTCGTCTGCTTTGCCCACGCACTCACCAGGGCCAGGCGGAGTTCCCGGTGAGAAGGCTGAAGGGCCGCAGCTTCCCGGTAAATCTGCAAGGCCTCCTCGTACCGGCCGGTGTTGTAGAACAGGGCTCCCAGGGGCGACAGTGTCTCTGCTTTGCGTGCCACCTTCAGGGCGCTGAGTTTTAAGAAAGGTGAATTAACACTTCTCTTCCGATAGGCACATTTACAAAGGTCAAAACTTAGGGATGGCTGTCCAGGTTTGAGGTTTTGTGCCAATAGGATCTTTGCTTTTATATCAAGAAGAATGTTTAAACAACATCCCAGTGCCATTCTCTGACTACATGAATATCTCTAGTGGCTATATGAATATCTAACAGGGTAGAAACTGAGCCCCCAGGGTCTATTCCATTAATAGTGATAGACTTGTTGCGATGTGTGCATAATATTCCATTTATATCCACTTTTGAAACTGCTATTGGTGCGTTGGGTTGCAGGCCATCACTTCAGAAAACAGTGGGGATTAAATCCCAACCTTGGTTTAGCACCATGTTCTAACCAGCAGGCAAGAAAGCCATTAACTGGGATACCACCGACAGTGTTGCATTGTTCTCTTTGGCGATAAGAATCTGTATTGCCTGCACTGGCAAAATTTGTTAGCATTCTAATAATATACCTGTCCCAATGCATTAAAAATTGGATGCTGTAGTCAATAATATCATAAAAACAGTCCAGGCTCAGTGGTTACTAGCTTTATCGTGGTGGTCACATCGTAAGGTATATAAATGTAGAATCACCTAAAACTAATGTGTCAACTGTACTTAAAAATTTTTTAAACATTTTTTTAAGTTGACGGGCAATTGCAGAGGTCTTGGGGCGACTTATAAAGTGGAAGGGAAGACGCTTACCGTTTGTACCACTCTTCAGCCATGCTGTTGTCGCCCAGAGACCGGTAGAGCCTCCCCAGGTTCACCATGGCCACGTCATGACTCGGGCTCAGTTTGATGGCCTGGAGGTAATGGGCCACCGCCTTCTCGGGAGAGCCTGTAACCAGAGGCGCGGGAGCGAGAGCAGAACATGCCTTAATTATAAAGCACACGAGGGCTTTACTTTCTCTTCTCATGTAGATCATTCTTCTTACAGAGCCATGCCATCAGTTACTCAGCGTGCGGATTACTGTGCATTCCAGTTTTTTCTCCTCGCTGCTGCCTAACTTTGAGCCATTTATTCATTTCCATTTCCAAATAAATTAACAATAAAAAAGCAATAGAAAGTGTTAGGCAAATTCTCGCACTCCATTATGCTCTGCTTAGGGCTCTCCGGGTGATTTTCCCGTTATTCTCAGTGTAGATTTCATGATTGACGGCCTTTGGTTTCCAGCAAACAACCTAACCCAGTTTCCAGGGACCGCCTCCACCAGGCCTCCACCTGCACCTGGTCCCACCGGTCACTCTGATTGACCCCTTATAAGAGACATAAATATCCCGCTCCCGCTATGCTGCCCCACTGATGCCTTTTTGGCCTCAGCCCTTCTGCTAGCAGATATAACAATAAATCTATAATTCATAGTTCTTTACTCCTTTTGGCCTCATGCATTCTTTCTTTGGTAACCCTTAGAAACTAAAACCCATTTCTTTTAATATATAGATGATATGTTATTAATTTTAGTCAAAGTGTTTTCTGGCCATTACCCTAGATAATATGATGTGTTGAGATTACCAGTGGTTGTTATTTATAAATATATGTTGCTACTCATTATGTCAAAACATGGAATTGGCTATTATAGAAAAAGAACTGTCCTGAAGCAATTTTAATTCTCAATTATTATACTATAGCATCGCCCCTGAAACACTGCTGTAAATAAGCATGTATTGCAGGAAGATATTAACCAAAAAAACTTATATGCATATATGTATAACCCATGAAAACAGACAACAGTGTAGTGAAGACTGGGGGAGGGGGGAGGAGTGGGTTGGAGGGGGGCAATTGGAGGAAAAAGGGGACATCTGTAATACTTTCAATAATAAAGATAAATTAAAAGTAAATAAGTAAATTAGCATGTATTAGCTGTACCTTAAAAAATAATGCCACCTGGCATTTGTCCAATACATGGTACATTTTAAAACATTTTAATTAGATGACCTGGTATGATCTTTGCAGGTATTTTTGATGCTTTTTTAGCTGCCTATTGATACCACTTAGCTGCCTCTGGGGATTTAGGAGCTATTTTATGGTAAACACAATTATTGCTTACAGATACAGACACTAAAGTGCAAAGGCATTAAGAGACTTGACAAGGCCGAAACCGGTTTGGCTCAGTGGATAGAGCGTCGGTCTGCGGACTGAAGGGTCCCGGGTTCGATTCAGGTCGAGGGCATGTACATTGGTTGCGGGCACATCCCCGGTAGGGGGTGTGCAAGAGGCAGCTGGTCGATGTTTCTCTCTCATCGATGTTTCTAGCTCTCTATCTCTCTCCCTTCCTCTCTGTAAAATATCAATAAAATATATTTAAAAAAAAAAGAGAGACTTGACAAGGATCCCAGGGCAAGTGAGGGTAAAGGCCAGAACTAGACTCAAGTCTCTCCAGTCTGATAAGGTTCCCCACAGAAGCTTCCTGGGAGAGCATGTCTAAGCTACGGAGTGGAAGAAGAGTCTCACGTTTCAATGGAGTGGGGCATTAGGACCCGCACAGGCATCTTCTCAAGCCCACCTTTTCTGAAGTTTAAGCAGGAGTGCCAGATTACTGGTGCTTGGGAGAACTTCACCAGTATAAAAACAGAAATACAGCAGAAGTAGTATTGTCAGTGGTGTTTTTTGGGGTGGGGTTTTTTTGGTTGTTGAAGTAGAAAGAAAAGGACTAGATTAAGCAAAGGGTGTCTTCTGGTGTTTACATCTTTGTGTTATGGGCTTTATTATTATTATCACTAATTATTATTATTATTATTTATTATTTTTATTATTTTTATGTTGCTAATGAGCCAGCAGGTGGCACTACAAAACCATTTTACATGAAAAAAAGGGAAGTTTCTTCGTGTATCACAACGTAAATTTATGTTCTCTGAAACAGAAGAACGTCCAACATCCTTCAACATAAAGCCCTTTTGAATATTTCATACCGACAAAAATAATTAAAATTAAATTTTACTGCAGGGCAGGTGGCAGGCAGTGTAACAGTCAATGGGAACCAAGCAGTGCTTTTGCATTAAATTCAAATGTCTTTTTTATCTTTATTGTGCTCGTAACATGCCAATAGTATATGGAGCACAAGTCATAGAGAAAACAGAATCCCTGCTCCATGAAGTTTCGCATTAAATAGGATGGAGCAAGTGTATTTTACACAGCACTGTCATATAAGAATACTTTATCAATTATAATAATACAGTTCCCATAATGTAGACCACATGAGAAACAATAAAACAACCCTGGAGGCTTTTTAAAAAAAACAGTTGCAGTATTTACCATCTGCCAGTAACTAGATTCAGAGCAGGTTGTGCATCACTGTAGAGGAACATTGCATTACCACAGATTTATAAACTTGTATAAATGGTACTCCAAGAAGAGCCATTAAATCATCAAGACTACTTCCTGTCTCCCGGGGAGTTTTCCCGAGAGATATGATTATGAGAACTGGGCAGTTTCATTGAACGGAGCCTGAAGATTTAGGTAAATGACAGCGCCATGGCTCACTGTGACTGTCAATGGTGTGAGCATCCTGCCAAGCCCAGTGAATTTTACTTCAGGGGAATTATTTGGGTGGTTGCCATTTTGCTCCAGAGAGTTATCTAATCTCAACAGAACAGATTCTAATTTCACTTACCAGTGTCAACTAAGAAAACACCATAGTTGTTGTGTAAGTCCGAGCTATCTGGACAGTTCTTTATTCCGGCCTGGTACATTTCTTCAGCTTCCTTAAATCTCTCCTTTGCAAGAGAATGAAGAAAAATAAATGACAAAGTTGAAAGAACTAACAATAAACTGAACGGTAGAAGTGAGAAAAAGCAGCAAATAATTTACTGAGCACCTACTATGCAATAGGCACTGAGAGCAACCGGAGGGACTCTTCTTAATTAAAGTCAATGATCACTACATACACACCTACAATCCATACCTGTGGTTAGTTCCTTACGGCCATAGCTGATGCCTACTGAGAAGTGATATCCGGAAGGACTTGCTAGATAGCGGGGAAATAGCCTCAAAATGGTTGTTTGAATGGGATGCCCTCCACCCACTAAGTCTCTGGGTGAAAATGGGTGACTCATCAACATAGGAATACTTCCTAGGTGGCAATCTGACTGGGAGACAGGAGGCCTGGGATAGTTGCCTTCCAACTGCATTCTATACTAGTAGTAGTTAGTACTCTTTTTAACTACACTGTATGGTTTATTTGGAGGGGTTTGGGGCAAGGGAGGAGGAAGAGTGGGAGGAGAGGTGGATGCATATTATGGGAGGCTTTGTCATATCCCTTCTTTATTGAAATATTTCTTTTATTTTTAGAATAAACTCATATAATCACTACACATTACATTTTTAAAAATATTTTTACTGATTTCAGAGAGGAAGGGAGAGGGAGAGAAAGACAGAAACATCAATGATGAGAGGCATGCCCTCTACTGAGGGTTAAGCCTGCAACCACGGGCATGTGCCCTTGACCAGAATTGAACCTGGGACTCTTTCGTCTGAAGGCTAACACTCTATCCACTGAGACAAACCAGCTAGGGCTGAAATATTCTTTATAGCCCACCAAACTATTTGCCACTTTCCTTTATCCAACCTGTGCTTTCCATCTCTACATTATTCCCTCCCAACAGGAATATATGTCCCTCAAAGGCATGCCCACAACTCCTTCCTCTGTGGAAAGGTCTAAGTCAACCACCACATCTCCAATGGATCATTTTCTAATTGCCTTGATCTACTCTCTAAACATTCACGCTAATATACTTTAATAACTCTGAATTAGCTTTTAAGCCCTGCCCCCCCCGCACAACCACCTTAAATTGTCATGTTACACACACCTCACAATATAGAAAGTAACAGATAATGAATGAATCAACGTTACCCAGGTTCTAACAATTTCTCACAAGTAAACGAGTTCATAGTTCTTTACTACTGCTGTAAGGTCAGGTGAAAATAAATGATTTGGCATCAAGCACATCACAACTTTTCCTTTAATATGCTCGGAGCACGGACATTTTCTGTAATTTTCTCACAAGTTACTACTACCAAGCATTCAACCAAATGACAAGGGAAGGTGTAGCATCAGCTTTCTCAGACATGACACCTTAAGCTTGTGAATAAAAATTTATTGAGAGAGCTCAGCAGTAAGCCAAGAAGCCTAACTCTGATTTGACCCAGAAAAGTAAAGAAAGTTTACTGCATTAGGCATCAGGACCCTGTCCAAGGGGCATGTCAGCCAACAGTCTGGAGTTCCTCTTCCATTGAACCCCTTTAAGTAACTCTATATAAGAAATAATCAAGTAACTTAAATGTTTTTTCTTTTATTTTTTTCTTAATCACTTTCTGATACCAAGATCAATAAATAATATCTTGAAAATTTTGAGTTTCCAGTGTTACCACCTGTTAATGTTTGGCACTAATGCCAAATCTTTAGTTTTAGAAAATTTTAAAATATTTTACAAGGCACTTTTACATACACTAACATAGTCATGGTAAAAACAATAACAACAACTGACAGTTATTAAAAAATACAGCAGATGAGAAATAAAAGAATATCAGAGCTAGAGAGAACATTAATAGATACTAATGAATTACCATTTTTAACAAATAGAGAAACTTGGGTACAAAATGTTTGCCCAAGACCTCATAGCTACAAGAGGACAGAGGAAAACCTAGGTTATCATTGGACATTCAGGGAATTGGTAACCCCTGAATAAAATAAGTTTCTGGAAACAAACAAGAGTATCTGGCATCAAACGAAATAATTACACTTTTGGATATCCATCCATCCATCCATCCCCTCAACAAATATTTCATGAGTACCATCCATGAGCCAAATATACAGTTGAGACAGAAGAGTGAATGAGACAGACACAATCCTGCCCTTACAGACAATTAAGGGGGATTCAACCAAGAAGGAAACCTTGCAGTGTATGGTTACAGTGTCATAGGAAGGGAAGCAAAGGGTACTTGGGAGGCAATAAGAAGTGACACCCAGACTTGAAGGTTGGATAGGTACTGCACACCCATCCCAAATACCCAAGGATGCTGGTGACCATGAACTCTAACAGCTGTGTAACTTAAAGATGTGCTTGAAAAAAAATATACAACTGCTTGAGAACTTAAAAACATCCTTATAACTAAATTGTGGGAGAGTTGAAAGGCATTTTTCGTGAAAGAAACAAAGTTGATGTCTTCACATTCTAACTTGCTGAAGTCAAATATAACAGTAAACAATAGTTTTCTAGTGCAATTACTGTTTTACCTGATTTAATTTTACTCCCCCCCCCTTTTCTTGCTGCTCCAAAATAGACAAAGAGATCACCTTTTTCATCTAAAACTTCTCTCATGTTTGGCTTTATATGCTGGGTTTCCATTAGAAATTCAATTTTCAAAGTCCAAAGAAGTAATGGGATTTAAAAGACCGGGTGTGTCAGAAGCAAGTAATCACACCTCTGTACTCTTGGTAACCGCCAAGGGCAGTCTCAGGACTCCGGCTCTATGAAAAATGTCTCCAATATCTTTCTTTTCCTGTCACTGGCTGTAAATTTCAAGGAGTGATTAACTCCATTTATTGAAAAATGAAAGAAGAAAAATACCTCCTAGGTATTTGTTTAAAATAAATTCAACCTTCTCTGGAAAGACAATGCTTTTAATCTTAAAAAAGTAGTAGTATTTGATCCCTGAAGCTCAATTTCGTGCACCCACTTTTATTAGCCTCTTCTGGCTAGATATCCCGACCTAAGCCTGACCATTCCTAGTGTCTACTGATGTGTAAGATCCAGGAGAAATGAGCATAGCTATTTATAGAACAACTTTAATTAAAAATGCTTGGGACCCAGAGAATGGGTCTGACAAAAATTACTGTCTGCTGTACATCCGAGTCCCCGGCCAACTGCTGTGCTGCCTCAGCATGAGATCAGCCTTCAAGGGCAGAGGCTCACCATGGGCAGCATGCAGCCCTGGGCTCCCCTCCAAGGCTTCGGAGCTTTTCAGTGGGGTGGAAAGAAAATGGGTCTTGGGGGAGAAATAAAACGTACTCAACATCTCCACTTCTCACAGGCTGTAATTACCCAACATGGCATGCTTTCTACCTTAAGGGGTGAGGGGAGGACTGAAAAGTAGATCTTCTGAAGAAGAAACTCTCTTGAACAAACTGATATGCTTGGAAAACATTTCTAATAGTTCAAGTGCAATAACCAGGAGGACAAGTGGACTAACGTAGCGACCCTCAACCTTCTTGGCTTTAGGACCCTTTTGTACTCTAGGAACTACTGAGGACCCAACAGAGCTTTGTTTAGGTGGGCTACAGGTTCTTACCACAGCATAAATAAAGCTGATAAAATTTAAAAATATTTATTAGTTTATTTAAAATGATAATAAACTCAGATATAAGACATTTTTTTGTGTGAAAAATAACTATATTCTCCAAAGCAAAAAAAAAAAAATTGGAATAGTGACATTATTTTCTATTTTTCTGCAAGTCTTTTTAATGCCAAGCCTAACAGAAGATAGCTGGATACTCATATTTACTTTTATGCTCAATCTGTTTTTGTGTGTGTGTTGTTTTTTTTTAGTTGAAGTTCCTGACGTATATGTTTTTTAGTTGAAAAGGGGGATACTATTTTAATATTTTTTTCATGATTGTGGATACATCATGTAGCCTCTAAAAAACTACTGTATGCTCGTGAGAAAATGAGAATGAAAAAGGCAAATTACTTGCTGGTACTATTCTGAAAGCTGCACGGATCTTCTTGGACCTCGAGGTCCCCTGCAAACACTGTGATCAGCTGGCCTGTAACAATGTGTACTACTGTACAGAAGTCACAGGGTGTGGTATTCCGACAATGTGAAGGGCCAGAGGAGATGGGGACTAAGGCATTGTCCTCATGCCCTGACATTATGGTCATGCAGCTGATGTACTTTCGAGAAGTACTTTCACTCTAGTCCAGGGTGGGCAAATTTTTTGACTCGAGAGCCACCATGGGTTCTTAAACTGGGCCGGAGGGCTGGAACAAAAGCAACCTGACCATGCTGGCACTCTCATCTTGGGCTGCTGGTGAAGGAGTGGAGGGGAGAGCAAGAGAACCCTCTGCTCTTTCGGCTCCGCAGGCCTGATAGAACAGCCTAACGGGCCGGATCCGGCTCACGGGCCGTAGTTTGCCCACGGCTGCTCTAGTCAATGACATGAGCACACAGAGTAATAAGGTACACCCCCACCACCACTACCACCATCAACCCAATGACTATTTTATTTATTTTTTATTTGGTGACAAAGATGCCTAAAATCCAGGGCAAGTCCCAGTGGACTTAGTGCCAACCACATAGCCCCCATTACCCAATAATATATGGAGGAAGAGCATGGGAAGTACTGGTTGCAATTTTGCTATCCCCTTATCAGATATTGATTAAGTCTTGGACAGAGATCCGAGTTCTTGAAGAGAGGATAGAAACACACCTACACCATTAAACATGGAGAAGATTAGAGATCCTCTCCCTTTCAGAATAGTCATGACTTTATTATGACTAATAAATGGCTTTATTTACTATGACACACCTGGGAAGTTTAGGACTAATGGGGGTGTTTAAACTCATGCCCGTGACTTCTCTGAGAAAATCTTCAAGACACAGCAGTTTAAAATGAAAAGCAAAGGTGTCTGCTCTCACCCTCTTCTTTGCTTTTCCTTTTCATAAAACATTTCTTTCACCCATCAGTCATCAACATGAACGTTTATGAGAAACATGCTACCAATGTTTGATGTCTAATTCTCCTTCACATTCAACTAAAATGAATCAATGAACTTGGCGATCCTCCACACCACAGAAATGTTAGGTATTTCTCAGCCTGAATTTTCTCATCATCCAGTAGACTGTGATCAACACCACCCTGTGACAGTTTCAGGTGAGAGAAATATTTTAAAGAGGAAATGCCAAGAATAATAAAAAGAAGCAAAAAAAAAAAAGTTTGACAAGGGTAAGCAAATACAATTATGCTAAGCGAAATAAGTCAGTCAGAGAAAGATACATATCACATGATCTCACTCATTTGTGGAATATAATGAACAACATAAACTGATGAACAAAAACAGATCCAGAGACAGAGAAGCATCTAGCAGACCATCAAACCTCAGAGGAAAGGCAGGGGAGGGTGGGGGGAAGGGGGAAGAGAGCAATCAAAGGACTTGTATGCATGCATATAAGCCTAACCAATGGACACAGACACTAGAGGGGCGAGGGCAATGAGAGGGGGTGGTGTTAAGGACACATAAATAATACCTTAACCAATAAAAAAAGAGTAAGCAACTACATGGGTATAACTCTTTCGGGAGGCCTGGAAAATAGAAACAAACAAACAAAAAAAACCCCCAACAACCCACATTACCTAGAATTACAGCTTCCTTCTTATGCCATTTCATCCCCATTCTTTGTATTTCTAGGCACATGACTTTCTTTCTATGAGAGAAAGACACCTCTACTGTTTTCCACCTCAGAGCTGCACATGGCCAGATAGCTTGTGCTATTCATTTCCCCCTAATCTATAAATTTCCTTTTTTTTACAATCTATAAATCCTTCAGGTGTCAGATTAAATGTGACTCTTTGGCCACTTGCCCCACTCCCCACATACCCCTCCCCACATGAGGTTAGGTCCCCTTAACATTCGCACTGGTGCTTTCCCTTTGCCCACTTATCACAACTGTGTTAGACGTTGGGGAGGGGGCCGACAAAGTAACTCTTTGTTTAGGGGTAGCCTTACTTTCCAGCTTCTAAATTCCATAAGGATAAGGTGCATCCGTTGCTGCTTCAACCACCTCTCATGCTTGGTGGTAGCTAGACGATAAATAAATGTGTACTGAATAATTAAATCCATGAATTCTTAAAGCGGGGTCCAGTACAAGTTGACTTGGCCACACATGCAATGCTGTCCATGGCTGAAAATCCCCCAAAGGGGGCATTTTTAGAAGGACAGAAATTGACCCTGACCCTGTTAATGCTGATCTACACTTCCAACACATATTTTATGGTTTCTGATTCCCATTCTTATATCAGGTGAAGTCATATTCCAAAATATAAGAAAGGAACTATTTTATTTTAAGTGTTATCAAATTAATTAAATGAGTTTTTCAATAGGCTATAAACCCGGGGCTAGCCATAATTTGCAGCGAGTCAGAGTCATAAACAATGTTAATTTTATTTCCTTTACTGCTGGTGTATTGCAAGCTATCCAATCTCTGGCAAGAATGAGCTGGTTAAAAATGATGGTGGGTCTGTAAATGTTTATCATCCTATCTGTGAAGCTGGAGCTCAGCCAGTTCTGAATGCTAATGGAGAACCGGAGGAGAGGAGTGAGCCAGAGACCACCCTGACTTTGAATCGAAGAGTTTATTTTTTGTTCTTTGTTTTCTTTTTCTTTTCTTTTTTCTGTAATAGATGCATGAGGGGATTAGCTTTCTTCTGGGTCCTTTTATGTATCTAATTGCTATGACAACTCTCCCCTGTGGGTTCCCTCTATCATTTCTCTTCTCCCTTCTGGTCCCTGGTATACCCAATCTCATCAACGATGACCCTTACCACACTCTGGTCCCTGGACTCCAGCATCACACAATGAAAGCTGTGGGGGACCAGTTGAGAGGTCAGGCTCTAGTCCAGGTCCTGACACTAGTTGTAGGATCTTGAACAGCACTTAATTCTGTCCACCTCACTTTTTATATGTAAAATGAAAAAGTATGTATATGTAAAATTAAAATGTACTTTAAGATTTCTCCTCCCTATACTAGTCTTCATTCCCCCCTCAGAGAAATCACCTACTCATAATATGGTTCCACTTAATTGAAGTCCTAAATCTATCTTTCCATCCCTGATCTCTCTCGCTGCCTGCCATCTGTCCATATGCTATTTTCATTAAAATGTTCCACTAACATTCAAGATGTGAAGAGTGTACACATGCTGATGGCAGAGCATATTGGTACCACTCTTTTGGAAAGCAATTTAATGATGTATCCCAA
This sequence comes from Vespertilio murinus, assembly GCA_963924515.1. Taxonomy (NCBI): domain Eukaryota; kingdom Metazoa; phylum Chordata; class Mammalia; order Chiroptera; family Vespertilionidae; genus Vespertilio; species Vespertilio murinus. The sequence goes on along the minus strand of OZ004707.1, from coordinate 162,034,438 downwards.
GAGCCATTTAGTAAAATATCTCGACAAAACATGCTAATCCTCTCTGATATGGGAATTCTATTTCTAGGAGTCCCTCATTAGGAAACGATTCAGAATATTGTTTTTAAAAAGCCATAAGAAAGATAAAGTTCACTCTCTCTCTCTCTCTCTCTGTCTCTGTCTCTCTCTCTCTCTCTCTCTCTCTCTCTCTCTCACACACACACACACACACACACACACATCCACACCCACCAAGACCAACAGCTAGAATATTATTATTCATATTACAATGCATCATTTTGATAAACTGGTATGCAGCCATTAAAATTATATTTATGAAGGCCATTTAGCACCATGAAAATGCATACCACATTATGTATAATTTAAGAGCAAGTGAAAAGAACAGAATACAAATGATATGTTAATGTAAGCATAAAAACAAAATAAGTATATTAAAAAGACCTGCAGGATATTAAAAAAATGAAAGTACTTGTTGTTTCCAGCTATTATATTATATTGTAGTCAAAAGGTATATTTTACTTTCTCTGATTTTTCTAAACTTCCCATTATGTTTTTATATTACTTGTGTGACTGAAAAAAAATGTTGATATTTTCTCATTTTCTCCCTTCTTAACATCTTGCATCTCCCTGGCTTCCCTGTAGCTACGTAGCCATGCATCTTCCCAGTCTTTTAGCACTCTGCCCGGGAGTTCCTACTTTTCCATTTTCCTTTCCTTTCAGCCTCCTCATGCAGATAGTCTTTCAGTACAAAGGGATCCTTTTCCACAGCAGAGGTTAGCCATTCCCACACTTTCTTCCTGAAACAAGGTTCTCAACCACTCACACCACTGGAAGCATGAAAAGCCTCCTCCTCACATGTATCCACCGGATCCTCTTCCTCACATCTTTAAAAACCCATTCCTCAGGCATTTAACCTTTGCTTTCTATTATACATCAGTTTCAAAGATGTGCTTCATTTTGGGCCTTAATATATTCCACCACAGAATGTCTTCTCAAGCTTATTAACCTATTTTTCAAATGCCCCCTTCTTAGATTCTCTACTCTGTCCAAATTTACTTACTACCTTCAGGTTCCAACAGAGTGAGAAATACAATATCAGTCACAGAAGAAAACCTAGAAGGTATCATCACACTCATGGCTTTACTGGCAGTGAGGACAGGACGGCAGCAACCTTACATGCTTATAATATTAGGAGGGTATGCCAAGTAGACCTTGTTTCCTTTTTAAAAAAAATATTTTATTGATTTTTTTTACAGAGAGGGGAGGGGAGAGAGATATAGAGCTAGAAACGACAATGAGAGAGAAATATCAACCAGCTGCCTCTTGCACACCGCCTACCAGGGATGTGCCTGCAAGCAATGTACATGCCCTTGACTGGAATCGAATCTGGGACCTTTCAGTCCGCAGACCAACGCTTTACCACTGAGTCAAACCGATTTCGGCTTTTTTTTTTTTAAATAGAATCACAAACTTAGATCAAGGGAAAGTTTTTAGAATAAGTCTGACAAAGTGTCTCACAACATTCTTGTGGCTAAAACTGAGAGAGGTGCACTAGATGATAATATAATTCAATGAAGTAGCCAAGATTAGATAATCCAGGGGCCAGACAAAGCAACATGACCAGAAGAAAAGGAAAGCATTTAATAACCAGGGTCAATGAGAAACAAGTTGAAAGAAGTGGGGTTGGATTAAAAAAAAAAGAGATAATTAATCTGGCTTGTGTGGCTCAATGGTCGAGTGTCAACCCATGAACCAGGAGGTCACAGTTTGATTCTCCGTCAGGGCACATGCCAGGATTATAGGTTCAATCCCCATTGTGGGCATGCAGGAGGCAGCCAATTGATGTTTCTCTCTCTTCCCCTCTCCAAAATAAATAAAAATACGTTAAAAAATTAATTCATGGATAAGCAAACTGAATATCTAAGGCCACTCCAGGCTTCTGCCTGTTTTTTTGTTTGTTTTGTTTTGTTTTTAAAAAATAATTAGAGAAGTGACAAAGTAATTGTGCTCATAAGCTCTGGTCAAGAAGCTCTCTGTTGCCCTTGGCCCAATATGAGCAAATTATAGGACTGGGGATTTCAGCTCAGTGTAGTAAAGAGTTTTCTAACGTTAGCCTGTCCAGCAACCCCGCAGTAAGCATGGCTGCCCATGTGCACAGGTGGCCGGGAAGATAGCCTGAGGGAGGAGAGTTTCACAAGTGTGTCTTAGATTGGCGAAGGTTTGTAAATGTTGCTTTCGTATACCCTGGGTGTTTGAAACTGCGGAATGCTGTTAAACAAGGTTGTGACACACAAAAAACGAATTCATCTTGCTGCTAAAGGATGTGATGGTAGGTGGATTTTCTTCTAATATTTCTCTGTGCCTTGCTTGTGTATCTGAAGCACCTTTTTATCACTAAAGAACTCAAAACATGAAGACAATATGTTGAAAGAGAGGGAGGCAATCCCGAGTTATACTCATCAACTACTCTCTTTGACGTTAAAATCAACTGCCCAAAAGAGCATAAAAGAGAACCTTCCACTCTTTCAATTACATTCTTAGGTCTCACGGCATTTTGCATTTGAACCTAGAATAGGAGTGACTGGCAAAAAGATGTGACCTTTGCATGTTAATAAAGGTCATGGCCATAGTGACAATGTGTTTTTTGTAACAATTCTTCATAACTTCAACTATGCAATGACTTCACATCAACTTGCCATTGTGGTTCACAAAAATATATTTACCATATAATTGATTTCATTATTTATTATTTTTATATTTTAAAATATATTTTAATGATTTCAGAGAGAAACATCCATGATGAAAGAGAATCATTGATTGGCCACCTCCTGCATGTTCCCGGTAGGGGATTGAGCCCAAAACCTGGGCATGTGCCCTGACCGGAATCAAACTGTGACCTCTTGGTTCCTAGATCAATGCTCAACTACTGAGCCACACCAGCCCAGCAATGCTGCTTTTCTTAAAGAAACTTGCAGTTTTGCAAGGAAAATAAACCTCAAAAACTATTTAAATTATAGTTCAAGGCATTCATTTTATAAAATATGACTAATTAATATGTGCTTCCTAAAAAGTTATAAGAGCTCCAAAGAAATATAACTCACCATGAGATGGGAAGGTGGAAGAATGTTGAAAGAGGAAGTGGAAGTTGACTTGGATCTTGAAAAAGGGAGAGTTGAAGGGGAGAGAAAGAAAAGATGCCATTACAGAAAGATGGAACTGTGTGAATGCCTATATAGAGCTTCCCTAAAACAAAATACTGGGTTATTATTAGTATTAGGTAAGTGATATTGTCATTTATCTTAAGGGCCATTTTCATCAAGAAGAGAAATTTAATGTTTATTAGTTGTTCTGTGAGTTGTGGGGGAAAATATGAATGGGAACTACCAATATAATGCCTTATTTACTTACTTACTTACTTACACCTTATTATTACACAAAGAAACTGAAGCAGCTTTCAAAAATATAGAACATACAGCGAATAAGGTAAATTATTAAGGAAAATAACAATAAAGCCAGGAGTAAAAGCAGCACACACAGAAAAGCAGATTGTAGAGTCCGGACTGGTTGTTAGTCAAAGGTAGGGGGCAGGGGATGGGAGAGATTTAACTTTTCCAGTATTTGCAAGATTTATCACGCATCAGATTAAAAAGAAAACAAAAATCTTGCAATTCAACAGTCTAGCCTTTCCTAATACTGACACGTGAGAGAAATTTCTCCCTCGAGATGTCATCAAGAAGCCACTGAATGCTGTAGGAGGTGCTGGCCTCAACCATATCCCTGACCCGATGGTTATAATGAGAAATTTCACATGCTCTTCCTCCAGGGAGGACAAAAGCATCATGCTGAGGCACAGTTCAGCTTCGAAACAGTGTGGCCCACCAGCCCACCCCACCCCCCCCCCTGGTAATATAAGAGTAAATTTAGACTATGTGCCAGATTGGAGGGACTCCATGTTCTTCAGTTCATATTGTCTCAATTATTTACTCAAAACGTATTGATTGCATGCAAGGAGACAGATGTGGGGAGATAACCATGAATAAAACCCAACAAGCCATTCTCATGGAGTTAAATATCCTGGTGGTGGGAGAAGGATCACAGACAAATAAATACATGGGAGGCGGTGATCAGCACTATGGGGAAAAGAAAGGCAGGTAAGGTGATCGAGAACAAGACGGGCAGTGTGAGGTTAATATTTAGAATGGCTAGTCACAGACAACCTCTCTGATATGGTAATATCTGGGCTAAAACTAGCTTGACACAGGGAAGGAAAGTAAGATCTGAGAGAAAAGTGTTGCATGCAAATGGAACAGTTAGTGCAAAGGTTCTGAGTGAGAAGCATGCTTGGCAAGTCTGAGTAGCTGCAAGACAGCTGGTCAGGCATGGGCAGAGTAAAGGTCTTCTTATCAAAATAAAGGACCTCGGATGAGGTAAGAAAAGGGAATCATGATGGAGCCAATTATTTCCTCAGAAAATCCCTACTGTGTCTGTTTCAGTATAAGCCCAGGCAGCTGAGGTCTGCCAGACCATATCAGAGAATATCACCGTCATCATTTTAGCTTAAATATGGTGCTAAAGCCTGCATTAAAATCACCCATTATAGACATGGGTTTTTTGCTAAAGCCCACTTACATTATATGTAGAGTATTAGAGCAAGACAACTAGCCTTATCATTTCTGATACTTAAATATCCACAGAATGCTTTAATTTTGTTTTCCAGTGAAACCTGCAAATTGCACCTCTATGAATCTGACATGCAGCACCAAGTCATTCATTACATCTAAGCCAACTGAGGGTTCAGGGCATCTTTCAAAGATGCTGAGTTTGATTTTAAAGACAATCTGGCAATTGCAGGATAGCAGAACCTACTGTCTATCGAGGGCACTTAAGTGTGTCAACAAAACTTATCATCATTTTAGAGACGGCAACTGACATTTGTTTCCCCACAGCAGGGGGCAGGCACTCAGGGCACTGAAAAGGGGTACCAAATCCCTTAGACTCAGGTGGGAAGGAGGGAATGAGATACCCCTCTTTGATGCCGAGAGAAACGTTGTCTCAGGAGCCTGTCCCGTAAGCCTCTGTGACCTTCTAATCGATATTAAGACACTGGGTCTATAAAATGAGTGGTAATTGACTCCATATTGGCTTTAGAGATCTCAGTACATTAACAATTCCCCAGAAAAATGTGACAAGTAAATAGTAATAAAACCAGCACATGCTGTGCATTCTTCTTGACAGATTTTGTCCTGAAGTGATAGTGAATATGTCAAAAGGCCTATTATGAACTTTTTTTTTAAACTCTCACCCAAGGATATGTTTTTATTGATGAGAGAGAGAGAGAGAGAGAGAGAGAGAGAGAGAGAGAGAGAGAGAGAGAGAGGAGAGAGAGAGAGAGAGAGAGAGAGAGAGAGAGAGAGAGAGAGAGAGAGAGAGAAACATTGATTGGTCGCCTCCCATACGTGCTCCTCCTGGGAATGAAGTTCCAACCAACTGAACCACCAGGCCAGGGGATAATGGACTATTTTTGTCTAAGGACCACCTCCACTAACCAGAGAATATTGGAGTGAGAATACCACACTTGTGATTTTTGTCAAGAAAGAAAACTGACACAGAGATTAGTTCTCCAATATGAGCATATAAACTCAACCATCGGTAGCAAAACTCTGTGAGAAAAAAATTATGTGAAGTGAAATGGAAACAATCACCTGCTCAGCCAGTAATGAAGCGAGGCTTGAATACGCATCTGCAAAGTCCGGACCGTATCGAATGGAATCTTTCAGCAAAGTGACAGCCTCTTCTTTTTTCTCCTGGGACCTGCAGATTACAAGAGGGAGAGGGGACATCTTTTAATAAAGCTTTATTTAAGCCTTCTGATCATTTAAACCTACTTCAAGATCTGTTTATGTTAGCAAAGATGAACGGATTCACTCGGGGTATCACTGAAAATGAATTGAACTAACACTATCTTGAGTCAACAGTTTCTATCTCTGAATTCTTGGTAGAACAAGATGTTAAGGCATAAATGATGCTGCGGATTATTCAGTGATTTTTCTACTTTCTATATCCTGCTGTGTAGTTTTGAGGAGTTGTTATTTCATATCTTACAAGCCTGTTAGCCAGAAAGGTAAACCCTCAGAGCAGCAAGGTGGGACCTTCCCTGGGTGCACGGGAGCCCGTAGCGAGGCTGTGGAAGAAGCCGTGAGGCCCTGCAGTACCAGCTGCATCAGGGCGCCTTATGGCGGCTGAGCCACTGCATCCATCAGGGAGAAGCCAGCCAAACTGCCCAAATTAGTCTTTGTTTTTCTAAGGGAAATACATTTTTTACGCATAGCTTATAAAATGACTATGGCGGGCTAAGAACAATAGGCTATTTTTATCATATTTTAATGCAGAATTGAGGCTGAATCTGTGCTCTTCATTTTAATCTTCTCCCAGGGATTGTACTTCTGGTTCATAAAGGACTCAAGGCCCCCATGTTATTTCCATTATTTGGGGTGACAGTTCTGTCTCCTGCTAGTGCCTTGGGGAGACACTGGGTTATTTTCCTGATATCAGTATCTTTGAAGCAAAAAAATGTACACGGGTAATGATCAACTTTGCTGCTAGTACAATTTCACAAACACCGATCCCTTGCTAAGTGGTAGATATTGTAACTGGCAAAAGAATCAGAAGGAAGACTGGAACTCCTGAAACTACAGAGTACAAAGCCAAAAAGTCCCCCCATTTTTCCCCGTTACCAATGCTGAATCGTGTGCCTATGTCCTTTCTAATTAGAATCAACAAATGTTTCATCGGCAATGAATATCTACCATATGCTCTGGTAAATTTTCACATAACATTATTAATTTTCTTCTTCCAACAATCCCATGCAGCAGGTATGAGTGTCTTATTATACTAATTTTTCTCTAATGAGCACATTTAGATGCAGAAGTGTCAGGTGACTCATCATATTCACATAATCCATCTTCGGAGTCAAGAGCCAGTGCTCATCGTCTATCACACCACTCCGGCTTCTTCTCTCTACTCATAAATCTACCTCCGTGGCCTTGCTGCTCAACATGTGATTCATGGACCAGTACCACCAACATCACTCAGGAGCTTGTTAACAATGCAGAGTCTCAGGCTCCAGCCAGACCCATTGAATCAGAGCCTGCACTTCCAACAGATTCTCGGGGAATCTGTACCCACGCCGAGATTTCAGCATCACTGCTCCGTGAATTATCTAAGGCAGCCGAGAGTAGCTCCTGCTACAAAACCCCCACAGCTTCGGTCTCTGGAGGACAAAGCTCTCCAGCGGGTAAAACTAATATTGACTCCCCGCGTCCGAGTTCCAAGTGTGAGAAGCAGCATATCACTAGGTGATTTTACCTGGAAGATAGTCTCTGATCACAGACCTTGAGAAAAATAAAAGACATGTTTCCAGCACAGATCATGCATTTAACTATTCAATTTGGCAAACATTCATCACTGTCTCTGATGTATTAGCTATTTCCCAAGGGAGGTGGCTGTCCATCACATCCTCCCTCTAATCGGGGTCTAGCTAACTCCTACCGGGCTCCTCTCAATGCAAAATATCAAAGTGTGACACCGTGTCCTTTAAGTAGATCGTCCTTGGGATGTGGCTTAAAAGCTGCATGGTTATAAAAAAGTTGCATTACAGCTCTCTTGGTGCTGCTTTCTTGTTGATTAATTCATTTAGTCAACAAACACTTTAAGAGTGCCCATAAGACTCTAAAGAAGTGCACATGTGTACTCCTGCGTTTCTATTCTTAAAACATTTCTTGAAGTATTCTTCCAGGGACACAACTTTTTAAATAAAAACATATTTTTTAATCCTGGCAATTCTACTATTGATTTCATGGCCAGCAGAACTCTTCCTCCAAGGATTTTTTAAAATCTTTATTAACGTTAATTTGGAAATCCTCTCCAAATCCAAAGGGGGATATGGACTTAGGAAATTAAGGATGAAAATTAAGTCCCTCGGGACATAATTTAGCTTGGATAATCTTCAAGATCAGCAGGGGGGGGGGAACCACACACAACAATTTGATAATAAAATTTAATGACTTTTCATTTGTCATGCCTCATATCAGTTAGAATGGCAACGCAAGCCTTCTATACGAGAACACAGTGAGATTAATTACCACTGACTATAGTCCATGAACCTGTATACTTAAGGTCATCCATTAACATTCTTGTGACACAATAGAAAAGTTAGCACCAAGGTTATTTATAGGGAATGTGGATTCTTTATGAAAAACTTCATTTCTGTGAATCTCTCAAGGGAATGACTGACACTTTCAGGAAACCTCTGTCTTTCACAATTTTGTTAGTATATGAGCACTGCAAGATGCTTAACCAGCTCACAGCACGATGGCCTCATCAGAGTTCGTAAGCATGTAACAAAACCAGAAACCACACATATGCTACCTTTTTTTATATTTTGCTTTTACTTTTGTATCTCCATAACAAAATACATGGTATGGCTGTCACCGTTAGAAGCCCTATCCTGGCCTCCAAGAGGGCAGCTGCTCTCGGTTCTTCAGCTCAACATTCTAAGGAGTAACTGGGCCCCGGATTATTTTTCTCTCCCAAGGTCCTGGCAGGCACAGCATGCGAAGGGTTCCCAGCACGGTGCCTCGTGGCAGGGTACAGGCCTGTGTATCAGTGCACGTGCCAACTGGGCGAGTTTTTCAAGCTTCATGTTTCCCAACAGTTGTTTGCTGCACACGTACTCTCTGCTAAGGACAGAGTGATTCCTTTGCACCATTCATGTTAATTTTCCCCTTTAAGTGGTATGAATTAGGCATAATTATCTTTATTCTAAATGCTAGCAATGACCACCCCAACCATACAGAACTGAGGTTTGGAGAGCTCCAGTGGTTCGTGCCCGGCTCACAGCTACTCTTACACCAGGCCCACGCCCTGCACGTTTGTGTTCATTCTCTCAAATGCCGGGCGCTCTGTCTGTGACCACCTTCAAATCCCTTCATAGACAGGACCCATGTCTTATTCATCCTACTTACTTCGATCCCAGGGATCTGCACATAATGGAAATTCAAGAATTGTTCAATTATATTTTAAAAGCCATGGTTTTACTGTTTTCTTGAGTCCTAGATTTTTTTTTTTTTTGTAAATCTCCTGAAATAAACTTCCCAATATTCTAATAAAAATTTGACGGTTGGGGATAATAGAATACATTTTATAGCTCTTTCTACACCTCATTCAATATTATAGGAGTGATTCTAAGGAAGGCAAAAGTACCCAAGGCTTAGAATAATAAAAAAAAAATCACAAGTTTAGTGTCCATTTGTTGAGCACTTCTGACTTACCAAGCACCGCTAAGTGGCTTCTCTGCCTTAAACATACATAGTAGTTAAAAGCACGGACTCAAAAACCAGGTGTGGGTTTGGACTCTACTTCTACCATTTGCTAGCTGTGTTTCTTTAGGCAAATTATTTAAAGCCCCCGTGTTTCAGGCTCACAGTAGGTACTGCGTATATTTTGGCTTTTATTAACTCAGTTTATGTTTCTAAAAAATCACCCATTAAAAGCTATCTCTCCCTTCCTTAAAATTAATTTTTAAAACAAGCAGAATGCGGTGTTTTTGAAATTCCCTCAAAAGTAACATGCTTTCACATTTTAAACATTCACAAAAATTTAGGTTAGATATTGGAGTGATAGTAGATATCTGATATCACAATTGCTTTTTAACATAATAATCATCATTAAGTACACCAGGAAACAGCATTGTAGGAAGTAAAATAACACCAGTAACAAACTGAGGCATTATCCTGGAAACCTCATTCCAAGGCAAACACCGGGCGGAGGAGGCCTAAATGGCAGCCCCCAGTTCAGAGTCCACTCAGCAGAGGGCGAACCCACTCAAAGCAGTGCGACCTCATTGTTAAGGGTGATCGCTAAGGGCAGGAAAGAATCAGGAGCAATTCTGAGCCTCTTATTCAGCCAAGCCAGGAAAGCTTCTTAGAAAAGAAAGGCTGAAGCAGTTATTTCCAAGTAAAAAGGCATAACAAGAGAGGCAGACAATTTCAGATAGACACAATGAAACTCCTTAATAATGGAAAATACCTATGTATTCTGACAGCACAGACCACCCCTGGGCCGGCAGGAGACGGTGGTAAAACTTCCCAATGCATTTGCTGTGGCTCTAGAAGAGGCTGTTTGGGGAAATCAGTAGCCCATTGTGGATGTGAACCCCATCTACAAAGAGCTACTCGGTTACCCATTTACACTGAATCGACAGGTCCATTCCGAATGGGGAAACGGGGAAAGAACATGTGCCTCTGAGTGGACCAAACATGTGATTTAGGTAATCAAGTCCACAGGCTATTTTTTTGAATTCAATGGAAAAAGCTTGAATGAAGGAATCCATGACTGGTAAACGCACTGACCAAGTCAACCTCAGTACATACCCCATCCACTTAGCCGTGGGCACGCTTTCTGTGGGATCAAAGGGGCACGGAATCCCTTAGGAAACCCTGGTCACACTAAGGATCCCGAGGACGGTCAGAGCTTCTGTTAGGGGTTCCACTGGCACTGATGGAACGGACAGGGACACCTGGGTAGGTGAGAGAGCTAGGTGGGAGAAAGACTGCTCCAGGGTTAAGTAATGTCTCTTGCCCGCAGCATCCTGCACTTCCTTATCTCACAAATGAGACACCAGCTGACGACTGATTATCCCCCATGACCTAGAAGATCCCATCTTCACTTTCCTGTGGGTCAACAGTTCTCAAATTTTAGTGCTTAAAAATAATTGTTTGGTAAAATGCAGGATCCCAGGCCTCATAAGATCTGGTACGTCCTGGGTAGGGCCCTGGAATCAGTATTTAAAATATATGTGTAACCAATATATATATAATCTATATATATATATTGATTTCAGAAAGATAGAAACATCAATGATGAGAGAGAATCATTCATCAGCTGCCTCCTGCAGCCCCCTACTGAGGATTGAGCTTGCAACCCAGGCATGTGCTCTGACCAGGAATAGAACCCTGACCTCGGGGCTCATGAGTTGGCACTCAACCACTGAACCACACCGGCCGGGCCAGTGTTCTTAATAAACCCCTCCGGCGATTCTGTTGAAGGTGGTCTTCAGTCTGTGCTTTAAGACACTGACTACCATGAGGGATTTGCCTGATCAATTGATCCTGGATGGAAGGCTAAATACTACAGGATTAAGAAAGCTTAAAGAGAGAGGGAGAGAGAAAGAAGACCCCCTGGGACAATCTGAGCTAAAGAGAAAGGTCACAGTGGGCAGCTGATCGATACCTCTGGACGGCCAATGATGCGGGGAGGCGGGGGGCGGAGGGGGACACTGGGGGGCACTGCAATGGGAAGAGGCAGCTTTCCCTCTCCTAGAAGCTCTGCTGTGAATGTCCTCTAATTTGCATCCAGGTCCTGGCTCCTGTGCTATCCATATAGTCATCATATATAAATAGAAGGCTCCCAGTATGCTGCAAGCAAAATTCCACTCTAAGTTTCCCCCGGGGAACTTCCAAAAGGCTAAAATTCCTGAGAAGGGTTTTCTGGAACCAATAACGTCTTCATCATTGATTCCATAAGAGAAACATCAAGCAGAAATTAGATCTTGTTCATAATGTGCAAATCTTGCCATTAAACATTTGTAGTTTCACAGGGAATTTCCCCTTCAGTTCTGCAGCAGGGAGACAGCCTCTCTGGCGTGTTAAGTAAAAACATTTGCACCATCTCACTTTCCTGGCTCGATCCCAAGGACAGATATTTAGCAAAAAGCAAATAAAACTTCACCACGTTTCTTTAAGTAATTAAGGACCTGTTAAGTGTCAATTTAGAAAACTTCCTGGACTCCTGTCTAAAATCTCATGACACATCCATTCAAACTGAAAGCAGATGCTTGCTTTGAAAAAGTATTGACTTTTGGGGAGAATTTAGGAAATGCCGGTAACAGAAATAAATGGATTTGGCAATCCACTTGGCAGAAGTACAGTCCCCCACTAACCACAGTTGTGAGCTTGGAGTGCTGGGCAGATCTTTTAATTTCTGTGTCTTTGTTAGGGTGTTTGTTGTTGTTGGATCCAAAATCTGACGTTTTCACAAAGGAAAAAGTAATTTTTTTTTTTAATGTGGTGGTGGGGAGGAGGGGAGCTGGCTGATAGACTTACCGTGTTTCCCCGAAAATAAGACACCCTCCGAAAATAAGACCTACTTCATGGAAACATAAGACATCCCCTGAAAATAAGACCTAGCGCGTCTTTGGGAGCAAAAATTAATATAAGACACTGTCTTGTTTTCGGGGAAACAGGGTAGCAGCTCTTCTGAAAAACTGAATCATGAAGTCACATTGTAACTGTCCAACTGAGATGATTCTTTTCTTTTCTTTTTTTTTAATCCTCGCCTGAGGATATTTTTCCATTGATTTTTAGAGAGTGGAGGAGAGGGGGAAAGACAGAAACATGGATGTGAGAGAAACACATCGATGGGCTGCCTCCCACACAGGCCCCGACTAGGGCCTGGGTCAGGAGGAGCCTGCAAGGACTGGAATTGAACCCAGAATCCTTCAGTCCGCAGGCCAACGCTCTATCCACCGAGCCAAACCAGCTAGAGCCAGAGATGATCTTTTCAAAGCACACATTTTTTCTGAGGTTCTACTACTATTTTTCCTGTAGAGGAAAATGTTGAAAAATTGGATCATCCTCTCTGTAGCCTCTTTTATGATCAAGTTTCCTGAGCTCATTTTTGGGTGATGCAATGGAAATACTGCATCTAGGTTACTGGCGTTCACCCTAGCGTGTCTGCTTGACTTTTTACGGAAGCCACACAGACCTGTCTGGAAGACTGATTCATAGTGAGCAGTGGTGGTAAAGAATGAAGCCTTTTCTTGAGCCCCAAATGCACACTCAGCATTAAGTAGGCCACCTGCCCTCCCCCCGGGGTGGGTTTGCAGGATCAGATTCAGGCCCTGGGGCAACAGCGGGAGGCAGCTGGGGTGCCCGTGTGAGCGGTCAGGCTTTGGCTGTCTTGAACACCTGTGTCCCAGCTGAACACGGAGGAGATGGAACGATGGAAAGGTCTGATATTGACTAGTCAAAGGGCAGCGGAGACGGAGGCACGGCTCACGTGAAGACCGTCTGAGGACTTGCTCCTCCTGAGCCCCCTCCTCCTTTGCTCCTGTAAATGGCTCTTGGCGTTCTTTGTCATCAGTTCAGAGTGGCCACTGCCCTGGCCACTGCCCTGAACCCCAGAAGCGGGATGCATGTCCCACGGTGGCCTCGCTCCTGCATGTAGGGGAACCACCTCTGAGCCACAAGCGCACAGGGATGGGGATAATGGTCCCAGGCCAGCATCTCTTCGAAGTGCAGGCAAATATTTATTTAAGTCCAGCTCTTCCATGGTTTGAAGGAAGGTAAGGAAATAATGCTCTCAGGCTGGGGCCTGAGGAGAGGGTAGCTGAGATAGCCTGAGTTGGCCAATGTTTATTTATCCCTCGGGTAAAGGGCCACGTGGAGGGTGCAGTTGGAGGCACGTTCCTGGTCTTAGGCTCAGGTGGATGGCTGCCTACATCCCGACTTCACCCTCTCCGGCTGGGTGACTTGGGTTAGATGCTCCAGCTCCTTGAGACTCAGTGGCCCCATCTGTGAAATGTGCACGTGATTCTCTACCCAGGTTCCTGAGGGGGTGAAATACATGCTCTAATGAGCTCATCAGAGCGTCTGGCACGTGGGCCGATGCAGGAAATGCTGGGTCCATGGGCTCCTTCCCAGAGTCCCCCCTGGCATTCCTACGGCAGCCTCACTGACTGCTGTCTCAGCAAAGGAGGCAAGATGTTGTTCGAATGCAAGGATTGCCTCTGAAGACAAAAGGGACTTTCACGTTCCCTTTTGTTCTTCTACTGACACCTCGGTCAGGGGATCAAAAACTTGGAGTCGATGTTAAAACCACGGGTTCCTGCAGCTCGAGAGCTTTACGTATCACCCGGTCCCAGCCCTAATTTCGAGCTAGAGGGAACGGAGTCTCCAGGAGGTTGAATATTGCCTTAAGACCTGCTCATCTGCAGTGGAAGAAAATGTATTCCCTATTTCTCATTCATAATTAATTTTATACGAAGAAGTTCAGCTTCAATTTGGAAGTGAGAAATTATGTCCCTGGGCTAGTAATAATTAAAAACCGCTAAAACTTATTTCATCTTTATCGGGGCCAGGTCCTATGTTAAGTACTTCCATGCATTCTCGTGTTTAGTTCATACGAAGGATGTAGTTGCTGTTATTATTTCCATATATAAACGAGTAATGGGAGGCAATGCATTTTCCTAAGGTTGCAGGCTACTCCATGGGAAGCTGAGACGCAGACTCACTGAGGCCTACGGCGGCTGGGCCTGCGGTGAGTGGGGCGGAGGGGGCAGGTTCTTGAGTCAGGAGGAGCACTCTGTGGTCTGTCGTTCAATTGTCAGTGGCTAGTGCTCTTTTCACTGGGAGAAGGGGAGGCAGCAGAAAGGTTGAGGGCAGAGAGCCCAGCAATGCTGCCAGCGGGCAGGTGGCCACATGGTGGGCCTGCTCGAGGGAGGGCAGCCTGGGAGGGAGGCTGGCAGAGCTGGTGAGGGGACACGAAGAAGGGAGGGAGCCTTCGAGGCAAGATTCACCTCCCCATAGTGCTTCCCGGACAGACTGGGGGCCACAGGCCGGTGTGGGGCCCGAGGAAACGCCAGACCAGGCCTTCCTCCTCCTGTCCTTCCCTTCTCCTCCTGGACTCTCCAGCAGTTTGAGGTCTGAAAGCCTTTGAATAATCTCTAACAACTTACTTTCCACATTCAGTCACCGTGTCAGGGCAGAGCTGATTTCCTACAGGATTTAAGATAGAAAGTTGAGGTGCCTGGTCCCCTGAAGTAAGATGATATGTGCAAGAAGAAATTTCTAGTGATTACCCTCATTTCTCTCTTTTAAAAAAAATATAGTTTTATTGATTTCAGAGAGGAAGGAAGAGAGATAGAAACATTAATGATGAGAGAGAATCATTGACTGGCTGCCTCCTGCACCTCCCCAACAGGGGATGGAGCCGCAACCAGGCACGTGCCCTTGATGGGATTCAAACCTGGACCTCCTGGCTCATAGGTTCATGCTCAACTACTGAGCCATGCAAGCAGGGAACCCTCATTTCTCTTTTAATTGATTTGTACCTCCTTTCAGCTACATTTCTAGTCATTAGTTGTTCCAAGTCATTCCCCAGCATGGGATAAGGGGACCAGATTGCAGATGTAGCCGGGAAAGATGATGAGGGTTAAGGAGGGGTGGACAAATGCTTTTCCGGACAGAGGAGCCTGCTGAACACTCCTGTCCCTCACACCGCAGGCCAGCCTGTGCAGTTACGCTCTGTCAGAAAGATGTATGCAAGGGGAGAAAATGACGACAGTCCAGTTTCTTCAAGGGGATGTAAACAAAACCAGGGGGTCCCTAAAGTATGCTCTCCCACACGGCGCTCCCTGTGCAGGGCTGTCTCCTGGCCTCTGCAGGGTTTACTGCAGCCATCAGGGCCAAGTGGAATGAGAAGAGGAACCTTTCTTTGCAAACCACACTGTGGACTTAAAACAACTTACTCATGCCCAGTTCTTTAGTAATCACAGCGTGAATGAGCAGAGTTTTGGTAGGAGAGATAGTTACAAAAATATTTTTACAATTAGCAGTGTGTTTATGTACAAATAACTCTCAAATCCCAAGGAAGTAGGTAAACATTCTCATCATTTCCCAGATAACTCCGTTGTGTGAGGCACTGAATATAAGATTATAAAAATGAGAATAAAACATGTATCAGATGAACTACAGGAGTTCTCGCTTTAAAACCTTTGTAATGTGTTTCTTAAAGGTAGTTTGCAAACATGTGAATGTGTGTTTCTTGTACACTGGCAAGCCCTCAGTTTGGCCCAGCTTCCGGGTTCACACGATGTGGAAGAGGAGAAGACAAGGAGGAAGGTGATAATGAAGGTGGCAGGACTGTGGAAAGTCCCGGATGCCATGGCATTTGGACTGCATGTGTGTCTGTATAATGCATAATCAATGAATTTCTCAGGTGCCCTACATTTAAAGGGAGGGTGGCAGAACAGTAGATATTGGAAACAGAAGAGAAAAATAATGCCTTGGAATACAGCAAAGAACTAAAGAGCTGCAAAGCAGTGGAAGGCGGTCAGTGGTGTCATATTCTTCACTTCAGAGAAATCAAGGGGAATGAGAGCTGAGCGAACCTTGGAAATCCGTAGCTGATGTTCAAGACCGCAGCTCCGCTGGAATGCCCAATGGACAGGTGGGAGGGAGGAGGAGCCCCATGTGCTGAGCATTCCTCTTGTCAATTTGGTCAGAGAACGGAAGGAACGAGGAGAACAAACGGCCAGAGTAGCTAAACCCAGAAAGAGTCCCCGGGGTCTTACGTTTGGAATGGGAAGAATCAGAAGACTCAAGAGAGAACTCCTGATAATGGATGGGAGGGCAGGAAAGAAACAGAATCAATAACAACACATGTGGGTTGTACACTAGTAACTACTGAGGGCTGACATAAAAAAAAAAAAACACTGACGGCACCAAATGTTCAGGTGTGAAGCAAGGGGATCGCTCACCATTGTTGGACTGAAATGTGGTACAATTACTTTAAAGAACTGTTAGGCAGTTTCTTAAAACATTAAAGATACAATTATCCACAACGTTACTCCTCGATATTTACCACAAACAAAATGAACATAAAAGACTGGGATGTGAATATTCACCACATGGATATTCATAATTCAAACCTGTAAACAAACCAAGTATCCATGCATGAAAAATTACAAAGAACTTCATGTATATGCAATGGAATACTACTGAGCATTAAAAAAAAAAAATGTAACACGTAGCAACCTGGAAAAGCCTCAAAACTTAGGCTAAAAAAACTATCCAAACAGCACAAAAGCACATAGTAAGGGATCACCTGAAAATGAAGTTCTAAAACAGGTTAAACTAGTTTATGGTGAAAAAACAAAAAAACAAAATAATGATTGCCTTACGGGAAGAGAACCTTACTCAACAGAAGCACGAGGGATATTTCTGGGATGATGGTAATATTCTATGTGTTTATTTTGGGGGTGCTTACAAGAGCACGTTAAACTGTCAAAACTCATTAGACTGAACACTTAAGATTTGTGCAATTATTTTGCTTGTTAATTATGCCTCAATTTTACAAAAACATCTAAACATAAAATATGAAAGAGGCAGCACAATTCATCCTCCCATGAAAGAACAAAAGAAGAAGTGAGTTTTGAGGTTCGCAGAAGGAAAGCTGCAAAAATTCACCCTAAATGACTTGAATATTGTTAGTAAAAGTACGGGATGTTATCTTCTGGGTATGGGTAAGGACGCTGAGGGGGAGAACAAAGAATACATGTATCAGGAAGACAGAAATACTTGGGAGATATAAAAGATCATAAAGGATGAATCTCTAACAGCTCTAACCCCCCCACCTCATCTGTTCTTTTCCACAATGCTATCTTTAGAGTTTTATAAGAGTCCCATTCATTTCAGATTTGTGTTTTAGAGTAGAGGAGGATCTAGGGCAGGGGTGAAAATTGCTTCTTGGACGACAGGGGGTACAGTGAAAAATCATCTTAGATATTACAGTGATTTGCTGTCTCCCAGTGCTCAACCCCACCTACAAATCTTACTCTTGAGTTTTACATTGGGGTGGAGGGTAATTAGGGAAAAAAGCTTAAAAAAATGGGTGATAATGAAAAAAAGTTGAGAAATACTGATTTAGGGAAAACAAAATGCAGGTAATGGGGGTACCTTAGGTCAGGGGTCTGGTCAGGCAAGTAAATGACAGTTAAGATATGAAGGATTCTAAGTTGATGTCACATACATTACTGAAATAGATCAGATACATTAAAGATAAGATTATAAATTATGAACTCTAAAGGAAAGATAGTAGTAGAACCTCAGAAAAATGTATGCCTTGAAAAGATCATCTCTCGCCCTAGCTGGTTTGGCTCAGTGGATAGAGCGTCAGCCCTCGGACTGAAGGATCCTGGGTTCAATTCTGGTCAAAGGCACCTCCTGGCCCAGGCTCCTCCTGGCCCAGGCCCTAATTGGACCTGGAGAGAGATGGGTATGAGTTGGATAAAGATGAAGGGGAGAAACTATAATGGGGTTGGGACTACAGGTAGTAACACTCTTGACAAAAAGCTGAGTTTTAATTTTAAGATTTATTGTAACACCCATGTAATTCCTACAGCCAATCATATGAATGGAAGGTACTTTGGGCAATAATATGATTTTTGGAAGGGAGGTATGATATAATTTTTTAAGAGAAGTTATTTTCATATTGTGCTTCAAACAGCACAACTATTTAATTCAAGCCCAGAATTTAAATATTTTATTATACTCTTTTGAGCCATCAGGGACTTTTACACTTTTCATCCATAAAAAGGTTATGCTAATCGTATCTATTTTCTTTTACATGTTCAGTTCCAAGCAAGGCCAACAATAATTAATATAAATTAAGAATTCTGGCATGGAAAGCTGCTCGTTATCAATTTGTCACACTGTAAACATGCAGCACAGACTCATAATAGATTAACTTCAAAGTCCAGTAAAATGGTCTTGAAAGGGGCCAAATATATTTGGTTAACACTCAGTACATTCAATGAAGTCTACTACTAGGAACAGGTCAAAAGCTCCATCATATAATTCCAAGAATGCAAATGAAATTTGTCCTAGTGCCATAAGATTTCTGAGATGCTGTAAAAGAATCACATCTTATTTAGGACTTCTGGCCTAGAAAAGACTCAGGTTTCTCTCAAAAGTCAAGGTCATTAATTAAGGTTTGGCTGTCCAATATAGTAGCCACTGGCTACATCTGGCTGTTGATTCCTTGAAATATGAGTAGCCTGAGATGTCCTGTAAAATATACACTGGATTTCAAGTATTAATGATATAAAGGAAAGTATATTCTCATTAATATTTTTAAATGTTCAATTTAAAAAATAATTTTTAAGATTAATTACGTGTTGAAATGGTAATAGTTTAGATACATTGGGGTTTGATAAATATATATTATTAAATTAATTTCGCTTGGTTAGGTTTTGAAATATTGCTGGTTGAAAATTTTAAGTTACAGATTCTGAGTCATTTTTGATTGGCAGTGCTGCGGTAGGCTGTATCCCAATTTTGAGGTGAACCACAAGGGGGCAGTCGAGTGTGGTGATGAGGGGAAAGGACACTGGGTCAGACAAATCTAGGTTCAATTTCCAGGTCTTCTCTTCCCAGGTCTTTCCCTGCTAAGGAACAAATCTAAACTGTTCAGATCTAAAGAGATAACTTGGGTTCTTAGAATGACCATTAAGTTCTATATTACAAAAAAAGGTACAATTTTAAAAGTTACCTGCATGATGAGAAATAAATAGTAAAATGAATAAAAAACACAAAAACCAATTTATAATTTTCTTAGCCTCTTTTGCCTTTGATCATGGCTACATAGCAGAAAAATACTAAGGAAGGCAAAAGTAAAACTTGGAGTTACCTAAATGTGGATTAACTCAGCTGTTTTCTGAGCCACCTCTCTCTGCTATGGAGGGATATAGTGTAATCAGCCTTTACTGTTTGCTTAAGAAAAACAGGAAGGAACTTCCTCACAAGAGGCAATGGTATACCATTAAACAGAAAAATACTAAGTAACTTTTGGATACAAAGAGCTATCTGAGCAGCATGAGTAATGGAAAATGAACAGGACAAAGTCAAGGGCGGGAATGCAATCCTGGGTCTGCCACAGCCTAGGCCAAGGTCAGAAGAGACGGCCCAAACCTTGGTTTTCTCATCTGTAAAATGGGGATGAGGATAATAATACCCCCCAACTAGGTTGTTTGCAAGATTAAATTAAATAATGGATATAAAAACCACACCTGTAAACTGGAAAGTATTATATAAATGTTAGCTATCATGATGATTTCATTTTACTGGAAACTAAGAATAATACACACATAGATAGCCACCTTGCTTTCTGGTATAATGTGAAAGAGCAGAAGGTAAACAAGGTTGGCTTTGTAGAGACACTTAGCCCCTTAGGACCTTCCTTCCACATCTACTTTAATCACTGAGAGGCCCTGTAAAAAAGCACTTAGAAAACTACAGCTCTATACAAATGTAAAACATGGTTGTTGATTTGGATAATTATCAATAGTTGATTTACTAAAGAGAAACACTCCTATGTTACCGTATTTGCCGGCGTATAAGACGATTTTTTTGGCCCTGAAAAATACCGTATTTGCCGGCGTATAAGAGACTGGGTGTATAAGACGACCCCCTAACATTTCCACTCAAAATACAGAGTTTGTTATATACTCGCTGTATAAGACCTACCCCCACTTGGAGGCATATTTTTCAGGGCCAAAAATATCATCTTATATGCCGGCAAATACGGTAGGTACCTTCACTGCTGAAAGGCAGTCATTAACCCATGGCTCCTTAA